>JAEIFL010000002.1:180000-1665833 GCA_018901835.1 Scaptomyza graminum | reverse complement strand
ATGTATGTATGTAATATGTATGTGTATGTATTTAATGCGCCGTTCAATCAATTTCTTTGATTCGCCCTTTTTTATGTTGTTGTGGCTGCCGCCATTTTTCCATCTTCTGTTCAATAGTGTCGCATGCATTGCGAATCGAATCGAATCGAGTCGCGTCATTATCCTTTTTACACAAACAAAACGATGCTGTTTGCCAGGATCTTAGCCTTGGTGCCTCATGCTGGTCTCTCGCTCTCTCTTCGTCCTTATATTATTATATATATTATATAGTACAGTATCCTGTGCCCAATTCAATCTTTGCTCTTGCCTGACGTACGCTTCTTTCTGCTTATTTATTTATTTATTTATATTCATTGTCATGCTTGTTTATTGTTTTGCCTTTGATTGGCTTCCACGGCGACTTTGGTTTGGGGCTTTGGCAATGGCTTGTATTGATATTGGTATTTGGCTTTGGCTTTGGCTTTGCATATCCAATGCTCCGTTTATAATGAAGACTCCCTTAAAAACGGGAAGCTTGGCAAAAAAAAAACATTTAAAATATTATGCACTATGCATTTGTATTTTTGAAATAATTGTAAAGTAAACATAAATTTAATTAATATTATAAATAAATATATTTATATATATTATGTAAAAATATACGTATATATAAAAATAACATTAAGATACATATTATGTTATACATCGACTTATTTTTAAAGAGTATTTTTCAAGTCTTAACAATGTGTGAGTAATGTCCCTTTGTAAATTCTGCTCGCTGATGTCCTGCCCTTATTCTCCATATTTCACACTCGACTTTTTGTTTATTCTGGTTTTGGATTCCCCTTTCATTTTGGTTGCTGGTATTTTGTATTACTTGGTTGGGAATCCCTCTTATTGGCGCCTAGATTTATGGTTTTATGCTTAAATGATTGTTTGTTCTCCATGGCCCCAATGCTTCGACGGTAAGAGTGTCGATAACAAAACGCTCGAAAAGCCCGTATCAAATGCAAATGTGATAATCAAGTTATAAATATAAATTGAAACTCATAAATTGTGCGTGAGCGCGTAAGAATATTTTTATTTATTTGTTTGACTTTTTTTTTCTGTTATTTCTTATCGTTTTTATGTTAAGTGCAGCTGAAAAGATTCCTTAGCTTATATTCCAGTGGCATTTTCCCAACATGGGTCGCCTCATTTATCATATGTAGTGATATTTATTGCCGGAAATCACATATTTCCGTTTGGTTTTTGGGTCTACAGCCATTAATGAGCATCACAATTAAATTTTATTCTCCAAAGTGACATAAAAGAGGTAAAAAACACACGCACGCTCACACACACACTTACTCAACAAAATGTATTCAAAATATTTAAACAGCAAATAGCTGCATTATGTGTGTGTGTGTGTGTGTGTGTGACTGCGGATGTGTATGTGATTGTGTGATGCCTTTATTTTCCAGGCATAATATTAAACATCCTGTTGCCGGTTAACAGCCAGCTGTCTGTCTGCTGTTTGTTATTGTTGTTGTTGTTGTCATAAATAACCCAGGAAAAAGGTGTAGATTCAGGCGAGTGCGTGTATATTGTGTGTGTTTGTGTGTTAGTGTGCCAGTGACTGGCTTGAATTCGCTGCGTTATTTGCGTCATTTCCGCAGCAAATCAACACAACATAAAAATACCAAGGACAACCCATACAATACAATACAACAACAAAAGCACCTAAAGGCCACAAAAAGCATGTATGTAGATTTTAAATGGAATTTATATATCTCTAGAAGCGTGTGAATCCCTGTCTAAATATGTGTGTGTGAGTGTGTATGTGTTTAATCATCCAATCAATTTCATATACATATTTTACCACTTGAATGCACTCTAAAGAATCAAATTCCATACTCCGCTTCAATAGCCCTCAGGCAACATACTATTTTATGATAAATCACAACAATTGATTGATTATGCAAAATAGTTTTTGATCATTCTCAGCAAATATATTTTTTATTTCAAATATTTTTGTTATATGAAAAACTTTTTTTCAAATGAGTTATGCAAAACTGTTTGAATGTTTTCATTGTACTATTCTTATCATAATGGTAAATAAAGCTTCTTTTTTTTTAACATTCAGTAATAATAGATTTTTAGATATAATTATACTAATAAACATAATTTAATTAAAAGCTCCTAAAATGGCATTGAATCTCTGTGCATTTACATAACTATTGAATTTAACAATACATATGAACAATAAATATTTGCATTTATTTTTAATTGTTTGAAACAACAACAATGTCATGTTTATAACAATATGATATCGACGCATTGCTACAATTAATTAATTTATTATTTTTCTTGTCCCCATTTTTATGCTCGTTGCATTTCACTTTCCCGGCAGCTCTGTCACCCCTCTTTCGCGGTATGCCATTAACTTCTGCTTCGATAAATAAACAAGTTGAGCTACTTAAGATTTAAGTTGATGTTGTTGTTCTTGTTGTTGGACGAGCGTCGAGTTGTAAGTGTGTGCACAAATTTATAGTGGGTTATTTTTTTCGAGCCAAATCCCTATGCTGCTCCCCCTTTAGCTGCTGATGGTTGCTAGAAACTAAAGTTGCCAGCACATTGCTACAAAATGCATATTGTGTATACGCTACGTATGCGCATTTCAAGCATAAAACTCTCATGCACAATGAACAACAGCGACGTCGGCGTCGGCGTTGTCGTTGGCGTTGGCGTTGGCGTTGGCATCACTGCTCAACGTATGCGTGCAATAATAAACATATAAATGTTTATGTTAAATTAAATTGAATGCAAAAAGGCGGAAATGTTAAAAAATGTTAAAATTGTTTTGCGCCCTGTTAGCTACAAAACGGAACGCTTCACTGGCTGCAGCGCCCCCTGTGCCCCCTTGCAACGCCAGGCCTGCCTAACGACAATTTAAGATGCTGCTTTAAGTGTGCTCTTAACTCACAAACATATACAAAACTCACAAATGCCACACCCTTTTTTGGCAGTACCATTTGGCGGCTGTCAGGCAGAGTGCAGCCATAAATACGTTAACGTTCGATACGTTTCAACAGCCGCCCGCTTGAACGCCAGCTGCAACTAACCAGGCTAAGTGGCTGCACTCACAGTGTTGCCAACTATATGCCACGCCCCTTACTCCTCATTCTATCGCACACACTCACTTCTAAAATGGCTGTTCCTGCAGCCCATATGTATGTATGTGTATCCATCAACTGTGGCACTCATATAGCTGCGAGCAGTAAAATTTTGTTGAAATTGAAATCACTTAAGTAACTTGATGCCGCATGGCAACACTGGCAACTTTGGCAACACTGCAGCATCATGCTTTGCTTGTCTACTTTATAAATTTTTCAATAATGTTATTTACACTGACGTCAATTTTATGCTAGAAGTTGGGGAGGTACAGTGTCACATGTGTGTGGCTCTTACTAGATTCATAAAGTGGTTAATTGTACAGAGAGAGGAGGAAAGGGACGAGAGAAATGAGTGTAGTAAAATATTTATTGGCCAGTTAGTTACGATCCAAAGTAGAAGATATACCAGTTAGGTATAAAAATGTTAAATCAATTTTTAAATGCCCCAAATGTTATATATTTTATGAAAGAGATAGAAATAAATTTTAAGCTTACCATTTTGTTGCACACTTTAAGTTCGTGTATTGAACTAAATATTGAAATAACGGTAAAACATACGGCGATATGTCCCGAAGTTAACAAAACAAATTACATATTCAAAAAAGATAATACACAGAAAAATAAATATATAAATACAAATTGCGATACGCAGAAATAAACGAGAGTAAACTTGATCATAACAATTTGCTCTGCATAATAAATGTCAGGCTGGCGGGGGGTGGAGAAGATTGAAATCTGAAGATGTGACATGTTTGTTTTTTTTTTTTTTGGTTGGGTTGTGGGGAAGAATATGCAATTCCATTATGCATTTCAGACACGTGCCAACGGAGTAAACAACACAACACAACACAACACAAGCGACACAAAGAAGCAAAATTCAGAGACTGGCACGCTTTAATCGTATGCAATTAGAATGAGTTTCCCCCAGATGGAATATGATTTATATGTATATTTATACATAGTATGTACGATCTACTGCAGTTTACCCAGCTTGCGTGCTACAAAGACCCTCAGGCGATAAAGACCATACTGCAAAGTTGAACAGCAGACCAGAAGAATTGATGACAATCCAATTGTTTTGAGCACAACAAACGGCATTGTAAAGTCTATCATGGGATAGATATAGACCCGACCGCGACTGTTGAAGGAAAGATTAATATATGTATGTACATACATATGTAGGTATGTTTACATACGGATCTAGACCTCCTAGCAAATAGTAGACATAGGCAAATCCAATATAAGCCATCGAAAACACAAATGGATAGACAAAATGCATGAGACGCGATGGATGTGCTACTATCATATGATCTACTGTGAAGAGCAGAGTTGGCATGGCATGAGTCCAGATATTGAAAAGAGGAGTTACCCTGACTGGATTGTTGGGCGTTTGATCCTTGGGATATAACAAAAACCAATAGATAAATCCAATTTTATGTGCAAGTATTAAATTTGTCCAATAAAAAGCCCAATAGCATTTGATCAGGCCGCTTTGATTCACTATGGGAAGATGATATTAAAACTGTATCAAATGTCATGTATGACACTTTAAATAAAACTGTTGCTGCTGCATTTACTTTAAAATATGTTTAGACAGACAGCAGTTTAACTCACTCACATATATTATCGGGATGTTTATGAAATATTGTTACAAAAATGGCTGCACTTATGCTTGTTACGGCACACAGTAGAAAGCTCCAGTTAGTCAAATAGATAAACCAATGACCTCTGTAATAATAGATAGCAAAATAGCTGACCAAACCCGAGCCAAAGAATGTGGCCAATATCCAACGATAGATGAGAAAGTGACGAGACTTTACTTCCGATTGCCACTGAACGAAATATACAATAGAAGAGTTGAACGGTTTAACAAATGATTGTTTGACAAACTTTACTTGTGATCTATAGAAGTCTTCAGGTGCGTGATGATGAAGTCGCACACTCCCTGGATGTAGCTCATGCCTTAAGCTAAGAGGTTCCTGCTTCAGTAGCACGTGTTCTTTATTCATCGCTTCTTTGGCTTCAGCCATCTATACTAACTACTTTCCAGTGTGGGTCCTTTCTGAATTTTCTCTACAAACTACAAAATTTGTTCTCAATTTGATGGCTTTCACAAAGCAGCAGCTTAAAGTAAAACGCTTAAATTAAAGTGGCATTCACATACCTTTTATCTTCGCCTGCTACTTAGCCGAGCTGCCGGGGCTTCTTATCTGCGTTGCATAATTAACAGTTACATGGCTGTGGGCCTGCGTCTGGGCCTTGTTGCGGTCCTGGTCTGGGCCACCAGCGTGCTGTAATGCGCTGTGCGGCAAATTACGACATGTGCCTGACATCATTTCCCTTTACTCCTTCCCCTTCGTTCACCGCCCCCCAACTGCTTGGTGCCCTTCGTAAGGACGCATCGTGCCGAAGATCCCACGGCGACGACATCCTTTTGAGCCAAGCAGACACTTTTAATTGAGAGACACACTTGGCTGAGTTGTAGCGCGCAATTAAAATGCCATTACATGTAAAAACAAAGCTCAAGCCTGGCCCCGCTGGTAGGTGGTACTGTGGCTAAAGTATTCACTAAAAATATGTCAAAAAACAATTGTAAAAATATTTTGTTACAACAAAATTTAATCTGTTTTTCATATTTTTTACTTAACCATTTGCCATGAATATAAAAGTGCATAAGCTTAGTTGCTACGCTTGTAAAATTTTAAATTGGAATATTAGTAGAGATTTATTTACTAGATAATATAGAAATTTCATTGAAAATAAACTATGAACTAATAATTATTTACATTTCTTCTACATATAAATTTTGGCACACTTCTAACGTTATATTCAAAAGTTAATCAAATCAAAGTGTAGAATATATTTCTCAATGTAAAAAATGATAACAATTATTTTCACTAAATTTATAACTAAAAAATTCTTATTAAGATTGTTCATTATTACCACAACTTGTAAAAATTAAGTGTTTCTTATCCAGTTAATTAACTTTTTCCCTATAAACTTACACACTGTTCAGCATCTTAGTATATTCCGAGGCAAGGATTTCTGTTTGCATGTGTGCGTCTGTGTTGTGCGTAAGTTGATATATATGTGCATATGTATGTGGCGCTTCGGTCAGGTGCGTCCAGTTGAAATTGCATCCCAGTGGCTGCCTTGGGGGCCCAGCAACCATTTCCTTCAACTTAACAGCTCAGCTCTTGTTTCTCCTGTAGTGATTTACTTTGACTACAAATATCTTAATTTGTAGACACCACATTCCCCCCTCTTTGTTTCAAAGGATGCTTTGTCAGCGTTGCCAAAACATTTTTGCATACATTTTGTTTTCCCTTTTTTTCTTGGCTCTGTTCAAATCACGCAGTTCTATCCAAATAACGACCACGCCCATGCCCACGAACACATTCACCTGCGGGCATTTGGAAATGCAAATTTGGTATAAAAAGTTTACCCAGCCAGCTCGTTTTGCTCACTCTTTCTTTCTTTGTTTCTTTTCCATCCATCTACTAGCTGTCTATATATCTTTGTGTTCGTTTGCTGCCTCAATTTTCGGATGTTCCAATTGATTTGCTGATTTGCGCATCAATCAAAGAAAATTTGCGCTCTTAGTTTGCTTTCATGTGGCCAATTGTTTTGGTTTCCTTTCTAAATTTTGTTGTCGTCGGATTCCATGCGACCTAGATTGACATACAGGTTGTCTGAAAACTCAATCGGTCGTATGACCCGATTCTTCTGATAGATAGATAGTTACATTACCTATTACTTTTTTGAGTTGAATGTTTAACACAAAATCATATAAGATAAATTACTGCTGAAAGATTTTACTAATATTAACTTGAATTGCAATTAATTTAATGTATATAAGTTTTATTTAAAAGCATTTCTAATTGTTGTTGTAGGCATTAAACTTGTAATTTTCCTCTCTGACACAATCTATTCTTTTATTATTTTTTTTAAATAATTAAATTCTTGCAATGTCTGAAAAATTCCAGCAGTGCCTAAGTTGCAATTCAATTGGCCTACGCCCTAACAATGGCAGCCAATAATGATTTGTAATCTGTGTCAGTTACGAGGCACAGGACACTGGATCGAGGACATTGGACATTGGCTGGCTGACTGGCTGGCTGGCATGCCGCCCACCATGCTAGGCACAAAATTCAATTTTCAAAGAAGAAGCACATTGGCATGCAGGTCGCCAACGTCATCATCGTCGACATCATTGTCAGCTCTTTGGCAGTTTGCCATCAAACTGGCGGATTGGCGGCTTTAAAGTGCGTGCCGTGCCATTTTCCCTTTCAGTTCTGTGCTGTGCTGCTTTTTGCAGCTAACTCAAGGGTTAAGTGTGTAAATGTGAACCAGTGCTGCAGTGCTGGCCAATTTGGCCTTTTCGCAATTTACCAAGCGCTTTCTTTAACACACTTATTGTAGAACTACAGACATACTAACAATATATACACTACATAGTGTGTTTGGTTGCTTAGCGAGAGCGTCGAGGGTTACTTATAAAGCAAAAGGTAACTTTTTCCCCAGTGCCCGCCAGCGTAGCGTCTCTCGCGTGTTATTATCTTAATTTAAGACAGCGAAAGAGCCAAAACCAGAACCAGAGCATTAGCGAGAGTGAGAGCTAGAACTAACCCAACCCCTCTGACAGTTCTCTTCGATAGAGATTCTTTCATCTCCCATATCTCTTACTTGAACACACAATTATGTGGTTCAGAGTGTGTCTGTGTGTGTTTGCACGGTGTGTGGTTAAAAATTTAATTTTTTATGCTAAGAGACGACGTTATCGTTGCTCATCATTATACAGTCAAGCACGGTCCGTGGCGCGTAACTATGCATGGCTATATCACGACTTTAGATTCATCGTCTCCTGTGTGCTTCAGTGATATTTGATAGGGTATATGCATTGTTTCAAAGCGCTTATCATTTGTGAGTTGTTGATTTTTGTACTTCTTAAATATGATTATAATGCAAACCCTATCTCGTTTTAAGCTAAACTCTTGAACATTCATTACATAACGCATTACTTTATTTAACTTAAACTTGTTGAATATTTGAACACTCGTATCCTTAATATCATTATAAGGGCATATCACAGTCGACTTGTTAATTTAGTTCAGTTGAAGGCTCTTGTTTTTACTCTGTTATTAGACTCGTGGGAGTTCCCCTCATGCAATTTGCAATCTTTCCCTGAGCGTGTCGCTATGACACTTTTTGTATAAGTATATTTATCAAATGAAAACATAAATACATGAGAGCATGCCATCTAGTATCTATGCGCGTGTGAGTGTGTCTGTATGTGTGGGTGTTATGTGGGTGATGTATAATGAGGACTGTGTTGCTGATGTGTTAGTGTGTGTGTGTGTGTGTGTGTGTGGGGAGGAGTATATCAACATTTTATTGCACATGAATTTCAAATTTCCAACTTGCACAGTTTACATACGAAATCAACAAAGTGTGACATTTGATGTGTCCAATACAAGCACACACACACACATACGAGAGAAATGTATAATATGTATTTGTATTTTATGCACATGACCTCATATTATTGCTCTTGCAGTGCCGAACTGTCAAAATCTGCTCACAAAATGTGCAAATGAAAGCAATTTAAATTATTTTTTTTTTAACAAACTATAAAAATAATAGCAAAACAAAAGGCAGACTAAACTACTTCAAAAGCTTTTTGGATCGACCATGTATGTATGTATGTATATATATATAGTATGAGTGTATGTGGCATATTGAAATCTCGTTATTGTTAGTCTAACGACATGGAGGACTATAAAAATGCAAAAACAATTGAAAACATGCGTATCATTTTGTTTTTTTATTAAATTTGATTTTCTAACAGAATATCGAGTAAAATCCATTTCCCATTTTCCTTTTTCAATATTATTTCTTTGTAAAAACACTTCATTGTTTTTTCCATAAAAAATGTCATTTCTATATACATAGTTAAACAAAAAACAAATGAATAAATAAAATTTTGGAAAGATTCGGCTTAGAATTCAAAACATTTTGTTTTGTGTAAATTATTGAATTGATTATTCTTTCATTATCTTTTAGAAAACGCATGAAAGTACTCATAACATTAGTCTGATAAAGTTACAAAAATCAAATTATTAGTGAAAATGGAACAGCTTTTGTTGTTCTTCGATTGTATATTGAAAATTTTGCATAAATGAGGGCACATTCATACAGAGAGACAATCAATTATGCAATGCGAAAAGCCAAGTTGTGTCCACGTACGAAAAAGTGTACAGAAACAGAACGAAAAATCGAAAGGCATTTGCGTCAATTTATCAATGAGCATCATGTGAAAGGGATGGTGGAAGTGGGGGACAAAGTGGACGCCTGCAATGCGCCATAAGCCCGTACCAAGTGGGTCCAAGTCATGACAATAACAGGCAGAGGCAGGCAGGCAGGCAGGCAGATGGCCGTGTTCATTTTTATTGACAAAGTGAAGAACTGTCAACTGACGACGATTTTCATTGAATATTTGCGCCTGTCGAGCCAAGTCAAGTATGTTTATATATAGATATCAGTGTGTGTGCGTGTGGGGGGGGGGGGGGGGCTTCCTGAGCGTGTATGAAGTTTGTGCCAAAGGCTACAAAACAGTTTACACAACAACAACAACAACAGTTAAAGCCTGCAGGGGTCGTCGTCTCACACAAAATTGTTGCTGACCTCAATATTTGTTCAACTTTTCAGCAACAATTTCGTTATACGATTTGCCTGCCTGCCACGCCCACAAATCTGTGTTGGGGGGGAGGTGCTGTCATAAATGCCTGCAGTTTGGCAGTTGTTGTGTGCAGCGAAAGTGTTTCTGGTTTTGTGCAAGTGCCCGAAGTTGCTCAGTTTGTTGGTTTATTGGTTTGATTTGATGCCAAAACTTTTACGTTGCTTTCTTCCTTATCGTCAACCCCTAATGGTGAATAGCTTCTTCGTCTGTTCGCTTGGAACAGTCAATTTCATGCTTCAAACTACAATCCAAGGGTTAAACTGTCGATAGAAAGTGCACTGATTTAATACGGGAAACAGAAATAGCATCTGGCCATAAGACTCACTTACCATCATGTGCACCGTGAATCGGAACATGAGCACCGTCTGCATAAAGGGGCCCACTAACAAAATGGGCAACAGTTGCAAGCCCAATAAGAAACCGCTGTGCGTCAGCCATCTCCACATGGAGTAAGTGAAGCAAATGCACATTGCCACGTTAGACAGAATCACTAGACTGCTTACATAAACCATCTTGCAACGCTATTAGTAAAAATATTAATTAGAATCTATTAATTACTATACAACTGTAAATAAAAAAGTATTTGAGTATCGAATTTTATATCAAAAGCTCCTGAAACAAACTAAAGATTTACTAAAATATTTTCAAAGTAAATATATCTTAATTATTTTAAAAAGCAGATTTAAATACAAATTCAAAACGGATATTTTCATGCAATATTTATAGGAAGAAATTTCAGATAGTTACTCTTAAAAAATATGCATTGGAAAATTTTAAAAGGTTAAAGTAGCAAATTGGTGAAACCCCTTAATTGTTATTAAATCATACTTTGACTAACATAAAATTTTCATTATAAAAAAAATTGTAATTCTAATAAAATCATTGTTAGTCCTGAACCATAAATCCAAAGCCATTACATAAAAATATTTATAATAAAAGGTGTTACCTACCGGCACGGTTAGAGCGAGTACAAAAGGCAGCAACAGTGCCAGATGATGTTTGAAAAGTGTTTCGAAAAATTGCCAAGTATCGGACTTTAATACTAAGTGAACATGTTCTTGAGCTTGGTCGACAACAGGTTCTTCATAAACTATGGGCACATAATAAAATGTATTTACTGGTCCCGAGGAATTAATGGAATCTGTGTGACATAGTATATAATAATTAAATCACATTCAGTAGAAATTCCAGAATAACTCACTTTGGGCCAAGTGCTTAAAGCAATTTATAACGTAGTACATCAAAACATTGTGCATGACAAGCAAAACGGCATCGCGCTTGATGGGATTTATTGAACGCTTTAAGAGTATGTATGTATGAATGAAAAATTGATCATTGCAAATATATTAGTTTGGTCTCACCACGTATATAAATAGCTGATAAATCAATACAACTGGAGTTACTAAACCCTCGAGCATTATATCGACCATAACGCTAAATAAGTTGAATCGAAAATTTGGATTGATCAAGATAAAAATTGAATTTTTGTGAGTACAAAAGCAACGTTTTATACGTTTGACTAAGCAGTTTATGTCATTTGATAAATATTATTTCTAACATTTATGCTTTTATGCTTTTAGTACGTTCATTCGGATGTATTATTTTACTTTCATAGCTGGTTCAGATTGTGCAACATCTTCATTATTTTGTGAATCCCTTCAGGCATTATTAATGTCCGTCTGCACGTTGACAATTTCAATTATGAATTGTCTTAATAAAGAGCTGCCGGCCGCAGGTCGTTTGCGTAATGGCTTACAATTACCAATTATCAGATTGTTGCATTTAGCTAACAATTCGGCTGCAGCACAATATTTCGATTATAGTGCATATAAATCATAAATCAGAGTCATTTAATTCAATTTGCCAACATGTTTAAATAAAGGAAAACATATTCAAACACATACATATGTATCTAAACAATTACTTTCCACTCCTAATTGACTGGTTGCCAGGGCTAAGCCAACATAGCTTTAATACATTATGATAAAACAAACAAAAGCATGATTCAATAACTTACTTTAACTTTATTCAAAAGCTGATTTTAAGGCTGCAGGCAAAAACATATAAACCAAAGCAAATTAAACTTATTTCTTTTATTCTACTTACACAACCTGTTGAAAAACTACAAACCAAACATTGATTTAACCAAATTGCAGTGATCTGGAAGAAGTTATAGAAAAGTTCGACTATTTTTGAAATTATTCAGTACATACATATACTCTTATCGATCGTAATTCATGTGGTGTAGTATCTTTCCTTTAGCTGGTATTGTACATTTAAACTCTTTACGCCCTTTGATTTCGCTGAAATATACTACGCTTGTTAAGCTGGAAATGCAAGTGCAATGACATCGTCTATGGAGTAAAGCTTCCGTTCGATTGGTGATATCGTTATAAATAATGACTGCGATTAATAATGATGTAATCCTGACTGCGCTTGTTTGAATTTTTCCTCTTTCTTTGTTTGGTGTTTGTTTGGTTGGTTTTGCTGTTGTTGTTGTTGTACTTATTATTAATGTTGCAAATTTAATTAAACATTAATCATAGCACCAAGGCAGTGGCTACAGCAGCAGCGGCAACAACGACGAGTGCTTTAAATTGGCGTGGAGCGCATTAATTAACGATGGCAACTCTGGTAACTGGGCCGTAAAGGATTTGCGTTATTAATTGAACGATATTTACAAAACCCATACAAGTACAACTTAATGCTCAAATACATATGTATGTATGTATGGACGCCAGTACAGTAATCATGTAAGGATCGAATCTATTTAATTTTCCCTTTTATTTTTTTAAGCAATTTTCAGCATATCGAATACATTTATATATGTATGTAGTATAGGTGTATATGTATATACAGATTGTATATTTTTAGCACAACTGTCACGTACAACACGGTTCCCTGAACAGCCGCACATTTCATCAAAGGAAATTGAGCTTGAATTGATTTTGCACACAAAAAAAATAAATATATGTACTATAAATGTGTTTCCAATGGTCGTATACCTTGGCCTAATGTGCATCATTTGGCTGGCAGTTATCTGTGGCCAAATACACAAAGGGGCGGTAATTTTTGGGCGTTAAAACAAAGGGCCAAACGTTGGCAATTTAGATGCTTGAATCCCATTTACGTTCGCATCAGCCTCCATCGCCTTCACTCGGATTTGTTATTTTTTTCCATTTTTTTTTTTTTTTTTGACCTGGCTAAGTGAATTTGGTATTTGAAATAACACTTAGTCATCGTTGATTGCATTTCGGTAAATTCTTGTTGCATGTAGCAAATGGACTTGATTCGATTATTATTATAAGTTTTTATTGGATTTTTTATGATCTTTCGTTTGGATATTAGTTAAAATAAGTTAACATATTAGCTTAAAATGTTGAGAGTGAAAATGTTGCAGAAATATCAAGTTTATTAAAGTAAATGTTTTGCAATACCAGAATATTTTATATTAATAATCCGTTAGCAAAATTTAAATTTAAGCAATCAATTGAAATTTTTTTTTTTTTTAGCCAACACTTTTTGCGCCAATATATATTTATTATAGCTATAAATATTTCCACACTAAGCATGTTATATAAAGTATTATTTATTATTGTTATATGAGCAAATGTAAAAACTTTTTACCTTGAATCAGTGCTCACAATTTCCTTACAAGCCACGCACATATTTTAGTTGGGAATCTCGAACGGTGGCAACAAGTTTCCTCTTTGTCCCTTCACACAAAACATTTGCTCAAAGAGTTGCCCACGCATTTGTTTCAATTACCTAAGCTTGGAAGGAGTTATGCCGAGCCACAATTTCATTTACACTCTATGGCTGAAAGTGTTGGGACGCTAAGTAATTTATGCAGACAACAGCATTTAAATGCGTTTAGTGGCGAAGGGTAAGCAAAATTGTCAAGGGATATAACTCGAGTCTGGAGACTCGAATCAAGTCAAAGAGTCGGTTTGTCTGTCATTGAGAATGTAGACAGAAATGTTTGGAAATTTGGGCTCACTTTCATTTTTCACTGTAGCCAAAGTGTCCCTAACACTAAAGTCGAAGGAACAACAAAAAGTCATAGAAAGAGAGAGAGAAAGAGCAAAAGAGAGAGAAAGAGATATATAAGCATAATGGGTGCCAAAAGCCAAAGAGACATGAAGAGACACTTTATGCGACTTTGGGGAATTGTTTAGAAAATTGACAAATTATGGTCATAAGTGGCACGATTAGTTTTTCTGGCCAAGTGTCCCAAGGTTGTAGCCTTTTCACATTCACTTTCAATCTTATTTTCTTCTGCTTTGGTTTTTTTGTTTTGTCTGTTTTTTTGGCAACACCATCCCAACACATACATGTATGCATACATTTATTTATAGATTGTTTCAGTCGCGCTGCGTGTTATTAATAATTCAATTTGGTCGTCTCACAGCTGGCTCGAACACGCAATGATTCACAATGCGTGAAAAGCACCCCTCGACCCGTTGACGCTTTCACTCATTCCTCTGCTCGAATCTTGGTCCCTTTCTCCCATCCAATTTGCCATACAACATACAGCTCATTATATATTCATGCAAGTTAAGTGCGAAAGCTCATATGGCGGAATAATAAATTGAATTTGGCCGACAAGCCTGCACAAATGCATAAGTAGCTACACGTGCTGTGTGCCTGTCTTTCTGCCGTGAGATACAAATGTATCTAAGCTTCGCAAGACACAAGGCGGCTTATTCTCACGTGATAGTTTGCGTCTCCTTCTTTAATGTGAGTCTTGCTAAAAGTCATTAAACTTTTAGCTGATTGAGCATTGGGATTTTTGGATTGTGGGCTAACTAACAATTTTGCCAGATTTTGGCGCAGAATGTGTGAAAACCAAATCGAAATGTCATAATATTTATTATGTTATCAGTTATTAAGATCCAACAAACAAGGATATGGAAAATCATGTAGAATTTTATTCTAAGAAGAAGATAGATGAAGGTCTAGTGTTAAGGACAATCCAGCAGAAGAAAATGGGTGGGGAGGAGAATACCTAGTATGTATTTAAATATCAAACAGATCTCGCTTTGTTCTTATGTTATAAAGCATCGATTTGTAGCTTCTATGGAACATTTTATTGTTACATTATTTGGGACTGTTCACATACACTGCAGTTGCCGTTGCTTACTTTTTGACCTAAATACAGCATGAGAACTTCATGGAATTGGCTGTAAAACTATTCAATACAGTAATTACGATTTGAAAATAAAAGAATAAATAAAAAAAATAATTAAATTACTAATCCAGATAATTGAATTGAATAATTTATATAAATAAATAAATAGTAAATAAAAGTAATGCATATTCATGTCAAGTATGCAAATTTATAATACTTAAATGATAAACCTGAAAACAAAATTATTTCATTTTAAATTGCATGATATGATGATATGCAGTTGAACTAGGAATATCCTTAGACCCCCTACATACACACAGAAAATGGTGCTCAACGCGTTTGTGTACATTGATCACAATTAATTGCAACAAATTTTGATTGTCTGGCTGGATGTACATGAGCCCTAAACACAAAGTTGCGTGATGCCCCAAAGCTCACTTAATCAGTGACGAGAAGATGTGCAAAATGGGGGACAAGGACAAGGACACAGACAAGGACATGGTCAACACACAGGAAGTTGACAATGTAAAGTTTGCTGGGGACAGTGCTAGCTGGCAATTGGGTCGAGTCGAGTGCAGTTGCTGCAAGCTACAAAAGCCCATAATTAATATCACTTTACAATTGCAAACTGCCACAAAGATAATGCCGTGAGCACTCAGAGAAAGAGCAAAATGAACAGAGACCAATTTTTAGATGGGATGGGATAAAAGCAGCAGCTTTACCAGCTGTTTATTTAATTGTTGAGGCTACTTTGAATGCCAGGCTGTAAGCTTCCTATGTTCAAGTTTAACATTATTGCGTTGTTTTTCTGTTCTGGAATTAAAATTAACCATACATATTTGATAATTTTTCGCAGAAGCGGAAAAATATTAAATTTCAATGATTTATTTGTTTATTTATCCGTATTAATAGATATATACAATTTGTGAATGTATAATAAGTTAAATACATACAAAAAGAAATTAAAATTGGAAAATATTTATTCAATACAGGTTAATTTATTGTTGGCAAAATTGAAATGTTTATATTCTGTTTGCTTGGTCTTTCATGGATACAATTCATAAAGCATATAGTTAAAGCACAGCAGACGGCAACATTTGCATATGGAATCATATTGTTAAAATGTTCTCCGTAATTAACTAAATATAATTATAAATAATAATAATTTATCTAAGCTCTGATTATGTTTTCTCTTACACTCAGTATGTATTGCAGGTGCATTGCCAAAAATTTATTAATATGATTTCTTATAGCCATGCATTAACTCTGATTTATGCCCAGCTGTGTTTTGTGCCTTTCTCTATAACATTTGTGGGCTCTCTTACCATTCTGCGCCGCATTTGCAAGAGTGTATATATGTGTGTGTTTGTGTGCAAGTGCGTCTGATTTTGTATGCAAAGTTGAAATCTATCCCCTGGCTGTTTAGCAGTTGGTGCGGTAAGCAGAGGAGACTAGACGAGTTTCGAGTGGGATATTGCCCCAGTGCCAATTATGCTATCATATAAATAGTATTATGCTCCGACCGGCAGGGGATTTGCTGGTCTATTTGATGGAACTGCTGACAGCTGACAGGCAACAAAGCACCAAAGCAACAGCCAGTGCACACAATGCCCGACAAACTGGATGCTTGACGGTAGCTCATTATCTGACTGCATCAGAAAGCCACTCAGCTCAGCACGGCACAAGGATGTTGTGAGTGTGTATCGGGTTTGTTAACCTATAACGGAGAGCCTATAATATTACGAGAGAGGAAACGACATAACAGAAAGGAATATTACTTCGCGTAACAAGAGTGAGAAAATGAATAATAAGAGAGAAAAAATAATTATATAAAGTTATTTTTGTTTTATCAGATTTTTATTAATGCATACGGGGTAAGCGAAGAACCCCTCTGTGACTTTTGCTTCTATTAGTTCTGCCCAATTGGGTGCGGCGTCTAACTAAAGTTAGCTTTCACAACATATATAACTATATTAAGTTGAGTTTTATTTAAAATATCTTTATACCAAATTCCAACAATGTAATTTTGTTTCAGTTGACATAATTGACTTAATGCAATTCAGCCATTTAAAAAAAAAACCAAATTGTTGAAAGTAATATAGGCACTAACGCAGATTGATATTCATACAAAATAATTGCATGAGGCAAATAAATATATTCTTAATAATTTATATTTATTTTTTTTATGCATCCTCGTTAGCGGTCTCGTCATCGAAATATTGAAAATTGCGAATAAACTATTTTGGGCTGGCCAGTTATGGCGGCTATCAAATGCTAAAAAGCATTCGCATCAGTGACCTTCTTTTAGGAAATATTTAAACTCAAACTTATGAAACGAAAAACGGAGACAGGAGTAGAACATGAATATTCCCGATAACAAAGTAGTTATTAAAGTATTTCGCTGTCTAATTGTAGCTTACCATATATAATTTTTGTATAACAGAAGGTAACTTAAATTCACTTACATAAATTTTAAGATATTTGGATTGAGACTGTTTACATATAAATAGTCAGTACAAATCTTAAAAAAATTATTCTATCCAAAAAAATTGTTATTGCTTATAATAATACTGAATATTTTGCAAGCGCTACAAGTATAACTTTTTAAGACAAGTCACAAAAAGCATTTCTTAGTTGATTTAATCAAATAACTATAAATATATAAATTAAGTTAATGAAAAATCAGAACTAATTAACATAATTTTTAAAGTTTAAAACGTATATGATAATAAAAATTCTTTAAGATTTATGTATATATATTTTTTTTTTTTTTTTTTTGGAAAAGCTCTTTCTACTTCAATTTCTTTCGTTTTACCAACCTCCATAACATTTTTCTGTTTTTCAACCACAACTTTTTATCTCTCCTTTTACTTGTTGGCACCGACAGCTGCTTGTTAGTTTCTAAGAAGTCACCTAAGCAAAGTGCTCTATAATAAAGCAACTTGTGCTAGAATCACGTGCCCTGCAAATGTTTGTAAGAAAAAAGGAAAAAAGTGTAGCAGCCATCAGGTTGCTTATGCTTTTGATTAAGAAATTGACAAGCGGCAAGCATTATTCAGACAGAATTATAAAAAGACAGAGTGAAAGATAGAAAGAGGTGGATTGTGCATAGGATAGGAGGGGGAAGGAGGCGCTGCGGCAGAGGGCGTTGAGTGATTATCATTAGCCGCCAGAATGGTTGCCATTTAGCACGCACAACGAGCAACAATAACAACAACAACAACAGCGATAACAACAACAACAAACTGCAGCTGCAACAATGTTTGAGTAATTGTTTGCTGTTGCTGCAACATCAGCCAAATGCAGCCGTTGCATCAACAGCAGCAGCAGCATCAACAGCTACAGATGCAACACAAAATTTGCATGCATTGAGCCATCTCCCCAACCTCCAACCATCGTCAACCTCACTCATTAACCCCCAAACCCATGCCCATCCTCAGTTGCAGTAGCATTGAAACATGCCGCACTGTCAACTGCTGTTGTCTGCTGTTCTGCCGCACGTAACTGAACGTTGAACGTTGGCAGCAACTGCAGCAGTAATTGCAACAAACAATTAGCGTCACTTGGATTTATGTTTACAGGCGGCTGCCTCGACATTATCCAGAACTGGTTACCCCTTTCCACCATCCCTCTTATTATTGTTGGTGCGTGTGAGAGGATTAAAAGTTGATTCAATCACAGCGCCTATTAACTATCTATATACATTTTGTGGCAGTGGCACGCACTTTTGTGTGTTTTGCTCCCATTTCTAGTTACACAATCGTTTGACTTAACTCTGTTGAGAGATTTGTAACAAAACAATTAATCTGATTTCTGGAAATAAAATTTGTCTAGTTATTTAGAGAAGCTATATCCAAATATTTAAAAAATTCATTGGCCTTTTTATTCTGATTATACCCTTCAGGGTATATTAAGTTTCTCATGAATCTGTAACGCCTTAAAGGAATGATGGGAGACCCCATAAACTATATATCAAAATGATCAGGACGAGCTCAGGAATTGATTTCCGCGTGTCCGTCTGTCTGTCTGTCTTTCTGTCTTTCTGTCAGTCTGTTTCAACACGATTTCCGGCCGCTGAACCGATCTTGATGAAACTTTCACAGATTCTTAACTACTTACAATTTTAAACCTTTTTTTTATTTTTTTTTTTTTTTTTTTTTTTTTTTTTTTTTTTTTTTTTTTAAAAAGAGGCCCCTTTTAAAAAAATAAAAAAAAAGGGGGGGGTCTTTAAAAAAAAAGCTGCAACACATTGTCTTCTTTTACTGCTTTGATCATGTCGGGTTTGTTCACTATGAAAATTTCATCCCGCTCAGATAGTTCAAAATCATAGTCAAAATACGTAAAAAAATCATAGCCACAATACAAATTAAACAAAAAAAAAAAAAAAAATTTAATCCTTGAAGAGTATCATAGTCTTGACATAGCCAAAATTAACTAGGCGGTACTTGTTTTCATTATGCGCTTCCGTAAAATATATTTTTTAAACTTGAACAAACTGTTCACATATGTATATGTACTCGTTGCTATGTCTTTTTAGGATGTCTTTACTAACTGGTTGATTTATGCATTATAGCCGCGGTTTCTCCAGGCACATGGACAACGTTTTAGGCGCCAGCTCTCAGTGTAATGAATGTAATGAATGTTGTTCAACCATGTAAATGACGTCATTACATGTCACGGGGTGTGGCAACGATGTCGTCTGCACTGCACTAGCCACCAACCAGTAGGCTGTCCCACATGATGTAAATACATATCCGGTTATACTTTTAAGAAGTTTTCGAGAACTTATTTATTTTTGTGTAAAGATATTGTTTTTAAAATAAGATGAGAGATCTATTTGTTAAGTCAACAAAGTATATGTGTTTGTTATTGCTTAATTTGCATTATCTTAAAGATAGATTGAAATAAACAGACAAAAAGATAGAAAGTAAGCCACATATAATCCTTATAAGGTACAAATATGTTACACAAAATAAAGCAGCTCACTCGAAATAATTATTTTTGATTGGATGGAATTGTGGTAGGCGCTATTGCGACGCCGGCGGATATAAGGGGTATATCCTGTATGCGGTTTGTTGGCTTAGCTTTGATTTAGTCCTGGCTGCGCTCGAGCAAAGGTTAGAGGCGGCTGGTAGGATATAAATAATGTGTCTGACTCTGAACAATTTTTACTTTTCATTTTGCACTTTAAAGATTTTGTATGCAGCTGTTTATGGAAAGTGTTCCAGCCGCAGGCGCTGCGATTAAAACACACACACTCACAGCAAAAGGATAAAGAATTCTAGATTCAGTATTCATTGTTCAAGACATTATGTAGTGTGCTAGAAGGCTTTCTATTATCTGTAAAATGTTTATGATTTATTACATGCGAGTTCAAGTTTATGTTTGGGCAATAAATTGCGGCGCAGTGGCACCCCAAAGATGAGGGGTGCAGCGATCTAAAGGCGAATTGCCCCTCACACTCAGTTAAGTCAATTAATTGGCTTCAGATTTATTAGCTTTTCTTTTTTCACTCATTTTCACTTCCACTTTCCTCCACCTCTCTCACACATAGTGTTTGCCCTATCGCATATGTGTTGTGATTTATTGTGCGAGAAATTTTGAAGCAAAATAAAACTTTTCGCCCAAGCACGCACACACAGAGTTCAGGTAATAGCTGCAGGGGGTGGGGCTGGGAGGCGTGGCATTTGCATATAAATAGATATGTCACTTGACATAGCAAATACATGCGCCTCGTCAAGCCTAAGGGACACAAAAATATTTGCGTGCAGAGATACGTAAGAGAAACAAAAGCAGACCGAAAAACTAAACTAGGAAGGAAAGCCTTGACGATTTTCCATTAAATTGGTCTTGCTGTCAAATGTGACACATCATAATGCGGCTGACAATCATCTTGACTATTTATTGTAGTAAATTATTAGCTATGTCAAAAGTGTAGTCACACATTTAACAAGCACGCGAATTTCGTATTGGTGGTACTACCTAAAATGTCACAACATAGAAGTTGGAGGAGGGCGCAGGTCAGTTGTTGTTAGTGATATTTTACTGTCAACAACAGTTAACTACTTGCAATTATTTGTATCTGCTTCTTTTAAGTATTATTTTTCCAGTTTCTTCCCGTGGAAAGAGGTATGCAATTGTATTATTGGTGGTAGTAAACAGTTTATTAGCACTAGGAAGCTATTTTGTAATTGGCAATAAATGTAAAAGGTTAACAAACGTGCTATGAACTTGATGTATTTCTCGTTTGCAAACCACCAAATATTTACCAGTGTAAAGCTAGTTTTCTAGAAACATTTCTCAAAATATTTGTTGAAAAATTGTAAGTTAGACTTACTTGTTGTTAGCTTTTTTCCCTTTGATTTGATGCATGTTGCATGTGTAAAGCACTCAGCTTTTGGGACAGAAAAATGATCGAATTCACTATCACGTAGTCGACAGGGTGGAGAGGTGAAATCGTTTTGGGGTCATGCATGTTCAATAGCTTAAATTATGCGTGCATGAAATATGCAATTTGAATGTGAAATATTTGACATTGGACACACACACAACACACGCACTAGCAAAACAACGCAGCGAAGCGAAGTAAAATGAGAAGCGATGCAACGCAGTGCGGTGAGAACCAATTGCACAAAATCAACGCAAAAACCTCAGCAACATTTAGCAGCGATGCATAAATCATAGCATACTTAACAGCGCTCGCACGCGCACAAACACACACACACACACAGACAATTTACATGCACGTGTATATAAATTGGTTGGTTGGCTGTCGTGCTGCGTAACAGGCTCGCGGTTGTTTTGATTGCGTTTACAACCTTTAATTAGAAATATTGCCACATTCTAAATGAGCTGAATCTGAGGCAGCAACAAATTAAATATTGAAAAACGGAATAATAATTATGAGGGCACCCTGCATGTGCATAGAAAGAGAAAGAGAGAGATAGGGTAGGGGCAATATGCAAATGCATCTCTTACCGCAGCTGTACATTTATTTTTGCATTTATGCACAAATTTAACTAATTTAAGTGACATGAAATATTTTGGTTGGCATTCGGTTAGCAGCTGGAACATTTTTGGACCAAAACCAAACGACAAATTCGTGGTCATGCATCGAATTAGCCGCCAATCGAGTTATAATTGACTTAGTTTGTGCATCACACAGATTGATATTGCATGTTATGTAGTCCAACTATCTCTATGCTCAAATTTGCATCTATCATCGATCGAGAAACATCCAAATTGCATTAGTATCATTTTAAAATTTAAAAAAACAGATTACAGTCTGTATTAGATCACACGGGCGCATAGGTTAAACGTAGAATACGTCTGTCCTTGTGCAACAAAAATTAGGAAAATAAACATAGTATTTATATGATATGAAATTTAAAAATATTAAACATATAAAAAAGCTGAAATGCATATTTATGCCTTACATAACAAAAAAAGTTAATATAAGAACAATTTGTAATTATTGTTTCATCTAAAAACTCCACAGCGCATTTTCAATCAATAAATTCACTTTTAACAGTCGTAACTTATTCAAATCCACTACAATGTCTGTAATACAGACTCTGTATGCAATATGCAAATCAAACCCAACTGGTCACATGTGACGTCACGCAAAACAGCTGTTTATGCGCAATGCGTTATCGGTCTTTTTTGTTTCATGATTTTATATGATAGCCGCTGCTGCCTTCGATAGTGCCAGCGATAGTATAAGACCATCAATTGTCCGATAGTATAAACCATCGATTGTCCGATAGTTCCATCGATTGTTTGCTCAGCTGAGACGCACAGTGCAAGTGAATTAAATCCATATGCACATGCTATCAGCTATCGCACTCGCTCACACTTATTGCTCACATCACTAAACTAATATACGAATAAAACACACATTTGACAAAAATTTAATTATGACCGAATATCTTTATGAAATTTCAACACTTAGAAGATAACAATCATGTCCGCATGTATATCAAACGAAAGGAAATAAAGTCTATTTTATAATGCAAAAAAAAACATTAAAAAATATTCGCTGATGAGTTTTTTAGCAATATGCAATTTAAAAAAAAGGAATGATTTTGCGCTGGTTTTTTGCCTTAAAAAGTTATATATTTGGCAAAAGTATATAAAATTGGAACGTAGGAATGTTTGTTTAACTCATCTAAACTTATTTTTTCAAAAAGCAGAGTAATTGATGAATTATCGAGATTGCTAGAGCAACCTAAAGCCTTCGAAATGAAGCAAAAACATACATATTTTTGGTTTCATTTTTTTAACAGAAAATGTAATCAATACATATACTATAAGAATAATTTAATTGTAAGCTTGAAGCCTTGGCCTTGAATTAATTTGAGGCCTTGAAATTAATTTGAGGAAAATTGTTCCATTAGTTCATGAGCAATAAGAAATTTTGTGAGGCTCTCATATTACAACAACAACTTTTTTTAGATTGAGACCTCATTTACGAAAGGAAAGACGTATTCTACGTCATAAAAACAAAGTGCAGTTAAGTACTGGGGTTTTGTGGTACGTTTCAATGCGAATATATTTTGAGACGTGAATATATTTCAAATAAATTTATTGTTTAAATATGAATAAAATTAGTGAAATAAGTTGATTATAAAGAAAAGATTAATTTCCATGGGAAAGCATTAAAAATTTATTTTCACATATACACATGTACTTCTTGATTTTTAACTCCTTGTGCAGTTTAGTTTTCATAGAATTTGCATAATGAAAGCAAGTATTTGTATTCTATGAATCAAATTGTTGGTTCGTGGTTCACAAAAGAATTTAGCTTAAATGCAAAAAAAAATGAATTTTCCACACTATTTGTTTCAATTACTTTCTTTACCAGTCATGCAAAATAGAAACACACAATATAATTTAAAATAAAACAACTTTATCCCAAAGATTCAGGTTTTGTTCTTAATTTTAATTTGAAGCCCAAAACAAAAAGGACATATTTTTGTTTGAGCAAATGTTTTGTCAAACTATTATATCACAAATGCTATGTGCACTTCTTGGAACAACAATAAACAAGCCATGGACACACGTTAGAGTTCAACTACAAGCAAATCTAAAACGCATTTATGCTCTCTGACAATTATTAATGAAATTTTATTGTTTTTCGCACTGCTTGAACATTTTATTAAGAATTTCTTACGAAAACTTTGCATGACAGAGCATGTTGAATTTTTGAGGAATTCCAAAAGCATGCTCAAATTATGAATTCAATGCAACGACAAATATGAAAGCAAATCTATTTGAGGCTCTGCCAGAGCCACTAAACAACTGCCATCCGTTCCGACAGCTAGCAGATTGAAAGAAGCTGGTATCAGGTAACAGGTTAATTTAGTTGAAAGCAATTCCAAAATGATTCCTTTTAAGCAACTATGCAAGCAATTGCACGACAGACAACACAAATGGCATTTGAGGATTGTGGAAGTAGGCACGAAGCAATGGGCAACAACTGCTGAGTTGATTTATCTGGACAACGATTTGGGAAGCTAGTTGCTGCTTGCTGCTTGCTATTGCTGTACAAATTGCCAACAAAAATTAACAAGAGAAATAAGTTTACCATTTCCTGTCAATTTCAGAAAGGGGAACCAACAACAATACAGAAAGAAACGACAGAAAGCTCCTGAAAAATGCCAACTAATAGCTATAGTCTATTGTCATAGTGTCTGCGAAGACATTCCCAATAACTGTACAACATCCGGTCGAGCCACACAATGGCGAAAAACGTTTTCAAATTCAATGGTGAAATATTTCTATTTTAAACATAATTGTGTGTTTGTGTGTATGTAGTCTGATCTAAACGACTCTTCACCTGACGACGACAAGATACAAAAAAAATTATATACGAGGAAGAACCTAAGCCGACAAAAATTCAATCATAATCCAGTCGCTGGGGAGGAAATTATTTGTTTGCTCTGCACACAGAATAAAAAGTAACTGAATATAGAAATGGAAAAAAAAATTAAAGATATTCTTACTTTGGCAAGCCGAATATTGACTACGCTTGATAAATGCATAATGGGTTAATAAATGAAAAATATTTTGTAAATTTTGGTTAGAGAAAAAAGTATACTGTATCAAATCAATAATAATTTAAAACTTATTCTTACTTGTTCGTGTTGGAAATTGATAAAATAAATGTAATTAATTTAAGTTTATATATATTATTCAATAAATTATTATTTTTGCGTTACGTTTCTCATTGCAATATTATGACAACCCAGTTGCAAAAGTAGCCAAAATCCAAAGAAAGAATGTATGCCATGCACTTAGACCATTCCGATGGCTTTGGAAGGAAAGGGGGCTGGGGAGAACCGTCGTGTAGCATATATGAATGGAACCGGTGACGTATGCACTTGACTTGACTTGCACATTTGTGGCAAAGGCTGCAAGTCCCGAAGTCAATTCGACCCACAGCCAAATCCAAAGAAAAATAGTTATTGTTAGGCAACGAAAATGAGAAGAAGAAAAAAAAAGGAATGAAGTAAAACCCCATGCCAAGTTGGCAGTAGTAAGTAGCTTTATTATAGGATTTTAAGATATTACACCAAGCAGCTGCAGAAGGTGGATGAGAAGTTGAAAAGTAGAAAGTAAAAAAAATGTGTATGTGGTGTGGTGTGGGAAATGGGTGCCATTGCGAACACTCACATATGGAGCTGCTTGCACTTGAATGAGAGGCTAACGAATATGGGATGATATGCCCCATGACTGCTGCATAAAAAAAAAAGAATTTGTCTACAAGATTTCTTTGGGAAATTGAAAACGAGTGAGTTAACAGAATAATGTGTGCCTCACTTTTTTTCTTATTTCTAGCTAGTTTGTCTGCACATGATTTTAAATTTAAATTCATTCCAAGTAGCTTAAAGAATTGCAATTACATTCATTTGTATTTAAGATTACTTTCTAATATATTAATAATGTACTGATTAGTCAAAATTATTATTTTGATCGATTCACATTTGGTGAGAATCGGCGTAAGCTATAATATCTTCTTTCTTTTCGCAAGCTTCTCAATTAAATTTTTTCTACAAACCTATTTTTGTCTGATTCTTCTAATTAAAAGTGATTTCAAATCGTTGATTTGAATGATCAAATAAACTGACTGCCATTTGGTTTGAATAAGTAGACCTGTAGACAGCAACAGAAAGCCATAAGTCGATTGCATTCGGGTATTACTGACTGCACCTGCACTTGTTTCAGCCTCCTCGCTCATTTGCCACAGTTATGCACAATTTTTCCGTAAGTGGAGAAATTCAATGCCGGTCGAGTTTTGTTGTTAGTTCTTCTTCAGCCTAATGAAATTGCACCGAGCTGCTGCTGCACAGCTCCGCAAGGATCTAAGGAAGCTGCCTGGCACTGGTAAGGATTAAAGCCTTCCCCCAGCTTTTATTAATACACAACAACAAGATTCCGCTTTGTCTGTAGTTTCCCTTAAATTGTAAATTGGATATTTTTGGTTAGAGAAGATGCCATAGAAAAACTAGCAAAGTATTTGACCTTGTTTCAAATATCCTGTTGAATATTTGAGTTACCAATTAGCTTATGTTTCGCTGTTTCAATTATCAAATCTATGCGTTTGCTTTGATATAAGTTTTTTATCGAAACCAAATCTTTTTTGAGAGCTTCTAAAGTCGAATACAAAAAACGTTAAACCAATTACAATTTATGTACCCTCGGATGGTAGGTTTCATTTAAATAAAGCAGGTCATCATAATGATTTCTCATTTCATATTTTAAGGTTTTACTTATTTTTGTTTTTTCCCTGCTCCATGGCAACAAGAGCACTTTACCTGTATCTTTTCTTATTTTGTAACTGGTGTGCGTTGCCTTTTCCGACTTATCAACATAATTATCTTAAGAAAAAAATTTATGAAATTTTATACCACACATAAAAAAACGACTACATAAAAAGAATCAGCAACAAAAACAACAACACAAATCGGAGCTTGATGGTTTGAAAGGCGCAAGCGGAAGATGAGTGTTGGCCACGCCCCCACCGCCTCTTGATTATGTGACTGTGATAGCGGCACTTTGTTGTTGCTGTCCTTGTAAGCTGACGAAAGTTAAGGAAAATGGCAAGCACTTCTCATTAGAATGCAGCCAACAACGTTTTCGCTCATTTTACATCTTTCTGTGCGTTTGTGTGTGTGTGTGTTTCTTCTTTTACGCGGAGTCACGCAACTCCCTCTTTTACTGTTGTTGTTGTTGTTACAGCTGCGCATTTTTAAACAAGATTAAAGCTCTCACGTCGCCAGGTTGCCAGTTTCAGAATAAGCAAAGTAGAGAAGAGGAGCGAGGGAGCGGAAGTCTGGGCTTCTGAAAAATTGTTGAAACGCAGAACGCTTTATTTGCTGTCGGCAATTTGTTGACTAGACTGCAAATGTGTCGCATCTTAATGCGTTCTTATTAAATATTTGAAAGGGACAAAAGCAGCAATACCAACACAGAACATCTATAAAAAATAATCGTATAAGAAAGTTAATTTTTTTATTGCTTTGTTATATTTATAATAAGAATAAAAGCCAGGGGTCTTATCTTCCAAAAATATATTTATGTATCTAATAAGATAAAGCAGTTTATGTATAGATTAAAAAGTACCATAGCTTCATAAAATAATTAGTTGATAATTGCGTTACTGCTACTACCACGGATGGTTGACAGTTTTGAATTTTTTGTTTTTGATTCCATCAATAAAATTGAAGCAACAAATTGATTTCTGAACGTGTTTTCAATACGCAATCAAATGAAATTTCTGCATAATATATAAGTTCTTTAAATGATAAGAGTACAATATAGCGCATATATGATTAAAATAAATATGTTGCACTAATTGAAATAATTAAACATGTGAAAATGTCGAAGGTGAGCATTTTATTGATGACATACACATGCACACATCTATCCTTTTTCATTTCTATTTGTTGCACAAAGGTTTTTTTTTGTATAAAACTGAATTTTCCATGATTGCCTTGCAATAAATTCGTTTAATGAAGTTTTAAAATAAAATTCAGAAAAAATATTTATTCAAAAGAATAAAAACAATGCGAAGCCGCATCCTAAATACACTTTTTATAGTATTTTTAACTGACTGTTAAGCATTTTGCACTTGGATTTGTGATTATAAAACACTAGAATAAGAATAAAGAACAGGAACTGTAACCATATTTTTGTCTTTATCAGTTTTTGTTTAAACATAGACACACTACATAAGCGAAGTATTCCACCTGGTAAGAGTATTCAAAAGTTATATGTAAGCATTACATGCTTGTAGGCGTTCAACTGTAGGCGTGGTCATAAGTGTGACACAACGTTCGAGCATTAAATGTAATTATTTCTTTAATTGAAATATTTAGCGCAACAGCAAAATATAAAAAATAAAAATAAAATGAACGAAAAAAAAAATCGTTGACAGTTGCACAAAGGTCACGTCGCTGTCGTTGCATTCAACGAAATTGCATTGCATGAATTTAAGTAATGCAGCTTAATTGAAATAATTAAAAATATTATCGCATACCTGTAAAAATCAATCTGTTTGCATTTCCATAAGATGATTAATAATCATTATGCAGCTGAGTGCCAATGCAATGGGAATTACTACGTTCTTGAATTTTTCTCTCATTGCATCAGTTTTCGTAATGATGCACGTATGTAGGTCTTTGTATATATGTATGTTAAGTGCGGTCGATCTTTTTTTATGGAAAATAACAGACATTTACTAATTCAGTAATGAGCGTTATTTAGTGCTTGAAGTAAGAGTTTATTGACTGATTTAATGAACAGTTGCCAATTTGGTTTGCTTTCATGTCAATCCCGAAAGTTTACATTTGTTGTGACTGTGCAATTTTCCCCCGTTGCCTTAGATATGAACTTCGACATGCCAAATCTTTAAGTCAAGCCAGGAAACTAGATTCCCACGGGCTTAGCTCTACACCATCTCCTCCCGCCCCTGACGAGCTTTCCGCATGGAATCTGGGCCCTCAGCAGTAAATCAAATACAAAATACCGGCACGTGCTCTGATAGTCACAGCTTTTTAAGGCAAGTTGCCTTGACCTGAGCTTAATCAGAAAAACTTGGGAGTTGCTTTCGTTTTGTTGGGTCTTCTTTTGGGGCATAAAAAGGCCGCAGAACTTATGACAAAGCAGTTTGCAAATCCAATTGATATATATATTTTTTAAGTTAAATATGGCAACAGCAACAACTTGGCCTACATCCCAACATCATCTCTCTCTCTCTCTCTCTCTCTCTCGGCATCGATTGTAGCTGGCCATAAATCAAAGACCCGAGTCGACTCTAACTGTGGCTCTAGCTGAGAGTCTCTGCTTTGCTTCTGTTTTCTGCCACTCTAAAAACCTAAACGGCAAAATCGTTACTACGTGTTCTTGTTAACTTCTACCAGGAATTCTATTCAAGGTATAAACGACATCTTTAACTGCACCTTCCAGAGAGAATGCTTCGCTTTTCGAGATGTATCCCTTGAATGTTGTGTTCTGTTTCTGAATTGAATATGATGCGTTAACTTTGCAGTTTACAGTATATGATTTTCTTAAAAACAAAGAACAATTATCAAATTCGATATATATATTTTATTTAAATATTTTATTAAATAATTATAAAATGCTCAAGAATAATAGTACAAAACCTGTTTTTACACGGTAGATGCTAAAAACTTAAATGAATTACATGGGAGAAAAAGAATTGGTTTCATATCCTTTAAGCCTCAAAATAATAAACATTACTACATGAAAACAAAAGACAATTGATCTTTGAAACTAGAAGTACAATTAATTTAAAATCAAAATCTGTTACTACGCTTTGTGAGTTAAGGTAGCATAATCCCAAAATATATAACAAATGACGTTGTTTACACCGATTTTAGTAAGGCTTTTGATTCTGTTAGTCATTCTCTGTTGCTTAAAAAATTAAATATTATTGGATTTCCATCAAAACTCTTATTGTGGCTTTCGGAGTACTTGTGTGGTCGAACACAAAAGGTTGTTTTTTAATCATCTGTATCAAAACCTATTTATGTTACCTCTGGTGTTCCCCAGGGGAGTGTCCTTGGACCTTTGTTATTTAATCTGTTTATTAACGACCTTCCAGCTGTTATAACTAACTCCCGTGTATATATGTTTGCTGATGATGTAAAACTATGTTTCATTTATAATGATGTTTCTCTTTGTAACTTACTACAGTCGGATTTGGGTGCGTTGTCGGCCTGGTGTCGTTTTAACTTACTCAATTTAAATTGTTCAAAATGTAAAGTCATGTCTTTTTGTAGAAGTACCCCTCATACTGCTCACTACTTGCTTGATGCTTCACCACTTGACCGCGTGTTTGAAATGAAAGATTTAGGCATTATTGATGACACTAAATTAAAGTTTGACTCTCATATTTCGTCTATGGTCAATAAGGCCATTAATGTCATTGGCTTCATCAAGCGGTGGTCGAAAGAATTTAATGATCCCTATACCACTAAAACGCTTTATACATCCCTAGTACGTCCCATCCTGGAGTATGGATCTTGTGTGTGGTCCCCACAATACTCGATTCACCAGAATAGAATTAAATCTGTGCAGAAGAAATTTCTTCTATTTGCCCTTAGAAGTTTTAACTGGGTTCCTGGAGTTGACTTACCCTCTTACTCAAGTAGACTCCTTTTGATTAATCTTCCCTCACTCTTAAACCGTAGAACTATGCATGGAGTATTATTTGTTACTAATCTACTTAATGGTGAAATCGACGCACCAGTTCTTTTGAGTCGAATTAAATTAAATGTCTCAATTAGATCTTCACGTAACTTTTTATCCCTCAGCCTTGATCGTTGCTTGAGCAACTATTTAACTCATGAACCATTTCGTGTTATATGTTTTGACTATAACAAGCTTTATTCCCTTGTCTCCTTGGAGGCCTCAATTAATCACTAATCTTACGTTGATCTGATTGGGTTTTTCTGGGTTTTTCCCAATCCACGCAACAAATGTTGGACCACTCATTTTCTTGTTGAACTTCCCAGAGCTTAAAGTTAACTTTTTAAATTTTTTCTTTAATTTACTTTCAGATTTATATATAATTTTATACTGTAATTTTAATTTCATTATTTTAGTTTGAATTAATTTTTTTATGTCAGCTGCTCATAGCTGACAATAAATAAATAAATAAATAAATAAATAAATAAATTCTTAGCTGGAAATTTTCGCAGTACTGGAGTCCACCCTCAAGTCAAGAGCTTGTTTAAGAACTCTTGAAGTTTTATTTTGTCTCTGCCTAATCTTAGGCCATAAATATTTATGTTATAAATTTCTTAATCAATAAATAGAAACAAATGAAGCCTTGGTTTTGACGAAGATGATGATTTTTGTATTTAAAAATGTATATTTAATAGAATTTTATTGACATAATATTCCCTCAAATTTTTAGTTAATATAAGTTCATTTACAAAACTATAAATGTTACAACAATATTTATATGATCTGCGTGAAGTCATTGATACATAGTTTTTTTAACTATCTTGCTGGGCTGGTTTATCTACATTAGTTGAGATATTTTTTCGTTTGCTTAGCATTTTCAACTCCTGAAAATATTGAAGAAAGCAGCAAGCTTGCAAACATTGTAAATTGAAAGTTTTTGTACGGGCGCAAAATTTAATTTAAACTTGATTTTTTTGGCCTGTTTGCTTTTGTCACGATGCTGCTGTCTGCGAGATGCAAGAAAGAGAAAGTTATAGAAAATGAGAGACAGATTGAGTGAGTGTTTGGTTGGGTGGTGAATGGATTTTCTTTTATGGCTGCTGTTGGTCCTGCATTGTGTATGTTTTTTTTTCTTTGTTCCCATTCAAGTACACAGCACACTCGCCTTTGGATGGGCTAAAAACTTTGAGCTTGCCACAACATTTTGGTCGAGGGTTGCCGCCTTGCCGCCTAACTTCCTTGGTGCACCCCACTGCTAGATGCTGTTGCCGCATGTGACATCGTTTGATTGCTCATGAAATCGATCGATTGTCGAAACGTGTTGATTTTATTGTCGTTGTTGTCGTTTGTTATTGTTGCCGTTGCTTTTGCTTTTGCTCTTGCTGCGCCCCCCGCAAAATAAAAAGGTCAAAGTTTCAACTCGTAAAAGTTGGCATACGAAATGAAGTCCTGGGCTTTATGTTAAAATCATTTAAATATAAACCAAAACAGCTGCAGCCGCTGCCGCATCATATTAAAATTGCATGCAACACTCCCTTGGTAATTGGGTAGGGTTTCATAAGCCTCGCCCGACCCACTTGTTCCTCATTCGCCACACAATCATTTGGCGCCTGACTGGCCTGGCCCAGTTTTGTGTGCATGATTAATCATAGTCATAACTGCTGATATGATTGGACCCACTTTGACGCCGTGATTTTGTGATTTGCGCAACGTTTCGCATTAAAATAATATTGATAGCTCCCCAAATGATGGATGCCCCATTTGGCAGAGATATCAACGGTCTTCTGCTCTAATGTGTACTCAATACACGATTTACTCGATACTCGATACCCAATTCTCGATGCTGGATGCTGGATGTTTTATGCTCTATGCTCTCTGTTCTCATTTGCTGCTCACTAATTAAAGTGACACCCAAGTGTCAAAGACATATCATCATTTTGCAAGAGTTAAGAACTCTCCTCTCTTTTCACTCCACTCGTTACTGTCGTTACATGGTGCTGCTTAGTGCTCTGCTCAACAAGCAGTGGTCAACTTGAGTGATTGATTGCGTGTTGATTGTTGCCAAAGGGATTCGCATGTCCTGCTTTCCCAATTGAGGAGCACGTCACACACAAGATGCCTGCAACTTTCAACGTTAGCGAGACAAACTGTAAAGTGTATTTATTTTGTTGACAAATAACATTATTATCATTTATTTTTTACATAATAAATAGATTTCAGTTTGTCTTGAGAGACAAAACTTAACTTTAGCAGAACTTACAATCTTTTGATTCAGAAAGTGGAATATTTAATGTGCATAATGTGTTTGTAAAATGTTTACTATAATCTTTCAAGTGCTCTTCACCACTTTCCGATTAAATGCGTTCAATACAAATGTTCAATTTGCCAATCGTTTTCTAATCAAAAATCAAACAAATTTTATTCGTACAAAAACCATTCTTGCATCATTAGCTAAAACACTTTGCCCTTGCAAGTGTGATAAATGTAAAAAAGTGATGCCAAATTGTACCAAATATTTGTGGTGCCCCCCTCTCTGGCCCACCAATTCACTTTGTGTTTGTTATCGCTCCGGCGCTATTATTGTTCTGCATCCTCCCCTCTCTCCTTGCCCACATAAATCACTTTTTCATAGTCGCTATGTAAACAGCCAGCAAATTAACTGATTGTATATCATTTATAAGACCCGCGCCGGCACCCGATGCAATGTTTTGGTAAACAAACAAAAAAGTTCCGCATACGCCATGTGGTACTTTAATAAAAATAAAAACAGACGAAGTAAACACAAAAAGTAAAAGCGAAATAGAAATAAAAAAACAAAATAAAAATCTATCGCGAAATGCTATGCAAAATACACGCGAATATCATTTACGTTATATATTTTGCGTTCTCATTATAGAATGTGTGGGTGTATGAGTGTCGTTGGTTTTTTTCGCTCTGCCCCCTGTGCAACAGAAGCGTGCAAAAATTTCGAAACGACAGAAACAAATTTCTCACACATTTCTATGGACGCCTTGGCAAACGTTTTGCCCAATGCTTTTGAGTATTTCAGATATAATTTATGACATTGAATCAATTTCAAAACGAGCGTGTGTGTATGTTCATGTGTGAGTGTGTGTGTAAGTATATACTCCTTAATGTTCTTGTTGTCGTTGGTGCTGGTTTTTTCATTGCGGTCAGCAACGATTTTTCATATTTTGTGCAGTTTTTTTTATATTATTTTCCAATTTTTTTATTTTTTTATTTGTCGTTTTTGTGCTTTGCCTTTTGCTCCGAACCCAGTTGCCGACTCGCTTTTGATGTCTGCTGTCGTTGGCAAGAAATCGCACCCAAGTCGCAGCCAGCACATTCCAAACCGAGCTTCCGCTTTGCCGTTTCCTCATTTTTGTTGTTGTTTATAGTACTTTTTTTTTATTAGTTTAGTTTGTATTGGACGTGAACGTCGTGCCCTCGCTGCTTGCTGATTCTGGTGTTTGGTCCCGTCCAAATGCCAAATTGAAAATTGATGAATGTCCTTGATTGAATTTGATAGGTGCCAAGCACTCAGTGCGACTATTAATCTCCGCGCTAACTTATGATCTGCCAAATGCCCATCGTCAAGAGTTCTTTTTTATTGAGGGGACCCACAATTTTTGGACGACACTATAATGCGGTTAGTGTATTATAACTATCGTAATAGCTATGTGACAGCTATTAGAACGAACATAAAGCATTTATTTTCACTCCAATATAGATACATATAATTTCAAAGACTATGTTCAAGAAGCATCACTTTAAAGATTACTTCAAATTCAATTTAAAGATTATTTAAAATATCAAATTGGCATTAGATTGCAACAATGAAAATCATTATACTTGTGATTTGGCAGAAAAATACTTACGCAGAATATTTATCAGCTGTGTAGATAAATTTTTATTGAACCTTTTTTTCAGCTAGAGTATTTATTGTTCCTGTTAGTTTTGTTTTGATAGCCGATATTGATTGAAAATCGGTTTTTGCTTAATCCACATTTATTATGTGAAGAAATATAGACCTTAAACTTTTATAGGCTCTCATTGAATCTAATCGGTGAATCGTTTATAAATATGCTTTCTATGCGAAGTGATTATGCATTCATTTAGTTTTAAATTACAAGGCTATTGTATTTCAGCTTAGCAATGTAATGATTTATTCCCTGAAAAATGTATTCTTGTAATTTGGATGTACCTTTAAATATGTTGAGCTGTGAGCAGTGGGCCGTGAGTTTTGTTGGCAATTAAACATGTTGGGCACGTCAGGTTTCAATGACATCGAAGGCGCGGGCGGCAGTCACGTGCCACAGATATTGAAAATTGAATCGCTGCCATTAATGCGCACAAATCTTGACTTTCAGCTAACGTCAATGCGATAATGGCAAGCAGCAGGTGGAGGATGCCGAATGGGGATGGAGATGGGGATAAGGATTGAGATGGAGTAAGAGACGGAGACATAGAGAAGCGACAGATGGTGGAATCTGCTTTGAATTTTTCAACATTTCCGCTTATTATTTTACGTGTCGGATTTGCGTGTCGCGCAGCCTCATGCACTGGGGCATATTACAAAAATGAAAAGCTGCTAAAAGTGCGGCCAGTTTTCGAGGGGATATCTTGAAGTGGGTTCGGAAATGTAGGGCCAGATCATTTATTACTCATGTTTATGCATAATAAAATATGTGCATTCAAATGCAATAACATTTTAATCAAATTATTTGCATATTATGGCAATTGCGAACGTCCGCCTTTTCGGCCAATATAAAATACATTTTTATTGCCACATTTAAGCCAACAGCCAAACAGTAGATGTGTATGTAACTGCTAACTGTAACTGTTATAGTGTCGGCTTTGGCCAAATTTACATAAAATTGTATTTTGTAATTTACAATTGCTTAATTAAAAAAAAAAAAAACACACAAAAATATTAAACAACGAACAATAATATTTATTAATGTAATTGTAGAATTCTAGAGTAAATTTTTTTGGCCGTAATTAAATCATAACCATATTCTGTTTATCCATAAATATATAACTAAATGCTGATTCACACTAATCTACAATTGTTTTACATTTAGTAAATATTTAAATGTAAACATTTTAAGCTCTTTATTTCAGGCATATTTTTACTTCCGTTTAATTTCAATAGAATTATAACAATGCAATTTATAAGCAAAATGATATACTTTTGATTCTGGCATAATCTGCAATATGTTTAGACGTCAAATGTTCATTTTAAATAATTATGAATTTAATGATAATGTTGTTCTTATTTCGCATCATTTACGAAAAATATATACAGAAATATTTGCATAAGCAAAAACAAACCTACCAAATTTCGAAGCAACAATATTTCTTATTTTTTCGACTTACTCGTGATCTACATTAGAGAGAGAGAGAGAGAGAGAGAGAGAGAGAGAGAGAAAGAGTATTGCTCAACGTTTTTATGACTGCAGTAACTTTGCGCCATAAAATAGGATTTCCTACTGAGCCTATTCACAACTTTTCGCATTAGACTTAAGCGCAAAGCTCGCCGCCAGCTTCTCTGCTAACACTGTCTCTCACTCTTTTTTCTCTCTCTCTCTCTCTCTCTTTCTCTCGTTGCTTCTATTTCGTATCCAAAGGGGTCAAAGCCGTGGCAATTGCGAAGACAGCAGCGCCAAGCGTTTTGCCTTCAGGCTCTGGCCAAACACAACACAACACTCACTCGCAGACACACATTAACACACACATGCATGGCAATAAAAAACCTATACACATGTGAAATTCTGGCGGGATTTATAGACGCCGCGTATTCACATTTACAGTGAAGCTCTCTTTCCACCACACGCGGCATTAAGCTAGAGTTTTTGTTTCCTTTTTCTTTTGCTTTTTTTCGTTCGTTCGTTTGTTTTATTTTTAATAACCAGTCAGATAGCAAAACCAACCGCCAGCCGCTTGTGGCCATCAGCTCTGCGGTTAACGAATTTTTAAAAATAAAAACAAATAATGCTTTTTTAGAGTTAAGAAATTGTCGCACTAAACAACAAAATGCGACTTAGACCAAAGAAATGTTATTAAGCGTAATGTTTGTTTGAAAAAATGAAACCTAAGATGTATGTATCATATTATAATAACGAAAAATTTAAATGATTTATTTAAAACTAATAACAAGGTTAGAATATATATTTTATTGCTAAGCAATGGCTATAGTTTCAGAAAATCTTCAAACAATTTTTTTAAAATTTTTTTTTTATTTTTATGGTTTTCCCTAAATTTGGTGTCAACTGTATTGCAATTTTGGCCGAGTTTCTACTGACGCAGTTTTCATATCATCTTGTTGAATCATAAATATTTATGATCTATTATTTATTCAAAGAATTCTCTGAGTTCAAATTTAAAAATTTGCAATTATTCGGTTGGGCAGTGTTTTGGTTTTTAGTTTCGCTGCGTTCTTCGTCAATTTTTGTGAGCGGTAAAAAAAGCTTTTTAATTAAATAAAATCGTGCGAAAACAATTTGGTGCATTTGAAAATGTGTTTTATGTGTCGAATAAAATACATATAAAACAAGTGGAAATGTTGCAGTCGGACGCAACCGACTGCGATATACTCGATACCAGTATTAAAACCGGTAAAAAGAGGCCTGATTGCAAAGGGGTACGGATGCGGCAGGGGTGTACGCTGCATCAAAGATTGTCTGATACAGATGGGGATGCCACCAGCTATCGTCCTGCCAAATTTGGTGACTCTAGCTCAAAGTTTGTAAAGGGTGGGGGAAGGAGGCTGGAGGCGGAATGGGTGGGCGTGGCCCCAAAATTTTTGATCCATTTTTTTCGGGGATGCCAGAAGCTATCTTCCTACAATTTGGTAACTCTAACTGTAAGGGTGTACAGAATAGGTAGATTTATCGATTTTGAGTTTGAAACGTGCACAAAAGTGAAGTCTCGGCAATTCCCTGTCTACTTTACGGTTCCGGCCGTGCTCAGGGCATTTGGGGTGGGGGTCTTGGAAACGCCTTGACATAATCGTCACTATAACAAAATAATATTCGTAGACAGATTCGGTATCAAACGGGAAACCAAAGTCAATCGACCTTCACTCAAGAGACTTGTAGTATGAGAAGAACTGAGGTGTTGATGTTCTTCTTTCTTTACCCTCCCTACCTGTAGAATCTAATAAATGTGTTGGATTCTACCCATTTAATGTTTTTACTTTTTTTTTTTTATATTTAAGTGACCAGCGATCAGGTGCCCATAATAAAAAACTATCTCATTCGCGTTGTCAACAATTTTAATTCAAACCAATTTAAATGTGTCTTCATGACGACTTAATATTAACTCCATTAATTATTGTGTAAAGGTGACTTTAACATAACATTATATTTTATAAATGAATTAACAACTATCTGGTAAATGACTATGAATCTAGACTTAGTTAAGCGATGCGCACTTTGTAGTTACTACTTTCGCTTTTTTTTTTTTATTAAATTACCCACACACTTGATATTGGATCATTTTTATCCACCCTTTAATTTCGGCTAGGCCGTACTCACGAAAATATTCCAGGTTCCATCGATGTCAGCAGGCCTGATGACGACGAGGTGTCTGTTGAGTTTATTGTATGTTTATGTGTTGAAATGTGTGCAGTGGTGTATCTAGGGGGCCGGAGGGGCAGTCGCCCCAGGCGCAACGACTAGGGGGCGGCAAAATGAGATCCACTGTTCCTCAAAATTAATAAATTATAAATAACAATTTTTTTTTTTGTATTCTAACCTTAAATAAGCAATATTACTTTAAGGATCATTTTATTTTATTTATTTATTTTTATTTTATTTTATTTTTTTGTTTGCATCATTTATTCAAAAGTTGCTTAAGGCAGTGCAAAACCAATACACGTGGAAATGAACAGTTATTTTTTTTACTTGGTTTTTAAAAATGATATATGCATTTAAATGACACGAAAAAGTTATAATAATGACCTTCAATCATGTAGACATGTGAAACCGATTCTCACAAACACTTTTTTTAGTGCAGTCCCGTATTTAAAGCAACAAAAAAATCCCTTGAAATTTCGTAGCGCAACTACAAAAAATAGGGAAGCCCCGTTACTTTGCTGCTGAGCATAGGCATCGAAGAGGTGAACATATGTAGTTGGAGGAATTCCCTTGATCTAGTTGTTAAGAGCAATACTGTATTACTCAGCTGTACAATCGATCTTAACTGTTAAGTACAACACTGCATGATGCGATAACATTAACAGGTACTTTAACATTAAGCGATGCATGTGAGTTGGTATTCGGCATGTAATAGCCTATTTCCATTGCTCAGTTAATCGCTTAACAGTGAGTTAAAGTAACTGAGGTTCAATTGCATGTATTCCCATAAGGAATTAACTGAAGTAAAATGACCGTAAATATTAATGAGCAATAACGAGAGAAACCAGTTCATTGAACACTTGTTCGATAAAAATGCGATGTTTCATCGAAAAATCAAAAAACTAGTGAACATGGAAAAGGAGGCGCACTTTTGAATTATATTTTTAAAATAATTAATATACTTCTTTTAGATGTATTACGAAAAAATACGTAATTTGGGAGCAAGGCATGGAGAAATTGTTCAGGGCAATGCAGAGAAACTCACGGCGGAATGCGGGACGTGGATGGAAAAACGTATCACTATTTTGTGGCACATCCAGCTTTTAAAACTTTCCATGCCTGGCTATTTCAACATAAATATTGAGATATTATACTGTTTCAAATATGCTTGCAATTAATTTTGACTTACTAACGACCACCCAGATAGACGCTCTCATTTTCTGCTATTTGCAATGTTCGTGGCCAATGTTTATATAAAATTACATTGCTCCTTCATAACAAGCAAATCAGCTTAGAAATACATGTATGTCAAATGACAATAAGTCACTAACAATTTGCAATAATAAATTTCGTTTCATGATTAATCGTAATTTTAGCTATAATAAACCAAAACAAAACAAACGAAAGGATTTATTAACTGAGGTTCAGTTACAGTGCAATGGAAACAACTTTCGTCAGTTACTGTTAAGTTAACAGTAACTGAGCAATGGAAATAGGCTATAAGACGAACGGTTGTAAACATGCCAGATTAAATAAAAAACATTGTGTGTATACCGGCATTCTACACATAAAAGAATATGCTAAATTGTTCTTGTATTTCGCATTGCTTATGTGATCTGGAAATTTATAGCAGGACTTGTATGAGGATCATGTAAAACGAGGGGGGGATGGTGGGGCGGCAAATCAATTTTCGCCCCGGGCGGCATATTTTCTTGGTACGCCACTGAATGTGTGTATAATTTGTTGTAATTACAACAAAACGAGCATGGCTTTAAAAAGAATAAGTCGAAAAAACCTTATCAGTATATATACATAAATAAAATAAAATGAAATTCAAAGCTTTTTCCTTATTGATACACAAGAAAACTTAGCACAAGGGTGCGAGGTGAAGAAATTTCTTAAAGTTGTGGCAGCACCAGGCAGCATCGTGACGAAATCAAACAAAGCGGTGTCAGTGTCATTCCAAAAGGCACTGCGTAAATTATCGGCCCAGGCACAGCAATCGGGAGGTAGATTTAACTTGCTGGGTGTGCGGCAGAGGACGGTTTATGCCCCAATTGAGTTATTGGCGGCGATCCTCGCACTGCTGATTATTCCTCAAATATCCATCGTGGCGTACTTGTGGTGGGAGGGACTCTTCTTACTCTTTTTTATACGGCGGAACGGATTTAGACATTGGTTGGTGCCAACCAGAACCATCCAGAAATGTGCGTATCGGGCCTCCGCATCAACATCCAAGTCGATGTTTTATTCCACGGCGAACAAAATAAACGCTGCAGCAAGCGCAGCTTACGCCGCCGGTACGACCAGTCGCAATTTGTATAACAAATTCAGCCGGGCAGTGTTGGATGCCTCCGGATTTGCGAAATGCGAGGAAGCTATTCGCTCCACAAGGGAAAAAGCGATGCTCTGTAAAAAATATAGTACTCTTCTTAATCGCCGCTTTTCTTGTCGGACGCCAGGAAAAAAGTAAAGTTGGCCGCCAACCCAAAACGCGACGCCACCAGCGCGTATTGTCACGCAGAGTCGCATTTGCATGCTTTTAACATAGTGCTAACAGGGTCAACCTTGCCAATTCCCTTTAAAGTCAGCTGGATCTGTTTAGGGTTGCCAGACTGTTAACAGTGGCGGCCGTGCCGATTTGGGACCATGATCAGCAGCTGTTTAGCACTGCTGAAAAACTAATTTAAACGCAACAATCTTCGCTATAATATAAATGTCCTCAAATAACTCGAACCCTCACAAGTTATCGAATTTATCGATTTGCCAGCCCCCCAGTTATCGTAGAACCCCAATCTTGACACTTTATCTGTCCCGGCCATAGATAAAGACATTTGCAAAGTTTCAAGTCTCTAGCTCTAGACGGACAGACTGACAGACGAACAAACACCATAACACGAAAAAAAAAATAAGAAAAAAATTTTTAGAGTTTTCGTTCATGATATTTTGGTATTAAAAACGAACGGCGTTCTTAAAAAGTTCTTAATTTTGATTTTGTTCTTGATCTATGAACAAAGGTCTTGATTTAAGAGCCGTTTGTGATATTGGTCTATTATAAGAACATTGGTTCTTGATTTGGTACAAATGGAACCAATTTCGTTCTATTTGTACCAAATTAAGAACACTGTTCATAAAATATGAACGCATTTACCACCCGAAGCCGAACCGAAGTTTGATTGGTTAACACTATACTTAACTGCGCACGAAGCATGTTCGGCAACAGCGCAATGGTTAAGGCGCCCGCGTGTTAATCGTGAGGTCTCAGGTTCGAGTCGCGGCAAAGGTAATGGCTTTTCGGAATCGGTAAGAGTTAACAAATTAATTTAAATGATTATTATAATATTTCTCTAGCATATTAAAAGTAAAGTTATTAACTATTATTAGCTTAAATATAGAGCGATTACGAAATTTTCTATATAATGTACTTGAAATAACCACCACTAAATGTAGTAATATTGGTTTCTCGTGGTGTGATTCAAACTTCAATTTTTTTTAAAACACTAAATAATACTAGATAAAATTCAAGAACAAATTGTTCATAATTTAAGAACCAATGTTATCATAGTAAGAACAATTTCGAGAACATTTCGTTCTTAAAGCAAGATTGGCGGTCTTAAAAAATTCGTTCTTAATTTAAGAAAATCGTTCTCATATCAAGAAAATCCGTGCATGGCTGGGTTTCATAAACGGATGTTCTTGATTTTGCACTAGCGAGAACGGATTTTTTCTCTGTGAACGGACATTGCACAAACCCAATATACTCTTTACCTTCGGTATCGAGTATAAAAATAGAGAAAGTCTTCAAATGAATAAATGGCTTTAACTCGGCATTCGGCGTTTAAACAATTTCACCACCACCCAATATTCGCAACACAGGCCAATAGGCAAATAAATCAACTTTGATAATATCGTGCGTCCTTTTTATAATAAAAATGCTTTATATGCTCAGATGCCAGTACGGACCGAGGGACGGAATCCTTCCGGACTGCCTTGCCTGCCAGCCAACCAAACATTCAACTAACCAGCAAGCTAGCTGGCCTGCATGCCTGCCTGGCTGCCTGGCGATTCAAGCAAATCCCAATAAATTGAAAAACAAAATCATTCAATTCAATGGCAGCAAATCAGGCGAAGGCAAGCAAGAGCACCATAAAAAGGGTTTAGTATTAGCGGGTGAAGGGCGGTTGGTAAGGGGAATTCGATTCATGGTATGTTGCAAACAAGACATCAAGTGTCAGAAGGCAGTCGGAAAGTTTATGTAAAGAATCCTAAAAGCGGCAACTTTTCTTAAAAAATAAATATGTATGTTAGTTTCTTTGAATGAATTTTTTGAATTTATTCCTTCAAAAATCTTTCCTTTCATTCAACTTTCAGCCATTATTTTTTAGCCCTTACCTGTCTGAAATTTGTGGTCATAATTGATCTTTTAGCCCGTAGGTTTGCATTCAAGCCATTGTGCCTTCGGGGTCGCTTAGGTGCTAAGGTCAACAAAGCCGTTGTCAAAGTTTTCGTCAGTCACGTCCAACTTTCCATAAAGTTAAATAGCGAACAAATTCTTGGCTGTGGATGCGGCTGCTGGCGCTGTCCGAAATGAACAAAGAAACTAATTGACTTGGATTAACGCTTCGGCATTTGGTCATAAATCTTTCAATTCTTGGCGCATTAAAATTTACTTTGAATGTTGTTTTGTCCATGCCGAAAAGTTTCTCTGTTTGCGTGAAAAAACCAAAAATTGGAAATTGTGAAATTTGCGAAATTTGCGCATTTGCCATGTGTTGTGGCGGACTGGTGCTTAAAGCTACTCCCCAAAATCAATAAGCAAAGCGCAAGCAAACACACCTCCCAGTTTTCCCATCATTGCCAAGGCAAAACATCAATGCCCCCATCTCCCTTGCACATTTCCGTTTTCCGATCTCTTATATGGTTTTCCTGCAAACGTTGGCAAAAATTTATTGTGTGTGAAAATGTGTTGACTTCAACTCAAAAGTTATCTCTCTCTCTCTCTCTCTCTCTATCTCTCTTAGTCTGTCTGGCTTCTTGTCTCTCGGTTGCCAAGTTGGATTTATATCTGTGTCTTTTGCTCATTGTTTGGTCAAGTTATCGTGCGTGGCGCTCTTTATGTGCTCTTCGCCCCCTTCTGCTTAATATTGCAAAGTGATTTTCGCATTCGGTATTGCGGGAGTTCGGAAGTTCAGGACTTCAGTACTCCGCTGGTATAGTCTACAGATTTATGGCCGCCTTTGATGTATGTTTATCCCTTTTTGCTGACTGTGTGTATTCTCAAATCATGTCGTTCACTCCCTCAACCCAACTCAACGCAACTCAACTGCAACTCAAACAAAAAACCATGCTGCGCAAATCCTCATGCCTCTCTGTTCTGGGCTTGCGAGCATAAACAAATGATTGCTTGGGTAATGGGAGTAGGAAGCTTAAGCTGCCCAAGAAAACGAAAACGTTGTCCCGCTATTAAAAATCACTTTGAGCATTCAGCCGTTATCCAAAAGGAGGGTACCAACATGTCAGAAGAAAAGAAAAAATTATGATAAATTGTAGTTTAATCTGTAGAAAATTATGCAAATGTTAAAAAATAACTGATGATGAAAAGACTGCCGGCACAATTGTGCGTGACCATTGGAAACTGTTTGATACACTATCATCACACTCTCAGATTAATTTAATATCAATATTTTCTCAAAGCTAAACAAAATCATGGGTAAATATATAATTTCATACAGTTAAGAATACATTTACTCAAATTTGCAGATTAATCTCTAAAATTCACACCCTATTATTACAAACTTAACTGTTCGATCTTTATACTTCTTAAAAGTTAGTGTAGTTAAGCTCATTTTGCAGAACACTTGGTTGATATAAAAAAACGTCAGCGATGTAGTGAAAAGGAAAAGGGTTAATGTAAAATGGTTTCAGCTTTGGTCTCATTATTTGAACATTTCATTTATCTTCTTAAATTGATGTAAACGTAATGAAAATTGGATGATGTTGTAATCATTAGGACGACCGAGCCGTTGACCGACCTACCCGAAAGCACAAAACATTATGACAATTGCAACAACAAATAAAATTTAAATATATATATACATACTAAAATAAAAAATTTAGATTATTTTAGTTGCAGCGATTCTCCCTTTCTGTCTTGCATTTCAGCGTTAAGTCCGTTGTTTAATTTGTTGAATTTTCTTAACGGACTCTCAACATATTTACTTGATTTATGTGCAAGCCACAGCAAACCAACAATGTGCCACTAAATCACTCGGGGACAACGGGGGGTGGGTTCACGTTCTGACCAAAAGGTCTTAAGACAGCTCAGCCGCGCGCAAATCTAATTGTAAAGTTTGGCGAACTGAGCCACAAAAAACAAGGCACCAAGACACAAGCCACCATCGCGTCATTAACAATGCGAAGCGGGTACATCCTATCAAGCCCCTAGCACTCACGAACCGCCATTCCCTTTCCCTTTCCCAATCCCACATCGCAACACCTCTCCTTCGCTCGCACATGGTGCTCATTTCACTTTCGTTTGCTTGCTGCGCCAAGCTTACGCTAATTTTAAAGCCATCAATTTGATGCCATTTTGAGCTTTTAAAGTGCGTTTTCAACAATGTCTGATATTTGATATAACAATTACTATATAAATGCCGTACGCTTATGTCAATAGACAAACACCCAGAGCCGATAACAAGGCCAGCGGCTTAGTCTCTTCCACTCCTTGTTTTCTGCCTCGTTTCTTTGCTATAGAAATAATAGCCACAGGCAGAAAAACATTGTTAAGTGCAGCGAATTATTATTGCGGATACGTTCCACTTAAAACAACAGCGAAATGAGAAGTGTTTTCAAGAACTTAGGGCTGGAAATTATGAAAATTAAACAGAAAAAATATCAAACTTATTTCTAAATTAAGCGTAGTTAAGGTTAAATCAAAGAATTTATAAAAATAGGAACATCAAAAAATGTTAGTGTATTTTAAATGCAAAAGATAAACAACAATGATTTTGTTAATGAACAAATTAACTGTTTTTTCTATATAAATCAAAAGCAAAGAAATGAACTAAATAATTTCAAAAACACATACAAAGTTTTGATTTAAAACTAGCTTTTATTTTTTTTTCATAAGAAATGAATCTTAGACGTTAAATACTTTATCCAACTTTTCAAATATTTGAAAATAGTGTCTTGAGCAACTATTGTGAATCGCTTGTGTGTGAGCATTGTGTACCCAGCCCTGTGTGTGGAAGTCAAAATTATAGCGGGGATGTTCTTAGTATTATACTAAAAATGCGCAGCACAACAAATCCCAAAATCCCCGCTAGCAAATTTATTTTAATTCACTTTTGGACGTAGCCGTGCTCCGTTTGCCTTCTGTGTGTATTTTTTTACTTCTCTCTCTTTCATTCTTGGCTTTGACATTGCCAATTTCCTTGGCCATGTCTACAACCGTTCCGTCTTCAAACTGCTGTTGCTGATGGTGATGGTGATGGGGATGGTGGTCTTGACGGCTGACACTTGGCGACATTGAAATGAGCACTTAAGGCAAATACGCCAAGGGCCAAAGGCAAAGGCAAACAACAAACAGAGCTCGCTGTGTTATCAAATGTATTTTTATGCTCTTTTGATTTTTATGGCCATGCCAGCAAGAACACAAACAACACCAACAGCAACAACAACTCTCTGGACAGTTGATAAGTTAGTTGGGGGAATAGTCCATTCTCCTCCCACCCTCACTGCGTTTATCCAGCATAATGCCATCGGCTGGAAAAATCCACGGACAAGCCAAATAGTGCCCCTACAGCTACTTAAAATTAAACAAATTACAGCACTGCCCACAACAAAAAATTCCACAAAAAATACAAAGAATATAAACAAAATTGTCGTCGAATTGTCCTCAAAGCTGTCAGTCGCATCGACAAGGATATTCTTACTGTGCCGTCGAGCGCGTGACTGAATTAAATGTGCCGTGAAATAAATCCGACAAGAATTTCCACACAATGCGTATGTGTATGTAGGCATAGTCGACCAAATGGTCTTCAGCAAATGCACCCTCAGACTACCACTCCACGCGATTTCCCAACTCAATTCTTGTCTACTACATAGATATTGCCTTGTTGGCCTGACTATTGTCATTAATAGAAACAAAAACACAATTGAAATGAAGGCTGTGGAAAATGTTAACAATATAGCTAAGATAACAAGAAAAACGTTTGTTCAAACCAAAGTAATACAATAAAAACAAGCTTATGACTGCTTGAGTAGGGACGCCAGAAGGTCGCATCCGGAACAGCAAACAAGGCATAAAATAAACAGAACAGAGGGGAAAAAGCAAACATGATTTTTCTTCTTAAATTTCAATTGCATGAGCCAAAAAATGGTCTAATTAGCAAACTTCACTAACTTTACTCACTTATTCTACGATTCTTTCCATTTTACAAACTTCTTTCAAAATAACTGTCCTAACATATGATATATGAAATATGCACAACTCAAGTCTTTATTCTTTTTATATTTTTATTTATTTTTTTTTTTTTTTAATAGATCCCTCTTAGTTAATTTTTCAAATATTAAATATATTTGCTGTTGAACCGACCTCAAAACTCAAAAGTTCAGGTTGTGCCGTTCTAGCATTATCCATATTATAATTCCATATCACCCACAAGCTTTAATGACAAACCTATTTATTTTGTTGAAAATAAAAAGCTTTAGAGAGCGTTAAACAAATATGTTGACATTGCTACTCCTGTTCTTGTTTGTTATCAACGTTACGTATTTCATATACCTTATACAAAAAATCGTTAACTTATTTTGGTTTTTTTTAAGGCATTTGTCAACTCAACACTTCATAATTATTGAGCGAAAGCCAAACAATGGGCATTAAATACCAAAACTTGAGCAAGGACAATGAGCTAAAATGGGTCTCCTAGAGGTGGGCTATAATGATGGAAATTGGGCGTTGTCTTAGGCTTTTTTGACGCTGCCACATGATTTACTTATTACAATTTTGGCTAGCCATTGCTAATTTATAGGTGCTGGACATACTGGCCAAGAGAATGGCCTGTAATGGAATGTGGAACTCGAATTCGAGCTCAAACTCTCAACTACTTAATGTCCAAGCAATGTAATAAAAATCCTGGCAAATGGTCAAGGACGGGGCTGGACGCTGAAGCAAAGCCAGCAAAATGAATGTGCCGTTAAATATTTAGTTGATTTAATTATGTGGACAGTTGGCAGAGTGAGCGGCGAATGGTCATTAAATCAACCCAAACTACATATAAAAGGAATTTTTGTGGGAATGTGGGATGGAAGCTCTTTATGTGGAATGCTTTTGGTTATCTGTTGCTAGACGCTTTATTTATTACAGCTGCCATATGCCATATGACACAAAATGGAAGTAGGGAATGGGAGGGAAGCGTTTCTTTGAGACGGGAGGCAGCTGTTGCTGTTGGTTTTGTTTTTGTTGATGATTTTGTTTTGTGGTCGCTTGTTGTTGTTTTTATTTTTTTGGAAATTAATTAAACAAATAAAATAATATGTCAGCAGCAGCAGGAGCAGCAGCGAAAGGCAATAAATACTAATTTGCCTGTTTCAACACAAATGTCATCTTTGTGCAAAGATAACTGAGACATAGATTCAACACACACACAGAAACAGCAAACACATGGGTGTGAAAGGAGAAGAACTAGATAGCTTTCTCATTCTTGTTGCCAGGACAAAAACAACAAAATGTCTCATGCTCACTGCTCCTGCGGTTGGGATATTCACAAGAATGTTGTGATGTGTTCGGTTCTTCGGTTTGGTTATTAGTTGCTGTGGTCAACCAGACACATTGTTCATTGTTCTGCATGGAAATGGAAATTCAATAGATGGCTTTGTCATTCACATAGTAGAATGCTCCTTGGCTATTTTCTCATCAAATATTTACTCGTAAATTTGTAAGCCTCTTAAGTTTAAGCTGCTGTCAACATTTCATGTCTGGCCCCAATTGCATATTATTAAAATTTATGGAATATCGAAAATCTGAAATGTATTAATTTTAAATTGAATCAAATATTATTGACTTATAATTTTATAAAGCTAATAAGTTGGAAAACATTTTTTACAATGGCATTTGTCAATTCACAATTTTGAAATTTTTAGCAAATTTCTGCGAGCTATGTTTCAGAAAACATTCATCTATTAACATATAGTAAGCTATGCAGACTTATCAGCTATTAAAAAGATGACGATGAAATGAATTTCTTGTACACTTGTTTCGGTTATTAAATTGACCAGAAGTATCGCTTAATATCATTTAACTTAAATGGTAACTATTTTTTGGAGCTTTTTACAATTTCTTCATAACTAATTGAACAATAACTTGAAATGAGAATAAGTTAAGATACTCAAATATAAGTCTAGACACAGAACTTTAACCAAACACGGAGTCATTGGATACAAGAAAAACGTGATGATTTTTTCGATTTATTTTTAAATAATTGATAAGAAAAATCACATTTTAAATAAATTAAAAAAATTAACCTTGTTTTTATTAATAGAATCATCCTACGCACTCGCACTTTAACGCACACTATCCCAGCTTGGACATCGATATACTTACTAATACATTAACACACAAACACTCAAAAAAAAAAACTCGCACGCAACGCGTCTTTTTCTTTGCATGGCAAAAACATGAAGCGCGTCAATGGTAAAAAGACGAACGAGTCGAGACGCCCTCAACAATGCGACAGGGAGGCGTGTCAGAAACACACACACACATTTACATTTACTATGTGTGTGCGTGTGTTTGGGTAAAAGATATTGTTGGTAATATCAACACACTAAAAGTGTTTATGATATGAAAAATGGTGACAGCAACTGCAGAACAGATATGTTGCGCATCACAGAGAGGGAGGGAGACAGTCAATGTCTTACATTCGCACTCACACAGACACACATACTCGCACACACACATACTTACAGCTTCATATAGTGGCTTGTATTATTGCTCTCAGTGTGCGCTTTTGTTGTAGTTTTTATCGCCGTTGCTGACTTTGATGAAAAATATGATTATGTCCTTTATGCGAATGCCTTGCAGTAAAAATAATAATAACATACACCACGCACACACACACATATACCCATGACTCTGCCCTGTTTGGCTGCCGTATCTGGCGGTCTTTCTATCTTTCTTTTTATTTTTGGGCAACGTTTTTCATGACTTTTTTCTTGACTTTATTGGCTGCCTCCTTGTGCTGCAGGCGGAAAAACTTTGTTCTTGTTTTCCGCTTTTGTTGTTTGTTATTTTTGTTGTTTTTGTTGTTATTGTTGCTACTCGCAAGCGCAGCGCCTCTGCTACTGCCACTGCCACTGCCGTCATATGTTTGGTTTATTATCGCCATTCCCTCAACCCGTAACAACTCTAACACTAACCATAACAATAACAGCAATAAGTGCAGCCAAGCCGTTGACCCATAAAGTGACAATGTTGCACGCCACGCCCAAGCCCCCAAAGGCAGTGTGACGGCACGCCCACCTCCCAACAACTAGACAGGCAACTTGTCATATGCTTGATTTCACTGGTTAAATGGCACAGGTACTTTGTACTGAAAGGGATTTAAAATAACAGCTGCAAGTAAACTTTTACAGCTCTTAACAAATAGAGCTTAAACAAGCTTATCTCTGTCAAAACTTAACAGATTTCTTCAAAGTATATCACAGCATCGACAATATGGCTTCTGCTTCGTTCGACATTGTTCGACAATATGTTAAATCAATCGCGAATAATTCTCAAGTTCCAAGAAAATTCTTCAAAAGGAAAAACGTCCAAGTTTTTCAAAACTAAACCGAACATACAAAAAAAAAAGTTGGTTCGCATTACGTTAAAAAAGAATAAAGAAAACATATTTAATGCTTCTTTGTCTGCTTAATATAAGTATTAAATATACCGTGTTACTTTAATTTGGTGGGAGAGCTACAAGACTTGGTGCAGCTATTTCTGACACCTTTTCCATTGTTGCTTCAACACGTATTGCAGTAACTGCATTTGCTTGTTTTTTATTTAGTGTTTCCCCTTACTCTTCACAAACGAACCATATCCAAATTAAACACTCAGTTTGTCCAAATACAAAAACAAATTTACTGAAAAAATTTGATTTTTAATATGTTGAGTACCACAAATATTTATAGAAATTAATATAAGGTAAATAGTTAAAATATTTGATTTCTGTTTATATCATAAATACATCTCTATATAAAGATTATTGCTACTAGTTTTCATTCTTCAATAGATATTTAAATTCAGCTATTAGAATAAATTCCAAACAGAGTATCTTCGCTTCGCCTGATTCAATGCATTTAATCTATATCATTTGTAAATATAATTTTTGTTAGCTGAAGTAAGTGTTTCCCCTTTCTAGTAATTTTGTTTTTTTTTATGGTTTAAGAGAGATAATTACAAAAAATGTTTTGCGTACAGAGTCACAATGCACAATGGTCTCACAACGGCTTAATATTGAATATGTATGGAAATATTTTTTGAATTTAAATTTTACTAAGTGTCATCACAATTAAAATAATTCTTCTTTTTCTCGAGATTTGTTGCAACCCTGTTAATTTTGATCGCTCATTAAACAAGCTGATCAACGGCAGGCTTTTTGAAACTTTTGAATGTGAATAAAACAGTTTAATTTGAGTAAAAGCAAGGAAAATTATGGAAAATTATAACTCTTTATAGAAAATCAATTACAAAACATTTTCAAGCTGTCTCAGATTATTGTTATGTTACTACAATCAACTTCAACGAATTTAAAGTATTTCGCACAATTTTTCGATTTTATTACAGAACAACAGCTTTTGGGACCATTGTGCGCAATGGAATGGGCCGAGCATAATTATGACTCCAGCTGGCTTTCCGTCAGGGTGGCTGTGCGTTAGTTGGTTTTTGGGTAGGATTGTTGTGTATTTGCCGTTTTTTTTTTTTTTTTTCTCTCTTATGTTTTTATTTTTTTGTTTTTTTGCCTGCTGAGCTGCTTGGTTTTTATGCACTGCGCGTGTGCTTTGTGTTAAATTTGTTGCTTAATTTCAAAAGGCAGCCCACGTAGATAAGACATTAAAAAGAAACAGATACCACAACCAAGCAAAAAATAAAACAAAAATAAAGGAGCCAGTTGCGAGTACTTAAGTGCAAGTGGTTAGGGTTGATGGTGATGATAAGTTAGTGGGCTAGTGGCTGCAGGTGTGGTTTGCCTAGGGTGGCCTTGGGAAGCTGAGACAATAAACAATTGAATGCTGTGTTTCAAGAGACCTTTCTTAACTGTCTTCACTGTTTATAGAACATTTTCAATTTGCTATGCAAATAAATCTATATGAGGAGCATATCCTTCTACACACATTCACGTTGCTCCCGCACCCCCCCATTAATTCACCGCACTGACAGCACTTCTGACCAAATGCAGCTTTCATTTTACTTTTTCATTTTCTGTCATTCTACATTCTACATTGCGCGCTTTGGTCTAATACTCCTGCCACCAGAAGCAAGCCGCCCACTCTGCCCAACCCTTGCCATGGTGCAGTCTATACCGTACCTTTGATGGCTTGCCAAACAGTTGGAATATGATTTTTGCAATTTTCGCATGAACTCAACCAAAAAATTAAACTTGACTATACAACAAAATTGTAAAGTTTTTAATACGTTCGAAACGGGAATCCAAAACACCCCTGAGTATGTATGTGTGTGTGTGTGTGTGGTGTGTGGATGTGTCTGAGTGGTGCTCTGGTGCTGTGGGAGTCAATGAAATTGGTCTTTGGGGGCGTGCCAGTTTGGCCCCCTTGTCATGCTTGTCAATCTGTGCGCCAGTCAATGAGCAAAAAGTTTCGCACACACAATTTTCCTTCTTCTCTCTTGCTTTCTCTGTCTGTTATTTGAAACTCACGCTTTGTCGCCGCTCGCAAACATTTCAAATTATTTTAATTAAGGCATTTTAATTAACACACACGCATGCACTTACAACTTGTTGTTGATGTTGTCGCGATGTTTTAATTTTTTTTTTTTTTGCATAAATTGTTGAACCTTCTCACGCCTTCTCTTCATTCACAAACCCGCCCCATATGCTTTACCAATGTCCTGCTGCATGTTGACACAGAATTTAAATTTATATTTCGTGTTTTTCTTTGAAAGATTCAATCTTACTTTTGGGGTACATACATTTATGAATGCGATTTGGCTTTAATTTGTTGCTCAACAATATCAACAGTTTTGATAGTGTTTTGACTTAACCCTTAAAACAATTTTCGAATGGCTATGAATATTATCATTTTTGAAGCATATTTTCAAATATAAAAATAATAATTTAAAATTTTTTTATTCAATAAAATATATTATTTTATTCGTGTTAAATTACCTAGTATTTTTTTTTTTTTTTTTTTTTTTAGCTTAAATTTCGAAAATCTATTTAGTTTTTTGTATCGGCTTAATTTAAAGTCCATAAAGCCCTTGGAATATCCACCCTTTGCTTATAAACTCCCAGCTTCGGTTATATATTATGCTATGCCCTTGTTCCAAAGAGCATCTAAATTTCATTTTACATTTAAAAATCAGGCTCCCAACTGCTCATGTGCTATGTTGTTGGTGCTGCTGCAGAGGGTAAAAGCGGGTGGTGAGTGGTTTTTAGGAGCTGCCATTAGTTCAACTTGGTTAAGTCTTATGCTTGGGGTTCGTAATTTATTGACGTGTTTCTATGTAGCAATTTTTTATTTGGAACTGCATATGTACAAAAAAAAGAATACATACACATGTATGAACGCATGCAAGCTTTATATATGTTTATATATACATTTTTAGGCCAACATGCGCGCTTAGCCATAAATTGTTTTGGCCAGAATACAAAAAAAGGCACAGGAAAAGAGACCGCTGCGCTAAATTTCATTTCATGCAGCTCTGCGCTCCACAAAATATCCTTTTCGTTCTCGTTTAAGTCTGGGGTCAAGTTGAGTGAGTGCGTGGAAGCGAATTTATGGCGTTAGCTTCACTCTGTCCCCCCCCGCCTCTCCCATTTATAGAACCATGGCTTAGATGACACTTTGCTATTTTCCTAACATATCCCGAATGCCGCCCACATAGTACCTGTGGTATATTTGTGCGGTTAATTGAGATCAAATATGCAATTACACATGTGTTTGTTAGCTGTTGTGTTGTTGCTGTTGACCGTCATATGCTTTAAATATATCAAATAAAGCAACGCTGATGTTTTAATTAAAGCAATATCAAAAAAAAAAAAAAATAATAATAATTTTAAATGCAAATACTAAAATATACCCTCTCAAAAATTTAAAATAAAAGATTAAAACTTGGGGCTACCTGTGACTATGAGAACCTAAAACATATTGAATTTTTAGTGCTATTATATTTTTAAAATCTTAATGTATAAAGATGGTGTAGGCATGGCCGATTTGGGGTCTTTATTATAACATCAAATAGCAGCACTGGTCTGGTTCTGTATAAGATAGCATAAGTATTGTTTATAAGTAACGCCTAGTCAATAATTTATATTGGAACATAAAAGAGTTTTGTTAAAAAGTCTCTAGATTGGAACTTATTCCGCTACAAACGCTTTCCAAGATCATAAAACCCATTACGAATATACTAATGAGAACAGGGGGGATAAAAAAATGCAAATGTTTTGCTCATTAGTTTAGCTAGCGGAAAGTGTGGTCAGTTTTTAATTGAAAATGAATAAAGTCCTTCAAGAATGACCACGTTTGTGATTGTTGAAATTTAAGGTTTGCTATTAAATGCTTAACTTTTGACTAATTTTTAGGCTTAACGCACGCCTCGAATCATTTGAATGCTTAAAACAAAAACCAATATTAACTTTAAAACTTTAGCTAATTGCGTTGACAATGCGACCGACAGAAAGCCTCATCCGTTTGTCGGGCGTCGTTGGGGCGTGGCAGTGCCTTCCGTTAATGAACATCGATTTGGCCGCAGTCGGGCAGCTGTGAGTTCCGAGCTCCGAGCTCCGAGCCTGAGCCTGAGCTGAAAGCTGAGTGTGTCCCACAATCGAAATTGGAATTTAAATTGACTCATTAAAACGAGCAAAAAGCGGGTCGCGCGACAATTAAACAAACGCGCCGGCAACATTTCCTGCCCCTCCCTCAGTCATTGTAAAACCCCGCTGACATTTTGTACCCGCTAAGATGCCTAGCACATAACATGGGGTCATTAGTTAATTTGCCGAATGGCTTCTCTTCAGCTCGTACCCTTACCATCTTGTTCCATCTTGCATAGCTCATTAAGTTTGACATGCAAAAGAGTTCGTTCTTTGCGTACTCGTATGTAACACTTATTTAATTTTTAACCATCGGTTTTAGGGTTAAGTTTTTCTTCTTTTTTTTAAGAATATAATTCGAGAAAACCATAAATGATAAGTTCACTTAGAGCATTAATGATTCGGATTAATCACAACTTCCAGTAAGGTTTCTCTAGTAGCTGCTGTTGTTTTTTTTTTTTTTATAAGTTTGCCACTGTCAAGGACATATACGTCCTTGTGCTCCCCAATGTTCTCGTCAGCAGCGTGGTCTGCGTTAATTTATGTGCTCGTTCGTAGCTAAAGTTCTTGAGTTTCTTGCTTGTTTGCTTGGTGGGTTTTCATTGAGCCTAGGGTGCGTGCCGAGCCGCAATCTGCCCGAGACTATTAGATTTTATTGAGCCGCTGATTTACACTACGCGCTTCAATTTAATTGTGGACAAACGATTCGTGGTCAAGGGGGACTGCCTACTGCCAGTCGTGTCTGACAAAACTTTATGTCCAGACCGGAGGAAACTCCAATTAGGAATTTAATTTTCACTCGGCAAAATCAATAAATGGATAAATGTTAGCCACACCAAAGAGCAAATACATAAATTACCTGCATAATTTCGTTACAATATTCGCTATGCAATTTCTATTAAATATTTTTGTTTGTCTTCTTCTTCTTTTTATGTACTCTGATACCATCATCCAACAACAAATGGGGCGTGCCCTTTGGGGTAGGTGGTCGCGTCCATTTTATTTACATTTATTGACCGCGCGGACTGTCTGTGGATTGCGCGGCTGGCCGTGTTTTGGGTATGCTGTGTTCTGTTCTGTTCTATTTTGTCTGGTCAGGGCTTTTGGGGTGGTTGTTAGACAGTCGGCTAGTTGGTTGGGTGCTTGGGATTTCAAACTGTGTAATTTGCAGCACGTGTGAACAGTTTTCTATTAGGCTGCGAATGCTCGCGATGCCAGTGGCGTAAATGTGCAAACGGAAGTAAGCAAAATCGTTGCGGAAGTGAATTGAAGTGCTGAGCTAGTTTGGGTTGGATGGGTAATGGATATATGTATCTAGATAAAGTACATTGAAGCCATCGCAAACTGCCAGTGTCTAGTTTGATAGCTCAATAGGCTTACATATCGTATGTAGAAGTTTTAAGAGAATTACTTAGTTTATAAACTACAGTCATATGTTGTCAGGTTAAATAACTTAATAGCCTCCAAACAAAAAAAAATTATATAAATGTATATGTGTTTCTCCAGTACAACCTGTTCTCTATAATGCTCTTTGTTGTGGGTAAGGGTAGGGGCGAACGATGAGATTTTCAAAAAAAAAGCTTAAATGATATCGCAATCTGATCATGGAAAACTAACTTAATCGCATGGAAACAACTAATATAAATTAGTTATTAAATTATTGATATGGTAAAAACTTTTATTTGTAAGTTACATATGTGATTACAGAAAAGCAATTATAATTATTCTAATTTTTAATTAGCTGAAATAATTGCCTACAATTAAAAACAATGAAATACAAAACACTAAGATAATTACACATAGTAAATAAATATTTAATTTTTGATATAAAATCCTTTTTTTTTAATATTTATACAATTAACTTATTCATATCGATTGTAATCATCCCCCGAAATAACCTCATATTTCAAGGGCGCTTATTTTTAGAGTTCTTCACCGTATAATTATTGGATAATTAAATACGACAGGTAAATGAAAACGCTATAGCTGGATAATTATATGTCTACGAGAAGTCTACCATTACAAGTTCAGTGGATTGCGACATACACTGGTCGGAATAAGTATTTTGATGAAAGTCCTTTTCAAAAGAATTTTTATTTATAAATTGCTAACAGACAAATGTCAATCGATATTTTTTAAAGTTTATATAAACATTAAGCTAACAGAAATATATAATGTTATATTTTTATGAAGCCAAAAAATAAACTCATAATGAAAAAATTCACTCATCAAAATACTTATGCCGACCAGAGAAGTTTTGCTTGGTGTAAGATTTTATACAAAGTAGAGATGGCAACGGCCTCCCTCTTGAGGCACAGCATGACCGAAACACTGATGGAAAAAATGCAACACAACACGGGACTTTTTAAAAAGAGATGGCTCATGCTCCTCTCTACCCTAAACACAAAATAGTCATTGTTAGTATGTTTGTGTTTGTGTGTGTGCTAGCGTATGTAGAAATTGCAGGCAATACTACGCTAGTGAATGCCTGACATAGCTTTAATCCTAGATATCTCCAATGTTTCTGAAACGACATCAATGAAAGTGGCATATCACTTTTTTGTCTATAGTTTCTTGATTTAGTTTTAAATATCTTAAACTCAAATTTTGTTGTCATCGATTCTGTGTGTATACCGAAAGAGTAATCGATAATCTAAAAAACAACTTCACCTGCGCGTGATACACACAAACATTCCAAAAGACTCTAGCTGTTGTAGATGGTTAGACAGACGGACACAAAGCCATTATACATTCTCTTTCATTTCATTGGATCAGAGTAAAAAATGAACAATCGGACTGTGGTCCAGTTTTGGTGAATGGTGCAGCTGTCAGCGCGGTTTCCAATTATCCGAAACCCAAATGTATCCCAAAACTTGTCTACAGTGGCATTTTTGCATGCGATGCCCACAAATCAAAGGCAAGTTTCACTTTTCCTGTCAATTTTGCTTCCATCCAAAGTTTCATGTGGTCAACCAAAGAGTGTCTGCTCGGTTGGCTGGGTGTTCGTTCTTTTTGGGTGTCGGCCCGATTGCTGCTGAGTTGCCTGAAATATTTCTGGTATCCTGTATTAATTTGAGTTGCTAATGAGCCGAGCCGGGTATGTATGAAATTTAAAATAGTTTATTTTTCTCTGCTTCTTCACTCCTGCCACTCTTGCGGCTTATCAAGTGGATGTTGGGCAACTGTGGTTGCAAGTGTGAACCACCAGAGATGGGTTCGTATTGGAGCAGTGGTTTTAATTGGTCCAACAGGGAATGAAAAGTAAAAAAAAATGAATAAAAATATAAAAGTAATAAATGAATGAAAAACAGAAAGTTCTTCAATAGTAAAAGGGGTGATTTTATTTTAAGGTTCATAGAGCTTTATTAACTTGACTATCTCATGTTTATTTTATTGGCCAGTACTTACCATATTTGTTTATAAGCATCTAAAATAATAAACATTTTTTTCTTAATAATTAATTATTATTTTTTATTTTACCATGTTCTTAATTTTCTTATTTTTTGTCACAATTTCTATGACTTAGTTGAATTATCATTATTTATGCATCGGTTTTTGTAGCCTAACACATTTTTAGCTAAACTTTGTCATTAAATTCTGCTTAAGCGCAATGCGCTCTAACAATTTGCATAAACTTTACCTTTTTCTATAATTACTATATTTACTATGCAAGACATTCCCGGTTTCGATCGGGTTACTCACACACAACTTAGCTGCATTTACAGTAAGCAGTTTCTCTAGAAATAAATATAGATACATATAGTACACATACAACAAAAAACTTATGCTATAACCATTTTCTTTATACAACTATATTAACTAAGCAAAAAGTTATTTATTTACAGATCGACCATGTTTACTCACAGTTCTTATATCTACAATCTCTTTATGTTTATTATTATATATTTTTTGTATGTTTTTGGGAACATTTTTGCTACAAATTATATTTTGCTACTAAAATTCAGAGTCTTTTTGAAGTTGCCTTAAGTTTAGTTATTAAATATTTTTATATTATTATAATTTTATTTTTTTAAATTTGATGTGTTTTTTTTTTCCTTACGCTTTGAACGTTTTTAAAATTATGGTGTTCTCTAAAGAGGCATAATTTTGCCTAACTTTTCAATATGCTTAAATAATATTTGAATAAGAGGGCTGCATGATTGGCAAAAATCATCCGAATACCCAATTCGACAGATGAATTGAATGAAAAGGAATGCAAAGCCAATATAAAATATAGGCGTACTCGATCGCTCAACATTCAAAGGAAGACGCACTATTTGAATGAAATACAAATTAGAGTTATAATAGAATTCTTTCTAACGTATTCATATAAATCGATTGTCAGAGTACCAATAATATCATCATATCTGGGACTTTTTTCAGAAGTGTATACGCCCATGCCTTTTCATGTTGTTTTCATTTGTGGCCAAGCTTCCAGCTTTCATGCAAGCCACACACTGAGTGTGCTCTTTTTTTGCAGTTATTTGCTTGTGTGGCTAGCTTGTGACAATGCACACACCGGTTGCTTTTCTCTAGATACACGAAAGTGAATGGAATCGAATATATTCAAGACATTCGAATGTCTTGGTCTGTGTTTTTTATATTATATTTTATATAGTACTTATTTGAACTGAAAGTCAAGAAAGCAGAAAAATATGAAATTCAACACCCACTAACATTCGTATTGACTCATACCATGTGTCTGCCATTCATTCAACTCAATTCAATTCAAATGAGTGAATGGGAACGCGAATCATTTGCTCCTCAAATGATATTAATACTTTTACGAACACAAATGTGTATTAGCACAAATGAATTTTGCTCATGTTTATCAAAATATCGATAACAGTTCGGGGGAATCGTGATGCAAACTGTTGAGTTTTGCTGATTTATGAATGATATGTTTCAGCAGGATAATGAAAGCTCTGTGATGTGTATTTATTTACTTTGATTTCTCAGTTGATATAGAAATGGATATGTTTGAAACTCTATATGCAGAAAATATGCAAACTTTCATAAGGAATCGAAATAAGTTATCCACAGCACTTCAACGGGAATTCAACTTTGATATATGTATTATATGTACAATCAACAACATTCATACATTCAAACGATCGATCTAATCTAGTCTAGTCTAGTGTAGTCTAGTCTAGGTATAGTTGTAGGTATGAGTTTAAGTCCAAGTCTAGACATTTTATATACTTTGTATGTATAGTTAAGAGCTTAAACACAGCTCTCGGGCACACGTTGCGTCATAAGGCAATCCTTAATTGCATTTATGTTGATGTTGTCGTCCAAGTCCTGTGATGAGTTGCACGACGTTGTTGTGGTTGAGGTAACGCCCACGCCCATAACGCTGCCAACGCTGCCCAGCAACAGACTTGAGCCGGATCCAGGCTGCTGATGATGATGCTGCTGCTGCTGCTGTTGATGATGATGACGATTCAGTGTGGCCGCGTGACCAGTCGGATGATGCAGCCTGCCACTGGCACTGGCATAGGCATTCATTATATAACCACCACCACTGCCCAAACCGGGCGGCAGTGTGCCAACGCTGCTGCTATGCGACGCCAACGTCGCCGTCGACGAAAGCGATGTGGGCGAGCCAATGATTGTACCGCCCATGCCCAGTGTCAGTGGCTTACCACCACCCACACCACCCATACTGCCCATAATGCTGCTGCTGGGCGATATAACAGTGCTGCTGCAACCACCACCAACAGCAGCGACAGCGGCCAGAAGTTGCGCCCGCTGCGCATTGATCTGATTGTAGGTGATCGTAGGCGGATTCGAAGGGTCACCGGACGACAGCGTTGTGGTCGTCGTCATGGCTGGTGCCTGAAAAAAAATGCGACAGTTAAAATGCAGTTGCAAACGCATTAGAGCCACACAAATGGTTATATGAGATTGAAATATTTGTATTTGGTTTGCGTGCGCGAATTTTAGTCTCGGAAATTAGCAATTAACCAACGCAATCAGGTACATTTTTTAATATTGTAGCTAGGCGGCGAGTAAATGCACTTGCCAAAAAACAAAAAATTATACCAAGAGATAAAAAAAAAATATAATAGTTTATTGTTTTAACGTGTCTCGGATAATAATTCACAGATATGTGATTTAAGTTTTCATTTATCTAAAAAATTGCAAAAGGTTTAAGATTCTGTCCATTTCAATTAAATTCGATTTGTTTCTATTTTTATAAAATCGTATTCTTGTGTATAACCAAGTTTCTTGATTTTTATTTAATATTTGAAGCCTGCTGGCAAATCGAGGCATATTTTAAGAGCCTGCCTCAATGTTAGCGCATAAAAAGCGAAAAATATATTTCGCCCAGTTGAAATGGAAATTCTAATTGAAAATCTCTCGATGCAATTACGAATTGCTGAATTGCGTTGCGAATTGCAGTTGTTGCTGCCAGAGAGTTGCATTTTTTGGCCATGCGCCTGATTCGCCTGTTTGTGTTATGTTTGGCAATATTTAAAATTATTTAATGAACGAATTGAGTTATGTCCGACATTGGCTGGCCACGGCTGCAGTTGCAGCAACAGCAACAACTCCAGCCTACGGTTGTCTGCATCCGATGGTAATTTAAATGTAATTGAAATCAGCGCAGAATATCCCATTTACAGTATGAGCGGAAATTTTTTATTTTTCCCCAGCTAGGCGCTTATCTCTGCACTACCCAAAAACCGCAAAGTACGTATTTTTTCTTTCAAATTTTTATTTAAAAATTTTGTTTTTCTTTGATAAATAACTTTTGTTAGGCTGCATGGCGAGGGCTGGTTGGTTTATGTGGTAGGCTTTTGGCAGATTAGTGAAACATTTGTAAATGTTCATTGGTCGCAGCAGTCAATTGGTCAGTTGGTCTGCTTTTGGCATATGGTTTGAAGCGGCTCTCTAATCGCACTCGGAACAGCTAATGCTAATGCCACGCATTTCGACTATACTGGTTGCAAAATCCATAAATGAACTCTAATTGCAATATTTAATGAAATGAAAACGAATGGCCGAGCGAAATGGACACAGATGCGCCTAACTGGCATATATTATTCAATACAATTACGCAACGCCATTGAAAATATGAAAATAGTTGCGTTTGATTTATTTATTTATTTGATTTACAATTGCACATTTATAAATGTTTTAATTGATATTTTTTTCCCCTCAATCACATTAATTTGTGGTCTAGTATTCAATTGGGGCAATAATCAAAATATATATGTACATGTATATAACAAGCTAAAAATTGTAACTAATCCTGGCATATATGCAAAGTAATACTGCTTTCTATAAAAAAAAACCATTTTCCGCAATTATTTCCCCCATAACGTTCATTAATATTTAAGTTTTAGCATGCTCATTTAAGTGTTTTGAAGTTTTTTCAGTAACTTTTTTTTATGGAAACCTTTAAGCGCACACATGTTGCACATTCAATCACATTGAACTGATTTACGGCCACCAACTTTTCCCCATTATTTCCACAAATCCCCAACAACAGCAGCTTGTTAACCAAAACAGCCAACAGAATGTTGAGCAATATAAATACTAAAAATATTGATTGATTATGACATGATGCATTGCGTTTGAACAGAGTACACAAAAAAGATCAAAACAAAAAACAAAACGAAAAGGGAAGCTTGCAATTACCTTGTCGCTGCTGTTAGCTGGTGAATGGATATTGGCTCGTTGCAATACAAAAGTGCTTGCCGCATTATCCTCAGATTTAGCCAATAGCTTTTATTTATAGCTCCTGGTCGGGGAGCAGTCGTGTTGCAAGACGGGAGCGCTCTGACAGTTTAAAAGCTTTTTTTAATAAACACCCTTTTGGTGTGTGCTTTTGGGGTGTTGGGTGTTTGGGGCTTTAGGGCTTGCGATTGAAATTGGAACTTGAGACCCGTATGCTGGACTGGCTGCCCAGAATTTTGTTTAGCTATTTGGCAACCAGAGCATTTGATTTTTTTATTGTGAAAAAATCAAAACAAAAAAAACAGAATGCCAGATAAAAGAAAGCAGCCAAGCAAACAAAAAAAAAAGTGCTGCTAATAATAACCAGAACTGACAAGTAGCAGATACATATAGTATAGCGTTACCTCAGCAAAGTGGAAAATAAAAACCCCAATCAAACGGCAATGCAAATTCAGAGCCAAACTTTGAGTTACAATTTCATTTCAATTTCCTCTCCCTTTTTGTCTGGGTAGCCATTTTTTAATTATGTTTCAAAATGTTTTTAAATTTTGGCTGTCATTGCATTAATTTTCAGAAATTAATGTTTAAGAGGGGGATATGTCTTGTTAAAATTTAAAGTCCCGATATAATGTCATTATATTATAAAATATTGTATCGAATAATAAATATGCCATAACGATAAGAATTTTTTTATTCTTGTCCCAACAAAAAATATTATTAGATGATCATCACTTTTTAAATGCTTTAAAAAAAAAGACTAAATGTTTGTTGCTCGACTCTCAAACGAACGTCTCAAAGGGTACTTACATTGCCATTGGGCGACCATTTGGAAATGCTGCCAACGAGTCCAACGCTGGACGGCGTCACTGATGCCGTTGCTGTAGCAGCGGAAAACTGATGCGCATCACGGTCCGTTGGGGGCACAGCTGAGGCGACTGCTGTCGATGTGCTGCTGCCGGTGGCTGTGCCGGCTGTGGTGCTGCCCACGTTGGAGGCATTGCTGCCACTACTGCCGGCGCTGCTGCCGCCAACTGTGAGATTGAAATTTATTGATGAGTGTCCAAGTGTGCAGTGAGGAAGTCCAATTGGAGTTTGGTTTTCGATGGGAGTGGATGTGGTTGCGATTTAGATTGGGGGATGCCATCGTTAAAAATATTTACGATTAAAAGAAAATTGCATCCGTTGATTGGATTGGATTGGTTTGGTTCGAATTGGTTGGATGTGGTTTGTTTTGGTTTGGGTTCACAGCGTGTATCGATTGTCGGTCGTATTGTTGTATTGATGAGATTGATTACGATTACGAATTGGCCCCCAAACAGAAGGAATCAGCGACGCGCGATAGCGAGAGACACATGAAAGTAAATGTCAGAAAAGTGGCAATAAAATTTGATTAGAATTCAATTGTTAAAGTGCACGTGGTTCAACTATACAAAATACAGAGTGATATGTACTAACAAACTTGACTGAAAGATTATATAATTTGGCATACCAAAACTATAAAACTTTTAAAATAAAGTGTTAATTTATAGAACAGTAAGGCTTACGAATATTTAGAACCTAATACAAACAAATTTCTAACTTTATGTCTCGGTACACAAATTAATCTTACGACAATCCAAGAACATAATGCAATCATAAAATTTACAAAGTTAAAATAATATATTTCTTTTAAAGTTCTTTGTTTGATTTTTTAAATATGTGACGTAAATAAAAATGATTATTATCCAAGCTGTGCAAGCTTTCGAACATCCCAAGTATACCCTACTTAAGTAACTTGTGGTAAGTATCGATAAACGACTGTTTATGAGCTTACCGTATTGTGATGGTATTACATCTGGATCACGTTCGTCCTCAACCAAATCCTCAGATGATTTCGTTTTTATATCGGTATGCTGCCAACGCGGTTTCTCGAGGTTGCCGCTCTGCAAAGTTTTATCAAATATTATTAATTGCAATTGAATCTTTCGGGCAACGGAGCACAACTGACTGAAATTATGAGTTGTTTTGAGCACTCACCTTAAAGACATCGCCAGGTTGGACAACGACACCCGCTGCTGTCGCCTTGTTGCCATGTTGACGATTGCGTCTCAAATTGTGAACGAATGTTACCACAAATATTCGAATCGCGATGGCCACCCCAATAATTATGATGGTCAGAACGCTACCAACAATAACTGGTGATAGCGCCAGTGTTACATCGTCATCTGTATTTGTTGTTGTTATGATTGTTGTTGTTGTTGTCATCGGTTATTGTCGTAATTACAGGTCGACAATCGGCAGTCATAAATCATCATCATCGGCGTCGTCGGTTTTAGATAGATTGGCATCGCACATCGCAAATATTCCATACATATATGTACGTATTTATCACGATGGTTCGGATGTGTTGAGTTTGGTATTGTCGTTTGACAGTTTTATTTTTAGTCGAGTTTGTTTGTTGGTTAACGATATGAAATTGAGAAGAGTTGGAATATGTGAGCGTGAGTTATATTTAAATTAAGAATGTATACATGTATGCATTTTCAGTGTTTCACGTTATGTAACTGATGTAATCAAGGATTAGATAACATTAACGGTTAATAATATAAATTTGTCATGATAAAAATTTAATTACAATACAGTCCAAAAGAAAAGTGAACCCAAATGTTTTCCTATTTAAAAACATTGAAAATATATCATTAAAATTCCGTATTTAGATTCGTATATTCTTGAACTTACTGCAACCAATGTGCACAGAAGTATTCGCTTCTGCAAAGCACCTGGCACGTCAGAATAAATAATTTTAAGCATAGTATATACATTTTAAGCCGTCAAAAGGCAGCCCATAAGGCAGGCATGTTGATTATGTAAGTACTGATGATGAGTTTGGTACCTGTCAAGTGTCGCCACCATATGCGAAAGATGTGTGAAAGTCAAGCCCAAGTACTATGGTGCCTTGACTTGGGATTAAAACATGAAATCAGTGAAAAGCAGCTTTATAAAGGACCAGTCGCAGAGGGGTAGAACAGGGTAGATAGCAAAGCTGCTGCTGCTCTCAGTAACAGACTTCATGTGCCAAATGCAAGACGCAACAGCAGCAGCCCCACAATTCCCATCCATCAATCAACTATAGCCTGGTTTGTTCTCCAATGATTGTATGTGTGTGTGTGTGTGTGTGTGTGTACGACTGTGTGTGTGCCACTCACCTGTCTTGTACGCTGTTAAGCCAATTATGAAATCGGGCAACAGATATGCCGCACTGCGTCCCTTTTGATTGTACGAATAAATGCGCAGCCTCAACGAGTTATTTTCCTGCATCATCATCGAAGTAAGCGTATCCAGATTCTCTAGCGAAAATAGCGCCTCCTCTGCATTACTAAGATTAAATCTAAAAAAAATAAAAAAAAAATAAAAAAACATCAAACGATAATAATATGCATATATTTATTTGTGGTATATATATAAAATGTATGTATTGTTCAAACAGCATGGCAAATCAACAGCGTTGAGCCTCTAATCATGTGCAATCGTCAGCTTGCCACAAAACCCCTTTTACCAAAATATTTATATTTTGCTGGCAGCTAACGTCTTTTTTATTATTTTGCCTTGGACCCTATGAACAACAACCCAAACCGCAAAACAAAAAAAATAAAAATAAAAAAAAAGACAAACAAATAAAGCTCAACTCAAACAAAACCAAAGCATTGCTCCAATCATGACCTCAATTTAAATTTGATTCCTTTTGTCTTGTTGCGGCTTTCTCTTGTGTCTTTTCTCATGTCTATCGTCACTGGGTCGCTCTTTTTTCTGTGTTTGCAAAACTCTAAGATATTAGGGTTCAATATCTGTATGAATTTTACATCATTTTTCGATCATTCTAATGTCCTGGCAAAAAATATTTGACTGTTCAGATGAATAAAATATGTGTATTAAAAAATTATTTATTTGAAATTCTCGTAAGGAAAAAAAAATATATATATTTATTTCCCGACCGCAGGTTGTTCAGTGATACCAGGATTTTTAAAACTTTTTTTGTATATTTGTACACTTGTAGGGTATTTAAACATCGACGATGCTAAAATAAGAACATATTTTTTTGTTTTATTCCCCACATGCCATTTGGTTTAACAAAGTCTTTGAGCATTGATGACGACGTTTGTTGCGTTTTGGCGCAATATTTTTGAATGAGGGTCCTTTGATATTTGTGCTTTTGCTGCCAAGTTCTTTTTCGTGGCCAGGGTCGGCAGAGCATTGTTTTAATAAGCAATATTTATTAAATGTTCCCGATTTTGTTTGCCTCGAGAGAAAATGTATACAATGAGTTAGCATAATGTTATCCTAATAAAATGCGCATTTTTTAAACACCCATTTGACATGCATATAAATTGTTGATTGTCCCTTAGGCAATTTTAATGTAAAGGGATAGAGGACATACATATACTGTGCCCAAAGCAGAATTTAACGCTCTGTCCCTCCCTCTTTCCCTTTAATACATTTGTGCAAGCAATTGTCCGACTGAAACTGATATTGAACATTATGCTGCTGGTATGTCTTTAAGGCAGCTGTCAAATGCAGATAGTAAATGTTTTCTTGTGTGTGTAAGTGGGAATAGTATGAACACTTTAATATATGCATATGCTTGTAAACATAATATGCATTATTTATAGGCCACAATTGGTAGAGAAATACAGACAGATAGTATTTGCTGACTTTGCTTTAACATTGAGTCGATTGTCGTCGCGAAAAGTCTGTAAATTCTAGAGTAGAAAGTATATCAAAAAACCTTACTAGTTGAATACTGAATTTGATATTGCTAAGGCTGCGTTTATGGTCGATGCGAACAATTAAATTACAATCGAGATCTGAAATCTTTATTAATCAAAACTCTTAAACAAAAACATATGCTTAATTACTGTTTCACACCTCAAACACACTATTATTACCCTTTGAACAACTAACGAGTAACAAATAACCTAGAACTAATTACCCAATATGAGTAAATTTCTCAGACCAAACATTTCCATGCACTTTGATTAACCTAAGAAAATAAAATGTAATTCAATAGCTGGGGTTATTTGGCATATGCTGGCAACCTGAGCCTTGGCGGCTAAGCAAAGTTCCCCAACGAATGAAATCCGCTTATATACATACAATCGTATGTATGTACATATGTGCTTGTACAGTTGTCGAATTATGTCGTACAGCTGTAGCTGATTAATATGCTTACCTGGTATGGCCGGTGCGTGTTGAAAACATTTCGAGTACAAATATTTGCGGCAAGCCACCATCGTAGCCGGGTATGCATTGTATGTCAACATTAAGTTCCGTCCGATTGAAGATGCTGCAATTGCTGACGCCATTCGGCAGAGCTGCGTATGTTTATGTGTGAACAGTTGGAAATCGGGTTCGAAATTGGAGTCGGATTTATATTTTTCCATTATTTGCAGGTTGGGCAGGAGTATAAACGAAAAACAAAGAGAAAGGATGAGAAGTTTTAAAACTTTGTAATCTTATTTTTTATTTATATATTTTTGTTTTTAAATATTAAGGAATACCAAATTGGTGCAATAGCATATATATGTATATAGTATGTTTGGTGCTCTCTGAGTGTTTGCATGCGGCCTTAACTTGTTGAGATTGACGTGCAAATACAACTCGCCCAAGCTTAAAAAATAATAAAAACTTTACTGAATAACTTAAAATAACACAAATAAAAGTAATAATTCAAGTGATTAAGTAATGCAAGATATTTTGGGTATTTGTCTTTAAATTCTAAGTTCTGAATAACAATGACTTTAAAAAAAATTGTTTAGCTTATGTACTTATAAAGTGAGTAAAAAAAAAAAAAATGATTTAATCTGTTGTGCGCTTACCCGCTAGAACCACTTGAAAAAGGCAGGGCTGCTGTTGTGTGCCCACCTCGTTGGCTGCCCAACAGGACAGTGTTCCATAATCCTGCAAATACGTAAAAAAAAACATATTTATTTACATACATGTAAGTATAAGTCGCTGTGCCTGTGTGTGTGTGTGTGTGTGGTTTTGTGTGTTGCTTAATTGGTAGAGGTAGTTATTTACCTGATCTGTGACCGGAGTGTACTTTAAAATGCTGCGGCTTCCATTCACGCTGAATCGTTCGCTGCTCACGTCCAAAGTTTCGCCCGAGTTGTTAAATTTCCAGCGGAATGTTCTGCACATGTTTGATGTTGTTGTTATTATTATTATTTTTTGTGTGTGCATGTGTTTTTTTTATGTTTGTCGTTGTTGTTGTTGTTGTTTGTGTTGCGTTGACATTTTGACAGTTGCGTTGTCAGTAGGAAGCCCGTGCAGAAGGCAGAAACATCAGTCCGAGGCGAAAGGCGAACAGCGAACAGCGTATCGTATCGTTCCAGAGACAGAAGGAGATCAGAGGACAGAACAGTCGGACAGTCAGCGGCAAGAGAGACATGTTTGGAAAGTTTTAAATTTTAAAAACAGCTCGTTAAAATATTCAAGGTTTAACACATCCATACAAACACGCTTTAACATACAAACATCCGCACACATAATGTCATACAGTCGAGTGTGCAGAGAGCTAAAGAGTCAACTCAACTCTGGCAAACACACCCACACACACACACACACACTTGCGAGGCCTTTTAAAAGGTTAATTATCTCTGGCACATTCGGTTGGACGCGTTCATTTTTTCACACTGCCTGCAGTAAATTGAAAACACACACAAACATACGTATATGAAAACAAATTAAATCAAAATGTATGCATGAGTATACAAAATATAAGTATACACATATATTTTAACTTAAGGAAATCCATAAATGTCTGTTCAGATAAAAATAAAGTAAAAATCCAGCATTTAAATTGTGCTAAAAATCATTGTTTTAAAAGATAAATTACCATCAAAATTTATTAATTAAATTTTTGTTAGTTAAATCCTCTTGTATCCTTATACTGTTTCAAATTTGTCCTTGCAATCTTGCAATCAAAATACTTATTTCTGTACGCCACTGATTAAAAATCTTGGAAAATCAAATTATGTGGGATTCTCTATCACAATTTCTAAATTATTTTTATACAATTGAAAAGTGTTTAATAATTTTGTCATAAAATTTAAAACGCTTAGAAGGAAACAAATCTCAAATATAGCAAAGAGAACAAACTGCTGGCATCGCTGTCTAGCAGTTAAATGCTGATAAATTAACTTGGTGCCGCCGCCCTCCCTCGATCTAGATGGTCTAATGTACAGCTTCCTCCTATTTTCCATAAAAGTATGCAGCAGCAGCTTTTTAATGTTCACGCTGAGCAACGTCTTCGACGGTGCCGCCTCTCTTCCTCTTTTTTATACCACAACAATTACATTGACGCAGCTGCGCTGCCGGCGGCATCAGCGCGCATATTTTGCGCATAGCTAATGATTAATTAGTTTAGCATAAAGCGTCAACTGAAGACGCAGCCACAGACAACAACAACAACAAAAGAACGACACAAAAATTGAAATTAAACACAGGACAAGGCGGCTGGACAGATATACAGATGGGGGTATGGGCGGTGGGGATAGTGAGGTTAAAGCATAAAGTCGCTAGACACAGAAGTGGTTCGAGGTTGGCTCATTAAAAAAACATTAAAGTGGGGCAAATGTGGCAATGTGAATTAACAGAACCCAGCAGTTAGCAAACAAACACACACACACACAGTCAGATTGCCATCCCCCTCGACAGCAACGCAAGCTGCACATTTTATAAATATAAATAAATTAAAGAGCTTCTTTAAAGTGCCGACAATACAAAACATTGTTATTATTTTCACACATTTCCTACAACATAAACATTATTTTCCGCACACACAAACACACACATAGGTTCAGTCATTAGTCAATTTAGAAAACTTTCATTCAACAGAAAACCGGAAGCAATTGCCAATAAAAGCAAATGGGAACGCGCTTAAATAGGCCAAATGCGGTTTATCTTCCTGTTTTGTTTGCTGTTTTTTTTTGGGCTTTCTCTTTCATGTTTGTTCTTACCGTGGCGGCGGATCTGCTTGGATTTCGCATATAACCTCAACTGTTTCATCCTTGGAGGCACCAATTAGTATAACGCGATCCGTGTGCTTGCAAACAGGCGTATCTGAAGAAATTGAAATGAAAAATTAAAATGCAAAATACATTTAATTAGTAAATACACATGAAGAAAATGTCTTAGTATTCATACACTAAATGATTTTATTTGATTGTATTTAATTTTATTGTCAAATTTATATTACAGATACATAAACAAAATTTTTTTACTGTTTATGGTATAATAAATACACATATTCCGAGCTATAAACCATAAAAACTCTACTAAAAATATAAAAATCCATATCTAAATCTGTGACTTATATCTGATATACAACCAAAAATACTAAATACTTCAAAATATGTAACCCAAGCTTGTGTTGGGAACTTAACTTAAACGTAGAAATTACAAAATATAACGCCCCCATATTAGTGTATCTCAACTGGAAAGTCATTAAAGGCACGACTTCCCATGCGTCTGTGGCACAAAAGTTAACATAAATGTTGTGCAAAAAAACCAAATGCAGAAAAAAATGAAAACGAGGCAACGCATTTACTTGCAAACGCACAAAAGTGATTTAGACAGCAGGACGGCCCACTCATCTGTAAGAGTAGGCGCAGGGGCTGGGCTAAGGCAGTCAGTCAGTGTCAATGGCAATGGCAGTGGCAGTGGCAGTGGCAACGAGGCAAAAGAGTCGAGTGGCGGACGCGACGTTCTTGTTTACTTGGAATTAATTAATATGGCAAGATGATTTAGTACTGGCAACTCGCAGGTACATATATATAAGGCATTCTCATATAAGTTAAAGGATTATTAGCTGACAGCGCACGTGGCGTATACGTAATTTTACATTACGTTGATGTCGTCAACAGAGGCAGCCCCCTTTATCAACAAACCAAAACCAAACGCATTAGCAGTTAGGGAAGTTGAATTTTTGATGAATTGTTTGTCTTAAAAATTACAAAAGGGCGTAATTAATTAGCCAAAAAATAAGGGAAAACACACACACACACACAGCTCTTCCGCCTTCTTCAGTTTTGGCTCTATTAGCTGAGTTTTTGTTGTGTTTCATGCTGTTGTTTATTTAAATAGCGAGTTCACGAGGGTTGTTTGATCAGTCGTCAACTAATTAGGCAGCACTTGAGACAGCCCATAAAATACAACTTGTTGCTTTCTGTTGAACAAACAGTGAAGTTCAATGACATCAAACACAAAGTTGGTAAAAGATTACGTTCATTTAATGGTCAAAGATGAATAAGCCTTGAACTCGTTTTTGAATTGAGCAAATGTTTCAAACACATGCACTTAATTATATTTTTAAAAATACGTATAACATTATAAAAATGAATTTCACTTCAAATTGAATATAAATTTAGTTGGCGTAGGTGTAACTGAGAGTCATTGAATTTTTTTTTTTAATATGTTTTACAAATATTTAAATATTATTATTTTTATTTTGTGATTTTATTTATAATGGTTTTTATTCAAGTGTTTAAATATTTGAAAGAAAACATATTAAATATACTCAATTCATTGTATGCCTTTAATATAGTTATAAAATTCAATTATGAATTTATTTATGTTAATAAAAATTTAATCTTTTTTTATTTTTTATTTGATAATAAATTTAAGACTTGTTTAAATTTAAATCTTAGCCACGCAAATCAAAAACAAACAAACCCAGCGCCAAGCAATTTATTTTCATGGCCTGCAGTAATGCGTTATTTTAGCTACAAAAGTGGAGGGAGTGTCAAGTACTTAAGTCTTTAAAGCGGGAATTTGTGCGTGTGTGGGTGTTGTTGCAACATGTGTATCGCTCAACAATGGCTAAGAGGCAACAATACCCGCTAAATCCGGTTGCCGAGCTCATTATGAGCTCCATTATCAGAGTTGGGCTGCTTGGGGTTGCTTGTCAAATTGCTTGAAATTTAAACGCAGCTGTTACTGCAATGAGAAAAGCTGCTGCTGAAGAAGATGACGAAGACGGAGCAACAGCAGCAAAAGAGTTGGCAACATTTCGCGGCCTGTTAAATTGATGCATAATTCCGCAGCAGCTGCAGCAGTAGCAGCAATGAAATATGATGCAACGCATGTGGCAAGCATATGAAAAGCGACTGGATTTGCCAGATAAGAGCCGAGCGTGGGGAAAATGGCAGCGGGCAACGGAACGGGGGAACGCTGCATGAGATGGCAAAATGTTGTATTTATGCAAAAAGCGGAATGAAAAATATTTTCCCAGCCTTGACTGTGCAACTGCGCCACAACGAGAGACGACTCAACTCAACTCAACTTACAAGCTGAGTTGCAGCTCGACTTGTAAAATGAAAAGCGAAAAGCGCGCAAAAAATAAAGCGCAAGAAACGAAACGAAAAGAAAAATGCAATACATCAAATAAGGCAAAGAGTTGGAAAGAGGATGTCGCTTGACAACGTCGCTGTCTGACTTTATGATAAGAGAACAAGCGAAAGGGAACTCTTAAGTCGAAGCGAAGCGAGAGAGAGAGAGAGAGGAGAATGAACGATGGTTTGTCTGGTCTGTTCTGTTCTGTCTACCCCTCCGAAAACAGATAGATAGATAGATGCATTCAAACAAAGTGCCGGCTGTGTTGCTCGTAATGCCAACTGATGCCAAAACCTCACACACAACTTGCTGTTCTGAGTTACCAAGGACACGACCGAGAGAGACTGAGAGAGATACTTGTATACAATTGGAGTGCACTCTACTTACTAGTATTATCCCCTTCACTTTGTGTGAGTGTGTGTTTGTTTATATGTACATATGTACTCACATTTGACCCGTAGGGGCAACTGATTGCTGACTGTTTCGCCTTCATCGTTGATGGCGCTGCACGCATAATTTCCCGCATAATGTTTAGTTATCTTTTGCAGAACAAGACTCTGGTTTGAACGGATGACACGAGCCGAGGTATTGTGCTCCAGGTGAATGCCCTGCAAAATAAATGTTTTAAGTATAATTATTTACATCAATTTCTTAGGGTTCAAAGAAAAGTGTGTGTTTGTTAAGGAGTCCCAGTCTTAGCTGACATCATGCTCTTTGCTGATTGATTGCGGGTGGTGTGCGGTGCCAACAATTGAGTGACAACGACAACGACAACGACATAAACACTGCCACTGCCACACAGCAATGACAAAATCAATGCCACAAATCCCAAAACTATTTTAATTTGCAACGGCACATTGCGGACTTGGATGCACACCGTCATTTGTCGTCCATGCACCTTTTCCCAGCCGACAACCGCCATTCTTGGTGTGAAATGAATAGAAATGAGCAAATGCAGCTTAGGCACGAGAAGCTTGAAACTATAGCGTATACGCAACTTGCCAATGTTATTGACACTTGAACCAAAATGAATTGAAGCCAACCAAGCAGACAGCCGGGCCAGGACTAGACCTGGAGCCCAGTTCCCGATGCCGCCATTCTTGGTGTGGGGTTTCGGTATCGGTTTTTGGCTTTTGGGGCTTTTGAGGTTTCAGTCAGTATGTAGGTGTGTGTGTGTGTGTGTGTGTGTGTGGATTGTCGGAAGGAGCGTGCACAACAGAAGCTCACTTCCAGCTGACTTGACGCGACCTACATTATGTAACCACAGCAGTTTCCGCCATTGAGGATTCGATTGTACGTGACACTCGAAGTAAACATCGTCGCCTTCCTTGATATCATCCGGTGTCAGTGTGGAGCCCAAACGCAATGTAACCAACGGTGGATCTGCAATGATTTAACAAAAGCGAGACATTAGAACAGGTTTGTTATAAAATTGAATATGAATTATGTTGTTTTATGGGAGGCTTGAACATATTGCTAAAGCTTTGAGTAACCGCATAGTGTACTTTGCATAATATGTTTTAATGCTGTATTGATCTGGTAAGACTACTTGAAAATTTCCAATGCAAAAATATAAAAGATCAAGTTAAACCATAAAAATTGTCCAGTACCCAGTAAGCACTTTCTCACACACATATGACGGATAAGGGCGAGTTACGTTTGAAAGTCTTTTTTGTTTTTCGATTAACCCTCGACCGTAAAACCAATGCTTGTCATCAACGACGGCAAGAAGTGTAGTGATCAATTTGATTTAATAGTGGTTTGAGCGTTTGCCAGCAAAGTATAAAATCAAGGATCGCACTTGCGACGACTGACTGGCTAGAGTTAAGAACTCGGTCTGAGGCTGCTTGTGGAACATGTGTTGCCGCTTAAGTCGTTTGAATTTGCTTAACGAGCCACAAAATTTGCGACAAACATAGGACACAGAAAACAGGACGTTGATGGAAGGACGCACGTGCCAGCCGTAATATTGTTGAGTTATTGGCGGCCAAAGCCAAACGGCGCCAGTCAAAAGTTAGACGACAACAACAATAACAACAACTACGCCGACGACGACGACGACAACGACAAGGACGAAGACGAGGCATAAAGTTTTGCTCACTTTAGAATGGCCTCGCAAAGTTTACTTACCCAACCCTTTGCACCACTTTCGTTTCCCTATCGTAAAGTCTGACTTGGCAGCAGTCGGAACGCCAATCAGCAAAAGTGCTTCGAAAAGGGCCAAAAACAGCAAAAACTCTTTCGCCAAAAGTCGCGACACGGTGTTTTCGCACACATGTTGCGGGCCATTTTTGTGATTATCATTTACCGCTCAAACCGTTGGCTACTTTTTGGGGGGCTGCCATTGATCGGAAGTTTCGTAACTCTTACTCCCATATTGGGGTTATTTATGTGAAAATTTAAGTTTTGCCTTACTATACTATACTTTGATTTATACTAAGCGACTGTTGCTTTAAAAAATAACCAGACTTAAGACATTTCAATGTCCTTAGAATCTAAAGTTTGGGTCAATCAATGTTTGTAATTTACAAAAATCTAACAAACAGATTTAATAAATACAGTCAAATTTCCATATAACGAATTTCAAGGGGCAAGAGGAATCTTCTTCAAAACGTTTTTGATTTAATATAGTTGCAGGATTCTGAAAATGTTTTCGAAATATAGAAAACTTCGATATACCGAATATCTGCATATATGTACATATTTATATTTAAGAGCAAATTCCTAAATTTTAGCTTGTTTTTATTTCTGTCTCAGCAAACTCGTCTCTCAAACTTAATGAACGTCGAAATTCGCTGCAAGCAGAAGTTAAAGTGTATGGAATGACAGCTATAATTATTGAAATTTATTTTTACCTACCATAATATTATTCAAAAAAAAACTCAGTTGTCATAAGCATGTTTATGCTCATATAAAAACTTTTACATAAAGCTGATGTTATCAGAGGTTCTCAGCGAACTTGGTTTGAGAATTATAAAAATTCTTTAGTTAATCGAGGTGCTTCATGCAAAGGTTGCTAGCCAATAAACATAAACTCAAATGTATGAGACATTCGCTCAATAACATTGGATAAAATTCAACAAAAGCAACCATTAAAAAAATCGGACAAAATGTTAAGTATTCTGTGTCATTCGCCAAGACAATTTTTGAAAGCATTGCTGATTGGCAGGATTGCGCATGTCTTTTTACATAGATACACAAAGAAAAAAAAATTATTTTGTGTTCATTGAAGCTTTTATTTGAATTAAATTCAAACTTTTGATTCAAGCAATTTCATTTTTGATATAAAAGTTAAGTTTGAATGTTAAGGTTTTACGTACAAAATACTTGGTTGTTTCTTTTTGTGCACATGCTATATAAGCTTTGTTGCTATGCTCGCTATGGTGCGCCCACTTTAAAAGAATCAACTGAAATTGCGGCATTGAGAAAAATATATATGTATATATCGCGATGCTTTCGCTTTTCCAAAATGCCAGGCACGCACACAACACAAGCGCCAATGTGGCAGCCCAGTCATAAACAACAACGGCTAAGGGACAAGCACACACACACACACACATTGTAGTAGACACTGCAATGTTTGTAGTTGCGCTCATGGGAATCTCTATGTCTGTGATTGCATTGCATGTTTTGTTCGTTCGTTGTTGCTGTTGTTGTTGTTCTGCTTTCTTGTTTGCCGGGGTCACATTATAAATTTTAAAACGAGCGTGTCACATACGCACACACAAAGCTCGCACACATAAACAAAATCATACGAACAAAATGCAGCAGCTCTAGCTACCTCCCCCTGGTCTTTGCCGCCCCCTATCCTTGCCAGTAAAGTATGGCAAATGGCCTTGCCAAATGCCGTGCCTAAGAAGCCAAAACGGAGTTGGCATAATAATTCAGGCATGATGCTGAATAGAGATATCGTATAGAAAGGACAACAACAAGGATACGACACACAACAACTACAACAACACAAAAATATATATAATAGCAACAACACAACGGCAACAAATGTTAAACGATGCGGAACATATTTGCAATGTGTGTTCAAATTAAAAACACGAGCAAATATTTCAGATGGACATAGCCGAATATAAAATGCGCTTAAAAAGGAGCATTATTTTATATAACTAAAAGAAAGTAATCCTTCTATTGGTCCAAGACATTTCAAGACTTAAAATTTTTGAATAGAAGCATCAAAAAAATAAACTATTAAATTGTAGTCGATTGTGAAAACTTTTGAAAAACACTTTGGCAAGAAAATCTTGAATACATTTATCTTACATAATGCGACTCATTAAAGGATATTTATAAATCTTAAATAATACATTACAAATAAAAGATTAAATTATTATATGTATACATTTTTATGAACAATATTAACCTAACTTTGAGAAATATTAAGTATCTTGTATATTGTAGCTTTTAAAATGACAGACATATTTGTTTATAAAAACACTATGCAGTTCTGCACAGCTTTATTTTTGTGTGTGAAGACTACAATTCAGGTGTATTATAATTTGCTGTTACGCATTTATTAGCACGCGGCCAGGCACAAATGACTGTAGGGTATTACACATGTTCAAATTAAAAAGCATAATTTCGATGGTACATATTTTTTACTTTACTTAAAGTGAAGCGTTTGCCTGTAGCACATACACACAAACTAAAATGTATGGGTATATGTATGTTAATATTTATGAATTTTTTGCTATACGTGCCGATAATAAAGTTTATTTCCGTCATTGTAGCAAATGGCAAAGGCAACGTTGACTTTGAGTAGGAGTGCCTCCTCCAAATAAAAAATAATATTCAAAAATATATAATACATATATGAAGACAAGAAGTATGTGTGGCGCATAAAAAATATAAAATAATAACACCTTATTTGTAAACGTTAAGTAAAACCTAAACAGCAACATGTTTTTCTTTCTCTGTATATATATTCTTCACATCTACTTGTATGTGTGTGTGTTTTTTTCGACATTCGTTCAGCAGATTGCAGTAAAAATTTAATATTTGAGGAAGTGAAAAGCAAAGAAACAACATTACGTGATGTGCCGCATATGCACACACACATGCATGGTATCTTATTTGTGTATGTGTGTGTGAACAATGTACACCCAGTCGAAATAATAAAATACGTAACGCCGCGCAACTGTAAAGTCAGCGGTGGCTTTGGCACTTTACGATGTCCGCAATACTTACTTTGCGGCTATTGACCCATTCAATTTGCCCAAAACAATTGGAAATGTATGTTGGTATTCTTTTCGATGTGATTATGAGATTGCCCACAAGCAAAGAATAATATTGTTGTTATTTAAAATTAACTGAAGCTTTTATTCGAACTTACAATTTTCCAAAAACTAGAAATATATTTCATAATTTGGTTTTGCTGTGATAATTTGTTGCAGTGTGACTTGAATAACTTTTATTACCAGTTAAGTTGACTTTTTCCTTGAGTTGTACATACATATTTTCAAATGCAATTTATTTATTTCAATTTATTCAAATTCACTTATATATCACACATAAGGATCATTTTCTAATATCTTAATGCTGTAAGTACAAATTGTCGATCATTTTATAGAAACAAATAAATAACAATTGAAATAATTTATTTCTAAATATTTTAGGAATATGTTTAATGCTGTGATGCTGCAGGACGACATTGAATTGTTCTTTGCGGGCAGCTTAAAAGTTTTTGTACACAAATTTAAAGGCTCGATATTTCTTTGGCTGTGATTTTTTCTTTGTACAGTGATAGGACGACCTTCTTTGACACTGGTGTTTGGTTAAAAAATTTACCTTTTTTTTTTGGTTGGTGATGGTTGGAATGAGGTAGTATGATGGGTACGCAAACAGGCAAAGTCCTTCATTTAATTTAGGCGCCTGCCATACATTTTGTTGGCCCACATATTTCACTTGGGCGCTCAAGCGCCACGCCGCGGTGGAATGTTGGCTAGAGGTAGGCAGGGTAGGGTAAATTCAAGGAGCAAGGCAGCTGCCTTCTGGCCCATGGCAAATTATTCACAATTTGTCATTTGTCTTTGATTTATTTGCATTTTAAAGGCTTTCAACAGCGACGTCGACAACGCCGACGTAATAAATTTAGCTGGCTGTCTACCTTTTGCTAGCTGTCGGCAAATGCTTATTTTTGCTGTTTTCCCTCTTTATTTTTCTAGTTTTTTTTTTGGTGTTTTTTATTTTTGGTATTTTTAGCAATGTATACTATATTTGCCATGTATATATTAATATGTATTTGTATGTATGTATATATTTTAGACTTAAAAACAATTTGTAATACTTACAAACGACATTCAATTTCCACATGGTCTCCAAATAGAGGCCGTTCACATTTGGATTTTCCGCACGGCATGTTATCGATTTGCCATCGTCGTCTGTGGTGGGCACAAAGCTCAGCTCCGAGCGTGTCGAGTTCTTTGATATGTCGTCCTGGAAAATGTGTTTCTGCATTAATTAAGTTTCGGCCCTGAGACGAGTGAAAGAACCTTAAACCAACCCCCTCTCTTCCTCCTTCCACAACTTATCCCCGGAAAAATGTCCTGAGGCGCAGTTCTTCGTATCGTTTTTTGTTCCCTTTGTGAACGTGAGTGTGTGTGAATGTGTGTGCTTTTTTTGCAAATTTGTCGAAATATTTTATGTTTGCAATTTAAAATTTATTGCTGCATACTTTGGGTTTTATGTGTCTTGTGTGGGTATTATAAATTGTATAGCGACAAGGCAAAAGCAACAACTAAAACAGCAACAGCAACAACACATAATTAGTTGTGCTTTTGTAGTCGTTATTCTTGTTTCTAGTTGAACGGGTCATGAAATTGTTCATTTTTAACAGTGTGTATGGATGTTTGTGTCGCCCTCTAGCGACCAGACGCCAAACTTGATAAGCGACTGCAAAACGGCGTGAAATATGCTCTGTGATTAGGTAAGGGGTGCTAGGGAAAGAGGTCCGCTTGTTAGTGGGTGTCAGAGATTCGATTTTAAGTGCCATCGTTCGTAGGTGCTGAAAGGCAGACAATTTGAAGCCCGCTTTTGGAACGTTAGAACATTTTTTTTACAGTCAGTATCTGTGGCAGGGGAATACAAACAAAATGTATAAGCCCTTTAAAAAGTTGGCATTCATTTTTGAGTTTGTTTTTATTGCAAACATTATTTAAATTTTTACTAAAGTCAGATGGAGGTAATGGACCATTTAACAATTTTTCGTAGTTTGTGAGGACAATTAAAAAATATGTTAATGCAAAAAGAGATTAAAAGAAGTGAACAAAATGATTTTGATGTTTTTTCTACAACAATTGTTTGAATTGAATTCTGTTTTCATTTTTATTTAATATAAAGAAAATAAATTTTTAATGTACATCCTTTTCGAATATTCTGCCTCACAAATAGTTAATTTTGACATAACGATTATAACAAAGAACTAGAATACATAACAATTAAACTTTTAAACAATAATAGAATAAATAGTTCTTAAACAAACATTTTGTGTATTTGTATTATTACATACATAAAAGACTAAAATGAGAATTTGCCCAAGAAACTCAAATAAAACTTGCAATATATATATAATTATTGTACATATTATACTATATTACATCATAATATAAGTAAGCTATCGAAAATAAGAAGCTGATATTTAACCTAAGATCATAAAAAATTTAAGAGCCTCTGAATTCTGTTAAAGACATTCCCAACGTTATATTATATTTATTAGCTTAAATCAAAGTTCGACTGATATTCACCCAAAAGGCGCTGTTATTTAACCGAAGATATTTAATTGGTACATATTATAAAAAATTGAAGAGCCTTAAGTGCATTTTATATTTAAAGCCTTTATAATATGAGCAAATTAGTCAACAATTTGTCACTCATTCAACTTGTGTTTTGCATAGCCTTAAAAATAATGTTCAACAAAGTTGCAAATAACATGTTAAGGTTCTTCGCTTTTTATCCTAATTAGCTGCAATTCGTAACAAGGATACTCAACTGTGGCTCGATGAGAGTCGTTGGCCCCAAATGTTGATTAATGTTTTGTGCTCCCCCCCATATAAAGTTGCTAGACTTTTGTTTATACTCGAAACAGTATCTTTGTATATGTCTGGCAACACAACACAACAGACAGCACACTCATAGCACCCACAACGCCCACACATTAGAGGTAAACTAAGGCACCAAAAGGCATGTTGAACCTATTTAAAGGGCCCTAGTAGTGTGTCTGATGTCTGACTGTCGCCACTATCGTCGTCTCTGTGTTGTGGGCTGTGGAGAGGCAGCCTTTTGCCGCATTACGCCAACTTTATGCCATGTGAAAAACTACTGAAAAACATTTCCGGTCTTTAAAGGAGTGTAGCTGCAAACGGCAAAGCAATCAGCAGCGGTATGCATAAACGAGTACAGTGTATGTTAATATGTATGTAAATGCATGTGTGGATACAAGTATGTATGGCGGACAGGACAGACATGGACATAAACAACAACAGTTTTCGGTTCCGGAGCGGGTTTGTGCTCGCTCGTAGGCGAGGTGGGCTCAGACAAAGCGGCACAAAAATGAATTGCAACAAAATTGCGCTAAAACTCCCATAAATTTGTCCAAAGTTGAAACAAAAAACAAAAAAAGAAACAAAAACAGCAAAAGGAAAAAGCGTTTGCAAATAGAATACAAAAATCCCAACCAAATCGAGGAGTTTGTTGAGTATGCCGGTGGCGAAGGGGTGTGGGTGTGGGTGGTGTAAAGGCGGGGGTTGGTTTTTATACGTTGTTGTGTATTGTGGAATTTATAACACATTATCTGTGTTTATTTTAACGGTGAGTGCGGAACGCGACGAGTTAGTGTGAGCCACGCCCAGGGACAACAAGTGGGTGTTACCAACTTCCAATTTTCCTCTTCTCTCTCCCGCTGTAGAAGAGTTACGAGCAGCTTTTTGTGTATGTATGTGTGTGTGTGGCATTACTGTGCAAACACACAATAACTTATCGAGCTGTGTTGGGGTATTGTACGTCGATTGCGGTCATGTGCCAGAGTCCATTGCATTGGATGTCACCTGTCTACCACTCCATGATGTACCCGCCCACTCTCACCCTCCTGCCCTCCCACCATTACTCACTTTTGTGCGTCGCAATTGACGTTTTCCCTTGTACCATGTGATGATGGCATTCGGACGGGAGCCGGACGATTCGCAAGTGACTTCATAGCGGCGATCGGCAATCATTGAACTGGGCGGCTCCACAATTTTTACAGTCAATGGTTTAACTGCGACAAAAACAACAACAAAACATATAAATAATGAATATTGAATTGAAGAATGATAAATTGCATGATAGAAAAGTGTTTTATTAATGCAGGGCTGGGCTTATGCATTTCTATACAATTTACGAAGTAGTTTTTCCATATGGAACTCAAACTCAATAGAGAAAAATTAACATTATTTAGAACTACCTAATTTAAGTTGTCTTTTAATCTTTTTCACGTCAACAAACAAAATATTTAGTAAAAAAGCTGTAAGCCCATTAATAATTATGCCGCGTTTACTACTCAACTTTGAACATATTTGTAACTTTACTACGATACAAACTAACGACCTTCTTGACACCTCTCAAGTGCTGACTTCACATACGTGCACACATATGTATGTTAAATAAGTATATGACTCCAAGGGCAAACTAAAATAATGACGTTCAATGACTGAGCCAACACTTGCTGAACTCTCTGTTGAAATGGAGCGAGGTAATCGTTAGGCGTGTTTTTTATAACCATATAATTAGAGCGAAGGCTACATTTGACGTGCTGTATGCTTAGTTTATGAGTAGTATTTAATCCCAAGCAATATAAGGATTATTTAATTTTGACTTAAACCCTAAAAAAAACATTCACATATTTTTGGTTTTGATTCAATAGATATTATGAATGACAATTTGAAACGAGACATAATAGATACCATTTCTCAACACTTATCATCCTAACCTCGGCAACAGAACAAAACTAACTCAGCAACTTGACTTGAGCCGATTTCGATTTTAGGTCAAACGGTTGAGAAGTTGTAAACATATTTATTAGCCGCATATTCGTATGGAAAGGGATTGGGAAATTTGGACTTACGGTGCATATCGAGTATGAAGCTCTTCTCCTTGGGCTTATCTAATTGCGTATTCAATGCCTGACATGTGAATACGGAATTCAAATCGTTGCGCTGCACCGATGGCCACAACAGTCGATTCTCGATAACATCGCCGGAATTGTGCTCGTTTTGATTGTCGACAAGTAGTCCATTTACGAGCCAGCGGACCTGTGGTTGCGGTCGACCTATGAAATGCAATCCGAAAGAATGAAAAAACAATAGTTATACAGATACGTAAGTGAGAGAGAGAGAGAGAGAGAGAGAGAGAGAGAGAGAGAGAGAGAGATAGGGAGCAAAGGGAGTGCAAATTAAAAAGTCAAGCTAGCGCAAAGAAAAACGAAAGCAAAGCAAAAGTAAACTTTGTGATATTTTCATTTTCGGTCAAAGTGCGGCTAGAGGTTTTTCTTTGGGAGGTTATTTTTTTCTAGATTGGTTTGAGAATTTCTATCGTTCTTTCTTCTCACTCTCTCTCTCTCGCTCCTGTATTGTGTGTTGTTTTTTCGGCAAAAGCTTTTAAGGAAATTAACAGGAAATTGTCTAGCCGGTCGAACGGATATAGCCATGTGTGTGGCAATACCAAAAACAGAAAAGAAAAAGAGTTGGAGGGCAGAGAAACTGTTTTGCAATGGGGTTAATCCAGCTAGCTAGCTAGTTAGTTAGTTGAGGGGGTTAACTTACCGCCCACCACACGACAAGTGATAACAATATCATCGCCCTCCTGCTTGGGACCCAATTGTGTGCCATTTAGTTGACGACCCCAACGGTCCAATATAAGGGGCTGCTCCGGAAGTACTAAAAAACGACAAAAACGAAAATACACAAAAGACATACAAAGACAGTCAGATTGATGTGTTCTAGTATGGATTTAGCAATGGGAGGTGAACTCTTCTCTACTATAACATTTCAAATACTCACTTATTACAGACAAATTGAAACGGAAGCTTTGCGTTTGGGCTGTGCGAAAATCCACACGACAACGGTAAATGCCTTGATCATGACGTTTGATATCCTGCAATATATCATAGACATTGTTGTATTATTGGGTAAGTGTTAGTATGTGTGTGTGTGTGTTAAAGGAAACAGATGATTAGCATACTAACACACTCACAAAACAGTTGCCACTGGCTTTGGCCATGTAATTTTCAATTATTGCATGTCACCTAAGTTATACAGCTCTGTGGTTGCTGTGTGTGTGGCTAACTCATACATACACACACTCGTTTGTATATCGAACTGTTAGCCAGGCAATTGTGCGACCAAACTGTTGTAGCCAAGTTTCAGTTGATTTTGGCTATAGCAGTTCGCAAATTGTGCTTTTATTAAGATTTCAACTTGTCATTTGCCTGTTTGCCAGTTTTGTGGTCACAATTTCAATATATTTTCAAAAAATTGTTACACAGATAATGTTAACCGGAGCAAAATATTTAATAAAATTATTTAAGCAGTCAAAACAATATAAATGATTTAAGTGATTTCGGAGCTGCCACTTAAACTTTACTCTTGCACTAGTTCAAAAGTCAACTTGTAATAAATCTATAATTATATGTATCTAGTGAAATATATTTATTAATAAAAATGTACATATGAATATAATTATGTTTATAAATTTCTTGTGAAACCTACACTTATGTTTAATTTGTAGTCTGCCTGGCGTCAGGTTAATTGATAGACAATTGCAGGGCAATTAAAATTAATTTTTAAAGTCAATTCCTTTGCGCCAGAACAAAACCATTTGTCGCACTTAATTCATGTTGTTTGTGCGGGCTATAAATATGTGCAACATCGTTTTGTCCCCAGGCTGAGCTGGCATTATGAAATTGATGCAACCGCGAGTGGCAAATTCATTCATATGAAGCTTTGAGTTTTTGCCTCTTCGTGTGCATCGCACATTCATTTTCAAAAATGCGAGTGTCTCTAAGTGTGTGTTTGTGTGTGTTTGTTTGTGCATGCACCGCGTTAACATGCAGACAGAAGACACTTCTCATGCCACAATACACTAGCACATTGCCAGTCTAAAACTAGAAATTGTCCAAGGATTACAGCGAAGAAACTCGAACGCGAAGCCAATGCCAACTTGGCCTTTAAAAGTCAAGTAGCTGCCACATTCACGGTTTATATACAAACATATACATACTTATGTATGTGTGTGGGAGTGTGTGTGCATTGCATGACAATAACGGTAAATCAAGTTATCTGTAAACACGCAAGACATTAATAAACATTTCGCGTGCACGAGGCAATTTAACAACTTTTGATATCTAAATTTGTTTTTGCATTGCCTCAGTCCCATTCGCAAGTGCTACCGTTATTTAGCATTCCGTTTGCTACCAATATGTATTATTCTTCTTCTTGTATTTCTTGTTCTTCTTGTTCGTCCGTTTCCGTTTACTGCTACTATTTCGCGCTACCTTAATTTTTAAACACGCATTCGCAATTCCAATTGCCATTTTCAGCAAATTGAAAGTACTTGCAATGCAATTGATTATTATTAAATGCACAATTTTTAAATGAAAGCTAAATTGTGGTTTCTTTCAAACACGATAATGGAGAATATATATACAATATATATTATTTTTTTAGAATTCAAAGTTTTTCGCATTCTATGTTGCACTCTGTTTTGCATTTTATATAGTTTATTTCCGTCCGTATGCAAAATATTCAATTGAATTTTTTAATGGTTTTCTGCATTTTTGTTTACGCTTCGTTTTCATTTATTTATTTAAAATGCGCGTTTCTAGTTTTTCCATTTATTGACTTTTCCTATGACCACAACAAGCGGAAAGCACTTTAAAAAAGGAGGCTGCAAAATGGAAATTTGCATTTGTCTATTTTTCAGCATTAAGTTCGTTCAAGTCTAATAGAATATTCAAAGTTTTGATTAAAGTTGAGGATGTTAAGTGCTTACACACATATGCAAATTTTTTGTGTTTTGCGGCAATCATTTGAGAACTTACCTTTATTTCCAAGGTTGCTGGCTGAGAATCAAAATGGAATTTGGCACGTGACCCAAAAACCTCTGGAGCTGACCAATGTCGGGGCTGCTCAATGGCCATATTATCGCGGACATCAAAGCTGCATATTGAAAGAGAGAAAAAGAAGATAGTTAATGAGAGGCAGAATAAATAGAGTTATTTTTATTATGCTTGTGCATAAATATTTTAGTGCAAAAAAATTTAATCAAATAATTTTAGCCAAGTGCTGGCCTAAACTAATGAAATCCATGGGCAATATAATTCAACGTTGCTTTCTTTTTAAGTTTTTCAGTTGGAAATTGCGCTCGTGAAAATTAGCCTCATTTATTTTATTTTCTGCTCATTAGACGAGTGTTAGCCACGGGCTGCCTGCCAAAATAAAATTTATGGGCACGCAGATAAAATTTTTTTCAATTTTCCTATGCTTTTTCTTATAATGCTGCGCTGCATTTAATGCGCCAAGTTTTACCTAACTACAGCAATACACAAACACCCATACACAAACAATACACGTACACAAAAGGCCATAACACTTAACCTGGCTAAATGCTGGCTGATTGCTGCAGTTCGCTATGCGGTGAGCTACCATTAAAAATGGCCATAAAAGTGCCTTAAATAGCTGACTGAAAATGTTTTGTTGTCGTCCTTAGAACTCGTTCATCTTCTTCTTTTTTTTAAGTTGTAATAATTTGCTTAAGATAAAGGTATTCTATAGATGTAGTTCAATTAAACTTTACTTTGGATAACCTAAAAACATCAGCTGCAAAAGAAACTAGTTCGACGCTGAAATAATAAAACTCTACCTATTTTAAATATTTTTATTTTTATTATACTTGATACCGAAGGTAAAGAGTTTAAACTGGGTTTGTGCAAAGTGTCAAGATAGGGGCTCTGCGCCTACTGGGGGCTGGGAAATCGAAAGCTAAAAATCGATAAATTAAGTCTTAAAGTTTCGTGTAAAAAATTGGATTTAAAACTCCCTTGCCTTTAGTATTTTAATCCTATCAGAACATTTGGATTGTTTCTAAATTTATGTTCGCAGTTTTATCAGACATCTGAACCAAAGCTCGCATCGATGTCGCGACGTTGAGTTGCAAAAATATAAATAAAACACAAGTGGAAACGTTGCAGTCGGACGTAACCGACAGTGGTTTACTCTGTTGCCAGCCCAACAAAGGGTAAAAAAAAGCCTGATTGCAAAAGGAAAGAACGGCGGCGGTTGGATTGTACGCTGCGTTCAAAGAAAGTCTGATGCAGATTTTTGGTAGATGCCACTAACTATATTGCTAACACTTTTTGTGACTCTACTTCATAAATTGCGAATGGTATGGGGATTTTCTGAATTAAAAGTCGTGTCGAATGGGTGGGCAGTGAATACAGATCTTATTGGGATGTCACAAGCTATCTTCCTACCGAATTTGGTTAGTCTTGCTCAAAAATTGTGAAAGATATTCGCGATCCAGTTTTGAAAAGGCGGAGAAGTTGCATCCAATCTTTTGATACAGATCTTTGGGGGAAATTGACATCTATCTTTCCACCAGATTTGTTGAAAATAGCTTTTCAATTGGGGGAATCATGTGTATTTTATCGATTTACATCTCGACATGTATCGATAAGCTATCGATTTACTGGCAACCCACTCGCTGACATGTACCAAGGTATTTGCGTAGTTCCAATTCTCTAGCATTTAAGGTGTACAGGCAGACGCACTGACAGTACCAATATACTCTTTCACTTTGGTATTAGAGTATAACGAGAGTTGGAAGAAGTCAAGGGTTCGGGCGGCATTGCAATTGTTGTTATTGTAGCAGCCACTTTTCGTGAGCCGCTGCGGCAAGTGGCGCGTTAAGCGCCCTTTTGTATGCAACACGCAATAATTTATGCGGGCAACCAACAGCAAATGCTGCCGGCGTCTGCGTTGACGTCGAAAAATGCAACAACTTAATTGCTGCGTGCCAAGCTGGCTGCAACTCAAGTGCAAAGCAAGCAAAGAAAGAGTGAGAGAGAGAGAGAGAGAGAGAGAGAGAGAGAGAGATGAAGTGAGAGAGAGAAGGAGAGCAACGGTAACCCAATTTTGTTGCGTTTTCCTGTACTTTTATTTTTTTTTTTTTTTTTAAGTTGCTCACTGCTCTGCCAGTTTAATTAAAAACTAAAAAAGTAAAAAACTTAATATCAAAAAAAACCTTTTCACTTGGATGCAGAGCCTGAGGCTAGAGAAAGTGAAATGCTAAAGGCAGTTATTGGAGAAGAGGTGGAGACTTAGCTTAATAACTGCTCTTCGGGGCCTATGCAGCAAATGCTTATGACCAAATAATATAGTACGTGGACCCAAGCATATTGTGAGTGTAATAGAAATGGCCAAAGTGGAATTTAAAAAAAAAAACTTTTACTGTGTGTCTACGATTTTTGATTTCAATTGCTGTTGGTAGTTTGAATTAAAATAATAAAAGAAACAATAATGTTGATTAAAGCATCAGTTACTCTAAGTAAATAGTTGATTGATGTTAACGTTTTCATAAAAAAAAAAAAAGTAAAAATAAACTTTTGTTATGGTTACATTATTCTGGTAAAAGTTCAATTTTTAAGCACCACTGTACTAATAAAAACTAGACATATATTGCATTTGACATCCAAAAGGCGCAACGTGGTGTTAAAATGTCGTGAATGCAATTAGGCAATTAGGATTGCTGCTGTTGCCAGTTAGCCAACCCCCACTTGCTTCGTGCACTTTGCATTCGCTTTTCATAGAGTTGTTTATGACCCGCCTGATTACCATTGAGCAGGCAACAGCTCTTACAAAACAAACAATAACAACTATGGCAACAATTCAGAAAACTGACCGCAAGCTAATTCATATATTTATGTATGTTTATAAGATATTTAAAGCTACTACTCTACATAATGCTTGCGGCGTTTCGTCTGAGGCTAATTAGTTAATTAGGTAAACATAATAAAGTTAACTTACTGTGTGCCTGTGTCAACAAAATAACACACACAAAAGTTAAATCGCTCATCCGTCCAAAAAAACACTTATCAGCTGTCACTCAGGTGCGCAAAAAACTCACACTCACAGTCATCACAACTTTAATTACACTTGATGCATATGGGCTACATCAAAATACCCTATGAAATGTTTATTCAAGAAAAAGGTAGGAAAACACTACTCCATTTTCATAACACTTAAATTAATTGATCGTTTTTGAGTACTATAAAAGACAATTACCAACAAGTTTATTTCATTATAGCTTAAGAGAAGCTTCTGTTCTAAATTAAATATTATCAATTGCTTTAGTTAAAGTTTGCCTATATACAACGAAAAGAATCCTGAATTAAAGACATATGAATTTTCTTAAGCAATTTATAAATAATTTGTTTATTATTTTTGTTATGGTTTTACGCGTTTGGCATTCAAGAAGGTATTGGCGTCAGCTATAAGATGCCACTTAAGCCCATGTTTTAAAGGGTATAAGCAAAAAACAATTTTGTAGTACACTTATGTGTGACACTGGGTGTACGATTTAAAGGCAACTTGCTCTCGAGGATCGTTTGCATTTAATTAAATGCTAATAAAGAAACACACAAACACATAGACTGCGACAATAAACCAAAATGAGGCAGCCCAAAGAGGCAGCTCATAAAATAAATGAGAGAGAGGGGGAAAGCTAGATAGATAGAGATAGTACTTACCTATATAAAGGTATGCCCGCATTATCACGAAACCATAAGACCATATAAACATCATGCAGAGGCTCGGCAATGGGGCAGGGCAGCGACACTGATTTACCCTCGACGGCATCAATGTCCTTCGTTTTGACTGTACCGATTGTGGTTGGCATAAGTTGTTGTTGTTGTTGTAGTGTGGCACAAAGTCGCCGTCATATTTGTCACGGTTTTTGTTGTCGGTTGTTGTTTGGTCAGCAATGAGTACAGCGTGACGAAAGCGGAGGTTGCGCACATGAAAATAGAAAATAAATGCGTAAAATTTTTAATTAAATGCTGGTTCCCTTTAAGGGTTGCGTGGCCGCTCTCCCAACTGTAGTCTCTGGGCTTTTTGCAATTAAATGTTAATGTTGGCTTAATTTCAACGTAATTACAATCGCGTAAATTTTTATGCGGCTCCAATGCTTAGAGAGCCAGCTTTATTTATTTATTATTATGCATGTGCAAATGCCTGCGAAATACTTTTTAAGCCCCGCCCGCCCGTTACACTGCCTATCCACCCGATCCGGCAATTACAACAAGGCCGGCATGCGTTTAAGCACACAATCTGTTTGAAAACAAGCCCGGAAAAGCTAGCCATAACCAAAATAAGCGTAATTCCAAACAATTTACTAAGCTTTAACTTGTTAATAATTGACCAAAATCCAAACAAACTTTTTAAATTTCTAAAAAATATGTAAATTAAACATAAGTTAAAAAATTTTATTTGCATATACGAAGCTTCAAGCAATTAGAGACCATGACTTATTTTTTTTTTTTGGTATTAGTTTTTAATCCATTTAAAATATGTAAATACATATATTATTTAATTTCTAAAATCTGTGTGCTAAAAATATAAGTCAGGCCTGTTCCACTTTCCGATTCCGAGTAAGCCACTCACAATCGATTCGATTTGCTATTCGACATTTCGACTCCGAGTAAATATAAATCGTTTTTAAATCGAGTGGCAATGAGTACTCGAAATAAAAACAATTCTGCAAATAAAATACTCTTTAACTAGCTTTCTTTCAATTTTTTTTTTTGTTAGTATTAATACAGGGATTTCATTTATACGCCTTGCATGTGATTTTCGAAATCATGTACAGTAACGATCGAAATGTGAATTAATTTTTATCCGTTTCGACGCTGAATTAAGAACAGGCCTGAGTAATAGGCCAGATCACATTTTTCTTTATATTTTTAATGAACCATATTTCATATTTTTCATGTTCAACAGTTCAACTGTGTGAGATCTTTTCTCAGTGTAAATCTACTCAATGCACAAGTCGATAATATTTCAAGTGTAAATTGCAAAAGATACGAGAGCTGAAAAACTGAAGAATGAAACCAGGTTATCAGATGTTATTGATAAGGATTGCTTAAGTTGTCAAAGAAAAGTAAGTACCGCAAAGATAACACAACTCCATAATTTCATTACCTCAATTTAAAAAGGTATTTAATCCAATAATAAATAGTTTGTTGTAAATTAATTGATAAAATAAGCGCGACAAAAATCAGATGCATTTTGTGCGGCTTGTTCAGTTAGCATATATAGCAATATATATCTTTGTTATGATATTATTAATTTGTATTTATGTTTTATTGTTTGCTGTGACAACATTTTCGCAGTCTATGAGCCGAAACCCGACTGAAAACCAGCAAGCAAGCCACAACAGCTGTCCAAAGCGGCTACAGTTATGATAGCTATTTGCATACACTTTAAAAAAGAGTTCCCACGAAAGGTGCGTGATAACTTGATCAAGGCGATTTTCTAATCGCATATATATATTTTTCAACTTAGGTATATGACAGAGAATTAAGCTCTTGGTACTCAAAAATTGTTGGTTGTTGTTGCTTTGCTATCGCACATCACCATATGAACAAACTGTTGATACAAAGGGTTATGCACAGACGTTCTCATCTATTTAAATATCTTTGTGTTTGAATAAAATCCGTCTGCGATGAAAATATTGCACAACATAGTATGAAAGCAAAGGCCATAAAAAATTTTATACCACCCCACACCCAAACAACCACCAGCTCCATCCAGCATCCCTCTAACATAGCCCTAACATAGCTGGTACTTCACGGCAAGGTTTTTGGCATTGACTTTATGTGTGTAAATATGAAAAAATGGCATTTTATTGCCACAATACGTCGAAATTTTGTGAAAATTTATTGCGAATACGCAGCGTTGTACAATAAATATACGCTTAAATGCCCAACAACTGTGTATATAGATGTGTATTTGCTTAGAATTGTTTGTACAGAAACGTAGACACAGCTGCCATTAAGCTCTAAAAAAAAACGAACGGAGAAACGGCGACGAGGCGTGGCGGTAAACTGTGTGCAACATCTGGACTGTGAAGTATAAACGTTGATCATATATGGTCTACAAAATGCCTATAATAAAATGTTATTGCCCATGAAACAAAATACATGAACACAACCTAAAAATTCACTCAAGCTGAAACATTTTTTAAATTGTCAAAAAACTAAATTTAAAAAAAAAATCTGTTTAGGAATAGTCGAAATTTTATTCATTCACTTTTTGCTGTGTAGTTTGAACTTGCTAGAAAACTTGGATCCGAAGCGTTATCAGCTCAACGAAACACGATTCAAGCTTCACATTTGTAACGCTAGATGGCGACAGCGTGAAAGCGCTCGGGCTGAACTTGAAACAGGTGAGTCAGAAGTTAGAAGAAAACAAAAGCTGCGTTGGTTAGTTGGGCCTTAGCACGAGAACAGATAGCTTTTGATTGATATTGGAGAATGATGTACAAATTAAGCGAAATGAAGTTTTGCGACACATTATTACTTATCACACACAACAACTGCGAAAGGCAATTAGATTAATGGACATTCATAATGCCACGCATTGCAGCAGCCGCCACAAATTCAACGAGTTGGCCGCATGAAACCATTACGAATCGTCGACGCTCAGATGCACAAAGTTCTGGCCATGGCCATCAAGAAGCGTTATGTGAAGCGCCTGTTGCGCAAGTTTATCTTTCTGATCCTATTCATTGCATGCGTCTCCCTGCTGACCACATTGATTGTGGAAAAGCGTTTCAACAAAGACATCTCAACCAAAGAGCCGGACGAAAGTGATTTGGATCCAAACGGAGATCCCATAACACCACAATTTCGTACAGTAAATGTTGCGCCGACCCGTCGTCCGGCACGACCTCCCTTTCAGGATCGCAATGCGGTACGTGATCCGTTGCCTGAGCAGCAAGTGGTTCAGCAGCCAAAGATTGAGACAGTCAAGATGTTTACGCTGCCAACGCCAGTGGGCGAGCGCCGGGATTGGAACGATTATGAGGCAATGGAAGCGGACAAGCTACGCGTCGGTTTTGGTGAACATGGACAGCCCGTTCAAATTGATGATCCCGCTGAGAAGGAGCTAGAGCAAAAGGAGTACCGACGGAATGGTTTTAATGGTTACATCTCTGATAGAATCTCAGTTAATCGCTCTGTGCCAGATGTTAGACGCGAAGAGTAAGTTCAAGAAGTAAGTCTATTATCTATTTCATAACATATAATTTTTCTTCCATTTTTCTAGGTGCAAGACTCGCAAGTATCTGGCCAAGCTGCCCAGTGTAAGCGTTGTCATCATCTTCTACAATGAACACTTTCAGACGCTTTTGCGCTCTGTTTACAGCATTGTGAATCGCACTCCGCCAGAGCTACTCAAGCAAATTGTGCTCGTAGACGATGGCAGCGAATGGGAGACACTCAAGGAACAGCTGGACGACTATGTGGCTCAACATTGGCCTTATTTAGTTGACGTGGTGCACAATCCAAAACGACGTGGCCTGATTAGTGCACGCTTAGCTGGTGCCAAGGTGGCAACCGGTGAAGTCATGGTCTTTTTTGACTCACACATTGAGGTCAACTACAATTGGGTAAGCTAAGCCAAATCATCTCAACGTTTAAGCCTTTAGGAAAGTTCAGCATTGAAAAACAAACTTGGTGAAATTTTTAGGTCTTCATTAAGATTCAAATTATGACAAGAATTAACTAAAAGTGTGCTTAAAATATGAATCCAAACTTTTAATTTTAACATTAAAACTTCAAGTACTTCTCTACTTTTAATTTGTGTTCAAATTGTTATTAATCAATGTTTAAATATTATTATAACAGTTACCACCTCTTTTGGAACCCATTGTCATCGACAACAAGATATCCACGTGCCCCATTGTCGACATCATTGATCACACAAACTTTGCGTACAATGGTGGCTATCAGGAAGGTACACGAGGTGGCTTCGATTGGCGTTTCTACTACAAACAGTTGCCGGTGCTGCCCGAGGACAGTGTGGACAAATCTCTGCCATATCGCAGCCCAGTAATGATGGGCGGCCTGTTTGCCATTTCCAGCCACTTCTTTTGGGAGCTGGGTGGCTATGATGATGAGCTTCAGATTTGGGGTGGCGAGCAGTATGAATTGAGCTTCAAGATCTGGATGTGCGGTGGCATGCTGCTTGATGTGCCCTGCTCCCGTGTTGCACACATCTTTCGCGGTCCAATGGATCCGCGCCCCAATCCGTACAAACATAACTTTGTGGCAAGGGTAATTAGCTCTGCATGGGTTTTTTTGCTTACTCTTTTATCTAACAAATTCAATTCAATATATTCAAAAGAATCATAAACGCGTTGCCGAGGTCTGGATGGATGAGTACAAAGAGCATGTGTATAGAAGAGATCGGGAAACCTATGATAACATTGACGCTGGCGATTTGACACGCCAACGTGCGGTGCGAGAGCGTTTGCAGTGCAAATCCTTTGACTGGTACATGAAGGAGGTGGCGCATGATTTCCTTGTCAAATTTCCACCAGTTGAGCCAACTCCCTATGCATCGGGCGTCATACAGAGCGTTGCCTATCCGAACTATTGCCTGGATAACATGGGCTTGCGAACGAATCATGCGGTTGGCATGTTCTCCTGTGCTGACAATAAAGCGCTTCCACAAGATAGTCAAAACTGGGCACTCAATCTGCATCGTGAGCTGCGCAGGGTTGATGATGAGTGTCTGGATGTACAGGATACGCATGCTAATGCCACTGTTTGGATGTGGGATTGTCATCATCAAGGCGGCAATCAGTTCTGGTATTATGATCGGGAAAAAAAATGGTTAGTTCATGGTCGGCACGGCAAACACTGCATGGAGGCCTTTAGGGAGAAGAATGTGGCTAAAGTGGTTACAAATGTGTGCCAGGAAGATAATGTGCGACAACGTTGGAATTTTGGCACCGTCAATGATTTGTTGCTTGATCATTTTTTTGATGGAATTTAATCAAAATTAATGAAAACAATTTGTAGATTTAATTTAAATTGATTTGGAGTCGTAAATGTTTGAATGTTCTGTTTTAACATGTAAATAAAATAATCGTTTGTCGTTTAAGCACCAAAGCCTCCCAAAAATATGTTTTTTTTTTAGCTATTTTTGCTCTTATTCTATTTGAACAAAACAATAACTTGACGCAGTCTTTAGTATTTAATCGACAGATTATATATTTTTTGATCTGCTCCACTAACTAGATTGATATTCAAATGCTGCCTTCGAGCCGTTTGTTCAGCTTAAAGCTAACGTCCGATTAACTTGAATTTTTGCAGTTAATGGAAATTGATAGATACTAAAAATCATGAGATACTATAGCACTAAACGTCGATAAAAGCTCATTAGCCAAATGCATTTAAGTGTGTACGTAATGCCCAACTCTAAGATGAACTTTGCTTTTAAATTCGACTTTGCATGTGTTTTTGTCAGGTAAGGGTTGAGAGAGGGAAGAGAAGTTGCACCTCTGGTTGCCATTAGTTCATTCTGAAGCTTGTTGCTTTCTCTTTCATCCCTTAGAAATTTGAATACAGAAAAAAAAAATGGCAATGCATCAAAGGCAAGGATGCATTACGTTGACTGCATTACTAAACGACTTTAAGCTGGCTGCAAAGTTTCCTCTCACCCCTGGCCACTCTGACCCCCCGCACTTTTGGTCCCAGGCACTTTGAAAAGCGTTAGCTGTTAGAACCTGAGTTTTGGTGCTCGGTTTTTTGGGTTGCATTTTTGTGTCGCCTTTGGTTTGGCCTTCACTTAACTACAGCAGCATCGACAGCTCCACAGCTCAACAGCTCCACAGCTACATAGCTCGACAGCTCCGACAGCTCGTGCATGTTAAAAGCTATTTAAATATGCTCTCTTTGAATGCCTTGATTGGCTTCATGCCAACCTTAACCATTTCTAACTAGACATTTCCCCACTTGCTACTCCTTTGCTCTTGTTTTAAGACTTTAGCTCTAGCTTTGGCTTTGGCTTTGGCATTGCATTCGACTTGACTCTGTTTGCTGCCCAAAAAGAAATGAAAGAAATGAACAAGAATACATATGTCTATCCGTCTGCTAGTCTGTATATATATATATAAATGTGGCCTGTTGATGTGCTATCTGCATAACCCTTCGCATGAATTAACCCTATAATTTTTGAAGTGCGTTAATTGGAAATAAAATCTAATGGGAGCTTAAATTGATAGAGCCAACAGTCAGAAACAAAACAGACTCCGAAAGATATTTTAAACAAACAATTCAATAGTTGGAAAAACTAATTTTAAAGGCAATTGGTCCGTATCTTCTTGGCCAATTTGTACAAGTTGTGGATCTTTTGCTCTAAAAATTGTATAAAAAGTGAAAGAAAAAAATGTTTAGGGTTAGTAACTGAATTAGTTAGACTAAACAAACATAAGAAGTTGACAGAGAAGAGAGAAACAAAAAATAGAAAAAGAATACTTTTGTATGTGGTGGCATATACAAATATTAAAAACTTTTTAATGTTACCTTTTTGCATAATGGAAATAATCACCAATGGAACAAGTTCGTTTTGTGGTTAGCTTAAGCGCACGGTTCATTTGTTTCACCCAGTTTTCCTACACACACAAACACACACACACACACACACACACACAGACATACAGTTCTTCGCATTTGCTGCATTCTCTTATCGCTTGGAATACTCCAGCTATCCTCCACAAATCACCCCTTCGCCTAAGCATTGTTGATGCAATTTGCAATGCAAAACTTTAATGGAATTTATGCAACTTTGCAACACTGACAACTGTTATTTCTAATGCACACATTCATTACTAGAGCGCGCACTCACAAGTATTCACTGTACACAGTAGAGCTCGCATTTTTGGTGAAGCATTTTAATTGATATTTAAGTACGACTGCTGGGAGCTGCTGCTGCTGTTTCGCATCGGGTAATTGCTGGAGCGTCTTGTGCCCTCCAATTAGTATGCACATACATTTTACCACACGACGTTTGCTGCTGCCACGCCCCATAGCCCCATAGTGCATTCTTCCATATGAAATTCGTATTTCATGTAAAAATATTTCGTTGACACTAGAGAGAGGGAAATTTGACCAAGGGGCCTGAAGGATTGTGGAGCCCCGTGTGAAAACAGGAGAACGACTGTGGGTCGGGAGAGGAAATAGGATTTTTATTTATTTTGTATCACCTATTAAAGGTTAAGTTACCTTTACCAAATTCAATGACCGAAGTAAACACTCTATCTGAGTTTAACAACACCAAACGAATATATAATTACAAATATGTACCTTTAATAAAACAGACTATTTGATTCGAATGAGTTCATATCATTTCACTGGATCAAATTTATATTATTGTATAAATGAGGAGCCCTGCCCATACTATAGAGTCTGTCGTTCTCTCTCTCATTCTCCATCTCGTGTGAGTGTCACTTTGCGATTAATCGTCGGGCTCATTAGTGGTGAAAATGTTTATGAAGACCGCTGGGAACACGCAGCGTTGTACATTCATTAAATATACATTGAAATCATTCTCAACAATATACACACATACGTGTGTTTTGGAGCTTTGCGGTCTTACAAGATTTTATTTGTGAAGTATCAAGGAAAATAGTTCCAACTCAATTGGTGTGATTGTGGCAAATAATTGAATAACAACTGTATACTGTACAATGAGTTCAAGGCATTCGGCTTTAATAATTAAGCTTATAAAACTAAAATTATCTTTAATTATGTCTAAAAGTATAGTTCGAATATTGGCTTAAAGATCAATCATTATCATTATAACCTTGCAATATATTGAAAATCACTTTATCTGTGTTTGTGAACAAATTCTAATATCTGTGTTATAATCTCAAACACTTTCTGTACATATGTTTTGTATTTAAAATCGTAAACAGTACAAAATTTCCCATAACATAGAAGTATATGTGTGTTAGTCAAATACTTCCGCTAGTCTAAGCAATACTTATCTTGCAGGCATTCCTTAGTCTTGTTTACTTCTTTATTAATAAGTTAATATTGTTTTTTAGTTACATATTAAATACAAACGTCATTTAATTACTCATTTTTATCAAAAGCTTTAATATTTTTGGAAAACTATTCATAATCAGCACCTGCTAAGGGGTATACAAGAGTCTATGCATATGCATGTTTCTAGCAATGCATCTTGTAATGCTGATAAGCTTCATTGCAATCATTTATAAGCTACAAGTCGATGTTCTATTCCCTTAGTCTATTGTAAACACATTTGAAAGATGCATTTCGGTTTTAATATTGCGATTTTGTTGTTTACTTTTGTGAGAACATTTATTTTATATAGTGTGTATAAATATTTTAAAAGTGCATTGTGATTTTCTCTCCTTAGGGCCATGTGGTTGCAGTGCCTTTACAAGATCGAATACTTATTGCTGATATAAAAGGTGCTGCCCAAAGTACGGGAAAAACTCTACTGCGGAACGCACTGGTTACCTTCTTAGAATTTGATGAAGCTATTATAAATGCTCAGGTTTTGGATGAGTTTCGTATGCAACAAATACGTGCCCATAGAAATCAAGCAGTAAGTTTGCTTGAGCAGGGCAAATGGACTCATTCGGACCTAGACATTGTTATACCTAGTTTTGGGAAAATACTATCGCTTGAAGGTTTAAGTCCGGCAAACAAGGAACGCTTGAACGTATATACAAAGGGTGCTTTTAATGATATATTCGCTAAAACCTTACAGACCACTAACAAAGAGATACAGTCATTTACATATACAGCAAATCCCAAGATACGTCAAATTTCCGAAGCTACGCAACAAAGCAACCCGGAACTTATTTCAGCGTTCAATAATGTTGCTTATGCTGGTCTTGTAACGATTGAAGACTCTTTTGAAAAATTGTTGGATGTTCTTGAAAACTACTAAAGTTCAATTGTAATCACATTGTCACTTAACGAGGCAACTCTTTAGCGTTATCAATGACTATGAATTGTAAAAAAAAAAAAAAAAAAAAATCAAACTAAACTATAATTTTTACACAGAGATAGCAAAAATGTTGATGTAAATTTGTGAATACATATAGTAAATTATAGATTTGACACATTTTTTAAATAAAATGTGAGTAAATTGAAATATTTTTTTGTTAAGTTCCATATTAATATTTTTTAGAGTGATTTGAACTATTTTGCACTGGTTTATAGAAAGGGAATGTTTAAGTATACTTTGATTTGCTTCAGTTTTTCTTATATCATCAAAAAAACTTGCCAGCATGCTAGTGCATCGACTTTTTATGTAGAGCTTTGAAAAATCCATTTTGATTGGGAAAAACCAAGGGTATTTAAGGTGCTATGCATATGCACTAAATTGCAATACAAGAAGTGCGTCTCTCAATGCTGATAAGCCTCATTGCAATAATTGATAAGCTATCTATACTTAATGAAGATATCTTTAACAATTAAATGAAACTATTATTAATATGAATATGAATCAATCAGTAACATTGCTGCCATAAAGTCAGGTAAGGGAAATAAATCATGCGTTTTTGGGTTATTATCTAAAAAATACATCGGAAAAGACTCCGATATTTCATAATATGTAGAAACCTTTTTGACTTGTCCAATCAATTGAAAGAAAAATCAAATACAAAATTTATTGAGATCTCTTAAGCTCTGATTTATAATTAAAATTCTTAATTGCAACAATATTAGTATTTTATTTCATTTAAAGGCACGGTCCTTGCAGATGTGGTTTTGTACACTGAACACTGCAAATTGAAAACTGAAAACTGTACACAAAAAATCTCAGACGACATACAACTATGACACTTTGTAGAAAAGCTTGTAAAGTTATTGCATACTTTTGGTCGGAGTTTGTAAAAGAGTCATGTCTTATATGCAACTTAATTGCATACTGTTACGGCACAAAGTTTAGTTGTTAGTTACTGCAAAGCACTTTAAAAAAGTTTATGTTCAAATCAACCTAAATCCAGCCAAAGATTTCGCTTTTAAGACAATATGTGCCTTATTAAGGTTTTGAAGTTCCCATAGAAATTTATTTTCGCCATCAAATTCTGTTATTTTTCTCTTATGTAAAACTTGCTAAAGCTACCCCTTCAGGTAGCAGAAAACCTGTCCAGAAATATATATAGAAATTAATAAGAGTATAAACTGCACTAAACAGTTTAAATTAACGAAATAAAAAAAAAAAACAATTGCGATTTATTTCATCATCTTTTGTGTGATTTATTGAATACAGTCAACTAGAAACAAACCGCAAACGAACATTAAAAATTCACATCAAGTTCATGTTTATTGTATTGCATTTGAAATTTGATCAGATTTCAATTTGGCAAAACAAGAACAACCCATGGGGGCTGGGACTGAAATTTGCAAATAGCACCGAAATGAAATTGGTTTGAAATTTAAAAACACAAAAACTAAATTAAAATCAAATGCGATATGGCCGTTAGCAAAAGCAACAACGAAAATAAAGCATAAAACAAATAAATAAACGAAAAATGAAGAAAAACAACGACAAAACATTTGTTGCAAAATTTGTGCTTTTTAAAACGTTTCGAAATCCCATAATGCCCACAAGAATAATCAAATTCGATTAAATTGTCAGAGAGTAACAGTAGAACAGACTAGGATAAACGTCAGGCGACGGGGTCAAATGCAAATCCTGATAGCAACAAAATTGCATTAAGATATCTAAATTGCAACATTGAACTGAACGACTATACAATGATCTGTTTATGGACGCACTTAACTTTTCGATATGATTTAACCTATTTGAATTTAATAATGTATAATCAAATATTTTATTTGCCTTATGTACAAAATTAAGTCAATATTTTTTATTGAAGTCTTAAGTGCTATAAACATACATTGATTAAATTATAAATCGAGCCGAAAGCCTTTCAGCTAGCGCTCTTTAAATTAAATAGTAGGTTGAGAATTTATTGTTGGCCTTCTCTTTTATAATAATACATAATAATAATTAAAAAAATATTTTTATTTAGCTGTTAAAAGTAAAAAAAACTTCACTTAACGTTGAAGGATAGCAAACAATTTGCAAGTTATCAAGAAAAAAGATTTGAGCTCGCAAACAACTTTTTAATTCAACCCCCAACACATGAAAATGTAGCCCCCATTTGCCTATGTATCGCTGCAGGGCATCAACTACTAGCTGAAGCCAAAAGTCAAAGAGCTCAACAATGATTTTTATATTTTTTATTTTGCCTGCTGTAGATGCTGCTGGACCTTGTCAGAGTCCAGAGAGCTAGAGAAAGAGAGAGAGAGATGAGATGAGATAACAATCAATAAGCAGAAAACAAGAAACTGACAAAGCAGGGGATAAACTTGAGTTTAGCTTGCGTACAATGTACAATGAGGTTAAAATGCAGCAGCAACTAGATAGACTAAAAGGATAATACCCGAAGAAGAAGAAAAACAAGATGCAGTCGGGCAGCTCGCCAGCCAGCCAGCCAGCAAGTAAGCAAGCAAACAAATAAGCCCAGTTTTATAATAATAAAGTAACAAAAATGTGAAATCTGTGCAGATTTGAACCCACTGCCAGCCACCCCTGAACTGACCCACTGAACTTTTGTGGCAAGGCTATAGAAAAGTTGCTATTGCTGTCGGTGTTTTACTGTTTTGCTGCTGATGCTGCTACTGCTGCTCCTGACTGTATAACTCGGGCAGCTTCAATTTATGCAAAACAGTCAGAAAGTTCAAAGGTGCTGACCGTGTTACGGGTAAAATGCGTTGCAAATATTGAATTTGTTTTAAATGACAGCATAATAAGATGAAGGGGGGCCATTATCCTTCAACAGAACACAACAAAATATAAAATGTATATAAAAAGAAATCAACTCTACTTTACAAGAATCAAAGGGCAAGGGATTTGTTTGTAATTGTGTGTTTGTGTGGATTTTTTGGCAGCAAAATATTCAATTTATTTGTCCTGCGGGATTATGAAATGTTGCCAACTTAAATTGAATCCGGTTAAAGTCAGATGTGATTTTCAAAATAAATATTATGTTCAAAGAGAAAATTAACTTTTTACAAATTTATATTTCAGGAATATTTTACGTATTTATTGAAGAGCATTTCGTTTATTATAATCCTGTTATTTAATAGTTTTAATGTTTCGTAAGCATTTCTATAGTTTAAATTGTAAACATAATTGCATTTCTCCGAATCTACAAGGACGACTTTGTCTCGTTAAGCTGTAAAACTCATGTGTTAAATTGCATTTTAGCTTGAGTAAAAAAACCGCGAGTTACAGCCACTCTTTGGTCTGTGGCCGTAAATCTAAACACAAAACGACTTCATTATGTTTATGTGTGTGTGTGTGTGTGTGAGTTGTAAACTCAAACAATTCCTAGCTACCTTACAGTTTCCCTCACCTCCGACCACCCACAACTTTTAAGCGACCTAAAAATGAAAAAATCAATACCAGGCAACACTCAAAAAAAAAAAAAAGCAATCGTGCAACTACAACAAGACACAACAATAACAACAATTGAGTACATTGTAGATACTGCATTGAAAAACACATAACTATTTTGCATAAAATAAAAGTTTTTGGGTTTACTCGCATGTGTGTTTGTGTGTGTGTGTGTGCCACACTATTGAATCATACAAAGCACGTAGCATGTCCTTCAGGTCCCCGAGGGGCTTTGTAGCGCTTTTGTCTCTGCATTGTTGCCTGTCGTTTGTTTGTCGTCAGGAGACAAAAAGGTATATGGAGAGCATAGAACAAGGGGGAAACAAACAAGAGACAACTATAAAATATCACATACATTGACCCAAATTTATGCAATCGAAACTTTAAAGAATCAAATCAAATAACATAAAATAAAAGACAAGTTTGTTCGTTCTCTCTATCTTTATTTTTCGTTTTTTTTTTTTTTCTCGTTTTTAAGAGGATGACGACAGCTGCACGTGTCAGGATTTGGGCCATAGAAAGAGATAGAGAGTGATGATATTAAACCTAGTTGTAGTCTGCGCATAAATGCATACCAACAAACTGGGCCGTACCAGAGCGGCGGCAAAGAGTAGCGATTTTGTCGACATTTCATTATTTATTTTTTTTTCTTGTGATTCCTTCGCTTTTTTCTACTTTTGTTCTCTGTCATTTGCTGAATATTCATATTTTTTGATCCCGAAAAACTTATGAATTATGAAATATGCATTCAATTGTCTTCCTGTCTGCGCGCTCTCCAAAGCGGATGCAATGCAAAGAAAATGAAAAGGGAGACGGGACGGGGACAGACAAAAAACGAGGCTAAAACTCGCTTTTTGGGTGCGAAACAAAAATGAAATGCATGGAAATTCTCAACTCAGTTGTTGATGTCTGTCTGCGTTGTTGTTTTGGATGCTTAGCACACATTTTTCTATATCTTTATACCATTGCATACATTTATAAATGGCACACCTGGCGTATGCGTAATTGTTTGCGACTGTCTGTGTATATGTAATGATGCGTGGCTGAGCGAGCTGTTGTAAAATTAGGTGACACAATTTTACTTTTTAACAATTTAATTTTTTTTTTGTTTTTTCCTTTGTTTCCTTTTGGATTATTTGTTGTTTTTTGCTCGTGCTGAAATTTAAAATGTATTTCTCTTGATGGTATTTTAAATGAGACTCGTTAGGCATGCAAACGCGTAAATTATTGTGCATAAATTAAATGTTGCATGAATATGATAATGATGATGATGAACTCAAATGTGCAAACGTAATGCAACAACTGAGTTTTTAATGATATCCACACAAATGGCATCCTCACATAGCACAATCATTTCATATGCCAAATGAACCGAAACTCATTCGAATGAATGACAAATCAATGTAGCCGAATAGATGCTTGTGACATAGCATTCAAAATACTTTAAGGTTAACATTTAAAAGATCCGATGTTTAACCAAAAAAAAAATATTTTAATTTGAAGAAGCATTGAAAAATTATGTTGTGAATTTTTATTTTGTTCCACAAACCAAACTAATTTCTTCCATTTCACATAACTGTTTGCCTACATCTATCTCTGGTTTGACAATGAGTTGTTGGATTCTTGGATTAATCATACTCTATTACTCTGAGCTTAATATAGTGTGTTCTTCCTTTCTTTTGTGGCTGCGGGCATAACAACCTTTAACATTCTCTTTATAGCCATTAATGATATTCATGCTGGCTATTTCCTGGTCGGCTCCACAAATTTCTGTATACTTGGGTCTTGGTTTTTTCTCTTCTTTTGTTGTTGTTGTTGTTGGCGCCGTGAAGAAAATAACTTACAATTGACCTCGTTAGCCGACGCCGCTGTGTCTCATGTGTATGCTGCTTTATGGACTCTGTTTGTGCATCTCTGTCCACCACCATCTCCATTTCCACTTCTATCCCATTCTTTTCTTAGCTTGCTGTTGGCGTATTAGTGTTGTGACCTCTTGACTATATCATTTCCTGTTTTCTCATGTGTCGTTGTGTCGAGTGAGGATGCTGCCCTGAGTCAGCTTAGCTAATGCTGATCCAATTACGAAGTGCGAAAGAGCATAGCATTTGTAAGTGTGTGTGTGCGAGTGAGAAACACATACTGTATATATAGTGTATGGCTGTCATCACAGCACTCTTTGCACACTGCCCACTGATAAATATTAAGTATTGTAATTATTTCTTGGAGTCGATGCAACGGTTTCTTTTTATCCTTTTCCCTTTTAAGGAATTATTGCACTGTCAACTGTCCTCTCCCATCCCCCCACCATCTCCTGCCATACGGTTCTAGAGTTCGCGTTGCGTTGAGCTAATTAAATTTAAATTACATTGCGTTTGTGTTGTGTGTGGCAGATTTTAAAAGGATTCTGACCCAGTTGTTGCAGCAGCAGCGCAGTGCTGGTAAATAAATTAAAAATGATTGTGTTCGGTAAATATGAAGCATACGCCCAGTTGGGCAAGCCATCGTTTCAATGTGCGCTACAAATCAACGCATATGAATTTTCATCAAGGATATCGCAATGTTCCCCAAGGACACAACCAAAAAAAACCAGAAAAATAACAACATTAACAGCTACAACAAAATTATATATAACTTGTTATCTCTCCCAGCATTTTACCACTTGAATTTGTTCTCCCTTTGTATATAAATAACATTTTGTATGCCTCGTTTTCGGTGGTTCCCCAGTGTAAGTGTAAACACGCGCTTATCAATGTAGTATGTATACTTATGTGAGTGACTGTACACAAAGTTATTACAAACACACATGTGTATCAGAATGTGTGTGAGCGAATGAGTGTGCGAGTGTGTTGGTATGTCTGTTTGTTTCTGTCAAATGTCATTGCCAGTTGGTTATGTGGCTTTTGGATCAACACGCGGCAGCGCCAACAACAGCAACAACAACAACGTAAACATATAACAATGAAATAGAAACATTTATATTTGATTAGTATATGAAATACCCTTTCTGATACTTTATAGCTAAAACATTTTATGGATTTTGAAATGCAAAGCGTAAATGTTTACTTTTTGACCAGCTACAATAGCAATAGATTAACCTTAAAAGTTAAACTCGGTTACCTTTTATCATAAGCCATAACAACCATTTATAAATTGAATTTCTTATACTTAATATCATTTTTGTAGTCGGTGCAAATTTTCCCGGGAATGTCAAAATTATGAACTCAACGTTAAATCACATTTTAAAATTATTGAACCAGAATATCTTCCTACTGCATCATCAATCTTATTTAAAAAGTGTATCCCACAGCCGATGTAAAAAAAAATATATAAAGTATGGCTCAACCATACCCAACTTCCCAATCACTCCCACATACATGTCTCCCTAACAAATATTGTTCCATTTCGTTTTGCTGTTTTGCCACCAAGTTGCCATAAGCCGCAACGGGCAAATGTCATAACTACACATTGACGGTTCTTGTTGTTGTTGTTAGCCATATGAAAGTAGGTTGAATATTGCAACATTTTGCTTTAAAAATGTCATCGCACAAGTGTTAAAATCGCTCATCATATCAACGCAGTCACAGTAAAGCAAATGTGATGGCATGGCGCTATTGAACTTTATGTGTGTACACAATGTATGGTATATATATATACATTTGTATAAATAGATATATATGCAACATTATATATGTATGTATGTATCTTGTGTGTGTGTGTGTGTGTGTGGGAGCTGGCAATAGCAATTCGCTATGTTATGCTGAGCTAAGCATTCTCGACTGGCAGCAGCTGCCACCGATTGTTGTGGCCTTTTAAGTCGGCTCAGCCACATACGATGCTGCTATACATGTTTGTGGGTGTGTGTGACTGTCTGTGGAGTGTGTGGCATTGAAATAGCTTTAGTTGACAACAATTGTGGCAAATGTGGCAACACACACACACACACACACACTTACGCATCAGCAATAAAATTGAAACTATTAGTCCAACAGCCACAAACTTTAATTCAATATAATATGAAACTTGCTGTTGTTACACTTATCAGAAATGTGCAAGCATAATGAATTTAATTATATAAGTTCAATCAAAGTTGGTAAAAATTAACGTGACAATATTAACAACTTTAAAAAGTTATAAAACAGAATATTCTAATTGTGCTATGACAAATCAATTTTTGCCTTTTTACTGCGCTTTTTTATTTTGCATTGTTCTTTATCTTTTTTTTTCATGCATTGTTTTAAAATAAATAATTAGGTTTTTTGTACATTTTCAAAACTTTTGAGATTTAAATTAAATTTGTAATATGTATATGATAAAAGATTTAATTTGGCAATATTGTAATAATAAAAGAAGTCACCAATAGTATTAAAGACTTTTGTTGCTTTAATAAATTCTTATTTTTGCATAATATAAAATGAAAATGTAGCACAATTTTCCCAGGCTTATTGTTATATTTTGTTGGAAAATCTAATTTAGAGCGTCAACAATGTCAACAAAACATTTAAGGTTTCAAGTCTTTAAGTCAACTTAAGTCACCTGCTGGAATGTCAAGTTAATAACCTAAGCAACACCTGCGCTCCCATTGTGACTGCTTACTTGGCCGACACACACACACATATACATTCACAGATTTACTAACTGACATACCAAGCATGTTTTAGCGGCGAGCCACAAAACTCAGCCAGCTCATAATCTTAAATCTAGGCGTTATGACTGACTGCTGGAGAAAATACGATAGAGAAAAAAAGGAGAGAGAGAGAGAGAATGCGAGTGAGAGTGAGTGAGGAAGCTATGGGAATGAGGCGAGATGGACTGTGCGGCTGCTATTGCTGGTTGCCTTTGGCTTGGCCCAAATACACATAATGATATGCAAATGTGCATGAATAAGCGTGTTGAAGTGTGTAAGCGAGCCACACAAAAACATATACATACACACTCAGACACACACAGGAATTTCCATATAGACCATTTACCAAAGTTAAAGCAACAACATCAAAGCAAGGACTTTTCCAGCTGCGTCAGCTAGTTAAGAAGAGAGTAGAGAACAACAGAGTTTTCTTTTACGCCGAGGGAGAAAGAGAGATGGGGATGGGTTTGGGGCTGGTAGTTCTGGTAGGTCATGTTCAACTGGCCGCGTTAATGAAATGTGCAAATGTACCAATTGACCGAGGCACATTTCGCATACCAACAACAACCAAGTCAAACCTCCACGCCGCTCCGATGGGAATGAGAATGGGATCCTTAAACTGTTCCACAGGGCCGTTCATTTAGTCATTTGCATATTAAAAGCTTTTGTCGCACAAAGGTTAAATCTAAAGATAAAACACAAAATATACATATATACATATACATACATATAAGCATTGTATGGGTATTGTACTATTCCTCTCCTTTTTTGTTCCAACTGCTTGTTGTTAACATGCGAATCAAGTCAAGTCAAGATGGGGTCAAAGGTGCAGGCGGCTTGGAATTTTGTTGGGATGTGCGTGTCGATAAAATATTTGACTTTTGACGCGCTATGCTAACACTTTTGTGGCATTTTCTTTGGCACATTAAATGCAAAATATGTTCTAGTTATTTGTTTTTTTAGTGGTGCGACATGTTGGGGAAACAAGCAGTATCATGCAGAGGCCTATATAAAGTATAGCTTTAAAAAAACAGATTTATGTCAAAATTAAATGCATATCAACATAGAACTATCATTATTGATGTTTCTTAATGTTCCTTAAGTTAAAATACATATTTTTATAATATTTTTGCGTTTCTTAATAATAATTAACAAGGCCAGAAAATAACTAATTAATCACAAAGATTTGTATTGAAAAATTAATCATTATTAAAAATTAAACTTATGACAAACATATAAAAACCAGATATATTATTTAATCACTGAAGGTTCTGTTAGGTAAAATACTAATAAACCTTATTTATTTGAGAAAAACATTCGTGCACATTATTAGCTTAAGCTCAACTTCATTGCTTTGTTTGACATTGAGTAGATCTATGTAAATGAAATCATTTGTAACTTTCGCTACAATTGGGCTATTGTGTAGTTGTGTGTGTGTGTGCTTAATTAAACATTATTGTTGTTAGTGCTCGCCTCGCAGCGTTGCTCTCAAAATCCAATTAAACTTAAAAAGGCAAGAAGTCGTCCTGACACTTTTGAGCCTGCCTAAACGAAAACCATTCTATAACCATTTGCCTACGTGACATATGCACAATTTAATTTTTTAATTGCCTCGAAAGACTTGGCATCCAAAAGTCAAATAGAGAAGGAGATACACAGAGAGAGAGAGAGAGAAAGCGGGTGCGACTTACATGTGTATGAATGTATGTCGAAAGCTCGAATCCAAAGTTGAAAGGCAGCCACGTTTCTAACCTTGAACCTTTACTTCTTTCAGGCAGAGGCGTAGCTCGATGTGTTGGAGCGGGGAGGAGAAACAGGGTGGCTGCTTTGAGACAATTCTTTGGGCTGTGTCATTCTTATAACAAGACAAGGACATTGTTGTTATTGATGTTGTTGTTGCTGTAATTTTTTTTTTGTTGATATTTTTTCTGCCTTTCTGCCTATCTCAATTACTTTCTATCTTTCTCTCTCTCTACACCGGCTTCTCACTTTCTCTCCTCTACTTCTTTGTGTCTGCTTGAGACGCGTTTCTTCCAACGTTTAAGTTGCGCTTTACACTAATAAGCAAATGTGTCTAACGTAGCGTTACTAAATGCGAAAGGCAAACATTTCATTAACAAACACGCACAAAGCGGGGGGTGGATAGTGAGGGTATGGGGAAGGGGACGAAGGTGGGGCTCTGTTAGATATACCCCTAGCTTTGCTTGACAGTTATGTGTGTAATAATTTAACTTTTTGTCCTACACCTACAACCCACTGTAACGTTGGGCAACATGTCTTCTCGTCTTATTCCGTCTAGCTGACATGTGTGTGTGTTCACACACATGCACACACGAGTACATACATATTCTGCGGTCTTTTGGAGGGTGTGCTTGAAATTTCATAATATCTTTCGTTTCATTCTTTGCTTTACTTTTTTTTAAGCTCTTTGCTTGATTAGAAGGTGTTGCCATAAATGTTCATGGTGTGTGTACATACATACATACATATATATGCGTGTGTGTGTGTGTTTGTGTGATTCAAATATTATTCCAGATTTTTGTGCTGTTTGCTCGTGTGTAATTTACATTTGCCAAGTGCTTTATGGCAAGGTGGCAAAAATTTAATAAAACTTGGAAAATGTTAAGCCTGCTGCTCGTATAAGGATGTCGCTGGATGTCCTTGATATTCATAGCCATAAAGCCTAAGCTTTTTCATATTCCAACTGAATCGCATAGTTTTTGTCATAATTTTTTAGCATTTGCGTTGGCTTATAAGTTTTATACTGTTTGGATTTAAGTAAAAAGTTGCGATTCAATGATATAAACTTGTAAGAAATACGATATTGTTTTCATAAAACTAAATTTTAAACAATATAGCTTCATTGATTTTTATGATATGTACGATTTTAAGATAACACTCTTCTTAAGTTTACAAGTTCATGATTTTAAAGAATACAATAAATTATTCCAAAGTAAAAAAGATGGCAAAGTTGAGGAAACATTGCATTAAAGGCAACCCCACAGCAGGCAATAGCTGCCAATTTAATGCATCTCCCCTTTATCCTTTCTTCAATAAAAACCGCAATCAAAATCGCCGTCAGTTGTGTTTTACACCCGCTGAGCTGGGGTTAGACTTGATACCCCCATCTGATATACTACCCTCAAGCAGTATTTTTATAAGCCACATAAAACGCAAAGTGCCGCTGTTCCTGCGGCTGCTTCTCAACGGGTGCGTTCAACTTTTACGTATTCGTTCGCCATAAATGTCATATTTTATCTGCTTTTGGTGCTTTTGCTGCGTCAGTGTACACGTCCCCTTTCTTGTTCTTGCCGAAGCAATGTCTAAAAATAACAGTTTTTGGCTACAAAAAACTTTATTTAAAATGCATGTACACCAACATTATGTTGGTTTTGGCTTTTGCCTTTGAATTTTAAGTTTCATCATATGCACATATTATTTTACTACCTCCCTGAAAAGTAGGCAACGATTTATTGTCGGCCTTCCATTTTTATGGGCTATTTATAGTGAGTGTGCCGAATTTCTTGGGCCAAGCCAAAGGCATTGGTGTCTGTAATATAATGTGGGTGTCTGGGAGTGTGTGTTGGTCTGTTAAATTTTGGGTGAATTGGATCAAAGGGTTCTGCTTCATCAAATAACCCCTGCGTAATTGAGCGAAAGTATAAATTTATTTTTGGATATATTCATATAAATATACTTATATTCATGTCAAGAATTTTAAAGCAGGACCTGCCTGAAACCTTAACTCGTCTCGAATAGAATATATAAAAACACAAAGATTGAATTTTTAAAATTTCAAAATAATTCTTTAATTCTAATTTAAAGAATAAATAATTAAAAATATACTTAGCAATAAAAATATAATATGTATGAACTGTATAAAAAAATACAAAACAATTATAAACAAATATTTTATTATTAACATAAACATTGCTTAAACAAATCTAATATGCTTAAAGTGCGATAAATGCAATGTTATTGTTAATTAAGTTTACCCAATCAGCCGTTTTTAACAAGCAAAAAATTATCCATTTAAAAGTTTCTGTTTATTAGAATACATACACTTACACACACAATGTGTCTTGTCCGCTTTTGACTGTAGCTAACACACAAAAGAATGCAAGCAATTTTGGGTAAACGCTGAGCTGTTCGATTCAGTCGAGCAGAAGGCCCTTAAGGCGACATGAGTCGACTCGACAAATGACCAAGGCAAGAGATACTAAAGAGATCTTAACGTCTTAGCCGCAGCAAGTGGCAGCACCTGAACCCACAAGCCCAAAACTGCTCGAAGCGAAGCCCATTTAGCTGGTAATATAGCCTCGGTGGTGCACGTACTTTATTTAAATTAAACCTTTTTTCAAGCTGCCGCTTGTCTGTGTGTGTGTGTGTGTGTGTTTCTTTTTCAATTAAGTTTCTAGGCCAGCCGCAAACAACAACACCAAGAGCAAGAGCCACAAAATAGACAAGCAGCTGCTGTTAATAATGTTGATAATGATAATGATGATGATGATGTTGTTGACGACAGCGTCCAAGCAGCAAAAGCTAAAGCAGCAGCAGCAGCATTACAAGCAAACCAAGAAGAAGTCTAACAAATTGCAAAATCCACGTCAAGCCACACCTTGAGCAAACAGCTTCGACTGCAGCAACGAAAACTACTCGACTCTTGCTTCTGGCTTTGCTGGCTGGCTGCCACCTGGAAACTTGACTGCGCACATCGTGCGTATACTTAACGTAAAACCCTTAACCACTCAAACCACTAAACCAAAACAAGCAAGAGCTCGAGAGAAAGAGACAGAAAGATAGCAACAGAGCGAGAAAGAGAGAGATAGAGTGTAGTTAAGGCGGGCATGGAGACACTTTGGGTGTTCTATGGCTATTGCTTTTCCGGCTAACGTAGCATTTTATTTAAACTGCAGTTAATTTTCACTAAAACATTTTAATTGTATTTTTGTAATCTGTCTTCTACTAGTTTTACATGCGACCAACGCAAACAACCAGACGAGCCAACAGACGACGACAACAGTCGCTGCCCAAAGCTAATGCACAGTGGTACCCGATTTGTAATAAAAGTATCAATCACAATTTTCAATAGATTAAAGAGTCTAACGGAATTCGATATCTTTGTTTTTGATACAAGCTCATATGATTTTCATACTTAAGTGGATTCGTGTATTTTGATCAGAAAATATATTAAAATTGTTTTCTTATTTGTTTAAGAAGATCTTTTGAAATAACATCATTATAGCCACACATATCATACCTGAACGAACTAGCTATAAAATTTACAGGAAATGCATAAGATTCATGCAAAAGATAGTTTAGAGATTCACATGTAGCGAACAATGTCAAAAGCGCAGCTCAAAAAGTTTTCTTAACTTTAAAGCTCCAGCAAAGGTGTCAAATCAAATTTTATCACGATTTGATGAGTTAAAGTTTTGATATATTGCATTTTAAACCACTGTGCAAGAGCAGTGGGTTAGTTAGGAAACGCCTTAGCCTATTTTTGGGGAGTAGGAACGGAATGGCAGGCAACGGCAGTTTTACATCTGCGGCCAAAATGGCAAAGCCACTGCTATTCTTAATGCAATAAAAGTCAACTTAAAATATGCAAATTACGGTAGTTTCAAATTTGTGCAGACTGCCGCGACTAGCGAGCTCAACCTCTCTTTCCCCGCCCCCACCACGATCCCATTCCCTTATTTCTGGCAGTAAGTCAGTTACTCAGTTGCTCTTTGGCTCCTTTCGAAGCTGTTCAAGTGGTTGCCTGGTGCGAAATGTCATTAACATTTCTCTGGGCCATGGACTTTTAATTGTCTGGTTGAGAGTCTGGGGTCTTCGTTTCGGGCCGTCGCGTTGACCTGCTTGCTGCACAGCAGTGCACAGCGCCTTTGAGAATGGCCAAGACATTAATGTATATTAGTGTCGCAATAAATTAAAAGCATTTTGCTGTTCATATTTGCTAGCAGCTCAGCACAGCACAGAGTGTTGAACAACGCACTTTAATCTAATTGCACCAGCAACAAATTTCATTTAAATAGCCTACAGCTATTTTCGTGCTGCACTAAGCATTTTGTAATCAATTTAGTATATCCATATGTACATACAAAAACCTACCCGCCAAATTATGATTCCAATTCTCAAACGCCAGCCCCCTTGGCCGGCAGGCACCGTTATAAATCCACTAATGAGCCATATCACGTTACTGCAACAACAAATTTCGGATCATGGCCCATTGTTTGGTTGAATGCCAAAAAAAAACCTCACACTTAAGTGAGCCTGATTGGAAGATACCCTCTTTTGAAACTCAATATAACCTCTCAAATTCTTATTTCAAGCACCAAAAGTATTTGAAACATTTATCCTGACATTTCAGCTAACAATAATAATTAAATTTTAGAAATATGTTTTATGTTAAATATCTTTTCAATGTTTTTTGACAACAGCTTATGGTCAACATTAAACACAGGGTATAACAAAATATATATATAAATATTAAGTCCCAGAGCTGGGAATTTTTGTTTTTTCTTCAGCTTTCAGACATAACAAAAGCGTCAACAATGGTGACGGGCAAGTCTCGAGGGTCGCGCATTTTCGTCACTAAGCCGCTTAGCGCAAGGTGTCAGGTTTTTAAATCAATTACTTTATAATATTACAATAAGATATCAAACCACCTACAATTTGCCCATTTTCTTGGCCCAAGTCAAATCACGAACACTCAAACCTTGGGCACGTCCTGTGGTGTCGCTTACAATAAAGGCTGAAAATGTTTGTAAACATGAAATGCGATTCTCAGGCAATCGATGAAAGTGCCGCTATTGACAGACACCCATCCTTCCTCCCCCTTACCTTTTTCTCCTACTGACTCGAACCTACATCCTTTGCGTCGTCTGCGTTTAAACAATAGACAACACTTTCAAGCTGTTCTCGTCGACTCTTATTGCACTGACATTTGTAATTAAAACTGTTTACGTACAGTAAAATTGGTTTCTTGGTGATTTCCGATTTCAATCAAATTAATGCATACTTGACTTCTTGAGCGATCAAATAACTAACAAGACATAATGATTATGTTAAAATTCGGTTTGTTAACTTTAATTTAGCAGTTGCATAATTCAGTTGAGTATAGCATAAATACAAAATTAATGATAGATCAGCTACATTAGTCATTCAACAACAACTGGCCATTAGTATCTGCATGTTGCGACCCTGGACGAACACATGCCACAAATGGATGTGCCCTGAGAAATGCGTAGCCTACTTTTGGGCACTTGCTGTTGAATTTGGATTACGCTGAAGGCTGAAGGCTAAAGGCGCGTGTTTTGTACAAAATCTCTTTCTCTCTCAACTTAAATTACGCAGCGAACGCGTTTTGGGGCACGCACATGTATCATCCCCTACCCCCGTGCTTGCAAACTGCGCTGCGTAGCCTTTGATTGATGAAGTTGATGAGGAGTTGGGCGAATGCGGAGGATGGGACATTGTGCCACCGAAATATTGTGGGCCTGACCGAGTGTTAAACACTAATGGCAGCTTAAATAAGATTAGAGAATTCTTCTGGAGTGTGAAGCGTGACCAGCGCATTTTCCATTTCCGTTTCCGCTTGAATTGGAATTTATAGCATTATTTTCATATTTTGGGTTCGCATTTATTTAAACTATTTGGCTATCCCCCACTTTCAAGTATCAACTCATAAAAATAGCACAAAAACACATTAATCAGATTTATTGTTATAGTTTCCACGCACACACACACATACATACGCCGACACATTCTAATTGCTATTACGTATACGCAATGTACGCAGCTGCTAATTATATATTTTGTAGCTGGGTGTTTAAATTTATCGTAAAAAATTATGATTAAAATTCAGCATAAATATTTGCTTAGAATTGTTGTGAAGTGCGACCAGCTTGAAGTCCATTGACTGTATTTTAAGGTAAGTTTTTAAATAAATTCGATTAAAGGAAATTAACTTAAAAATCATTTGTTGAATAACTTAATGCATTTCTGTTTGAACATTTTCCCAACTACTTAGCTTAGACCTCTGCAAGGGTATTCGGACATCGGTTACGTGATAACTAGCTAAACTTTTGTTTGTTTTTTCTATCGTGTCAGAAAACTAAATGCAAATATTTTGTTGTTTGTTTTTTTCTCTCTCTCTCTCTCTGTTTAGTTTTGTTTTTTTTCTCCTGCTTATAGCCACGAAAGCTGGTTTTTCTTTTTGTGGCATTTCATGGTTACAAATAGTTAATGTACAGTTAATTATTACATAATCACTCTTCCGCACGACACCGGCACCAAACATACATATGTACGTAGCCAGGTCCTCGAACCGAGTACGTCCATTGACTCGCTGCTTAAATTTCTATGTGAACAATTTGTTAGTGCTGCCAGCCATAAATTTTAATTAAAAACAAAAACAGAGAAACAGAAATAAATAACAACGAGCTCGAATAATTAACTAAAAGGGTTGACCGTCTGAGCCATAACATTTCCTGTTATTCAACTGATATTACAGTACAATTTTTTTCTAAGATATTGACTGAGAGACATAACAACAAATTAACTGTCAGAATCAAAAAGATTCGGTATGACTTGGCTTAGTTTTCAATTGATGCCTATAAATAGGCCTATAAATAGGTAAATGTTAAGTGGGTATTAAAATGTTCCAGCCCCTGGACTAATAACCACCTTTGAACAATCAATTTGAATAATTATCTTAATGAAACCTTTACTTCAATATAAAATAATTCAACACGTGCTGTAAATAAGATACAATAATTAGCCTTTATTTTTAGAACATTTTTGAGTTATTCAATAATTGTCTTTTCTATTTTATGATATAAAATACAGTCGAACTTCACATAACGAGTTTCCGTACAACGAATTTTCTATATTATAAAATAGCCAACTATTTTATTTTCCTTTTATTAAAATCTTAATTAATTGCTTTATTTAGATGCCTCGCAATTTGATGTTCATTCTATAATTAAGTTTCGAGTTGCTCAATCTCTTTAAATAAATGAAATTTTGGTTTTTCTTTGGAAGATTTCTCCACTTAAATATGCACATTAATCTTAAAATTACATTATTACTCAAGTTTAAGCTGGGCGTTATATACATATATTTTTAATTGTTCCTCGGCTGACCTTTTTTTTGACAAGAGCTTCAATTCTAAAAAACTTTTGACAAGGAACACGCATCGGGCTATGTTTAAAGGAAACGTTTTGCAGGCTCCTTTAAATTCATAAAATTGAATCAATTTAGTCTTACACATCACAGGCTTTTTTCAACCACACCCTGCCATAAACAAAACCTTCATACACACACAGGCACACACACACACTCTCATGATGTCAACGTATTCGCAATAAAAGTAAAATTTAACATTTGCTTGTTGCTTGTCCCTTTCTCACAATCCGTTACATGTTGTATGTAATAATAACATAAAATAATTTATGGTATATGAAAGTCACAAAAATGCGACAACCTCCACAACCAACCCCTTTTGAACTCGCACTCCTTGCGCCTAGACTCATTGGAGCAGCTGCCAGCAGCAGCAGTTTGCAACTCGTTTTTGGTGGCTCTTTAGAATTTTGTAGCATGTTTTTAGGCGCCACACACCCACACACACACACCCTCACACACAATAAGTTGCAATTTCTATGCCTGGCATCGCGTAGAATCCCACATAAAATAGAAAGAGGAGGAAAAAATATATAAACACAAGGCGAAAAACTTTCATTTTGTATGGATTTTGGGCAACAAGCTGCGCTTTTCTAACGGCATCAACGCGATGCGTCCTTTGTAACTGTGTGGCACTTGCATCCTTGCAGTTGTAGCCTCTGTTGGCTGCAAGGCGATTTCGCATTTTTCGGTGCTTTTGTTTTAAAGCGAACGCTTGTGGATCCTTTGAATTTGAGGCACGCACTGCATTTGATGTTGTTGCTGAAATTTGCGCGCTCCACGCGAAATTCACAAATTCCCAACTTCTGCACACACACACACACACACAAAAGACGCAAAAATGCAGCGCAACAGCGACGCTGTAGACGAAAAAGACCTGCCGGCAGTGTCCTTTGTGCCCCGCCACGTAAATTGTGCAGATAAGCGACGTAATTTGCTTTTTGTCTCGACACGCCAACTCGACTTAGCCATAACCAACCAAAAATTATTATACTAACGGCTATAATCAACTAACCGATACTCTTTAAAATCTAAACATGCAATGTTTTAGGTTCAAAAAAATGGTGGCTAATGTTGAATAGAGTTTGCTAAGCATCCAATTGGATATTTTCTAATAATCTTATCAAAAAAAAATAAATAAATAAAAATGTTTATTACACAAATAAACGTAAATAAAATGAATTAAATGTATTGTTCGAAACTTTTTATTTTCACTCTCCCAGATATTTTTTTCCCCTTTTATTAAATTTTTAAATAATATTTAATTCATTTTAATTTTCAAACTCTATTCATATTTATTTCTAGAGTCCTATAACCGAATTTTGTCTTAAAGTTAAAGGCTGAACATAATTTTTTCGTAAATAAATAATATAAATAATATTTAACAAGCTATTTTGATGTTAATAGCTATCAAAGTAAATAAAAATTAACTAATAATCAGTCCTTAGATATATTGATCCCTTAAAAAAACGTAAAAAAAACAATTTCAAACTAAAATAAATATCTGCATAATCATCCCTCTCCATTGTGCATACTGCTTTCTACCATCACCAAGTAAAGAGTTTCCGAAGTCGTTAAATAAAGCAAAGAACAATATACAGCCGACCACAAACTTACAACCCTTGGAAATGCCAACTCATTCCCAAAGCCAGTTTAATATCTTACAGCTGGTTACTTAAGCATCTGTTGTCATTTTAAAATAGCCGTAGCCCAAACGAAGTAGACAAGTTTCATCACACTTCCCTTTACTTACCCTATCAGCATCCCTTTCTCTCTTCATCGTTCTGTGCGAAATGTGAAGCTTCAGTATTAATTAATTAAAGCCGCAGGTGGGCTACATGAAACACCTGCCAACCGCTTGTCAATTCATCTCAGCGGTAATTAAAAATTCAATGAAAATTCGTCACCAGACCTGACGTCAACTCATTTTATTGGCTGTAAAGACACGGTTTGTCTTTTCCCAGTGATTGACGCCCAGATTTCGCTAAAGATTTATAGTTTAAGCCCATCAGCTGTCAAAGAGGCAAAGAAGCGAAAAACTTAAGGAAATAGAATAAAATTCCTATAGCTCAGAAAATCTAGCAAAGGTAACAAGAAAGTTTCAGCTTTCGAATTAAAAACTTGCTGGCAGTTTTATTTTTAATTTATTTGTTTTTTGATCTCAAATGCAATTAGCGAGTGCTGAAGCAGTTGTTGCTGGTGTTTGTTGTTGCTGCTGTTATTCGTACTTTATGCTGAAAATAAACCTAAAATCCACTCACGATGCGGGCTTAGCTCCCGCAGGAATGCACCTGTACAAACTAAACACTGCCCAACAAAAACCCACAAAAAGAATAGACAAAAATGGCCAAATAACAAACATGCGCTCATTTTTGACGACAGTTGCCTTTTTTCTTGTGTTTGTTTTTGTTTGCCTTTTACTTTTCAAGTTTAACGGGTTTTGTTTTTTGTAAATACCCTGTTATCAGGTAGAAAAATTATAAAATCGAGTCTTTATAACTGGTAGAAAAGGACAAAAATGTATTTAGTACAATAATCTTCTCTTTTCATTTGCATTTTTCATTTCCAAAATTGATCCCTTCCGCTATGCCATTATGTATATGCCCGAATCCCGCAAAAAATAATATTAATCCTTTAAAAAATATTATATATTTTATTTTGCAAGCCCAAGCAAGATGCCCTTTCTGGACTAACACTTTTTTCAATTGGTTCATTGAAACTCGGAGTTATTTTTTATTTTTATTTTCTTTGCTTGGTTTTTCTGTTTGCCACAAAGTTTGTGCGGGTTACTGCGGTGCTCCCAAAGGGCGCCGCCAGCGAACAACTGCTGCACTCAACATGTTGACAAGTTTTTCGGTTGTGTGCGAACAAACTTACCAAATGACCAACTGTCAGTTGGCCACTAACTCACTAACTCACTCACTCACTCATTCACTCAGTCAGTCAGTCAGTCAGCTAGTCGCTGTTTACCGTTACGTTGCATACTTTTAGGCGGCTGCTTAGCTGCAATACTTCACGCTACTCGTTGCTTAACGTTAGTTTACTCGCTAGCTGCAACTTGTTTTCTCTGTACAAAATGTTTGGTACATACATACATACATACATATTATACATATAGATTTTTTGTCGTGATGCTGTGCTTCATCTCTCGCATTTTTTGTTGTTGCTGTGGATTTTGCTTCGTAGTGATAAAACGCTTGACACTTTTCTAAACGCCCAAAGTTTTTGGCTGGCAAGAGATTGTCGCTTGCGCCTGCTCCTCCACCTCCTTGCCCCTTTTAGACGCCTTCAACTGTGCAGCTACTTTTTAATGCGTTATAATTCTTGTCTCGCTCTCTCTCTCTCCCTCTTTTACTCCATCTCCTATGCTGGCTCTTCTGTCTTTTGCAGTTTGTTGACATTGTCTGGCTTACAGAGCGCATAAAGTGGAAATGATTTACGCACTTGCATACGGATGTGTGCGTTTGCGGGTGTGTGTGTGTGTGTGTGGCCCAAAGTGCTGGGCATAATAAATAGCCTAGCTTTTGGCCTGGCACTTTTGTCAAATAGCTCGCAGCGCCTCGAAAACATGTGCAAAGTGTTTTGCTAAAAGTTACCTGAGAGATAGAGCGTGTGTGAGAGAAGGAGAGAGAGAGAGAGAGACGGAGAGAGCTGTCACAGCAGAGCTTAAGGCCAAAAGAGAAAAGCCAGGCCAGATACTTTCACAATTCAATCTTCCTCTCTCTCTCTCTCTCTCTCTCTCTCTCTCTTACCTAAACTGCAGTAGCCTTAACCAGTTGGCCAACAACTTTTCAATCAACTTGTCTTTTGCTATTTTGGCTTCTTTGACTACACGAGCTAGTCAGCCAAACAATTTGCGATACATTTAAAAAGCAATATTAATAACACTAAATCTCATGGAAGGAAGTGGACACAAGTTATGAACCAAATTAAATTTGTTATATTTTTGATTAACATTTTTGTAAAAATACTTTTGGTGATTTTATTGTATTGCTTGTTGTTAATCATTCAAAAAAATATATACTTATTTGTTGAAGATTTATCAGTGGATCAAAAGAATTATGTCTTTTTGTCTTTCTGTCTATTTAGTAAACATATTAAATAATATGTTATCTGGCCCTTTTTATAGAAATACATTTCATATATGAAACGATAAATAGAAATAATATTAAAGTCTTTCGTATGCCGAAAACACTTAAACTTAAACAATATTTGTGAAAAATAAATTAAAAAAAAAAGGCAACTTAAAGTTTAAAATAAGAATAACCACTACGTGACCCCTAATATGTAAACCACTCGGCAATTTATTCCCAAACAAATTTAGAGCAATAAAAAAACCATTTAATTTCCCAAGAATTATAATATCTAGTTGCACTGGTAGTATAATCAAGTTTCGTGGCTCGTTGTCATGCCTTTATAAATTCCATAAGCGTTTGTTATGCGCAAATGGAGAGTTTAGGCAAGCGAGCGAGCGAGTTCTGCGATAAAAGTGCAGCTCAAAATGCTGCTGATGTTGGAGAGAACACCAAGTGAAATGCAATGAAATCATAAATGGCCGGACACGTGCCGTGCCCGGGACCTTGGGACCTCGAGAGACTCAAACCACGTGCTCCTTTTGCAAGTTGCAAGCGACGAGACTGGCAACGAGGTGTTAAAGTTTTTGCAAACTCTGAATGCGAGTTAGTTAAATATTTAAATTTATTTATTGGTGCAGAGCCTGACAGCCACCCAGCGAGCTATCCAGCCAGCCAGTCAGAGAGCGTCCGCTGGACGCCCATTTAAAATAATCAGAAAAATGAAAACGAAAAACAACTAAATATAGTTGTAGTAATAGGAAAAGCAGAGAATAAACTTACCGTGTGCATCTTTGCCGAGTCCAGAGCTGCCCATGCCCATGGCACCGCCATGTCCTGCAGCACCGCCACCGTTGCCGACACTACCTGCAGATCCGCCGCCTCCGGCCATGGAATGCTGGTGCGCTAATGTGACCGGCAGCATTACGAACGCCACAGCCAACAGGGCCATAAAAATTTTCCACATTGTTAACGTGGCCATTTGACTTTTATTGCACTTCATTTTCATGCGCTGCCCTTTTTCTCGAGAATGTTATTCTTTATCTCTCTCTCTCTCTCTCTATTTCCTTATTTTCGCTTGTAATTTCTTTTGGGCAGCAGCAGCAGTTGGCTTTCTTCTATGTATACTTTTTTTTGTGTGTTCGCTGCTTGTTGATTTTAATTTGATGTGACTTAAGTTGGATTTGGTTTGCAGATTTTACCACTCGCAGACGCTGCTGCAATTTTGGTCCGTCTGGTTTTGCCAGTTTTTGCTTCACTTCTCCTAACTCTCTACTCCACCTGCCGCAGCTAGTAAAAGCACATTTCAATGGCACCGCGCCATCAGCAGCTGAAGGAAAACAGAAGAAAGAAAAAAAATGCCATCAGTTGAGAGTGCGTTGAAAACTTTTTTCGAGGGGGGTTAGCTAGTTAAAAGTTGTTGAAGTTTTCGTTAAAGTCAAATTGAAGCCGCAATTATCGAGTTGTAAGGCAGGATTACGGCCAGTCACAAACACACACACACACACACACACACACACACACACACATATATATATATACATACTCACATACAGTTGTGACGTTTCCCAGAGGGAGCTATAGCTTCTTAGCCATATTTGGGTTAAAACTATTTTTAAGTTAGTATCCAGTTTTCCAAGTTGTTGAAAATATGTTTAAACATAATACAATTCGTAGAGGCCATCAACATTATAAGTCGTGTCAATTCTGTGTCAAAAGCTTATTTTGTAAGGGTCTAATGAATTATTTATTTCGTAATAAAACTCATGCGGCGGTATATATGTAGTAGATAAAAATATGGCATATATTAAGGCTTTGACAGGTTTTGCGACATGGAAGGAGAATCCTCTTTGCAGGTTATAGCAGAATGTGTAACCTCAGCAAGGAAATGAATTAGTTTTCTAGGAAAGCGAGTCATCTAAATTAGGGATTTAAAAACCATCAGCCCATCAAAATGGGGTCAAATTAAAGCTTTAAGGTCGCAGTGTATTTATCCCCAAACGAAACAATAATAATATACCTTTGGCATTGCTAGATGAATGGTAAATATTCCGAATTTAAAATAGGAAGGTTAAACTAGCTCACTTCTATAGTTAACGAAAATAATAAATATAATTATATAATTCAAATATTTAACATAATAATAAAAACATAATCATTTACTTTGATCCTTAAATCGACTATCTCATAAATTAAATTTATTTCATTTTACCATCGAATATTTATTCATACGAAAAGAAAAAAAGAAAATATATTTCATGTCGTAATCAACCAATTTAACAAAAAAAGTCAATTGTAGTGAAAGAGCAGTTAGAAAACGTTGTCACATCGATTTCCTACTTCAATATAAAATATTTATACATCTCCATACCCCGAATCGCAGAAACTTATAGAAATATCTTGTATTCAAAGTACAGTTACAGCTTTCATCGTTTCCATACCCAACTTACTGCACACTCACAATAAACTCAATGATGCTATTTCCACATGGGTTTGAAAGTACTCAACGTAACTTAAAACTCATAGCCAGAGGTAGAAGGAGCATCAGCATCGTCTCTTTGTATAGCATTCAATGCAATTCGCAATTCCAATCCCAAGTAGTAGTAGCAGTGGCAACACAGAGATAAAGCCACAACGTAGCAACAAACAGAAATTTACAATTTCCGTCGACTCCCTTTAGCGACACTCTCACACCCCCACCCCCACCGAACACAACCTGACCGTAGATTGCCAGCGTTTGATAAAAAAAATGTTGCCGTGAGCCAAAGAAATTCAAAGGGGGTGCTGCGAGTGTGCCCACAAGAAAAAATAAAAACTACCATAAAAATTAAGGTACATACAAAAATTTGACACATGATACAACAAAAAAAGAAGGCAAAATTTGACAAAGTTATGGCAAAAGCCACTCATATATCTTTATCGAGCGAAGAGGAAGTAAAAAGTCTTAAAAATTGTTCAGATGCAAATAATAATGATGATTTGCAACAAAAAAAACGAAGCTGACAACAAATATGGACAACAACAAAAAGAAGTTGGGAATAAAAGGCAAAGGTAAAAGAAATGTTGACAAGAGAAAGGTAGTGCTAATAAATAGACACAAAAGCTGATACCCAAGAAGGTTGCAACAGATACAACACGCCAAAGGGGCCAAAAGGTTCACTGCCTAGCCAAAGATACCAACATCGTGAATGAGCTGGGACGCTAGTGGGGTGGAGGGCCTGCCAGACGAAGCAAAAGAAATAAGAAAAGTCGCCGGCAAATCAATAGAAAAGCAACCTGGGCAATTTTTAAGTTTTGACTGACCTTTTTTTCTTATATACCCTAACAGCATCGGGACACAAATCGAATTTGATAAAGGTCGAATTAAAAATAGAAAAAAATAAATTAATAATATTGAATAATTCAAAATTACTTATCAATATTCGAATTATTACAAACGTTAAAGCCCTTCGAGTGTCGTGGCAACTTGGCAGGTTTGAGCGGAAATACTAATTTCAAACGCATTGAAATTTGATTAAATATTCATTAACTAAATCCCTCTTTAGCATGAACAACAAAAATCTCTAAATATTCTAATTTTAAATATTTTTAAACCAAACTTTACAGCTAAAAAGTTAATGCAAAAATCTACCTTCTTTTTTGGGAAGACGGTATTTTGAAGGATTTTTTAATATTTCGTTTTGAATGGCTTATGCCATTTTTACTTTTCTTTTTTTTTTGTGCACGAAATTTGGGCCTTTAAACAAAAACTCCCCTTAAATACTAATTTGTATAGCTTAAATATATTGCAAATTGAATCACATAATCAATACTTATATATTCTGCATTTTAAACGTACTTAGTCACATAAATTCGATGCAAAAGAGTATCAAAAATTCGAAACACACAAATCGAGTTTTCTAGTGACTGCCACTTCTGTTTCTATTGTCATTTTGTCAACGTGCCCGCCGAGTGTCGTCACTGAAATAGAATGGGATGCGAATGTAATAGGGTTGGTTTTTTGTTATGGCGATTAGAAAAAAAAGAAGAGGAATGGGTATAGAGGAAGGCGTTAATAATGATAATAATGTAAGACATCGCAATAAGCAACCAAATGGGCAACAGATAAGCGACGGCAATGCCAAACAATGGTGGAAGGTGACAATGTGAGAGCAATAATAATGTCCCCAGATAATAATAAGGCTTCAAGCGTTCATGATAATGACGATGACAATGATAATAATGTTGATGATAAAACTAATGGTCCGACAGCAATTATGAGAAAATTTGTTTAGGTTTTTAAATATCACACAACATGAGAAGTAAAAAAAAACATCAAAAACTCTGCAACTGAATGGACAACTTCAGCTACACTTGAGCAATTTGCGCACAGTCGAGTGCGCACATTAACCCAGAGAACAAACAAACACACACACACACACACACACACACACAGGCACAAAACAAACACACCAACAACAACAGTACAAACAACAAAAAGACAGGCAAAATCAACATGGCGTACAGGCGCCGGAAACGGAAACGTCGGCCAAGCGGGCGAGCGACCAACAGACCCAGCGGCCAATAGACAAACATTTCAAATAGCAACAGGAAGAAGGACCTCGTCCAAGGCAATGCAAAATAAGCGGTTAAAGAACTTTGAATGCCCTTATTTATACAATGATAGGCATCGAAGGAAAATAAAAATACAAAATAAACTATAAACAAACTGCTGTCGAACTTCCTTATAACGAATCTCAAGGGGTCAAGAAAAAATACATAATAAATATTTTGAATAAAATTAATTTTAAAACAATACGTTTCAAATATGTTCTAATGTTCATATACTTACTAAAAAGAAATTAAAAATTTTTTTATTAAATTCAAACAGCAAAATAATTTCAATTTGTTGTTCGAAGCTTAAGCAACCAATGCGATAATCCCGTTATACTCTTTGCTTGGCCCAAAAGTAATAGGATAAAATGGACAAAAAGCAACATTTGATGGACACATTTTATTGCGAGCAGGCAGCATACCCAGACACAGACCGTCAGTCAGCTAGCCAGCTTCTGAAAAGGACTCTCGTCTAGAAATCGCTACTGACATGCACTCATATAGTATGCACATACACCATTGCCTGTCAGTTAGTCTGGCTGTGTGTGTTAGTTATTTTTTATATATATGTATAACCACTCTGCACAATGGGCCGTCAATAGCTGCCTCGGCACATTTCATGTTGCCCTCCCTCCCCCCGCCAAAAACTTAACTTAACCAAAAGCTGATGCTAATGCTGCGGCTCAACTCTGTTGTAGTTTATTATTCCCGCTAGTCTCATTCTTTTCTATTTGGTCTAAATAAATTTTTATCATGTGCCAAACTGGCGGTGTGTGTGTGTGTGTGTGTGTGTGTGTCTGTTTTGTAGTCCATCATGGCATCCATGCAGTTTTGCAGCATCATTCAGAGCATTATTCATTTATTCATTCGCTCGCTCGCTGGCTCTGGCTGGCTGGCTGCTGCTTGCTGTTTCTTATGGTTCTTGTGGTTATTGAAGCGATCATTTGGAACATGCACAGCATTTTCATGTTTGTTATTTGTGCTAACTTGTCTCTCTCTCTCTCTCTTTCTCCCACTCATTTCCTATTTTATTCCACTTTGCTTCTTTTCGTACGGCCAGCACTGCCCCCTTTTTCCTTCGTTCCATAACTTCCCTTGGCTGGATGTCCATTATTAATGCCCGAAACGTTTAATATGCGAATTTAAGAAAATTACTTTTATAACACGATGTTAATGGCGACATATAAATGGCATTACTACTAACACTGCGCCACCCAACTGGTGTGTGGACTTATAACGCATATCTGATATTTAGTGTCGATGAGATTTATCGTCCCATTCGGACACAATGTGGACACTGCGCAATCTGAACGCGTTGCTTGACTTATGGCCAACGCTTAATCCGCCGACTTTGTACATATGTTGCACACACACACACGCACACTCACACACTTTATTGGATGAGTACTCGCTTATTTATTGGCCCTACTTATTGTCTGTAGTACAAGTAGGTTCGGACACTTGCGGTCTCGGCCAAAACGAAATGAAAGCGTTTTTAATACGCGACAAAATTTCGCATTAACTTAAGAATATAAGAATTTATGCGTTAAAGAAAGTCTATGAAATAAAATCACTCATACGCCTTGAGTGCAACTTAATATTTATTAGCATAAGCTTAATAACTAATACGTTCGCATTTCCAATGAATATTCAACTAAAAGAAATAACCGCAAATTTATTAAGCAAATCAATAGCTTTTGGATAACAAATAAAGCAAATCAAACAGATGCCACACACTAAGCGGGGCAGATATATGTACCTGCAACCACGCCCTCAGTGCCATGATTTAATGTAAGGTGAGCCCCGTTGTTGTCTGTCTGCTGCCTGTTTCAATAAACTTATGCAAATATTCAATTCGAATAATTCGTTTTGCCTTTTTTTGACAAATGATAAGGCCAAACAAAAAGCACCCAGGCAAACAAACTTTTCACACCCGACAGATAAAGATGCGAAAGAAGAAGAAAAAGAAGTAGCAACTTCAGAAAAAAGGATGTGCCGCATTTGCTTATCAAAATTTAAATGAATCCTCACAAAAAATATATATAAAAAAAGATGTATAAAGAGATCCAGAGTGGAGTCATAAAGGCGGAAATGCAGAGGTCCCAAAAAGTTTTCAGCAGGTTTCCATCATGCAGCACTAACACACGCATACAAACACATATACTCATACATAAATGGTAAAGGCGCGCGGCGGTCGTGGCAGGTTTTCTTTTAAAGAAGGAAACCCATTGCTGTGCACAAAGTAAATTTCAATTTAACCTTCATCGAGCAAAACTCATTTATATTTATAAATGCGCCGACAACAAGAAGCGGCAAAACACACACACACACGAAAAGAATAAAAATAAATGACAAAACTGAACGGAGAAGCCAAAGACAGAGAGGAAATACAAGCACAATAAATAAACTGCGTATATCTGCTACACAAAACAAAAATTCGAAAAAATACAAATGCAGCAAAGCAAACGCACAACATAAACATTGAGAAAGCGAAAGATAGAGAAAGAGAGAGAGGGAAGACGAAGCACAGAAGCATAATAATAATAATAAAAATACATAATCAGGCAGACAGACAAGGCAGCTAGCTAGGCTAACAAAAATACTACGAGCGACAGGCCAAAAGGATAAAAATCCATCAAATTTGCAGATAAGCCAAAATACGAGATGAGTTCCGAGTTGTAAGCGTCCCCCATCTCCTCCCCACTTTGGGCTCCTAGCTCCCCCTTTCTACTCTGCAGACTTTCCAGTTGAAGAAACTTACCTCATAAATGGCGAAAATAAGTATATTTGCTAGAATAATGTTTCATTTCGCTAATACTACAAACAGGCTCATCATTCGAAATGAACTAAATGCAGAAACGAACCCCAAAGGATCGACTGAGTTAAGTCCGACAGTGCCATAAAAGTAACGGTAAATTGATGACTACAGCAACATTACATTTGTTACATTGCAGCAGATAATATCAGAAAACTATTTTATTATTTCTGATTGGTTCTATTTTGTTGTAACTTGTTTCTCTATTCCGCTTGTACCGAATATTAAATAACAAATAAAATATTCCAAATTGGAATTGGAGACAAAACATGAAAGTGATATATGTGTGTCGAATAACAAATATCATTTCAAAATATTGCTATAACGAAAGTGAAGAGAAATGACTTCAGCTCATTTTGTTTGTTCATACAATTGCCGAGATCCAGTGTTTTACCATAAAACAAAGATATTTTATTTGTATTATTATGAATTTTACATCCTATCAAAAGTGTCTTTTGTGAACCAATCAAAGTAACATCTTATAAGCAGACCCAACGACACTTTTCAATGCACAACAAAAATCGAATTAAAAAACATTTCGGCTTACATCAATGGCATTTGTGACACGTGGCTTTTTATAGCTGATACTCGAAAATAAATAAGTGCTGAAAATTAGATTACACATTTGAGAAAACGTTCAAATTGAAGCACATCGACAATTGAATTCATCATGATTGCAACTGAAGGGTGCCGTTTTCCGGCATTTTCCGAAATGGCAGCGCTTGCCAATACTATTTTATATATGTATGTATACACTCAAGCGAGAGGGGGCTCAAGTTTAATGCGTCCTGACGGATTGTTGCTTGCGTTCATTTTCCTTTTTGTTTTGTTTTTTATTGTATTTTTTGCCAACTCATGCTAACCGCCTTTGTTGTGGGTGTTGCTGTTGCTCAGATCGATTACCGTTACGAGTGCCAGATACTTGAGCGTAAAAACGCAAGCGCACGTGTCTACAGGTGCCCCTCTCTCTACCCCTCTGTCATCCCCTAGCCGTTGTTGTAACAACTGGCTGGCTGGCTGGCTGTCTGTCATTAGGTAGATTAATTTCAAAAGCATGCAACACCTTTTCCACCATTTTATTGTGTGGCAACAACACGCCAATACCCGCCCCGCCCCCACCCACCCTTCTCATGTTTGTGTCTGGATTTTTCCCGTTCTGCCAAGCGCAGATCATTTTTATTATAAATGTTGTGAGATGATTTTATTTTATTATTTCTGATTTTTTCATTTTAAATGAAGCACAAACAAATTATGATTATCTGTTGTGCCCGAAATGTCAATAAATTATATTTAATGATGTTGTAATAAACAAATTAAACACATTCGAAATAGTTGAAAAAAAAAAAACAAACTAAAGTACAGTTTGACTTTAATTTTAACTTCGAAAGAAAATTTGTAATTAAATAATTATATTTGGTTCAATAACAGTAAAGTAGTAAGTATTAAAAATAATGATTTTAAATTAATAATTTTTCATATTAATAGAAATCTTTTTCATTTAGCTTTAAAGTTTTACTTTTGGATTCCACGAAACAATCATAATAAATTATTAGAATAACTAAAGTGCAAATGCAAAAAGGCTTATTATTTGCTATTTTCAAAATAATAATTAAAAAGATAAATATGTAAATTTTTGCCAAAAAAAAAAACTATCAATTTGCCAAAGGTTATTAAAAATGCAAAAATAAATCAAATAAATCGAAACATAAATAGCTAAAATTCTCTGCTCAAAATGTATAATTGCAGTAAACTTAAATGAAATAATGCACACACACAGACACACACACCTGTTATACCCCTTTACGCACGTAAACACACACACACACACAGACATGCCACAGTTGCCTTGATTGGTTGGAAATTGTGTGCTGTTTGGGGTTCTCCAAAAAGTACATTAAAATCACATTAGCCCGTCAACGGTGAACGCTGCGTATACGTAACTTTTGTTTATGCGTTGTACTTAATGCTATTTTAAAGTACGAGCGCACGCAAAATTGGTGTTTCAGTTTGCTCAGCTCTTTGATAAGCCATTGACTACAAACACACAAAGTGTGTGTGTGAGTGTGTGTGTGTGTGTGTGTGCGTAACAGCTTAAACAACCTAGTTAACAATCCTTTCGGCAACCCTCAACTCGTTCGAGCTGTTGTATCAGTTGGCTGGCATAATTGGCTTTTCGCTATAAATTTCAACAATTGTTTGGCACACATCACGCATACGCACCCCTCCCCCTACCCGCCCAGGAGCTCTTTCCCCTGGGGGAACATTAGGTTTAAATGTGTGTGAGGAAATTGTCAAATTTGCCGACACAAGCGGCTTATCAAAAATGCAGCAAACGAATTTTGTAACTGTATCTAAAAAGGCGACCAATTCCCCAACCACCCCTCACCCCCAGCCACCCATCACCTCATGCTTTATCTTTGCATCGCCTGCTTAGTTGTTGGCTTGTTCGTGCGTGCTTTTGGCCATTTGGTTGACCGGTCATTTGTGTCCAACAACTGGCCAACTGTCTTTTCGTTGGCTTGCCTCATTTGCATATTTCAATTGTCGTTTAATTCTTTCAGTCTGCGGCTGTTGCTGATGCCTCTTCATTTATTTAACTAATTTATTTACATTAACTTTAAGTATGCGCAAAGCAGCTCAAGAATACGCAGAACAGCCAAGCAGATACAATTTGCAACAGATGCCCCTGCTCAACTTATTTAATAAGCAAGGACAACAGACGGGAAGCCTTGACAGCGTTGCCAAAGGATGTCTTAAAAACATTTGGCAAGAATAGTTTGTTTGGCAAGAAAGAGTGAATTGATAATGTTTTTTTCTTATCAGAAACATTCACTTTTATTATTTCATATATTTTATTCACAAGGACTTCCTCTTGCTTTTTGCTATAAATTTAAAGCGAAACTTTTTGTCAAAAATAATAAATATTTGACATTTTGCTTCTCTAATAAACAAAACATAAAACTGTGAATCAGGAACATAACTTTTTTGGGCATTTGAGAAATATTTTCGAAAGTTTCCTTCTTTAATTATAATAATGCAATTTATACTAAACACATAGTTTTCCCACTAGCCAAGAGTCTAGACTAAAAGAGTATTTAAATAATGCTTCAACTTGCCATTTGCTCTTCCCCTTTGCTAGACAATGAAAAGTATGGAGAGGGGCAACAACAACGAAAAAAAAGGAGAAAAAAATAATAAAACAAGTAAATAAACTTTAGGCAAAAGTTTTTGGCAACTTTTTTGGCAGTCAGTTGGCGCATTTTAAGTTACGGCAATCGACACTAGGGGGCCCAGCGAGTGCGGTGCGGGGACAAAGGAAATAGCATAACTTTCGATGGAGATGGGGACGGTGAGGAAGGGAGGGGGGTGGAAAACTGGAGCAGCGAGACAAGAGCTTAAAACCGCAAGAATTTTACGGCTACTGGAAAAAAACAGAGCCAGACTTTAAAGCGGACGAGGAAGAAGAAGAAGAAGATGATGGGGAAGACAGCTTACCTGGCCAAGAATTTTCGAGTTTTTAACCTGCCGCAGTGATAATCCTTTGGTTGTTTTTGTTGTTATTAGTGTTGACTGTTGGATATTTTTGACTATTTATTTATGTTTTGTTGCCTTTAACTGTGTCACGCACAGTGGGTTGGTGGTTCACAAAACATGGCCCAAACAACTTTTTGACCACGTGACCAGAGAGGTGAGAGCCGGGACGACACCCACACCACAGCAACTAGCACGAAAACACACGCACACACACATAGACACACTTGGACACACAAAAGACACTTGGAACACTTGCAATTGTTGTTGTTGTTGCTATTTGCACGTATGTATGTAATGTATGCCAAAAAAGGAGAACGAAGCAATTAAAGTAGTGTGTTGAACAGGGGGTGGGTGGGGCGGGCAAGCGTTGTTACTCTTACCGCCAACAGGGGGCGTTAGAAGTACTCAAGCAATGCATAGAAAAAATACTCAAAGCACATTTACCGTTTTATTTTCTTTTACTTTAGAGTTGAATACCGAAAAACTGGACTCTTGTTATTTAATTTATTGTATGTTGTTGGGGGCTTTGGATTAGTTAACATTGAGATAATATGTATTTGTTTGCTTTGAGTTTTGCTTTGATTAACACTTTGTTTGTTGAACAACGAAACGATTAGAGCATTCATTTATCGTCGTTTGCCGAATTACCGTTGTACGAGTGAACGCGATTTATGCGCGAGACAAGCGTCAGCATTTCTGCATACGTACAAAACACTCCGACGGCTGAGCTTCAACTAAAGCTGCAATGCACAACAGACGCTTCGTTAGGCAATCGCCAGGCAGCGACACAATGCGAACGAACCAAAGCGAGAGGACGACGACGACGACGCCAAACGACACACGAAATCGAAAATTAAACGAAGACGAGCATTTTCATTTGCTGAATACGAGTGAGTGAGAGTGCGATACGAGAGAACGAGAACTGAGAGCGAACACAATGCACGCAGCAGCGAAAGCTTGCGGTTTTTCAACAAAATAGCAGCAACAGGAGATCAGGCAACTCAAAATCCAATAAAATAAGCTAAAATAAAGTAAAATATTTCATGATAAGTAACAATTTTAAAATAAGAAAAACAGCATATGCAAGTAGAGTACAAATGTTAGATAATTATGTTATTTATTATTATTTAACGGCAGCTTATCTGACTTTGCTGCCGATCTGTATTCATTTTAAAAGAGATTTATTTGTGTTTGTTAATTGTTGCTTGTTGCATTGCCCAAAAGAGACTGCGGCACTGCGCCTCAATTTCGCACTTATCCGCAACGAATGCAAAGCGCCATCTATATGTGAGCTCAGTATTTTAGCCTGTATAAGAGTGCATGTAAAATAGGTATAAATGGTTTGTGTCTCAGCTAAGACAATGTTAATAATCACTGTTAAGTTTTCATAAGGAATAATTTAATAAAAATCTAAAAGAATTAATAATTGAAAAAATACCTTTAAATATTTTATTTTAAATTTATTTTTTAAATGTTTATTAAATGTTGGCGCTAACATATTTATTCCATATTCTCTTTCAGTAACTTTCAATACGGTTTTAAATGTACTCACAAATTAACTTAAATTAATAATGATCGATATAAGCGAAAGAGGAGAGTTGGAAAAATAATTTAAACGATTTCTGTTTGTGGCAATTATCATCATGTAAAACCCACTGCATGATACAATAAGTAAAGGTAGTCCCGTCGGCAGCCGACGCACACACGATTTGAGCCCCTAGCTTCAGTTCTTGTTTGCTTGTTGACGCGAGAGGTTGTGCGCGCACGAATTTTTTCTGAACGATTAACCCTTAATCGGACACAAAAAATTGTGTTACTGCAAAATTTGCAGATTTTCTTATGTTTTATGATTTTCTGTCAGCATATTAATTTATTATTACTTGGCGGACTTATTAAACAGTCTGAATAAACTAGTTGCTAACTCAAAACTATTAAAAATGAATTTATTAACCTCTTTGTTTTATAATGGGCTATTTTAGAAACCACGGACTAGTCTAGGGTTAATCAACATACTCTACAGTCGTTTCGCTTACACTCACTGTAAAGTGTGCGTTTCACTCGCACTTATTGCTAGCATAGCTAAGGGCTCACATTTTGCTGACGGGACTACCTTTACTTATTGTATCATGACCCACTGTGCGAAGTGATCATGCGGTTAAAATACAGTAAAATGCAGAGGATTAAACTTAACGATACTCTCTGACTTTGGCTCTCGCGACCGTTAAACAAAAGTGAACGAAGCAAAGTTCAGCAACAGTTAAAATGTTTTTTTTTTTTATTGTGTGAAGCAACCCCATCGATCTAATTATAGGGTGTATCGAACCCAAAATCGAATTGCAACAAAATGCTCAAAACTGACTTAAATAAATAAATGACATAAACACAAAGACAAACGCATGCACTCGGCACAAGAAGGTTCAAGAGACAAAAAAAACTGGCATGCGGGAATGCAAAAGACAATTTACAGCTAAGAAAGATTGCCATGAGGGCGGGTGGAGGTAAGTTGGTGTCGTTAGCTTGTTTGCAACATTCTCATTGCATTTGATGCAGTCAACGCGTTGAGGCAATAACAATAACAAAAACAACGCTGACAACATTTAGTAGCTCATCCATTTTCATTTGTATTAAGCGAAAAGCCAAAAGTGCCGTCAACTTTTCGCCCTCTCTTGCCCTCGCTCTCGCCCTCCACCTACTCTTACGCTCTCTCTCTTTGCACATTACTCAGCACAGTTTCGACAACAAAGCAAAAGAGTAGAAACAAAAAAATTTCAGAATGCAATGCCATCCTCCCCTCCACCACCCTACCGCCCCCTCAACACTACTCCCAAATCGAAAGCTCTCAGGAGCGGGCCACCTTTCAGTTGCTTTGATGAAGAAGAAGAAGAAGAAGACACTCGTTAGCGCATCTGCCGTTGGAATTTATCTTATTTTTCATGACACTCGCCTTTTTATTCGGTAAATCTTATCTGTTTATTTCCCCCAAATATTTTGTTGTTCTGTTTTAGTTTTTCTTTACTTTTGGACATATTGCTAGACGAAGTGATCGATGCAAATTGATGCCGTTCTGTTTATGCAATTTAAAGAGCATCCAAAGGACATAGAGTGCATTTAACAACGTTGTTGTTTGTTCTTTACTCTTATATTTATATATTTCTAATTTTAATGAACATTTTATAAGTGGAGTTGACATACAACTAACTAACTAGCTCTTTCCCCTGTGTCCTTGTACGTCTAAATTCTAGTACTTGATCCTTTTTTCTTTATCTAATCGAACTGTTCGTCTGATTGGGTTTTCTGGGATATTCCCAAGCCTCGCAACAAATGTTGGACCACTAATTTGTCTTGAAACATTTCCCAGAAATTGAACTTTTCAATTTACTTTTATTAATTTAAAATTTATTTTCATTTTTTATTCTAATTTTATTATTTCCTTTAAATTAAATAATTTTAATTTGAATTACTTTTGATATAATTTCGTTTGTCTGTCGTTAATAAATATATTAGGCGCAATTACGAATTGTAGATATTTTTAAAATTATATTTTGCAGTACGTTAAACTACTTTAAATAACGGGGACCAAATCTATTACTATAAATCAATAATAGGCCTTAATATTGTGAAGCTTCAAGGATGGCAATCCAATCTTTTGAAACATTCTACAGTTTTTAAAGTCAAAATAATTACAAATATTTTTGACAATAATTAAAAATATGTTAGGAGATATTCTTACCCACCTTTGTTAAGTTTTTGACATGATTTCTAGGAAATGGGTTCAATATATTCGAGTGCTACTGTAGGGTATCCATAATTGATAGTCCTTAATAATTATAACTAATTTGTTAAAAATAAAAAAATCATTAAAACCTAACTTATTTTTAATTTAATTTATTTCTATAACTCTCTTGATATTTCTGTCATCAAAACCAAAAACCGTTTGTCAGTAAATTAATTTACTTGTGTTTTTCATTTGGAAAAAATCACAAATAAAATACATAAAATGAATCGCGACCCTTAAAATACAAAATTATAGCTCTTACTCCACTTGTTAAACGAAATTATATTTTTTTTTCTCGCATATTCTTAAGCAGATTTATTGGAGTTGCAGTAAACAACAACATGCAACAAAAAAAAAAAAAAAGTGCAGCAGTTGCTGGCAAACAAATCGAAACAAACGACAGAATCGCCTAACAAGAACAAAAAACCAAAGCATGTTGCAAGAGAGAAAAGAAAAATATTTCAAAAATCATAAATAAGAGGCGCTGCAATTTGTTTATATTAAAATGGAGAGTCAAAAACGCGTCCTTTGCTGCACACAGATTTTGTTTTATTTTTTTGCATCCCAAATGCCGAATCCTAACTGCCAACAACAATAAGTGAAATGCACCCAACCATCGCCCCCCACTATTGCCTGGCCTGCTGTTTTGTTGAATTATGCGCCTTCCGTTGCATGTGGCGACATCAGAAACCAGAGCCGGAGCCAGGGCCAGAAGCAGAGCCAAAGCCAAGGCATCGACTTTCTCAGTCTCCGTTCGAGAAATAATGCTATGACGCGCCAGGCTGCATATTTTTGAAGTCAGCGGGGAATAGCTATCCCTTCTTGCAATCCTTACTGCCTGCTGCATCCTGTATACTCAATGCACACACACAGTGTCCTGCATATTTTATTATTTTTTTTATGCACTCGCCCACAACACAAACGGCGCTCGGTTTTTGTAATAAAAATGTCATAAATCTTGATTTCTGGAACTAAACCAAAAAGCGTGCGAAAGCAAAGCGACCCTATCTGTATATGTTTAAGTGTGTAATTGTGTGTGTGTGTGTGTTTCTGATGTGTCTCTGGCAATATAACTGTCTATTTATTGTTGTGCACATGAAGTACATTTTATTTGCTTTTATTTATTTGCACACGCTTGAACATAATTGATTTATGCTCACTCCAAGGTACTGCCAAATTGTGCAGCAAATCTCATCGAGGGGGAAAGATAGAAAGATAGAGAGTGGTAAGCTGTGGCTGCTCCATAAGTAAAAGCTTGATAATGAGAGCGTTGTATACTTGACAACTGATCTGTGGAAGGTCGAAGCATTTTCAGCAATTAGAAACGCAACAAGTGGAAACATTGCAGGCAGACGACTTAAGCTTTGGGCTCGTGTCACTCTTTCTAAATTGTCTATATTTTTGTTTTATGATTTCACTTAATTATTTTTTACATCAAATCTACGAAATAATTATACTCCAACATTGGTATATTCAATGGATAAATCGGTGAATACAATGATGAATGAATGATAGACAAACACTTAAAATATATGCGAGCTCTTTAAATGTCGAAAGCCATCGAAGTTGGCCAAACATTCAATACGAGAGCTGTTACTCTTTGTCTTGGGCAGCTGTCTGCTCAGCACAGATGTCAGTCAATGTCTGAACTAGCAGTTAGAAACATTCAGACATTAAAAACTTTTTGGGCTTTCAGGCAAGCGCTACATATTCGCAGGACTTTGAGGAGGTGCAGCCTTTTGATAGTTGGATCAAGAGTGTGGAGAATGCCCTGCACAAAGCATTGACCACTGAGCAAGAAGTTAACTTTACTGGAGGTTATCCATGTTATGATGGCGGCCTGCAGCCATGTGCCGGCCATGTGGATCCTGTTTAGCATTTCCAAACATTTTTCAAACAATTCTAAATTAATCTAAAGTTGTTTTTAAAGACTTACTACACAGTTGAATTTTTACAGTAGTTTCCTTATAAGCGAACAATTTAAAAGGAAAAATAAAAAATATTCAGAAAATGTGGAAAAAAAAGTTCATTGTTTTTAATATTTTTGGTTCATACGCAAGTGTGCGAAACATAAAAAGAATTTTTAAAATTTTGTAAGCTAAACGTAGCAAGTATCAAGTGAAAGCAATAGTTTAGATCGTTTGCACTTGTTGCAGTATATTTAAAGTATAGTATTCAAAACATCGTCACAGCTTAAAATAGTATAACATAGCTTACAGGCATTATACAATAGATCGTTATGCTAATCGTTACATACACTGGCATGGAATTCATTTTAGGATCGAATTGTAATTCAAATCATTAACTAAAATGAGCACACATTCAATCTGTGTCCGTTGTGTGGCAGATTAATCGTATCACAAGTGACAACATGACGTCATAGTTTACAACAAATTTTGTTTAGCTTAAACATATAAAATAATTTAATTAATCTTAAGTGATTTAAAGTTATCAAATTTGAATAAGTACGTCACTTAAACTATGCAATATTGTCAATTTAAGTATTTCTTAAGTTTCTTGTTTTGTTTTCGTTTTAAATTAAAAAATTATCACAAATTGTTTTGTAGCGTTTTTTTGTTTTTTGATTTTTGTTTTGAAGTGTGTTTGTTTTGTTTATTGTCAAGAAGTTGTTTGTTTGTTGAATTGTCAAGAGTTCGTCGGATGGCCATCGAGTCGTTTTTTAACCGTTGCTCCCAACTCTACCAATGATCCATGTCGCGCAAGCGTTCCACTGGCGGATTACTAGACAACAGAGTGGTTTGAGTAGAATATCGAATATTTCTAGATACACTTACTTACGGCAACATTCGGGCCATTGCATGCTTATGCAACGGCGATATTTGCACTGTTGCAGAGGCAATGCTGGAGCCGGAGTCCTGCGATAGGGTGCGCTGCATGTGGTGCATCGGATGCGACGCATTTGGACCACCGCCACCCAAAAACTGCAGCTGCTGCTGATGATGATGCTGATGCGGCTGCTGATGCTGCTGCTGATGCGGCTCTTGCTGCTGCTGCTGCTGCTGTGAGGGATTGCGCAACGAATGCGATTGCGCCTGTGACGTCAGCTGTTGCGTACGTCGAAATGGATGACGCCAGGGACTCTTGGGTGCATCACCCTGGAACGCCTTGTTCTCGACTCCGCTGCTAGAGACGCCAGCGGGACTGCCACGACGAGGCACCGCTCCTCCTTGCATGTCGCGTGCCTTGCTGCTCAGGCGGCGCAAAATGCGCGAGCCCAAGCCAGGCGGATCCTCAAGGCCGCGGCAATGGCGTGGCTTGAGATAGCGCACATCGCTCGACTCCTCCAGTATGACATGGCGATCGTAGGGTGTGCCATAGTACACCTCCAGCACTGTGGAGAATGTGTGTGGCCATACCAAATCAATAACCGAGATCAGTACGCCGACAATAAAACACAGAATGCCTGCAAACACAAATTGGATTCATAGATTGAGTCTCGAGCTATGCTTTATTATTGAGGGGAGAGTGCGAGACTCGGAAAAATTACCAGCGACAAGGACCAGCCAGTAGCACCAGCCAAAGTGAAACTCGAGACGACCGCCTTCAAGGAATATGACGAGCGGTCGCTGCGGCAGCAGGCAATGATAACCAATGGCGGTGCAGACGAGCAGGGCACCGGTTAGGGCTTTGAGGTAGGCGCCGTAGCGCGGCACTGCCAACAGCAGCAGATTCATCAGCAGCCAGGAGGCCAACGAGGCCCAGAGCATAATGCTGGCAAAGTAGCCGGCGGCACGATACTGACCACCCCACGAGAAACCTTCGCGGCCCAGACTAAAGTACTCGGCCACGGTGAGAATGGGAAAGGGAAGACCTCGCTGTAAGGCCTGCCGATAGTTGGCACTCATATCGTTGGCGCCCTCCCATGTAAAGCGTTCGTTATAGTCAATATCAGGCGGTGTCCAATTGCCGATCGGAATGGCTGCAAATACAAAGAAATAAAGAGAAGAATAAATAATAAAAATTAACATATAAATTAATTTTATTAAAGTGTTTCAAAATCCGAATTTACATTTTGATTTTTAGAAACATTTTATATATAATCCGATTTAGTAAAATTTTCAAAATAAATCAAACTTAGATACGCAGCTGCTCTAATAGGAAAATGAATAGAAGCAACTTGACTCATCTTTTATATATCTTTTATATATGTATGTTTATGTACTTAAGTTTGTATGTATATTATTTCTCATGTTTTTTTATGCCCCATGAAGCATTCTCTTATGTTTATTCAGTTGACTTTCGAAAAAAAATAAAATAAATAATTGCCTCTTACTTTAAAATGCCGCCAAAAGAGATCGTCTCTTAACATATCATATACATAACTTGATGGTTTTTTGTCTACTTGGATCATTCTTTGTTTGTGTTGTGTTAAGTTGGTTTTTTTCGCGCCTATTTTGTCAGTCGGTGCCAGACAAGGTGGCAACGTGCGCGCCTCCACAGCAAACAGCAAACAACAAACGAAACAAAACACACCACAAAACAACAAAAATAAAACACAAAACATCATTTCGAGCTTTTGATGATGAAAACTGTTAAAAATTAACAACACCAAAGCCAAACCGAAAAAAAAAAATTGTTTCTAAAAAGATTAATGGTTCGCATAAGCGAAAATGCTTTTAGAATCAAAAGCAAAAGTCGGATGAGAGTATATTGCGTGGGTTTGGGGAGCAAAATAAATAAAAATATTGTGATGGGCCGCAAAAATATATATAATGTATATAGAAAAAGCGCATTTTAATTAAGTCGAAGCTGTAACGGTGCATGATTTTTTAAAAGATCGCTTCGCAAATGCGCAATCTGTTTGGTCAAGTTGATTGGCGGCGCACACAAAAGTAAAAATAAAAAAAATAAAAACGCTGATGAATTTTGCAAATTGTATGCCAAAAAAGAAAAAAAATAAACTTTAAACGAAAATCAGTACATAATTAATAAGTTTGTTGATTAATTAAATTTGTTATAATATTATAAATTAAATTGTGCCAACTATCTGATTACACATTTATTATAAATCTTTCTACAAACATACTTACAAAAAAAAACAGCAACTACTCTTTAGACTGTTCAATCGATCAAATAATAGATTCAAAAGATATTTAGCGTTTTCTCCAATTCCAATTGTGATTAAATGAAAATATTCAATTAAACTCAGCGAAGATATTACCACAAAAAACATAACAAGTTTTTATATTGTTAACTAGTTGAAAAAGATTTGTTAATCAAGAAAATAAACTAAGCAAAATTAAGATTGACTTTGCAAGATCATAGAACTTGTGCACTGACCCTCGCAATACATATGCACACCCAACACGCACACACACACGCACACAAATTAAACATTAAATGCGGACTAAAAGCGCGTGCGCTTTGTGTTAAACCGGAAAATGTTGACGAATGTTAACAAAATATGCAAACAGTTGTTGTTGTTGGTGGTGTTGCGCATTGACTGCAATCGATTATGCGATGTTGTTGTTGCACTTTAAGAGTCGTTCAGTCTTGTCTTGGCTTGTGTTTAGTATTAGGTGTTGCTGTTGTTGATGTTGATGCTGATGTTGTTGTTGTTGTTGTTGTTGCAGCGCAGTTATGTAAGGTTAGCTAGCGTAAAGCGTCGAGCCATTGACAATGAATTGCAAAGTGCGAACCGCGTGCAACGTGGGCTGCAAAAGGAGGAACGGTGTGCTTGGTGAGTGTAGTGCAGTGCATTGCATTGCGTTGCACAAACAAAACATAAGTTACGCATACGCCGCGTGGCCGTCACTTTGACGCAGCTGCTGCGGCAGCAACAATTTCCGGCTGCGACAGGAAGTGATTTTTCAATTGCATTTTATAAATGCGAAGGTTGCAGTATTTATTGTTGCTATTGCGCTTAGAGCATGGTATTATGGTTGAAGTCGTTTATAAGTAGTTGCACGGCGGCATTGTGGCTAGTGTTCTAATTGTTAAGCGCCTGTCAAATGAACCGTTGAATTGTGTGCTTGTCAAGAGGCTGCAACAGTTAGATTTTAGTTTCATTGTGTTAGCAAACACTGATGCACAAACAAATGCCGTTCTAAAATTAAAGATTTTTATTCTACAATTATCCGGATTCCTTCTTGAAATGTTTAACTACAATTCCTACTTATGAAATCTTATAGCAAGTCCAAAACGATCTTAAATATTGCATATTTTATTTAAGTACAAAACGTTCCTTATGTAAAAATAAAATTATTGATCCAATCTTAAGAAGTCTTACAATAATACTAAAATGAACTTGTTACAAGAATAAAAATCTTGATTTTTCAACATGAGTATTTTATTGGACCCAATTTTTGTCGGAAATACTAAAATTAAGTAAAATCAGTCAAAAAAAACTTTCAGCTGGCAATCTAAATTCGAAATAATTTCATCACGTGGTGAGTTTGTTCCTCTATTTTGTCTTCAGCAAATTTGTAGGTATTGAAAAGGCAAAGCAAAGTGCTAATTGAGTCGCTAAATCGCACGATTGTCAAAACTATGCAATTTTTTACCTTTTTAACTATCGTAATTCATCGTTGCTGAGCTATATGCCTTGACAAAATATCGACAAAAGGCTCAAATTCGAAATGATAGAAAAACATGCCAAAATTCTTGTTTATGCTTACTTTTCTAAAGTAAACTATCCAATCTTAGATCGGTTTTTATGTGTTGCACCGTGCTATAGATTGCAAAATTCATAACAATAATATAATGTTAAAGTTGAGACCAATTTGAAAGATATGAAATATTTTACTTTCACCTTAAGAAACAATCGTTGTTTTAGAGCGTTTGGAAAGAAATTAAAAAAATAAACACATCAGCTGATTTTGCTGCTTGATTGTTAAAAGCAGTTGGTGTAATAATATTTATGTTAGTGATTTTTCTTCTTGCAGTTACAGAGTAACACCAAGTCGAGCAACCTAAACCTGATCACTGCATTGCAAACTCTTTTCTTTTACTATATCCGCTATCTATTTTATAATATACACCTTTCACATTCGTTGTTAAACTCACCTGCCCTTCACACCTGATCAATAGCTGCAGTATAAAATCTCTAACCTACAATTAGCATTCCAAATAGTTTAACAAATTCAACCGGTTGCGAACACAAAAGCAAAAGACAGAAAACAAAAACAAACGTGTTGATTTTCAATCAGCCACCAACTGGGAAATCATATCAATTCGGCAGTTTAATGACTTTTTATGATCGATCGCAGACACTGCGTAAAGCCTCAACGCATTTTGTGTCCGATTCGTTTTTTTTGCCATTTTAGGCGAATTTTTATTGTATTTGAGAGTCAACCTTGCGACGAGTTTAAGGCCAGTTTGGAAATGTCGTTAACACTTTTCAAGCTGCTGATTTGACAATTTATGTAATTGCCAGTGGAAACACAAAGATCCATTAAATTATCTTTACTGGCATATTTATTGACAATATTCAATTGCGATATATGCATTTCTTGTTGTTGTTGTTGTTGTTGACACTCAACCAATTTGCAAGCGCATTTGCGTGTTCGTTCAGTTTTGGGCATAAATGCGAGACGTTTTATAAGCGGATTACGTGGCGTATGAGTCATGTAAGAAATTATACCACAAGCGTGGGAATTTCAATAAGTGTATTTCATTCATTAACACAATATTATTCATGTTCAGCACAGAGTGACTCAATGTAAAAAAAAAGTTCGTGTGAATTTAATAATATAAAATTAATTCAATTTAATTGAGGAATTAATTCTTTGATTGAGTAAATTTGTACATAAAAAAGTAATATTTGAAACTATTAGTAGCGAAATCATTATTTTAGATATTATAGTGAATATGGATAGATTAGAACAAAAACAATTTCTCAGTTAAATAACAGCATTGTGTCAAATACTTTGCACCTTCATAAACAAATTGCCGTTCCCAAACAGCAACATAAAACTAACAAAACTTCCTGAAACTTGGACGTACTAGGAGTTGAGCAGACAAAAAGCAATCAACGTCAAAATTTAAATTAGAGGCAAGCCATATGCGAAAATAGCAGCAACATAAACAAATTAACAAGTAGAATCACAACAACAAAAATTACCATATCTGCGGCAATAAAATTGATGTTTTCCTGCTTGATACTTGAGGCAAAGACATAGAAACAGCTCGCGCTTAAGTACAGACTACAACAGTAACAACAATGCCGAACGCATGGCAAAAAATATATTTAATAAATATATATTATTATCTTTTTTTTGCAATGACTTTTCAAATTTTAAGTGATGATTATGCTGATTTCTGCATGTTGACTTTACTGCCCAACAAAGTGGCAAGCAAATGAATGTTTAAAGTGGTGGTAGATTGGGAAGGAAACGGAGGCGAGTTGCGGTGTTGTGTTTCACTCACAAATTCAAATAATTCGGCAGCAGCGGCAAAAATGAATTAATAATGATTTTGACAATAGATACCGAAAGGCACACGTCACAGCAACAACAACAACAGAAACACTTAAAACATGTTTGCTGTGTGTGTGTGTGTTAAAATAAATGAATGTTCCACATCTGTCATCATCAAGTGTCGCATGTCCAAACTTACAACACAAACTCTCAAATAGAACTTGACGCTTTTCAAAAATTGTAAGTTGGTTGACACCACATTTGAAATATGGTAAGCATCGCGACATTTGAAATTGATTTTTAGATGGACATGGGTTGAGTGGGCGTGGTCATGCTACGGTTCGGTATTGGATTATTGTATTGGATTAACAAAAGTTCAAAAGCATAAAAAAAAGTAGAGATATACATTTTTCAATTTTATATGTAATAATTCTAAGTACAAAAATAAGATGAAAATTTTGTATTGATCAAAATATTTTGAAAACAAGATAATTTGTATATGACGATTTCGTGCTTGGTCTGATTAAAAACAAGCGGTTTTGCTCAAAGACTTATTAGATTATTGCTTAGAAGTCATTTAGGGAAATTTTTGCCCTCATTTCAACTTTGCAGCGTTGACGTTTGTAGTACGCAATCTTTTATTTGTACTTAAAAAAAAAAACAACTTTAAATGAATTTATCGAATTAAACTTAACGCAATGCTAGAAAATATAAACAACACTTCCATATTTTTGAATGGGTTTCATAAATGTTACACGCACTAAACAAAGATTTCTGAAGTTGCTTTAAGTAGGCAGGCGATTTTTCAGGGACTAACAACCCAGGTACACAAAAAGGCAGATTAAAAAAAATAAAAAACTCAAAAGATAGGTATAAAAATTTGTATGGTTGTTGTAACTATTTTCGTTTGAATATTTGATACTAAATCGTTTTAATGGAAAATATTTTAATACATTCAAATTTGATTAAAATAATATAAATTAAAACAACTATTTTTTTAAATTAACTTTTGAAGGTAATATTTCTTTATGCTTTACTGACATCTTTAATTTAAACAATGCAAAAAGATAAACAATAAAAAAAAATTCTTAAGTAATGCTATATTGTTTTCTATAAATTGTATTCTATCAAAGTTATATAAAGCTTCATTAACAACAGACAGCACACATAGTTCATAAAAATGCATTATTATGTATCAATTGAAATACAACGAAATAAATAAACTTGTTTGCTTAGTCATTTGATTGGCCTTTGCCATCACACAGCGCAATCAATAGCCTGGCTATATAAGGTTTGAAAAAAAAGCTCACAGGCGCCTGATTGGAGCCACTGCACATAGCATTAAGGCCAGGTGTGCTGTTCAATTCGAGTTCTGAGAGCCTCCCTCCCGAAAAATATACATACCGCTTTATGGAGCGTGACACACACCCACGCAATAACCAAAAAACACAAAAAGAAAAACCTTAACTAAAACATCAAAGCACGAAATGCATTGCAATTATATTAAGTACAACTTTTGTGCTACAATATCATGATCATTTTGTATGAAGTGCAGTTGGAAATAAAAGTCTTGGCCGCACAATGATTATAAATACCAACAACATCATTATTGTCACCATTTTACGATCATTATTGGTATGGTGATTATTATAATGGCAATAATTTAAATAATGCTTACGCCTCAATCACAATTATTACACCCAAGACTTTTGATATTTCGTTTGACGTTGGTTCAAAACGCTTCAATTACAATTTGGGTTTTTGAACATGAATCCACTATGAGAGGCATCAATTAAGTTGTCAGTGTTTGACTATGCTAAACTACTCAATATAAGCATTCTGCCACAAATTGACATACGTAATTATGATATTAAAATATTCCCAAAAACAGCATACTGCAAAAATTCAAATAGGAAAATCTTTAAAATACTTCATCAGGCATTGCTGCCTTTTTCTGTCAGTCAACTTGAGCCACGATTGCCCTTTTGGCAAGCAACGCCCACAAACTGACACACGCCAACAAATATACGAATACACACACACACACAGACAGATACACACACAACAATAGCAGCAGCTACAACGAGCACAATCAACAATGGCAAGTTGAAGCGATTTCAAATGAACATCAAGCACTTTTGGCCGTGTCTGTTTGTAAAACTGCTACTGAAACAACAAAAAGTGCAGATGCAAAGGAAGAAATGGGGGGAAATGGGGGGCTTGGGGGAATGGGTAAAATCTGTTATAGCCAAAAACCCAATATTGGAGCCGACATAATCTCTGGCCAGCCAGATTGCCTGCAGTTATAAGCCAAAAAGCTTATTGTTTCGCGATAAATAAAAAACAAACACAAAACAGACAGAAATGTTAGAGCAAATAACTGAAAAGAGAGTCTAATCGAATACGCGTTAGGTTGCTAAATATTATAAATTATATCAGGTTTTTACTATGAAAAAAAAGGGAATGTTTTTTTTAAAGTGTTTGACATTTTCGAAAATTTTTATTATATATTTGAATATATTTTTGAAGAAAAACTACCTAAGAATACGTTAATAATTTGATCAAAAATTACTGAGCTATAATTCTTAAGCCCTGCGATTCAAAGTCAAAAATTGCAATAAAATTAACTTGTTTTTCGCTACCATTGGCGATAACCCCTTTAAACAATATTAAAATAAATTGTCAAAAAAGGCTTGATTAAATAATATTTTCTTTTTTAATTATAGAACATAATATTATATGTACAAAAATATATTTTATGTCAATTTATTTTTTTTAATATTGTCTCTCCTAATTTTAAATCTGCCAGTTTATTCACACTATGCAGGATTTTTTTTTTTTTAAATTGATAAATATGAATACATAGTTTAAAAACTCATTTAATTTTTAGGTATTATCATTAAAAATAAAAATAAAGTACATTTCCATAAAAATGTATCAAAATAACTTTGTATCTGTGAACAAATATTTTGTAACCAGGATAGTGCGAACAAATGATACTATCCAGTGTTCACACTATCCAGGTTTGCCTTTATAGTATTTCCAACGTATTCTTATCTATGGTTTTAGTTTCATAGTGTATTTCAACTTTGGTTAGTGGAAGGAATGCTTCAAATTATGTCCAAAAGTTTATTGTTGTATGTTACTTGTAAGCTGTGTTGGTTGACTTGTTGGTCTTAGTTTTGGCTAGGGTTACATCGAATGCTGCGACTGGTTGCTTGGCATTTCAATTGATTTACTGCGGCAGCTTGAACACATTCGGCATTTCACCTTTTCTATTGTATTATTGCTGTTGTTGCTGTTGTGTCGAGTGCATGCATCAATGAATGAACAAATGTGCGATTGAGTGAGCGAAGCAAACAAACAAATACGACTACGAATCGAGTATTAAGTAAAATGTGTGTTTGTGTGTGTGTGTGTGTGTGTGTGTGTGTGTGTGTGTGTGTGTATAAGTACAAACACAGTTGAGAGGCAACGCGTCAGCAGTCACTTGTGCGAATATTTCCGCAGGTGTCGAGTGGCATTTCATTCGATTGTTGTTGTTGGTGATGTTGTTGCTGCTGCTGCTGGTGCTTGTTTGTTTGTTGTTATTGGTATTGTCTATGAGGGAATCGTGACATGCAGCTCGACTTGCCACTTGGCCATAGAGCACACACAAATTCAAAAGACGCGCTGCCGCTGACATCACTCCCCCTTTTAAAAATAGACAAAGTCGGATTTGAATACATATCTGTCTGTATGTATGTGTGTATGTATATTGTTTATTTTTTACGACTTCCACAGAGGCAAATCAATTAGCCGAAGCCCAGACAAAAGGCCAAATTGCAACTGCAACTCAGTTGCTCTATTCCCTAACCGAAAAATTTAATTAAAATCTTTTTGACTGCCGATCAAAATCTTGAACGAAAATTGCTTAATTGTTGCCGGGCTTGCGACATTTTCAAGCTGCTATTTTGGAGTCGTTTATCTTCCGCTTGGCATCAGTTGGCAAAGGGGCACGACAATAACCATAACAATAACAACAACAGCAGCAACAGCAACCCAAAGACGTGGCTAGGCACACACACACATACAAATATCTTTTTGGTTATATTGAGATTCATAATCATATAACAGCCAACAAGCGACAAACGCCATTCAATCAGCAGCACCAAAAAGGGGGCGTGCTCTTTGAAAGAGTTGTCTACTGTTCGTTGCTGTTTGTTGTTGTTTTTGTATATTATATATTTACAACAAGATATAAACGATATTTCCTAAGCTCCTAAGCAGTCCATTTAAAAATACAAAAACAAATTAATTTAAATATGTTTGACATTATTAATGATGTGCTTTTTTGGGGCTTTAAAATAGTATCTGTCAGTTGTCATATAATTATGTTTAAAAGGAAAAGTTGATTAAATCTTTTTAAAGTTGAACGTAAAAAATAGAATTTCCAATTGGACATTCCTAGAACTTTTAAATAAACAAATTTGTAACTTTTTGTTCCGAAAAAATAATTGGTATGCGAGCAGTTCGAAATTTGTTTATTACGTTCATAAATTTATTGATAAAAAACAGCATAAATCTAAAATTATTATGTTCTTAAAGAATCAGTCGAACTCCTACAATATTTTCTTTACATAAAAAATATTTGTAAAAAAATATATTAATATAAAATATTAATAAAAAAAGTGCAATTTAGATTTTTAAAATGTTTGTTGTTAAATTTATAATATTATAAAATTAAACCTTTAAGAAATCAAGTAAACCAAAACTGATAAGTTATATCTTATTTCTTTCTTTCTTTTAATCAGAAGTTCCCAACTTAAGAACTTGAATGTTACGTATATGTATGTATGTAGGTAGTTATTGTACTGTCAGCTCACCTGAGAGTGTTACATTGACGTGCATGAGGCCAATGTGGGTGCCGATGCGGGCGGGCAGCTTCTCGCGTGAGAATGCTTTGTATGGTGCAATGATGGTTGCATGTGCCACATGCCAGGCGGACCCCAAACGGGTAACTGCAAGTTGAGAACGAAGATGAATTAAAAGCTACAAGCAGTATGCAAATAACATCTATCTACTCAGTAGTAGTAGGTTGAATTTAAGGCCAGCGAGTACTCACTAAGTATGACTAGACCCACAAACAGACTGAGTGTGACCGTTGAGAATGTTGTGAATTTCTGCAAATTAAAAATGAAATTAAATATTTTAATTAAGATGGATGATTATAAGTTTAAGCTATTTGATTGCCACTGGGCGTGTGTGTGTGTGTGTGTGTGAGCTGTAATTGCGTTAACTATTAAAATGTGTATGTGATTTAAGGCCAATGATGGCCAACGACTTGGCGAGCTAATTGAATAAGCCGCTCGATTGGCCAAACTAGGTAGCTGAATGGCTGTCAGAGGCAGAGAGACGGGGAGACAGATATAGATAGGGAGAGAGTGTGAAAAGGGCGCGGCGCACACAAACAGGTTATAGATATTTTATCCAGACATCTATTGAATACGTGCCGACGATTATGATTACAGTCGTCGGCTTAATTACGAGACGCAGACAAGGCGGCAGCAGCGTGAGAACTCAACTGAAAACACGTTCCACACACCTTATACCAGACCAGGCTAGACTCACATATCATTAAGTTAATTAAAATGTAATTTGGTAAGTGAATAAGAACCAGAAACCGAGCAAATAGTAGAACCGGTTTCATTGTCATTGTAAAGTTTAAACTTTTAACAATGCTATTTATTGATCCTTGACATAAGCTTATAAACTCTTTCGAGGAGTATGGTACAAAATAAAACTTGTTTCTTAAAGCTCCCGAGAATTTTGGACGACTAAAAATTCGAGTGAGTTTTCTGTACTAAGTTAAACTATTTAAAAGCTTATTTCAATTTGTTAGGTAAAGAATTTACCAAAATTAATTATCCAAATATTATATATTTACACGAACAAAATTAATGGTTTTTCACATGCTTATTTTTCATAGCAGTTACCTCGGGTACAACATTAATCTCGATATAATCGATATTTATACTAGACACACGTGAGAAGTTAACTTTTTTGTAACTTACTTGTTTGCGAACACCCGGAAATATGACCAGAAATGCCACATAAAATGTGGCAAATAGCACGGATACGGCCACAATGGATACATCGCCAGTGACCGGTGTGCGATTTGAGAAGGAATAAAGCGTTGGACCGCCATCGTCTCGAAATGCGTCGAACCAGCCCTTCATGCTGGTGGAAATAAATGCTATATGCTGGCGGTATCTGCAAAATGTGTAAGAGAAGCAAATGAAAAAACTTAACTATTAATTGAAATGTTTGCGCAGATTGTGCAATATTTAGTTGTGGATGTGAGCTCAAGACTTAATTAAAAATAATAATAATAATAAGATTTGCATACTTCATGTGCGTGCTTAAGAAACGCTGCTTAATTAAGCCAAGACCAAAAACTAATGGAACACAAACGAACAAATCGTGGGTAAAGACGACTAGCAAAAAAAAATTAAAAGTATATATTTGTATAAAAAACCAGATAGAACCGTAATATTTTTGATGCCGAAGCTTAAATACTCTTGTTGAAAATACATTAATATTATAATCAGATTCTATAAAATTCGACTAAATAACATACCAAACAGATATACTTAAAATCAGTGCTTAAAGATATATTTATATGTATACATTCTAATATTATTAATATTGATTGACAGAGAATACAAAATAGATAGTGATGCCACCACAGCTGCCAGTTAGCTGCCAGTTGCCAAGTGGCAGATGGATTTGCACTTTTGCGCCTCGGTTCAGTTTGGTTCGTGACTAAGCGTTAAGGCTCCAGATGCCCCACACAAAAACATAAGCTGAGATAAAGACTGAGGCGATTGAGGTTGAGCTATAGACACGTGATGGACAGGCAAAAGGCAGCTTAATGCAACCAAGCCAAGAGCTAAATTAGTTGGATAAACAGAGAGCAGCCAAGATCTTTGACTTGATTTTAATAAAAACCCTCCAACCACCCGTCCCCCTTGACAGAAGTGTGAAGAAAAAATAGTATTACAAATTTAACAATATGGCGAAAGGAAGTTGAACAAAGGAATTCAATTTTTAGCACTCTACAGAACTTGTTGAAACAAAAGATTCGGGCTAGAAGACAACCATAAAACCAGAAATACTATTGATTTAGAGCCGGATTCAAACGAAACAATGCTCGATGCCAAGGCGGCGGGAAAGGGTAAGACAACAGCGAGCAAAAAAAAACATAATAATCATCAGCTGTTGTTGAAATGACGTAGTCAAAAGTTATAATTAAGTGTCGATCAAATTGAATATCTTAAAATAAATAATAACATGAGCGTGACCAATTAATACCCTAGCCCATGATGCTGAATGAGTATTTAATCTTCAGCAGCTGACTAACTGGAACTTGAAGATTTTCGAGAATTAAACAAACCGGTTTAAAAATAATTTAAATTTAAACGCCTTGGCGTTGTTTGGCTAAATTCAATAAACCAGATATTTAGAAAACGATACTATGGATTATGGAAACTTGTATTTGACTTAAAATTTCAACCGAACAAAAAGCAAATTAAAGTTTCTTACATGATTGCGATTCCTTACGGTATAATATGAACATAATCAAAAACTATGTAGTATACAATTTTTCACAGCAGAGTGAGAATAAGAATAGTGGATTATTTATATCTAAATATAACTTAAAAAGAGTTCGGTTGCGGAAATTGGAAAACGAAACTGTCAATTTGATTGCCGTTCTTAGAAAAAATATTACAAAAATAATCTATAAGCGAACGAAAATCAAATAAAATCAAGAAAGAAGGGTCAAGTCAAGATCAAGGATCGGGAAATAGAAGTACTTCAAACATTTTTATACCGCTGATTTTCACCGACAACATAAACAAATCTTTTGCTCCAAACAATATAATAATATCAGCATATCGAAACTGACTTTGTTTCAAAATAACCTTCTAATGACGCATGCGTTGCTCTGCAAGGATTGTACAGGGTATACACAATGAGAATTGCGCATACGCCATGTATTGTGTTCACTGGCACGCGGATGTAAGTCAATGAAGTCAGTCTTTGGGTATTATTTAAGAATTTAAGTATCTGCGCAACGGGGTTTTTCCCAAGCGGAGAATACAAGTTCTGTTCTTTGTGAAAGTCGTTATGCCCCCGGGGCACAATCAATGCTATTAAGAGATACTTAATGAAGCAACACGTCAACATGGCTGAACTCAATGCCCTTAAGAAAAAGAACGGTTTTAATTCTACATTTTCTAAAGGCACAAAAATAAATAAATTAAATTGAGAGTTAGTTAATTTTATCTTAGGAGAGAGTTCACTTACCAAATTTGTCAGTAGAAATCCAGCATATAATTATTTTAGCTGTATTAATTTTGTTGTTGAAATATTTGTTATTATTTTTTAAATTGTCTCGTAAATCCAGTTAATTTTTAAATGCAATTTTAATACGCAGCAGCCACTAAATAATATCTAAGCGATAAAATTTCCATTTATTATTATAAATTGATTAATTGATAACTTTTGATTGACGAATCACGTTAACACACACACACACACACGAGGGGAGAGTAACACAAATTGCAAAATGATGCAAAACTATTAACTTGTATATATATTTTTGGGTATATTTTATTTATCGTTTTCACAGATTTTAACATGTGTTTGCGAAAGCGTCGAAACTTTTAACGAATATTTTTGCTGTTTAAGATATGAAAATACATTTTTTAACTCTTTTGTAAGTGTAAACTTTTTATTTTATTTTATTCTTTTTTTTTTTTTTTTTTTTGTTGTTTGCTGCCGATTTTGGTGCTACTATGAAACCGGTTTGGTTTGGTTTGCAGTCAACGCCGCCGCCTGACTTTGCACACAAACTGCATTTTTATTTTTAAAACCCGGTAATAAATTGTTTCATTTATAATTAGAATTTTTTACAAACTGACAGCGCGTAAAGCACGAAAATATGAATAGCAAAAAATATAAAAATATGTTATTTCAAAAATTTTATTGGGGCGCCTTATTTTTGGTGTCGTTTTCGTTGTTGTTGCTGCTACTGCGGCTGACCTTCGCATTGTTGCTGCAGGAGCTGTTGCTGCGAGCGCATTATTAACTCGATTACCCAACAACAACGAAAACAACAATAACAGCAACAATGCAACTGCTTTGATGATGGCGTCGACGCTGGACTTGGCACCAAAACGTTAAACGCGACGACGCGTCGCGACACGACACCGCATTGCATGTGGAAATCTTAAAGCGCATTACGTTATTACGTATTGTTTACTACTACTACCACACAGCAACTTAACGAAGAAACTACAACAAAAACAAACAAAAAGCTTTGCATGCGTCTGTCAAACAGCAGACTACAACAATGAAATAAGCATTACAGTTACAAAATAAAACCGAAACTATGCGACGGAGCAAAGCAATAACAAACGAAACATAAAAGCAAAGCAGCAACAACGCCCCAGTAAGCCATCAACAGAAGCAGCATCCAATGCAGCTGGCAGCCAACCTGCTCTCTCACACTCTCTCGACGCTCGACTCTCACTCTCGAAGCGATGCAACTTTTCAAGTCCAACGAAAGTGAAATTACTGTTGCGCTCCCCCCTCGGGCCATTGCCGCTTTTATGGTTGAGGAAATGAAGTAAACATGAAATTGACATAATCAAGACGACGGACTGCAAATTTTTTAAAAGCTCTGTCAACGTCGCTGCCAGCTTTACAGGTTTTTGTGTCGTGCTGCTTTTGCTTTTGCTTTCTGTTTGCTGCTGCTGGTGCTCGTTGTTGATCGTTGTTGCGGTTGTTGCTGCTGTTGCTTTGTGTGTATGTGTGTGTGTGTTCAATGAGCGCTGGTGCGTGTAAATATGTAAGAGTCGCCTTCAACCGGCTTTTTGTGCGATTTTAGTTGTTTGTGAGTATAGTTTTTTGGCTTTTCGCTTTGCTGCACTTTTTGCGCTGGTCAGTTTTGGCGTGGGTCAGTTACTGTTACATGTGCTTGCAGCACATAGGAAATAAACAGCAGATGAAGTAACCAAAAAATTACACTGAACGCTGCAATGTACATACATATGTACATATGTTTGTATGAATGTATCTCAAAAATATTTTACGAAAGAGAGAAAAGAAAAAACAACAACACAAATGAGAGTCTGTGTGTATGCACGAGGAGAGAGCCAAAAAACGGTAAGTTATACACAACGCGGACGCCCAACCACCTTCTCAAAAGAAAAAAAAAAGACCAACAAAGCAAACAGCAAAATGAGCGCGCGTTGAGTAACCGACAATGACACAAAGGCAAAGGAAAAAAAAAACTTGTATATGAAAAAATGCATGTAAACTTTACATTGTAAATGAAGTCGGCGAGTGCTTGAGAGTAAGCCGGAGAGAGAGAGAGATGGAGAGAGAGAAATTCACGCGTTTGGACAGAAAGAAGCTAAAAAGTTCTCGCACTGGTTTTTTGTCGCTTTGTAGTCGGCCCCTCGTTACGATTTTAACATTTTATAATTTTTGAATATTTTATTGTTTTCTTTTGTAACAGGTTTTTGGGCATTATTTAGAAATAAACAACGCGTCGTTATTGCATTTTGAATATTTAAATAAGGTTAATATTTTTGATGGGCATTGAGATTTTGGTTTTATTTGATCCAAATATTAAATTTTATAACACATTATTGGCAACATTTTTTTTTTAACGTATTCCGTCAAATTGTGCAAGCACATTTACGCAAGAGTAACTACAGCCACAATTACAAAATGCGCTTCAATAAAATTGTGTTTATTTTTGTCATTATTACACGAACAATTTGCTACATTTTTTATTGCTTCAAATTATATACATTATTATTTGTTTGTTTGGTGTTAATTGCCTTTGCACACAATTTGTGCCCAATTGTTTCACGCACATTTAGTATATTCATTTTAAATTAAGACATTTATGTAAGGCACACAGACGAAGACACATACATAAGACTAGAAAGAGAAGCGTGTACCGTTATATTACTGTCGATTTTTGTGTGTGCTTTTTTCTTTCTTTTAGCGAAACTGCAGCAGCATTTTTGAGTTTTGTTTGCTGTATTTTCTTTTCAAACATTTGCGTCAAGTTTATTGTATGTTTTTCGTTTCTGTTTTAAATTTAACTTAACACAAGACACATATTATCTTGTACGTAACTGTTGGCCGCGCCTGTGCACAACGCTCGCGTCACGTTGCTTTTTACTCGTTCCGGTCGCGTCCGCATCAAACGCCTGTCGTTGGCAAACTGAGTTTCGTTAAGTGTTGAGCGCAAGACAAAACACACACGGAGAGCGAGCGAGCACGTGCGAGAGATCCAACTATGTGGAGAGCGTCAAAAGCTTTGTATGAACTCAAAAGCTCTAGCGCTGTCGCCATGCAAAGTGAGTGTGAATTTATGATCAGCCTTATAATCGATAAAAACAAAAAACTGGATCAGACCCCGAGGGCTGCTCCTGGTGCTGAGACCTTGCCAGCCTATTTAGCCATTTAGTCGATAACTTAAAAAACTCGCTCACTTTGAGATGACGACCTCACACTCAATACAAAATTAATAAGCAAGGTAAGAGTTTGCAATTAATTAAAAATCAAAAATATTTAATCGAGAAAAAACGTTTAGCAGCTGTCACTTAAAAAATATACTGAAAATATTTATTAAAACTTTAACGATCATTGTCAACTTGAAGACATCTGCTTATCGAATTAGCATCGCAATGACCGCCGCATGTGTGCAGTGCATGAAATTAATATTTCATTTACTAATTGAATTTTTAGTGTCGGCTACCGTGCAACGCCGCCAACAGCAATCATACTGTTAGCCTCTTTGATCTGTGCATGGATCTATATATATGTACATCACATAGATATGTACATAAAAATGTGTTTCGTTTAAGATCTTGACAGAAGTCACAAATTTGGCAGGCAAACACGAAATCAGGCAGAACCACTACAAAGTAGCATGATGCAACTTTTATGATGTGCCAAATTAGCCATAAAAACATATACAATATATGTACAATTCACATGCACACCAGTTGTAATGGTAGTAGTAGTTGGTGAACAAACACACTTTCATAAACATTTAAGATGAGCAAATAATAATAATAATAAAAATTAAATATCAAAATGTTCCATTTACTTGTAATTTTTACAGAGTATATAATAATTGAAAATTTTTAATTAATAAGCTCTGCACAATATTTTATTATCTTTTGTGAAAATTTAAAAGTAAACATAATAATTAAAAATGAAAACTAACAAAGTAAACTTCCATTTTATATATTTATCTTAGAACATTATCGTAACTATCTTACGTTTTTTTTATTTTTATTTGTAACTGATAAAATATATTTGATGTAATTGCAGTGAATCTTTATGTTTGCTTGGTTGCATCAATTTATGATTTAATGCATAAATATATTTTTTGTTAAAAAAAATAAAGTAATAATATGTATTTTACTGCATTGTTACCTTTTGTTCTTATTAATAGAATTAATTAAAAAACAAAGAGTTTTATTGTAGCTTTGTGGATTCAGTTTCCTCCATTTTGTTGAGAATATGTTTTTTCAGAAATGAGAATTACGTTAATTAAAATATTGATCTTATTCGTGAGCGTCGACTTTACTTGGTAATTTACGCACTTATTATTTTTTATTAGCACAACAATTTAAATTTTATTTTGACAGCTTTATCGAAAACCTCACACGATGCAGTGAAAAAATAAAATATATTTTTTAAAGTCGTCTCAGTTGATAATCTTGTTTTAAAGTTATGCTTTAAGACTGGTTTCTAACGTTAAAAATCAATAAGCAATATTCGATTATAACGAAGTCAGCTGACTTAATTTATAGCCATGTTTTCTACTATTTATGTTAGTAACGCAATTTGGAGGACAAAAAGTGCCCATCATAAAAGTAACGAGTTCGTCGCCTAAGTCTTTTGTTCTAGAAGCATTTTCAAGCTAAACTTAAACCTTGAGACAGCATAGAACTTATTGAACTTCAACAAACAATATTAGACCAGGTCCAAAGCTGAAAATATTAAAAATTAAGCAGCTGCTACCACAAAATATACTAAGTAATTTAATTAAATTGGCGCCGCACAAGGTCGTGACGGTCAGTGACTGGTTCCAAAGAAGCAAAAGACCAAATGGAGTGACTGGACAAACTGGATGGGAACTGGGACCAGTTGATCAATTTCAACCGCAGAATTATATTGTTTTTGTTATTGCACAAAGCACACACAAAATTAATTATCCTATAATTATTAACAATAATAAATAAAAAAAACTTCTGGGCTACGCAATTTTTGCTACCGGACTTTAATCACACACACACGAAACAAAGGTGATGAGCAAAATAGTAGCAACAATTATGATACGGATATGTCAACAGTGTTTTCGAGACTTGGAATGCACACAAAATATGCCGAGGACGGTCATTGGTCCCCCACTCCGTACCAAAAAACATAGCATTATACAAAATACTACGTGTTAAGCTTGGGAATTCATCACACGCGCCAATTGTTCCGACTGACTCAGTTAACTTACATATTTATGTATCTAGAAGCTTAACTCAACAGCAACAACAACTTATCCAAACACAGTCTGCGAATCAAAGAAACAGAGCACTGGAAATAAAAAGGGAAAGGGAATCGAAGCTTTAACGCACTTAACTCAAGTTCAAGGTGAATGCCGAACCGCTCAGAGAAGGGCAATATGTAATTTGAAAAATAATAATGCGTGTAATGCTGATAGATATCAGCAATAATGATATTATAGTGTAAAAATTGATGTTGGTGAGAGTTGTTTTTGATATAAATAAGAATAGAAAACAAGAGAAATTATCAGCAAATTATTTCTAACACGATCAAATATTTTTGGCTATAAATATTTTCTTGTAATTTTTTTCAAGGTTTATATATTTGTCAAGCAATTATGTTGCTAGGCAGGGGAGACTTTTGAGTTCAAAAACTATCAAGCAACAGGTGCAAATTGTAAGCTCTTTTCACATTTTGTATATATATTTAATGATCAAAAATGCCATCTCGCTCATACTTATATGTTGCCACTAATTACGGCCATTACACAAAAGCGACCCAAATGGCTTCCTCATGTCAAGATTCTATGCGAATACGAATCGAATAGCACAGATTAGTTATGGCTGTACGCTTCGTTCAAGCACGCCGGGTTCAAGAACTAACTAACGATTGTATTTTAACATTGCAAACTAGAGAGCTTCGCAGCATCAAACAATGACAACCGATGCGAGATTCTTGTGGTTGCGCCTAGAGACGAATTCGTGTTTAGAATTAACTAAAGCTTAACTTAAACTCTCTTGGATTTATAATTTTGTTTAAATATTACATTTATTTTAAATCCGATTCAGTTGTGGGAAAGAGTTAATTTGGAAAGTAAAGAGTTTCATTAAAGTAAAATTTAAGCTGGACTAACTAAAGTAAATATTTTAAATGGATTTTTAAAAATACTTTGCAAGTTTGTTTGTCAGAATTTCGTGACACGCACTCATCTCTAGCATAACTATCGTGTTGTGGGTGCGGGAGAAGCGGGGGCAACTGCTCACTGAGGCGGTTATAAGTTAAGGTTTTCCATTTGTTTGGTTTATAGTTATAATGTGTGCGCTTAACGTCGCACAACTGCAAATTAAAACTAATAATAAATGTGCAAAGTTATTGTGTGAAACTTGAATTGAATGCGCCTCCAACTGCTTGATTATAATATTAATTATATAAATAATAATCACAAAGGTTCGAGTTTTTTTGTACGTATCATAATATTTAGATTTTTCAAGCTGCTCAACGGGGCGTGGCTGGTTTTGGTTTTTAGAACTGACTCAGCTTAGTTGACCTCAGTTCCATTCGGTGTTTCGCACTGCTAATTAAAACATTATTTGCCACCAACCATGCCCCGAGGCTGACTTTGCATTTGGCAGCGGTGAATTATGCGAATCAATCGATTGAAATCCGAAAATTGACAGATAGACAAGTGGCCCCAAAACAGTAAAGAAAAAAACAAAACCTACCACATTTTATATAAAACGGTAGGCAACAGTTGTCAGCTGTCATAAAAAACAACAACAACTGATGGCATTTAGCTAATAAATAAAACCTGACGAAAATTTAATACCCTTGTGGATACCATTCGATATTAGATGACAATAATCTGCACTTGTTAATAATCTTTATAACTTAATCTTCAAACTCAACTTAATAATGTCACATATTAAATAATAAGATCTCAATAGCCATGACAAATGATCATTATTAATAAATATAAATGCTAATTTTAAACGACTGTAAAAATATTCGAAGTCTATCTTAAGTTTATTTATTACAGTTAGGTAACCTAAAACGGGATAAGTTATTAATCAGATGCATATTTCCTAGGATAATAACAAAACTCTTACCAAGAGTATAATAATAACGACGCACGACAACAACAACAACAAAGACAAAAGCAAAAAGCCATTCAATTGTTTGTTGATTATTTGGTTTGTTTAACGCGCATGCAGATTGTTCCAATTTCGATTGGTTTATTGCCAGTGGCAAGCGGGCGCTAATAGTTTTGAGCCTGAAAAACTGCTGTTTGTTTTTTTTTTTGGGGAGGGGGGGGGTTTAGCATTTGTATGCCAGGGGCAAGCCTGACGTACAGCCTCGTGATGGGGGGGGACGCAATTAATGTTTTTGGGCAGGGTTTCTGATTAGAGCTTTGCAAATTATGAGATTAAATGTTTTATAGTTTTGACTTCCTTGCCTTGACCATTTCAACGACTTTGATAAGCGTTAATTAACAAAGCAGAATGTGCCAATCAAAATTGTTGATTGATTAGCAGTTACCCTATAAATAGTTTACAGAATAAGCAAAAAACTATTTTCCGACCTTCACACCATCAATAACAAGATAAAATGTACAAACATCGAAAGAAGAAATAAATAAATTAATAGATGAAGATTTAGGCAACATTTTAAACTACATTTTAAATGTGTTATGGTATATAGTAAATTTGATTTTTTTTATAGATGCTATAATAGTAGGTACAATAACTGCAACACTTATCGCTATCCAATTAAATCTCTTGAGCTGTGAAGTTGAGTGAACTTTAAAGGTTTTTTTGGCGCTCTCAGTGTCATTGTCGAAATGATGTTGTGTGGTTGTGGCTGGGTGGCCAAATGTCTGGTTGACAATGATTGACAATAAAGTTGCAAATGTGTCAGATCTTAAAATATCAACAAACGCAACTGGTAGCCAACAAAATAGCTACCATTTATGTAGAGCATTGGCCCAGCTTATTATGGCCAACTGGCTCGAAGGTTGGCTCAAACTGTGCATAGCCGCTTTTGGTTAGGAAGTTGTTAGTTACTCGATCATTGTGGGTGCTTTATTGTAAAACAAATTTTGCAATAAGACGCGTGGCTTCGCCAACTACTCGAATAAGTCGAGCCAAATACTACGATCAAATAATGTATTCGATAATATTCATGGGATTTTCACTTCATTTTGTGCGCCTTAAGCGAGGGCCGCAAATATTACGTGAAGGCCGACTAGGTTTTTTATCGATGGGAAATTATATTTTAATCATATGAAAATTGTTACCTTAAAAAACCAGTAAATCTTAAAAAAAAAAAAATTAATTTCAAAAATATACATTTTATTTATTAAGAAATTTAAAAATATTGGAAAACCTTGTTAAGGCAGAAAATATTATTTAAAACGATAAATTAAACAAAACTGTCTTTGAATAAAAAATAAATATAATTATGAATAAATTTGAACATGCAATTTAGTACAAACATCAAATTTAAAGAATGTTCCGAAAATAATACTCTAAGCTTTTGAGCTTATGTAACTTTTTACGAACTAATTAAGTGCTAAATGAAACATTCACTTGAATATTTAATTTGACAACGGAAATAAACCATTCTAGCTTGTCTTTCAAATTAGTGTTATGATGCGGTCTAATTAATTAGAACACTAACTGGTAATCGCAAGGCTCCATCACGGCCATAATATTATAAAGCTCAGGCATTGCAATTAGCCAAGAACCGCCCAGGTTGCGTGCCGCTTGTCACAATTATAAAAAAAAAAAAAAGAAAAACAAAATTTTAAATAATGTTGCTACTAATGTAAGAAACAACATAAAACACATTAAGCGTGCACTTGACCTTGGTCGGGCGTTGAGCGACCAGGCCAAAACAAGCGAAAACAAAATCAAAGCTCAAAGGGAAAGTCAACAGCACCACTACGAATTACGAATACACTAAATAACTTAACTTAACTAATAATATTATAATAGTAAATTAATTAATTTTTATTTCATTTGACATTTATTTCAATTAGAAAATATTTTTTTATATTTTGGATTTTCAATAATAATTAAAATAAATTGTTTTATTTAAATATCATCAATTAATTTAATAAAAAAAAATTACTTATAAAATTTTATTGTTATGAAACACTTTTCACATTTTATCAAAGTCCAGCACCATGATTTAGCTATCTATAAAAGCGTATTATTTTATAACATAAATAGCAGTCTCAAGGGGTACTCGCCATGCTGCAGATATTCGATGGAAGGGGGGCTGCGGGACCTGTCCTCGTCGCATGTCTGTTGCGTAATTTGCTTCCAATAACAGTTGGATTTGATTTTGATTCCGAGTCGTATTCACAGTCGCTACTTGAACTTCATGAATTTAATGTGTATTTCAAATAGCAGTCGACAATTTTTTATGAGCGCCGGCCCAAGGCAAGCTGGACACAACGCCGCTTACATGGCGTATACGCAATTTTTTATATATATACATATTTATGACGTTGGACGTTGCGTGTAATTGACTGATTCGCACCAAATACTTCCTTATTGACGCATAGTTGCTGGTTGATTATTTTAACTATATCGAAACGATTTCTTATCACGATTTAATAAGCTATAAATAGGTAAGGAAAGTATAAATAATTTAAATACAATAAATAATTCAGTTAGATTAGTTTATATTTTTTTGAATCATTCTGCGCATTTTATTAAAACAACATCGAATTATTAACAAATTTTCGTAACTTAAGAATGTGTTCAACATTTCTGAAGTAGTCTGAATTTCAATTATTGGCTCACGATATTCTAAATTGTAAAGAAAACTACTTTTTTGTTTAGAAATACAGGCAAACCCCGATAGTGTGAACACTCGATAGTGTGAACACCTCGAGGTTCAAAAAAAATCTTTAGTATGAACATTTTTTTTTTTCATTCATTTTATTTGCTCTTTCGTCGCTTCAACCTTTGTAAGAACAGTTTTAACTTTTTCTTTTTTTCTGCAAATTTATATGAGTGTTTTCATTTGTAGAAAATTCTTTATACACAAATACAAAGTTATTTTAATAAAATTTTATGCAATTGGACTTTATTTTTATGTTTTAAAAGTGAATTCGAATAAAACCAACAAATTAAATGATTTATTTAACTATTTAGTACCTGTATATATCAATTCGTTAACAAAATAAAAAAACTTCGATAGTGTGAACAACCTCGATAGTGTGAACAAATTTCAAAATTTTGATTTTCGGTTTGTTCACACTATCGAGGTTTGACTGTAAATTAATTCATAAAAGTTTACCTCGAATCCTAAAAATTAACAAAATTAGTTTACACAATATTTTTAAAATTGAAACTTTTTGTAAATTTAATTTTGAATTATCATGTTATTTGTTAAGTGCTCAAAAGTATTAACAAACTTTCCAAGTGTCAGTAAATCAATTAGCAATTTTTCGATTCCCTTTCGAGCTGTTGAATAATTGCATTTTAAGTTCCAACTCAGCTCTAAAGGCGTATTATTTTTTATCATATTAAAACATTACTTCGATGGTAAAAAAAACTTCTTGCATGTTTTTATGTGCTGGATTTCCTAAAACAATTTCAAACTTTGAATAACAGTGTAGTTAGCTTCTGTCAATTACAGCAACGATTTATTGAATTTGTTGCTGCATTGAAACAAAAGACTTGAGCAAAAAACTTGACATGTTGAATGCAAAAAAGTAAAGCTATTATGCAATTGTTGCTTACCTCGTCTCTCTTTCGCTCTCCCCTTCCACCTCACCTTGTGTGCAATAGAACTCAATGAAACAATTTTCACAATTTTTAATTGCAATTACGAATAAAAAAATCGTTTTGTCGTTTGTATTTGTTTTTGCATTGTTTTAAAAGCGGCATCGGGTGATGTCGCTATATATATCTCTAAAGCATTATTCCACTTGCCGTCTTTATTAATTATGCGCTTATTGATGATATATTTTTTATTGTATTACAGTCGAACTTCCATATAACAAAACTCAAGGGGAGGAGAAAAAGCTTTGTTATAGAAAGGTTTTTTTTTTATTGAGCCGAATTGCGAGTTCTAGAAATGAAATTGTTATATAGAAAACTTCGTTGTACGGAAGTTCGATATATGAAAGTTCGACTGTATTTATTTATTTGTTTTATTTCCATTTGTTTGCTCCTTGAGTTTTCGCCTCTTAAAAAACTTAAAAAACAATTACAATGCTCAAAATCAACAACTTTAACAACAACAAGAACAACAACAATATCAGCAAGGCACGCGCTTCCAGCAACAACAACAATCAACTCTAATGGCAAACAGATCGTGAGCTTGGAAGAATGGGATGGTCGTCTGCCCAGGCGGATGTGCAGTGCGTGTATTTAAATCTTGATTAGCTTTTTGGGCATTTAATTTAATAATATTAATAACAGCATCAACGACTACCACAAGCTAGCGCTATCATCAAGGCCATCGAAGTGGTAGCTTTGTAAAAACTATTAACATAGATGCCACCAGGGAGATTGCCAGCAGCTCTCAATGCTTGCTACAGCATGGTCAAGGTCACATTGTGGCAGTTATAACAAGTATATTTTTGTTGTTCAAAGCTCTTGAAGATTTTTCATAGTAATATTTCACAAGAAATGCCCTTACTCAATTCAGCACCATGCATTTTCTGTAATCTTTGATGTGAACCGTTTTTATTTTTATATAAAAATTTTAAAATGTCCAAAAAAATAACTTTGAATACACAAAAAAAAATTTAAACAAAAATATCAAATAAACTTAGTGAGCTATTTGTTAAAAAAATGAATGTAAACAATCCCTCAAAATTGTCTGAATGTCTTTAATATTTTCAATTTGGAAATCACATATCCAGGTCAAGATTTTTTTAAAGGGTAGTTAATAAGAAATAAAAAACGTCACTAAATAGTCTTTATTTACAATATTTTGAATCTTTTCTCAAACAGTTTTTAGCATAAATACAAATTTCGGTTGAATCAGCTATATTTTCTGTCAAAAGTAGTTAAGAATCAAAACTTTCAAAACCATTTAAAAAATATATCTTTCTTCATTCTTCTTCATTCTTTGCACAATATTGTAAATAAATTAAAACAAAAACACTTTCAAGTGACGAACAAATGTTAATCATAAGATTGCTTTTTGGATTACTTATCTATATGTTTGTATTGCTTTTGGTGGACATGAGCAGCTCTTCTAACCTTTAGCTGGGCTCAAGTTGAAGTTTATTAACCTAATGCCAAAGGTGCAACATCCCAAAGCCTTCAACTGGCGGCTCTTTAACAAAGGTCTCTAAGATATAGTTTTAATATTAGTTGTTAATTGCTTGGTTTGTGAGTAAATTGGCCAAAAGTTCAAATGGTCAACTGAACACTTGGTCAAACGAGCAAGCAGCACAACAACAACAACAACAACACAATTGAATATCTAATGGCTTCAAAAATGAAAATCACAAAATTTATTAACATGCTGGCCGCAAGCGCAAAAGTAACAATAAGTTTGCGTGCTGTACTTATTAATTGAGTTGGGCATATCATAATAATGGATTACCATAAATATGGCTATGAGCGTTCTTTGCATGCACAGAACCTGGCATTAAAGGCTGCCTGCCAATTAGCGAATGTGGCCAAGATGAGGGCCTTTGGGGCACTCGAGCGTGTAGTCCAAGCCGACGGCCAAACAAACAGCAACAAGCTTAACAGGGCCAATATATAAATTAAGTGCAATTTAATTGGAACATAAAAACTAAACTATAACATAATATTTTAATTTTAAGTAATAATAATAGAAAATAAATTGTGAGTCAAACTTAATCAATTTTGAGGAGCTTGGAATGGAATGCATAAGTATAAAAAGGAAATCAAATTTTAACAAAAAACAAATAAATAAATTAAATTCACAAACGTTATAAAGTAATTATTGGTCTAATCAGCGCTGGCTGTTGCCAACTGCATGGAAAGTTCAGGGTTAACATGGGCTGAGCACCTGCAATTGCTATGCACCCGCATCTCATTACTACAATGTATGCAATAGGTAGGCAAATTGTCAGCAATAGCATGGGCCTAATTAACTAAGCAATTACGTATTTTAATATGAATTTTTGCATATTAAATTGTTATACTGAATGTCGACGATTTTGTAACATTTAGCTTTTTGTAGAAATGCGTTGGCAACACTAATCGAACACACACATTGAACATATGTGAAAAATAGCGATAGCATACTATCGAAACTACTAGTAACTATCGAAACAGCTGAGCTGACAAAACTGAAAAAGCAAACAGTATTTGATTAAAAAAACATAAAAACGGAACTGCCTTTAAAGTTTATAAAAAATAATGGAAATAGCTGACACATATTATAGCAAGGACGAATATGTCGAGACGGTAAGTGGTAGAAATGGTAGCATTCCTGTTGCCCTTTAAAAACTAATTGCACTTGATGACCTCATCACAATACAACTTTTCTCATTTTGTTTACAGGCCTCTGGCAACAAAGTTAGCCGCCAAACGGTACTCTGCGGCTCCCAGAACATTGTGCTTAACGGCAAGGTGATTGTGCAGAGTGGCGCCATCATTCGCGGCGATCTGGCCAATGTGCGGACGGGACGCTACTGCGTAATTAGCAAAAACTCAGTGATACGGCCACCCTACAAACAGTTTAGCAAAGGAATCGCCTTCTTTCCCATGCACATTGGCGATCATGTGTTCATTGGCGAGGGCGCTGTTGTCTCGGCGGCCATAATTGGCTCGTTTGTGTACATTGGCAAGAATGCGATTATTGTAAGTTTGAGCGAAGTTAAATATGAACAGCTAAATAGAATTATTTCTATAGGGACGTCGCTGCACTTTGAAGGATTGTTGTGTCATCGAGGACGGCGCTGTGCTGCCGCCAGAGACAACAGTCTCCAGCTATATGCGGTATACGGCAAAGGGCAGCATAGAGGGCGGCCAGGGTAATCCTTACTTTGTGCCCGCTGCCATGCAGGACGAGATGGTCAACTATACAAAATCATTCTATGAACATTTTGTGCGGACTCCAGCGCCAGCCAGTTGAACAATAAACAGTAAACTCAAACAATCAAACTAACATTAAGTAATATTTATGAAATGCGAGTAATTAAACAAAATCACACTTTTAATTAATCCACTAATCAATCAATCCTGTCACGCAGTCGTAGGCTTCATGGCCGATCTCAAAGATGACATAGCTCAGGCCAGTGCGACGGGCGATGACAGCGGCCGTCTCCTCGGAATTGTTCTCCTTACGCGGCTGCACATTGCGATCCAGCAGCAGCACAGTTGCCGTATTGCGGCAATTCGAAACGGTTGCAGTTATATGCAAAGGTGTCTGCTGGCCATCGGATTCGGCATTGATGTCGGCGCCAAATTGCAACAGCAGCTGGACGCAGTCGGCATTATTCCACTTGCAAGCGGAATGCAGCGGTGTCCAGCCGAGCTCGGTGCGAGCATTTGGGTTCGCTTTGTACTGCAACAACAGCTTGGCTATGTCCACAAAATTGTTGTAGCATGCGCGATGCAGCGGTGAATATCCATCCGAATCTCTGGCATTAACCGTTTCTGCATCCAGCTGGAGTATTTCACGCACTTCGCTAATGCGGTTCTCGTTGACGGCCCATAGTATCATGCGATCGATACTGGCTAAAATACATTATACAATTTCAAAACTTTTATTTAAATTATTTAGTTGCAATTTTTTACCTTGTGGATTTTTGTCTTCTTCGATCAATTCGTCGGCGTCGTCATCCCAACCGCTGACAAACATGCCGCGCGGCACTTTAGCATTGCTAAGTTTTTCTATCTGGGATTTTTCATCATCCGAATCATAGTCGCCCATAATGCTTAACAACTTTTGCAATAGCTTTTATTTATGTTTTCGTTTGCATTTAACAAATTGTGTATTGCCGTACTATCGATTATTTTTGGCAAAACTTGTTGTTTGGCGTTTACCAGCACTTAAATTTGTAGAAACATCGCATGCAACTATATTGCGCTATTGCGAAAACAATTGAATGCAGCGATATATCGATATTGATTGAACAACTCTGGTGGCATCGTTGTTTATTATTTTCGTTTCTCTCGTTTTGTTTACGTTTTCGTACGCGGAATGTCCAATCCTCAAGAGGAGCTCCTGCCGCCCAGTGCCGAAGACGATGAGCTAACACTGCCACGAGCTAGCATCAATAAAATAATTAAAGAGCTGGTGCCCACTGTGCGCGTTGCGAACGAAAGTCGCGAACTGATCCTCAACTGCTGCTCCGAATTCATCCACCTGATCAGCTCCGAGGCAAACGAAGTGTGCAATCAAAAAAGCAAGAAAACAATAAATGCTGAGCACGTGCTGGAAGCGCTCGATCGCCTTGGATTTCGCGACTACAAACAGGAGGCGGAGGCAGTCCTGCACGATTGCAAGGAGGTTGCCGCAAAACGAAGACGCCAGAGCACACGACTGGAGAACCTGGGCATACCCGAGGAGGAGCTGCTGCGCCAGCAACAAGAGCTATTTGCCCGTGCCCGCGAAGAGCAGGCACGCGAGGAGCAACAGCAATGGATGAGCATGCAGGCAGCAGCCGTGCAACAAAATAATGCGTTAATGCAGCAGCGACCCCTGCATCAGCAGCTGCCGGACGGCAGCTCATCCGTTAGCAAACCCAGTGAGGATGACGATGATGATGACGACGACGACTACTGATCGATATATAAAGTTCAACAAGGTTCATATTTCTTTGCGCTTAATGCAATGATTATTTGTAATAATTATAATTAAACTATTGTCATAAGTCGAAACTCAGCTAAGGCTGGCCTTTTCCTGCAACTGATCTGCCAACTGCTGCTCCAGCAGTCTGGGTAAGCTTTGCTCATACGTAAACAGCTGTGGGCCAGGCACGTATTTGCCTAGGATTTCTGTATGCTGCTTCCAGAAGTCGGCGCCTATCAGATCCTCGTGCAACGGCACTATTGCTTGCCTGCCCTTCACTTCCACTTCATTCGGCTCGGATTGGAACACACGCTTGCGCAGCAATATGGTTCCTTTGCGATACATGGCCGGCATTTGGTTGTAGTTAATGCCAAACTCCTGGTACAACAGCTCATTCTTATCCGCCGAGAGTGTGCCACGGAGCCGCTCTTCGGCCTGTTGATTGCTCAAACCCGATTCGAGCACCAGTTTCCAAAATGCCGTATTATACAGGTTGTTGACATGGACATCCGCTTGCCGCCAGCTGAGATAGTCTCGCAGATTCTCATCCGATGGATAGAGTATAACGCGGCCATCAAAGCAGGGTGCGTAGGCCAAAGGCCGCTGCATCCATTTGGGCCAGCTCATCACATAGCTGCTGGAGAAGAGGCTTGTAACGTACGTCAACAGTTTGGCAGCGCGTCGCTTGAATGAGGCTGTATCCTTGCGAAACACAAACGAGTACTCATCGCTTTGGCCATAGCCCAAAACAATGTCCCGGAACTCTTGCATCACAGCAATGCCAGCGGCATTCATTACATTTAGCGCTATACAATTTGGAACGAGGCAACTGTATTAAACTCGACTTCGCTGCGTTTAGTTATGTATTAATTACCATTCTCATCGTTGGGCTTTTCAAATTTATGTGTATTGGCAAATTTGTGAAACTTTTTGCCATCGATCCGTATCACAATCCAGACGTTTGGCAATATTCGATCGTCCTGCTCGTAGGTCTTAACATATTCGTATCTGCTGCAGGCCATGCTGCGTGTTATCTTATTCTTCAACAAAAGCTTGAAAACAGCGCTGTTTAATGCACGAATCTGCATTTAATTTGTGCTTTTTAACGCATGTAAAACAGGTGCGTGACAAGGTAACGCCAACAAGACTTGTTGCATATTTTTTAGTGACGTCACATTTGCTAAGCTGGCCCCCAAACACTCATAAGAGTAAAATTATGACGTCACTAACTATGCTCTTGGAGCAAACCTTAGTTTATTACTTACAATTATTTAGAGATGTGAGCCAACGAAATCTATCGATATGTATGTGCAAATATGTTGGCCAGCTATTTGGAGAGTGCCGCGGCCAGACTTTCCACCATTAAGCGGCGGCCGCATTTAATTGCTCTGTGTAAAATAAATAAAAATGAGTTTGAACTATGGACAAAGCACAGCGGACGAAGATTTTGATGCAGTCAAACTTTCAGACGATGAAGAAAGCGAAGACAACGCCAACATCACAAAACCCGCAAACCAATCGCAATATGCTAAGTATGCCGAAGCAGACGCGGGTGACGGGAATGGTGCCGAAGATGCTGATGCTGAAGCTGATGCCGAAGCGGAGGGCAGTGGTGCTGCCAACACACATGTGGTTGCCCATCATTACAACGAGCTGAAGGAGGCCGGACGTAGGGAACGCCACAAGTCGAAAATCTATTTTATGCGCAACTTCAACAACTGGATCAAAAGCCAGCTGATCAATGAGTATATGGCGTTAATTAAAAATCAGAAACGCGTCGGCGATGCACTGCGAGTGCTGGACATGTGCTGCGGCAAGGGAGGCGATCTACTCAAGTGGGACAAGGCGCTCATTTCGCATCTAATATGCACAGACATTGCCGAGGTGTCCGTGGAGCAGTGCCAGCGTCGCTATCAGGACATACTGCAGCGTGCTGAAAAATCGAAATATGGCCACAAATTCACTGCCGAGTTTTTTGCCTGCGATTCGACACTGGTGCGTCTGCGCGAACGCTACAAGGATGCGTCATTGCAACTGAATCTGGTGTCCTGCCAGTTTGCGTTCCATTACTGCTTCGAGTCACTGATGCAGGCCGACTGCATGATGCGCAATGCCGCCGAGTGCCTGCAGCCGGGCGGCTACTTTGTAGCCACAATACCGGATGCCTATGAGATTATGCGGAGATTAAGGGCTGCCGGCCCAGATGCACGTCGCTTCGGCAACGATGTCTACAGCATTGAGTTTGAGAGCGATATGTCCGAGGCGCAGCCGTTGTTCGGTGCCAAGTATCAGTTTCATCTGGAAGGCGTTGTCGACTGTCCCGAGTTTCTAGTGCATTTCCCAACGCTGGTTAAACTTGGTCGCAAGCATGGCCTGCAGCTGGTCAGGCGCAGCACATTTGCCGAATATTGCAACGAGAACCTGCCCCACGGGCGCCAGCTGCTGCAACGCATGTCCGGCCTGGAGTCTGTCCAGTCTCATCGTTGCACCAACGATGAGCAGTTCGAGCATGTGGCCAAAGCCTTTGGCACACAGCGCGGTCGGCCCGTGGGCACTCTGTCCAAATCCGAATGGGAGGCAACGAGTAAGTAAAAAGAACAAGTTCAAGTACAGTGATCACCCCAAAAGTCAAACTTAGACATTCAACTTTTTTCGTTAATGATTAAGCATCAAATACGAACACACTAAACTTAAATTGAGAATTTCCTTAAAAAAGTAAAATCAACATTTTTCATATTGGATTGAAAGTATCGACGTTTTAATATAAGATTCAAATATAATTCGCAACGAAATTTTACTATGAAATTTTTTCTTTTAACATTTCGGATATTTTCCAACAAAGTACGAAACTCTTGATTTTTTATTCATTATTCATGGTCAATTTTCATGTGATTTTTTCTTCGAGTAAACAAATCCGAAATGCAAAAACGTTTTTTGAGGGATCACTTAAATTTGAATAATCATAAATAATCACGTATTCGTTTGAAATATTTTCTTTCAGCCCTTTATCTGGTTTGTGCCTTCAAGAAGTGCAAAAATAGCTGGGATGCAAATGGCAAGCCGGTCTTTGAATTCGATGACTGATGTGCACAATTTTTATATGAAAAACTAGTTGTAACATAACTGTTCAACAAACATACTCAGCATGATCAGAACATATATTATTTTGGTTAATTTAAAGAATGTTTTTTTTAGCTTTTAACCTAGGAAAACAAAGTCTTGAAATTGTGTAATGTTAGGGATATTTCAGAATTAAGAAATCTAGAATCTTGCAAAACTTTTTGCCACTTTTGCACAGTGCATTCACAATATTATTGTCCAGGTTTATAGATTAATGTCATTTATGACAATTTTTACGAGAAATCAAATTTTAAACAACCAATTATACAAAACTTATATTAACGCTGAAAAAACATGAGTTTGTTTATTTTGCCTTTCATTTGAATTTGCACAAAAATAATTGCAACCCTCTCAGTTTTGGCAATACCTACGCAGCTCTCTCTTTACATTTGGGCAGCTTTGATAACGAAGCTTTCGGCCAGAATTCGAAACTGGAAGTCGAAAGCTCAGTGGAAGGACTGTGAATATGAAGAGAGAGTGAGAGAGCGCGCACAGCTGTTGCTTTCACAGCGACGGCGCCATTGAAGGACAGCGGGCAAAGGTTAGTTCTGACGTTTACGTTGCCGGGTCGTGCCCGAGACCGATTACCAAGTGTGTGCGAGCCTGTGCCTGGTGGCATTCAATGCATCAATGAATTATTATTATAGCTCAAGTGTAAATAAATATTTGATAACGCAACGACAAGGTACAAATGAGTATATGGGGAAATGAGGGCATAAATTGCGCCCATTGATTGGTTTTTTGTTTCGTCTTTTATTCTTTTGGGCGAAGTCAGCAAAACGGATAAACGCGTTTGTATCCGTCTGTGAGTGTGTGTGTGTGTGCTTGTGTGTATATTAGAAAAAACTCTCTCTCATATAACTTTTTCTTGCTTCTGCTCTGTTATTTTTTTTTTGTCTTTTCTCTCTCGCTTAACATCTCTCCGTCTGTTTTTGTTGCTCTTTGCCCGTCCGTCTTCAAGTTCTTGTCAGATAATTTCATTATTTAAAGTTTGCTCATAAAAATAAACTTTGGGCGTAAAGTTTAAATTTGTTTTGCACACTCGCATACATACACACACACACGTATGTATATACATATGTACATGTAAGTTGTAAACAACGGACCAGCACGTGTGTGTGTGTGAGCTACGCTTTGTTTAAAGTAGAACGTGCGTATTTAGAAGGCAAACAACAAAACTGTTTACAAATACATACACATTCACTCTCACACACACATGCATGCATGAATACACGTAAAGGACTCGCTTTGGCTCGTGTCGCAGCATGCACCCTTCCCCTCTTGACGGCCCGACGCGCTTTGCACTGATTGGCCCTAATGAATCTTTTTGTTACCTCCTCGTGCAAGCCGCCTGCGCATTGTTCCATGCGGTCTATGCAAATTAGTTCACTTTTAACCCAAATGCTAACCACTCTCCTCACATATCAACATTTTCACCAAAATGGAAAATGGAACAGATCAAGCTGTTAATAATTACAGACTTTGGCATTTCATTAACTTTTTCAAAATCTCTTTGCGATTCGAAACGCGAGTTAATTAAGTTCTTGCATCGCTCAAAAAAAATGCCAGATAAAAACATATTTCATTCAAAACTTTCACTTGCTACAAGGAAATATTTAAATAATTTTAAATTAAAATTTGGCATACAAACAAATTTGAAAATGAAAAAAGATCGGATTCCATGAACATAAGTTAAAAAAGTATTAATTTTACTTATAAGTAATAGTTAAAAATTATTTAAACAAAAAAATATTTATAATATAAAATTGATTTAAGATTGATCCAAATTCTGGAAATAGATTCGTTCTATGTATAGAAAGCTTTGTTATACGGAAAAGTTCGACTGCATAATAAACTAATTATTTCACCTAAAAGCAAAAACAATATATCAAGTATCTCAGTTAGGTAGTTATCTTTAGTCTAGTTATAATTAAATTGACCAAACTATAAAACTTTTTATTGCCATTAGAGAAAGTTTAACTAGATTTTCGCATCATATCATAAAACATGGCGAATCTTTAGTTGACAGCAAATGGCATATGGGTTAAATCATTTTGCCACAATGGATTGCCGGGCTGCTGGGCTCTGCAAGCATTTTCTACTACCACTACATGACGTGCAGTGTACGTGTGTGTGTGCTTGTGTGTGTACCTTTTGTGAGTCGTTGGCCAGGTGGGTAGGCGAAATGAGTGGCCTTACATTACGTATACGCAGTGTGTACAAACAAAATACATACCGCAATGTTTATTTTGTAAGCCTGTCGAGGCAAGCGAGCGAATAAGTGTCTATGTGTCAGTGTGTCTGTGTGTGTGTGTGTGTGTGTGTGTGTGTTAGTGTGTCACAGTATGTGCAGCTCATAGAATGCATAAGTGTGTGTGTGTGTGTGTGCGCGAGTGTTAGTGTGTTTCTAACGGCTTGTGTTTATTCAACCGCATGGAACAATGTGAAAAACGCATGCCAGGCATTTGCCTTTGTTGTAACCCCTCCCCTCTAACCCGCTCCTCTCCTCTTTGTACATGTGCTCCCTTGCGTTATGCTAAACTTTTTACAAGAATTGCCCCTAGGGTGGGGGTCTCAAGGGTAGGCACGACATGGCATGCAACAATTTAAAAGAGATAGGCGATTGTGTGTGTGTGTGTTTGGATTTGTGTGTGTGCCTGTGTGTACAAGGACCAGAAGAATGAGCCGATCCGAGCGCTGAGCGTATGTTAATCTTGCGTGCTTCTTGTCCAAAAGACAATTTGAACTTTGCCTGCCAATGTTCATGAGTTATTCGTTCCGCGCATGATTGATACGAATAATAACAGAGATGTTCGCAACAACAACAACAACAACAGTATCTTGCCATAAGTTTAAAGAAAAACAAATAAGTTATCAAGAGTTTTGATGACATAAATAAAAACAAATGTTTCCACATTAATTTTTTTTTTGTATTTGTTTTATTTATTTATTTTTAAGTTTCTAAAGACGAATTTTTCAGTCTAAATCCACGTTGGGTAAAATCTTTAATATTTATGAAATAAAATGGAAATGATGTTTATGAAATTTTTTAAGAATTTGTCGAAAATGTGTGTACAAGGCTTGTCCACTAATCCTACAGTTAATGGAGGATGATTTTCCGGAAATATGAAACAAATTTCATTTGAGCTTTAAATTCAAAGTCAAATTCTCAAACAAATCGATATAGTTAAATAGATATTTATCCAAAAATTCACGATGTATTTAATTTAATACATAAGATTAAATTTTGACATTTTTTAAAATAATATATTGTATAGCAGCGTGCATTCAATTTTTTTAAACATATTTTTTGTTTTTAAAAGTCTTTTGACAAAGTTCAAGGTTAAGTACTTTTTTAACGAGCTGGCCATTTTTAAGTACCAATAAAGTTGCAAAAGCTTTGAAATTTTACGAAAATTTGACAGAAAATTGGTTAAAACATGGGTGTGGCTTTTGCACGATTCCATGGACTTAAAGAAAGTACAAATGAGTTTTGGAATATTCGCTTTTCGAATTGCGCAGAGCTTGTCGGATAAACACATTCTAATCCATGAAACCAAAATAATATCTATATATGTATTAATACTAATATAGTCTTGTTAGCGGGCTTGAAGTCATTGAAAAATGGGCTGGGTTGACTCGAAAAAATTTACAAAGCATACTGCATAGACAACACGTCAATTAAAAAAACATTACAAGTATAATAATAATATTTGCGCAATTTTAGACTTTTTGTTATGCGGTTTTTGAAGATGACCTTAAAAAAAATAAGGCTCAATGTTTTTGATTTTTGAGCTTTCTTGTTTAAACTGTTATTATATGAAAATATAAACCATTTTATTAAAAATTTATTGTTTTATTAAAAGAACAATTTTCACTAGCGACGAATTGGGTTTTTGGCTTTTCTGAAACTTGACAAAGTATAAGTTTAAAAAAACTGTGAAATCCATACATATATTTATTATCTACATCCCTATTAAAATATCATACAATACTCAAATTTTACATATTTAATTTTTTACAGAAACCTATTATACTACGATATTTCTGGGTTTAAGAGTATAAAAAAGGAAACAATTGTTATTTATTTTCCCCTTTGCAATCTGGCATAAAATAACCTTCTACAAATGCATATAGCATATGAATTTGTCAGCTGTACTGTTGCGCTCGCAACAATTTTATCTAAATAATTCATAGCCTGAGTTGCATTCTTTATGTGTGTGTGTGTGTGCGAGAACGCGCGTTCCTTCTAGAATTTCAATGGTAATTCGTGTTTACATACATCTGTATATATTTGTGTGTGTGTGTGTGTGTGTTTGTATACTCGGTGTAATTGCGTACTTGGCCATGATTTATGCAGTGCAATTAGCAAAACTAATTGGCTAAGCCGGAAAGGTATCGATTTAAAATTCAATAAGGCTTAAAGCCTTGATGAGCTTGTCAAGGAACATGCACGTGCCCGCCGTCTTGATGGGTTCCTTTTAACTCCTTTTCTGTTTTTACTTTCTTTCGTTTTGTTTTTTGGGCTCAAGGCGTGGCATTAGCTGGCAACCCATAAAGTTGTTTCGTTGCTGTTGTTGTAAATTGCACACACACGACAAAAAGGTCAACTCGGCAAGTGAGTTAAATGACAAGGACCTTACCTTGCCCCATGTTCGAGTGCGGCCCCGTGCGTGTTTGCATGTTTGACTGTATTACGACCCCAAAAATTAAAAAAAAACAAACTTTGGCATGCAATGCCAGACCCCGGCCAGGGCCCTATAATAATGGCTTTCGCTTTCAAAACAAACGCCACGCCGCCTGACATTGGCCATAGGCTAAAGGCAATCGTCCTTGGCGGCTGTACAATGTTGCTTTTCTTTTCATTTTTTTTCTCGTATTATTTTTGTTTAATGTTTATTTTAGCGGCCATTTGACAAAACTCAACCTTAAGCCATGAGCGCGCAAAATGCCAAATGCCGGCCAAGTGGTTACAACTAGTCATAATTACGGTAAACACATACACACACACAAACACACACACACGCACGCAGACACATACAAATTGACAGTTATCAACTTCGCGCCCACTAAAAATCAAACTTTACCAACACTTACTCATTTGCCTAGCTGGAAAGGCTGGCAGGCTGGCAGGCAAGCAGAGCGACAGCGTTGCCTTCCAGTCGCTCCATATGAAAAGCTTGTGCTCTGTAAAAAAGCTCACGCAGCCTGACTGTGTTCTGTGTTCTGTTTTTTCGCGCTGGCCCAAGCCAATGTCGTCGTTGTGTGCGAATGTCAGTCATGGAGTTCCAGTCGTCGGATACATGTGGAACGCAACGAACACTAAATAGTGCGTCTCGCCTTCAAATACGATGCGAAAAAGTTTTTTACAACAATTTTGTGTATAAAATTTGCCAAACCAACTAATCTTAATGTGTCTGTGTCTGTGCTAGAAAATGTTTGCTAAACACGTGCCAATGAGCAAAACATAAGTTTAACAACAAAATAAAAAAACAACAGAATGAAATTTCTATGCAAAATATAACAAATTAAAACTTCGTTACATATTAAAAAAATACAAATTAAAGCAAAGGCTGAAAGTGAAACAACAAAAAATCCCCAAAAAAGATGATACAAAAAAAAAACGCAGCTGATAAAAATTTTAAATTTAACTTGAAGCTTTTGGTTTTGGTTTTTTTTCTTTAATTTTATTTGTAAAGCTCGACGCCCCTCGTCGTCTGTTGTTGTTGAAAGTGCAGCAACAACAACAACATTATATTGTGGCTAGAGAAACTAATAATCATCATCTAAAAGGATAATCTGCTGCGGCTGACGGCATTTCATTAAAATGGATTTGCGCGAATGCCGTTGCGCTGAGCTGCATTTGTGCAAGGGATTATCGATTGTAATGCGCAGTCATCAAACAATACAACAACAACAACAACAACAAGAGCAACAGCAGCAAAGCCGCAACAACAACATCAAACATTGAGTTTTGCCCCACTCCCCCACCCCTTTTAAAGAAATTTTTGTCAGTGTCTTATGAAACAATCGAAGCGCCGGTCAAGGCAGCAGCAGCAGCAACAGCAGCAGCTATCAACAAAATCGCATCACATTATTGAACGGCATACGCAAAGTAAGTAAAAGTGCAAGGTATGCGGGTGGTGGACGGTGGTTATGAAGAATCAATGAGCCGGACTGGTTTAAGTGGCAACAAATAAAACAAAGAAGCGGTCTTTCAGCCACATTCATTTGCAGCTCTCGCGTAATTATTCAACGCGTGTGTGTCTGTTGCCTGTAACTAGGTCAGCGGAAGTTGCCGCAGCAGCAGCCAGGCACAACAACAGCAACAACAAGCAACTGAAACTCTTTAACCACCACTCAATCGCTCCTTCCTAAAATATCCTAAAAGGTGTCAAAGGGATGTGGCTGACGCCGCTGATTAACGTCTCTTAGACGCAGCAGCAGTTGTCGATAATCAGCGCGCAAAATTAATGTCCCCTTTAAGAGGAAAGCTGAGTCGAACGCTCTGCACAATAATATTGACTACACTTTGTGGGGCGCACGTGTGCGCTTGAACAAAATTGTGTTGCCACGCTATGAACACTTAGTGAAATTTATGTTTTTTCCACATTTAAGAGCACACTTGAAACTGTCCCTCACACTGCTCTGCTCGGCAAGCTTTGAATTGACTGCGAAATTGTATTGCCAAGTATGTACTTTGTATTCGCAGCCAAATATTGTTGCCTACATTTAAGGGCTTGCATGTGAAAGTAAATGTTGCCTACCTTTGAGCGCAGTGTCATTGAATAACCACAACGCGTGCTGTTTACTTGTAATTGTGCGCCTATCTGTATCTACCTCGCACTCACACAGATACACACACATACACATACAAGCAGAGGTACACGCACCCGAGCGCACAATGAGCGTAGCCTCGCAACTGATTCGACAGCAGCCGCCTGCCTCATGAAGCTTTGCAAAGAAAAGCAGTTCTGCTGTTTTTTTTGCTGTGTGTGTGTGCTTCTCATAAGCAATCGTTTGCTGAAGTTTAGAACAAGCTGATTGTGCGGTGCGCGGCGTGCGTTGAGGTTAAAGCTATAAAAACGAAACGCCGAACAAATGACCTTGCTGAACGAGGCAGAAAGAGAAAGAAAACGAGAGAGAAAGAGAGAAAGCGACAAGGAGCGAGCGAACACAAACAGAGGGAAAACGATAAAATGAACACAAAATAAATGAAGAAGAAATAGAATCTAATTATTTATTTATTTGTTGCCACAACTGTCAGTTGAACTAGAGCTTAAAAGCTTCCAAATCAACACACAAAAACAGACAAAAAAAAAACTGGCAATCAAATCAGAAACTATTTAGGGACAAAGCAAATTTGGTCTCAACTTACGGTTGACCTTTAGACAAACTAGAGCATCAGTATTGACATTAAATGAAATCTATACTCGAATAAAACGCGCAGCCTAAAAATGGAATACAGTTAACCTTGATTTGATGCGCAAATTAAAAAGATTTTTGCTATTAGCACAGATTTTATCTTACAAAGCACGATAGATACGAATCTCTCTCATGTCTGTTCAGACACGAAATTATTTAAATAAAATGTAATTTGATTCAGGTCAATATGTTATAAAAGTCATTTACCTGCCTATCACGTACGCCAATTTCAAAAAAAAAAAGGGAACGTTTTGCGGTATCTTAGAAACGTGCTGTAATTTTCCAGTTACATACTTCTAAAAAAAAAACCTGAACGAGTCTTGATGCATATTAATCAATCTTGTTCCAGTGATTATACAAATACTATATAGAAAACGTTTGTATAAGATGTTCTTATGCGGGATCATATAATTTATATCACTTCGAACCCGGACTCAAAAGATTAAAAAAATTTCTTTAAAGCTACTTGATATGAAGTTTGAAGCTTGTTAAAATCACTTTAATAAATATGAAAGGTTTCTAAATGGTTTCTTTATGTTGAATGAGGCCCAACCTTTTTCAACAAGGAGTGTAAAAAATGGCTTGCGATGGCGAAAAAAAATGAAGAAAAAGACAAAACAACAAAGCAAAGCGAGTCATAAAAAATATTGCGTTGGACACATAAAACGGTGCTTAAGGCACGTTTTGTTTTTTTCTTTTTGTGTGTTTCCCGTTGCCCGTTTACCGTTGTGACGTTTTATTTGATTTTCTATTTGTATTTGTATTTGTTGGTGTGTTTGTATATGAGTTTTCGGATTTGGGATGCGGTAATCACATTTGAACGTTTTTCTGCAGGATATGACAAGTGATGGTGCTGTTGAGTTTTGGATATTTTTGCTTTGTTTGATCGGCACACCGCAGCTGGAGGGCAGCGAGGCCGGCAAGCCGGATGAGCTGCACATTGGCGGCATATTTCCAATTGCCGGCACTGGAGGATGGCAGGGTGGGCAGGCGTGCATGCCGGCAGCAAGACTGGCATTGGATGATGTCAACAAGGAGCCAAATCTGCTGCCAGGCTTCAAGCTCATCCTGCACAGCAATGACAGCGAGGTGAGTTCATTTCACAAACTACATACATACTACATACTCTCTCTCTCCATATCAAATGTCACACTAATATGTATGATAAGCTAAACCCAGACAGGACACCACTTTCACCCATCCCATTCAGACCCACAACAAATACTACTACGTAGATACTATTTTGTAGTTGTAAGTGCCACTACTAGTTTCGACCCCTTGGGTGCCACTTATTTTGTTTCGTTTTTTGCGTTTATTCGTTTGTTCGCTTTCGTCGGTTACGACGTTAGCTTGGGGGGACTGTTAAGGGGGCCTGGACTGGGCTGTGTGGTAGCTTGGCATTCATTAGCATATTTCTCTAGGGGGTGACACAAACACACACACACACACACAGTAGCGTTCTATTATGCTTTTGTTATATTGCGCATAAAGGGTATTAGTCGTAAGCATTCTTCAAATCAATTTCAACTGAATTTCAAAACAACTTCTTATTGTTATCAACGAATTTGAATTTCATTCAATCCCGCACATAAATGTATTTGCATATTCGCCGAATATCCCATCTAAAACTAATATGTATTGTATTTGTTTTTCTCGTTAGAATTCCCAGAACAATATCTTCAAAAATTTGTATATTTAAGTATTAAATTAACTATCAGAGGTATACTTAAATTTTTATTTATCTTTAAGCTTTACAATTTCATTTTATGTTCCTAATTTGCTTTAAAAATAAAATAAAAAGACGTATTTTACAACTGATTTTGATTCAAGTTACATAATTCCACTAACTCGTAGTGGTTTTTTTTTTTTGTTTAAATTTTTTTTTAAATTTTAACGGATTTTACTACTATAGAATGGAGTGATAATTCTATTTTTTGTTATTTATAAGTTAATACATTATTCGAAATTTTCTTTATTTGTTAAGAAGCTGTTGAAAGACACGGCTACAGCTAGAGTGCTCTTGGCTTACTGTTTTGAAAAGCAACTTGAACAAACTTTCGACAACAATTTATTGTAGTAGTGAAAGTGTTTTTAAGAATGGCATCAACAACATGTATCTATATTAATACTCTTACTTATATGAATGTATATTTACTTGCATAAATGTCATATGTCATAATTAATGCTAGTAGCAGCAGTCTCTCACGAAAGAGACAGGGAAAGGACTCTGTCCGTTTAGTAACAGTTTACAGTAACAAAGTTGCTTGGTTATACTATTAGAAGTGTCTATTTATAGGCGTAGCTCATTAGTTTTAAGTGAGCGAAGGCTTAACAACTTGTTTTGAGTTTTGAATGAGGTCACTTTTGTAAGCGCTCATCATTTGAGATTATTTTTAGTCAAGGCTGAAAGACAAACCTGACCACATATGTTTGCATGTATGTGTATAGGGGAGCGTGTTTGGAACGGCTTGAATTGAGTTCAGCAGTTTCAGTTTAGTTTCAGAGTCGAACTAACTAGGGAGACTACTATGCTGGCTATAGTGTTGCTTAAGCTTAGGCAAACAGCTTCCGTTAAATGCTGCATAATTAGTTTGCATCTCTGCACCAACTACGTGCTACAAGCCCATCATTATCATCATCTGCCTTATGCCAAAAAAAAAGGCAACAAGCGACGCAAAGGTCGCACGCAATGCTTGCCGCTGGCTTTGCCTTTGCCTTTGCCTTTTGCTTGACCTACTTTGATATGTGAATTGTCCCAAGAAACGCTCGCACTCTCACACTCATACACACGGCCCGAAACGATTAAGCAAGTGCGCTCATGATGCGGCGGGCCCCGGATTTATGTGCTGGAACATACTGCTGGTAATGCCCTGGTACAGGATAATAAAAAAGAGAGAACCATTTACATGTAAAAGAGAATACAATGCGAATGGACACGAAGCCCGAACAATTACAAAGGTTGTTTACACGCAAAGTCAAGTTAAACAAAGCGTAAATGAGTTTTTCATTACAGGCAGAAATTAATGAATCATCGCATGCAGCGAATGCAAATGAGTGCGAGTGCATGCGTTTCGAGTGCCAGTTGCCATTCACTCAAACGACTGGCTATTCAACTAAGCACATAAATTATTCTTTGTACTATCTAGCTAAATGTGTACATTTGTCACGAAACTTAAAACTTAACTAGATGTAATTCAAAAATACAATTTAACTGATGATATTTTGATAAGCGTACATGTAAGATGGCTCTAGTCGATAAGCCTCGACTAGGAGCTACCCTAGAAAGAAAGTGCATGTATCACTGCGCTACTTTAATCTTTTATAGCTCCTTAACCGATTTCGATTGAACTATTACAGACGATCATTATTTTGCCAAAAGTTTTCAGAGCAAGTTCTAAGCTCAAATTTTTTTAATTATCGATTATATCTGTGAATAGGAAACCGGAAGAGTAATAATAAGTAAACTTGATCTGCGCGTGGTACACAATAATACAAATCCTAAATCTCAATTCTCTAGCTTTTATAGTCTTGATATCGACGCGGTCATCATACCCTTCTTCCTATTACATGGGATCATGGTATAAAAACATATATACAATCTTTATTTAATTTATTGAATTATAACGCTCAGATTTCTTTGCTTTGTCAGATTATATAATACATTCCCTAATATCATATTAATTTCAATAAAATTTGGAGGCTAAAGAAATTCCAAGCTATTCAGATATTCTACCCAAAATGTTAGAATATTTAGTTTGCTCTAGTTTTCAATTAAAACACAAGACTTTTTCATATATGGATATTTTTGATAGTAGCAATTAATTGTATAACAAGCGGAATTAGGAAATTTGCTTATTTAAAAAAAACCTGTTATTTAACCAGTTGTTTGGTAAATTAACTAAAAGTTTTGTGTTCCGCTCGACATTGACATATACATATACATACATATATAACTTTCAATAAGAAAGCTATTAAACTAAGACGATAGTGTCTTTGTCGTCTCGGATTCGATGCTGGAATTCTAGTCTTAGCGATGATGAAAATCTCTATATATCTATATCATCATAACAATAGCTGGACAATACTGAAATTATTAATGCAAACATGTTGCTCTTTAATTTAAATCTTGATTAGAAATTCTTCTAAAAAGATCTTTTTGAAAATACGATATTATTAATATTGAATAAATACGTTTCTTTTTATATTTTATTTGTTAGCTAGAAATTTAATTCTTCACTTATTTTCATTATTTAAAAATGTTTTCTATTCTTTTGGGTTATTTTTTAAACCTTATTAATTGTAAAGCAAAGTCAAAAATTTGTAGAAATAAAACATTTAAAACATTTAATTCTTGAAAATTAAATCAATGAATACAAATGATTTTTAGATTGAGTCTAATGGGTACATTGTTCCTAGATTGGCATTACTTATTATATTTAAATTTTATTATGTAAACCTGCAGTGAAGACTCGTTTGTTGGCAATAGACAAACTGGGTCATGCCTTCTGCCAAATGGCATTTGTACACGTTTATAATTCACTTTCCCATTGCATACAACCCATCTTGTTACAGTGCGAACCCGGTTTGGGGGCCAGTGTGATGTACAATCTACTTTATAATAAGCCACAAAAACTAATGCTGTTGGCCGGCTGCAGCACGGTCTGCACCACTGTAGCAGAGGCGGCCAAAATGTGGAACCTTATTGTGGTAAGCGCAACGGAAAACATAAAATATACCACAAACATATACATATATAGTATATACGTATACAAATATGCAATTATTTAACACATTACATTATTATTATATTTTGGTCATACTATAGCTTTGCTATGGCGCTTCAAGTCCCGCTTTATCGGATCGCAAGCGTTTTCCAACACTATTTCGCACTCATCCCTCAGCTACGGTACACAATCCAACGCGCATTAAGCTGATGAAAAAGTTCGGCTGGTCTCGCGTAGCCATTCTACAACAGGCCGAGGAGGTATTCATATCGGTATGTATTCCCTATTCTATTAACAATTAAATAAATGACATTCTTATTTTATTGACTTTTCTGTGTTTGCAGACTGTGGAGGATCTCGAGAATCGTTGCATGGAGGCTGGCATCGAAATCGTAACTAGACAATCATTTCTATCCGATCCAACAGACGCCGTACGAAATTTAAGACGCCAGGATGCCCGCATCATTGTGGGACTCTTTTATGTAGTGGCAGCGAGACGTGTTCTCTGCGAGATGTACAAACAGCAGCTCTATGGTCGTGCCCATGTCTGGTTCTTCATTGGTAAGTCATTCACCATTAAGAGGTTATAAAAAAAATCATAACCAAATAATGCATGAAATCTTAATAAACAGGATGGTATGAGAATAACTGGTATGAGCAAAATCTGGCCACCGAAGGCATTACTTGCACAGTGGAGCAAATGCGTATTGCTGCCGAGGGACATTTGACCACAGAGGCGCTCATGTGGAATCAGAACAATCAGACAACAATATCCGGCATGACGGCTGAAGAATTTCGGTGAGCTTAACTAATTTCCTAGATACTGAATATACAATATCACCCAAGTATTGATTTGAAATAGACATCGACTGAATAATGCGCTCATCGAGGATAACTACGACATTAATCACGGTCGCTATCCCGAGGGTTATCAGGAGGCGCCACTGGCCTATGATGCTGTCTGGAGCGTGGCATTGGCGTTCAATAAGACAATGGAACGTTTAACATCGCGCAAGAAATCGCTGAGAGATTTCACCTATACCGACAAGGAAATAGCCGATGATATCTATTCGGCGATGAACTCAACACAATTCTTGGGCGTATCGGTAGGAGAAAATAAAACAACTACAGTCGAACTTCCACAAAACGAATTTTAAGGGGACAAAAACTTTGTTATAGAGAAACAAAATGAAGTGGAAATTAATCGTCTATAGAGGAAGTTCATTGTATGGAAGTTCGACAGTAGTTAAGGAAAATATAACATTGCTTATTAAAATTAAAATTATATTTTCAGGGTGTAGTTGCGTTCAGTTCACAGGGAGATCGTATTGCGTTGACGCAAATCGAACAAATGGTGACGGGAAAATACGAGAAGCTTGGCTATTATGACACACAGCTGGACAATCTAACCTGGTTAAATACGGAGCAATGGATTGGTGGCAAGGTAAAAACAGAATAGGCTTTTCCATTTACATACAAAGCAGCCTGTTTTAAAATGGACAAAAATGATAAGGCTTCAAGCAAAAGTGAGCTTGCCAGCACCGAAAATGAGATTGAAAGGCCAGAGGGCAGCTCTGCAACTAATGCAGCTAATGTTACGTTTAGGAATGATGAATCCGAAGTAGTTTATTCTAAAAATGACACAAAAAATGGCAGCCGCTCCTATATTCCACATTTTGATCGAGGATCAGAAGGTCCAAATGAACCTACAGGCCCAGAAATAGATACCGTTACGAAACGAAGGACTAAAAAGAGTGTAATTGGCGCGGACCAGGTGCATATTGACATTTCCAATAATGCGGATGATCAAGAAATTGTGGTTAATGGCGTGAGAATTCCACAACATGGAAATGAATATACGCTTAGTGGCGAACATCGGAAATATTATCCAGATTGTAAATATCATTATCCAATTGGACGACCTTGGCAAGGGATAATTAGCGCTGGCACCGAAGTCATGTACTTTTCGCGTTCGGCTAAAAATTGGCGCAGCTCGTTAATCTATTTCGTGGGATTGATAATCTTTTTTGTAACTCTAAACTTGACATTGTTTTACCATTTAACGGATCGCGTGAACATGACTGAGCCAGCTATAAAAATTCCGCAGCCATATCTTACCTTCGCACCAATTGGCAACGAGTCAAACTACAAGCTTATAAATTATTTTCCGGATAATTTAACCGATATTCAAGGAAATCGCAAAAAGCTGAACGATTATCTGCGAAAGCACGGTTATATTAAAGGTCAGATTAAACGCTTTGGGCCCTGCCAGAAGGATCTTAATTATGGCTATGACTCATTTGAGCCGTGTGTTTTTCTTAAAATCAATCGTCTAATTGGCTTTCACACTAGACCTTACCAGAAGAGGGAAGATCTTACAAAAGCCAACTTTAATGACATTGATTTCGCCGCCCTCTCTCAGTTAATTTTAAGAAGAAAAGAGCAGTCAAAGCGTGAGAATCGTATTTGGATTACGTGCGCAACTTCGTTGACTAAGTCAACGTCTGTTAAGTTCTATCCGGAGGCGGCAATTAAAACAAAATACGTTGATGCGAAGCAGTTTACTGATATAAAAGTGAAAAATGAGGAAATCACATTTCTAAGCAAAGTCGATATGAATCGCCTGATAGCAGTCAAATTTACAAATCTACTGCCTGATACATTAATTTCCGTCACTTGCAAAATGTGGGCATTTAATATCGAAAATACTCAACGAGATATCGGACAGGTTAACTTCAATTTTCTTATCGAATTGAAATAAAGCTGGCCACATATATCGTATATTAAAGCTTTATTCAGTGCATATCTTTAACTTGACCTATTAAAGAATCAATTACCTATTTTGTATGCCCTTTGCTTTTGTTATTTATTTAAAATTTTAGGTGCCTCAGGATCGCACAATTGTTACCCATGTGCTGCGCACTGTATCTTTACCATTATTCGTCTGCATGTGCACCATCTCTAGCTGCGGCATTTTTGTGGCCTTTGCTCTGATCATCTTCAACATATGGCATAAGCACAGAAGGTAATTAAATAAATGGACTTAATAAAACAAATACGTTTATATTATTATGATTCCTTTATTAGAGTTATACAATCGTCGCATCCTGTATGCAATACCATTATGCTTATTGGAGTCATCATCTGCCTTATATCAGTCATATTGCTGGGCATGGACGGACGGTTTGTCAGTCCGCAAGAATATCCAAAGGTTTTAAAGACAAATACAATCAAAACATGCAAAGGTTCTTAAATTTCTAAATTGTTAATTTTCACAGATTTGTCAGGCACGAGCTTGGCTACTATCCACCGGTTTTACACTAGCATATGGTGCTATGTTCAGCAAAGTCTGGCGTGTGCATCGATTTACAACAAAAGCGAAAACTGACCCAAAGGTAATTATTTTAAACCATCTATAGCGATTTAATATTAATATATTAATATATCATGTGACTTTGCAGAAAAAAGTGGAACCTTGGAAGCTATACACCATGGTTTCGGGGCTTCTATCAATAGATTTAGTGATATTACTATCTTGGCAGATCTTTGATCCGCTTCAACGTATACTTGAAACATTCCCACTCGAAGATCCAGTTTCTACAACTGATGATATTAAAATACGTCCAGAGCTTGAGCATTGCGAAAGTGAACGCAATTCAATGTGGTTGGGTATGAATCAAAGATTTATTCTATTTTATTTATTCATTTGCGTTAGTTTAATTTAAATAATTATTTAAAAAATTACACCAAAAATATTAAGCCTTAGACGATTAATAGTGATTTATATATAAATTTTTTATTCTTAACACTTTTAACTATTTTATTGGTTTTTCAGGACTCGTTTATGGGGTTAAGGGTCTTATACTTGTATTCGGTCTTTTCTTGGCATACGAGACACGTTCCATTAAAGTCAAACAGATCAATGACTCACGCTATGTGGGCATGAGCATCTATAATGTGGTTGTGCTCTGTCTGATAACAGCGCCGGTGGGCATGGTCATTGCATCGCAGCAGGACGCTTCATTTGCCTTTGTTGCACTAGCTGTGATATTCTGTTGTTTCCTAAGCATGCTGCTGATATTTGTGCCAAAGGTATAAATTATAAGGCATCAAAATAATATAACATCAAACTTTAACTAATTTGAAAATGTACTTAGGTTATTGAGGTCATACGACATCCAAAAGATAAGGCCGAATCAAAGTACAATCCGGACTCGGCCATATCGAAAGAGGACGAGGAACGTTATCAAAAACTAGTAACTGAAAACGAGGAACTACAACGGTTGATAACACAGGTAACAAAAATGCATATAAAATATATAAATTATTTTTTTTTTTTTTTGTATAGAAAAGACGAAGAAGTTGCATCTTAATATATTTGTTTTCATTCACGCACAGAAAGAAGAAAAGATACGAGTTCTACGGCAACGGTTAGTCGAGAGGGACGTTAACGTAAAGAGCACAGAGCTAAATGGAGCATCGGGTGCCGGCATAGCCACAACCTCGCTGGCAGTTCAGTCGCAGGCAGCTTCTGTCATTAACGCAAGCGGTTCCGGGCTCATGACACCTGCGGCTACACTCGCAATCACACAAGGTAAGAGCCTGACATCATGTAACAGTATGTTTGCATGAAGCATTAGTTGTTTATATACTCAGCTTTAGAAAAGGCAACTATTAAACCGAAACATTTTATTTTTATTAGAAATTTTATCCATGTTTGCGGGCATTGAGAAATTCGATTGAGCATTATACGAATGGAGTTAAAAGGTTATTCATATTTATGTTATTCAAACACAAACTAACTAAAGTGTTGTTTTTTTGGTTTACTTTGAATTTTGCACTTACTTTCTACAAAAAAGTTAATTATTTGCAAAAGTTCACAATAGCACTTTGCTTTGCACGCACAAATGATCATCGCCAACAGCTCGATTATCACTGTGTATCGTTATCGATGTTTTTTTTTTGTTGAATATCGCTTAGCGCTGTCAACTCGTGTAAAATTAAATCGTTACTGTTACAAGTTTAAACTATTTAAACTAAAAATTCACAAAACTTTTACTTTTGTTTCAGATACTCATGAGCACCGTACATGAAAAAACTTGTCAATTTCCTTTGCGTGATAGGTGAATTATACAAAAATGATGATGCTTAATAAAAACTTAAAAAATATTGTATGTACTTAATAAACTTTGTATCAACTTTAAGCTGAGCTAAATATGAGAATTGGTAGCAGCAATTTTGTAGATTAACTGAAATATGTATTGTACCTTAAACGTGTTTAGCAAGTACTTAAAATTAACAGAAAAAAAGAAAACGAAATACTTTTAACTTACTACATTTAATTCATTAATGACATTTAAATGTGAACTAAATTGTTAGGCTTTAAAGTTGAACAAAAAAAAAACCCAAACATAGTCAAGTCATCATGGAAAATAAAAATAACAAATTATGAATGAAATCATGTTAAAGTTAGTAATTTTTAAATGCAAAAGTAAAACAAATTGTTGTGTTAGTACATATGTTCTTGTATAACGAGTATTTTCTATAAACCTATTTTGCTCAGCGCTGTCTCCTAGAGCTAAAAACAAAAAATAAACCTACAGACACACACACACACACACACAGAAATGTTTTTCCAAGGCGGCCTTTTCCATTTTAATATCTTATTGTTTTATTTAACCCAGGACTTTAATCCTGATCAATGCCGTGGCAATACGAGCTCCTAGACTCCAGCACCAAACTCCTAAAAAGTTTGTGGCCTCTTTAACATGTAGTTTAGCCTAAGTTAGTGTTAATTTTTGTATAAACCGTGTGTACATGTGAGTGAAAACAAATAATTTTGAGGGCCTGTCCAATAATTATCTCGTACTTATACAAACAAACAAACAAAAACAAATATTATGCACTTGAATATAATATTTTAATAGTTTAAACTTCTGTGAGTCGTAAGTAGCACAAATCGAATGAAAAGCATAGCAAATCTTAGATAAATAAATAATTAACATAGGCAAAGTCTAGTGTAGTATCAAAAGTTAATATGCATGAATGTACTATTATTATATTTTGTTAGGTTGAGCGGGGGAATGGCATGAGCCGATTGGCTTACGTGCTTAAGAAACGTTTTAATTTTAAATGAATTGTTATGCAAAGAAAATAATGAGCGAAACACTCAAAAGCAAAGGAAAATTTTTGAAAATACTGTAAGTTATAAAATTGCATTTATAAAATTAGTATATATATATATATATACTTACACATATATACACAAAGAAAAAAATAAACTGAAAAATAGTGAATACTTAAAAAATAAATGCGTCGTTATTTAAATAGGAATTGACATTATTGAAATGAAGATAAAACATCAAAAAATAAAATAAAATTACAACCAAAACAAACGAATACAAAAACTGAAAAACTATTGAAAAGAATTCACATACAAATTTATACAAACAAGCATGTGTTTAATAAATCGAATTGAAACCTTTTTTTATTCAATCACTCTTATCCATCACGTTAAGTATAATAATAGAACAAAAAATATTCAAAAAAAACTCATAGACAACATCAAATTCCTACGAAATGAAAGACTTTAAAATCTAAGCCGATAAATGAAAAACAACTTCACACACTTACACTCGCACACACACATTCTTAAAGACATATTCATCTTCATATTTATATTAAATTAAATATATATACCTAGATCTAGATTGAATGAAGGACATCATAAATAAATTTACACATTGCAAAAATGACATCTCAAGAACATAAGTTAGAAAAAACAAGTATATTAAAAAAAAACCCACATTGATATGTTAAGGATCGTTGGAATTTGTAGTTTAAATATATTATAATTCAAATAGGGAAAGCTGTTAGGGTAGCTGTAACTTAAAACATGTACTTATATTGTATATAGCGTGTTAAGCTAACAACTAAGCGATAAATGCAAACATTTTATTCAACAAAAAAATTAACAAAGTACTTCAAAGTATGATTAAGTATTTCGGTTATTCTTTTGCCTTTTTGTCAATGTCACAACCACTAAACTAAAACTACTACTAAACTAAATTGCAATCCACAAACCAACCATGATTAAGTAAATTAATTAAGACTTTAGCACAGCTAATATTTGTATAAATATGAGAAAATAAAACCGATTCAAATTGATTTCCCAAAAATACAAAAAACCAAAATAACCAAAAAACAAAGCAAGCAACCTAAAAAAAACAATTGTAGCAATATAAAGCGAAGAAAACTCGGTATGTTCTTATGAAAGTAACATTAACGAATTAATTTAAAGTCTAATTAACGGAATATGAGAATTTTACTGAATAAAAACAACAAAAAACCAAAAAAAAAACGAAGGAAATTAAATTGATTAAAAAAAGAAATTAACATTTGAACCCGACACTTGCAAAAACTCATCCATATTTAAGCATATGCATATTACAAAATTTTGTATGTGATTTGCATTAATCTTTATCAAAGTGCTGTTGATTTATGCATTTATTAACTTCTCAGAACTCAAGTGTTCAAACGACAAACACTGTTTGAAATTGATAAGCTGTCCAACAGTATTGAGTACAGTACGACCTCGCTCAACGCCCGAAAGAATTCGGAAACGTCGCGAAACAGCTGCTCAGAAAACTATAAATTGTATTTAATTTCAGACGATAATTTCTTTCATTTTCAAAAAATAAATCCTTGCTCGGAACACAGACTAATTCAATTTACTTTCATTTTAATGGTTAGCAAAGGCACCTCTTATTATAAAAATTAGTCTTGCGGCCAACAGAAAATTTTAATAGGTTGCGTTAAGCGAGTTCGAACTGTACTCACTTATTCAAGTAGTTACAGCTACAGCTAGAATGTTAAAAGTTCGGTTCGAGCTTAACACCTTTAGCAGCTAGTGAAACGAAACCGGCTTTCTGTTAACATTTGAGCGTAGCTTTCCATGTTTGGGCGAGCAATAAACTAGTTTGCAATTGAATTAGCTGCATACTACTCGCATCCCAATGGCCTCTGACCCGACCCGAAGTTGCAACCATTGAAAGTTAAACATGTGCAGGCCATTAACAAATTTATAGCCGCTCCATAACCATTTATTTTTAATTCACATTTTTTGTTTCCCTTCCGCCTATGCTAATTTTGAAAGACCACCCACTAAAAAAAACACAAAAAAACTGATGCAAACCTGCCTGCACTGTGCAGGAGCTTCAACCGCTTGCCGTATGTGAGCTTTGTTAAGCTTTTAAGCTCTTGTCAGCATATTAAGCTTCGAACAGAGCTCAAGTCATGCAGTAAACGCTCTCGGCTCAAACGAAACGGTAATACAGTAAAAAAGTCGGCAGCAATAGAAAAAATAAACAAACGGGAATCGAAAATTAACAAAATGAATTCGAGTAAATTGCTGGCTTTGTGGCTAATTAGCTGCTGCTGTTATTTGGCCATTGATGCTAAGCTAGAGGAACGATTCTCGTGGAAGCAGCTTACCTTCGACTGGCCAAGTGCAGAGGCCGAAGCGGAGGCCAAACGTACCGGCCACTACATTGCCGAGAACAACCTGCCGCTCGGCTTGGAGCGCTGGGAAAACAAAATCTTTGTCACTGTGCCAAGGTAAGATGACGACGACGCGGCAATAGCCAAATATATTGGCAATTACCATTGGGTGGGCCACATCAATTTGTTTTCGTTGTAGTATTAAGTATTTAATTGTGTTGAGCGTGGTGGTTGTAAGCGGGGCTTTTGAAAAACCCATCGTGGCTTGGAGGGAAACCGGTTAATCAATAGTTGATTCGCTGCCGCCTCCATTGCTCTCCATTGCACTCCTTTAGTGTACAAGTGAATAATCATATTTTTTAATTAAACTGTTATGCAAATTTGAAAAACAAACCGATAAATGCTTCGACAAAACGGTTACAAGAAACGGTTATACAATATATCTTTGAGCATATGGTAGGTATAGCTCTGTACTCTTTAAACCAAAATTTTCCTATGTGAAAGTGGCATCTAACATATGACGTCATAGCTGCTAGAGGTGATTTACCTGTTTTTTTTTTCATAGTAAATTGACCAAATTTCTATTTAAATGTTTTGGTCAGTTCAGCACTAAACAGTTTGTTCCAATTTCTGTGCAAAAACAATGCGGTTAAACAAAAAACCGGTAATTTGAAGTGTTTTGAGAACAATCAATTCAAATGCCTTGGTTTCTTCTATTAATTCTATTATTGTATTTTTTGGTTTAATCAAAACACAATTTAATATTACAAATTTTCTTTATGACAAATCGTTTTTGTCCCCTTTAAATTCGATAAATGAAAGTTTGACTGTATTTATTCAATATATATTTTTAATCAATTTTAGTGTCAAATTGCAAGTTGTAGCAAAGTAATTATTCAAATAACTAGTTTTAATACAGGTAGGACGAACCTGTCTCTGTTTAATTATATACAATTGACTTTAAGGGCTCAAACAATTGTGAGGAAAAATATGTATCTCCACTTTATAATATCAATTTACCCATTTTCTCGCACTTCCCATATTCCCCTTTTTGTTTTGTCTCAGATGGAAAGCTGGCGTTGCGGCGACATTGAACTATATTGATTTAACTACCACAGAGAAATCGCCAAAGTTGCGTCCCTATCCCAGCTGGGAGGCCAATAAGCTGCCAATCGATGTACAACCGCAAGAGCAAAAGACACCCGCCGGTGGCCGCTTGGATGCTGATAAGGCTCAGAAATCGGATGTAGAGCTAAAGGATAACGCCACCATAATTTCAACGTTCCGTATTCAGGTTGATGTCTGCGATCGTCTGTGGGTGCTGGACACCGGACTCGCTGACATTCTGGGAAATCCCAAGCAGATAACGCCCAGTGCCATATTGGTGTTTGATCTGAAAACGGATAAGTTGCTGCGTCGCTTTGCCATACCCGCTGCCCAAAGCAAGGAGGACACATTCTTTGCCAACATAGTGCGTAAACTAGCCTTAAATTCAATTCAACAAAATATTTATACATTTTTCTTGTAGATTGTTGATGTGGAGCAGGATCAGTGCGATGATGCTTATGCGTATGTTCCAGATTTGGGTGCTTATGGTGTGATTGTCTATTCGATGCGCGACAATAAATCGTATCGCGTCAAGCATAATTATTTCCATTTCGATCCGCTGCAAGGTGACTTCAATGTTGGCGGTGTGAATTTCCAATGGACCGATGGTGTTTTCGGCATGGCCGTTGGCCCATTGAATCCCATTGATAAGACAAAGGACATCTATTTCCATGCACTGGCCAGCACCAAGGAGTTCAAAGTCTCCAATCGTGTACTGCAAAACGAGAGTCATGTTAATGGCGGCGAATCCTATTATGATTTCAAATTCGTTGGCGATCGTGGCATGAACGGACAGTCAACGGCTGAGGTATACGATAAGGAGACTGGTGTATTGTTCTATACGCAGGTCAACAAGGATGCCATCGCCTGCTGGAATGTGAAGCGTCCGTTTATGGCCGATACACAGGGTCTCATCGATTCCGATTCGCACACTTTGGTCTTTCCCAATGACTTGAAAATCGACAATACTGGCTCCCTTTGGGTATTGTCCGACAGAATGCCAACGTATCTGTACAAGGAGCTGGATCACAATGAAGTCAATTATCGCATACTGACTGGCAAGAATCGTGAACTTATCAAGGGCACACCATGCGAACTGTGAGGCGTTAGTTGAACGCAATTTATTTTTACAAATTTTAATTCATTTTCTATTTACATATGAAATTATTATTTTCCCCTAATAAATGTTTTAAAGTCTATCTCGTTGCTTCATAAGTGTGTTTTATAGCCTAAATATCTGATTTCAGCAAATTATCAGCTAGTTGAACCTTCTCGCCTGGCTTAAAGGCCGGCATGCCCAGATAAGGACAAGTCGAGCATCTAAACGCATCTCCCAGATAGCACTGAAAACAATAACAATAAAATTATAAAAAATTGTTAGTAACTTCAAATTTCAATAGCATTGCAAATCAAAGAACAAGAGATTAGATAACTCATGATGAAATAAGTATCTATTCTCTTAGCTCTGTGATATTAGTTAGGTTAGGTTAGGGTACATACACTGCCACAGCTGGATTTTGCATTCTCGGATGGCGGCGCCTTGGTTGTCTTCTCACTTTCTAGTTCCTCGGCAAGTCCGCAGGAGCAGTTTTTGCATGCCTTACGCTTGCCAGTGGTGCTACAGACACGCAGACCGGCTGGATCTGGTTTTTGCTTGTCCACCTCATCAAGAAGTTCCTCCTCATCGATAAGCTCCTCATCGTCACCGCTGATTTTCCATACATTGACGCTGGCGGCTTTTTTGGCAAACGATAAACGGGCCGAAGAGCCCGTTTCGTAGCCTGGCTTTTCGGCAGTCAGTGTGTTGGCAACGGCATCCTCTCGGCAATTAATGAAACCGGATAGCTTGATTTCCTGCAACAGGCTGGCTGCATGGCCAATGTAGGCAAATAAATGAAGTTTGCCACTGGGCTTTAGCATGTGAAGCAGCTTTACGTAATTGTCGGTCAATTGGGCGCATTCGATCACAATAAGGTCGAAACTCGAGTTGGCGTGCGAGGCTAAAATGCACAAATTTTGAAATTCAATAAATACTTGGTGAGTCACTGATGTGCTAACACTTACAAAAAGAAAGGCGATGCACATTTTCAACAGCCACCTGTCCGCCGGTGGCGGACTTAAGTGTTTCAATGCGTTTGTCCAAGTCAGCGCTGTCTGTCCATATGTAAAGGGATTTTTGCATGCCCTTGAATTGTTCCATTGCTGTAGTTAATTCTAGAATTTATAATAATTTTAAGAGTGCACACAACGAGCACCTCCCTGCCAACTTGTTTGTTAACTCAAAGAGAGCTGCTAACTTGCTCTTTGATGCCGGGTCAAGGCACTTTGCACATTAAAAAATTTTACCAACTATTTTACATATTGGTAAATTTATGCAATGAGTTTTACAAAATGAAGCTTATGTATTGGTATCATATTAAGACTTCAATATCTTTTACTAAAGCTTTGGATTTAACATATTTTCAGATAAAACGACGTCACTTGTTCTCGTGCGTTTGGCAGCGTTACCTTTTATTAGCTGCAACTATTACAATATATCGTTGGGCTTACAACAAATATCGATAGTTGCATAGCTGGTCATATCGATATGATAGCAACAACCCTAGTTTGTTGCTGCTGCTAGTGGGGTCGGTCGGTTTAGTTTTATTTATTTTATAAATCAGTTATCACAGTTTAGTTGCTAGTTTAAACAGCAGCCAGCAGTAGCGCGCTTCAGTCGTAGTCGCAGACGCGTGGCTTAAACTATCCATGTTATTATTGGCCAAGCGGACACTTTGAAAGAAGAAATAAAAAAAATAAAAAACTCAAAACATCAACATCGAAAGCGAATCCGTGAGAAACGACAGCTGCTGCTGCGTGTTGTGCTCTTCTCTTCTACTGTGTGCCAGGATACAAAGACTTAAAAATTAAACACACACAAACAAATTTCAAGCGGGAATGAAGAAGTGCCAAAGTGTTAACCAAATTGCCAAAAAATATAAATAAATAAAAAAATAAGTATAAAAAAAACCGTGCTTATGCATTTAAACAGCATGTGCTTAAATGAAGAGCTACAGCCAATTTAATTTAAACGCCGTTGCCGCCGCACCGCCCGCCCGTGTCTACGAGAACGCAGCCGCAGCAGCAGTCAGCAATAGCAATAGCAACTCCTTGGAGTTCAGCAGTCAGCTGCACAGCCTCAGCCACAGTCAGGATATGCCGCACTTTGGACTGGGCAGTGCGCCGCCGCCGCCACAGCAGCAACAACAGCTACAAGTACACCATCAACAACAACAACAGCAGCAACAACAACAACAACAAATGCAGCTATCAATGTTGCCGGTTGCTGTCCCAGGTCCAGGTCCATACCGGTCGCACATTGAAGAGAAAAAGTTGACGCGCGATGCCATGGAGAAATACATGAGAGAGCGCAACGATATGGTCATCGTTATACTGCACGCCAAGGTACGTTGCATTTTTGTTGGAAAGCACCAATGAACCAATAGAATAGCCAAAAAATAATCAAACAGAGAAGGTGTGACGTCACAAAGGCTAAAACACATATGTTATAAGGATTTTTCATTCAATAATTTATTATTAAATTCGATCCTACAGTTTTAAAGCTATATTTATAATAGTTGGCATGGATTTTACCTTGTGCATTCTTTGATATGTTTGAACATATTTTTAGCCCAAATCACAAAACAATTGCATCGTGGTTGAATGAAGATTTTGCTATAATTATTATAACAAATCGAAAATTTTTCAAAATCGGCGCGTTTGAAAAATTTATTATTAATTTTACACTTTTGTAAGTTGATGTTGCTTAAAAATAATTATTAAATATATGTATAAAGAAACAATTGTTTTTTTAATTCTTATTAAACTGATGTTAAGCTTACATTTAAAAACATTTTCTGTTTGAATTAAATCAGTTAAAAATTGTCTTTCCTTAAATTAAAAAGTGAAAAAAATTCAAAATTTGCTTCGTGTAAACCCATAATAACAAATATATAAACCCAATTTATATTAAAACATTAATACAATGAAAAAATTAGAAAATCATTTTAACAAATTTAGTTGAGACTGTGACATATAGCATAATATGTATGTATTATATACATATGTAGATCAATCTGAGTTGGGCTCAGGTTTGATTGTCTTTGCTCAATTCACAAATTCAATTGTCATTTGCTGCTCCATTGCTGGGGCATTTGCTGCGGTTTGTTGCGGCTATCTTCAAGCGACGGCGGCCGCCGTCCAGGCATCGCATCCTTCACACTTGACTGCACGCAAATTAAGCCAACGCCGGCCACAATAAAATAATTGAAATTAATTATATGAAAATTTAACAGCTGCATTGCTGCGGTTACAATTTTGTTACGATTTATCTCAGTCGATAATCGATGCACTGAGCATTTATAATTGTTATTGTTATTATGATTATATCAAATATATATAAAAACCTAGTACAAGTGAATGTTTTGCATTGCTTTGCTTTCAGGTTGCCCAGAAGTCGTATGGCAATGAGAAGCGTTTCTTTTGTCCACCGCCCTGCATCTATCTATTTGGCAGTGGCTGGAGGCGACGGTACGAGGAGATGCTGCAGCAGGGCGAGGGCGAACAGGGAGCACAGCTGTGTGCATTCATTGGTATTGGTAGCAGCGATCAGGACATGCAGCAGCTGGATCTCAATGGCAAGCAGTATTGTGCCGCCAAGACGCTGTTCATATCCGACTCGGATAAGCGCAAGCATTTTATGTTATCGGTGAAAATGTTCTATGGCAATGGTCATGACATTGGCGTTTTCAATTCGAAGCGCATCAAGGTCATCTCGAAGCCGTCCAAAAAGAAGCAATCGCTGAAGAATGCCGATCTGTGCATAGCCAGCGGCACAAATGTCGCCCTATTCAATCGCCTGCGCTCCCAAACGGTCTCCACCCGCTATCTGCATGTGGAGAATGGACATTTCCATGCCTCATCGACGCAATGGGGCGCCTTCACGATACATCTGCTCGATGACAACGAATCGGAATCGGAGGAGTTCCAAGTGCGCGATGGTTATATACACTATGGCGCCACCGTTAAGCTGGTGTGCTCGGTAACGGGCATGGCATTGCCGCGTCTAATCATACGGAAGGTGGACAAACAGATGGCACTGCTGGAGGCTGATGATCCGGTGTCGCAGCTGCACAAGTGTGCCTTCTACATGAAGGATACGGATCGCATGTACTTGTGCCTGTCACAGGAAAAGATCATACAGTTTCAGGCCACACCCTGTCCCAAGGAGCCGAACAAGGAAATGATTAACGATGGCGCTTGCTGGACAATCATATCAACAGACAAGGCTGAATATCAGTTCTACGAGGGAATGGGACCCGTTGCGTAAGTGCTTCAACTAATTACCTACATATATGACTTTAAAAAAATAATCTTCGCTTCATCTTTAGATCACCGGTGACGCCTGTGCCCATTGTCAATTCACTGAATCTGAATGGCGGCGGTGATGTTGCCATGCTGGAGCTGAGTGGCGATAATTTTACACCACATTTGCAGGTATGGTTTGGCGACGTCGAAGCAGAGACCATGTATCGGTGCACGGAAACGCTGCTGTGTGTGGTGCCCGAAATTTCACAGTTTCGTGGCGAATGGCTCTGGGTAAGTTGCTGATGCAATAAATTCTATGTGTTGAAAGTGTGTGTATACTATATCCATCTTTTGTCTCTGTGCAGGTGCGTCAGCCAACGCAGGTGCCGATTTCGTTGGTGCGCAATGATGGCATCATTTATGCGACTGGACTAACATTTACTTATACGCCGGAACCGGGACCGCGATCGCATTGTAATCAGGCTGAGGATGTTATGCGTACGCGTCACAATAACAATAACATCACAAGCATCAGCAACAACAACACTAATAACAATAGCAGCAACAATAACAACAACAGCAACTCGCCAGCAAGCGGTTCCAGTTTGCAACAGAGCCTGCAACAGCAGCAGCAGCAGTCACATCAAACACTGCCCTCCATCTCGGAAGTGCAATGGAATAGTCATGGGAGCGGCTTGTCTTGAGTGCGGCATTATTGCTATTATTTGCAATTCCATATACATTTATTTATGCCAAGTAATTTAAAGCTCTTCTAGCACATATTTAGTTTTTAATTAAACAACATCCTTAGTTTATAGGATGTGCATTACTCTATAAGCACATGCAATCCTTATCTCACACTCCGATAAATTTGAGGCGAACAAAATTAATCCCAATTCCAAGTTGACCAATTTTCATTTCGTAGTGCTAGCCAGAACCAATAGATGTATAAATCCAAGACATAAATGTACATAAATCATAGAAGCACACTCACTGTAACTCTTGGTAAAAATATACATTTTATTATATATACTTATACATATTGATATGTATATATAAATATGTATTATAGTGTATGGAACATTAAATGTATGTGCTGTGGCCAGCTTTAAGTGAATCGTACATATATATTGGCCAAATACCTTTTATAACATTCCACTTTTTATAGCAACAATTCGCGGCATAAAGTTTCGAGGGATTAAAGAACATAAGAATTCACTTAAGGTGAGCGTGACAGAAATCCAACATACATACATATATGATCTTTTGTATGATCATATGTATAATAAATATTATACAACAAAGCATATAATTTTGTAAGATAACAAAAGTTCTAAGCCTAAGACAAAAACACTAAACTTAAATAAATATACACTAAAAGAAAAGCGTAAAATATGTCAGATCACAATTGTTTTGATTTAAGCATGACTTTTAACAATTTTTCATTTTCTTCACTTTAATTTGACCTACCTGGTGGAAAGTAGATGAAGAAAACCCAACCGCCACCACCAACCACCCTTGGCGGTGGCAAATACTAGTCGATTTAAATCGCCATGAGAAAATGTTGCCATGTCGTGTGAATAATTTTGAGACAAAACAAAACAAGTGCAGCACTTCCCACGGTGGGCTGCCTCTCCAACTTTAATTACAGTTGGTTGGTCGATTTGAATTTTAAGCTGCCATTACGAAAAACGCAAAGTCAAGATATATACTATAATACATAGTATATGTATATGAAGGTACATATATAACGCCGCCGCATTGTTTCCGTTTGGAGCTAAAGGAACAGAATATTCACACAGCCCCAAAAAGCGGCGACAGTGAGCGGCCAGTGCTGTGAATTTTGTTTTTAAGTTGTTGCTTAACTATCTTTGTTTAATATTTATGCATTATTTGTTGGGCGACCTGTTGCTATTGCTGTTATTGTTATTGTTGTTTTACAGATTTACAAATTAACAATCGCCGCTTTGCATTAATTATAGCGCTTCCGTTTGGATTGCCAAACTAATGACAGCGTCGAACTTGAGAATTTCTTATTAATAGTACTACCCTTCATTCATCGACCAGATGGCAAAATATGTATGTACAAAATTTGCATACTATTTAAATTTCACAATTTCACTTAACTATTTCGTTATTGATAAAAATATTTACACAAATTGAAAAAGTTTCTTAAATAAATTTGACATATAACATATTTAAGGAATTTTCATATTTTTCCATTATTTTAAAGAAATTATATGAATGACAGAATCCTGTTGCATAACACTTTACTAAAACATGATAAAAAAATCTGAAACTTTCACCTACCACAATTTTACCTAACTTTTGTTCGATTAACATGCCCATTTGTCAATACAATTTTGTTAAGCAAGTTATTATACTAAATATCCATATATTTATTCTACTTGAACTTACTACAGGCAACTTTCTTGCTTAGCACTCCAACTATAAACGTTCTGAGTGGTAGTTTTTATTCGAATTTTTGTGAGGCTGAGAGTCAAAGTCTTATCAGAGTCGGTGAAGCAGGCAAGCAACAAGTGCAACTCACCCCTCATTTGATGTGAAATTTTGAGATGGCAAACGAAAGACACAAACGACAAACTTGGCGTCATCAACTTTGCGTTGCGTTGCGTGCGAGATGAGCAAAGCCGGAGAGGGTCTGAGTAGTAAAAACGAAAACCAAAACACTCACACAAAAAAAACCACCACCAAGTTTTGTAATTGGAACTGCAACTTCTTAAGGCCACATCTTATAAGACGCTGAATATGAAATTAGTTGCATTTTTAATGAACAATTCACAATTTCGAGAGCATAACTTTTGCCCCTCGCTCTGTCTGGTTGGACAGGTGACTTGTGTTGGGTGTCTTGGTGATTGTGGTCGTTACACTCCATGGGTGAAAGAGGGGGAGTGAATATTCTTTACAATAAAAAGTTCTCAGGAGCTCCCACTGCACTAATTATCTTGAAACAAAAAATCGGAGTCTTGACTTTAAAGCCGGCTGCCGTTTTTCACACGCTTTTAAAATTCTAGCCACACAATGCGTGGGAATTGCCAGCCGGTTGTGTGGGAGCCTAAAGGAATTGTATGCAATTATAGTCCAACTATCAAACGTTACATTAGTATACATATATATATTTCTATTATTTAAAGTAACCAATTACTTTTCAACTCTTAAAATACCTTTTATAATAAAAATTGTTTATTTTCTTAAGGCCAAAATATCATCCAGTCCTATAACTCAAAGTTTAGTTACATCAACATTTTTATTTATTTTAAGAAATTTATTAAGAAACTAATAAGGCTATGAAATATTTTGAAAATTTCGTCCGCTCAATATAACACCCTTGGTGATTTTGGTAGCGATGATTAACAAAAAATCAACAATAAAGTAAAGAAAACCTTTCGACAAAGTAACATTAACCCTATGAATTGTATTGATATGTTTTAGGTAAAAGGAAACATGACTCACACCATAAGGTAGAAATACATATATTTTTGATCTTGTTTATTAAAGCTGCGATTTTAAAAACTATTATATCTAGAGAATTGAATGCTAGTAAGGGTTACATCCATTAATTCATACACAACCCAGTTTTCAAAGTATGATTAATATACATACAAATTAATTATAAAATGCAGCTTGTCAAAATTTATTTAACCGAACTTAAGCTTTTAATTGCCCCTAATCGCCATCGGCCGATTGAAGCATTTTTTACCTATTTTTTAATAGCTTATAACATACTTACCGATATGCATTTCAGTTCTTGGATAATAAGCATTGCAAAAGCTTCAAATATTATTTACAAATCTAATCTATGACATCAACTCTCTCCAAATACGTAAGATACGTATGTTTGCGATCATTATCAATATTTTAACTCTCTCAGTTTGTTGTGGTTTGTCAAAGCGAAAGGTTAACTTTTGTAATAATATATATATTTATACATATATCTGATAAGTGCATTACTCATTTCGAACGGAAGTAATAAACAGAATGGCAAATCAAATTGATATTAATGACATTCAGTTGCAAGAGGTAACATATTTGTAATCGAAATTTGTGTCTTTTAAAAATATATATTTCTTGTAGATAATCCCATATGGTAGCTATAACGAGGTCCATAAAGCCAAATGGCAAGGTCGAAAAATAGTGGCGTACCCCTTTAAAATAGTCCCACTGCGACAAGTTGATACAAAACCATTATTGCGTATCACACATAAGAATATAATTCAAATATATGGAACTGTCGATCAGTATATACTCATGGAATATGCGGATTGTGGATCCTTGGACGACTTCTTGCATGGTGAGGAGCAGAAAGAGTATACAGTGGTGGAGGCCCTTAAGTGGATGCATCAGGTTGCTATGGTGCGTACATGTTAGCTTTGTTGGCCACGTAAATCATCTAATTGCATACTGAATTAATTATTTATATACTGAATTATTCTATAACAACCTTAAAGGGTCTCGCCTACTTGAGCCAGCTAGATCCCAAACAGATGTATCGCGATCTGAAGACTAAAAACCTATTGCTATCCGATAACTTTCGCTCAATTAAGATAACTGGGTTTCCAGTTTCTACCCTTGTTATTCCGTTGATGCCAAACGTATATTTATCTCCAGAGGTATTTACTTATTAATATAGTTATCAGTTCTAATACAAGTAACCCTTTGATACTTACGTCACGCAGGCAATCAAAGGAGAAGAAGATCTCACAGGAAAGTGTGATGTTTACTGCTTAGGCATTATCTTGTGGGAGGTGTTGACCCGCAAGAAGCCTTTCTATCACTCTAGCAATATACTTCGAAAATTAGGTGACGCGATCATACGAGGTACTTAGAACACACAGCAATAATACAACCCATTAAAAATTCGTTGATAAGCCTTAAAAGACGAGTCGATTTGGCCATATCCGTCAGTATGATCGTCAGAGATCTTTTAACTCTCTTAAGCTGAAGTCAAATCAATTTTGATTCAAATAATCATAAATTCTTCCCATTTATTTACTGACAATGCTTTTTCGTAGGTGATCGCCCGTTACTAAGTGATCTAAGTTTCTTAGACTATGATCCAATAATAACCAAAATTCATAATTGTTGGAATTCTAATCCAACTAAAAGAAATTCGGCTCAAGAAGTCGCTATAGCTATATCAAAAAGTATAAGGTAAGTTATAATTTTTGATTTTAATTTAACAAATTGCAAAAACTTTTTGACTACAGCGATTGCAGATTTTACACACTGCCATATGTCATACGTGCTGATTTCGGATCCGTTGTAGACTCAAACAATATTAGGATATGCGAGGTGAGCGAAATCTGAAAATAAAACAATAAAAACCAAAGAAACGAATACCAAAGACTTAAATGCTCAAAGCCACTAAATCGGTTTGGTTTTAAAATTCACACCACATATATTGTATGTATTGAATTTGGTGTTGCGGACATTGTTGTCTTTGGTAGTTTTGCTTGTGTTTATTTATGAATATCGAATTTGCATTCTAAAGGAAATCGGAGATGGCTCCTTCGGCGTTACCTACAGAGCAACATGGCTCAATAAAAATATTACTGTCACGAGATTTAAACAGACCAAAGAAGAGTCAAAGACGTTCAATAAGCAAGTTAGGAAGCTATTAATACCCGAAATATTTGGCATGAATAGCGATAGTGTGGTTATCATATATGGCACCTTTATGGATCAATATGAATCAATATATTTAGTGTCGGATTACTCAGAGTGTGGATCCTTGTATAACTATTTGCATTGTGTAGAGCAGAATGAGTATTCAGTAGACGAGGCCTTAGACTGGATGTACCAAGCTGTCAAGGTAAACTTATTTATTCTCATTATCTTATTTTAAAAAAATAAATACATAACTTTGAATACATTTTTAGGGTGTCGACACACTAAGTTTTGGAAAGGCGTTAAGTCCCACTATCCATTACAGCATACGACCACAAAATTTGTTGTTCTTTGAAAATTTCACTTGCTTAAAAATCAGTGATTATTGCACTCCGTTCGACGATTATCATTTGGTAAAGCACAATGAAGATATAGCCTACATAGCTCCTGAGGTAAACCTTTCCACCTTACAGATTTCGAAATTAAATAATAATTTTACTTTAGGTTTTCAGAGAATTAAAAAAAGGAATTAAAATTACAAAAGAGAGCGCCGTTTATAGTTTGGGAATCATTTTCTGGGAAATTATGTCGCGAAAAAAACCATTTTATCACTTTGGAAATATGCCGCCAAACATGGCTATAACAAAAATCTGTAAAGGTGCGAAAGCTGTCTGCAACAAACCTGAAATATTTGCAATAATATTTAAAATCTTGCAGGTGAACGACCAGCCTTGAGTGATATAAGAAAATCATGTTACAATTTTATAAAGCAAATGATTACAAATTGCTGGGATCAGGATACGGCAAAGCGTCCTTCATTTGATGAACTAAGCAATTTACTTTTAAATTTTGAGTAAGTTTTTTTAAGCATAGTTTAAAAAATGTCTGGGTTTTGCCAAACTGAACATATTTCTCTCACCAGGCCTTCAGATGAAACTAAAACCGTGGAAGAACCTTACAAAACACCTACTGTTGTAATAGAGGATATAAAACTATCGAAGGTATTTTTGTATACTTTTTATCTATTCTGATCCTATTATTTCTTATAACGTATATATTATTATTATATTATCTCCTATCTGCAGGTTGTTGGTCAAGGGAGCTATGGCATTGTGTATAGAGCCTCTTGGGGTGGTAAGGAGATTGCGTTGAAGAAATGCATTGGCATTTCCATTTTAACGGAGAACACTGCAATGAAGAATTTTGAAAAGGAGGTTAAACAGCTTTCTCGCGTAGATCATGAGAATATTGTGAAATTATATGGAATAACCTTTGATAGGGAGTCGGCTTATATACTCATGGATTATGCGGAATGTGGTTCCCTCTCCAAATTATTGCATGGAGAGGAACAAAGATCATATACAATGGCAGATGCTATTTATTGGATGATTCAGTGTGTTAAGGCACGGCCGTTTGAAAATCAATAAGACCCATTAACTAACGTTTTACATTTACAGGGTATTCACCACTTGCACAGTATGGTACCTAAGCCATTGCTTCATCGCGATTTAAAACCTGATAATTTATTATTGACCGACAACTTTCGAACCCTAAAAATTGGAGACTTTGGCACTGTGACAGAATTGGCCACTCTGATGACGAAAGAGTGCGGTACACCCGCTTATATAGCCCCTGAGGTATTTTAAAAACAATTAATTGATCTTATTGTAAACAGCGATTTACTTACAGGTTGTCAAAGGGAAAAAGTATACGGAAAAGTGTGATATTTACAGCTTTGGCATAATTCTTTGGGAAATATTGTCACGCAAAAAGCCCTATCGGCACTTGGAGAATCCGACTCGCGAGGCAATTATATATAACGCCCTTAATGGCGATCGACCGCAATTGAGATTCATAACTTTACCAAATTGCTTGAAAGTAAAAGAACTGATACAAAAATGTTGGGAACAAAATCCGGATGAGCGACCTACTGTTGAAACAATTCAACTTTGTGATATACCATGTACTCATACCCCAATCAGGCCTTCTATTGGGTTCATGGTTGTCTTTGAGTGAACGGGCGTATATATATAACAAAGGAGAGAATAGACATGACCGGTGTGCACATAACATATTTTTAACACCTTCCTTATTGTGGCCCAGATACTTAGTATACAAATTGAAGTTCAACTAAATCGAAAACTGATTAAAAGCGATCGGATGCTGCAAACAACTTAAGAAAAACATATAAGTTTAAGTCTATAACATTGTCCGATGTTAATATTGTATCATTTATCACCCTCAAATGATTAAATAATTGTTTAATTCAATGCATAACCTTGACTATTTAAATTATTTTTGTTTGAAATCGTCTTAGCGAGAAAGCTCGACTAGGAGTTGCACTGAACCCAAAACATTATGAGTAAAATCATTATAATATGTTATCGAAGGTTAAGAGTATATTTGTTTTGTGCAATGTCCGTCATGGTGTCTGGCCGTTTTTCCGTATTAACGCAATTAAAGCTAGAGACATGAAAATTGGCGAAAACATACGAAATGGGACTCAACTAATTTTTAAGGATCTTCATAACAAATAACTTAAATCTTTATACTTGTTTTGCGATAAGAAACGAAACGAATAAATAAAGTATTATTAACGTCATTTGATTTATTGATTAACGTGAGAGCCCGTAAATACTTAATAACATATTTTTCCTATTAAATCTGCTATACTGCAAAGCGTGGTGAGGGATCGATAGTAATTTTAATATTATATTGTTAAATTGTACAAATAACATATTACTTAGTCTTTTATACGAAAAGCGTTGAAAATAAGCTATAAATCTTATCTATGACGGGAACTCTCTCCTTTTAAAATTGTTTAATAGAGACGACACCAATAAGAGATAAGTTTTCTATTTGTTTGCAGTTATAATCAATATTTTGCTATCAACAATAGTCGAAAAAGAAACTTATTCAGTATGTTGTGGTTGGTTAAAGCGAAAGGTTCACTTTTGTTATATGTATTATTGTAGTCTGTTTATCTGATTACTCACACCGAACGGAAGTTATAAAAATAATGGCAAACCGAATTATAAGAATATAATTCAAATATATGGAACTGCCGATCAATATATACTCATGGAATATGTGGATTGTGGATCCTTGCACAACTTCTTGCATGGTGAGGAGCAGCGAGAGTATAAAATCATGAATTTCCTTCACTGGATGTATCAGACCGCGTTAGTGAGTTTATCTAAACTTTGCCTTAAAAATACACTTCGTTATTAATTAATTAATTTTCTAATTACATAGGGTCTTGCTTACTTGCGCTACTTACGAGTAGATGAAAACTTGGTGTATCGGGATTTAAATACTAAAGGCTTAATGCTGTCAGATAACTATGGCTCAATTAAGATTTCCACTCACTTTAGTCTTTCCGTCGATGCAAAACGAATATTTGTCGCCAGAGGTACTTGTCTAGTAATTATTTTAATACAATTATCCCTTTGACACTCAACTTGGGCAGGCAATCAAAGGAGAAGAAGATTTCACAGGAAAGTGTGATGTTTACAGCTTAGGCATTATCATTTGGGAGGTGTTGACACGCAAGAAGCCTTTCTATCATTCTGGGTATACAATTCAAACTATATGTGGTGCAGTCATTCGAGGTACTTTTAAGACAATGCATTGAATTCAATAGGGCGCACGCCCTCCACTTAGTGATATCAAATTCTTAGATTACGATCCTACTTGTATAAAGAAGTTAATTGCAAATTGTTGGCAGTCTAATCCAGCTGAGAGATTTGCAGTGCAAAAAGTCGCTTTTATACTGACAAAAAGTTTTAAGTAATATACCAAAATTAAATTAGTTATATTAAAAAGTTCGTTTAATTAAGTCGCAAGCAATATTTGATTACAGCGATTGCCTGAACTCAACATTAACACATGTATTTGGTGCTGACATCGGAGCCATTGTAGACTCGGAAGATGTAAAAATTTGCGAGGTATGTGGTATTATAAAAATAAAATAAAACAGTCTAACTTTTAACAGATATTGCATTCCACAGAGAATCGGTGAAGGTTCCTTTGGCGTTACCTACAAAGCACTGTGGCTTAATAAATATACAAATGTCAAGAAAATTAAGCGGATCACCGAAGAAAATATTCTAAATCGGCACTTTACAAAGCAAGTAAGGGAGCTATTGGTTCGCGAATCATTAAAATTCCACGATCATATTGTAAACGTATATGGCATCTATATACATGAAGAATCAACATATTTATTGTCGGAATACTCAGAGTGTGGATCCCTGTCTAACTATTTGCACGGTGTGGAGCAGAAGGAGTATTCAGTAGACGAGGCCGTAGACTGGATGTGCCAGGCAGCCGAGGTAAACTCCATTAGTTGTTGTTATTTGTTGGCTTATGTTAATTATTTTCATTTGTAGGGCATCGACTACCTTGTGAATTTGAAGACGCTGTGTTCCTTTATCAATTACAATGTAAAACCACAAAATATGTTGTTCTTTGACAATTTCTCTCGTTTAAAAATCAGTGATTATTGTTCCCCAATCGACGACTGTAATTTGGTGAAGTACAATTAAGACCTAGCATATTTAGCACCAGAGGTTAATATTTCCACCTATAAAGTTATGAAATCAGCTAACATTTTGTTTATATTTTTGCTTATGTGCAGGTTTTAAATGAATTAATACTTACTGAAAAAAGCGCCGTATATAGCTTTGGAATTATTTTCTGGGAGGTGATGTCACGACAAAAGCCATTATATAATTGGAAAGGTATGCTGCAATATATTTATTTAAGAAAAATCAGTGAAGGTGCAATCTACATACTACAAGAAATACTTGAAATTTTTTACTTTTTGGCATTTGCAGGTGAAAGACCGGCCTTAGATGATATAAGGAAATCGCATTACAATTTCATGGAAGAAATGATTAAAAGTTGCTGGGATCAGAAGCCAGAAAAACGACCTACGATAAGCGAGTTAAAAGATTTACTATGCGATCCGGAGTAAGATGATAAGAATTAACATAATTATACTCTGAACCCAATCTAAGTACAATCTGTTTGTACACCGAACGACAAATTCAATAATTTCATTCTTATAAATTCACAATTGGTAGTTGATTTTTTATTAAGTATTAAAGTCGCAAATTCTTAATTCAAATACTATCGAACTAATCTTTCGTATGGCTTTCTTTTGTAGTACACATAAGATCGGTCATCTGTTAAAATTTTATCAAAACGACAACGATCGCTTCATTAATTTTTATCAAGTTTCACAGCAGCAATCATAAGCATCATCACCACCTAGCTACTATTTTTTATGTTCTTTGAGATTTGACGTTTTTCCTTTGTTGCAGTCCTTCGACTTACTCAACTGCTTTAACAGATCAAAATTTTGAAAAGAAACTAGAAACAGCGCATTATTGTTCACTTGTGTATGCCCTTTCTTTCAATATCTCTTTAATCAAAACCCTGTAATATTCAGCATGTATTTATAAAGACTTTCGAATTTTAATAGAATTCAATTGGTAAAATGACAATTCCAAGTCAAACTCTCTCGTTTAACCTAAAACTATTTTGTTGTTGGCAGGAATTTAAATGAAAGGTTGAGAGTGATATTATCCTACAAGCCACCTACTGTAGAATTTGCGGATATAAATCTATCACAGGTATAATTGTGTAACTTTTAATTTTTGCAATACACTAATATGTATAACCCTGAAGTTTGTTGGTCAAGGGAGCTATGGCATTTCCATTTTAACGGAGGACACTGCAATGAAGAATTTTGAAAAGGAGGTTAAACAGCTTTCTCGCGTGGATCATGAGAATATTGTGAAATTATATGGAATAACCTTTGATAAGGAGTCGGCTTATATACTCATGGATTATGCGGAATGTGGTTCCCTCTCCAAATTATTGCATGGAGAGGAACAAAGATCATATACAATGGCAGATGCTATTTATTGGATGATTCAGTGTGTTAAGGCACGGCCGTTTGAAAATCAATAAGACCCATTAACTAACGTTTTACATTTACAGGGTATTCACCACTTGCACAGTATGGTACCTAAGCCATTGCTTCATCGCGATTTAAAACCTGATAATTTATTATTGACCGACAACTTTCGAACCCTAAAAATTGGAGACTTTGGCACTGTGACAGAATTGGCCACTCTGATGACGAAAGAGTGCGGTACACCCGCTTATATAGCCCCTGAGGTATTTTAAAAACAATTAATTGATCTTATTGTAAACAGCGATTTACTTACAGGTTGTCAAAGGGAAAAAGTATACGGAAAAGTGTGACATTTACAGCTTTGGCATAATTCTTTGGGAAATATTGTCACGCAAAAAGCCCTATCGGCACTTGGAGAATCCGACTCGCGAGGCAATTATATATAACGCCCTTAATGGCGATCGACCGCAATTGAGATTCATAACTTTACCAAATTGCTTGAAAGTAAAAGAACTGATACAAAAATGTTGGGAACAAAATCCGGATGAGCGACCTTTTGTTGAAAAATTAAGACCCTTACTTAAAGTTGAGTTAATAAGAGCAAGGATTGCCAAATAAAGATACCCCACATGTTCAGGAAATATCAAAAGCTTTCGAATGAGTTTTGATTTGATTGCGAAGTACAACAATAATGTTGTGTTTAACTACATGTCGCTAAAAAAAATCCCAGTAGCGAGCAGTACTTTTGGGCAAAAATCAGTACATAGTTTCGGTGTAAACTCAACATTAGCATTGCATTCACAATATGATTAAGCCTAGCCTAGATGAAATTCACTTTTGAAAATAAACACTATATGTAAGTACATGTATATTTTATTAAATAATTGAACATTTCTATGTATTTGATACAAAAAGACATCAGTACAGGTATGCAGTTAAGTTATACAGATAGTTGTACAGATTGCAAAATGATGTGATATAATAGCTTATCTTTAAGATACTCATATGACCTTTCATAAGACCTTTAAACGGAGTGTGCCATAAAATAAATAAATAAAAAACAAAAGATTGCGAATTTTTACAACAGAAAGGAGCAATATAAATATGGAAATGGGATTCGCATAAATTACAGCTAAACCAGCTTAAGTAGGACGTGGTAGAGGAGAAAGGGGTGTCGAGTTGTGGGAAAGTTTGGCCGATGTACATTAGATAATTACCTAAGAGTACTAGTTATATAATTATTGAATTTATAATTATTATAAATATGTGTGGGATGTGTGTGTGTGTGTGTATCGTATAAAGACATATGTTTACTAGTTGGCTCGAATGGTTCGATTCTTGTTCATATTGGTCAGCATCAATGATATATATGATGTCAACAGATCGTCCATTTTATAGCCCAGCGAAGTCTCGCACAGCAACTTCGAGCCACGCACCAGATTTCCAATGGTCATGTGAAAGTATGTGTTGCCCGATGACCAGTTCGAGATGCGCGTAAAAGGATGCGTAACCAGTATGTCCTGAAATACATAATTTATTGATTATAAATATAGTTGAAGCGTATTGAATATGGTATTAGTATTTACCTTTGTTACTGGATGTATTAGACTCACGCCATGCTTGTTAATGGCAATGAGCAGCATTTCTGGATAATTTGGCTCGGTGGTTTGCTTCACCTCAAAGAATGCAGAGCCAAAAGTGGGCCATCTGAATATGAAAAAATAAATGAAGAGTTAACAAAAATGTTTTTTATCCATACATAATCGTAATCCTACACACACATACCTGTAAACGATCTTTAGGAATGCAACTTTGGCATCCTCGGAACTCATGCCACCATCCTGATTATATGATGCCACAATGGAACGCTTCCATTCGCTTGTGCTCTGCATCTTCATAATATCAGACGGTATCAGTTCGCGCAGCATTTGTCTGAAAGGGTTTATGGAATGACGTAAGTATGTTGGCCAAAAAGGACAATAAGACGCTTACGGTATGGCCTGCAGTTCCTGTTTGTTCTCACCAAAGCGAACACGAAAGACAAGTGCGGCCAACTTAGCGGCCTCTTCGCGGGAGCACTTGTGATAGCCGCGCAATAGCTTGGGCAGCTCCTGGTGATAGTGAAAGATGAGATCGGCATTGCGATCCTTGCCTGGCACCGTATTCGTCCACAGTTTCTTCATGAAGAAGACCTGATAGGTGAACTGAGGATTTGCGCCATCGCGTATAGGACGCGCTTTCTTAATCCAATCGGTCAGATGGCGAACAAAGTCAAAGAAGAAATCACCCTCGGGCACTGAAATCACTTTATCGGCGATTTTTACAAACAGTGAGAATCCCTCGCTGGTACGCAGTGAAAGACGCTGCGAGATATTGTTGCAAAAGTCCTTGGCACGCGTGGATGAATCCACTTCGAACGCTTCGTCTGTATCGTCCGGAAAGTAGACCTTATGAAAGATTTGCGTCGTCTTGTGCTGTATGGCCTCGACCTCCACTTGATGCGGTGGATATTTGCGCTGTCCATGGCGTATAGTCTTTTGCAGGCGATGCATGGAGTCCTGCGAAATGGGATGACGACGCGTGCGCAAAAATATTAGCAGCTCCTTGAGCAAACCCTGCGAACAGGCAAACAGTCCCGTTGCCAGCCACATCAGCTCCCAGCCGCGCTCCTCGGACAGCCGATTGCGATTGTCAGTTAGCTGCTTCATCAGCTGGCAATAGATCTCGTCACGCAATATCTCATGCTTGAGCGGGCCGTCGAAGATATGATCGGTTATCTCGTTGCCCATGCGAGGACGCTTCGATGGCAGATCGCCCATATATTTGAGTATGGCAGCAAAGGCGAAGCACGCCTCCTCGACCAGTTCCTCCTTGCTTTGAAGTTTGCGCAGCAGCGGCGCCTTAATCGGATCCCTGGAATGTCGCCACAGTTCCTCGCTGCGTTTGGAGCTAAGCGTTAACGTTTTGGACATGGTGCGCTTTGGTGGCAAACGGAAATGATCCAATGCATATTCCATAAGCGTATGCGGACGATCGCGTGGCTCAACAGCGCCTCCATTGGATACCATGCTAAGGCGTCGGCCATGATGAGCTTCCTCAATGTTAAACAAGGCCAATATGTCCTGCGGCGGCTTACTCAATGTTGGCAACACATAGACCGTTTCGGCGGGAAAATCACCGCGCTCCTGCGACCGATCGCAGCGTCCAATGCACCAGCCATTATTCAGCACCGATTCGCCACATGACTCATCTTCCAGTATAATCAGATCGCCCTTGAAAAACGACAGAAAGCTGGTGCCGTCCGATGGTGCACGATAATCCTGCAGCGCAATCACAAATTTGGAACTGCAAGTCGCAAAACAGAAATTAAGATTGAGTTTATTTAATATCTCGGCCAACCACTTACCGTTTCTTGAGGCCATCCAAAAAGTAGACGACCAGATCACGTATATCTTCCGCATTGGGACTCTGGAATGTGAACTCCTCGCCGCGTACCGTGGACAGGCTAAAGGTCTGGGTGAACACCTTGTTGGTCTTTTGGCTCGAAACGGCTGTGATCTCGGGAAAGCTGAGCTCAAGCAGCACCTGCTCCTGATCGTCCACAACATAAACGCCCGTCCAGTTGACCGCTATGATGACATCGTTCTTGGGCAAATTGGGACCCGAATTGCGATAGGCCTCGTAGAAGCGCGAAAAGAGCAACGGCCACTTGTACTTGGCATAGCTGACGATGTCCTCTTTGATCTTGAGCGCTGCTATCTTATCCTTGACATAGTAGGACTTCTTGTAGGCCTGCAACACCAGTGCCGCCCATCGCTCAATGGCCTTGTCGATGCCGCTGAGACAGAAATCGGGTATAAAATTGGGCAAGAGTGTAAACAAACGCTCCATGGACATGTCTGTGCCGTATTCGATAAAATACTGTTGAGCCGCTATCATGGCCAGATCCTCCTCCTTGTCGCAACGGTATTCTCCGAATTTAACGCCGCGCACAACCTGCTGATAAATGAGATTTGTGGCCACCTGATCGTTGGTTGGCTCATGCCATGGCGCAAATATCTCCTTGCGAAAGAACAGACGCCATGGTGCATTGCGCTCCTGAGCACCTTGCTCCTTGGCATATTGCTCGCACTGCGATATAGCGTCCATCACATGATCACCGCCGCTGCCAAGCGAACTGACTTTGTCAAACAGCGCGATATAGAGCGAAAAGCCAAACTGATCCTTCAGTGTTATTTTATCCGATAGCTGATTACATAATTCGCGCGCCGTTGTCGCTGAATCGGCCAGCAATGTTTTCGTATTGCCATCCATAAATGTAATTGGCAACATGATGGGCTTCTTCGACTTGGTCGCCTGCAGTTCTAGCCAGGATGGCGGCTGATTTCGTGTGCCATTATTGAATGTACGCTTCAAACGCTCCTCACAATACGGCGCATAGCCGGGCGGACCCTCTCGAATGAACGCTCTCAAATAGTTGACAAACTTCTCCGACGGTGCAAAGCAGCCAACGCATAGCGACAACAATATCCAGCCGCGTGCATGCGATGATTTCAATGGATTATTTGTTAGCTGCTTGCATATCTGGCAATAGATCTCGTCGCGCAATTCCGCTCGCAAGATGCCATGGCCAATGATGAAGTGTAGCTTCTCTAGATTCGATGTTGGCCGCGATTGCAACCACGATTGATAGCTATCTGCCGTATATTCATCATCCTGCAATCGCCGGCGCACATCCTCGCCCAGTTTATTCTTACGCTTAAGCGTCAACGAGACAAGCTTGTGGCGTATCGAGCGCGGTTTTTGCTTAAGGAAAGCCTCCGGATCGAGACCCATCAGTTGAGCTTCTTGAAATTCCTGAAAAACCAAGAAGAGTGTACTAGATTTGAATTAAATTTTTTGTTTGTATTTATTTACCTTGCTCCTGATGAAATTGCGTCCGAGTGTCGCCGTCACCTTGGACATCACGGATGTGGTGTCCATGCGATCCATGGTGTGATATTTGGGCTCCTGCATATCACCCGTAAAACGCAATATGGTTATCCAGAGTGCCTGGGCAGCCAGCTGATCGCCTTGGGTGTGCAAAGGCAATAATGGATGCTTGAGTGCCTTCTTGGCATACTGATGATTCACATTGCCCTGGAAATAGGTGGCAGCAAACTTTTGAAACTTATACTCGGACAGGTCCTCTTCATCCTCCGAGATGTGCATGGGCGCAATGTCCTCCTGATTAACCGCCTGGCCATGTGGCAGATCATTGAACACAGATGTCTCGCGTCCGCCGTGCGGTGTCGGTGCATCGCTGCTGGAATCGGGCAAAAAATCAAACATGGCCTCAACCAGTTTACCATCGTCGACGGGCTCCTCCTGTTTTCTGGCCGCATCATTAATAATATTCATTTTGACCTCGACACGCCGCCGATCCTCTAGCTGCTCCTGCAGCTCACGTCGCTCCAGCTCATGCAATCGATCCCGATAATGCTGTTCGGCAATCTCACGCGCATGCTTATTGCCGCGATGCAACAGCTCCTGCTCCTCCAACTTGCGCAGCTGCAACACCTCAGCAAACTGTTTATGCTCGAGCCTCACCTTGCGATACCTACGCACAGCAATCATGCGTCGCACATGCGACTGTATCTTGATCACTGCCCACATCTTGTGACCATATTCCCGGCGCACCAAATAGCCACGCGCATGCGCCTGCAGTCCCACAATGTGTCCACGCAAATGACGAAAGCGATGCGATAGCACACGCGATCGTATCAATGCCTGCAATCGCATATAGCCCACTCGCATCTTGCGGTAACGCTGGCGTTGTGCATAGCCCTTCCAGACACGCTGGACGCTGATTGCGGCAGCGCGTAGACGAAGATAGCGACGTCTGTAGACCCAGCCGCGTATGCTGCGCTGAAGTATTAGGATTTTGCGTGTGAGCACACGATCACGCTCCTGCTCCAAGTACAGATCGTGCGCATCCTTCAGGAAGACCTTGGTGTGGCCCAGCTGATAATCGGATTTACCCAGAACCATGGCGCAAATGCGCGTTGTTGCTGCCAAGCAATCGGTGCGGTGTGCTGGTGGCACGCCCGCAATAAGAAAACGATAGCGTTCGACAAATTCCCGGAAGCCGTGTCGTATGGGATAGCCGGCACGTCGTATACGTATTGTCTCCATCATGCCCGAGTAGCGCAGCTGGCGACAGCATAGGCCACGATCGAACATCATGGGCTTCTTGAGCTCATTCGGCTTGATGCAGCGTATGAAGAAGGGCTGGCAGCTGCTTAGTGTTTTCATGAGGGCATCGAGACTCTTGCGGAACTGTGTTGATAGTGTTGGTGTGCGTTTACGTGTCTCAGCGCCCATTTCAATGTCTTGGGCAAAGATTTGACGCAAGAACTTATTGCCGCTCTGGCTGACCAAATGCAATAGATCCGGACTGAAGGTGTCGCGATTTTTGTCCAGAAAGCCGCGTGTATCGTAGAAAACAACACCGGCAAAATGATTAAGGCCAAAACTGGTGTTGATGTCCGATTTGGGCTTTAGATAGTTCTTGTGCGAGCCGTGCGTCTTATGCAGCTTGGCGAGCATGGTCTGGTCGGTGCCCTTGGGAAAGCGTGCCTCCTCATCGATCAGTGCCATAATATTAAGCTGCTTGATGGCAATCAAATCGAGCGCATCCTGATTATCCACGAACTCAATGTGCTGCCAGTTGATGGCCTCATGATTGTATTCCTCCTGCTCCAGCTTAAAGATGTGCTGCACAAAGAACTGCTGCAGATTCTCATTCGCATAGTTGATGCAAAACTGCTCAAAGCTATTCTGATCAAAGTTCTCAAAGCCAAAAATATCCAGCACACCGATCGCATTGCGCGACGTCGCTCTTGGCTTAAAAATGGCCGTATTGATTTTACGCACAATATGCACAAACAGGCGTCCATAGATGCCCTTGACAAATGCGTCGCGCACATCAACCGACTGATCTCTGGAGAGCGTTGAGACAACAGTCTCTCCATGTGCGAACAGTGTGCGTCGAGTAAGTGCATCAATTAGCGGCTGTATGGGCAGACCAAGCAGTCCAGCCACTCGCTCCACATTGATGTGTTCCGGTATTTCCGTCGCGTCCAGATTATCCACAACGGTTGCCTTGTACTTTATATTGCCACAATGCAACAGCGCTGCCAGCAGCTTGATTATCTCCCAGATCTCTTGGTCGGAGAACAGCAGCACCTTCATTGCCGAACGTATATCCGAGAATTCAGCTGCATCGTCGCGTCCCTCACATGTAATGCTGTTGCCGCCCGTCAAGTATCTGTTGAGAAGGTAAAATATATGTATAATATTAATAGAGATTTTAAAATAATGATGGATATGGATTGTAAAAGAATAAAGATTTTGGTATCAACTAAAATATCCTTTGCTTACTTGTAATCAGCAGCTGCGCCAAGTTCTAGACGACTCTTCTCATCGGCTGAGAGACCAGCTAGAATGCAATAGAAGACATGATAATTGCGCTCGCTGTGATTCTGCGACACAATGCGTGACTTCTCCAACAGATATTGTTCGATTTTGGCGCCCTCGATGACGCCATTCGCACTAAAGTGTATGTCAATGTATTTGCCAAAGCTAGAAAACAGACAAATGGGAATCGAATCAATTACAAAACAATGTTAGATGCAACTAAGTATATACCGTGATGAGTTATCATTGCGTATAGTTTTGGCATTGCCAAAGGCTTCTAATATGGGATTGGCCTCGAGGATTTGCTGCTCGATCCACGAGTGCTTGCCGCTAATTGCAGCCAAATATTGCAAAATCAGTTTTGTGCTCTCCGTTTTGCCAGCCCCCGATTCGCCAGATATAACAATGCACTGATCCTGGCGATAGCGTTTCATATGCGCATACGCATTGTCCCCAATTGCAAATATATGCGGCGGTAATTCACCAATTTTACGCTCCTTGTACAGCTTGATCTGATCACCCGTATAGATGGGTAATATCTGATACGGATTGACAGCGACCAATATGGATCCGGTGTACGTCTAAAAAGCGGTATAAGGAACATTATTATATTTGTTAAATATTATTTATTCATATTTATTTTAATTGAATTTTACTTACATATATCAGATTCTCTTTGTAACGTATAAGCAGATTACGTAATATGCCCGCCTCGTGTAGATCACCGAGCGATATCATATCCTCGACACCTTGAACGGATGAGGCATGCATCGCCTTGATGCGACGCTCTGGGGCAAGCCATAATTCGTCACCATCATCGTTTCGCACCTGGATGCGACGACCCTCCGCTGAAATGACACGTGCTCCAATGGCCACATCGAATTCCCGACCCGATGCGGGTTCTATCCAGATGTAGTCACCCTATACATATATGTGTGTGTGCGTGTGTGTGAATGGAAAAGCAAGTGGTTACAATTTGACATTCCAGTTTACGAGCCATGGGGTTGCCATGGACATTTTCACGAGGGCCATAAAACTTTGCTTTTTTGTAAGAATCACTCGAGCGTAACAAAATAAAAACAACAAAAAAGAACAAACAGCCAGGGACAGACATAGTAAATAAACGAGTCATGGGAGCGATCCACCCATAGATACATATGTACAAAGGTAAGAGTGCTTGACTAACGGATACTTTGTAATATTAAATGTATTCAATTAATTAATGTTGAAATTATTCGAATTTATACTCCATTGAGGTATGTTTTGAGTTTTAAAGTCGTTTTTACACCCGTAAGAAATAAAAAAAAAAACTGGTTTCAAAATATAGTTACTTTAATTTCTGGAACATTTGCCCTGCTTTATAAAAACAGGGTACTAACGAAAAAATAAAATACCTACACAGGTACAGTGTTGCGCAAAACAATAGCAACAAAATCTGCGTCACACTTTTACCCTCTTTATTTAAAAATTGATAAATATTTGTTTTATATTTTAAATGAATATAAATAAAAAAATAATTCCCATTTCATATATATATACAAAATATCAATAAACCTCTGATGAATTTGGGGATTCGCTTAAGCTTAATTTCACCAAACCTTATCAACCTCAATCGCAACTGTCCATAAAACGGTGGTTCAGCTTGATCTTCTTTTTTTTTGTAAAATTAATAAACGAATAATTTGATAAGTTGGCTTCTCCAGAGGCTTTTGAAATATGTTCTCTTAGATGTAATTAAACCTTTGGCGCTATCCTATCAAAGGTTAGGACATGTAGCTTTGTTGCAAATCAACTTTTTGACAGGAAACGTGTATACAAAAAAAGCACAATAATATTTTGACCTTATAGTTTTTGGTGTTCTGTATCATTTTAATCGGAAACGTAATTAATCGACAAACTTATTTGTGAAATTTTCAATATAATATCTATTTTGTTGATGATTTCTATCTTTTTCAACTTATTAAACGACAATTACAACAATAGTTTCGGCCTATTTACTATTTAATAGTTATATTTAAAATTTATCTTAATTTGTTTTGTGAATTTTTGATATTGTTTTCCGCAGTTATATTTTAAAGTACATTATTATTTTTATGAAATGAAAACTGTTTTTGTATATAAATTTTAATTACATTAAAAAGCAAATATCTATCATAAGACAAATTAAAATCATAAATGTTGTGTGAATATTAGTGTGACAATCGTTTTGTTGCTATTGTTTTGCACAACACTGTGGACATACATACATTCGTACATATTTGTGTCTCAACTTCCGTTTTGGAAGTTTTAATGGCACTAACAAGAGATCGTATATCGTTTTTCTTTCTCTCTGTCTCTCTGCCTGATATTTATCGGATGTGCTGTTTACTTACACGTGTTACAATCACCATATTCGTGCTCCTTCATTTACTGTTCCCGGCTCTCTGGCATCCACCAACACACGGCGCGTTAAGCTGTTTAAAAAGAGAGGATGGAGAAGAAGAGACGACGTTGCTATAATCAAACAAAAACAAGCACATCAACAAGTTGCTGCAGGCGCTTATAACCGGCTGTAGAAATAATAAAAATGAAAGAAAAAAAACAAAAACGATGTGGTGGAAAAAAAATTAAGGTGAAGTTTACGGTAAATTGAAAGAATCTACAAGTTTGTCGCGTCTTCGCTTAAATGTGTTTTTTCTTTTTTGCTGGCAAAAGCATAAAGCTGTGTTGCTATCTTTCTTCCCATTTCATCATTTTATTTTTTTTTATATTTTTTTTAGCAACCATTTAACACTCTACGACAAGGTTCGTCATTGTTCCTTTTTTTTTCATCGATTCGATGACAATGCAAAGACATATTCTAATATTGAACCGAATGAGAGAACAAAGCCAAAACATCTTTAGACATGCAAAACAGGCCAACAACAGGCACAGTTTCACTTTTTTTATTTCCCTTCAAATCAGAACCACGATCAACATTACATTATTGTTATGCAAATGCAATTTGTTTATGCTCTCTTCTGGTTATATTTTTGATTTGTTTTCATTCCAAAAATTTACTTTCATTACTTATACGGCGAACTTAACGCTTACGATATGGAAATAGAAACTTTTGGGACCAAGCGAAAGCTTTTTACGTATGGTTATTGGTTTTGATTTTTCGAATATAGAAGTATAGTTTTATTTCCGTTTTTCCAATGCTTAAAAGAGGGAAAATTACTTTAAGTTATTTGTTAACATTTACAGCAAACAATAAATAAGAAAATAAAGTTCAAATTCCAAATTTGTAGTTAGATAAAATTCATATTTATTTTCATGTAATGGAATAAATGTGCCAGCTTAAGTACAATTTTTAACGAGTATCAATTTCATAGCATGAAAACAATCTGCTTAAAACCTGATGCAAGCGTTTACCTAAGTAAGATCATTGCACAGTTGGAAGCGTCTCTGGAAAACTGATATGCTACTAACAAACATGTATGTATGTATGTAAGTATACGAGTGTGCTTTTTGCAGACAGACGGCATAACTAAGGCATCGGTTTTTTGTATGTTTGTATGTATTTAGATATGTACACATATTAGTACATTTAGCAGCCCGGTTACGCTCTGACGATCCAAATTCAATGCAGACAACAGCGCTGCGATCCTCACACATACACACACACACAATGTTAAGAGAGTGTGTGAGAGAGAGAATGTGTAAGAATAATTAGGTGGACTTCTCAAACGTAGCAATTAAAATATGTATTGAGTAATCATGTTATCACTAACAATAACACTGATAAGCGTGTACGAGGCAATGCTAAGCATAAGCAAAAATAAACAAACGCCGAAAATGAAAATTCTGCGACATTATTCAATAAAAGCACGTTCCAACCGCAGATTTTCATAATATGTATCAGATATGTACTTTGTTGAAAATGCATAATCGCATCTGATAAAAATTCAGACAAAACAACAATGCCAGAATGCAAGAAGCCAAAGTATGTAAATACTTAAACAAAAAAGTAAAATGTGTACAACTCTGATTGGAATGGATCGACGCATTTGAGCACGTATGGAAAAACGCACGTGCAAGTGTGCGTGTGTGTGCGTGTGTGAGAGTTCACCTAGAGTCATTAGTGAAAGTTCGTGAGGCGCTGTCACGCAGTGCTGCCATTTCCGCTTTTTTCCCGTCAGATCCGACGGTTTTTAAAACGCGATTGCGGGAAAAATTTAAAAATCGCGGGAAGCGATAATTCGGCATTTTTTGTATAATTTAAACCGCTACTTTTGCTCTTGAATTTATTTGGTCTTTTTTTTAGGATTTTGTGATTATTTAGTTTTTTAATTCAGAAAATTACGTGATTTTGCAGTAAAATTGCTTACATAAATTAAGCACACTGTATTTGAATTGAACTTTAATTTAAAAAATACATATTATAAAAATCTGATTGTTTCTTCTTTTCTTTGGGATTTAGCTTTTTTTTTTGTTATTTTCTATTTGTTTAGCTTTTTAGCTCTTGAAAAAATGGCAACACCGCTGCCACGTACATTACGGTTTAAGTATAATACAAATCTACTATCTGCATACATTATCATGATTTGCTTTTTTCACTTTGACATTAACAGCCCGCTTTTGTCTGTGTTTGTGTGCTGCATTAAAGAGATCATTTACAGCTGCTCTTTTGAAAACTTCTAAAATATATCTACATACGAAGCGGCGCGTTGTATTAGTTTTTAGTTATTTATTTATTTTCTTACACTTTTATACCGACCTTAAAAAAAGTTTCACCAAACAAACAGAAAGTCGCAGTCGGTGGCTGCGTGTGCGGCTGAAAAGTCGCGAAAGCTGCACAGCAACAACAACAACAACAAAAATAATAATAACTATGTTAACAGACGCTAATACTCACACACACACACACGCACACAATCTGGAGCTTTTTTGTAAACGCTTTTATTGAAAAGGGTTATCTGGCTGCAAACAGCAATGCAACAAGCTACAAAATATCCCGTTGTGCAACGAACCGGCCAATCAAGTGTTATAATTGTTGTTATTGAATAGAATTCTAACCCCGGCTCAAGCGCAAGCTCAAGGCTTAAGATGAGAGCGAGTTGTCGTCTGACGTTTTTTTTATTTTTTTTTCTCTATGAATTGAAACAGGCGAGTAAGAGCAAGAAAGAGAGCAAGGTGTGAGGGGGGCGCCCATGATGCCATGAATGCAATATGAGCCGCTCTCCACAAAGCGTTCTGCTCTCTCTCACTCTGAGCTCTTTAACAGGTGCGCAAGTATGTGTGTGTGCGCCGTTGTGTGTATGTATGTACATATGTATATGTTTATGCGCATATTAGTACCGTTCTAGACAACAAAACCTGAAGCGTTGCTAACCATCATTTGGTCAGAGGCTTAGCCACAATGCAGCCACGTCTCAGCTCATCTGTTAACACAATCACACATGCATATGTATGTAAACAATAAGATCAAGTTGGGTGTCAGATTAACTTGTGACCCTTAAAAACAAAAATAACTACGCCCTTGGCTTACAATGATTCTCTTATTAGATTTTCAGCGCACTTTTCTAGTTTCACACACACATACACAAATACGCATGGGTTGCAGGGTGAATGCACTCATTTTCTTTCACAATAGAAACGTTAGAGAGTTGCCTTTAAATTTGTAAGCAGCGCTCGATAATGAATACACTTTTGCGGCATTTAACTGCTAGTATTTAATTAGCACTTTGGTCACTTCTAGCCAGGTACAAGTATAAGTTCCAGTTCCAGTTCCAATCCAAGTCTCACTCCCAGCTAAAACTTGTAGCTTGGGAGCCAAGTTAAAGCGGTATATTCTTTAAAAACAGGTTACATAAATAGGTCACGCACCATCGAGTGCAGCGCGCAACAGGTTAACAATGGCAGTTTGGACTTTAACTTGAACTTTACTTATTGCCACTTTCGACACTCATTACCCGTTAAGTACACACATTCGCGTACGCAAACGTTGAGGTTTAAGTCGTTTTTAGCTAGGGTGATTTTTTTTCACTTGTTTTTTTTTAACGGTAGTTACCTCAACAACCAAAATACGCGACCGAGCACAATAACCGAACACAACCGATCGTCGCAAACAAAAACTGTGGACTGTTTGTAGTGTGACCGAACGCGGTTAACGTATTCTGGTACTAGAAAATGTGGCCAGGCTCGTGTATACTGAAGTTTTGTGACGTCAGCCAGGTGTTTTAAGTAGTTGACTGAAGCTGCCAACTTAATGCAAATGAAAATTAGCACAAACAAAATCAAGTAAAGGAGCATTTGCTTGTAGAAATCGTTTGAATATTTATAAATTGCAAACTAAAATATTATGATGTACAAAACATATGTAGAAAATAAATGCAGTTGGCAGCACTGCCGTTGCGTGCATACTGTACCAATAACAATAACAACATTATCAGCACAAATTCGAGCATCTGAGGCGGATTAGAGCGGCAAAAAAAAAATAAATGAAACTTCTATAGTATTTTTGTTGAATCATTTTTATTTGTATTTTATTATTGAAGTTTGTTGGGGAATACAACCACAAAATGTATTTGCATGCTGAATGTGTGTGGGTGTGTGTGTGTGTGTTTGCGTGTGTGTCGATGTTGATAGGGAAGTTTTGTATGTATCCGTAAATAAATGAACATTTTTTTAGCAAAACTTCCAACGATTGCCGCACTCATTGCACATGACGAAGGTGGTCATCGGTTCGTCGGCAGATCGCGTCTGGAGCTGATTGTAGGTGCAGTTGCGCTTTTTGCATTTGCCGCACTTCAACAGATCGGTCTTGGTGCCCTGAACTGTAGCCAGTTGGGCATCATTGATTGCCTCCTTGACGAACTTTTCGCGCAACTTTTTCATCTCATCGCTGGCCATCTCCTCGGGCGTCATTTTGGCCAGCTGCTTGGCGGAGACGGCGCCGCACATGAAATTGCCACGCAGGCCCGGATTCTTTGGATCCTTTAGATTCGCCACACGCGATCTTATGCGATTCTTGTACTTCATGTCGGTATTCTTAAATTCAATATAAATGGCTTCCTCCAGTTCGGCGGCCATTTCATCGGGCGAGGCACAACCGTCAGGCACTTCGCCCATCTTTAATGCCGTTGTTAGCATCTCGCGGCACTTGAGACGCACTGCATCCGTCATACCGCCACCGGACGCTGGAAATGATGTCTGTGCCGAGGACGATGATGATGATTTCTTTTCCTCGCGCCTATCCTTTGTTGTTGTCGAGGAGGAGTTGGAGCTGCTCGATGACTTCTCCTTGCCGGCTGAAGAATTTGATTTGCTGGCACTCGACGATTTATTATTGCTGCTAGCCGAACTGCCCCCCTCCTTGCTGGCAGCGCTGCAATCCTTGGCATCCTTGCCGTTGTTCTCCTTCGGCGTTGTGCCGGCTGCGGGCGCCGGGCTCGCGAGAAAACGTTTCCAATTCTTGATTAGCGTCTTGGCCAGTGCAATCACCTCGTCATCTTTGCTGCTCTTGCGCAGCTCATTCACCGTCATCCCGATCCGCGTCTTTGTCAATATCTCCAGATTGATGTTCAGCGTTTGGAGCGCTTTCAGCAAATCCAATGCTTGGTCCTGTCCCTGTGCCGAAACAAAACACATAAATAAAACCGTCATTTGATGTCATCAATTAACTTACTGCTCCATCGCTGGCCGTCGATATTTTGAGAATTTTTTTCTGAATTCGAAACACTTCGTCCTCGACGCTCATTTTGACAGTCGCAGACTATGTTGGAATGACAGACAAGAAGTTAGGTTAAGTGTTGCGATGCGTTTGGAATTTGAAATTCATTGATAGCTACAATAAATGTGAAACAAATGGACAATTACATTGATTTCCCTCCAATAAATGTTGTTTACTAATTTTTCTTTTCTGTATTCTCAAGAGCTGGGTGGTTCAGTTCTGATTTTAGTTCAAGTAGCTCATTTGGTTCTAACTTAACAGTGCCATTTTGAGTATAGCATATGTACGGCCATATTGCATCGCTTGGTATATTTTATGGTATTTTTGCTTTTGGTCAGACCAACGAGTATAACAGATCTCGTTGATACAGACTGCATTTGCCGGCTCGTTTGTCATTCAATTGTGAAGTTTCGAACGCGCAACGCTGAAAATAAAAATTTGGTCAGAGTGTGATTTTTGGGTGAGTACACAAAGTGCAGTTATGTGAGGAGTATATATGTATGTATTTCAATTGTAAGCCATTGCGAAATATAATAAGGCAAATCGTATATTTTTTTTGTAACTTCAGAAAATAGCGTGCAATGTGAATTCATTGATATATATACATATATACGTTAATTCGATTAAAACATTAAATAAAATGTAAAACATTTAAGTACATTCATTAAAATATGTTTGTGCGTGAACACACAATTTGTAAAAATGCGTTTCACAATTGCATTTCGGAAGAGCTCTCTTCGATTCCTTTTACTTAAAACGGTTCTTTATGTGTCTCGCCTTCATTTCGCCGTTATATCCTAGGGTTGCCGAGAGCCACTGTTTTTGGTTGTGCTGCTTTTGGTATACCAAATCAGCATTTATCGACAAAAGTTGGCAACCCTAAAATAAAAAAGATTCGACATACCTAAATATTTTCTGATCTATGCTTTCATTTTATTTTCTAACTCTTTTATTTCGACTCTTCTCTGTCATCTGGCTTTGGAGCAAACAGCTTGTAGTGTATAAATCGCAGTTAAACCTTATGTTAAAAGGTGAGTGCATTTTTTTGCAGTTCTGAATGAATTAAAATAACTATTCGAAAAGGGTCGAGTGTCTTTTCATTATAGCTTTTAAATAATTGTAACATTCGTCGTTGCGGCCATTTGTCAAATTGCTTTAAAAAAAACCTAGTTTTCTTACTTTTGACAAGTCCTGTACGCTTCAATTTGTTTTTGAAATTGGACAAGATATAAATTTAAAACACAGTGCAAATCATGTATGTGAAAATTATGAAACAAAACTAAAACATTTCACACCGCAAATTGCAAGGCTTTTTTTTTTTAATTTACATACACGTGTTGGTTTATGCATATTGCTTTTTATCGAAAAAAAAGAAGTTTATTTTAAAATAGTTATTACCGCTTTTTTCTGATTGATATTTTGCCGTTTTGTCTTCATCCGCGTTTTGCATAAGAAAATACTGATTCTACGTTTTTTGGTATATGTAATGTAATTTTTGAGATTTCCAGTTTAACATGTTCGGTTATGCTCTGTTAAGTTTTAAAAATGAGTTTATGGACTGCGGTTAAAAGCGAATTTGATCTTCAATCCATCTGGGTTTATCTTGTGTTAACTTAAATGCCAAAAGAAGGATTTCTTCAATAGTCAAACTTCCATATCGAGAACATCCGTTTTGAGTTGTTTTGTAGAATTCTACAATTTGGTTCAGTGAAAAACCCATTCGAACCCATCGAATTTTTTTCATAATGAAGGATTTTGTTGTTTCCTTGAGATGCGTTGTATGGAAAATCGTCTGTTTTATTATTTTTATTAAGATAATATTAATAAAACAATAAAATATTAATTTTCGGAAATGAAACACTACTTTAAAAATGTTTGTGTGTTTTTCTTTATTTTTATCAAATAATTTTTAGTTTTTTAATATTTTTGTTGTTGTTTTAAACGAGTTTCGCTCAACGTACTGTTGAATTGGGGGTTTTTTGTTTTTGTTTTGTTCCATTCATTGGGCTCTAAATACAATACAATATTAGTCAAAAAATGTATGTTGTATTCGTTTGTTCATCTCTCTAAGTGGTTTAGTCATAAAATTTTGTTGTTGCCATTTCCATCATATATAAGTTTCAACTTTTACGCATACTTATTTATATATATACTTATGTATATATTGTTAATTGTAAGAAGCATACAATTTTACAGGGCTCTCTTGCAGGATTTGGTTTCTTCTCTTTCTCTATAATTTTCTGCTGAATATTTTTAAGCGATTTTGCCAACCGATTTGATGTGTTTTTTTGTTTTGTTTTTGTATTTGCATAACTCTACTTATTAAGGTGTTTTTAGTTTATTTATTACATAGTATATTTGCTCCAATAGTTAATTTAAATTTGTTTCTTTTGTCTTTGTCTTTAATAATGCTTAAATTTATATATTGATTCTTGTATCAGTGTGTGTTTGTGTGTGTATTGTGATTAAATTTATTATATATGATGCACATAATTTTTGCTTTATAATTAATGTAATAGAGTTTGCATCAAAGCGATATACGTATATATATACTATTTGATATATATATAAAATATTTTTTGATTTATAAGAAACACAATTACAAGATTTCAACACTTAATATTCCGTTTTCTTTTTTTGTATTTGTATTTGTTTCTTCTCTAATTTAATATCTGGACTACTGAGTTTTACGTTTGTTGTTGTTGTTTTGTTTATTCTTTTGATCATTTATTAATTTTTAAAATACATAATTGTAACACAGTAAAAATTAAAAAAATCCACTCTCATATGCAGACTTAGTGCATATAAAAATGTTTTAACAAAAATATGTATGTGTAAGGTTAGTATTAGTATGCGTGTCTGTTGTCTGCATTGTAGTATGTGTGAGTTATGAAAATGCGCCATTTTTTGTTTGTTGTTTTTGTTAAACTGCCTCCTAGGTGAGATGAGAACCACTCGCCAAGGGGAGGAGCTCGTGATGTTAACTTGGTTTTGTTCTTTCCTTTTTTTTTTTTTATATCTTATCTTGGATGGCGGACTGTACTTTTTCTTTTGAAATAGTATACGGTTTCTATATTATTATGATATTCAATGAAAATGTAAGAAATTAAACATTAAAGAGAACCAACAAATTTACAATGTTTGCTTTATATAGAAATAGAAACTTTGCTCTTTAGTTATTCGTTTTTTTTTTGTTGCTCAAAATTGCTTTTCCTTAGATTTACAGTTTGGTTGTTGTTTGTTTGTTTCTTCTATTATTATTGTTTATTTAGTTTTTTCTTTTCATATGTTTTTATCAAGTGTTTTTTTATAATTAATTTCTCTCATTTGCCGTGCGGTTGTTTATTTTTTTCCTTTATGTCTGTTATTGTTTTTGTTGTAATATTGTATTTTGTTTTTGTTGCTTTTGGCTTCGGCTGCGCTGCGGCCGCCATTTATTGAAAATTTTAACGCTTCCCGCTTTTACAGTTTTGTATAGATATATTGTATGTATGTGTGAGTGTGTGTGTGTGTTATGAGGGATGTGTAGGTGATATATTGGTAAACTGTTTCCTGCTCCTCCTTCTCCTTCTTCGCCTCCTAATACAGACACCGAAACTCTCTTAAATTGAATGCACTCCCCGGCGCCTGCGACAGCAGCAGCAGCAGCAGTGAGCGCCCATCTCCCTCCTCTCTCTAGTGTCATCCCCTCTCATCAATCGCCAATGGCTTAGGCGAGCGTTGGGAACTGGCGCTCATCGTTGACCTTGGGTGCAGCATTCTGTTGCCGCTCATTGCCAAAACGTTTGCCAGCATGTCCGCCACCAATGCCGCCGCCCAGGCTGCGACGCTCAATTGGCGGCCGATTGCCGCCCTCGGGACGATGAGCAGATGGGCCACCACCACCACCGCCGCTAGCGTTTCCACCTTCGACATTGGCATGACCACCGGCAGAAGGGCCACCACTGCTGCCGCCGCCACCACTGCCGCCGGCACCGCCTTGTTGGCCGCCCTGTGGTCCACGATTGCCCTCGTTGCGTGGTCCGCCGCCGCCCATACGGGGTCCGCCACGTCCGCGTCCACCGAAACCGCCACCGCCGCCGCGACGTCCATCATTGAAATTGAATTGGATGTCAAGGACGCGCTGTTGACGTCCGACACGTTGCGGATACATGGCAGGGTCGTATTCAAGTTCCTCTTCGCTTTCGTTCTCCTTCTTCTTGGTATTGTTCAGCACAACCATTTTCTTCCACTGCGATGTGTCCTCACCTGGAAAGCATTTTAATTTAATTTAATTAACTTTAATGTCGCATCTTAATGTCATCATTTTGTTTTTTTCTATATAAGGAGTTTTTTTTTTGAGTGGAAGGTAAACTCACCTTCGCCTGCTTTGCGTATGTTGAACTTGGGCTTGATGCGCTGCTGCTGCTGCGCTTTCCATTCATCGAGAGTTAGCTCTTTGGTCTCTTCCTCTGCCGGTGGCTGTTGTTCGGTCGATTGCTCATTGCCAGATTCGTCAGCTTTGCCGCCGCCGCCTTCGGCATTGTTGTTGTTGTTGGTCGCACTCGGTTCGCCGCCTTCGGTGTTACTCTTGTTCACATCGTCGATGGCTTCCTTCACCGATCCCCAATTATGTGCGCCAGCTCCGTCGCGTTTGTCAATCGATTTAACACCTGTGTGTTGAGAAACAAACAAAAATATATGCATTTAATATTTGAAATATAAACTTTTCACATATCTAATTATATATTTTGGATTTTTATTATTGCAGTTAACGAAAGAAGTTGGCATTTTGAATAACTTGACTTTGCCTTTGACTTTGGTAAGTATAAAATAAAACTAATTATGTTGTAGAATGTGAAGAGTCCGACTTCCAGTTATTCACTGTGTAACTGTAAATTTTCTTTATTCCACGCTGTAACTGTAAATTCTCCCTGCAACACGGTGTAACTGTAAATTCCTTGCACTAAAATTCTTCTCAGATTTCGCTTACAGTAAGTTCAAGCAATGTTAAATGATCTCTGCAGATTTGCCTTTATGTTGTATGTCAAAATTACAAAAATATATTTTAGTAAAATATAACTTGTGTAGAATATGTATGTACGTAGTTATGTTATAATCAAACACATATACCAACACACTTAAACGGCTTGTTGCTGTGCTGTGTTTTCCATGGCGTGGAAAAACTGTGTGGGCCTCTCCACACACTCTTTAAGTGTGAAAGAGAGTGGTGGAATGGGAGGGGTGGGGTGGTGAGAAGCGGCCTATTGAAAAAGCAAACTATTTTTAAACACAAATTTCTATACAAAATATTGTGAAAACTGAGAAATATGCGTTTACCTTCCGTCTTTTTATTGTAAGCATAATTTGCCGTAATCAAAATTGGAATTAGTAAAGAAATTAGGAATTTGAATGTTGTTTTTAACAGAAGATACATATATATATTTTTTTTTAACCTGTTGTTTTGGGGTTAGGGTAAATAGTGTGCATGTGTGTGTGAATGTGTGTGTACTCACCAGTTTTGTCTGAGCCGGATTGACGATCAAATTCACGTTTTCGGCCGCCCTCAAAGTTGCGATTTTGACGAGGTGGACGATCGGCGTTATTGCCAAAGCCGCCACCGCCGGGATTGCGGTATGGTCGAGGATTGCCATCGGCAGCGTTGCCAGAGTTGCCACCTGGAGCGCCATTTTCGCGCACGTTGCGGCGATTGTTGCGCTGCTCGCGCGTTACCTCGCCGCCGCCACCACCGTTCTGTTGACGAAAATTGACATTGCGCTGTTGTTGCTGCTGCCCTTGACCAGTTTCACGTGTTTTGCCCGCAGCAGCTGCGGCGCCGCCGCCGCCACCGCCGCCCGAAGTGCGAGCAGCGACAGCAGCCCCACCTTGCTTGTTGTTGTTGAATTTGTCATTGTTGTTGCCGCCAGTTGAAGTTTTCTTGCCATCATTCTTGTTGAGCGCACCTGGTTTGTTTTCCTTTTCGGCTTGATTTGGCTTCTTTACAGTTGCAGCTGCTGTGGATGTTGCTGCCGCTTTTGGTGCCTTTGCAGTTGGCGCCGTTTTTGTGGGCGCTGCGGCGGCAGCCGTCGCTGGCTGCTTCTTCTTGGCTGCGACAAGATTATCTAATGGATCGCTCACATCGTCGTCCATGAACAAAAGTTCATAACGATTTTTACCGGCGCTATCCATGTTGTTGTTGGGCTGCTGCTGCTGCTGTTCTACGACAATTTATCTCCAAATTGATTTTTCCACACACGACGGATTTTATGCAAAAATCACACACAGAATTTCTGAGTTTCTGTCAGAAAAAAAAACTCGTGTGTGTTTGGTCGCTGCTGCTGCGCCTGTATGTTTTTGATGTATGTGTGTGTGTTTGTGTGTATAAGTGTAAGTGGGGAGAAGAAAAAATACGTTTTTTTAGTCTTGCTTTTGCTATTTTTTCCTTTTCGTCGTCGTCGTGTGGTTGCCTGGCTGCGCTCTAACCTTAATTTTCTGCGTTTTTGCTTTGGCTGCTACACACAAACATGCACATATACATATACTACTCAAGCGCACATGTGTTCTACGACCAGAAGGCAAGGCGAAAAAAAGCAAGCATGCTCTGTATGTATACATACACAGAACAGAGCAACTCACGTTTTTCGCTTTAACAGAGTTGCGGCCAAGCATTAACATGCGCTCACTTTTGCGTTATGTTGCTTTTCCCAGTGAATGGCAAACAAATTTGCGCTTCGTTTAGTATTATTGTGTTGCCGTTGCTGTTGAACGTTAAATTTGATTTGTATTTTTTCGTAATTGCTTTTCTTTTCTATTTTTTGGTGCAGTAATCAACCGACTACGATACTATCATGTCTGACTGGGGAGATGAGGTAAGGCGATAACTAACAACGTATAGAAAATTAAATAAACACTGTTATTAATTCTTAGTCTGCGCCGTCCGCGAGCAACATGGAATCAGAGCCCGTGGAGTCGTCTAATGGCGGCTATGGTGACACGGGCGGTGGCGGTGGCTACCGTGGACGCCGTGATGGAGAAGGCGGTGGTGGTGGTGGCTATCGCGGACGTCGTGATGACGGAGAAGGAGGAGACGGTGGATATCGCGGACGTCGTGATAACGGAGAAGGTGCAGGCGGCGGTGGATATCGCGGACGTCGTGATGACGGAGAAGGTGGAGGCGGCGGCGGCGGTGGATATCGCGGACGTCGTGAAGACGGAGAAGGTGGCGGCGGTGGATATCGCGGGCGTCGTGATGACAACGAGGAGGGTAAGCTTCAAAATCAAAATGCGCAAAAAAAATGGCGACTATGTCTATAAAATTAGAATTTAAGCCGTACGTATAAGTCGAATAATTATGTATATGCATCAACATTAATATTTATGTATGTATATGTGTAAGTGTATGTCGTTCTGTTTGCTGATGTATTGTCCCAACTATTGTTACCCCACCAACGCCCCCTTCGAAAAAACAGCGGCTCAACAGCTGCAATACTACGGATTGCGTGTGCCGAAGAGCTACGACATAGAAACGGTGCTGGCATTCATTGATTCGCTCAACTTTAAGCTTGCCGATCAGCCACTGGCGAAGTTGCGCGAACAGCGCGACTATCTGATGGCCGCTTTCAGACATTTGGTGAACCGGGAGTGGGCGACACTTATGGAAACGGAACGCCAGCAGCGCAAACAAAAGATGACAGCTCTGCGCCAGGCAGTCAATGATTCGAATGGTATTTTGGCCGAGGTGAATAGATTGCTCGAGGATGCCGATGATGAATTGCAGCAGAGGCAACAGCAAATGTTTGAGCTGCAGCAGCAATTGGACATCAACACTGAACAACTGAGAAATTTGGGCTTTGATGGCTCATTTGTAGTGCCGGGCCCAGCATTGCCAACAACATCAGCAGCTGCAACAACAACACCAACTCGAAGTCACAGAATTTCAATACGAGCTGCAAGCGGCGATCAAATGGTTGCATCAACCAGCGGTGGACAATCATCATCGTTCATGCAACGTATTCGAAATCTACTGAAGACTGGCGTCAGAAGAAGATATCCGCCTCCAATCGATGCCATCGCAGATGGAGAAGCAACTGTACCATCTTTATGCCAACAACAACAACAGCAACAACAACAATTTTCAGCACGCTTCAATCTGACGCACAATTTTATGAAGCTACGCGAGTTGCGTAAGATTCGCTTTTGTGACCCAAACGAACTGCACAAGGAGCTGCCGTGGCCCCGAATTCCAGCTGAATCGGTTTGGTTGTCCTGCCGACATGATGCAGCAATCCGATTATCATTACTGACAATTTTCGAAAATGAACAGCAGCGTGTGGAGGAGGAAGAGGGTGAGGGCAGCTTTAATAATCCACTGCGACACCATCAACAACGCAATGTGAATACGCCCGACGAGATGCGGATGAACTCAAACGATAATGAGGCATCTGCGGGTACAAATGCAACCCCCATGAATACAAATCCCACAATTAACACATCACCCAGCAGGTAGGCCGAATAAATAAATGTGTACTCTATACTTCCTATATATATATACTATATATATATCTTCTGTTGATCGCGCTCACCTTATTCGTTATTCGGTGCCAGCATCCGATTTTTGAAGGTGCCCAAGAATATTTGATAGAAAATTTTTTTTTTTTTTTTTGTGTTTATGTTGAACTTTCAAACACTTTCAAAAAATTTAATTTATTTTGACTTTCAACACATTTTGACAACGTTCGCTTCAAACATTTGTGACAAAGTTTTCCCATACGAGAGATTTTTCAATGTTGTTCCAATTAGATTATGTCACTGTTTGGTTTTCGAAACTTTCCAATTAAATCGAAACAAATAATTTTTGTATCAAAAACTCCATTTCACTATTCTTAATAATTTAGGTTTTCAAAATATACAAACCTACAAATTTAAAAAAGTATTTATATTTTGAATATAACAATTTTTGACTCTGAAAAATTGTCTGTTAAATTTATTGATTCCCATTGGTAAATTGGTAAAGACAAAGTTGTACTAAAAACAGGATCAGTGCACTGAACCGACGATTAGTCAAAAACAAAAAATGATATACAGTCGACTCTCGTTAATTCAAACCTGCGATAATTCGAACCTCTCATTATTTCGAAGTTATCACGAGTCCCCTACAAAATCTCTCTATAATTCGAATTATGTCCATACATTTTTATACACTCGGTAATTCGAACAAAAAAATCACTGCTACGATGCGGTAATTCGAACTCATATGGTCAAACACTCGACAATTCAAATTTGTCTGTCTCTCTCAGAGCAAAACACTTTTTTTCATTTCTTTTGTGCTTGTGAAAACGAAAAAAACTGTCTTTGCTTGAGCATTCCACTCATTGATCAAGGACAGAGTTAAATGTTTTTTGCGCTCCCTTTCAATTCGAAGTTTTATTTATTTTCTCTCACAAATTTCGAACTATTCAATAATTCGAACATTCGATAATTCGAAATATTTTAAGAGTCCCTCGAATTATCGAGAGTCGACTGTACTTCAAACTCAAAGTATGTTTTGATAAGGACGAATTGTATATTCAGGTCCAAACAAGTTTAGTCTTCATGTTTTTTGTACCACTAGGTTTGATTATCTCAAGAATTAACTCATTAGAAAAGTTAACTGGAATGTCGAAAGACACAAAAATTACGTTTCACAGTTTCATCTCACTAATGAATACATATATCTTCAACTTTATTTCTTTGCTCTTCATATTTTTTAATGAGGCAAAACACCTAGTAAAAAACAAAAAATATTCACACAATTTGCAGCTTACCGTCTGCGATCTTGCCATTACAATCGGGCGGCAATTTAATGGATGAGGACTCGCTATTGGCAACGATGCCATCATTGCCACCGGACATTGACGCATATGGTAGTGGAGAGAACAATGCTGCAACATCGCTGGTGTGGCGTTCACGTGCACAAGCGTTGACGCCGCTACAATCGTATCACAACCAATTGCCGGCCATCGATGAGGAGCAACGGCAAAGCCAAAGAAATCCAACAATGGGTCGTGTACTTGAAATGAGCGGGGAGATGGCACCGGAAACATCAGCTGGAGAACCAGTTAATGTTAATAATAACGTGTTGACTTCGCCAGTAACTTCTTTGCCACGCGATTGGGCATCAATTTTTCGAACACGCGATTCTATCAGAAACTATGGCATTAGTCCGGAGTTAGTTCAAACAAGGCGCAGACGCCAACGCAGACGTAGACGTTTAGCTGTAGCAGATGGAGAAGAAGCACCAGCAGCGGCATCAGCCGTAGTAGCTGCTGTGACAAATCCCGAAGCAGCTGAACCGCCGGGCAATGATGAAGTTATCCTTGAATATTTGTCCAACCTGTTTCAGGCCGCATGGCCACAGGGTGGTGTGGAGCCGCCAGCAGTAGCTGGAGAAGCGGCGCCGGCGGCAGAAGTAATGACAGATATGGTGCAAATCGAGCAACCAGTGGCTGCTGCTCCTCCAGTTGAATCATTCACAAGCTTAAGTGAGCTGCCAGAAAGGGCTATAGTAACGGAAATGCAAGTTATATACCAACCAAGTGTGGCATCTCAGTGCAATCTGGATGGAAACAACCATAGTCTATCTTTCGATTTGAATATGCAATCGACACGGCTCATAACTGATACTGTGGACATTCCAAATAGTACATCAATTGACGATATAGTTCATCAGCAACCACCTCCAGTGCTGATGGAATTATCTCAGCCGCCAACTGATCAATCTGATCGTTTCCGAAGATCCGAAGATCTATGCTTTATAGTGCAGCACCAAGACATGCTTCGTCTAATGGTGGACCACCAGAAGCAACTAAGCGCTGAGCAGCAGCAAGAAGATCGTCAACGCAATCGTCAGATATCAGACGGTACTGAAGCAGACAACATTCGATACATTTCAATGCCCGCTCAGTATACGTACGATCCAAAAATCATATTGGACATGCCCGAACTGAAGCGTCGTGTCATTCACAGCCTAGTTGGGGCACTGATCATGTTACCCCGAGTGGACATGCGATCGAATCAGTTCATTACGACCCGCATGGAGGCAGCCATTGCATTTCGTGTCGTCCTCGATTTGAAAGCAGCAAATATTGTTAGCCTGAGTGATGATGCGCGATTTGTATCGTTACTCTAAGGAGCCCCCGAGATATGGAAAAAGGGTTTTCTTTAATATTGGGTCTCCCAGAAAACGTTATCTTTTTGTGTGTATATTCCACTGAACTTTAGAATTTAACATTCAAAAGTAACTTTGAAATTTGTTAACTTTTCTTAGTTTATGTAAAGTTTATACTTGTATTATTTCAATACGTTCAGTCTTTGTCCAATATGTTCAATATTATTCTTAACATAGCTTCTAAATACTATTTTTAATTTTGATTTTATTAATTGATCCTTAAATTTAAGCTTAACCTTTAAGATTTAAGTATGGAATTCCTTAACGTTTTTTATTTTATTAAAATTGAATACTCAATGAATTTCAGTATTAGTCAAACATAATTTCATTAAATTTTCTCAACCTATAATTATTATAAATTTTATAGAACTTTTCATATTTTCGTATTATTTTAATTGTCCATTTCCATTTATGCTAATAAACAAATATTGCTTAATCGTTTATTTATTTATTTTTTTTCATTAAATTAGTTTTTGTTTGATACTAATTTAAATCATTTTCTAATGTTAAATTTTCTTTGATTGAAAATTACGACAGGAGGACGCGGCGGTGGTGGCGAACGTAACGGTGAACGTCGCCGCCGTGACGATGACATCAATAATAATAACGAGGAAGGCAACGGCGAGGATGGTGAGAAGAAAGCGAGGGAGTTTTATATACCGCCCGAGCCGACCACCGATGAAACCGAAATGTTTAGCACCGGCATCTCCTCGGGCATTAATTTCTCTAAATATGACAACATTCCAGTCAAGGTCAGTAAAATTACAATAACAATGAATGCTATCAAGATTGAATACTGAATTCGGAATACGTTGCAGGTAACTGGCGAAAATGTGCCAACGATCATCAAGGACTTTGAAAGCGCACAATTGCGCGGCATTGTGCTTGAGAACGTGCTCAAGTCGGGCTACAAGGTGCCCACGCCCATTCAAAAGGTGTCGATACCGGTGATAGCCGAGGGGCGCGATTTGATGGCCTGCGCTCAGACAGGCTCGGGCAAAACGGCAGCATTTCTGCTGCCCATGATTTGCAAGCTACTCGACGACGTTGACACTTTGGAGATTGGCCGTCCGCAGGCAGTGATCGTGTCGCCAACGCGCGAACTCGCCATTCAAATCTTCAACGAGGCCAGAAAGTATGCGCACAGCTCGTATCTGAAGATCAGCATTCTTTACGGCGGCACTTCAGTTAAATATCAAAACGAGAACATTGCCAAGGGCTGCCATTTGCTGATTGCGACACCGGGACGTCTGCTCGATTTTGTGGAGCGCACATTTATAACATTTGAGTCGACGCGCTTTGTTGTCCTCGATGAGGCCGATCGCATGCTGGACATGGGCTTTGCCGATAGCATGCGCAAGATTATAACACATCAGACAATGCGTCCGGAGCATCAGACTTTGATGTTCTCCGCCACATTCCCCGAGGAGATTCAGCGTTTGGCTGGTGAATTCCTGAAGAATTACATATTCGTCACGATTGGCGTTGTCGGCGGCGCTTGCTCCGATGTCCAGCAGACGATTTGCGAGGTCACCAAGTTTACAAAACGGTCCAAGTTGATGGTAGGTCGATTTTCGAATATTCATATATTTTATTTATTTTATATATATTTTTGATTCAGGAAATTATTGGCGAGGACACCATTGTCTTTGTGGAGACAAAGCGTGGCGCTGATTTTCTGGCCTCGTTCTTGTCAGAGACCGAACATCCGACCACCTCGATACACGGTGATCGGCTGCAGAGTCAGCGAGAGCAGGCCTTGCGTGACTTTAAGAATGGCAATATGAAGGTTCTCATTGCCACATCGGTAGCTGCACGTGGCCTTGGTTAGTTGACAAGAGATTTAAACAGTTTATTTAAAATTAATTTTAACTGTTTCTACTTTGCAGACATTAAGAATGTCAAGCACGTGATCAACTATGACATGCCAAAAAACATCGATGACTATGTGCATCGCATTGGACGCACGGGTCGTGTGGGCAACAGTGGACGTGCCACTTCGTTCTTTGATCCCGACCAGGATCGTGCCATTGCTGGCGATTTGATCAAAATCTTGAAGGACGCTGGTCAAGAGGTGCCCGAATTTTTGCAGGAAATCGGCGGCGGCGGCGGCGGTGGTCTTGAAACTTCTCAATTCGGTGGCATTGATGTTCGTGGCGGTGTAAGTTTATTTTTATTTCCGTAAGATACTTTTTTATTATTTATTTTAATGTTGATTGCTTTCGTTTAATCCATAGGCCAAGGGCGGAGCTGCTGTTAACTTGGAGGCCGAAGAGGATTGGAATTAAATACGTATTTATATAAATTATATATAAATTCAAAATACATTTTCTTTAAACAACAATGCTAATGAAAAATGCATTCGAAACTGTTAATTTTCACGAACGCAATTTAATTTCGTTAATTAATTATAATTATAATCGACAATGAACCATTCCAATAAAAATCAAAATCATACATTTATATGAAATTTATATGCATTTTCAATAACTGCTCTTTTTTAAACTTTGGTCAGCATTTTTGTAATGCTTGCTGTTTTGTAGGCGTGCCTTCGTGTTTCTTTCTCTTTGTGCTGTTTCTCTCTGTTTCGTTATCTGCCGGCTTTTTGCATTGCTGTTACACCGCTCGCCGCTCCCTTTACACGACGACGCTCAGGCGTCGTAATACCACGTAGCAACTTACGAAAGGCGCGTATAAAAACAAAAAAGGCAACAATAAATGTTTTGTTTTTGTGTTTTCGTCATTTACACACACGCACGCACGTACACGCATATAGCAAAATCAATAATTCAGAAACTCACCACTCGGTCTCTCACTGTCTCTCTCTGTGCAGCTGTGTTGAAATTGGGGGAGCTCAGTTAAGCATTTGCGTGTCATTTCAGTCTCTGACGGCATTTTCCAATGTGCAAACGCTTTCGCATCGCGTGCGCAACAACTAATTGTAAAACAATTTTTGGTGTATTTAATAATTGAATTGAATTGAAAGTGGTCAATTTGGCAAATGAGTTCATTAAACAGTGAGTGTCGAGCTTAAAAGTATGCAATACAAATTTGATACCAAGTGCTTATCGTATTGTGGAAATTGGCCCAACCTTATTCGCCTTCTAGCGGTTATGAAATAAGTCAACGGCTTTTTAGTGAACCCGTTGTTGTTGTTTTTGTTATAGCTGCTACTCTTTTAACGCGACTGAAAATTTAACACAAACAACAACAAAGCAAGCAAATAGACACGATAACAAAAAAGAAAATGAACAAAAATTGTGACGCCAACGCACTTTGAACCCTTCGTGAGGGGAGGGGGTGGATGTTGGCGGGCTTTTGGGGTGTGTGCTGAATTGCAAGAGCCGATAACTTGTATTACCATAAAATTAAACGCTGACTAACTTGCCGGCAATGTAAATAACTCTTTCATTAAGTTTTTTTCGAGTCTTTTTGTTTGATTTTGGTAAGATTTATTTTTTTCATATTTTTCCTTTTTCCAAATGGTAATTGTTTTACCCTTTTTATTTTTACAAAAAAGTGATGCAGTTTTTTGATTAATAAAAGTTGTGAATTTTTAATAAAACAAAAACAAAAAAACAAAAGCAATTTATCAACAAAACTAATAACAAAAGTGAATCAAAAACTATCGAAAAACAAAAGGAAACAACAAAAAATAAAACATCTCAGTCTCAGCGTGTTTTTGTTGTTGTTGTATTTTGGCACACTATGAGCCAAAGTTTCGATAGTTTAGCGGGTGGCAGAGGGTATGCCGAGCATCAGTCGTCCGAGGATGTGCCAGATGAGTCAACAACAACAACACCAGCCGGCGATGTTTGTCTGGGTCTGGGAGGAGCTGCCCTTTCAACATCAGCCGAAACGACGACGCGGGATGCGGATGAATACAGCGAGGATAACAATTTCGAGTCAAATTTGCGACGACGCAAAGGCAAAATAATATCCTGTGCCAAGGAGACAATTGAGAATGGTAAGCACACATTTATTTGCCTGTAAACAAAACAAAATTTTTATATCAAATTTCAGGCATTCAATTGCCAAATGCAACTAATAGAATGGGTTGGAGTTACTATCTTCCACTTCAATGGAAACGCAAATGTTGGCCATAACCATTTTCCCCATAAGCAATTAATATTTGTATAGCAACCAGTAACCAACCCACTTGGAACCCATCTTGATGTCATTAGATGAATTATGTCTGAGACAAAAAATGAATCGATCAATCGTCAGATTAATTTCCTCACAATTATATTTGTACCTAAAATCTGTGATAGGTTCAAGGCCAACAAATAAATTGTTATCTAGATTTAAAGAGTAAAGTAAGGGTATTTGAAGTTTGGCGTGTTTTAAATTCTGAATCCTTCTTGCTTGTTATTTTACTGTTGGCCTTTGCTGCAACTAGGTTGAAACTACCCTAAAATGGTTTTCAGATTGACGGGCTTCCTGTCTCTGCCGCTGCAACTTGCACCCAACCTTTGATTGCAGTTGTTGTCGCTTTTGTTCTTTTGCGCCACTTCTGCTATTCTTACTGCTGCTTCTTGTGGCCCTAGAATAAGTCATTTGCCAGTAGCAGCAGCAGCAGCAGCAGCAGCAGCAGCAGCTATTGTGTTGCAGTCTCTCTCTTCTCAAAAATTGCCACTGAAAGCTGCCGGCGAAAGCGCCTTTGAATTATTTATGTGCGTCGTCGTTACGCTTACTTGAGTATCCTTTCAAAATTTCGTAACTCTCCTTTTAATTGAATGACGCCCCATAAAATAAAACTAACTTATCGATTGTCAGGCACTTGATTTAATTCCGTGAAAAGCTGCTTTAAAGTAATTTACTTACTGTCGGTTAGTTAATGAATTTTATTAGCCATTTAATGGGTCAAGGCTTTAAGTCCTTACCGTGTGAGCTTCCATGTCATTGTGCATTGGCTTTGCTTAAAGGACGGGCCCTTATTACAATGTCTATGGGGAAGGTTTTGTTAATTTTTTGTTTCCCCAAGTCGATGTGCGTGCCAGACATTCGACTTTATAGGTAATTAACAAAGTCGTATAGGTGTTCAAATATTAGTGCCAATTAACATTGGTAAACACAATAATGAATTCGAGTTATGTAGTTTGTTTGTTAAGGAGTATAAACTTACGTATACATATATTTATTAAGCTTAAAAGCTGGAGTTATAATTGATTACAACTATCGATAGCCCAGTCATACATAATTAAGTTTGGGCACTCTGAATCCGCCCTAGTTTTTGATATAACCTCAAAGTCTTGTTATAATTTGAAATGAAAATATTCCATCGATTGTTTTGAAAACTCCCCTTGAGTGAATAAAATTCCTTAAAGAATTGAAAAACATGTACAAACTAAATGAGGCTTAAAGTGAAATTTCTTATTATTGTTTCATAGAGGTTTACTGGCTCATTTTATTTAAAATATAATTTTCTACATATTTTATTTCGAATTTATATTGTTACCTTGGCACACTTTACCACAAGTAGCTTTTTTTAATAGTCCTTTGTGTTGTTTGTTCTAGTTTCTTTAGTATTACAATCCAGTACGACCTCGCTCATCGTTACCTATTGAAATTTGGTCAGTTGCAAAAACTAAGTTGGTTGCCATACCCGAGGGATAATTTGCCTTTGCCTTTGCTTAAAATTAAAGTAAATCGAATAAATCTGTGTTCGAAGCAAGGATTCATATTTTAACCTTGTAACCGGTGGATTGGTATTCGATGCCCAGGGTGACTTTCAAATGGCTGTAAAATTAAAACTACTGAGCCCACAGAAAATTAGTTTGGGAGTTTATAGTTCGTTGGAGTTTTTTCTTTAATTATCTGCAACGATCATCAAAATCGGGAAAATTGTGGGCGGGGTGGCCGAAAACACAAAAATACCCTTAAACCCGGTGATCGGCCCTTCGTGACCCATGCCCATACATTTCATATGGAAAGTTTTTTGTAAAATTCTAACTTTTAGGTAAAAAGAGTATATTGGGTCTGTTTGTCCGCCCGCCCATCCGTCTGCCTGTCCGTCTGCCCGTCCGTCCTTCTGAACAAACGAACCCTTTTTCGACACCCTTCAAGCTAGTTTTCGGTTTATTTTTGTGAAATACACCTACAAACTCATGTTACAAATTATTTTTTGCCCCTTTCCTGGATCTTTGCATTGATAAGCAACTCTTAGTTACACGTAACAGGTGCACTTTACGTAATGTAAATACGTATTATTCAGATAATATATAGTATATATATATATGTGTCTATGATTATTTTTAATGATTTTTACATTCTAAACACAACTGCATTTACAGAATTTAAATAAATTGATCGTGCACAAAAATATTCAACATTTTATACTCATTTTTGGCAAAAAACGCACTTTTACGTGTATTTTCCCATAAGGGCATTCTAGGGCTTAGCACCGGTTAAGTGTATAAAAAAGTATCACCGGAGACAAGGTTAAAGAACTAAAAAATTGTCTGTAATTTGTTACAATTTATAATTTTCTGAACAGCTGTTTCGCAATGTTAAGAATTCAGGTGTTGCGATTATCGAGGATTTGCGTTGAGCGAGGTTGTACTGTATTTGTCAATTCTGCGAATTTAAAGTCACACGCTCAAAGAAACAAACGTAGCATATGTACATATATAATACATACATCTTGGGTTCCGTTTTAGGAATGTGTTCAAAGAGGAGTTCAAAAAGGCAGGCATGACTTTTAAACTTAACTTCCTTGACGAGTGACGAGAAGTGAATGCATCGCGTGCTTTAGCTTGGCGTGAAATATTCGAAGTTTTGGCTGCGAATCGAAAGAAAGTGTTGGTGTGGAAAGGCGTGGGAGGGAGGAGAATTTATTGATTTTTCTGACTGCCATAATGTCTGGCGGCCATTAAATGAATTCTATGGTATTCTGCAACCCGCAACCCGCACCTCATTCTTGTTCTCGTTATCATGTACTCCATTCTGCCATCACTGTAACATTGCTGGCTCCCTGTTCATTTATTGCTTTTGGTTTTTGCCCTTTTTGCTGTTAGCCGTCTGTTGGCGTCTCCTAGCTATCAATCGAGGCATCGCCCCCACACGCATTAATGGCTCTGGGCAAGGATTTGGTAGCTTCTTTTGATTGGTCTCAGCTCCTTCATTATTCATCCTTACTTCAACGGTTTATTTTGTGCTGAATTTTGTTAACGATTTGTTGTCATTAATTCTATATTATATTGAGTGCAGCTCTTGATTTCTCCAGTTACTTATTTCAAAAGATTGGCAAATTATAGAGTTTATTTTAAAAATTTAAAGTATTTGATTAAAAGTGTATAATAAATAATTAAATGTAAGCTATCAAGTAATTATAAATGTTAATAAATAAAAACTTAAACAATTTATTTTTAAAATATTAAAGTTATTTATGTAAGCGAGCGCTGGGAACAAGACCTTCAGCGATTTTAATATAAAATATTCTGAATATTCTAAAGTCTTAAACTATCGCAGCTTATGTTCAAATTCAATTCAGATTCACTAAAAACACCATTCAAGAACTTTCTTTGTCTAGTTCATTGAACTTGTTATACACTGAATGTTTTTAGGTTTCACTTTCTTTGTTTCAGTTTCACTTGAGTGTAAGCCAAAATAGGATAAAATCTCATATACATGAAAGCCTTAGATTAATGGCTTTGCCTTTTAGCTCAACGACATGGCACACATACATACATACACAAATTTATGTGTATATGTATTTATAAGCTAGTCTATCTCTCATATTTGTTGCCCTTCTTATAAGGCACAATACAAATCACAACATCGTTTGACTTTTTTTGTTAAATCTTTAAGTCACAACCAAAATCGGCGTCATTTTAATGTTTGTTTTTTCTTGGCTACTTTTATTTTGTATTCATTAGTGGCTGACAGATTTCACTTAAATAGCTTATCCATTATTTATTACCGCTACGTTAAAATATAAAAACTGTTTGTAAAAATATTGAACAAATGTTACTTTTCGCTGTTGTTTTTCTACAGCTAAAGCTAAAGGCAAAGGGATATACATATTTTAATGCTGAAGAGAATCTTGATGGTTGCTGTTAATTCGAGCCAAGTAATATTAAATCGAATCTCATTTGATAATCTGTAGTTTATTTCTTTAGTTAAAATCCTATGTCAAAAGTCCTGATTACAATTACAACAGATGATTGTGCTCCGCTCGTAATACTATGAATATATAATCCAAATTCAAAAAAGTTCATAGCTAAACATATTTTTCCTTACCCGCAATTTTCAGGCAAATAGTAAACAACATTTTGAAGCAAGTTGATGGTTTTTCTTTTTCAAATCAAAAAAAAAAAACTCGCAGTCATTCTTTGATAATTAACCCATTAGAATCGGCTTCTAGCTTATACAAAAGTAGGAAGGGGACGGGTGAACACCTATATTACAAAAATACATATACATATTTATGTGAAAAAGCAAAGTTCGAGAAAAAAACTGAACAATGAAAAGCCACAACGAAAGTAACAGAAGTCAATGACTTTATGAAAAGTTGAAGGATTTTTATCAGATTGAATAAGCTTGAAATATTGTCAAAAGCTGAAGCTTGAATCATATATCAAAACAAGCTTTGCATAATTGAATTATGTGCACATTAAAACGAGTGAGAAGGCTCTAGACATAAGGCGTAAATCATCACATGTACATACTATGTTTGTATGTGTGTGTGGGTGTACACAAACTTCGATATTTCCATAGTTTTGGGATAAATTTACCAATTTTATCTATCCATTACATGTGTATATCAGCAACCGGAAAAGCAATCTAAATTTTAACACAAACTTGACCTGACCTAAATATCAAGTCTTTAGCTCTTAGGGTCTTCGATAAACAGACGCACAAACGAATACTTTCACAATACCATTATACCCTTTTTCCCAGGGTATAAGCATGAGTAGGATTGATGTTGCTAACTATTGACTATTGAAAGGAATAAATAATTTTTTTGTGCAATATTTTTGTAGCTTGTAAAATTTGTATATCTTATTGCCAGCAACGCTTAACACTTACACCCAAAACCGCAACTGTGTTAATAAAAAGTTTTGCTCATTGTTGCTTACAAAAAACTAGTATAAAATTCAAGATATGCAGATTTAGTATGCCGCTCGGGTTGTTCTGTTCTGTAAAGCATTGTTGCTGCCGTGTTTCTTTCGGGCCAGCCACTGTTAAATTCGATACAAAAAAACTTTTTGTCTGCCAGCAACTGTGTCAATCTGTTCACTCAGGTGCTTATACAGCTGCCATATTGTTTTCATACCCCTCCTTAACCGACCTATAATCATCCCAAGCTGAAATGTGTTTCCAGCTCAAATGCTTTTAGCCCAATCATCATCAGGATCAACATCTTCATCTTCAGTGGTAGCAGCTTGTGACTTTGCGAGAAGCTTAATATCCGTTAAGCGTATGCTTAACTGCCAGCTAGATATGTGTAGATATCTACATAATTTTATAATAATACAGTGAAAGTCATGAACTTAGGGATAAGCTTTAAAACCCAAAAACATTTTTCGAACACAAATAACATTTTACGATGCACAAATGTGTTTTTAAGATCAAGTTTATCCAAGAAATTTAACCTTTTATATATTTATGTTTCAAAAAAAGAAATCTAAGAACTTATGTCTTCTTCAGCTATTAAATAAACGTTATAAAAAGAAATTAGTTTTGATTTCCTTGCTTCCAACTATTCGGCCACAAGTGGATGAGTGTGTGTTTTGCTTAACACCTTTGATTAGCTGCTAATGCGGTTGGCTTCTGTCAATTTCCTTATTCCAAATTCTTTAGCATCAGCTTTTTTCTAATCTCTAACCTTATTTCGAATGCCTAGTTCACCTTTTTTTATATCTTAGACCCAATAATTTTGGAATTGAGACTGTTTCCATTTTTATAAACTTTTTTATCGCCTTGTGTCCCAATTTTTCGAAGTAAATACAACAAACTATTTGTCTGCTCATGTGTTAACTGTGTGCAACAGTTTCGTGCACCCAAACTATTTGTTCATGTGGCACAAGTAAACTACTTTAAAAGTGAAATCCACTCTTGATTTCCCCTAAAATCAAAGTAGTTGTTGTTCTTGTCGTTGTTAGCCAATCTGTGGCGATCAATCTGCATTTTCCATGGGCAAATTCACATTTTTGTACTTTTATGCCCATGTCCGGCAACAAAAGGAACTTCCCAAGGAAGTAACCGCTGTCGTTTCCCCCCATCGACCATCTGGGCAGCTTGGTATCAATGCAGTAGGCCGGAAAATTGCCAAAAAAAATAAAAACCTATACGAAAAAAAAAGGAAAGTACGTTTTGAAGGTGGTCTGTATTTAGAAATGAATACTAAGCAGCATGAGCCTAGTTTTTAGTTTTGGCAGCCAGCCAAAAACCTGGCAACTATTTTCTTAGCTTCTCTTACCACTCTCAGCCAAGAAAGAGGCGACCAATTGCACTTGCCCCAAAATGTTGGGGCAAATGGAAAATCAATGCGAGCGAGTGGCATGTTGAATGCGAACATTAAAAGCTGTTACATTTTTAAGAAATCATTTTCGAGAGCTATAAATTTCAAAGCTATATACTACGTTCTAGAATTCTTATTCATTTTTGGTTCAAAAAAATATATTATTTATTTTTACATACATACTTATGTCTATTGATTTTTTGTTGCTTACTGTTGATGTTATTTTTATTCAGTAAGCAATAAATTATGTTTAAACTAAAAATGTATCACTTTTTATATACCCCATCTGGTCGTATGGCATCCAGTTGTGGGGTACAGCGAGCAAAAGCAATCGGATGCTTATTCAAAGGTTTCAAAACAAAGCTCTCCGAATCATTTCCGGTGCGCACGTGTATCACGACAACGCTACCATTCATAGCCAACTGCGCATGCCATTAATAGAGGACGTCATAAGGAAGTTGAGCTTCAACTATACCGCCAGACTACTCAATCACCCCAGCCATCTTGCAATATCCCTCCTGGACAACAGTCTAACAACAAGAAGATTCCAGAGGACCCACCCGCTCGCTAATTATACAATTTAATTATTGTCCACACGGGCAGATTTTATATATAAATCTACAGGAGACAAAAAAAAAACTATGTATTTATATTCTGCGCTCTAAAAAGTATGCTACGATTTTAAATTTATATATTTTACTTGCGCGCTAAACTTGCCATAAAAGTGATATTACCACTGCCGTTCGCTCACTCGTAACGCTTCCTTGCACTGTAAAATGTTTTGGCATTCATCATACGCCCCATGTGACAGCGTCGACATCGTCGACGTCATCCTCATCGTCGTCGTCGTCCTTGTGGACCGCACCATTAATTCAATTGAAGTTTTGTTGCTGTTGTTGATAAATTTCCAGCCACACAGACATGCATGTGCAGTATGTATGTATGTATTTGTGTTTGCATTTTGCGAAACCGCAGCAACAAATTTTTAAATCGATACTAACGCCCGTTAAATTATTAAATTAATTCAGTTTGCGTCAAATCAAATTTCAAGGAGATGATTGTAAAACAAGCAAGTCATAATGTTTACAAATTCCGTTGACTGACAGTTTGTGTCTGACGCTATCTGCACAGTGGGTAGTAAAAAAGCTCGTCGGGAACTATTATGCTAGAGTTTCTTGTGGCAATGCAGCTTAATTTTTCTTAAATCACTTATAAAATGCGTTCTTTGTTTTCTTTTTAAATATTTGCTTACTAGTCTCCACTGTAAATTTGTTTACACCAATAATATGAACATACTTATTGTTTCACAGTATGGCCTTTAAGTGCTGTTTGCTGTTGCGTGCACTCCTGCCACTCCCTATCCCTTTTTATCCTTCCCTTATCCCCCTTGTTTGCCCAATGCCCAACAGCTTTACACATGTCCGAGTGTCAGCAAATCAATTGTGTGCATTCGTTTTTGTGCGTGTACATGTGTAGCTATATATACATATATAAATATAGATATATAAATTGCCTCTCACACACTCACACCTTAAATAACAGTGCATGCCCATAAAAAGTTGCTATGGGTCGTTATCAGCCAACAAATCATCCAATCTGCAGCATCCATTGTTCCGCTGTTGCCACAAAAAGCAAAACACAAATTACGAGATATTCAAATGCCTGTGGCATTTCACCGCACAGATTCAACTGTGTAGTTTCCATCAGAGGAGTGTCCGAGTTGTACGGGTACCACTCTAATGATACCCAAATGTGATTTGCGTGCAGCAGTTATGTGGTTTTGCCTCAATGTTTTTTTGTTAAAGCAAAACTTTTCTATTTGGTCATCAAATGTTGTTGTTGTTGCTTGTTCTGTTGTCCTGTGTGCCATTGTTGTTGTTCACATCTCTCGGCTGCTATTTGTGGGCGCTGCTTACAAGCACATAACTGAGAGGCGCCTAACAACTTGCTCTATTCGAGGAAGCTGTGTTTAATGGCTTGTACAACCAATTAATCAAACGTTTAGGGTGGCTAAGTAATTGAGCTGGCTCACAGATAAAGTGAAAACAGTTGTCTATGTTTAGTGTTGTCAAATGGTACTTAAACTGCATTTACTACTTTAAGTTTGTAAGAGATTCGCTACACAGAAGTTCGACTTTAATATATTCTTACTTCGCTTTTACAACACACTTTTAATTTTTCTATTCCGTTCCATACAAATTTGTCAAATTCCATTCAATTTAGCAATGCACAGAAAGCATATCAAAAATAATCTGTAAATTATTATTATATTCACATTTTCTTAACCTAAACACGCTGATGCGCTAATGAGGGCTTGCCAGGACGACCGCTCTTTCTCCTGACAGGCAGTCAGGTTGGGTAAATGTTAAACCATAATTACAAATTATGCGCGCAAATTTAATAATAAATTTGAAGCTATGTCTTTAATGAAAATCCACTCAGCGAAGAACAAAACAGCACGAAAATCCAAAAGGCAACAAAAGGCCGGCTCAAGGACGTGTTCAGGAATGGAAGAAAATGAACAGAGGTGTGCCTGTGTGTGTATCGAAGATTATTTTGTTGCGAGCGTTGGCATTTAAATCGTTTAAAACAAGAAATCAACAAAAACTTAAGGCGCGTATATTTTTGTTTGCCTTCAATAAATGTTATGAACATCAAATTAATTTGGCATAATTATGTTTAAGGGCGGGCAGAACAGAAGACATTTTGGTGGCTGTGACCACAAACTTGTGGCTCAAACCACTACACGAACACAGACAGACAGACGTAAGCAATGGTCCCCTGCGGCGTATACGTAATGCGGAGCGTATACTTATTGTGCCAGCTACTATGTAAGGCGCAAACAGCGCATTTCATGTCAGTCAAGTTTGATTTGAGTTGTTTTTTGTGTGTAGACGAACATTTACGCAACTCAATGCCAACTGAGAACTGAAATGGCTTGTTAGCTTGATGTGTTTTTTCTGTTGTCAAACATACTGACTTATGTTGACAGACATACTTATACTCAAACTCGCTTAGCACGTAACCGGCGGACTTCTGAAAAACATAAAAAACAGAAACAAATTTTAAATTATATGTATAACAACGATTTTATATTTAATGTCAGCGTATAATTATGCATAAATACATTCGGTTGAAAGTATTTAATAACTTTTGGGCAAAACATTGAAGTAGTTGAAAGTTAAAGTCAAAATCTGAAATTAACTTAAATAAGTTTAACTGTATAACTTAAGGAAAGAGCAAGGTTTAATATTTAAGGGCTCTTATACAATTTTACCTTTTTCTTAATTAATTCGCATTCCATTATGTGTGTGTTTATTTATTTCTTCTAACTGCATAATTTGGCTTTTTCAAATGAAAAAGAACTGCTGCACAACTCATCAAAGTTTTCTCAAACGTCATGCCTTTGAGATTTGCTCGAGTTAAAATACCTTCTTCACTCCGCCGCCTTAGTGGCCCCTTGCCACTGCGTGGAACTCTTCTTTCTTATTGCAAAAACTTTTGCATCATGCTGCCGCCAGCGCTCATTAAGCTTTTTAAGTGGCAGAAGGACTTCAGTTCAGCAAGGGTTGACATTTTTGCAGAGCGGGTCTTATCCATCTAAGCCGGCTCCTGTCTCGGATTTACTTCAAGTATTGCTCAATGTCGGTGGAGCACTTAGTTTTATCTTTAAATCTAAAAGTCTGTAAGAATTATTTGATTCCTACATCCAGAATGTTTTTTTTGTGAACTTTTTCCCTACCGGTTTTTTATCAAATCTAAATATAGCTATTTGCCCACAATCGGATTTATATATAATATTAATTTATGTCCAATTTGTTAACTTTACTCGACCACTCAGGCACATCATCTTTGCATTCACTTAGATTTTCAATTGTGCACTTTAATTATAGCCAGATTCAATCAAAAATAGATAGCACCATCTCAAGAGACATATATGACCTCTCACCGCTCGTCTCAACACTCTTAAGTTTCTGCTGGGCGTTTTGACACTTTGAGTGGTTTTAGTTGTCAGAGTCTTGAAAGTGTGAAAAAATCGCGCGACTGTGAAAAATCTTTGCATATAGTAGTATGAGTTCTGTAGGGTTGGGGGGAATTTTGCCGCTCGGGAAATTGTGTGCCAGTAAATGTTATTGCCATTTGATTGAAAGGAAAGGAAACTGGAGGGGTGTAAAATATTCTATAGATTCTGCTGTAAACGAAACTGATGCGTATTAATGTCAGTATTGTAATGGGACATTGACAACTGTTGTGCAAAAGACAATTGTCAGAGGTAGGAGTGAAAGGTAACTAAAAGAAAACATATTTATCAGGAAATATAAAGATTTTTAAAAAGTTGACATATTCTTGAACTAAGAATTTCAAAACATACATGTGAATATGCTTCAATTAAGTTTTTTATTTAAAATTTTGTGTATAATTTCTTAAACTTTTTTTAGAAGACTCATTCAAAGTACTATTTTCAGTGATGCACAGAACTCGACAAAGTGATTAATGTGGCATCCCCTGGCTGTGTATGGACAGCCAAAGTCGCACAGACGCCTGCAACTAACGACTTTAGTGTAAGGACTAAAACTTAGTCAGCATAAATTAATTACATTTGTGGACAGTTAAGACAGGCAGCTTGGAGCGACACTCAAGACGGACAATGTCAAGTGTTGAACGTCATATCTCTTTGAATGTGTGTGCGGTTGGGAATTTGTGGAAAAGAGTTTGTGGTTGTCATTTAAATTCTTTTCAGTACTGCAGAGAGAATAAATGTTCATTTCATGCATTTTTATGAGCGCGAATGTGAAAAATTGTTTAAATTTTTAGAGCTGATGAGCTTACATTTGATTCTCTCGAATCTAGGTTAACCGCATCGCACTTTGAATAATTATACATAATTTATTGATCAAGAGGTTTCATTTGCTCTAATTTTCCACTGTCACTAGTAGAATATTTAATAATTTATAGTGAACTTAAATTCAGTTAAGCAACCCTATTTTTACATTGACCTAAAACGAACTTTGGCAAAGCGTTCTTAACTGACAGTCTTTTAAGCCCGGTTAGAACAATAGACTTGGGCTTATTAGTTGTGGCTACATTAACTGGCTGTCTAGTTGACTGAAAAGCTGTTGATTAACAGTTGACAGCTAAATGTTTTATTCGATTAGCTGTTCAATTGAGCTCAGAGAGGAGTGCAGACGCACGAATAATAAAATATTCATTTATATAATACAAACCCAGAATAAAACCATATTTTATGCGATTTGGTGTGACTTCCACATAAAATAACTTTGCGTTGCACAACAATAAGACATCCTTAGTTGTAATGATAAACACATAACATAATTTTGTTTATCTATCAAATAATCACACTAAGCTTAAGTCATTTAGGCCACATTAGGCCACAAGTGTCTGATTGCTAATGAGATTTTATTCTTTGCTCATTTTGGCCGCACGACAATATCATCAGCGCAGACTAATTAAAACATAAACGATTTTAAGTTAATACTTCTACTGGCTGGAAACCGTCTCGAGTCTAACGCGATTACGCGAACTGAAGTTACTGATTAAATTTGAGTCATTTGCTGGGTTGGTTGGTTGGGTGGTGCTTGGGGTTGTAGGTAGCTTGAAGCATTCGGGCTTACGCAACGCTTACAAATTAAGCTACTTACTCCCAATTGCCTAGCGGGAGGCAACAAGGCTTACGGAAAAGCCGATTTCATTAATTATGCAGGACACAACAGCTTCTCACCGCTTCAGTATGTCCTTTTAAACTTTTTCCTCACTTCACAACTTAAGATGCTGATTTAACAGCAGCAGGGCATGTCAGCTGTAGCTGGTATAAAGTGATTATAATTAATTGTGCAGTTTCTATAACAAAATTTTTTTATCAATAATTAATATTATTTGTGGATTCTTGACCTAATTTACTATTATTATTATTATTTGAAATTATATCTTACATATCTTACGATTTCAAAGAACTAGCGTCATATTACATTCAGGTTAATCTCTATCCGTTTTGCATTTCCCCAATACATCAAACCAATCAAACATTTATGACCTTTTAGCCATGTTGCCATATGTTTGGGCAGTTTAAAGCTGTTCTGCCATAGAAAACCTATTTAATCTGCCGCAGGACATGCACTAAACAAGCTACCTAACCATTCACTAAGGCTTAAGCTTTGTGAATATGCGTGTTTGTGTTTGATCCCTTCATTGTCTGCATTTTATGCACGGAGCGTGTGGCTCGTGTCGCCAATTAAATCCAAGTGCCATGAGACCCTTTACGAATAGCATATTAAAATGGCAATCGCACATTTTGCATATTCTAAGCGGTTTATTGGCTCAATTTTGCATTAACAATTTGCTCGGCGGTTTGTAGCACAAATTTACAGCTAATTCTCTATGCAGACAACAAAAGCTACAATAAAATTGAACAATTTCCATACGAAAACCGGAAATACATATTAAATACCTAAAAATATATACATACACACATATCTATTTAGCTGTGTGGACTGTCTCTCTGTCTCTGAATTTATTATTGAAATTTATTGCCGAGATTCAGATATTGTGATTTATGTTATAAATGCATGCTTAATACAACAGCATGAATTAATTTAAAATATATTTCGATATTTTAGGATATTTAGGAATGGTGGTATTGCTCAAGTTCTAAAAATTCCTTGCTGCCTATTACAATCAACATTCAACCATAAAGCAGCCAGTAAGACGTGGAAATTTGAATTAGTCATTAGTTGAATGTACAATAAAAAGCTGCTGATAAGTAAAAGTGCAGGAGAGTTGCACCTTTGTTGCAAGTTCCTTGTGTGCTATCACTAACAGACCAGGCCTTGACTTACCCTCATAATTAATTACGCGACCTCGCGTATCTGGGAAATGGTGTTGCAGATATTCGAGCTTGTGAAAGTAGCAAACTTTAGTTTTGTTTTCTTGACTACACTGTTTGGGGTTTCTGTGTGTCGTGACTTTCGCTGCTGTCATTAGTCAATTTCTGTGGTATATATATCCTTGTGTTTTTATCAACGCCTCTCAGTGTTTGGCAGTTGGTTCAAGTTTCCTGCCCATATTATTGGCCATTCATGTTGGTGTGGAGGTTGGCAGTCCTTTTTAATTAAAAGTTGTGGCAAATTTTTTGCGGTTTGTTGTATACAATTGTGTATCTGATTGTTTGTGCTGTGCCCCATTCCGTTTCCTGTACCACCTGGCTATGGTTATGCAACAAAGTATTTTGTTGGCACAAAGCTGCAGGCTCTGCGGCTTTTTGTGTCGCATTTGAACTAAGTACGTCATGTGGATGCCAACCACTGCTTGACACATAAGCTCGAGAGCTTTTCCATAAATAATAAAACGCAATTTCAACATTAGTTGCAAGATATCGAAAAATGGCAAAGGTTATGATAACATAGTTTTCTGTTTTAACAGGCTGCTGTTAACTGCACTTAACATATATCTTACAAATGTTATGATGACCTTAAAATAATTCGTACAGCCCTCGTGTACTGAACGTAACTGATGTTCAAATGGGATTATTGCTACCTGCATTCAAATCATTTAGTGCTAGCTTAAATATACAATTTCTACTTCCTTTATTCCCCTTTATCACTTGGGTTTCACAAAAAAAAAAAATTATTTTTGCCACACTTTTCACCCAGTTGCTCGATAATTAAATGTATATTTTATTACCTTTAAATTTATTTTTATAGCTTCCCGCCATATACGCCGCAAAGTGCCCTATGCTGGTCATTTGATGACGCCGCGTCGCCTTTGGCTGAACAAAATACCAACACAATGTGATGTTGTCATTGAGTTTCCCGAAGATGCACCAGATGAGGCGCTGCGTTGGCTCTTGGCCCGCATACGTTCGCAGCCGCCAGCTGGTCTGGGGCTCTTAGTTCAAGTTAAGGCGCACGAGAGTTCCAGACGCAATGCCTTCTATGTCAGTGCGCCAGTTAATGTGTAAGTCATTAATATTACAATAAAAATTGCATTAAAATAATGATCGGCGCCAGTTGCAGCTCAACAAAATAAATACCAAACTATATTTAATGGACACAGAATTTGTAAAATATTCATTTACATTTTTAGTTTTGTAATTGTTTTCGTACAGAAGGACAAGTATCATAGTTTCGGGATTGTTAATTGCATTTCCATAATATTTACCTGGGTCATTAGGGTATTGCAATAAATTTCTTTTTGATAAGCTAAAAGGATATAAATAGGATTCCATTTAGCTCATTTAAACATCATGGTGGTATGGGGAAATAATAACACTTTGCCAACAACTTTTGCTGAAAAGAAATTGAAGCCAAATCGGTCCAACCGATTTCAATTGATGACTCACTATAAAATGTTTACACAATTTTTTTGTATTGACAGTAATCGGATTAAATTCTTTCAGGTTATTCAAAGCCGCTGAAGAGGCACGCCTGCCGAAACGTTTACGTCCCGATTTGGGGGGAGCATTGCGAGAGTTCACCACCCGCGAGAGCCACTGTTTCCAGCAGCTGCGTGGAGATGTTGGCAGCACGGCGCTGTTCACCTCACAGGAGCGTCAGTGGCTGGTGCTGCAGGTGCTGCAGGGCTTACGTGCCGGTTGCAGTGACATTGGTGCGTTGCAGGGACGCGCCTCCGTCGCCGAAGGTCAGAGTATTGTGGCTGCCTGGCAGGAGTCGGGTCTGATCACACAGGTCTTTCCGCTGCACGAGACACGCTCTTTGACACAGTTGCAAACACATTGGGTTAAACAAATCTTTGCGCCACAGCCCCTCGGTAAGTTGCTGCCGCATAAGTAAGAAATATTTGTGATCCTACGTTCTGTTTCATCCCTTCAGATGATATCGCCGCATACTTTGGCGTTAAGGTTGCGCTATACTTTGCCTGGTTGGGTCACTACACTTGTGCGTTGGGCGTGCCTGCTGTTTTTGGGACTATACTGTATTGTATATTATGGGGCAAGGGTCAAACTGCCCAGGATATGGGCCATGTGCTCTTCTCGCTGTTCAATGTCGCCTGGGCATCGCTGTATTTGGAGGCTTGGAAGCGATATTCTGTTGAGTTGGCATTTCGCTGGGGCACTTTATCCACGCCCCCCGAGCTTCTCGAGCCGCCCAGGCCGCTTTATAAAGTGAGTAGTCACCTTTAAAGAATCGCGAACTTGGCTAACAGATTCTGTTTTTTAAATAGGGTCCGCTCGAGGAGAACAATGTGACTGGCCGATTGGAGCCCAAGGAGGCGCCTGCCTGGCAGCGACGCGCTTTTCGTTATTTGGTCAGCTTTCCTGTGATTGGACTCTGTCTTTGTGTGGTGTTTGCTGTGATGTTTCTCATGCTGCGCTTCCAGGTGAGCTTGTACTGTATAGTACTGAATAGTATGTGCTCTTGATAAAAAAAATAAAATCTTTCTTTAGTTGATTTATCATTAGCTAATATTTGGATATTCATGCAATCCTTTGAGCCATTCGCTCGTGCAAAAAATCAATATTGTGTTACACTTTGTAACATACCCTTTCCCAAAACCCCCTCGAATTCATCAGACGCTATGTGCGTGTTAAGTAAGCGTGTGTGTGTGTGTGTGGGGCGTGTTGATTAATTTTCTGGACGGGATCCATTGGCATTTCGTTAGCGCTCTGTTGCTGTCGCTGTAGTTGTTGCCTGTTCACACTTTCTGAGCACACGCACACTCAAATAAGCACGAACCCACTTATACATATTAGTAGCACACACACTCGCCACACACCTAATATTCACACTCTTTTTCCAGTTTCAATATGCTTCCTGACTTTTATGTCGCTTGTGCTTTGTTTGCTTTTTTTCGTTATTTACCTTTATTTTGTTTATTGCAATAGAAAAAGAAAACACTCAAAATACAAATAGAGTAATGAAAACGTTATTTATCATACATCACGCCTCATTGAACTATTTTCATTTTCTATCCGTTTTCTTTTTCCGTTTGTTTGTTGTTCTTTTCCACAGGATTGGCTGGATCATCATAAAATACCCGATAAAGGAATCGCTCAATGCATGTATAATTTGCACAAGGTTTTTATTCATTTCTACCTTTGATTACTTCATTACTTGTACGCATATTAATACTTAATACTTATATTTTTTGTACATGAACGCCTTTCAGTAGATTATAGATATCATGTCATTCAATACCAATTTGATTGGTTAATAGTATAAATGGCAGCATAAAAAATAAACTCAACATATTAATACAATACACTATAAGTTCATAATTTCGTCAAAATAGTTGCTTAGTTCTTTTTGCCTTGTTCTCTCGTCTGGTTGAGCTTTAATTAAAACTTTATCCATACTCATTCGCAGCACATTTTTGCAATGCCTTTTGGCCATCAATTTGCAAACGTTTTTTCTTTAAGCAAAAAGAGACACATAAAGCTACTCGCTCGAAGCTTGTCAGCTGGTATTAATTAAAATGCTCAAATGATGGAATAGAAAATATGGCCAATAGCGGTAACGTTGTTGAAAAATGTCAGTAGGAGTTAAAGAGGCAGAATGAGATGCGAAATAGATACGAAAAAACGGACATTGATAAAATGGAATAACGCCTTGCTCGACATTTTCCATATTTTAGGCACAAGAGAATTCTAAAAATAGCAACAACGACAGCAATAAAAAATGGTATTCCCAAAAAAAAGAATGGGCAGAATCAAATGTTTCCTCCATCTAGTGCTTTGAAAGGACTAAGTGAGAAAGAAGTTACTAAAAAAGAGCGAATCTATTTAGAAGCAGCTTAAATAAACTGAAATCTTGTTGTGTTATTTGAGTATTTGTTTTGATTGTTTTTATGAAAATAGAAAAACAATTTTCCTAAAGCTGCAAACTAACAACGAAACACACCAAAACATTTAGTTGCAGTCCCTTGAGCGCATTGTATTTTACAGCTCCCATAGGAACAATCTATGCTTTGCTCTATTTAATGTTTAATTTTGGCAGGAGAAGTTTGTTTGTTCGTTTTTAATATCCTGCCAAAGAGAATAAGTACCAAGTAAAAGATGTTTTGTTAGGTTACAGCAGATTGAACAAGAAGGAAAGCTGTAGCCGCGGAAGCTAGACTTAAACATAACCTGAACCTGAGTCTTAGCCTACTAAAAAACAGCAAAAAATTTTGATTCCACTTTTAAAATTGGTAAGGGTATGAGCCATTCGCTATTCCAAAACCAATTTTAATATATAACTAAACGCAGCGGACTGCTTTTAAAGTACATTCTAATGAGGTTAGAAAAAATATCTGTGAAGCAGATTGAATTTAAGTAAGTTTGCAACACACAAAGCTGGAAATTTGTGGACACAGTTGCAACCGACTGAGCCAACTCAAACTAGCCACAAGCTGACCTGACATTTGACATGTTTTTGTAGCCGCCTCGTTTGATGCACTTTGTTGCTGTTTTTGTACATTTATGCTTTGCCATGGATGCCGTCTTAATACAGAAAACTACAAATAATTCAGGGTCGAGAGTTTGACTAGGAGATACTCTTAACCGTATTAATTACCTATCATACCCCATTGGAATTTTGGTAAATTTAAAGATAAAATTTATTTTAGTTAGAAGCGCTTATTAACCTTAAGATTTTCTATGTCCTCATTAGAAGATGCTTCCTGTGGCCTTTTAAATACTCTTGCACAACTCTCGTATTCTTTTCCCTCCATTTTTTGGGTGAAGGATATTAAAATAAATCCGGAAAATTGAAACACAAACAATGCACTTTGGCTTAAAAGAGCTTATGTGTTGGAATAATGAGCCATGTCAGAGCTTATGTGTATACCTGTGTGGGGGCTTGTCAACTTCAGAAGGTTGACCAGTTGCCCAGTGCTGTAAAAGAGCTAAGCACCCGTGTGGTGAAGAGGGCAGCTAACTAAATTGAGAGTGTGTGTGTTAAATACGCTGCTCCTACTAAGCTGCTAATGGGAATATCAGATGCCCATGTAGTTGTACTAAGAGCTAGGACGCTAAGATTAACTGCAACTGACTTGATACCATTACCACTACATTCAAAATGGATGCGCTTTAAAATTTTTAAATTGAATAAAGTTTTCTAATCAACTACCAGATTTAACTTTTCTGAATGGTTTTTGCCCAAAAGCGAATTATTTTTAATTTAGTTTCAATTTAACTTGATAAAAAATATTTTTTTAATACATATAATTAATATATCTTAAAAATATATTATTTAAAAAAATTTTTTTTAGATATAAGGACAGAACAATTTTTTTTATAAAATAAAATATACCTTAACGTTCCTGAACACTCATTTTTTTAATCCAACATTTTACATAAATCCTTTTCATTAAAAACGCCCGCAAACACATTGCAGTCATAATCATTCGTTATGAGCTGTTCTTTGTCCGGTGCTGCTTTTGTCAACGAGTTGTGTAATTTATGAAATTTAGCTGGCAGTTAAGCCAACTACCTTTGCACAACAAGCTGCTAATTAAGTTGAAAATGATGCAACTATACAAAAGAGCACACACACATTTGTCAGCAGTGGCATTTTAAAAAGCGCAAACTGCTTTTGTTATTGTGTGTGCCACAGAATGAGCGACTGCTTGTAGCCAGCCAATGATATTGTTATTGTTCCAACTACTCAGAAAAGGTCGGGTATATTCGTTTGCAATACATTTTATTCTGTGAAATTAGTGTTGTTTTATAATAAATACTGCTAAAGTAAAGTAAGATGGATTGATTATCAGGGAATAATTATATATGTAGTTATTAATGGTCCATGCTCAAAAGGTAGCTGTATATAAGTTAGAGGGTATATTATAATGTGAAACTGCTTGTCTGGCAGTACAAATAAAAGTGTTCGTTAATTGTTCCGAGTTTTCCCCGGAGACTGTGAATGTCAGTTTGAACTCACACCCAGAACCGCGACTGCAAACAAAACATTTAATATAAAAACCAAGTACCCCTTCATCTTGTCAATTTATGAAAATTAAGCCACGTCAGAACGGAAATATCTTAATGTAACCAAAGCTTCAATATCAAAAATATTAATTGACCGATAAATTAAATAAGTTTGGGTGCTGGCCAACCTGTCAAACGGTTGATTCATGATTAGTTAATGTGCTCGCTGGCACTCATTTAACTGCCCTCTTTAACACTTCCTCAATATTATTCTGTATACATAATGTTAGTTAATTTGTGCAAATATGCATTCATTAGTTTTGTTTGGATTTCTTTTTTGTATGTGCGCTAGGATTGGTGGGACTCCAAGCTGCCGGAAGATAGTATTCTGTGCTGCCTAAGTGTGATACCCAAAGTGCTGCTGGCTGGTGCAATTACCTTAATGGATGAGGCTTACTTCAAACTAGCCGTTTGGCTGAACGATCGAGGTAAGACTAAATTTTATAACAGCTTGCACAAAGTAATCCATAAATGTCCATACGCTCTTATAGAAAATTATCGACTGCAATCAAAGTATGAAAACCATTTGATTGCTAAAGTGGCGCTCTTTCAATTCGTCAATTCGTTCCTTTCGCTCTTCTACATTGCATTTTATTTGCGTGATGAGGATAAGCTAAAAGAGGTTGGCTCAAAATACTATATGTTGTGTCATATATTAAATTCTCTCCATTTTTAGCAACTGGCTGGTTTGCTTATTTCCCGTCAAATCATTGGCAATTTACGTGAATCAGCCATACCCTATGTCCTGGAACAATGGAAGCTAGCCAAGCTAAGCTTTAATATGTGGGGCGCTCTCAGTCCCACCCAGCATGTGTATCGCAGTCTCGCCGAGGAACTGGCCACCGCCGAGGAAAAGCTCAAGGCTGAAGCAGCTGCCGGTGCAACTGCAACACAGGGACAACAGGATCAGCAGCAGCATTCGTCAAGTAAACGTAATATTGGACAGGCGGAGATTGAAAGCTCTTTGTACAAGGTAAAGGATCCACAAATACATTTAATATTTCTGTTAAACACAAAGCGAATAATGTTTTAATATTTAATATTAATTTTCTTCTTTTCTATTACTGTTGTAAAAAACATATTACCAGTACGACGGCACTTTTTCGGATCATTTGGAGATGCTGGTACAGATGGGCTATGTGGTGCTTTTCTCAGCTGCTTTCCCCCTCGCAGGCGTATGTGCGCTGATCAATAACCTAATGGAGATACGTTCGGATGCATTCAAGCTGGCCCATGTCCATCAACGTCCGTTTGGTCAGCGTGTGGCCAACATTGGGACCTGGCAGAATGCATTGAGTATTTTGTCGCTGGCAGCCGTGATTGTGAACTGCGCGCTGATCGGTCTCTCCGGTCAGGTATCCCGACTCTGGCCAGGATTGACCACAGCACAGACTATAATACTGATTGTAACACTGGAGGTAAGTTTGAATTATGTTATGCCGAGCCGTTTTTAACAATTTCTTAATTCTTGTCTACAGCACATTATGCTTGGACTGCGACAGGCATTGACCTGGCTGCTACCGGAGTTGCCCTTCTGGCTAGCCGCGGAGATAGCACGAGCCGAGCATTGTCGTCGTGAGATGCAATGCAAGGGCACCTCGCCACGTCCCACACCACCGACGCCGCCATCAACCACATCCACACAGCCGGAACAGGAGGGTACGTGCAGCAATGCCACACACGATCAGTCGTCCATGGAGAGTCAGCTGGCCGAGGACATGCTGCTCTATGGCCACGAACTTGCTGCCGCCAACTATGGTCGTAGCAGCATTGTGGCTGATGTTAATATTTATGAAAGTCATGATTCGTCGCCCGATTCGCCGCCATCGCAGGTGCGTGTAAAGTGTGTTTACACATTAAATTGAACAAACGAATAATTTTCACGTTTTGTTTAACCTTTTGCGCATAGACGAGCACAATACTCATACGACCGCTGCATGAATCGACGCCGCCCCATGGAGGCGCCTCTCTGGCTAGTTTGCATCTTGATGGCAATGGGTGAGGCGAATGAATTAATATTAAATGTTAATCTAGGGCAGCCCAAGTACTTTTCTACACACGCGAACTCAATTAAGTTCAACACTAAAGCACACACACTCACACGCAAACACACAAACACACACACACACACACACATATACTGTCGCATTTTCAAAATACTTGAAATAATTTTCGTTACTACTCAATTAACTTAAACATTAAATATTTTTATTTTTTTTGTATAATGGGCACCTTTTATTGCCGCCATACATTTTTTATAGCGCTTGTAAAAGTTGTAAGCAAAAATCGCTATTCTTCATACCGGAAATCCCACCATTTCTTAGATGTTCGGTGCGCAATTTGAGCGCTCTGTCATCACAACAAGAGCAACAACAATATTTGACTTACGGGTAAATCGTCTAATAGTAGCAGTACTTAAAAGCCAACTGATATTTCAATGTACTGTGTTCTCATATTTTTGCTTTGTGTGTTGTTGATCTTTTCGCTTTCCGAAAATCAAAATTTGTGATGCAGAACTCTTCTTCCATTGGCAAAGCTCTTAACTTTACAAGCTGCTTCTATTTGGTACTTCTTTTGTAAATAAATATGTATAGTATATACTGTAATAAATACATTGCACTTCATAAGAAACTTATTAAACTGGTTTTTCAATACAAAACAAACTTTAAAAACAAAAATTATGCGATGTGATTTAATTAAAGAAAAGTGCATTAATGAAAAACCAATTTATTCAAGTGCTTTACTATATGTATGTATGCTCTTAAAATTTTTCAACAATTCTTTACACTCTATTTTGATCTCTCTGTTTTTTTTTTTATTTTTGTCTCGCTTGCTCATTTGGCACTTGACAGCGCTTCAACTAGCACACTAGCCTTGAACTCTGCCGCTGCCAGCTACGCTCAGCGAATGCAAACGATGCATATACAGGATATACCGCCATTCCGTAAGAAATCTAGCGATTCGGCTGATCTCACTTGCAGCAGCACAGGTAGCAGTCCACAGCGTGCCTCGATGCGACACCTGCAACTTCAGCAACTACAACAACATTCAACCCACCAACAGCAGCAGCAGCAGCAGCACTACAACAACAACAGGCTACAAAAATTTCTGAAATTCCTCCATTCAACAAGACGCGCAAAATATCTGCGGAAAGTGCATCACATTTGCAAATGAGCGTAAGACATCACACATCAACATTTATACCATTATGCCAATTTTTACTACATACCATATAGAACACGAACTTAAGAAGTCAATTTACTGACCGAACGAAGACAATGCAAACACATTTTTTTTAATTGCGCGTAGCAAAAACCGATACTTAAAGCTTGTAGATATCTATGACACCCAATCCACAAAATACCAACTACAACATTTGTGGTTCCACTTGTGAGTAGATTCGTAGAGACCTTATTTTCAAAATTTATCTTGGCACTGCTTCATTCAATTTGAGCTGATTTGCTTATTAAAAATTCTACGTATAATAATATGTTTATTTTATTGATTATCGTAATGATAACAAATCTTTAGTTTCACAGAGCAATTATTAAAATTGCCTAGAAGATAAACAGATTTAATCTTTCACATGCGAAATACTGTTTTTTAATAAAAGCAACGTTGGTGATATGCATCGTTATATGTCTATTTTTTTAATATTACAATAATTAAATATGATTATAATTATTGTGCTGAGTTTTCTCTGATTGAACAAGCTATCAAATTATATTATTAAAGAATATGTCCATAGATAATACTTTTTATACAATAAATGATCTGTCGCATAAAAACCTCTTTGAGTATAAAGCGAATTTCAGTTATCTTTGGATCATTTGTGGTATTTGCAATTTGAAAGTCTGGTGACACATATATATGTATTATACGGCTCACACATACAATTAAAAAACATCCAAAAGTGATTCTATAATCGTTCTCATGTTTAAAGGATAAACTACATATTAAACTACACGCACCTGAATGGATGTCCCGTTTAAAGGTCAACGATAACGCGAACCTGCATAGAAGCATTGATTGTATTGCCAAGGTAGTGAAGACTTAACTGACATTTAAACCCTATTAAATATATGTTTATCGATATGGATTTTGATTGTGCCTCTATAGACATACTTACATACATGTATATGTTGATATAAATATTGTTCTCAAAGTATTCTATATATTTTAATAATTGCACTCCAATTGCAGCTTTATTGTGTGAACAGTTCAAATCTATTGCCAATTTGTTAAGCAGTCAAAATATGCCTTATATTAATCACTTTAAAGGCTCAAACTTGGCATGGCAATTGCTTGATATCACACATATGAATAACCAATTTTATGCTGGCTTCAAACAAAACTCACAAAAACCCATTAATATATCATATGCATGCACCAAAGCTTTAAATGTGTGTGTTTTTGTGTTAAGGGTGGGACTAGTAAAATAATAAAAAAAACAAATTAATCATTGTTGTTTTTTTGGTTTTACTTGTTAACTTTATTGTGTATACTTTCACTTTATACTTCCCAAGGAACTAGGCAGCAGTGCAGATAACACGGATGTTTTAAAGCCAGCGCCATCTTGGAGCAATGTGGCGCTCAAAACAGGTGCAACGAGCAGCATGATGCTTGCCACACCGCCAGGCGCACAGCAGCAGCAGCAGCAGCAGCAACAACATCATCATATTGTCGCCTCATCATCATCCTCATCGGGCGGCGGGGGCAGCGTTTTCAGTCCTAGTGGTGCCGGTCCAATAGCCAGCGGCAGCGGCATCAGCAATTCACAGTCACGGCCCAGCGTGGGCGCTCTGTCGAATTCCTCCTCAAGCTCATTACACAAACAGCAGCAGCAACAGCAGAAGCAGCAAGCAAAGGAGAAAGAGCGGGAAAAAGAACGGGAAAAAGAACGAGAAAAGGAACGAGAAAAAGAACGGGATCTGGAGCAGGCACAAGCACAGGCAGCCGCTGCTGTCACTGCAGACGATGAAACGAAGGGTGAGTCGAATATATTTGGAAAAATACTGTAGGGCATTTTTGTTATTAAGAGAAATTGATAACACAGTTTCGAACTTTAAAATGTTTGAAATTATATTTTAATATGAATTTTAATTAATGATTTTTTTTAAACATTTCGCTTGCTAGCTGCTGAACTTGCGGCCAAGAAATCGCGGCTTAAACAAAAGCTAATTAAAAGCGCACGATCTGTGGCCGTATTCTCGCTCAAGCTGAAAGAGCGAAGACAGCGAGAGGCTGAAAAGGCGGCAACGATTGCTGTAGAGCATGCCAAGGTATACTGTTTTATAAGTTGTCATAATTCTTTTAATGTATCTTTATTTTTTTATATTGTTTTGTAGGCTCTGGCGAAGCTGCCGATGCCTCAGGCCGTGGGTGGTGAATTGTCTCTAATACCCATTGAGCAGCTAATACAAATTGAGGATATCATGCCAGCGATGAGCAAGCCTTCAACAACAGCAACAACATCATTAGCCTCATCGTCCACACAAGCTGGCTCTTCTTTGTATCACCATCAACAGCAACAACAACATCAGCAGCAGCAACATTATCACACAGATAACTAAAGCTTAACAAACTCTACCAAAAAAATACTAAGCTAACCCCAGCGCACATTGTAAATAGTCTTTTCAATGCACAAACCCATCTGGTCCAGTTTTAAACGATATTTAACTAAACTATACATAACATATTGATGATATGAGCAATTTGCTGAATGTGTGTCTTGTCCAGAGTTGGAAGCTGGAAGCTTAAAATAACTTACATTAATTTTAAGATATAGTCACCAACAAATAAATAACGAAACATAACTACTTCATTGTATGGCTAAATTCACAATCGAAAAGTGTTTTTTAGGCGCTTGAAATGATTTATTTATCGAACTCGCAAATCGCTGAAATGTTAGTCAAATAATAGTATATTAAACGAATTTTGTTTAGCGTTTTAGTCGTTAAATGTTTTTTGAGTAGTTAATGTTGTTAGCATAATGCTTAAAAGTTAAATAATAGCGAAAAACTATGAAAAAAAAGATGCAATTTGTTAGAGTTAATGTTACGTTTCGCATTTATGCTGCTACTAAGCGATTGCTTATTAATGATCTATAAAATAGTCGCAAACTGCAATGAGTATTATAATTATACATTTTTGAGCTATACTCGTTTACTCATATTAAAGTAAAAAAAAAGACAGACAAGCACACACACATACAACGACAAAACTGTGTTCGCAAATGTCGTCCATTGTTCCTTCCATATAAATATATATAAAAACAAGCACAGTTAAAGATGGGAAACAATCGAAAATATTACAAGGAATAATCGCCGCACTCGCTTCAAAATAAAAAAAATATATCTGTATTTACAATTTGCCTAAAGCTTTATGTAACTATTTTTACTTTGTTAACTGCTTAAGCAATTCACAAGTAGTATTTATATATTTGTCTATTTAATCTATACACATACGAGACGACAACCAACCACACACACACACACAAAATTCTACCGATGGATATTTGTAAATAATATTTAGCATTTAAGTGTCAGCGAGAAATTTACACTATATATAAAAAAATAATATTATATGTGACCTTGAGTTGGAAACGATAAAGAAATGAAGTAAAGTAATTTAATAAAGTAAAAATTATTAGAAAAGTTTTCAAAATTATTTTATGTTGTATTCTTTTTGGCTGTTTATTTATCTTGCAGATGAGCTAAGTCGACCTTCCGCCTTGTAACATACTTTAGGGAGGCGCTTAAAGCACAAATATAATTCAGTTCATTAATTTTCACAGGAAATGTCCATTCAATAATACCCCTTGGCTAAGACTCTTTTTGGACACACTTTGTTAAATTTTGGATGATATTTAGACGGTTAAAGTCATTTGAGTTTTTTTTTAATAATGATGATTTAGCTAAGCATTTTGTAAATATATTCAAATTTCTAGCATTTTGATTTAGGAGCAATTATAGTTTGGAGAAAGTCCTAAGTCCTGGATAATATCTCTTTAGTATATTTTTCTTAAGAAAACAAAAATACATTAACATTCATAACTTGTTTCTTTCAAGTTTCGTTCTTGTCATATAAGTATTAGAGTCGAACTTTCATACCACGAGTCTCAAGGAGTAAAAAAATAACCTCTTTATAGAGAAACTATATAACTGGTGGGACATCAATGATTAACAAAAATTAAATATAAGTAAAGAGCTTAATCAATCAATTCAAGTGATGAAAAGCCAAAAAACCACGAAATATATCGGAGCTAGCCCGAAAGCAGCATCTACAATAACAACCGCTTTTTTGGTCAAAGCTCGATTGTCAGAGGCACACAAGATTCGACTTTTTAAGAAGTGTATAGGCATATTCTTTCGAATATGCAGTCTTTCGCCTTTTGCAAAATCTAACGGAAATAGCCCGGCAAGGTTCATGAGTCACAACGTGGCCATTGTTGATAAAGAGTCCAATGTGCACAATTTGTATGGGTTATATTTGTCATATGTATAACAAACATGCCATTCAATCAACCACTAAATTGACGCACTAACTCATCCCATAATGTGCATTATATATGTTTGTATGTACATATTTGTAATGGGCATCGACTCGTGCGACTGCCTGGCTGCTTGGCTGGCTGGCTTAGTTGGGGACTTAAAACACTCGCTAATTAGCGGTACGTGCGGAGTGCGTTTTGTCAGGCGCTCAAAATGAAATGGGCCTGAAGCTGGCTGGCTGGCACTTGGAAACTGGGGGCATTGCCAGGCACTTAACGGGCTGCAACAGAGATCGCGTTGCTTTATCAACATATTCAGATCAGCAGCACAGGCGGACAACTCACCTGTAACAATGACATGTGTTTGCTGTTGCTGTTGATGAGAGCGCTTCAAGTTGGCAAGTTTGACCCCAGTGCTTGCATTCACATTCCCCCCCTCCCTCTACGGATATACAAATATTCCACTTGGCCATAAAAACAAAATGAGAAATGTTGTTGCACAAGAATAATAAAAACAAGAGTGCTTAAGCCGAGAAAGAGAGAGAGAGGAAGAGTTCGACTGAAATATACCCTTAAAAAACCTACATAATATGAAAGGTAAGAGATTCAACTATTTATTTAATTAGTTTATTTTTCGTTTTGGTTAAGGATTTTCATCTACATCACAATAAAAGAAAAATCTGTCAATCTTATATAAGGGCAGACCGACTGACATGAATGAATCTACTTAGCTTTTAATGCTGGTTGAGAATATATATATATACTTATATACACTTGTTGGATTGGAAGATGCTCTTCTCTGCCTGTTACATATATCTTCACAACTCTAATATACTTTTTTTGAAAGAGTATAAAAACAAAGAGGTATGTTATAGTACTAAGCCACTGGATGCCCTATAAGATTTAAACGTAATGATTAAAGCCCAAGCGTAGTGCGTGTGCAATCAATTTGTTGTTGTTGTGCTTGCATGCCTTCTGGAAAACTTTCAGCTGGCCCCAATCGTTATCCTTGACCCACGCATAGGCTTGCTTTAACATACTATGTGTCATTTTAATAGACAGGCATTATTCACAGTTGGCAATTAAACACTGTTGTTTATTCCAGCATCGGAATTTTACAGCACGTCTAATCGGTTATCAGAGCTGTGATTTACATATGATTGTTTCTCATACTCAAAACCGAAGGAATGAAGAAAAGGGTATACAAATGGAATCGTCTCCGATCCCATGAATTATGTTTATGATCAGCAACAACAGCCGAGTTGATATAGCTTAAACTTTCCTTAACCACAGGCAAAAGAAGTTTGAAGTTTGAAATAGAGACAGCCTAGGGTTCAGGGTATCTCCTAGTCGAGCGTTTTCGATCTGCTAAGCACCATATAACATTGCTTACACATAAATCTTATTCATTAAATCAGAAATAAATTAAATAAAGTAATTTATTAATTAATAAATTTTTAATTTAGTCAGACACAATTATTTATTTATTGTCAACTACGAACATCCGACATAAATTCAAAATTAATTCAAATTAAAATATAGATAAAATAATTTAATTAAATTTTTATATGAAATAGAAATAAAGAGAGAAAACTTTTAAGTCAAGCAATGGGATATAAAATGTCTAAAGATATATATAAGGCAGCTGACTAGTTTCTTTATACACAAGTAAAACTTTTAAATATTTAAAATATCTTATCTAAAATCGCATAGCTTTCCGTTCTTTACAGAACCTACTTCGCTACTTTGAACTAAAGCGACACAAAATGGCATTTTTGATTAAAATTTATTTTTCGGCACCCCATTCACCGGAAATTGCAGTGAAGAGTTGACCCAGCTAAATAAACGACGGGCAATAAAAAAAACAAACATCAACAACAGCAACAATAATTAAAAGCTGTACACAACGTACCAATGAAAAGAGCAAGCTCGAAGATAAATCTGCGAGAAGAAAAACAAAGAAACAGCAAAAGGCGACCGTGTAGATGGTATTAGTAACAAGCAGGCAAAGAGAAGACAAACCATGTAGGAAACCATAACGAGCTGACGTTCGTTGCTAAACAAATGTATGTGTGTGTGTAGTTGTGTCTAGAGATCAGCACAAGATGACCGAAGGCTGACCAAATGATCATGATGACGATGATGATGACGATGAAACAACGTACAACAAAAGTCCGAGCTTTATGTGCGATATTACCGTAAGATAATGAAAACTGTGGGGCGTTGGCTGTTTGCTGTTTGGTGAAATCTCGTTGGCAGCACCTGACCCGAAAATGTTTCACATTGCCTAGTTACAGTTAAACGCCATTTTTTCCGTTGAATTTTGTGATCGTTAAGCGAGAGAGAGAGAGAGAGAGAGAGAGCGAGATGGCAAATGAACGGATGGAGCCACAGCATCAGCTTTCAGTAGCAAACATTGGACCAACACTTTTTGTCGGCTAACCAAAGTTGCCCTCAAAAATGAAACATGGCCACGCCTCGAGGGCGCAACGGTAAATAGCTCAAAAGTTGGCTTTTTAAGTGTTTCTTTATTTTTTGGACTTGACCCATGGTTTATTCACCTGTCGTCATAGTCGTCTTGAAATTAAAAATTAAAATTGCAATAACTCTGATGTTTGTCTTAGAGTTGCTTTTTTATTGCTCATACACGAAGCTGTTTTTTTTTTTATCTTAATGAAACTTTTTAAATCGCTTTTAACAAACGTCGGGCTATTAAAACATGCGCTATTTATAAAGCTCACACTCTCCGCCTTTGAGCTCCGATTTAAATGCATTTAATTTTGTGGCATGTAAAAATTAATTACATTTAATTACCAGTCTCCCTTTCCCACCTCACACACTCTCCAAAAAACGTTCTCGGACATACAAGTTGCCGTTTCGACGGCTATTGTTGCCTTTGTTTGATTTTTTATTTGATTCTATACCCATTAAAAATTTATGAAAATGGGTATGCATAGTTGTGGTTATGTTTGTCATAGTAAAAAGTTATTTTTCGCAACACATATTTAGTCTACAATTTTTGAATAACCATTTATTCAAAATGTTTTATAATATCGGAGCAAAATAAACAATCTGAATAAATAAAACTTTTAGTCTCTTAACTATTAACAGAGTGTCTAGCATTCATATAATTTTTTGCACATTTTTGTTATTTTTTATTTAATTGCTATATAATTTAAATTTTCGTTTATCCGCAGCGATCATAAAACTGAGTATGTATACTGACTGAGCCATGCAGTAGTCAAAAAATAGCTGAGAAATTGCTTTAATGTGCCACCCGTTAACTGCGTCTACAGTTCGAGAATGGAACGTATAAAGGTTAAATGAGATCTTTTAATTGAATTTCAAACGAAATGTACTTAGAGCAAAGCAACATCAGACCACAGATATCGATATGTAGCTCTCTCAAGCTAATTATACAGAAGCTCTATTTGATTTGAACCTGTTGCCGCTTCCATAGATTTGGACTAGAGAACCAAATGTTGCGGCGTCTTGGGTGTGCTTCAATTGGGCAACAATTAGTTGAAACTGGCAGATTTTATCATGCTTTCATTATTGAGGTCAGGGAGCTTATAAACTACTGCTTGTTTTGGTATCAGCAACAAGAAAATCCATGTTTCTTAAAAGAAAACAAAATGTTAATGTGCAAGCCAGACGCCTAAAGCAATGATAATTAGTTGAATGGTAGATATATTACAACATTAACCACAACCAAAACAAGGGAGAATAATTCAACAGTTTGTATAGTTTTAATTTGAAGTTTGCAAAAGTTTGCAAAACTAGCTCTAAAGAAATCTATTATCTTTTCAGCAACAGCAACAAAAAGTAGAAGTACTCTTCACTTTATGCACTCTCCACGCACATAATTTAGACGCTTTTAAAATCCCCGAAGTGCCAATGCGCTCATTTAATTAATTTAATTAACTTAAGGATTACACAACAAAACGACACCCAACGGAGCGCAAATGGCAAATACCAGGTGAATTAAGGAGACCATCAAAATTGCCAAAGAGTGTTGTTGTTGGTGGGAAGACGACAGACATGCTCTGGTCTAATCAGGCGGCATGCAGGCAATAGCAACGCTTTGCTATGCAGTCCGCACGCTTTATAAAATAATGAGCGGGGAGATAGGAGGGCGGCGTGGCAAGAGTGGCAGGGGCAGGGGCAGGCAGGCGAGGCAGCTGTTGCTGGTTGATTGCACCCGTAAGTGCCATATTGTCACCGTTTGATCAATCAAACTGCCGCCAACGGGGCAAACTGTGCCACAACTGGAGCTCGTAAATGTAACTCAATCCCCATCCATCCATCTATCCATCCATTCCATTGATGAGTCGCTGTCGATGATGTCGCTTCGACCTGTGCCTGCAATGATTGTTTGTTGCATAACTTGTTGTTCCTGTGTGTTTGTTTGTTTGTATGTCGACGTTAGCCAAGGTTCGTTCGCAATTAGCCGTTCGGCTGCCATCGTTGGCTCAAGCACCACTAATTGACAATATTTATGAACACGTACGCATTTTGTCGCCACCTTAATTGGATCGTCATCGCCCCATCGACCGTCGCCCACTGCCCACAGCCCACATCTGGCCAATTATTTTCATCAAAATTGCAGACAATTTTCAGCGTGCGCGTTACAAATGAAGATCTTAACTCAGCCAAACAGACGTTTTGGTTATACGAATGTCACACAAAATAATAATAACCAGAAATAACAGTTTTAGCGGTGGGCTGACTTCACTTCTTTGAAAATTATTTTGTGGGCAGGGAGGTGAGATGTTGTTAAGTGCTAGAAAATTTCGTAGCAACACTTTATTAAGGAAAACGGAACTTAGGCATAATTTTTTATTTATATTGAATGTATTTAAAAAATTGATTCTATCTAGGGCATAATAATTTTTGAAATATAAGTCGTACCCTTAAAAAAAGTATTCAAATAAAATTCGATAAGATATATTTAGTTTAGGTAGATTTTTACTTTGTTCTACTTTGAAATATATATAACCATATCCGCTCTTTAAATAATATATATTTACATAATTATGTATAAGAAGAATGAATCCAAAATATAATAGAAACAAAAAGTGTGTCAAAAATTGTAGCTAACTGAGAGTTCTACAATTTAAGGCCAGGCTCGGGTCTTGACTTGCACTCACGACTGCTATAATTTTTACTGCAGTTTTATTTAGATTCACTTAACTTGAACTACACAGATAAGCCTCATTGTTGCTCGCTTTTTAGACTTTAATCCAAACAAGTTCCATTTAACATGCAAAGCTTTTGAAAAGTCGTCGTCAGTTAGTGGGAACGTTGAACACTTTGTCAGTGGATTATTAATGTTACTATACTATATACAGCTATTTGCTTACAAGCTTGAGTACATTCTTGATTTGATTTAAACAAATGTGCACTGGAATTTTAAACAAAATTTTAAATGTTTATTCTTTTGTTAATTTGAGAAAGCAGATTTTATAAATTAAATTTACATTTCTTGTGTTTAGCCTAAGACGCTGATAAATTGATTATAAACAAAGTATTATAAGAATATGAAAAAATTACATATGAATATGTTATATGAACGTATGATATTTTTTTCACAACGACAACGTTTTTTGACCTAGAATTTCATTGGCAAAGTGTTTATCGTATCCAAAAGAGCTTATGGAATTTTTGTAATGCTGTTTAATGTCTTTTACCGCTATGTGTTATAGGAAGTGCAACTGGATAATAGTTGGCCCCACCGCAGCGCGTTTATTGGAGTCGTCATCATCGAATGCCAGTTAAATGTACGACAATATTTCATTGGATGGTTTGTCATTTGTCAAAAGGTAGCAGCATAAAGCAAAAATCGGCCAATTAGCGGCAGACAGTTAAACGTCAACATCCTCACGGCACACCACATCCGGAATGGACCACCGTTCGTCTCTGTGACCAGCCTAGCCGAACGTCCCCAGGCGCGTTCGCCACATGTAACCAGTGACGGTTACATTTTCGCCATCAATCAAAGAGGCCAGAAGACGGCCAGCAGCTGGGGAGAAGCCAAAACGAATCCAAACGGAACGCGGGCGCCTGCGCAAAACTGCGGAACAGAAAAAACAAAAAAAACTAAAGTCAAAGCCAAAGGGAAAGGGAAAATGTTGATGATGGACGTAAGTCAGCTTTGGTCCGGTCCTGTCTTGTTGATGTCTCGCGCTGTGAGTTGTGCGAATTGACTTGTGCAATTAGTTGGCAATTATCACATAGCATGAGGCGATGCCAGTGAAGTGGTAGCCGTGAAATTGGGTTTATTGATTTGCTAAAACAATTTACAAATGTCACGAGTCTTGAAATTATTTATTTATGTTTTACAGCCCGCCAAGGCGGAGTTAGTAGTTGGTTGGCCCAACAATGCGACAACGTATTCGTTTCTTCTACTTGCCAGACATTTTCATTAACGTGGCCATAAAAGAAGACCACAAAACGTATATTGTGTAGCAATATTTCATTTGATCGAAGAGGCTACCGTTTGTTGTGGGTGCTCTCTCTCTCTGTTTTTTTGGGTGTAAACATAGCGTATGGTCTGTTTGTGGACAAAGTAATATCATTGTTGAGTTGCGGGCTATGTGGCGTCCAAGTCACATTCAATAATTAACACCTTATTCGAGTGCTGTGTTTTATGATTTAATTTGTTTGACTTAGTTATTTAGAATGAGCCGCATGAGTAGCCGGAACTAAAGCTACCGACTGCCGAATTAAGCTCAAACTCAACATATTTTTAACTTTCAATTATGCAAAGCAAGCGGCTGTTGTAAATGTTGTGGAATTGAGGTAATTGTGGATATCAATAGACATAGCATAGCTATAAAAATTATAGCACAACCTGTGACTTCTCATTAGCTTACATTGATGATGTAAATTGCTTGAGGTTTTTATGTGTCACCTAAAACTGTAAAATTCGTGAGGCAAAATGAGATAAATAAATAAATTTCAGTATAAAATCATATAAATATCTGGAGATAATAAAATTGTACATATTTGAATAAAATTATTTGTTTCTTATTGGAATTCAAGTAAGACAAAAACAATTCTGAGGTTCATTGACATTCATAAATAGACCAAAATATTGCATTGTCTTTGGGCTACATCAAAATTCAAACAAACCCATTTGCCGATTTTCCAAGCAACTGTTGCACCAAAACATACAGCATCTGTGGCATGTAATTTGTTGTCTATGCAACTGCAATGGACACAAAAGGCGGCAACAGGTGCACAATTAACAAACAGCAGCAGCAGCAACAACTAAAACAACCACCAAGCATGCTTTTTGTCGAATAATTACCTGCAGCACTGAGCCTGATGCCTTTAAGCTTTACTGATTTGAGCTTAGCCTGGGTCCAGCTGGGGGCCTATCTAGGCACGGTGACAAAATTAAACTTAATTGTTTTATGACAGCCGACAAGAGTTGGAGACCGCCGCTGAAAAAAATGTGTGTGCCGCGAGATACGAGATTTGTAGGTCTTTGTTGCCGATGTGGCACCCAGTCCACAGACTCCCAACGGTTCCAGTTGCCAAGTTGCCAGCTTGCCAGGCTGCTGGTTGAGCAGTGAGCGGCAGTTGACATTTTTTAGGGTCTTTAACTGCGTTACTTAGTTTTTGTTGTTGTTGTGTTTAGTTTAATTGTTTTTCTTGTAAACGATTTTGGTTTTTGTGCAGCTCCCATTTTATAATATATATTAAAAAATGTTTTACACAGAAGCCGAGTTTTTAATGAACAAGCTTACAACAATGCAGCAATATGCCGCCACAATGGACGACAGGTGTTGGTTGCCTTGGTTGCCTCAACCCTACAACAGATCTCAAACAGCTCCAACTCTCAAACCCCCTCTGAAATGATGGCTAGCACAGTCCAAGCAACTATGTACAACGCACATCCAAGCAACATTTCTATCATTGTTTTAAGGTAAACTTTAAGCATTTTTATGTCAATCATGGGAAGGCTCAGCTGCCGTCTCAGTGGTACCTCAAATACAATAATACAAATAACTATTTGCAGTTTCACAATAAATTGCTGACAAATAATACATATAATGATATAACTTATTTTATTTTTTTAAATGCTTAGAAGATCTATTTGACTTTGTTTTTATTATTTAATTGCTAAATAATATAGTTTTCTTATTAATAATGTTTTGTTTTCTATACTTTAGACATTTGGTACAAAAATCCAATTCAATGAAGCTTTTGGTGTTTTTTTTAAATAATGGTTTCTCTGAGTGTATGCTGTGATTTTAGTTAATTTTGGTTTGTGCTAGCATTTAAACTGCCTTTCACACACAATACCGACTTGATTCATTTTTCTTTATTTCAAGTATGTATGTACACTTCCTAAGCATCATTAAATACATATCCGTCGATTCTACTGAGTAGACTGGGTTTCTATACTCCTTTTTACAGCCATTCGGTACTTTTTTTATTTATTTTTTATTGTCTGTTGATAATAATTATGGTCATTTGTGATAATTGTGGGCCATTGTGTCATGTCTTGAGGAACTGTTTTTTGTTTTTATGCTCGCATTTTATTAATAATTGTCATTTAGATAATTAGTTAACTGGCCGCTTGGGGATTTGCTGGCAAGTAAGTATGTGGTTTGGCCGACGGTCGCTGGAGTTTATTAAATGAAAAGTTATGAAAAAGGCGACTGAGGTGCTCAAAAGATTTATGAGCGCTGATTAGAAGACGAAAGAACGAGTGAAAGAATATCACAGAGAATCCTTTCCGTTAAGTTCGATCGTAAAATCTTATGAATGAAATATACAATCTGGCTTTAATTGTGTGAAAAATGTTGTGTATTATCTGGCTGAAAGCATCTTCTTTTATAGGATAGGCATGACTACAAAGAACTACTCAGAAATGTTAGCTAGACAATAGCGACAACTTCCTGATGTATGGCAATACGTAAACCATAAATCGCTAAGAGATGGTCGTACATCTTATCGCGATTGAGCCACCCAAATAGTTGCCACACACAGAAAGAACTCATAATTAAATTATGCAAATTTGCACGCTCTCTTTAGGCGGCATCTTCAAAACCGACACGTAAGACAATAAAGCAACACCATGAGCAACGCTTAATGTGTAATGTTTGGCTTAGAGGCGAATCTGGCCCTGTTAACGCCTCACAAACCGAGACAAGACAGCGATGGCAGCAGGGGCATGCTTTAAGCTGCGACATCGTTAAATTTGATTGATTTTGCTTGGCATCAGCAGCAGCAGCAACGGCAGTAAGGAAGCCAAGCAAACAGCTGACTGTGGCTTATATATTCATATCGTATACTCTGAGCTCGTACAAGATCTTAATGAGAATGTAGCGCATTTAAATGTGCTGGCCATTAAAACGATTCAAGTGTCGCAAAGCGAATGCTTTTGGGTAGCGTCTTACCTTGCGCGTCGACTCATCGAATGAACAACACTCGCAAAACATTTTTATTGATGTTAATAAATTAAAGATAATTTTTTGATATAAAGCTGAGCTAATGTATAAATCAGCAGTAAGTTTTTGGGTTGCAAGCCATGGCTGCCGTGGTCTTAAGTTCGCAAAAGTGGGGGTATTTTATATTATAAAATAAACTATTAATTCGAAATATAAACACAATTAGAAAGTTGTGAAAAATAAGGTTATTTGTAATAATAACAAAATTTTAATTTTAACTATTTATGGAACTCCGCATTTCTTATTTCATTGTTTTGAAATTTTACTATTTAAAGATTTGAAAATACTTTTAAGGCTTTATGGACTAAAATACTAAAAGGAAAATAAGGGACGATCCAACCCACAAAAATTATGCTAAAAAATGTACGGTAAACCTATTTAAGGGTAGTGAGAAATTAGATTAATTAAAAAACAAAACGTATTATATACCAAATGAATACATTAATTTAACGTTCGTTTGACAAAAGTTTAAAATAATTTTTACCAGTGTTGCATATGGTTTTATTAAGACACATTTTTGTAGTTAATCGCTCATTTTCTGGCACACAAGCAACAACAAAACCAACAACTGGATTACTAAAACTTTGCCTACGTTTGTCGACATCTTAAAATACTTTGTATGTGGGGGATTTATGGGGCGCTCCATAAAATTTCTCAATAAGCAAACAAGATCCTAACACGCATGCCAACTCTATTGCTCTCACACTTGTCCAGGTTGTTGCTGGCTCGCTCTTTCGTAGGCGGTTCCAATGAAATGTGTTTTTCAATAAAAATGGTCCATGCGATGCGATCGAATTTAAATTGAAAAATTAGATTTTAATTCTTGCATTCTAAATGTGTTTTCATTAGCATAATTAACGTCGAATTAAAGTTAGTGTTATTGGTTCTTTTTTGGCGCTGGAATTGTAAAAATAAAATAAATTACGTTTTACCCGCAAAGAAAGAGTATTGAAAGAGTAAAGGCGGTATTGACAGCTATTCGTCAGATCGTTAAATTCAGGTGTTTGTTTTTAAAGATGCATTAAAATAAAGATTGTATTTGGTTTTGAGAGCGTTTTTTGTGTGTGTTTTGTGTTGGTCAGTCGATCGTTTTTTGTCGTTGGGGGGTTCGACTTGATTTATGCATGTGGCTCATTTATATTGAAATTTGATATATTTAAGCATGCGGTTGATTTTGCGAAGCCATCCGTCCGTCCGTCCGCCCCATTTCGAGCGTATTTTCGTATTTTATATTCGAATTAATTGAAATGATTGTGATCTACAACACGACACGACTCGGCAAAGCATACTACACAGATCTATATATAGTTGAAACATATATGCATACATACACATATATAATTTATGAACATCGCTTTGTTGGCCTGTATGTTAATGTTCACGTGTTTTTGTTCGTTCGTTTCTTTCTTTTATTTTTTTTCGCTTTTTTATTGAGATGCGTATAAATTATACGGCACATACAAAATAGCATAACACCTCCTAAATGGTTCCGTGTGCGTTGCCTGACACACTTTGAACTTTCATGATTGTTTTATTTTTTTTTTAAATATATTTACTTTTAATGTCTTGACAAAAACATATAAAATCTATTTGCTGCTTGTGGGCGTCTTTGTTGATTTTGCATTTGCATTAAGGAATGGCACTTTACTGTTTTGGGAAATTGAATCTTTTTGAAGATCTCCGCTAAAATGTTAAACGAGAAGACTCTATAATCTTTTGTTTTTAAATTGTTTAAAAGTAAATCAGAACTGACAACTAACCTTAATCATACCAAAAATAATATAAAAACACATTTGTAAATATTTATATATATTATTTTTTATATTAAATTCAATTGAATTTTTTCAACTATTGGGAAGCCAGAGTGTTGAGTAGGCTCCCATATTACTATCGGATATAAATACACGCATTCTATAGTTTATATCTTGGGAAACTTCCTTCGAAATTATATTAGCTTATAACATTATTATTATATATTATAATATGAATGGTGAATTCTTGGGTTAATAATAATATTACCATCAAAGGATCTTTATTTGGGGAGAAAAGTAAACCAATTTTTCAAAATCGTTCGCAAATCATTCCATTTATCAAGCCGAACGTAAGGAAACCGAAAATGAGACGGAGAACCGTTAAATCCGTTAAAAAAATCAGGAGAGGGAGTAAAGACGAGCAAATGGGTGAACACCCGCTGACAGATAATCACTTGGCAACGGCTGATCATTAGCCGATAACACATGACATTAAAGGTTCAAGCACAGTGAAAAGAGTTTAAGCGCACACAAAATCTGATAAATGCCGACCACCCCATGGATCCAAAACAACAAGAACGACAACAAGATGAAGAAGAAGAGCAATGACAACGATGACACAGCAACAGGTGGGGCGAAAAACGAGCGGAAAATTAATAGTGTGAACGGTGATCGGCATAAAACAGGGAGAGAGAGAGCGAAGGAGAGAGAGGTAGAGATAATAGCAGTAAGGCACACACATACGAAATGATATACTAAGCATCTGAGATAGGTATCAGCTTACATTGAAGCCCCCTCTTTAGTCCCCCACTTGACAGTGGTGAGCGGCCGGGAATTTGTCAAAATGTCAACGGGTGAAACAGTTTGTTGTGTTTGTGAAGTGTTTGGGAGTCTCCAGACTCCAGACTCCAGGCTCTCGGGCACTGAGCGAGCCACGTAGTCTTTGTAAAACAAACCATTAGCAGCTAATAAACATTAGTCATGCGACCTTAAAAAATACAACAAAGCAAGAGAGAGAGAGAACCTTTTGGCTTGGCTCGATGATTTAGTGAGTGTAATTAAAATTTAAAGTTTCTTTCGCTCGCACAAGATTCGTATGTATGTGTAAATGATCATCGTGCGGACTTCCACGAAATAAATGAACAAGTTTTCGTCTCGTTTCTGTTTAGTTTTTTTTTTTTGTTTTTAGCTTATTCTATGTAGTTTACGTTTATAATTATAATTTATGCAGATCAGGGCAATCGCTTGTCGACAGCAAGCAATCCCATCAATCAGTCTAGGATTGCCTCAAAATCGGTCTAATCGGGCGTGTAATCCTCTGCCACCGTTTTTTACAGCGATACGGATCGCTTTTGTAAGTGAGCCCAGACAAATCGTGTACAAGATATGCTTACATTAGATAAAAGACCTGGTAGCTGTACTCTAATTGGATGCTCTGCAATTGAATGCGTTTATTTTTGTTTATTCTCTGACACCCAAAGCAAAGAGTATCTTGGTTTTGTGCAATGTCCTTCGTGGTTTCTGCCCGTCGGTCCGCCTGCATTTCATGAACACCGTTTAACTTAGAAAATTGAAACTTTGCAAATCTCATGGTACATGTCTGCGTCAGAGAATGTGTCAATATAGCGGCGCTACGCTTACTGTATGCCTGGAAAATCGATAACAAGTTGAAAAACCACAATTCCCACAATTTAAACACTAGAGTACTGACTTCCCCCAAAGATCAATATAGTTTGTGGCTTTCCCCAAAGATCTGCATCGAACTTTCTTTAAACGAAGCTGCCCCCATACTACCCGTTTGCAAGCAGACCTTTTAACAACCGTTTTTTATATTGGTATCAGAGTATACTGCAGTCGGTTTGGCTCGCCTGCAACGTTTTCACTTGTTTTTGTCTGTTTCTTGCTCTCCCAGCTGACTCACCTTCTTGTAGCTGTAAATGTATACCACTTCATTTTGCATACATTCACATCCATCTATATACATATATGTATCGAGCAGTTCCTTGAATTTTGTTTGTGTGTCCTTTAGATTTATGTGCCTTTTGATACATACAAATCAAGTTGGGTATTTTGCTTTGCACATTTTTATGGGCGCTACTGATGCTATGCGAGCGGTTCCAAGCTGGATGTAAATGTTTATGGACTGCACTCAAGTGAGAACCTTGCAAAAGTTGTCTAAATAGTTGCACGACTTTAACAGAAGCAATGAAAACAAAAAGTGACTTTCTGAAGTTACTGTTAAAGGATCATATATCCCCGATGCAGCTTATTATAAACTTGAATATCTGTGATAAAAAAAAACTGTACACTGATAAAAATAATCAAGTCATTCGTATGTAAAACCACAGCAAGCCAAGCGTTCTCAGAAGTTGCGTTTGGTGGAAAAATTTTTACACTGGGTAAGAAATACTCAATACAAAATATTGTAGATAAATGATTGATTTCTTACCTACTTCTTTGTACTCATTTTAAGAATAATTTAATTGATTTATGGCGATTTTACAACAATTCGTACTCCAAACTTCACCCCAATTTCGACGTAAAATTAAGTTAAAGAAACTTCGACTTTTTATTTTGTGTATAAAATAAAGCGATTATCTGTATGAACTGATATTGCCAGAGTAACTATTATGACATTGCTATATCCAAATATGCATAAGAAATTTGTACTATTTTATTTACCTCAGTTTGTATAAAATTAATTTTTAGTCTCACTACTTTAGAATCTTCTGAACTTATAAGCAACGCCACGAAATGTCCAATCTTTGTTACTTTCAGCACAGTAGCTCCTGGTTTGAAGCAACTGATTATGTCATAGTTTCCTAGTTCCCTTTACTTGTTTACCCCCGCATAAGAGACAATGAGCTAAACTAAAGGCAAGCGCCTTTTGTGGACAAAAGGGATCCAGATGTTTATATGCATAACCGTAAGATTCACACAAGCCCAAGGAAAAAAAGAAACAATAACAAAAACAACAGAAGAAATACATTTAAAAAAAAATTAACGATGCTCACATTTTATTACCGCAATTAATTACAAAAACAACGCACAGACAAAAATCTTCAGTCACTGGGCATTCTCAGATCAGATGGATCAAGCAGCGCACCAAGAGATGGAGAGAGAGCCAAGAGAGTGAGAGAATGAGAATGAGAGAGAGAGAGATGTGTGTTTAATGATAAAACGTTATGATAGATGTGACTAGTTAAATGCTACTACTACCAAATAGTAGTTCTCGTTGCCAGCTTCGCTCGTAATTGGAGGCGCGACTCTTTTGAGCCACTGCTGCTTAATTGGCAGCGCGCAACGAGAGAGAGCGAGATTGAGAATGAGAAAGAGAGAGAGAGAAAAGTGACGAGACCACAGCAGCTTTAAACCTGTTTCTTGACCAATTAAATGCTGTAGCTAAACTGTTGGCCAAAAACGACGTTGTGGCCCGTTGGCAGCACTTTAAGCCGCACATTTCGTGTTTTGACGCGTAGCGCGACAGTTGGCTCTTAACAAACAAACAAACAAACAAACAGTTAGTGAGTGTCTATGAACGCAACACCCGCAACGCGAGTAAGAAGAAGAAGCGGCAGCAGCAACTGTAGTATGGGCTTCAAGCATGCATTGCTGCAACGCAGCTACGAACTTGGCCCATCTCCCGGACCAGCTGCTGTGGCGCCGCAACAAGTTACGGATTTTAGCATAAGTCGCATTTTGGGTAACGCTACCAAAAAGCACCAGGATCCGGCGATAAATAAGAAGAAGACAGTTGGCAGCAACAATATATTGGATCTCTCCAAAGGCAGTCAACAACAACAGCAGCAGTTGACAGCAACAACAGTTGCCGTTACAGTGCCTCAAATAGCATCGGGTGGATCATCAAGTTATGGTTATGGTGGCATGTTGCCACCGGACTTATTGGCCATGGCAAATGCAACCAAATTCTATGCACAATTCTTTCCACACTTGCTGCCTGCCTATGCAGCAGCAGCAGCTGCCGCCGGCTTGACAACGCCACCCACTTCACCCTACCAACAACAACAGCATCAACAGCACCAACAGAAAAGATACTTTGCTCCCTTTGTGATCAACAGGCAGAGTCCGACGCGTGTTTGCACTCGTGCAGATTGCATCGAATGCTTGGACTATTATAAACAATTTGGTGCTGGCTATAAGCCGACGCCATTGATATCGCCGGCGGCTTCTTCGGGCAGCAGTTCGAGCGGCACGGGAATCGTTGCCAGGGATAACAATAGCAGCGCCCCAAATGTTTCCTTCACAACGGTAACAAATGTGAATCTTAACATGACAGCATCACCAGCAACAGCAACAACATTACCGTTACCCAAATTTGTTGCCAATAACAACAACAACAACAACAGCTCAACAACAGCTGAAGAGATAAGCTACAAGTGCCGCATATGCGACAAGGTCTTTGGTTGCTCCGAAACACTTCAGGTGAGTTGAATGCAAAAACAATTGAAGTTTTGAACTGGGAAAAACCTTAAACAATATTTACTAATATAATATAAATAAATTAAATAAAACGCAATAGAAAATACAAAGTTCAACGATTTATTATTGATAAACTCAAAAATAAATATATTCAATTTAGAATACATATTGCTGCAAGGATTGGATATATGTACACTATTAAGTTCAATAAATTTAATGCTTAAAAACGAATGGATTATGCACAATGAAGTCAAAATCATAAAGAACAGAAAATTAGAATGGTTTGCAATTTTGTAATTGAGAAAAACCCAAAATTTTGGAATAGAATATAGAGACCAAGAGAAAGAGTAGCAGGAAATAACTTAAAACGCTCACAGAATTTGTAAGCTTTGGTTAGTCAAAAAGTATTGAAAAAAAATTATAAGTTTGGCAAGAACTCATTATTTATTGTATGAATCTCCCAAACTTCAAATTAAAAGAATTTATATTCTTTTTATTTTTGCGTAATTCAAACGAACAAGTACACTTAGACCCCGATTAACGCGGATGATACGATCCATCATAGCAAGCGGGGTTTTACTGTATATGCCAAAATAATAAATCAGTTCTTTTAATCCTCAAGACCTCTAATTATTTCTCTAATAAAGCTGTGTCACCAACAGATTTTTCTTAAGGTTTGCAAAACAACCGTCGCTAAAAACTCCTTAAAATTGTTGTGGGATGCCACCAGCTATCTTCCTATCAAATTTGATGACTTTAGCTTAAAACTGATCCGGAATGGGTGGGCGTGACACTCCTATTTTTGATGGGTTGGAGTTATCTTAGCAATTTTGGTAACTCAAGCTGTAAGGATGTTTTAAATATGTGTATTTATTGATTTTCAGCTATCGATTTTATTAATTTCCCAGCCTCCCTAACAAATATTTATTAACGTCATATACCAAATTAGCTTGAAATCTTAAGGTATGTACTTTATGTCACAGCATGCTTAAGGTTTAAACCAAGAAAGATTTCAGCTTAAACACAAACTTCAATATAAAAATCTTAGATATATACTAAACAATTGTTATAAAGCCTTAAAGTTCAATCAACAAAACAATAAATGTTTCAACATTTAAAGAGCATTTAAATAAAATAAATATATGTTCATTCAGCAAAAAGCAAGCAAAAAGAAAAGAAATGTGTGGAGTCTTTTTGTTTCAAATGTATTTAACAAGTTTCAATGGAAACACGTTTTAAACGAGGCCCAAAGCAAGGTATTGGGATGGGCGGAGTCCAAACCGAAAAGGCGGAGCATCAGTCAAGAGAAGAGTAGAGAAAGAGAAAAAGGGTGGCAACGGGCGAGTGGCGAGTGGCAAGGGGACCCCAGTTGCTTATGCAAATGCTAATAAAGTAGCCGAAGATCATTAAAAATGGTGGCGCCCAAAACAGAAGCGAACTGAGAACTGGTTTTACGCATGGGTGCAGGCTGCCAGCAGCGGACGAGAAACACAAACACACACACACATTAGAAAGAGAGCGCTGCTGCGAGAGCGCTCTGTAAAACAAAATGGTTGCCAGCCAATAGGCAGCAGCGTTTCTCATCTCTTTCTGCCACTCTCACAATTGCAATCCGCAAGATCCGAATCAATGTGGAATCGGTTTCATTATCACTAGGCTAGAATTGAATCAGTGCAGAAGAAATCTTAGAAGTTTTAACAATTATTTATTAATATCTTACATCTCTAATTTTATGTCTTTAAAGGCGCACGAAAAGACACACAAGTCGCCGCGCTACGAATGCTCGGACTGTGGCAAGGGTTTCTCCCAGCTGCGAAACTATAAATATCATCTGTCCGTGCATCGCGGCACCAAGGAGTTTGCAGCCGAGTGTCCGGAATGTGGCAAGACCTTCAATGACAAGGGCTATCTGAGCAGTCACATGAAGATTCATCGCAATCGCAAGGAGTACGAGTGTCCCTACTGTCCCAAGTCGTTCAATCAGCGTGTCGCCTTCAACATGCACGTTCGCATTCACACGGGCGTCAAGCCGCACAAGTGCGTCGAATGTGGCAAGCGATTCTCTCGCAAGATGCTACTCAAGCAGCACATGCGCACGCACAGCGGCGAGAAGCCGTATCAATGCTCCGTCTGCGGCAAGTCCTTTGCGGATCGCAGCAATATGACCCTGCATCATCGTCTGCATTCGGGCATCAAACCGTTTAGCTGCCCCTTGTGCCCCAAGGCATTCACCAAGAAACATCACTTGAAGACGCATCTCAACTATCACACCGGCTGCAAGCCCTACGTTTGTCCGCATCCCAACTGCAATCAGGCCTTCACTCAGTCAAGCAACATGCGTACTCATGCCAAGAAGTGCCAATACCGGCCGCTAGATGGTGCTCAGCAATTCTCCATGCCTCCTCACAAGCAGCAGCAACAGCAGCAGCAACAACAGCAATCTTTGGCCATGGTTACAGCTCCAAGTTTTGTTATGCAACCGGCAACATTTGCCACTGCTGCAACCTCAACTGCATTTCCCCCAGCCCAGCAAACACTGCTCAGCAATTTAAGAACATTTCAAGCGATGTAGACGAAAGATCTGACTGGATTATATTGATTAGTACGCGTACCCAAATTGTAAGCATTAGTTGGAAAAAAGAAAATAAACTAAAAATTATACATACATACATACCTATATATTATTGTAAAAAAAAAAAACTTAGCCAAATTGAAGGACAAAAAAAATACATTTGTTAAAGAGAAAATTCATTTATAAAGATTGTTTTTTGATTGAATCAAATTGCTGGGTTCTGGACATTATTTCGTAATATAGAAAAATCCGTTACTCAGAAGTTCGTTATAAATAAGTTTGACTGTAAATGTGAATAATAAAAACAAAATCATCTTAAAAATTTAAAATCAATTTGTATACAGTTAAATATATTTTTTTAATACGCCTTAACACAAAATATAGTTTGGCCCAACAAATATTTAGTACAATTTGTGATTTAAGATAATATCGAAAAGAAATATTTTATAAATTGAATACACTTCCAATACGTACGTGATTCAGTCACAGGTTAAGTCACTGTTTTGTAGAAGTCACAGTTAAGGCAAATCGAAAACGTAGCAAGCCCTGCAAATAAATTGAAAACCTATCGAATTATTGTACAGTTAGTTACTGCAAAGCTAACTTTTGCATTTGCATTTGAAATAAACGAAAAGTAATTAAAAAAATAAATAAAAATGGGGAAATCAGACAGGAGCTATGAGATGCGGCGTTACTTCAGGTCGATCGATAAGAGCGATGCTAATGTAATGCAATTATATCCGGCTTACGGGCCATTCTATGGCATTATGGGCGTGGTCGCGTCCATAGTCTTCTCGTCGATTGGCGCCGCCTATGGAACAGCTGTGGCTGGCTCTGGAATAGCGGCAACTGCAGTTATGCGGCCGGAGCTGATCATGAAGTCGATAATACCCGTTGTGATGGCCGGCATTATTGCCATATATGGACTGGTGGTGTCGGTTCTGATCGCAGGCATCCTAGACACGGCAGAAACGTATTCGGTGACCAAGGGGTATGTGCATCTGGCGGCTGGATTGTCGGTGGGCATGTGTGGACTGGCGTCCGGCTATGCTATTGGAGTTGTTGGCGATGTGGGTGTCAGAAATACGGCTCAGCAGCCCCGACTTTTTATTGGCATGATTCTCATTCTTATATTCGCTGAAGTGCTGGGTCTGTATGGCATGATTGTGGCAATCTATCTCTATACGAAGGATGTCTAACGGATCATTGAGAACTGAATAGCTTTTAACTTCAAATATTTGCTTTTTGTTGTTCGGCTTAAAATATACATTTCTTAAAACATCACGCGTATAACAATAAAAACTGCTTTTGTTAGACTGCTACATGCTAAAATCATTCATTTTTCAAATAATCTCTAACGGCTTCAAAACGCCGCGCATTTTGCACGAGTTGCCACTTTGTTAAAAATGTCAAACATTACCAGAATTTGACGGTTTTAGCCGCTCCACCAATTTACATTCTGTACACGTCATGTTAAACATATTTAACTCCACACTTAACAGCCAATGACTCGCTAATTTGGTGATAATACCTGTAAATGTTAACATTGCACGTCAGCAACACTCACACCACATATAGCTATCACATTTGCACACACGCAGCGGCGCTCGCGTTGTGTGCCTTTCAGTTGTTTTTTTTTTCAGCGGAGACAAATTATCAAAATTCGTGTGAGTGTTACAATTTGTTGTGAAATTGAGTGATTTAAATTAACCAGCGACATTGCTCAACTTACTTTATGCATTTACTTGCAGGCGCAAGATCAAGAAACACTCCACAAACACGCCACAAATCGGATCAATTTTTCGCCAGCGTGGGCAAGCGAAAAGAAAAGAAGGCAAACACGCTGCCAGGCGCCGAGCAGAGCGCAAATAAAGCGATCGCCATGGCCGAATATTGGCAGCAACAACATCAGCAGCAGCAGCAGCAACCGCTGCTAACAAATGGAGCGGCGGCAGCGCGTAATGACTCAGTCGCTGCCGGTAGCTCTAGCGCTGACTGCAATGGCGGCACTTTCACTGGCCACATTAACAACAACAACTATGTTAATTTCAATCAGTTCATCACGCAACATAACTTACAAAGCTCCAACCTCAACTATAACATTGGCGGCGGCGGAGGCGCCTTTGGCCTTACGCCCAACAGCAGCCGCGGCAGCACTGCCAACAGCGCCAGCAACTCTGGCATCAATTCCGCCAGCTTTGGCGTCCCAGTAAGTGTTACCATGTTATATATTTGACTTAAACTTACTTGACCGCAAGAGAAATTGTTTTTGAACTGAATATTTGTGAATTTTATGTGCATATTTTGGAAATGAGAAAAGGTCGAAATGCAAGTGGTTCCAATTTATTCGAAGTTCCAGCTGATTACATAAATAGTTATTAGATTCTTAATTATGGTTTTGTCTTGCAGCAATATATGCCGCCTTTATTTGGCTATCAGAATGGCGATAGCGAACAGCATTTTCAAGGAGGTGGAGAGGGAGTTCCCGCCGCTGCTGCTGCTGCCTATCCCAATTTGTACTCATCTTATGGCAATAATCCATTTGCTGCTGCCCCGGGCAGCGGTGGTGGCTATGATTTTAGTGCTTCCAAGCTGCAGGCAACCGCACCCGAATTTGTGCCCAATTTTGCCAAGCTCAGCCTAACGACGACCAACAACAAAATCAACAATAATGACTACAACACTGCCACACAGCCGGAGGAGAGAATGGCCAATGATCAGCCAGCCGCAAGCAGCAGCAACAGCAGCACCAGCACCAACAGCAGCAGCCAGCCTCAGCAGCGGCAGCCGAAACCGCTGCTGACCAGCGGCAACAGCAGTCGCCAGCAGCAGCGACGTCAGGATTATCGCGAAGATCGCCACGAGGATCGGTATGAGCGGGCAAAGAAGCCGCAAAAGCAACAGCGCTACGACAATCATCGCAGCAATAAGCGCCGCGACGACTGGAATCGCAATCGGGATCGCATCAATGGCTATCCGCGTGCTGCCGACGAGCTGGACACCAGCAATAGCAACGATAGCGCCCAAACCTCACCGGAGAAGCAACAACCACAACAACACCAACAACAAATATCGCCACGACGTGCACCCGACAATGAGAAGCTATCGCAGCGGGAGAAACTAATGCGCGACATTGAACAGCGACGTCTGGAGTGTTTGGTGTGTGTGGAGCAGATCAAGGCACATCATGGCACCTGGTCCTGCCAGAACTGCTATCATGTGCTCCATTTGAAGTGCACCATAACGTGGGCGAGTAGCTCGAAGTCGGCAGAGGGTTGGCGCTGTCCCGCCTGCCAGAACGTGCTGGAGCAGGTGCCACATGAATATTACTGCTTTTGCGGCAAGCTCAAGAATCCACCATTGTCACGCAATGAGCTAGCCCATACGTGCGGCGAGCTGTGCTGCCGGGTGGAGGGATGCAATCATGCCTGCACGCTGCTGTGTCATCCGGGACCGTGTCCGCCATGCCAGGCGAATGTGAGTCGCAGCTGCGGCTGTGCACGCACCACCAAAATGATGCAGTGCGCCATGAAACAGCAGCTCCAATGCGAGTCCATCTGCGACAAGCTGCTCAATTGCAGCGAGCATCGCTGCCAGCAGCTCTGCCATGCGGGCAAATGTGAGCCGTGTGGCGAGCAGGTGGAGCAACACTGCCACTGTGGCAAGCAGCAGCGCGAGGTGCTGTGCACCAAGGAGAGCCAGGACAAGCGCAGTTACTCGTGCAAGGAGTGCTGCAGCCGACCGCTGCCCTGCGGCAATCACAAGTGCAAGGATTCGTGCCATGCCGGCGCCTGTCGTCCGTGCAAGCTGAGTCCACAGCAGATCACCAGTTGCCCCTGCGGCAAGCTGCCGGTGCCAGCCGCACAGCGCACCAGCTGCCTCGATCCGGTGCCCACCTGCGAGGGTGTCTGCGGCAAGACATTGCGCTGCGGCAAACCCGCCCATCCGCATCAATGCACCAGCAAATGCCACTTGGGCCAGTGCCCGCCATGCCCCAAGCAGACGGCGGTCAAGTGCCGTTGCGGCCACATGGATCAGCTAATCAAGTGCCGGTCGCTGTCAACACGCGCCGATGATGCACGCTGCAAGCGTCGCTGCACCAAGAAGCGCAGCTGTGGCAAACACAAATGCAATGCCGAATGCTGCATCGATATCGATCATGCCTGCCCGCTGCCCTGCAACCGAACGCTGAGCTGCGGCAAACACAAATGCGATCAGCCGTGCCATCGCGGCAATTGTCCGCCCTGCTATCGCAGCAGCTTTGAGGAGCTGTACTGCGAGTGCGGTGCCGAGGTCATTTATCCACCGGTGCCATGTGGCACCAAGCGTCCACCCTGCAAGCGTACCTGTTCGCGCACCCATGGCTGCGAGCATGTGCCGCAGCACAGTTGCCATGCGGCTGCCGTCTGTCCGCCCTGCATGATGTTCACGACCAAGTGGTGTCATGGCCAACATGAGCAGCGCAAAACAATACCCTGCTCCCAAGAGAGCTTCAGCTGTGGCTTTGCGTGCGGCAAGCCGCTGGCCTGCGGACGCCACAAGTGCATTCGGCCCTGCCACGAGGGCGAATGTCCACAGCAGGCGGGCGAATTGTGCCGCCAGAGCTGCACCAAGCCGCGTTTGCTGTGCGGCCACAAGTGTGCCGCCGCCTGCCATGAGGGCGCCTGTCCGGATACGCCGTGCAAGGAGCTTGTCGAGGTGCAGTGCGAGTGTGGCAATCGCAAGCAGAGCCGCAGCTGCCAGGAACTGGCTCGGGAGCATAGTCGCATTGCCACCGCACAGCTGGCCTCCTCCATGGCGGAGATGTCGCGTGGCAACTACATGGAACTCAGCGAAATTCTTGCACCCACCAAAAACAACAAATCCAATAAAACGTAAGTGGACATTCAAATAAATCTCGAAATGTCGAATCCTTGTACTGATCTTTATACATTATGTATTTTAGCTTGGATTGCAACGATGAGTGTCGTCTGTTGGAGCGCAACCGGCGCTTGGCTATCGGACTGCAGTCCCGCAATCCGGAGGCTCAGCTCAAATCGCTGACCAAATATTCGGATTTTATGCGCGGCTTTGCCAAACGCAATCCGGCACTCACCAAGAGTGTCTACGAAACACTAACCGATTTGGTCAAGCTGGCCAAGGAGAGCAAACAGAAGTCACGCAGTCATTCGTTTCCCACCATGAATCGGGAAAAGCGCCAAATGGTGCACGAGCTGTGCGAAGTGTTTGGCGTCGAGTCCGTATCCTATGACAAGGAGCCCAATCGCAATGTAGTCGCCACAGCACACAAGGAACGCGTAAGTAAAACCCAATTAAACACAAAAAGGATACAATAAAAATGTATTTATTTGAATGCAGTGCTGGTTGCCCGCAACTAGCGTTATGGAGGTTCTTGCACGCGAATCTGGTCAACGTCGTGTCCCGGTACCGAGCAACAATGCTTGGGGCCTCAAAAAGTAGCAGGAGGAGGAGGAGGAGGCGGAGGTGCCCACTATAACATTTCATCCGTTTATGCTGGAAAATACACAAGACACACAAACATATTTTGCAACGTTTAAACGTAGAATTTATATACGTACATTCTTTTTAAACGAGCCTAAAAACATAACTGAATAATTTTGTCAAAAGTCTGTGAATCATTTGTTGCACGGAAAATGTTAAAAAAAAATGTAGGATATACCAAAATGATCGTAGGCAGAACGAAATGCATAAACTACTATTAAAATTTGATGAAGAAGAAAAGAAACTGTTAATCAACTTTCAACTGTTGTATTGAAGAATTTATGTAAAGCTGAATCCTTTGATTACGTTGCGTATATAGAATAATAAAAATAAAAACCGAAAGAAAGCTATGAATTGAAAAGCTCATTTTATTTGAATAAAAATAAATGGAACATTAATATTACCATTTACGGGCTCACTGAACAGGAGGAAATATTTAATAACTGAACTTATTTCAAGATATTAATTAACCCATATCTTAAAATTAGTTAGAATAAAAAATTATTTAAAAAATTGCTTCGTCTGACGGCAATAAGGCTTGATTACATTTTAAAAAGATCATTTTGAGCATAAAGATCTTTAATTTATTATCTTAAAAATAATCTAGTTCGTGGTCTCATTATGATGGCAACATTAAAAAGCAGTAAGTAATTCGATGTAGTTGAAAACTTGTGCAATATTTTTAAATTCGCTTGCATTAGTTTTACTTATTATTAAATTGTATAGCACTGTACCAGCTGCCAGCTGTTTTAAGCTGGGTCACGCACCATTTACTTCAGTAACATAATTTTATTGGTTGTTGCACTTGGTAAATAGCTTCCACATTCTTTAATGGTAACAATATTTGCTAGAAATATGGTTTTTACACAATTATCCAGGAATGCAATTCGAATTATTTTGTTTTGCTACAAAAAACATTAAGAATAATAAACTGTTTATTTTGTTGTTGCTCATTTTTTTTATTGTTAACACTCAAAATTAGAAAAATTAAAAAATGTTATATTATTAGAACAGAACCCCTTTCTGGAAAATGCGTACCAAAGTACACACGATGATAAATGGAACAATGGAACCCATACCTAAGCTGGGACACGCACCTTCTACCTAACCACAAAAGCAGACTTGGTTTTGTTTTGACGAGTTGCGGCCCAATCCAAAGGATTCCACAAGACTTAATGATTTCCCAAATCAAAAAATAAGCATTGAAGCCAATTAAACACAATTATTTAAAGTATTTCGTAGTTCGTTAAGATCATTTAAAGTTTTAGACATGGCTTTTAACATAATCGGCACCAACTAGTTGGTACTTTATTTTACTCTCCCAACCCAAAAAGTATAAGTGTTTCGTGTACTTATCTGCCTTTTTGTATTTTGTGTACAGGTAGAAATAATTTGTCGGACTCAGAAACAACTATGTTGATCTTCCTCAGTTAAAATTAAGTCCATTTGATGGTTTCAGTTTGTCGTAGCGCTCTAGATATCCCCATGAGTTGACTACTAGCCAACTCGGCTGCTCCATCTTCTGCATCATCTTCTTTTGTTGCTGCTGCCTGCTGCTGAGCCTCGGTTTGGGCGTTGTGTTCGCTTCTAATTTGGTGCCATTGCCGTTGCCGTTGGCATTTTCACGGCAAAACAATAAGCGCTGCCATGGGAATAATATCGAAATAAAGATGAAATGTTACGACAGGGCCAAGTCAAAAGGCGGAGTCATCCAATAGAGCTCCAGTCGCAGCAGCATCTACTCGAACGCACTCACGCATAAGCCAAATGTGGCAAGGCGCAGTGAGAAGGGTGATTCGTATATGAATATAGACCTGACATAATGAGCCACCTATAAGTGGAATGACTGCCAGTCTACACCCAGAGAAAAAATCCCACGTGAAAATCAATTATAAAAATAGTTCATTTAACTGTTCAAATTAAATATGAAAAATGTTGATTTACCTATTTAAAAGTTCTTCTTGATGCTAAATCATACAGGAAATTAGTTGGATTAACCATGAATGATTATTTGAAATTCGTTTTTCTCTGAGTGTACATCTATGTACATCTCTCCATCTTAGTTGCGTTCACTTAAGATGCGTGCGTAATTTGAATTTAGTCTGCCTGCGAGTTTATTAACAAACACAAAGGGAGCACAGAAAGAAAAAAAAACACAAACACACACACAGCGGTAATGAGGATATTGTGGGGGAGGGAAAATATGGGTGGGTGAAAGACCTCAGAGCAGATCTCAAGACATTCAGTTGGTCGGTGAATTGAGCAATTTATTTGGGAAGGGGAATGGGAGTTAGGGGGTGTTGGTGCATAATGCCACAGAGATTAAATTGTGGTTGCCAGGCGCTGGGGTACTTGAGGGGTTGCTCCGAAATGGGAAGGGAGAGGTAAGGGGTGAGTAGGGAATTTGTTGTTCGAGTGGCGCCGAAAGAGTTCATTTTGGGTCAGTTGTGCTGAGCTCATCAAGGCAGAAGAGGTTTATTATTCTTCTGATGTGAGATGCAATTTTAATTAGAAGATGGCATTAAGAATGGCTCTATGAGCAAAAAGAAACCATACTTATTTATTGTATATTATTTTGGTATCAATTGGATTCAAGTTGAACCAAATAAAAACAAGTGGAAACGTTGCAGTCGGACGCAACCGACTGCGATAAACTCGATACCAGTATTAAAACCGGTAAAAAGAGTTCTGATTGCAAAGCGGTACGGATGCGGCAGGGGTCTAAGCTGCCTCAAAAATTTTCTTAATGAAAAGTTGGGGCGGCTGGGGTTGGCTAGGGCGGAATGGGTGGGCGTGGCATCCAAAGTTTTGATGCAGTTTTTTCGGGGATCGTCATCACCTATCTTGGTGGCTCTAGCTCAAAAACTGAGGAAGATATAGGCGTTTCTGATTTCAAACTGCGGGGGGCTGTAAAGATAAAGACATTTGCAAAGTTGCAAGTCTCTAGCTTGAAGGGTGTCCAAAAAAAAGTTGGGTTCATACGGACAGACTGACGGACACCATGACGGACATTGCACAAACCCAATATACTCTTTACCGTCGGTATCGAGTATAAAAACGACGGATGCAGTTCAATGTAAAACTTTGCTGGTTATAGCAAAATTGAATAACTAGTTGACATAAAATTGGATTTTGGTTAAATTTAAATAATGAGGTGAGCAAAAATTAGATTTTAATATCTTCGTCGAATTTAATTTAATTCACAGCCATTTAATATTTTTATTATACAGAATTATTTGATAAAAATGAAGTATGGGTAATTTTTTATTTAATTTTTAACTTATAATTCTGAGTTCTTTATCGAATTGAAATTAACATTAGGAATATCGGTTTTATAATCAAAACAACTTAAAAAGTTAAAGTTTAACAATTATATACGAAATTTAAATAACCAACCTCAAGCAGTGATTTTAATTGTTAATAACTATTTTCATTTTGTTGCTGGCAACGAAAAGTTGACCTAGTTGATTAAATTTTCAACATGTTGGCGAGATTATAATTTACTTTTGAAGCTCTAAGTTTCCATGTCACTGCGTCACTTTCAAAATCATTTTATGTACCAGCGAAACAAAAACAAAACCCGTTGATTTTTTTTTATATAAAACGAATTGAAACTTGACGTCAGTTGAATGCTCATTAAGCTTGACATTTAGCTGATTCTAGATGCATTCGAAGGCACAAGTACTTACTATGAGAATGAATATGAGTATAAGTATGAGTATGAGTAAATAATGTGTATTATGTATTTACGGGAAGAGAGAGAGAGATACAGATACAGTATGGCTGTTGAAATATTCATTAGGCCTGAGTGCAGCGTGCAGAAATTATGTCTGCGTGTCGTTCTGCGGCCAGGCCACGAATATGATGGCTAGCTGGTGCTGACTAGTACACTGAATGGTTGAAGCAGAGGACGTGCAACCAGGACAGGCGGGATAGTCAGGCAGTCAGGAGACCGCAGCAATGTCGGAACGAGGCGCATTCAATTTGCGCATTTGGCTTTTTAAAAAATGCATTAAAGGCGCGTGCAGCAGCGGAAGCCGCTCAAATAAAACGGGGCTAACGTGAATAACGTGCCCAAAAAAGCAGCCACAGACAGACAGACATACATACAAACAGAACGACAGTCAACTAGACAGACAGACAGACAGACAAAAAGAGGAAGCTAAAGAAAAGTTGCGATGAAAGCGCGAAAATTACTTCCTAAATAGCCGCCTGACTGGCTGTCAAGACGCTGCCAAAATGATGGCGGGAAGGGAAAGGGCAGACCTGAAGCCCAATTCATGTTCTGGGTCCAATAAAGGCGACAGAGACACAAACACACACACATACAGATAGGACACAGCAGACACAGTCAGAGGAAGAGTGAAAGAAGTGTGAAGACAAGGGAGAGACACACAGAGTCGAATTCAAATTGCAAATTCGCTGCAGATTTTTTATGCACTTTTTCCCTAGTCCAAAATTAAGCCAAGCGAACGTTGCACGTTGCAGCCGGAACGAACTCCAGACGGAGACAAACAGGACCAGCAGGACGACTGCACTGCCGCTACCGCTGACGTTTTGACGACAAAAATAAAAACAAGATAAAATCGTTATTCAATGTAAGACGAAGTTAACATACTCTATTCGACCTTATGTTCCTACTGTAGCTACATAATAAACTTTTCAAATTTACATTGTTACCTGACCGACGAAAAGGTTTGAAGTTTAATAAAAATAGAACAGAGACAGCTATGTATATATATTTACTTGTCAATGTTCATCAAAAATATATATTCCGGTATTTTATGTGTACGAAAATATTTGACATTTCACACATTTTGAGACAAAAATAAGAATAGCCTGCCTGTAAAAATAAACTTTTCTAAGAAGAAGAAGACGAAGTAAGCTAGCTAGCTGTATCGAGGCTGACGAGGCAGGCACAACTGAATGCAAATATTATCGTATCTGTATGCCACAACGAAGAAGGGAAGAAGGGAATAGACCTTTTCAAAAGCGACAAGGTGACAAACTGGCCAAGCGGTGCGGTGCGGTGGGGTGGGCTATTCGAGTGTAATACGAGTGATGTGCCATACCCCTTGCACAACCAACGATGTCTACCATATATATATACTATATGTATTTATATATACATATACCCATCATCCCACCTTGGTCCTTGGCCAAACTAAATGCATTTCGGTTTTTATTCATATTTTATTCAAATGTGGCAACCAAAATGGCACAAACACTGCACAGTTATTTATATTTCTTTTTTTTTCACTCCTCTTCTTGTTCTTGTAGTTGCTCTTCTCACTCAGCCAGGGCTGCGAAATGGGGCTTGCAACTGTGGCAAGTGTACCAAAAAGGTATTTGACGTTTTGGAATTCAAATAAAGCTAAAACAATTTGTGAACAGTTTGGTTTTCAGATCGAAACGATTCAAAAAAGGTCAACAAATATGAACTGAACAGAAATAAAATACAGTTAAAAATCCTTTAAAGTTTTATTTGAAGAATTTTTTTTTTGTGATTTAAAAGCAATTTATATATCATATTGCTTCCGTTTTTAGAAAGTAAAATATGTTTTTTCCGCTGATGTATCTTGAATTGACAAAAAGGAGTTCATCATGTTTTTTATAATAATTTTGTTTACTTTATTTTAAGCTTGAACTGTACTTTTGACTTAGCTCTAAAAAGTTACAAAATAATGTAAGTTCATTTTATACTCGAGCCAGTTGCAAGAATTTCGATCGACTCAAATTGTTAAGCGAACCACAATCTGAATGCCACTATATTGAGTTAGCCAAGTTGCAGTGGCCACTTCTCAAACTCCGTCTCATTTTGTCTCCCTTTTTTATCTAATATTATTTGAGGCAAGCAAGCAAATACTTAAATATTCGCATTGCCTCAATTTTGTTTACAGTGAAGAGGAGTAAAAATAAAGCCGTCTGTCTGAGACATCAGTTTTGCCATGAATTGCATTTTCGTTGCCCGTTGCCCGTTTCCCCTTCATTTTTTGGCCATAAACTTGTCATTATTTTAATATTGGCAGCTTATAAGCTACGTTAGACGTAGTCGAGACCAGAGCAACGGCGTGGTATGTTGTACGAGATGGAATCAAATGATGGAGGAGAAGGGGTAAAGGGATAAAGGGGGAACGGAAGCGAACGTCGACCCACAGCCAATGTCAAGCCAAGTCAAGAAAAGCCAACTCAGCAACGGATTATCTACGACAGATCCATGAAAAGGCTGAAAGGCGTTGACGGGCAAGTAGTTCAGGTGCGGGGGTGTTGAGGGGTGTTTTTGTGTGTGTGTGTGTGTGTTGTGGTGGAGTGGCATCGAGTACTTCAGCTAGTTTGGGTGTAGCACAAAAAATTTACTGTAAAATACAATTTCCCGTTTTTATAGCTCATTTCCAACAACATTTGCTTAGCCAGCTCGTCGCCGTCTATGGGAAAACAATTTTTATTGCATTTCGCTGGCAATGAGCAAAATGAGCGGTGAACAGCCACGGTGAAGATGGCTGGTGAATGGTGAATGGCGAGTGGTGTTGGGGTGGTGCAATGACTTGTTACTTGGATAGATGGACAGCTGGCTGGGGGAGGGGGTAAAGGGTTTGAAGTGGGGGAGTGTGTAAGTAAATATTACTTCGTTTCTTTCCCTTTTTCACTCTATTTCTTTTTTTTTAAACACTTGGCATTAAGTGCAGCAGCTGTGGGACAAGCGAAGCGGTGGGTCTAGCAGCTGCTATAAGGCAGCAGAGGGTGTCAAGAGGATAGGGGACGTAGGGGAGTAACAAATGGGAGAAACGGGAAAGGCAGGCAGTCAGGCAACGTTTCCTGCGTTAGTTGTGCGCTTCAAGATTCAATTATAATGCAATAAAGCGCGAATCAGAGTTACAATAAAAATAACAAGAGCGACTACACCAACACACACACAGACAAAGTCAGCAGACATGCCGAGTATACAAGATTTCTGCAATAAAAATACACACAGACGCACTCACACAGAAAGAGGCAGAGAAAGATGCATCTCTCATATGTATGTTTGAAGGGAGATGTTCCATGAACGGCTAAATGCTAGAAACTATTTATGACAAATATTTTGCATAAATTTTATATAATAACATGAAAAGTTCTCTAAAAATTGTTTTGTGTTGGAGCGAAAAAAATATAATGTAAAAAATAAATATCTGGCATATTATCCAAATTATAGCAACTTATTAAATTATTACAGTCTCATGAAATTTGTAATCAACTTAAAAATATCAAGGAAAATTATAATTATTTCGTCTTTTTGTTGAGTCATCTTTTAAAACTGAGGAATTTTCGCAACGCCCAACTTTTTTCTTTGTGATAAAAGACACAAAAATTTTTCATTCAATTACGCTTATTAATAAGCCCCAAAAATATGTTATGTAAAAAGTTAGCTGAAATTTCAAAAAAATCAAAAACATAAATTTATTTAGGAGCACAAATACATAGCGATGAAACATGGATTAGAAAGCGTTGAAATAGATTTCTGGATCATGCCTAGCATAAGAGCAGAGTAGGCAAAAAGCTACAGTCTCCAATAGCGTTGAGATGGTGGGAGGTGGACAAAGGGGTGGTTTGGCGGGGGATAAGCAATCATTTCTTGCGCTGCGGCTGCTGCTGTTTGCTGGCAGCGTTACCTAAGTGTTTAATGTAACTCTGTCTGTTCGGCTGTAACTCTTATTCGTTCGTTCATTCGCTTTTTTCTCTCTTCCATTTTCTTGCTTCACTTGAGTTACTGCTGCTGTACGACGGAAGCAGAGTGAGTAGTGAGGAGCTTCTTATAATATGATTATTAATGTTGCTTTGCTTGCAACATATTATGCAAATTATCAAATATAAACAGAAAGTTCGCTGCGCTCAACAATCCAAACAATCGACTAGCAAAACGCGATCTTTCGCCTAGCCCCAATATGTATGCTACAGTTTTATTGCCGTTGTCGATTGCCCTATGTTAATTTTAATTTTTATCTGACGTGTCCAAAAAATGCAAATCAGCTACAACAACAACAATGACAACTAACATCCGAAAGAAATTCAATTAAAATGGAATCCCTGAAAATTCCCTGTAATCCCAAAACTCTCAACAACAACAACAAGAAACAAGCAAACGAAAAATATGTGTAATGCGTATAGATATTGTCAAAAGGCAAACTGTACAACAAACGAAGGTAGCACAAAACCTGTGGCCAATAAATTCACCGCAGGGTGGCGTCAGGAGATAGGAGGCATGTGACGTGAGGCATGGAGATTTGGTACAAAACTTAAGTATGTAAATTGCCGCACGTTCATTTTTTGAATTTTCCGGCATGAAATCAGTATAATCTGTTATGTCAGTAACCTGACCAACAGCAACAGAAACAGCAGAAAAAAAAGTCAACGCAAAAGTTGCCAGCTGAAGTTGATTTAAAATGCCCGCTACACCTGCTATTCTACCTTCCCCTACCCCCCCTTTTTCTCTCTCTCACTCCCTCGGTGTGTCCGTGGTCCGTATTCCTGGCCAGAAGCGCTGATTAACGCACTCGAGCGCAATCTGTCTCACTTCACTTTAATGTAAACACAAAACAGAATATAAAGGCATAAAGCAAAATAAAATAGAACGCCTGCTTGTCTCTCTGTTTGTCTGTCTCTCTTACTCTTTGTAGACAGCCTATCTGGATGGCTGTGTTTGGCAATGTGAAAAAATGTTTGACTTTCTGTCTGCCTTTTTCATATTAAAGGTAATTATCATATTTTCGCAAATGGCTGCCATACTTCACTTCCTACATCTCTCTCAGTCTCTCTGTATTTTTCTGCCAAAGCATACGCCAATTCAATCATTTATATTCAAAATACACATAAATACACTTATACGAAAGGTACAAAAATAAAAACAGATATGAATTTTTGTTGAGATGCGACGATTGTATAAAGAAATTATTATCTCAAAACATTTACTAAAGCTAAGAAGACTGTAATACCCTAAGGTGCAATGCTTGAGAAAATAATTTGTATACTTCATACAATTACTGCTTGAGTTGGATCTAAAAAAAATTTAATAAAAAAAATCTGACAATAATTTTGTATGTACTATTTATAAAATGCTTATTGGTTGATTTGTAAGATATAAGTTATAAAACCAAAATAAAATAATAAAAAATAAAAAATAAAATTATAATAAACTGAAGCTATAGTAAATTATCCTGTCCCAACTTTAGGTATGATGATTTTATCGCACAAAATTTGTAATTTATACTCTATAAGAAATTTTAGAGACTTTTTTATTTAGGCTATTAAACAAATAGTTTTTCATTTTACTGAATAACATAATAATTGTACTTCATCAAAGTTCTGCTAACTGCCTTCGAAATCAAGCTAGAAAATAACAGTTAAGACTCGGTTACCCAATACCATACCAAATATTAAAGCGCCCTTTATCAATGTCCTGTGCTATAAGAAAAAAACTGTTACCAATTTCGTACTGAAATTATGGTATCCTGGCGCACATTGCGAGTGCATCAAAAGGGCAAAATCTAAGCTGCGTTGCTGCGGCTTGCAAAAAAAATATATAAGGGAAAGAGGAATATTTTTCAAACTATGGCGGCCAAGCGAAGCGCTGCAGAAAATATTTATTACTCTGCCGGGCGCAAGGTATATATGAGTGTGTGTGTGTGTGTGTGTGTGGGTTGGTGTGCTTGTGTCTAGTGGGAGATTGTTTGCCCTCAAGGTGAAAATATGCTAAGTAACAAATAAAAGCAAGATCTCTATCAGAGGCAGCAAGCCACGACGTTGCCTGCAAATGTTGCAAACGAGTCGACGTCGACGTCGATGTCGACGTTGAGTCTTTGGCTTTTAACATATTTTTTGAGGTTTTTTAAAAGTGCGGCTAAACTAGTACACAACTGGGTGGCAAGTAACGGAACGCGGCGTTGCGACGTGGGCGGACATACATACAGACGAACGAACGAACGAACGGACAGATGAACAGAAGGCAAAGAAAGCCAAAACCAAAGCTTGTAAACAAATTAAGAGATTGCTTTTGGGCAGGCGGCCCTCAAAAGCGTTGAACTGAAGGCTAAGCCAATGGGCATAGAAGAGAAGAAGCGAGGGTCGGGTGATTGCGCTGCGTACTAGCAATGGGCGTTTCTAATCAAATCAGTTGCTGCATGCAATAAATTCCAAATGGAAATAACCAAAAAAAGGTACAGAAAACACATTTTGCGGTTGAAGCGACAAACAACAAAATTGATTGGGCGACTTTTTTGTATAGTGCGTGTAAAATTTGTTTACAAATTGTTGAACTTTTTTAAAATACTCGAAATAGAAAAGGGTGGGCAGCTTGTATAAATGGCGTGACTGTGTTCTATAACAAGTTTAGGCCTATCATGTAAATATGATTATTTTAAATCATGAAACTCTCAAGCGTTTTGTAAATAATTCAAGCAGCCAACTGCAAAAATTGTAAAAGTTTTCTTAACAACCAAAACAAATAGCAAAAAACAAAAATTGTGTTTAGTCTGATAAAAAGGATCAACACGTTTAATGCTATCAAGACACGAACCGTTATTCTGAGAAAGGGTTTTAGAATTATTCAAGTAATGGAGAATTACAGGCCTAAGCTGTGCTTGAATATCTTGCCATAAGCAACTTGTTGGATTCCAAATAAATCTGTTAGCTGCATATCCACAACAACAAAAATTTGCAATGGTTTACATCTTATAATTCCTGTTCAATATCCCTAGCAAAATAAAGTCAATATGAATAAGATGAAGCCGCAAGCTATACAAAATTGACCAAGGTTATGCGTATATTAAGGATAAATATAACTTTTCCCGGAAAATATAATTAAACAAAGCTTCTCTATCGAGTTGACTTGTTTGGTGGCGATTCGAGTCGAGTGGAGAGTTCAAAAGTTGCCAAAGCGCGGCACGTGAAATAGTTTTCTAATTAACTATGAACTATGCGCGAGCACAGAAAAGACGCACAGCACAGCAGCACAGAGAAATTAAAGAGAGAGGGTTCAGGAATAGTTTGTAGTAGTAGTGAGTAGTTGGTGAGATAAACCGTGAAATCTCATGAATTAACTGTGCCAACTTTGGCTCCTGGCTAGCTCACGAAACTATTTGAAAAGAAAGACAATTGCAATTGCAGTCTACTACAAGCAAAGGCATTGAAGTGGACTCGTGTTGGGACTTAGGTCTGAAGACTGGGAGAGAATGTAGCGTCGTCGTCTGGTGATGGCAACGGCGACAGTTTTTCCACAAATGATTTAGTTGTGGCGGAAAGCGAAACGTCGCCAACCCAACAAGTCGAGTGCGCGCTTCCCGCCATTGTGTCCCGCCATTGTGCCGCGCCATTGTACACCGGAAATGCCGCACAAATGAGACCTGGAAGTGGAAGGAAGCTGACTGGGGTGTTGGGTAACTGACTGCTGACTGCTAGACTGGGCTGCCCCATGGTGTGCTACAGGGCAATGCAACACGGCAACCGTGCGAGGCGTCAACAATGTCACATGACAGGTCGACGCAGCAACATCAGACAGGTTAGGTAGGTTTACACGCGCTGGCAATATGGCTGATGTACTGTTGAGGTTCGTTACGTTAGTAGTGGCAATGCTGTATCTTCTTAAACGAAAACATCTGGCAACACTTTGTCTCTGTAATTTTTAATGATAATAGGTAAATGGAATTTTTGGCCGTCTGATGATAAACGAAAATTGTCTAACGATTTTAAGGACCAGACATTTGGTACAATTATTGCCTTGTGTGCACGTATCTACGAGATTGACTGCAAAAAGAATATATTAAAAATGCAAATTATATGAATAAATAAAATGGCAATATTGCCAGTGCGTGTAAGTCGGCCTTTGACACTGTTTCATTCCCTATATCTCTCTCTGTCTGCCTGCCTGCCTCTTGCTCAGCCGGGTCGCTCCTTTAATTAGCTGCAGTAATGGCATGTCAACAGGGCCGCGCAATGGCATCAAGTTGCAGGGCTGCCTGGACCCCAAGACGGCGAGGCAGCAGCAGTCGCAAAAGCAGCAGCTGCTTCTACTTGAGTGTTGTAGTAACTGGAGACAGGCAGGCGGCAGTAGTTCCCCATGGCATCAGATCCCGACAGATTGTGAGACTTGCGCCCCTCTTAGCCTATTTTGCTCAGTGTGAACGCTTCAGGAAATTAAACACAAACTATAAACAGTGGCGAAAGCATTCTTAAGAAAATATGTGTATTAAGTTGCCAAGCATCCAAGCTGTCTATCCTTCTTCGCTTCTAAAGGACTCAAAACAATTCTCAGCTAAGTATAGGATGTGTGGAATTCCGTGCAGCTATGTTGCAGTATTTATGCCTTTAAAGTTTAAACGAAAACACTGCTATAACAATTATAAATTCAAATCCTCGTTATAAAGCTAAAGGAATTATACAGTTTTTCATTATGGTTGTAGTATTTTAGTTAGTTTTTTAAGAGTCAAAAGAAGATTGTGAAAAGTAAAAAAAAAATAAGTATAACTGCGCCAACTATAATTTATCTTTAACAACGTAAAAAATGTGTGAAAATGCATTTATATTTTTAAAAGTCAAACAGCATGGCAAAAAACTAATTGCAGCTTTTACACTTTTAATAGCTGCAGCTTAAAAGCTTAATTAACCGAAAATAATATGCTTTTGCATTGTGTTTAAGTTTGATTTGCCTTTTATGCAGATTTAGTAGAAACAACCACATTACCTCACCTTATAAATAGTTTTATGGGATAAGTATTTCAAAAGTAAAAATTTACTAATTTAAGGATAGATTTTGGATTTTTTTTTTATTTCATGCCCACGAATCCATTGTCAAGTGCTTTGATTTGCGATTGCCTCGTACAATCGACCTAAAAAAATGGCGCGATATTCGTGTCACATTCAAATTCGGCAGAGATTTTTCTCATTTGACATAAATAATTGGCGCATAATGAGCAAAACTTGAAGCAAATTACAGAGCGTTCGCTGCGAGCGCCAAGGTGGGCCAAGCCAAGCTGGTCGGATGGGCGGGTGGGCTCTCTGATGCCTCAAGGCATTAGGCAAAAGGTGATGCGGCGGAGCGGTAAGTAACTTAAAAATATGTCCAGGCTGTGGGTGTGCCTGAGTTAGGTACAGGACGAAAGCAGCGCCAGCTTTAGTTATCAGCTGCCTCTTTTGAGGCTGTGCACAGTTTTTGTGCTATTTTTGCAGCGCTCTGGTTCTTGTTAAGCTTTGCCAACGTTTTTCTTTAATTATTCAAAAGATAATTACACTAAAATTTTTTGTCATTTGCAAAACGACGTTGCCGTTCCCAAAGTAACCCAACCTCCAACGTACACAATATCTATAGACACTCTTTTCCTCTCCTTTCGCATTTTTATATTTTTTTCTTTTGCTTATAAGCTATATAAAATTTTATTTTTATTTTTTTGGTTAAAGTTTGCTGGGCCAAGAAACTTGCAGCCGAGCTCTAAAAATGTGATTTTTATTTTGCCTTTCATAATTGCCAGCCAAGCAAACGAAGAGAATCCCATAGCCAGCGCCGGATGTCAGCGGAAAGTTTAAGGAAACGCAGCCCAGATACGAAAACAAGCGGTTTGGCACATAAGATACAGATACCAAGCGAAACGACCTCACATATGCTATACACAAGATGGCATAGGGGGATGTGCTGCAAAACACGTAAAAAGTGTAAATTGTGGGATTTAAAAAAAAATAACTAAAAGTGCACTGAGCTGAAAATCTATAGACATGGTGTCAGTTTCACAGCTTTAAATAGTGTTTGGAACTTTACATAGATACTTTTGAGCTCGACAAAAAAAACTATTATTATTTAAATTATCAATTCGTGATATTTTGTTTTTCTTTTTTTTGTTGACAATTATTTGAAAAAAGCTTAAAAACGAAAGATACTTTTCAATCAGTATTTTTTTTGTTTATTTCGCAGTCTTTTTAAGAATTTAAATATCAAAATATTTCAATAAGACACACTGTCCAGATCAATCCAGCTTTACAGCCTTGCTTCAATAATTTTGGAATGAGTTAACTTTTTGGTTAAAACGCCTCTAGCCATTTTGAGATATTTTCCACCGTTGACCACGACACCAATTGCAAAAAGCTTCGATAATTATCGAATCATATGTATGTATGCATGTGAGGTGGTCTGTACCTATACATACATATGCATTAATAAAAAATAATAATAAAAGCACAACAGACAGTTGGCCACATGTGCTTAATTTATTTACACACACATACATATGCAACCAGACTTATTTATACATAAGTTTGAATAAGTAGGTGTGACCATATGCGGGAGTGAGTGTCAGTGTGTGTGTGTGACTGTGTGTGTTTGTGTAAAGCGGTCATAATTGGTAGAAATTAACGTGACCGTACAATCAATATTTATCGCCTATATAAAGTGTTTATATATTGTATTGTAGCATATTCATATGTATATGCATTCTTTATATAAGTATTAATACATACTTATGCATTTATGTATATTTATTTATTTTGGTCGCCAGTAATTTGCCTTCAACGCGATTGCGTTTGCATTTTAATTTAAATTCAAGTTGAAAACTGAATATTTCATACCCTGCACCCATTTAATATATGTAACTAAAATGGGCTATACAAATGTTAAGCAAGTATTATTAGTTGCTTATGTTTTGCAAGGTGTATTCGTTTAAAAAAAAAAAACAAAATATTCTGAACGAGGCAATTCAAACTTATTGTTAAAGCAAAACTTTGATTTTTCTCTGCAGCTCAAACATTTTAAATTCGCTTTTAGATGTCTTACAGGATATCTCCGAATCAAACTAGCTGCTTGTGTCGATAGCGCATATTTGGTATGTTTCTTTTGTTGTTGTCGCATGTGTTGATTTTGTCCATCAACAAACAAAAATGGCACGCAAATTATGAACCGCAAATGTGCGTGAGAGGCTGGCCAACATGGGCAATGAGAACGCAGGCTGTGTGAGGGCGTGGCACTCGGTTGGCTGCTACAGCATATCGGGAATATATTTACAGCTGCGCTGCCTTGAATTCGTATAACGGCCGCACATCTATTTTTAATGGACATATTTTCATATACACGGGCATTTAATTTACATTTTATATTGAAACACAAATTTTTGGGTCAATGAAAACATTTGGTTGATCTGTATAGGGCTTTCACACACCCGCCTTTGTTTTTTTTAACATGCATACATATGTATGTATGTGTATGATTTTTATACTCGATACCGAAGGTAAAGAGTATATTGGGTTTGTGCAAGGTAAGTCATGGTATCTGTCCGTCTGTCTGTATGTTCGCAACTTTTTTTCACACCCTTCAAGCTAGAGACTTGAAACTTTGCAAATGTCCTTACCTATTGCCGGGACAGAAAAAGTGTCAAAATTGGGGTTCTACGATAACTAGGAGGATGGCAAATCGATAACTCAAAATCGATAAATCCACCTATTCCGCAAACCCTTACAGTTAGAGTTACCAAATTTGGTAGGAAGATAGCTACTGGCATCACCGAAAAAATTGCATCAAAAATTTTGGTGCCACGCCCACCAATTCTGCCCCCAGCCAACCCGCAGTTTTAAATCAGAAACGTCTATATCTTCCTCAGTTTTTGAGCTAGAGCAACCAAATTTTATAGTAATATATTATTTAACTTAAATATTCTCACATTTTCCCAGCCTTTTTGGCAAACTCAAATTATGTACTTTAACTAGTCTTGAATGTTTTATAGTTATGTATTATTTAACTTAAATATTCTCACATTTTCCCTGCCTTTCTGGCAAACACAAATTATGTACTTTAACTATTCTTAAATGTATCTCATTGTTCACTACTACCAAAATATAACAAAAGTATCTCAACAAATTAAAATAGCAAAATTAACTCACAAATAATTCGACAAAAGCAAATATCTAATCGTACTCTAAGCATTCGACTTTCGCCAACGACCATACTACGCTGAATACATCGGTTCTCGTCCGATCACCGAAATTAAGCAGCGTCGGGCGCGGTTAGTACTTAGATGGGGGACCGCTTGGGAACACCGCGTGTTGTTGGCATCCGTGTCCAATAAACACTTTTTTATATTATTTATTATTTAACTTAAATATTCTCACATTTTTTGGCAAACTCAAATTATGTACTTTAACTAGTCTTGAATGTTTTATAGTTATGTATTATTTAACTTAAATATTCTCACATTTTCCCTGCCTTTCTGGCAAACACAAATAACGCCTTCTGCAAACACAAATTATGTACTTTAACTATTCTTAAATGTATCTCATTGTTCACTACTACCAAAATATAACAAAAGTATCTCAACAAATTAAAATAGCAAAATTAACTCACAAATAATTCGACAAAAGCAAATATCTAATCGTACTCTAAGCATTCGACTTTCGCCAACGACCATACTACGCTGAATACATCGGTTCTCGTCCGATCACCGAAATTAAGCAGCGTCGGGCGCGGTTAGTACTTAGATGGGGGACCGCTTGGGAACACCGCGTGTTGTTGGCATCCGTGTCCAATAAACACTTTTTTATATTATTTATTATTTAACTTAAATATTCTCACATTTTTTGGCAAACTCAAATTATGTACTTTAACTAGTCTTGAATGTTTTATAGTTATGTATTATTTAACTTAAATATTCTCACATTTTCCCTGCCTTTCTGGCAAACACAAATTATGTACTTTAACTATTCTTAAATGTATCTCATTGTTCACTACTACCAAAATATAACAAAAGTATCTCAACAAATTAAAATAGCAAAGTTAACTCACAAATAATTCGACAAAAGCAAATATCTAATCGTACTCTAAGCATTCGACTTTCGCCAACGACCATACTACGCTGAATACATCGGTTCTCGTCCGATCACCGAAATTAAGCAGCGTCGGGCGCGGTTAGTACTTAGATGGGGGACCGCTTGGGAACACCGCGTGTTGTTGGCATCCGTGTCCAATAAACACTTTTTTATATTATTTATTATTTAACTTAAATATTCTCACATTTTTTGGCAAACTCAAATTATGTACTTTAACTAGTCTTGAATGTTTTATAGTTATGTATTATTTAACTTAAATATTCTCACATTTTCCCTGCCTTTCTGGCAAACACAAATTATGTACTTTAACTATTCTTAAATGTATCTCATTGTTCACTACTACCAAAATATAACAAAAGTATCTCAACAAATTAAAATAGCAAAGTTAACTCACAAATAATTCGACAAAAGCAAATATCTAATCGTACTCTAAGCATTCGACTTTCGCCAACGACCATACTACGCTGAATACATCGGTTCTCGTCCGATCACCGAAATTAAGCAGCGTCGGGCGCGGTTAGTACTTAGATGGGGGGACCGCTTGGGAACACCGCGTGTTGTTGGCATCCGTGTCCAATAAACACTTTTTTATATTATTTATTATTTAACTTAAATATTCTCACATTTTTTGGCAAACTCAAATTATGTACTTTAACTAGTCTTGAATGTTTTATAGTTATGTATTATTTAACTTAAATATTCTCACATTTTCCCTGCCTTTCTGGCAAACACAAATTATGTACTTTAACTATTCTTAAATGTATCTCATTGTTCACTACTACCAAAATATAACAAAAGTATCTCAACAAATTAAAATAGCAAAATTAACTCACAAATAATTCGACAAAAGCAAATATCTAATCGTACTCTAAGCATTCGACTTTCGCCAACGACCATACTACGCTGAATACATCGGTTCTCGTCCGATCACCGAAATTAAGCAGCGTCGGGCGCGGTTAGTACTTAGATGGGGGGACCGCTTGGGAACACCGCGTGTTGTTGGCATCCGTGTCCAATAAACACTTTTTTATATTATTTATTATTTAACTTAAATATTCTCACATTTTTTGGCAAACTCAAATTATGTACTTTAACTAGTCTTGAATGTTTTATAGTTATGTATTATTTAACTTAAATATTCTCACATTTTCCCTGCCTTTCTGGCAAACACAAATTATGTACTTTAACTATTCTTAAATGTATCTCATTGTTCACTACTACCAAAATATAACAAAAGTATCTCAACAAATTAAAATAGCAAAGTTAACTCACAAATAATTCGACAAAAGCAAATATCTAATCGTACTCTAAGCATTCGACTTTCGCCAACGACCATACTACGCTGAATACATCGGTTCTCGTCCGATCACCGAAATTAAGCAGCGTCGGGCGCGGTTAGTACTTAGATGGGGGACCGCTTGGGAACACCGCGTGTTGTTGGCATCCGTGTCCAATAAACACTTTTTTATATTATTTATTATTTAACTTAAATATTCTCACATTTTTTGGCAAACTCAAATTATGTACTTTAACTAGTCTTGAATGTTTTATAGTTATGTATTATTTAACTTAAATATTCTCACATTTTCCCTGCCTTTCTGGCAAACACAAATTATGTACTTTAACTATTCTTAAATGTATCTCATTGTTCACTACTACCAAAATATAACAAAAGTATCTCAACAAATTAAAATAGCAAAATTAACTCACAAATAATTCGACAAAAGCAAATATCTAATCGTACTCTAAGCATTCGACTTTCGCCAACGACCATACTACGCTGAATACATCGGTTCTCGTCCGATCACCGAAATTAAGCAGCGTCGGGCGCGGTTAGTACTTAGATGGGGGGACCGCTTGGGAACACCGCGTGTTGTTGGCATCCGTGTCCAATAAACACTTTTTTATATTATTTATTATTTAACTTAAATATTCTCACATTTTTTGGCAAACTCAAATTATGTACTTTAACTAGTCTTGAATGTTTTATAGTTATGTATTATTTAACTTAAATATTCTCACATTTTCCCTGCCTTTCTGGCAAACACAAATTATGTACTTTAACTATTCTTAAATGTATCTCATTGTTCACTACTACCAAAATATAACAAAAGTATCTCAACAAATTAAAATAGCAAAGTTAACTCACAAATAATTCGACAAAAGCAAATATCTAATCGTACTCTAAGCATTCGACTTTCGCCAACGACCATACTACGCTGAATACATCGGTTCTCGTCCGATCACCGAAATTAAGCAGCGTCGGGCGCGGTTAGTACTTAGATGGGGGACCGCTTGGGAACACCGCGTGTTGTTGGCAGCCGTGTCCAATAAACACTTTTTTTTATATTATTTATTATTTAACTTAAATATTCTCACATTTTTTGGCAAACTCAAATTATGTACTTTAACTAGTCTTGAATGTTTTATAGTTATGTATTATTTAACTTAAATATTCTCACACATTTTCCCTGCCTTTCTGGCAAACACAAATTATGTACTTTAACTATTCTTAAATGTATCTCATTGTTCACTACTACCAAAATATAACAAAAGTATCTCAACAAATTAAAATAGCAAAGTTAACTCACAAATAATTCGACAAAAGCAAATATCTAATCGTACTCTAAGCATTCGACTTTCGCCAACGACCATACTACGCTGAATACATCGGTTCTCGTCCGATCACCGAAATTAAGCAGCGTCGGGCGCGGTTAGTACTTAGATGGGGGGACCGCTTGGGAACACCGCGTGTTGTTGGCATCCGTGTCCAATAAACACTTTTTTATATTATTTATTATTTAACTTAAATATTCTCACATTTTTTGGCAAACTCAAATTATGTACTTTAACTAGTCTTGAATGTTTTATAGTTATGTATTATTTAACTTAAATATTCTCACATTTTCCCTGCCTTTCTGGCAAACACAAATTATGTACTTTAACTATTCTTAAATGTATCTCATTGTTCACTACTACCAAAATATAACAAAAGTATCTCAACAAATTAAAATAGCAAAATTAACTCACAAATAATTCGACAAAAGCAAATATCTAATCGTACTCTAAGCATTCGACTTTCGCCAACGACCATACTACGCTGAATACATCGGTTCTCGTCCGATCACCGAAATTAAGCAGCGTCGGGCGCGGTTAGTACTTAGATGGGGGACCGCTTGGGAACACCGCGTGTTGTTGGCATCCGTGTCCAATAAACACTTTTTTATATTATTTATTATTTAACTAAAACACAAATATATTTAACTTAAATATTCTCACATTTTTTGGCAAACTCAAATTATGTACTTTAACTAGTCTTGAATGTTTTATAGTTATGTATTATTTAACTTAAATATTCTCACATTTTCCCTGCCTTTCTGGCAAACACAAATTATGTACTTTAACTATTCTTAAATGTATCTCATTGTTCACTACTACCAAAATATAACAAAAGTATCTCAACAAATTAAAATAGCAAAGTTAACTCACAAATAATTCGACAAAAGCAAATATCTAATCGTACTCTAAGCATTCGACTTTCGCCAACGACCATACTACGCTGAATACATCGGTTCTCGTCCGATCACCGAAATTAAGCAGCGTCGGGCGCGGTTAGTACTTAGATGGGGGACCGCTTGGGAACACCGCGTGTTGTTGGCATCCGTGTCCAATAAACACTTTTTTATATTATTTATTATTTAACTTAAATATTCTCACATTTTTTGGCAAACTCAAATTATGTACTTTAACTAGTCTTGAATGTTTTATAGTTATGTATTATTTAACTTAAATATTCTTACATTTTCCCTGCCTTTCTGGCAAACACAAATTATGTACTCTAACTTTAAATTAAGCAGCGTCGGGCGCGGTTAGTACTTAGATGGGGGACCGCTTGGAACACCGCGTGTTGTTGGCATCCGTGTCCAATAAACACTTTTTATTATTTATTATTTAACTTAAATATCTCACATTTTTTGGCAAACTCAAATTATGTACTTTAACTAGTCTTGAATGTTTTATAGTTATATATTATTTAACTTAAATATTCTCACATTTTCCCTGCCTTTCTGGCAAACACAAATTATGTACTTTAACTATTCTTAAATGTATCTCATTGTTCACTACTACCAAAATATAACAAAAGTATCTCAACAAATTAAAATAGCAAAGTTAACTCACAAATAATTCGACAAAAGCAAATATCTAATCGTACTCTAAGCATTCGACTTTCGCCAACGACCATACTACGCTGAATACATCGGTTCTCGTCCGATCACCGAAATTAAGCAGCGTCGGGCGCGGTTAGTACTTAGATGGGGGACCGCTTGGGAACACCGCGTGTTGTTGGCATCCGTGTCCAATAAACACTTTTTTATATTATTTATTATTTAACTTAAATATTCTCACATTTTTTGGCAAACTCAAATTATGTACTTAACAGTCTAATGTTTAATACCCAAAAACTTTTTATATTATTTATTATTTAACTTAAATATTCTCACATTTTTTGGCAAACTCAAATTATGTACTTTAACTAGTCTTGAATGTTTTATAGTTATGTATTATTTAACTTAAATATTCTCACATTTTCCCTGCCTTTCTGGCAAACACAAATTATGTACTTTAACTATTCTTAAATGTATCTCATTGTTCACTACTACCAAAATATAACAAAAGTATCTCAACAAATTAAAATAGCAAAGTTAACTCACAAATAATTCGACAAAAGCAAATATCTAATCGTACTCTAAGCATTCGACTTTCGCCAACGACCATACTACGCTGAATACATCGGTTCTCGTCCGATCACCGAAATTAAGCAGCGTCGGGCGCGGTTAGTACTTAGATGGGGGACCGCTTGGGAACACCGCGTGTTGTTGGCATCCGTGTCCAATAAACACTTTTTTATATTATTTAACTTAAATATTCTCACATTTTTTGGCAAACTCAAATTATGTACTTTAACTAGTCTTGAATGTTTTATAGTTATGTATTATTTAACTTAAATATTCTCACATTTTCCCTGCCTTTCTGGCAAACACAAATTATGTACTTTAAGTTTAAATTAAGCAGCGTCGGGCGCGGTTAGTACTTAGATGGGGGACCGCTTGGGAACACCGCGTGTTGTTGGCATCCGTGTCCAATAAACACTTTTTTTTATAGTTATTTATTATTTAACTTAAATATTCTCACATTTTTTGGCAAACTCAAATTATGTACTTTAACTAGTCTTGAATGTTTTATAGTTATGTATTATTTAACTTAAATATTCTCACATTTTCCCTGCCTTTCTGGCAAACACAAATTATGTACTTTAACTATTCTTAAATGTATCTCATTGTTCACTACTACCAAAATATAACAAAAGTATCTCAACAAATTAAAATAGCAAAGTTAACTCACAAATAATTCGACAAAAGCAAATATCTAATCGTACTCTAAGCATTCGACTTTCGCCAACGACCATACTACGCTGAATACATCGGTTCTCGTCCGATCACCGAAATTAAGCAGCGTCGGGCGCGGTTAGTACTTAGATGGGGGACCGCTTGGGAACACCGCGTGTTGTTGGCATCCGTGTCCAATAAACACTTTTTTATATTATTTATTATTTAACTTAAATATTCTCACATTTTTTGGCAAACTCAAATTATGTACTTTAACTAGTCTTGAATGTTTTATAGTTATGTATTATTTAACTTAAATATTCTCACATTTTCCCTGCCTTTCTGGCAAACACAAATTATGTACTTTAACTATTCTTAAATGTATCTCATTGTTCACTACTACCAAAATATAACAAAAGTATCTCAACAAATTAAAATAGCAAAGTTAACTCACAAATAATTCGACAAAAGCAAATATCTAATCGTACTCTAAGCATTCGACTTTCGCCAACGACCATACTACGCTGAATACATCGGTTCTCGTCCGATCACCGAAATTAAGCAGCGTCGGGCGCGGTTAGTACTTAGATGGGGGACCGCTTGGGAACACCGCGTGTTGTTGGCATCCGTGTCCAATAAACACTTTTTTATATTATTTATTATTTAACTTAAATATTCTCACATTTTTTGGCAAACTCAAATTATGTACTTTAACTAGTCTTGAATGTTTTATAGTTATGTATTATTTAACTTAAATATTCTCACATTTTCCCTGCCTTTCTGGCAAACACAAATTATGTACTTTAACTATTCTTAAATGTATCTCATTGTTCACTACTACCAAAATATAACAAAAGTATCTCAACAAATTAAAATAGCAAAGTTAACTCACAAATAATTCGACAAAAGCAAATATCTAATCGTACTCTAAGCATTCGACTTTCGCCAACGACCATACTACGCTGAATACATCGGTTCTCGTCCGATCACCGAAATTAAGCAGCGTCGGGCGCGGTTAGTACTTAGATGGGGGACCGCTTGGGAACACCGCGTGTTGTTGGCATCCGTGTCCAATAAACACTTTTTTATATTATTTATTATTTAACTTAAATATTCTCACATTTTTTGGCAAACTCAAATTATGTACTTTAACTAGTCTTGAATGTTTTATAGTTATGTATTATTTAACTTAAATATTCTCACATTTTCCCTGCCTTTCTGGCAAACACAAATTATGTACTTTAACTATTCTTAAATGTATCTCATTGTTCACTACTACCAAAATATAACAAAAGTATCTCAACAAATTAAAATAGCAAAATTAACTCACAAATAATTCGACAAAAGCAAATATCTAATCGTACTCTAAGCATTCGACTTTCGCCAACGACCATACTACGCTGAATACATCGGTTCTCGTCCGATCACCGAAATTAAGCAGCGTCGGGCGCGGTTAGTACTTAGATGGGGGACCGCTTGGGAACACCGCGTGTTGTTGGCATCCGTGTCCAATAAACACTTTTTTATATTATTTATTATTTAACTTAAATATTCTCACATTTTTTGGCAAACTCAAATTATGTACTTTAACTAGTCTTGAATGTTTTATAGTTATGTATTATTTAACTTAAATATTCTCACATTTTCCCTGCCTTTCTGGCAAACACAAATTATGTACTTTAACTATTCTTAAATGTATCTCATTGTTCACTACTACCAAAATATAACAAAAGTATCTCAACAAATTAAAATAGCAAAGTTAACTCACAAATAATTCGACAAAAGCAAATATCTAATCGTACTCTAAGCATTCGACTTTCGCCAACGACCATACTACGCTGAATACATCGGTTCTCGTCCGATCACCGAAATTAAGCAGCGTCGGGCGCGGTTAGTACTTAGATGGGGGACCGCTTGGGAACACCGCGTGTTGTTGGCATCCGTGTCCAATAAACACTTTTTTATATTATTTATTATTTAACTTAAATATTCTCACATTTTTTGGCAAACTCAAATTATGTACTTTAACTAGTCTTGAATGTTTTATAGTTATGTATTATTTAACTTAAATATTCTCACATTTTCCCTGCCTTTCTGGCAAACACAAATTATGTACTTTAAGTTTAAATTAAGCAGCGTCGGGCGCGGTTAGTACTTAGATGGGGGACCGCTTGGGAACACCGCGTGTTGTTGGCATCCGTGTCCAATAAACACTTTTTTTTATAGTTATTTATTATTTAACTTAAATATTCTCACATTTTTTGGCAAACTCAAATTATGTACTTTAACTAGTCTTGAATGTTTTATAGTTATGTATTATTTAACTTAAATATTCTCACATTTTCCCTGCCTTTCTGGCAAACACAAATTATGTACTTTAACTATTCTTAAATGTATCTCATTGTTCACTACTACCAAAATATAACAAAAGTATCTCAACAAATTAAAATAGCAAAGTTAACTCACAAATAATTCGACAAAAGCAAATATCTAATCGTACTCTAAGCATTCGACTTTCGCCAACGACCATACTACGCTGAATACATCGGTTCTCGTCCGATCACCGAAATTAAGCAGCGTCGGGCGCGGTTAGTACTTAGATGGGGGACCGCTTGGGAACACCGCGTGTTGTTGGCATCCGTGTCCAATAAACACTTTTTTTATATTATTTATTATTTAACTTAAATATTCTCACATTTTTTGGCAAACTCAAATTATGTACTTTAACTAGTCTTGAATGTTTTATAGTTATATATTATTTAACTTAAATATTCTCACATTTTCCCTGCCTTTCTGGCAAACACAAATTATGTACTTTAAGTTTAAATTAAGCAGCGTCGGGCGCGGTTAGTACTTAGATGGGGGACCGCTTGGGAACACCGCGTGTTGTTGGCATCCGTGTCCAATAAACACTTTTTTTTATAGTTATTTATTATTTAACTTAAATATTCTCACATTTTTTGGCAAACTCAAATTATGTACTTTAACTAGTCTTGAATGTTTTATAGTTATGTATTATTTAACTTAAATATTCTCACATTTTCCCTGCCTTTCTGGCAAACACAAATTATGTACTTTAACTATTCTTAAATGTATCTCATTGTTCACTACTACCAAAATATAACAAAAGTATCTCAACAAATTAAAATAGCAAAGTTAACTCACAAATAATTCGACAAAAGCAAATATCTAATCGTACTCTAAGCATTCGACTTTCGCCAACGACCATACTACGCTGAATACATCGGTTCTCGTCCGATCACCGAAATTAAGCAGCGTCGGGCGCGGTTAGTACTTAGATGGGGGGACCGCTTGGGAACACCGCGTGTTGTTGGCATCCGTGTCCAATAAACACTTTTTTTATATTATTTATTATTTAACTTAAATATTCTCACATTTTTTGGCAAACTCAAATTATGTACTTTAACTAGTCTTGAATGTTTTATAGTTATATATTATTTAACTTAAATATTCTCACATTTTCCCTGCCTTTCTGGCAAACACAAATTATGTACTTTAAGTTTAAATTAAGCAGCGTCGGGCGCGGTTAGTACTTAGATGGGGGACCGCTTGGGAACACCGCGTGTTGTTGGCATCCGTGTCCAATTAACACTTTTTTATAGTTATTTATTATTTAACTTAAATATTCTCACATTTTTTGGCAAACTCAAATTATGTACTTTAACTAGTCTTGAATGTTTTATAGTTATGTATTATTTAACTTAAATATTCTCACATTTTCCCTGCCTTTCTGGCAAACACAAATTATGTACTTTAACTATTCTTAAATGTATCTCATTGTTCACTACTACCAAAATATAACAAAAGTATCTCAACAAATTAAAATAGCAAAGTTAACTCACAAATAATTCGACAAAAGCAAATATCTAATCGTACTCTAAGCATTCGACTTTCGCCAACGACCATACTACGCTGAATACATCGGTTCTCGTCCGATCACCGAAATTAAGCAGCGTCGGGCGCGGTTAGTACTTAGATGGGGGACCGCTTGGGAACACCGCGTGTTGTTGGCATCCGTGTCCAATAAACACTTTTTTATATTATTTAACTTAAATATTCTCACATTTTTTGGCAAACTCAAATTATGTACTTTAACTAGTCTTGAATGTTTTATAGTTATATATTATTTAACTTAAATATTCTCACATTTTCCCTGCCTTTCTGGCAAACACAAATTATGTACTTTAACTATTCTTAAATGTATCTCATTGTTCACTACTACCAAAATATAACAAAAGTATCTCAACAAATTAAAATAGCAAAGTTAACTCACAAATAATTCGACAAAAGCAAATATCTAATCGTACTCTAAGCATTCGACTTTCGCCAACGACCATACTACGCTGAATACATCGGTTCTCGTCCGATCACCGAAATTAAGCAGCGTCGGGCGCGGTTAGTACTTAGATGGGGGACCGCTTGGGAACACCGCGTGTTGTTGGCATCCGTGTCCAATAAACACTTTTTTTTATTATTTATTATTTAACTTAAATATTCTCACATTTTTTGGCAAACTCAAATTATGTACTTTAACTAGTCTTGAATGTTTTATAGTTATATATTATAACTTAAATACTTTCCCTGCCTTTCTGGCAAACACAAATTATGTACTTTAATTTAAATTAAGCAGTCGGGCGCGGTTAGTACTTAGATGGGCCGCTTGGGAACACCGCGTGTTGTTGGCATCCGTGTCCAATAAACACTTTTTATATTATTTATTATTTAACTTAAATATTCTCACATTTTTTGGCAAACTCAAATTATGTACTTTAACTAGTCTTGAATGTTTTATAGTTATATATTATTTAACTTAAATATTCTCACATTTTCCCTGCCTTTCTGGCAAACACAAATTATGTACTTTAACTATTCTTAAATGTATCTCATTGTTCACTACTACCAAAATATAACAAAAGTATCTCAACAAATTAAAATAGCAAAGTTAACTCACAAATAATTCGACAAAAGCAAATATCTAATCGTACTCTAAGCATTCGACTTTCGCCAACGACCATACTACGCTGAATACATCGGTTCTCGTCCGATCACCGAAATTAAGCAGCGTCGGGCGCGGTTAGTACTTAGATGGGGGACCGCTTGGGAACACCGCGTGTTGTTGGCATCCGTGTCCAATAAACACTTTTTTTTATAGTTATTTATTATTTAACTTAAATATTCTCACATTTTTTGGCAAACTCAAATTATGTACTTTAACTAGTCTTGAATGTTTTATAGTTATATATTATTTAACTTAAATATTCTTACATTTTCCCTGCCTTTCTGGCAAACACAAATTATGTACTTTAACTTTAAATTAAGCAGCGTCGGGCGCGGTTAGTACTTAGATGGGGGACCGCTTGGGAACACCGCGTGTTGTTGGCATCCGTGTCCAATAAACACTTTTTTTATATTATTTATTATTTAACTTAAATATTCTCACATTTTTTGGCAAACTCAAATTATGTACTTTAACTAGTCTTGAATGTTTTATAGTTATGTATTATTTAACTTAAATATTCTCACATTTTCCCTGCCTTTCTGGCAAACACAAATTATGTACTTTAACTATTCTTAAATGTATCTCATTGTTCACTACTACCAAAATATAACAAAAGTATCTCAACAAATTAAAATAGCAAAGTTAACTCACAAATAATTCGACAAAAGCAAATATCTAATCGTACTCTAAGCATTCGACTTTCGCCAACGACCATACTACGCTGAATACATCGGTTCTCGTCCGATCACCGAAATTAAGCAGCGTCGGGCGCGGTTAGTACTTAGATGGGGGACCGCTTGGGAACACCGCGTGTTGTTGGCATCCGTGTCCAATAAACACTTTTTTTATATTATTTATTATTTAACTTAAATATTCTCACATTTTTTGGCAAACTCAAATTATGTACTTTAACTAGTCTTGAATGTTTTATAGTTATATATTATTTAACTTAAATATTCTTACATTTTCCCTGCCTTTCTGGCAAACACAAATTATGTACTTTAACTTTAAATTAAGCAGCGTCGGGCGCGGTTAGTACTTAGATGGGGGACCGCTTGGGAACACCGCGTGTTGTTGGCATCCGTGTCCAATAAACACTTTTTTATATTATTTAACTTAAATATTCTCACATTTTTTGGCAAACTCAAATTATGTACTTTAACTAGTCTTGAATGTTTTATAGTTATGTATTATTTAACTTAAATATTCTCACATTTTCCCTGCCTTTCTGGCAAACACAAATTATGTACTTTAACTATTCTTAAATGTATCTCATTGTTCACTACTACCAAAATATAACAAAAGTATCTCAACAAATTAAAATAGCAAAGTTAACTCACAAATAATTCGACAAAAGCAAATATCTAATCGTACTCTAAGCATTCGACTTTCGCCAACGACCATACTACGCTGAATACATCGGTTCTCGTCCGATCACCGAAATTAAGCAGCGTCGGGCGCGGTTAGTACTTAGATGGGGGACCGCTTGGGAACACCGCGTGTTGTTGGCATCCGTGTCCAATAAACACTTTTTTTATATTATTTATTATTTAACTTAAATATTCTCACATTTTTTGGCAAACTCAAATTATGTACTTTAACTAGTCTTGAATGTTTTATAGTTATATATTATTTAACTTAAATATTCTTACATTTTCCCTGCCTTTCTGGCAAACACAAATTATGTACTCTTAGTTTAAATTAAGCAGCGTCGGGCGCGGTTAGTACTTAGATGGGGGACCGCTTGGGAACACCGCGTGTTGTTGGCATCCGTGTCCAATAAACACTTTTTTTATAGTTATTTATTATTTAACTTAAATATTCTCACATTTTTTGGCAAACTCAAATTATGTACTTTAACTAGTCTTGAATGTTTTATAGTTATGTATTATTTAACTTAAATATTCTCACATTTTCCCTGCCTTTCTGGCAAACACAAATTATGTACTTTAACTATTCTTAAATGTATCTCATTGTTCACTACTACCAATATATAACAAAAGTATCTCAACAAATTAAAATAGCAAAGTTAACTCACAAATAATTCGACAAAAGCAAATATCTAATCGTACTCTAAGCATTCGACTTTCGCCAACGACCATACTACGCTGAATACATCGGTTCTCGTCCGATCACCGAAATTAAGCAGCGTCGGGCGCGGTTAGTACTTAGATGGGGGACCGCTTGGGAACACCGCGTGTTGTTGGCATCCGTGTCCAATAAACACTTTTTTTATATTATTTATTATTTAACTTAAATATTCTCACATTTTTTGGCAAACTCAAATTATGTACTTTAACTAGTCTTGAATGTTTTATAGTTATATATTATTTAACTTAAATATTCTCAATTTTCCCTGCCTTTCTGGCAAACACAAATTATGTACTTTAACTTTAAATTAAGCAGCGTCGGGCGCGGTTAGTACTTAGATGGGGGACCGCTTGGGAACACCGCGTGTTGTTGGCATCCGTGTCCAATAAACACTTTTTTTATATTATTTATTATTTAACTTAAATATTCTCACATTTTTTGGCAAACTCAAATTATGTACTTTTAACTAGTCTTGAATGTTTTATAGTTATATATTATTTAACTTAAATATTCTCACATTTTCCCTGCCTTTCTGGCAAACACAAATTATGTACTTTAACTATTCTTAAATGTATCTCATTGTTCACTACTACCAATATATAACAAAAGTATCTCAACAAATTAAAATAGCAAAGTTAACTCACAAATAATTCGACAAAAGCAAATATCTAATCGTACTCTAAGCATTCGACTTTCGCCAACGACCATACTACGCTGAATACATCGGTTCTCGTCCGATCACCGAAATTAAGCAGCGTCGGGCGCGGTTAGTACTTAGATGGGGGACCGCTTGGGAACACCGCGTGTTGTTGGCATCCGTGTCCAATAAACACTTTTTTTATATTATTTATTATTTAACTTAAATATTCTCACATTTTTTGGCAAACTCAAATTATGTACTTTAACTAGTCTTGAATGTTTTATAGTTATATATTATTTAACTTAAATATTCTCACATTTTCCCTGCCTTTCTGGCAAACACAAATTATGTACTTTAACTATTCTTAAATGTATCTCATTGTTCACTACTACCAATATATAACAAAAGTATCTCAACAAATTAAAATAGCAAAGTTAACTCACAAATAATTCGACAAAAGCAAATATCTAATCGTACTCTAAGCATTCGACTTTCGCCAACGACCATACTACGCTGAATACATCGGTTCTCGTCCGATCACCGAAATTAAGCAGCGTCGGGCGCGGTTAGTACTTAGATGGGGGACCGCTTGGGAACACCGCGTGTTGTTGGCATCCGTGTCCAATAAACACTTTTTTATATTATTTAACTTAAATATTCTCACATTTTTTGGCAAACTCAAATTATGTACTTTAACTAGTCTTGAATGTTTTATAGTTATATATTATTTAACTTAAATATTCTCACATTTTCCCTGCCTTTCTGGCAAACACAAATTATGTACTTTAACTTTAAATTAAGCAGCGTCGGGCGCGGTTAGTACTTAGATGGGGGACCGCTTGGGAACACCGCGTGTTGTTGGCATCCGTGTCCAATAAACACTTTTTTATATTATTTAACTTAAATATTCTCACATTTTTTGGCAAACTCAAATTATGTACTTTAACTAGTCTTGAATGTTTTATAGTTATATATTATTTAACTTAAATATTCTCACATTTTCCCTGCCTTTCTGGCAAACACAAATTATGTACTTTAACTATTCTTAAATGTATCTCATTGTTCACTACTACCAAAATATAACAAAAGTATCTCAACAAATTAAAATAGCAAAGTTAACTCACAAATAATTCGACAAAAGCAAATATCTAATCGTACTCTAAGCATTCGACTTTCGCCAACGACCATACTACGCTGAATACATCGGTTCTCGTCCGATCACCGAAATTAAGCAGCGTCGGGCGCGGTTAGTACTTAGATGGGGGACCGCTTGGGAACACCGCGTGTTGTTGGCATCCGTGTCCAATAAACACTTTTTTATATTATTTATTATTTAACTTAAATATTCTCACATTTTTTGGCAAACTCAAATTATGTACTTTAACTAGTCTTGAATGTTTTATAGTTATATATTATTTAACTTAAATATTCTCACATTTTCCCTGCCTTTCTGGCAAACACAAATTATGTACTTTAACTATTCTTAAATGTATCTCATTGTTCACTACTACCAAAATATAACAAAAGTATCTCAACAAATTAAAATAGCAAAGTTAACTCACAAATAATTCGACAAAAGCAAATATCTAATCGTACTCTAAGCATTCGACTTTCGCCAACGACCATACTACGCTGAATACATCGGTTCTCGTCCGATCACCGAAATTAAGCAGCGTCGGGCGCGGTTAGTACTTAGATGGGGGACCGCTTGGGAACACCGCGTGTTGTTGGCATCCGTGTCCAATAAACACTTTTTTTATATTATTTATTATTTAACTTAAATATTCTCACATTTTTTGGCAAACTCAAATTATGTACTTTAACTAGTCTTGAATGTTTTATAGTTATATATTATTTAACTTAAATATTCTCACATTTTCCCTGCCTTTCTGGCAAACACAAATTATGTACTTTAACTATTGAAACGGGGCACAAAACATAATTAAACTAAATATTCTCACATTTTCAAACCAAATAACTAACTAGTCTGAATTTATAGTTATATATTATTTAACTTAAATATTCTCACATTTCCCTGCCTTTCTGGCAAACACAAATTATGTACTTTAACTATTCTTAAATGTATCTCATTGTTCACTACTACCAAAATATAACAAAAGTATCTCAACAAATTAAAATAGCAAAGTTAACTCACAAATAATTCGACAAAAGCAAATATCTAATCGTACTCTAAGCATTCGACTTTCGCCAACGACCATACTACGCTGAATACATCGGTTCTCGTCCGATCACCGAAATTAAGCAGCGTCGGGCGCGGTTAGTACTTAGATGGGGGACCGCTTGGGAACACCGCGTGTTGTTGGCATCCGTGTCCAATAAACACTTTTTTATATTATTTAACTTAAATATTCTCACATTTTTTGGCAAACTCAAATTATGTACTTTAACTAGTCTTGAATGTTTTATAGTTATATATTATTTAACTTAAATATTCTCACATTTTCCCTGCCTTTCTGGCAAACACAAATTATGTACTTTAACTATTCTTAAATGTATCTCATTGTTCACTACTACCAAAATATAACAAAAGTATCTCAACAAATTAAAATAGCAAAGTTAACTCACAAATAATTCGACAAAAGCAAATATCTAATCGTACTCTAAGCATTCGACTTTCGCCAACGACCATACTACGCTGAATACATCGGTTCTCGTCCGATCACCGAAATTAAGCAGCGTCGGGCGCGGTTAGTACTTAGATGGGGGACCGCTTGGGAACACCGCGTGTTGTTGGCATCCGTGTCCAATAAACACTTTTTTATATTATTTAACTTAAATATTCTCACATTTTTTGGCAAACTCAAATTATGTACTTTAACTAGTCTTGAATGTTTTATAGTTATATATTATTTAACTTAAATATTCTCACATTTTCCCTGCCTTTCTGGCAAACACAAATTATGTACTTTAACTATTCTTAAATGTATCTCATTGTTCACTACTACCAAAATATAACAAAAGTATCTCAACAAATTAAAATAGCAAAGTTAACTCACAAATAATTCGACAAAAGCAAATATCTAATCGTACTCTAAGCATTCGACTTTCGCCAACGACCATACTACGCTGAATACATCGGTTCTCGTCCGATCACCGAAATTAAGCAGCGTCGGGCGCGGTTAGTACTTAGATGGGGGACCGCTTGGGAACACCGCGTGTTGTTGGCATCCGTGTCCAATAAACACTTTTTTATATTATTTAACTTAAATATTCTCACATTTTTTGGCAAACTCAAATTATGTACTTTAACTAGTCTTGAATGTTTTATAGTTATATATTATTTAACTTAAATATTCTCACATTTTCCCTGCCTTTCTGGCAAACACAAATTATGTACTTTAACTTAAATAAAAACTATCCGCGGCACCGCGTTCACCTTCAATAAACACTTTTTATATTATTTATTATTAACTTAAATATTCTCACATTTTTTGGCAAACTCAAATTATGTACTTTAACTAGTCTTGAATGTTTTATAGTTATATATTATTTAACTTAAATATTCTCACATTTTCCCTGCCTTTCTGGCAAACACAAATTATGTACTTTAACTATTCTTAAATGTATCTCATTGTTCACTACTACCAAAATATAACAAAAGTATCTCAACAAATTAAAATAGCAAAGTTAACTCACAAATAATTCGACAAAAGCAAATATCTAATCGTACTCTAAGCATTCGACTTTCGCCAACGACCATACTACGCTGAATACATCGGTTCTCGTCCGATCACCGAAATTAAGCAGCGTCGGGCGCGGTTAGTACTTAGATGGGGGACCGCTTGGGAACACCGCGTGTTGTTGGCATCCGTGTCCAATAAACACTTTTTTATATTATTTAACTTAAATATTCTCACATTTTTTGGCAAACTCAAATTATGTACTTTAACTAGTCTTGAATGTTTTATAGTTATATATTATTTAACTTAAATATTCTCACATTTTCCCTGCCTTTCTGGCAAACACAAATTATGTACTTTAACTATTCTTAAATGTATCTCATTGTTCACTACTACCAAAATATAACAAAAGTATCTCAACAAATTAAAATAGCAAAGTTAACTCACAAATAATTCGACAAAAGCAAATATCTAATCGTACTCTAAGCATTCGACTTTCGCCAACGACCATACTACGCTGAATACATCGGTTCTCGTCCGATCACCGAAATTAAGCAGCGTCGGGCGCGGTTAGTACTTAGATGGGGGACCGCTTGGGAACACCGCGTGTTGTTGGCATCCGTGTCCAATAAACACTTTTTTTATATTATTTATTATTTAACTTAAATATTCTCACATTTTTTGGCAAACTCAAATTATGTACTTTAACTAGTCTTGAATGTTTTATAGTTAAATAATAAATATTCTTACATTTTCCCTGCCTTTCTGGCAAACACAAATTATGTACTTTTAACTTTAAATTAAGCAGCGTCGGCGCGGTTAGTACTTAGATGGGGGACCGCTTGGGAACACCGCGTGTTGTTGGCATCCGTGTCCAATAAACACTTTTTTATATTATTTAACTTAAATATTCTCACATTTTTTGGCAAACTCAAATTATGTACTTTAACTAGTCTTGAATGTTTTATAGTTATATATTATTTAACTTAAATATTCTCACATTTTCCCTGCCTTTCTGGCAAACACAAATTATGTACTTTAACTATTCTTAAATGTATCTCATTGTTCACTACTACCAATATATAACAAAAGTATCTCAACAAATTAAAATAGCAAAGTTAACTCACAAATAATTCGACAAAAGCAAATATCTAATCGTACTCTAAGCATTCGACTTTCGCCAACGACCATACTACGCTGAATACATCGGTTCTCGTCCGATCACCGAAATTAAAGCAGCGTCGGGCGCGGTTAGTACTTAGATGGGGGACCGCTTGGGAACACCGCGTGTTGTTGGCATCCGTGTCCAATAAACACTTTTTTATATTATTTATTATTTAACTTAAATATTCTCACATTTTTTGGCAAACTCAAATTATGTACTTTAACTAGTCTTGAATGTTTTATAGTTATGTATTATTTAACTTAAATATTCTCACATTTTCCCTGCCTTTCTGGCAAACACAAATTATGTACTTTAACTATTCTTAAATGTATCTCATTGTTCACTACTACCAATATATAACAAAAGTATCTCAACAAATTAAAATAGCAAAGTTAACTCACAAATAATTCGAAAAGCAAATATCTAATCGTACTCTAAACATTCGACTTTTGCAACGACCAAAAACTAGCTGAATACATCGGTTCTGTCCAACACCGAAATTAAGCAGCGTCGGGCGCGGTTAGTACTTAGATGGGGGACCGCTTGGGAACACCGCGTGTTGTTGGCATCCGTGTCCAATAAACACTTTTTTATATTATTTATTATTTAACTTAAATATTCTCACATTTTTTGGCAAACTCAAATTATGTACTTTAACTAGTCTTGAATGTTTTATAGTTATATATTATTTAACTTAAATATTCTCACATTTTCCCTGCCTTTCTGGCAAACACAAATTATGTACTTTAACTATTCTTAAATGTATCTCATTGTTCACTACTACCAAAATATAACAAAAGTATCTCAACAAATTAAAATAGCAAAGTTAACTCACAAATAATTCGACAAAAGCAAATATCTAATCGTACTCTAAGCATTCGACTTTCGCCAACGACCATACTACGCTGAATACATCGGTTCTCGTCCGATCACCGAAATTAAGCAGCGTCGGGCGCGGTTAGTACTTAGATGGGGGACCGCTTGGGAACACCGCGTGTTGTTGGCATCCGTGTCCAATAAACACTTTTTTATATTATTTATTATTTAACTTAAATATTCTCACATTTTTTGGCAAACTCAAATTATGTACTTTAACTAGTCTTGAATGTTTTATAGTTATGTATTATTTAACTTAAATATTCTCACATTTTCCCTGCCTTTCTGGCAAACACAAATTATGTACTTTAACTATTCTTAAATGTATCTCATTGTTCACTACTACCAAAATATAACAAAAGTATCTCAACAAATTAAAATAGCAAAGTTAACTCACAAATAATTCGACAAAAGCAAATATCTAATCGTACTCTAAGCATTCGACTTTCGCCAACGACCATACTACGCTGAATACATCGGTTCTCGTCCGATCACCGAAATTAAGCAGCGTCGGGCGCGGTTAGTACTTAGATGGGGGACCGCTTGGGAACACCGCGTGTTGTTGGCATCCGTGTCCAATAAACACTTTTTTATATTATTTATTATTTAACTTAAATATTCTCACATTTTTTGGCAAACTCAAATTATGTACTTTAACTAGTCTTGAATGTTTTATAGTTATGTATTATTTAACTTAAATATTCTCACATTTTCCCTGCCTTTCTGGCAAACACAAATTATGTACTTTAACTATTCTTAAATGTATCTCATTGTTCACTACTACCAAAATATAACAAAAGTATCTCAACAAATTAAAATAGCAAAGTTAACTCACAAATAATTCGACAAAAGCAAATATCTAATCGTACTCTAAGCATTCGACTTTCGCCAACGACCATACTACGCTGAATACATCGGTTCTCGTCCGATCACCGAAATTAAGCAGCGTCGGGCGCGGTTAGTACTTAGATGGGGGACCGCTTGGGAACACCGCGTGTTGTTGGCATCCGTGTCCAATAAACACTTTTTTTATATTATTTATTATTTAACTTAAATATTCTCACATTTTTTGGCAAACTCAAATTATGTACTTTAACTAGTCTTGAATGTTTTATAATATATTATTCAATAGATGGGAGCTGGAAACCGCGTGTTGTTGGCATCCGTGCCAATAAACACTTTTTATATTATTTATTATTTAACTTAAATATTCTCACATTTTTTGGCAAACTCAAATTATGTACTTTAACTAGTCTTGAATGTTTTATAGTTATATATTATTTAACTTAAATATTCTCACATTTTCCCTGCCTTTCTGGCAAACACAAATTATGTACTTTAACTATTCTTAAATGTATCTCATTGTTCACTACTACCAAAATATAACAAAAGTATCTCAACAAATTAAAATAGCAAAGTTAACTCACAAATAATTCGACAAAAGCAAATATCTAATCGTACTCTAAGCATTCGACTTTCGCCAACGACCATACTACGCTGAATACATCGGTTCTCGTCCGATCACCGAAATTAAGCAGCGTCGGGCGCGGTTAGTACTTAGATGGGGGACCGCTTGGGAACACCGCGTGTTGTTGGCATCCGTGTCCAATAAACACTTTTTTATATTATTTAACTTAAATATTCTCACATTTTTTGGCAAACTCAAATTATGTACTTTAACTAGTCTTGAATGTTTTATAGTTATATATTATTTAACTTAAATATTCTCACATTTTCCCTGCCTTTCTGGCAAACACAAATTATGTACTTTAATAAATTAACAGGTCGGGCGCGGTTAGTTTAGATGGGGAACACCGCGTGTTGTTGGCATCCGGTCAATAAACACTTTTTATATTATTATTAACTTTTTTTGGCAAACTCAAATTATGTACTTTAACTAGTCTTGAATGTTTTATAGTTATGTATTATTTAACTTAAATATTCTCACATTTTCCCTGCCTTTCTGGCAAACACAAATTATGTACTTTAACTATTCTTAAATGTATCTCATTGTTCACTACTACCAAAATATAACAAAAGTATCTCAACAAATTAAAATAGCAAAGTTAACTCACAAATAATTCGACAAAAGCAAATATCTAATCGTACTCTAAGCATTCGACTTTCGCCAACGACCATACTACGCTGAATACATCGGTTCTCGTCCGATCACCGAAATTAAGCAGCGTCGGGCGCGGTTAGTACTTAGATGGGGGACCGCTTGGGAACACCGCGTGTTGTTGGCATCCGTGTCCAATAAACACTTTTTTTATATTATTTATTATTTAACTTAAATATTCTCACATTTTTTGGCAAACTCAAATTATGTACTTTAACTAGTCTTGAATGTTTTATAGTTATGTATTATTTAACTTAAATATTCTCACATTTTCCCTGCCTTTCTGGCAAACACAAATTATGTACTTTAACTATTCTTAAATGTATCTCATTGTTCACTACTACCAAAATATAACAAAAGTATCTCAACAAATTAAAATAGCAAAGTTAACTCACAAATAATTCGACAAAAGCAAATATCTAATCGTACTCTAAGCATTCGACTTTCGCCAACGACCATACTACGCTGAATACATCGGTTCTCGTCCGATCACCGAAATTAAGCAGCGTCGGGCGCGGTTAGTACTTAGATGGGGGACCGCTTGGGAACACCGCGTGTTGTTGGCATCCGTGTCCAATAAACACTTTTTTATATTATTTAACTTAAATATTCTCACATTTTTTGGCAAACTCAAATTATGTACTTTAACTAGTCTTGAATGTTTTATAGTTATATATTATTTAACTTAAATATTCTCACATTTTCCCTGCCTTTCTGGCAAACACAAATTATGTACTTTAACTATTCTTAAATGTATCTCATTGTTCACTACTACCAAAATATAACAAAAGTATCTCAACAAATTAAAATAGCAAAGTTAACTCACAAATAATTCGACAAAAGCAAATATCTAATCGTACTCTAAGCATTCGACTTTCGCCAACGACCATACTACGCTGAATACATCGGTTCTCGTCCGATCACCGAAATTAAGCAGCGTCGGGCGCGGTTAGTACTTAGATGGGGGACCGCTTGGGAACACCGCGTGTTGTTGGCATCCGTGTCCAATAAACACTTTTTTATATTATTTAACTTAAATATTCTCACATTTTTTGGCAAACTCAAATTATGTACTTTAACTAGTCTTGAATGTTTTATAGTTATGTATTATTTAACTTAAATATTCTCACATTTTCCCTGCCTTTCTGGCAAACACAAATTATGTACTTTAACTATTCTTAAATGTATCTCATTGTTCACTACTACCAAAATATAACAAAAGTATCTCAACAAATTAAAATAGCAAAGTTAACTCACAAATAATTCGACAAAAGCAAATATCTAATCGTACTCTAAGCATTCGACTTTCGCCAACGACCATACTACGCTGAATACATCGGTTCTCGTCCGATCACCGAAATTAAGCAGCGTCGGGCGCGGTTAGTACTTAGATGGGGGACCGCTTGGGAACACCGCGTGTTGTTGGCATCCGTGTCCAATAAACACTTTTTTATAGTTATTTATTATTTAACTTAAATATTCTCACATTTTTTGGCAAACTCAAATTATGTACTTTAACTAGTCTTGAATGTTTTATAGTTATATATTATTTAACTTAAATATTCTCACATTTTCCCTGCCTTTCTGGCAAACACAAATTATGTACTTTAAGTTTAAATTAAGAGCGTCGGGCGCGGTTAGTACTTAGATGGGGACCGCTTGGGAACACCGCGTGTTGTTGGCATCCGTGTCCAATAAACACTTTTTTTATAGTTATTTATTATTTAACTTAAATATTCTCACATTTTTTGGCAAACTCAAATTATGTACTTTAACTAGTCTTGAATGTTTTATAGTTATGTATTATTTAACTTAAATATTCTCACATTTTCCCTGCCTTTCTGGCAAACACAAATTATGTACTTTAACTATTCTTAAATGTATCTCATTGTTCACTACTACCAAAATATAACAAAAGTATCTCAACAAATTAAAATAGCAAAGTTAACTCACAAATAATTCGACAAAAGCAAATATCTAATCGTACTCTAAGCATTCGACTTTCGCCAACGACCATACTACGCTGAATACATCGGTTCTCGTCCGATCACCGAAATTAAGCAGCGTCGGGCGCGGTTAGTACTTAGATGGGGGACCGCTTGGGAACACCGCGTGTTGTTGGCATCCGTGTCCAATAAACACTTTTTTTTATAGTTATTTATTATTTAACTTAAATATTCTCACATTTTTTGGCAAACTCAAATTATGTACTTTAACTAGTCTTGAATGTTTTATAGTTATATATTATTTAACTTAAATATTCTCACATTTTCCCTGCCTTTCTGGCAAACACAAATTATGTACTTTAAGTTTAAATTAAGCAGCGTCGGGCGCGGTTAGTACTTAGATGGGGGACCGCTTGGGAACACCGCGTGTTGTTGGCATCCGTGTCCAATAAACACTTTTTTTTATAGTTATTTATTATTTAACTTAAATATTCTCACATTTTTTGGCAAACTCAAATTATGTACTTTAACTAGTCTTGAATGTTTTATAGTTATATATTATTTAACTTAAATATTCTCACATTTTCCCTGCCTTTCTGGCAAACACAAATTATGTACTTTAACTATTCTTAAATGTATCTCATTGTTCACTACTACCAAAATATAACAAAAGTATCTCAACAAATTAAAATAGCAAAGTTAACTCACAAATAATTCGACAAAAGCAAATATCTAATCGTACTCTAAGCATTCGACTTTCGCCAACGACCATACTACGCTGAATACATCGGTTCTCGTCCGATCACCGAAATTAAAGCAGCGTCGGGCGCGGTTAGTACTTAGATGGGGGACCGCTTGGGAACACCGCGTGTTGTTGGCATCCGTGTCCAATAAACACTTTTTTTATATTATTTATTATTTAACTTAAATATTCTCACATTTTTTGGCAAACTCAAATTATGTACTTTAACTAGTCTTGAATGTTTTATAGTTATGTATTATTTAACTTAAATATTCTCACATTTTCCCTGCCTTTCTGGCAAACACAAATTATGTACTTTAACTATTCTTAAATGTATCTCATTGTTCACTACTACCAAAATATAACAAAAGTATCTCAACAAATTAAAATAGCAAAGTTAACTCACAAATAATTCGACAAAAGCAAATATCTAATCGTACTCTAAGCATTCGACTTTCGCCAACGACCATACTACGCTGAATACATCGGTTCTCGTCCGATCACCGAAATTAAGCAGCGTCGGGCGCGGTTAGTACTTAGATGGGGGACCGCTTGGGAACACCGAGTGTTGTTGGCATCCGTGTCCAATAAACACTGTTTTATATTATTTATTATTTAACTTAAATATTCTCACATTTTTTGGCAAACTCAAATTATGTACTTTAACTAGTCTTGAATGTTTTATAGTTATGTATTATTTAACTTAAATATTCTCACATTTTCCCTGCCTTTCTGGCAAACACAAATTATGTACTTTAACTATTCTTAAATGTATCTCTGAGATGTACTACATATGTATATTTATTGATTTAATTTGAAGGTTTCAGATAGGACAATGTGCGCTAAGTGTGTTGCATGCAACCGCCAAATAAGAGGGCGCAATGGAGTTTCTTCAAACTTCATTACACATTTGCGGGTTTAGCATACCGATCTGTACACGAAGTACAAAACTCCGAAGACCGGCAAAGTTTCTGGGGAAAACGCGCAAATGCAGTTTAATGAGAAGCTGCACGCAATTGTTGACTGCGCTTTGCCTGTTTCCATTCTGGGCAAGAAATCGTTTGTTGACCTTTTTGAGCATAACGGCTTGAAGGTCATGAGCTGGCAAACAGCCGTAGTCAAACTAACTGACAAATATGCCAATATGCTTGAGAACATCAAAGCACAAATTTCGTCAGCAAGGTATTTTTGTACTACGTCTGATATTTGGTCAGGAAACCGCCGAAGCTTTCTTGGTTATACGTGCCATTGGCTTACCGAAAACTTTGAAAGGAAATCGGTCGCGTTAGCATGCAAAAGAATGTTTGGCGTACATTCCTCCGAAAAAGTAGCCGAGATGATCTCGGAAATAAACAGCTCGTTCGGACTAAAAAGCAACATCATAATGACGGTGACTGACAACGGCTCGAACTTTGTAAAGGCCTTCAAGGATTATGGAGTCGAAAATGACGTGGAAGTTACAGATAATTGTAATCTTCGGCTCCTGTTGAGCGTCTGTTTTCTTTTGCTGGTATTATAAACGGCCCTAGGCGCCAATCACTTTCAGATTTTTCATTCGAAAAATTAGTTTAAATGAAGGCAAACCATGATTTATTGTAAAAACTTGTAATATATAATAGGTTCTTGTTAATATGTTACAACAAATACACGGCCGATCTCGAACAGAAATTTTGTTGTTATTAAATGTGATGTTGAAAAAAATGTTGTTTCTCTGAAAATAGTCTCAAAGAAATAATGGAAAATAATGCAAAATAATGGAAAATAATGGAAAATAATGGAAAATATTAATATGATTATTTTCCATTATTTTCAATTATTTTCGATTATTTTTAATAATTTATGGTAATTTTCCATTATTTTCAATTATTTCTAATCGTAATCATTAAATAATCATACATTTTCACCAGCGAACTATATAATCACTACGACTATTTTCCAAAAATAATTTAATTGATTAGTAATTCTAATGGCAACTTAACAGGTATGGTTAAAACTAACCAATGCTTATTTTTAATAGGAACTAAATCTCCAATCATAAGTGTTATAAAATGAATAAAGCAACTAGTCTCGCTAGCTGTCATTTTAAGACTAAAATTTTTAATACGTGCGTTATCTAAAGGAACAGAGTTGTTTCCAATTTCCAACTCTCCAAATTGAAAAAGACTTTTTCTGCTATTGATATTTTGTAAGTTTAATATATTATCTTTGATTAAACCTAATATTATATGGCATATGTCATATTTTTAAACACCTTCGTACACATCGTGAATGAGGTCAAAACAAAAATTATCTGTTACAAAGAAACTAGAAATATCTTCAAAGATACATGAGGTTTTAATGCCACTTTCATGGAAGTTATCTAATTCTAAATCTTTAATATAATTCTCTTCAGTTCGTAAGCACTCTATAAATTCATGTGTATCACTGTGCGTTTGCGATTTAGTTCTAGTGCATACTCGACAGTAACGCTTAGAGTTAAATGACTGAACAAACCCAAGTGCAGTGTTAACTGCTAAATTGTTTCCAACAATGAGACCCAAAACAAAATGAACTTTACGTATTTCGCTTTCTATTACTATTTCAATACCAGCTTCTAATTCTTTAAGCTTTTGAATGAGATAGTGAAAAGACTTTTGTCCGTTTATTTTCAATACTTTTGAATAGATATATGCAGCTGGAAGAATGTAATCTAACTTGGAAGCAAGATGCTGCGGCATAGTTGGAAAACTCTTGTAGCATCCACAAATAGAAAACGTATGACTTCCCAGTGCATTATTAATTTGAAAGTCATCCAAGTAAAAAATATAAGGAACTATTAACGAATTTTTTGGAAAATATTCACGTTTTTTTTTAAATAAATCTCCACTAGCGAAATTTGAATAGTGTTTTTTACCCGTGAACGAAGAAAAGGCTTTTGTATTATTCAAAGTACTGGTAAGAAGCCCCGGGATTTGAAAAATTGACTTAAATGTAAATTCTAGTGGCATTATTTGAATATAAGAGCCCTTAGGTGCTAAAGTTGGATTTCCATTAAGAACTACTTCAGAGATCTCTTTACAAATTAAAATAGAGCTTGAATCTTCATACAAACTTAAATCTTTTAACATTTTCAAAAGCCTATGTTCTGATTGTATATCTTCAAAGGGGTTTTCACAAAACTTAACAAGGCACTTCATGTCTTCACTTATAGTGTCATTAAGACATATTTTGAAAGCTAAAGAAATATTGCTTATTAAACTTGAAACAGTATTTTAAAAATTAAAAGCCCGATTTCGAGGCATTGAACTGTCATAAAGAAAATTCAAAGTCACCTTTAAAGCTTCTTTTTTTAAATTGCTTATTATATCGCTAACGTTAACAGATTGTCCAGTAGGCGGTACACTAATCGTAGATGGACGTTGTATTGGAAATTCATTAGGACACTCGACTGAATGAATCGTATCTGGTTCCCTAGTGGTATTTATCTTATGTGATCTTGTAAGTGTCTTCGAAAGCATACAAAACTAGTAAATGTTGAACCGCAATTATTTTCAACGCAAATCAATCTCAAAAATTTAGTTGTGAATAGATGGTCTACCTTGAAATGGCAAATTAATTGCTTAACGGTAGCGAATTGCTAACAACACTTAAAACAGGAATACATTTTAAGATATAGAATTTATCCGTTAGATACATTTAGCTTGTTTATCAGACTGGTTATCTTAACCGATTTAAAATCATAAGTGGTCTCTATATCATAAAAGTATTTTTGAATGAAAAGCCAGACTTGGTTACAAGGTTCTGGATATTTAATATTAAAAACTTGAAAAATTTTGAAACAAATATCCAAAGCTTGCAAGAATGAACTAGCTTTAAAAAGAATTTTATCGAAATATACAAAGAATTCGTCAATGTCGGTAGCGTCAAGTCACTTTACCATAAGGAAAGGCTGAATTCGGAAACCAGTCAAATACAATTTCTTAATTAAACCCTCAATATGACATTGGTAATTGTTTATAGTAGAAATTCGCGTTACCAAGCTCTCCTGGCCTTCGAGAATTGTGACCTTTTTATTTCTTTTTCCCACGTCGTCTCGAAACTTTGCATAGGGGATTAGCACCCCGTTGAGCAGGATGGTGTAAATATTTCCTCTGGATCTATTGTAAAGAAATAAATTATATATAAAGAAAGAATATATAATACAGAAAATCTAGATGATTTAGTATTTACATACCTATGCCAACCAGCGACTTTGTTTTGGCAAGCAGTTGTTTGCAATCTTCGTTGTGTAAATCAGTCGAATATATGTTGATCATTTTTCTTTTAAATAAGTCCCAACGCGAAAATAGCGCGAGACTCTTATCTGGATACATTAAATCAAAATCTATGTTAATCTAGAAATAAAAAGTTGAACTCATAAGTATATTTGTTAAAGTTAATCTGGATAAAGTTTATAAACCATTATATAAAATATAAATAAGAAATTACCAAATCTGGCGCTCGAGCATCGCTTAACTTAGACCATTGACGAAAGAAGATGTCAATATCCAAAAGTTTCATTTCACGCTGGCGCAGATTAAATGTTTTCTTCCAGTTCTCGCAAACGTTGTTCCAGTTCGCGCACTCTCTGTTAAGAGCGGCTTTGAGTGCATTTGCGATATTTTCATCGACTTCCGGCGGCTGATCCATAGATGATGTAACACTAGTGGAAGTGGACATCATTTTCCTTCTTTTGGATGCTTTATTTTTAAATTTGCTGTAAAGCATTCCACCTGCACTATTCTTTCCCTGGCGTGGAATGTAGTAATAGTCCTAAAAATATTAATTTGATTTTATATTAAATAAAATAATAATACGTAATGGTATAAAAATCTTAAAACATGCATATAAATTAGAGAAAGCTTGTTAAACTCAAATTTGTTAATGTCGCTCATCCGACCCAAAAATGTTGAACTTCGACTCGTCCGCAAAGATTATGGGCGACAATATGTTTGGCGGCGACCACATACCGAACTGGAGAACAAACACTTAAAAGCTACGGTCAAGCAAGGCGGGGGTCATGTCATGGTTTGGCCTGTATGGCAGCTTCTGGGGTGGGCAACCTCGTATTTATTGATGGAATCATGGATGCCAAAATGTACTTGGAACTCCTGAAAGAAAATCATCTTCAAAGTGCCGATAACCTGGGCCTACGCGATCGTTTTCGGTTCTACCAGGACAACGATCCGAAACATTCAGCAGGCATTGTCAAGGCTTGGCTTATCTGGAATTGCCCTCATGTGGTGATTACGCCAGCCCAGTCACCAGACTTAAATGTCATAGAGAATTTGTGGGAAATTTTGGACCAGGCTATTCGTAAAAGAAAGATTTCCAATAAAAACGAGCTAAAAAGTGTGCTATTGGAAGAATGGCAAAAAATTCCATTGGAAACTACCAGAAAATTGGTTTCTTCCATGGGAACTCGCCTGGCGGCTGTCCAGAAGCAGAAAGGAGGACACACAAAATATTAAATAATGAATTAAGAGTTTTTTTGTTAACTTAAATGGAGTGCACGAAATAAGCTGCGGGATGAAAAAACCCTGTAAACTTTGTTTTTATTATGTTATTTTTTTGTTTTTATGATTAAGAAGTTCGTTTTTACTTATTAAACATAGTAATATCCCTTTGTAATATGTAGAGTCATTCTTCTTGATCAAATATGTTGCATAGTCATTTAAGTAATAATAAGTTTCTTTATTTGATTTGGAGCAGCAATGGTGCCGCTTCCAACGTTCAGTTGTTTCTCATCTTAAACATTTTACTTACATAGGTTCTAAGTAAGCCTAAGTCTCATTGCTGCGCTGCCCACAGTTGGACAGCAGAGAGAGACGGTTATGTATATTATATATATTATTACATATGTATGTGTAGTATATATGTATTTATGCTCACTTAAGCTGGAGCGCAAGGGTATATGCATACACTTGAGTTTGGTCACGCGGTCGGCGAGTGCAGACAGAATGCTGACACTTGCACATTCTGTGCGAGCGCCGATCGACTCATATTTCGTCCACGGGTTGAAGACCTGGACTATGTTTATGTAAACATTGCAACAAAGTGTTACAGTGTGTATACTTCAAGTACTCTTGGTACAGTTGATATTCAATATGTATGCATACTACACCTTATTAAAATACTGCGTTTAAATTTTTGTGTTATCTTTCTAAGTTTAGCCGCAATAACGACTTGAATTTTTATATTTTTACTGCACGAAATAAGCTGCGAGTCACTGTAGGTATGTACATATGTTCATATTTATATAATCTGTCTGCACGGCGTCATCGCTTTTTTTCTTTACGTCTCTCTATGTATGTACATACGTACATATGTATGTACATACATACGAATGTGATCAGAAAAACTAGAAGTGACGCGCGTAGAAAACAAAAATGCGACGACGCCATGCAGACAGATTATATGTACATATGTACATATGTACATATGTATGTATGTATGTATGAAGAAATTGCTATTTTATCTACATACATATGTGCTGCACATACATGAAAGAACACTAATAATTTAAAACAATATTAAAAATTGTATAACTTCATGATTTGCTGCACAATTTTCACTTGCTTCTAGTTATTGATCGCGAAAAATGCAGTCACATGCTATGAAAAAATTATGCTTAGCGTCAAAATGTATGTACATCATGTATGTACATATGTACATGTTTGTATTTATGAAATGCCTGTATGCACATTTATACTACATGGTAAAATACACATATTGTAGTAGGATGGTTACACATGTTATTATCGATACTTAGATGTTAAGTGCAACTCTGTATTAGTCTATAACATTTATGTATGTATATGTAAAGTAACATAATTCTGTAAAAGAGTTCGTATTCTGTAAGCAATCAGAGTGGTCGATCGCGGAGAAACAATACAATAAACGAGAACGAACTTTCAAATAAATATATTAAAATAAAATATGTATTAAATTTTAGTTGAAATAAGTTCATTTGTTATTATCGCATATATTTAAAAATTAAATGAAAACAGTAATAATTATCATTTACAAATATAATATTATATATTATGTTAATACAACAAATTTTAAAATGACTTCAATATTAATGCATTTTTCCAATTTTCGATACTTAATGTATATAATTATTTTAAAATATATTCAACAGCTTTTTCTATTATCGCGTGTTTTATGAACATGCCAAAGAACATTTATTTAATATTTCAGTTTACTTTTTGATTTATACTACATGGTAAAATACACATATTGTAGTAGGATGGTTACACATGTTATTATCGATACTTAGATGTTAAGTGCAACTCTGTATTAGTCTATAACATTTATGTATATGTAAAGTAACATAATTCTGTAAAAGAGTTCGTATTCTGTAAGCAATCAGAGTGGTCGATCGCGGAGAAACAATACAATAAACGAGAACGAACTTTCAAATAAATATAATACGACTACAATATGTATATATATTCACATTAATAATAATACCTTTTAGATATGGAAAAATACTTTCCATTTTTATATCATTTAAGAAATTCTTTAGCTTTATAAAATCGAGAGGTTCATCCTCTTCTTTGCACATATTTTCCACTTCGCGTTCGCTTTTTTCACTCATTGTCTTCTTATGCACTCGCTTCACTTTTTAGAAATGACTTGTGTAGTCGACCGAGATTATATGTACTATGTATATGGTGCTTTTGATACAATCGATATATTTAAAAGCAATCGATTTTCTTAAGCAATGTAGTTATAAACATGGCAGATATGTAAATTAAAAACTTTTGTTTTAATCCAGTATATTGACACAAAATTAATTGTATAACACGTTTATATATACATTTTTATTTATATAGAGATATTTATAAATATAGAAGGAGCTAAAAATATATGAAAAATCGATACAACTATTATTTTATAATGCACTCATCTGAAGTGCGATATCTAGTTAGCCACTCACGCAAGCTGACCGATTCGTCTGCTTCAGCAACTGCACAAAACAAATACACACATATGTTTGAATTAAAACACTTACCGATCGATACTTTAAGCAGAATTGTAAATAATTAAAACGAGTTTTTAATGATAGAAATTTTTTTTCAAAAATTTTGTAATATGTATTATGAAAATATCGATCCTTATTTGCTAACATAAAATATGTTAAGTGGATTTGGGTCGCTTACGTTATAATTGACAGGCCCATATCCCAATAAATACATACATATATACAAATAAAATGTTATATTTTGGGTGCAGATGCGGATGGTGTTTATAAACACATACGCATTAAAAAAATGTCTGAAAAGGCGCTTACGTTGTTTTCACAAATAAGGCGCGATATGTTCTTAAAATATGACCCAATGTTCTTTTTATGAACCGACATGAACAAACTTTTCTTAAAATGAGAACCTGAGTACTTAATATGGACTAATATAAACAAACTGTTCTTACAATAAGAACCAATGTTCTTACAATGGACCAATATGAACGAACAGTTATTTAATCAAGAACGTCTGTTCATAATTTAAGAACAAAATCAAAATTAAGAACATGTTTCAAGAACGCCGTTCGTTTTTTAATACCAAAAAACCAAGAACGAAAAGTAAGAAAATCTAAGAACATTTGTTCTAAATTTTTTTTTTTCAGTGTACTGATTGATTTTTGTATGGAAGTCATTTCCAAGTTGGCAGACGAATTATTATTTTTATTATTATTGAATTATTTAGTTTAATAAAATAAATTTAAATTTTAACGTTGTTGTAGTGGTGTCGCCATGCCGATAAAAGAAATTATCGAGAAAAACAGAAATTTTTTTAGAGTATCGAGTACTGTTAACACCAGATGTACTCACATCTTGGCTAGATGCCAGCATCTACCATATCTAGCACCCATAGAATTTGTATGGGAGATGTTCAACATCTTGGCTCAAGATGCGAAGATGTGAGATGTAGCCCTAATGAGGACAGGGCATTACGGGCTACAAAACTACAACGTATGCGACAACGGGGTTTGCACTCACACCAGTGCATGTAGAATAGTAAAACATAAAGTAACTGACAATAAAGGGATCACGTACAAGTCTGTAAAGCTGATGTTAATGTTAACGTTCACGTTGATGTTAATGTTAACAATAATGTAAATGTCGATAGTAATTCTTATGTTAATCTTAGTCTATGGATGCTATGTAAGTATTGGTCCGACTACAGAAGATAGCTACTGGCATCACCGAAAAAATTGCATCAAAAATTTGGAGCAACGCCCACCCATTCCGCCCCCAGCCCTCCCGCAGTTTTAAATCAGAAACGCCCATAACTTCAGTTTTCAGTTTTTAAGCTCGAGCCACCAAATTTTGCGCCAAGATAAGTGATGATGATCCCCAAAAATCTGCATCAAAACTTTGGATGCCACGCCCACCCATACCACCCTAGCCAACCCCAGCCGCCCCAACGCTTCGTTAAAAACGGAAATGCGTGTTTCTTTCATAGTTTTTGGGCTAGAGTCTCCAAATTTGGAAATAACTGGTGGATGTTTTGGAGCCAGGCCCACCGATAACGCCCCCAGCACCCTTCCCCAACCTTTTACAAACTTTTAACTAGAGTCACCAAATTAGGTAGGAAGATAGCTGGTGGCATGCCCATCTGTATCAGACAATTTTTGAGGCAGCTTACACCCCCGCATCCGTACTCCTTTGCAATCGGGCCTCTTTTTACCGGTTTTAATACTGGTATCGAGTATATCGCTGTCGGCTCGTCCGACTGCAACGTTTCCACTTGATATTTTTTTATTTAAGATGATGTCAAAATAATTTGAGGTAGAGATTGTTTGTGGGTAAAAGCAATAAATATTGGATACTTTAAAAGTGTTTATTCATAAAACGACCTCAGCACCATTAAGTAGTTATACACTGATACCGAGGTTAAAGATAGCTTTAAATATTTCTTCGACACCCATAAAAAGCTAGAGACTTGAAACTTTGCAAATATATTTTTCTATGGACGGGACAGATAATGTGTCAAGATTGTGTTTCTACGCCTACTGTACGACTGGGAAATAGATCAAATCGAGAAATAAAAAATGTTTTTAATTACGTTTATTCAATACAATTTTGAAAAAATTACATTTGGCAAGTATTTATTAATAATGTACAATAAATTTTAAATAAACAAATAAAATGGGCTTTATTACCGCTATGTCCAGACAGCAACATTCTTTTTGATTGGAATTATATTATTGACCGCGAACTTGTCTAACAAAAATAATAACTGCATTTGCCAAGGGCCAAGTGCCAAAACATAAACAAACCGCATACCCTTGTTTTACTTGCATGTGCAACATGTGGTCCTTGCGTGCCAATTTGCACTTGCCAAGTGGCAAATTTAAATTAACAACAATAAATGCTCACCACAATTTAAGCATATGAAAGTTGCACTACGCCGCATAATCCTAAAGTACCCTGAACATTTTGAGGACTTTTTTTAAATTTAAAAGCAAATAATTTTTTTGAATAAAATATTTGGGGACAATAATTGAATTGATTGTTTTATAATTTGTCAAAAAACAATTTCTACTTTAAAATAAATACTTTTCTTAGATCAACTGTTGCCCCATTTGAGTAATAAACATGTTTCCAAATATGAAACAATTATATATTTTTGATCAAATTAATTAGAATGTTGGATAAAATTTAAAGCCGAATTAGCCTTAAGTTAAGGTGGGGTACATGCTGATATACAGTTACTAAATTCAGTACAATAACCTTAAAGTTTATAATCTGACAGCTTAATAAAAAGTTATACAGTGCTGCCAGACTAATTTTTAACAATTTGCATGTCAGCTTCCACAATATAGCCAAAAAAGATGAACTTCGCTAGCTGGTATTCAATATTCATATGGACTGCTTACGAACTTTAGTTGGAACTTTGGCCCATACACACCCAAACACACACACCCACACCCACAAACAGCCACACGGACACACATAATAAATATGCATCGCACGTTGCCAGACTTACGCATGCCTCCGCCTGTCTCCTGACCAATCCTTCCACTCTTTTGCAAAAACATCGACTGTTTATCGATGATGGGCAAATTAAGTTTCGAGTGGACAATGCACGCTGTGTCGGCGTTGTGCGGGATGGATGGGGTGGGGAAGTGGTAGGTGATTGACGGAGGCGTTGCCAGACAGAAAAAGCATTGATGGATGTGATGTGCACGTGTTGGCGACCGCAATGCATAATATTTTTTACACCTTCAAATTATAAGGCAACAACTGGCGGCGGCGACGCCGGTGGTGGCAGCTGGCACCAGAGCAAACAACAAATAAACAAACCGAGCTAACGGAACATTGTCTGGCTGACACACTAATGAGAAATTTATAAACAAACGTAAAAACTGTGTGCGCTCAGCGGGGCTATGGGGGTTAGAGGGGTAAGGTTGATGTGGTTATTCGTTTGGCTTTTTATGAAATAAATACAGCATGGAGCCAAGTTAAACCAGAAATAAAACTCAAAATGCAACTAATTTGCAAGGACAAAAGGGGGCGGTAATAACTATGGCTGGGTGTGCCAACAGTTATAACAGTAACAGTTACAGTTGGTTGTGGCTTTTGCTTTTGCTGTTGTTTTGCTGTTGGTTTTAGCCGCTTGCATACCTTAGCAATAGGGTGTGCTTAAGCACATTCATAAAGCCAACAAAGTTGGCATTTGAATTCTACGTTACAATGTTCACACAGCTAACGTTAAACTTAGCAATTATTTAAGTAAATATAAAACCCATCAAAATTTGTCCATTAATCAGTAAATACAACTTTCAGTATGGTTAAACCTAAGGCGAAATCAAATCGATACCGGATCCATAAACAAACCATTCAAAATCGTTGTTATTTAATCGTACTTGATAAGCAGCTGGCATTTGATCACATATCTGACAAAGATCGACATTGATTCCAAGATTCAACTAAATAAATATATATTTTTGGTCCATCAATATATGTATGTTCTTTATGCCTTTGCATCTAAACTTTTTCTCTGTTTGTATTAATCTGTTCTTGAAAAAGACTTTAAACCTAAAAAATGCCACTTGCTATGTTTATCATCCTCTTAAAAACCTGCTCTGAACATTGTGTACTTTGCTGATTTTAAATAAGCCAATTGCCAGCAGGTAACAAGCTTGCTTGTTTTTAACTTTATTAGTCTGGAATTATCGTTAGGTGTTTCTTGAATTTGAATTTGAATTTGATTTCACCTGACTACGGCACAGATTGAAATAAAAGCCTTTCCTAGGGCATTATTGGCTTCGGCTTTGGCAGTTGCCAAATTACAATTTGGCCTCACTTGTTGTTGTTGTTGCTCTTGGCACTGCTCTCTCTTTGGGTTTTCCATGCGTAAGTTCAGTTTGTATAAGCTTAAGCATGTGTGGGCAGCCTAGGATGTTTGTGCGTCTGAGCGTGTGGCTGTGTGTGTGTGTATTATGTAGTTGGTTGGTTGGTTTGTTTGTGGCTCGCTTAATCCTTTCATTTTCATAACTCGTCATAGAATGTAAACAAGATTAAGTTAGTTTTCTGTGCTGCTCAAGTGGCTTTGGTCGCCCCGAGTTGGCAAGCCAAAGGAAGAGTTGCGGAGTTGCAGTTGCAGTCATCAGGACACCAGGCAATATGCTGACTGGCTGGCCTGGACCTGGGTCTTCGTCATCAGCATCGGCTGTAGCTGTTGCTGTGGCTGTCGTTTGCCCACAACAAGTCCACCAAGTGACTGTTGCAATTGCTTTTGTTGTTGTTGTTGTTGTTGTCCTTGCTGTTGCCTTTATACTAAACTCAAGCTAAAGTTTTCGTATTAAAAAGTTGCACGTAAGGATTTCACAAAAGCTTCCGTCGCATTATATTGAGAGCTGATTTTGAGAGTGCAACTCTGTTCCCTGTTCGCCCCGTTTTATTCAGCCTTAGCCCGGCCAACGCGCTTTTGTGCATTTGATTGCCAAGTGACATTGCTGCTTTTGTTCTTGTTGTTGTTGTTTTCGTTTGTGTTGTTTGTGGTTTGTGTTGAGTTCGCAGCACTAATAGTAATTAAAGTTATTCCAAATAAAATATATATGCAGATTGTTGTATAAAGTGCTTAGTCAATAAATTGCATAGCCTCAGCAAATACTTTTTGAATTTGTACACATTAATACGTATCTTTATATTTATGGAGCGAAATTAATACATAAAGATAATAGATGGTTTTGTTTTTGTTTTTCATGTAGCATTTTATGAAATATTTTCGACTTTATGTAATATATTACTTGTAAATTTTTGTAGGTTTTGTTCGATTTAACATTAAAAAATTTAGATTTTTTTTTTTTTAATATTTTAATAATTTTTGCACAAGTTTATCTATACAATAGAGCACCAATTTTGTTAATGTTTATCAAAATATAACTCAATACTTTTTTTCTATTTACACATATTTTGTTTAAATAATTTTTTTCTTTGATCTTTTTGGCCGTTCAATTATGGAAGAGTTTCTGCAACATTTAATTAAAATAAAAACACTTTATTAATTCAATAAATTCAAAGTTTGTTTTATAGGCTATGAACTCTTAAATAATTTTCAATAATTACTAGGTTGTACCAGAATGAGGCAGGAGTAATTTGCATCAAGCCCAATTGAAGTAATTTACTATTCATTTTTGAGTGGCTGGCTAAATATCTCATTCTGTTTGACAGCACTAAATAATTACGAAAAGAGAATTTATTAACACATAATACACAATATATGTATGTAGTATGTGCTTAATGTGTAATTATAGTTATAGCAAAAGTGTTGCGCTTGATTGGATTTTTGGGAGGCGAGCCATCAAACTAAGCCCAACCGATCAATAAACTAGGTTGAGTGTGCAAAGAGCTTTAATGCTGCATGCAGGATGCATAATTCGCAGGCGTCATATTTGTCAAGTGTGCGGCTTTCTGGTCTGCAATATTTAATGCTAAGACTATGCCTATGCGTATACCTAGAGGGTTTGAGAAAACCTCAACCTCAGCCCATCAACGCTCAACGCTCAACACTCAGACCTCAGACCACAGAGACCAGACCAGACCGCACAAAATAATCAAGTTTTGTTTTGCTGCTCGATTTGGATATATGCCGCATGCGGCCATGCCCACAAACAGCAATTTGTGCGCCTACTCGCTCGATTGTGGGACAGTAGGTAGGGGTATGGTATGGGGCGTGGCTGGCTAACGCCTTAACATAGCATTGCGTACTCCGGCATATGTGAATTTCCTGTAATAGATCTTGTGGCAAACATAAACTGCATGTTAAATTCCCTAGCCTGCGGCCCACACTGATGAGCTCAATGGCAAAACGCATTTGTGTGTTTCGGTGTGTGTGTGTGTGTGTGTTGTGCATGCGTCATGCTCAAATGATAAATTGTTCAATGCACAACCTGGCGGCGGGGCAGGCAACGCTGTTAAAGTATGTAGAAGAGTAGGAAGTACACTGTACAAAAAAGAGTTCTAGAAAGTAATGTGAAATACGCAAGCATATTTATTATAAAATCAGTATATTTATATTTAATTTTATTTTTGCCCTCTTTTCATGTTTCCAATGATTCTCAAGACATATTTTCTAACATAATAATTCTAATATTAATTTTTGTTTGATGTTTTGTTTTGTTTTTTACCGTGTACTGTAAAAAGAATGTTCTCTTATTGTAGGAAGCGGGGGTGTGCATTAGCATGTTGCAAGCTGAAGATGGAGCAGCAGTTCTGATAGCTAGAGATAACATAAAATGCATAATAGTTGATGCCACACAATTTACACATATTAAGTAATACTACCGGTAACTGCCAGCAGTGCATGTGTGTGTGCTGTGTGTGTGTGTGATAAGTGCGCAGCGGTCAACGCTAGCACTAAATAGACAAATTGCAATAACATATCCCTTGCCTAGCTAAGAATCCAATGGCTTCGTTTGCATAAGCGATTATTGTGCTCATATCAACATTAAATGAATGAAGTCATATGTGAACGAACAACTATTTATGCATATAATCCAAGATATTGTCGATTGTATTCAAATGTTGCATCTGTATTATTGAAGTGAGTAACTTAGCATAATTATAAATGTAAATACAAATTGATATTTATATTGTAAGCTCCATAATATATATTAAAGCTTGCAAGTATTTTGAAATAAAAAAACCAAATTTTGCTTCGACCCTTTGCCTAAAGCTATACATTTTCTAAGCATCTAAATCATAAATCTGGAATAAGCAATAATGGGAACACCAGGCAACATTCCAATTTGAGCCAAATATTCTTAAGATTTGAAAATTATTAGTCAGGAAAAAGAGAAAATAACCAATCGAAAATACTTGGAATTCTCTCTTGACTTTTTCTGCATTCAGCTGCTTAAAAATATTAAAATGATACTTTCCACGCAAAAATCAAGAAATTTTTGTAAAGCGATGGATAATTTCTCAATTAAAGCGAACATTTACATGGGACGGACTGAACAGCTTTAACTAGTTGAACAGTATTTGGTATAGTTCTTGGGCAAAGCATTTCTTGAAATCAATTAATAGCCAGCACATTGTTGCTGCTGTCCGAATATCTTTAGGCTAGCTCAGCAGCTCGCAATGACTATTGCAATCTGGTAGATTGCACAAATGATTCAGCATACCCTTTCCGCTCTCAATTATATAATCACGTCCTGTGTCCTTTGCTCAACTGCCAACTAGGACTGGGAGTTTAAAGTGCTTTGATACTTCTTTGTCTTTGCCAATAAATTGTAAATTGTATTTTGCGTATACTTTGTGGGTCAGCCGGAAATGCATTTTGATTTAAAATGCGTACAGTGATCGCATTGCGTATACGTAATGTGAGCCCAGTTCCATTGGTGCGTGTGTGTGTAAGTAAGTAAGAGAGGGAGCAAGCGAACGTCTCCGAGGTGCTGCGACGCCATTGGCGCTTCAGTGGGGGCGGGGGCGTAGTTCGTTTTCTGTAGCCTTTGCCTCGGCGCTGCACGTCAAGTGGAAAATTAAGATTGATTACGGCAGATAAGCCGGTGAATTTACAACGAATTTAATTGATTGCATGTGCACTCAAGTGTGTGTGTGTGTGAATATGTGTTAGTGTGTAAATTTAGTATTTGTGTTTACATGTCAACCTCCAAGTGGCAGCCTGTCAATTGCTTAACGCCGTCGACGTCGAAATGCGCAACTTGCAATTTAATTGCATGGCCAGCCAAAAAGAAGTTCGTGCTAGGTTTCTTTTATTTTTGCGAGCTGCTGAGTTCCATGCACCTGGCAACAGCTCGTTAAGGTGCCAACAACGAGTTCACAAAAGAAAAGCTGCGGTAATAAGGCAAAGATGATGGCAGCCGCAGCAGCATCAGCGCCAAACAGCCACATCAACAGCAGCAGCAGCAGCTTTAGCAAAGCGCACCAGCAAAATTTGTGGCGGTTTTGATATATCCTACATATTATTTTTGGTGATTCATGAGGGTGTTATTGCTTTTTATTCTCTCTATGTCTCGTTCATAATTTAACGATGTGTAAATTTGATATACGTATTAAAATTAACTGTATTAAATAAAGTGTTTCTAATGATTTATAATATTTTTTGTTTGTTGTTAGGTAAGAATTGTAGTAGGCTGATAGGGTGGTAGTACTAGAGATCGATACTCACAACCGATGAGTGTGGGAACGGCTAATCGAGTATCGAGAAGATAATAAGAGACGCGATAAATAGAGATTGCGCACCCAACTTAATGTTATACGGTATGCTGTAGAAAGTGAGCTAAGTAAAACACAAGCTAAAAAGAAGTCACGAGAAAATAAAACATAAAGATATATTTAAATAATACGGCCACAGAATCATATTGGAAAAAGTATTTGGTATTGTGGTCTTATGAGTATCTTGATTTAATGAAGTGCTGTCCATGAAATAATATGTATGTATATATATATTTTTAATCTAACTTTTCTCTCCATGATACCCCAAAATTTGTATGATCAAAGCAAGCCAAGCGAATTATAATTTTTTGGTAATGGTTTGTTAAATGGGTATTAGCTTTATTTTTATTTGACTTTCGAGGGTACACGTTGGTCATGCTTTACTATTTTGATTTAGCTTTCTTGTGATCCTTGTTGTTGCTTTGGTGGCTTGTGCTTGTTATGCCATTTTATAACCAGCATGTTGGAGCAAATGTTTATGTTTGTTTACTTATGCATGCGTGCGAGTGTTGGTCGCGTGTGAATCTATCTCTGTGTGTGGGGTGTTTGAAGCTGTATGTATGTGCTATCTGTGCACTTGTATCTACGAATGTAAGTCGCTTTCACTGCGTGTGTGTTAGTTTCTCATTTCAATAATAAAACTAGCTCAAGCCACTTGTTCTCGCAACTGACGCACTTAACTAAAAATATTATGCAGTGACAAACAAGGCGGAAATTGAGCAAGTTACACGTTTTAAACCACCCAGCCAGCGGCTCTCTCTCTATCTGTGACACTTTTGACAGCATTAAAGCCTTAATAATGATGGCTAATCAACTGTCGCCACACGAAAAGCCTGACAACTTAATGCAAACTTGTATTCGTGTCAAATCAATTGGCATTAACAACGAAAAGGCTTAAAGTTTGCAATTAGCCTTGTTGGCTTTTCGGGCATTGGGCCAACTAAATTGGCCCACACACACACACGCTCTTAACTCTGGCTAACAAAACTTTCTACCTGCATTTGTCACCGAATTTATGATATACTAAATGCAGAGTGCGCAGCATGACTGGCATGGCATGGTAGTGAAAGGCAAGGAAGCAATAAGAACTACAACAACAATGTCGTTTCGTTTTCTGTTCACTGGGTTTTATCTAATAAAATCTAGAGTGTTTAATCCTTTGCGCTCGACTGCCGTCGTTCTCTACCTTCTGCCAGCCAGCTGCACCCATTTTAAGCACAGATCCATTTGCAGTCTCAGCCGCAGTCTCAGTCGCAGTCCCTGTCGCAGTCGCATTGTGTAGAGAAGAAGTCGCAGTTGCAGTCACAGCTACCAGCTGGGGCTTTGCAATGCTCGGGAATCGTTTGGCTTTTTTCAATGGTTGGTATTCGTGTTTTACTATTGTACGTCACTGGAGGGAATGTAGCTTTTTGGATAAGCTTTGCACAGATTGCTCTTGGAATGCATTTGCTAAAAACAGATTAACTACAAGAAGTTTTAAAATAAAGTAAGGGCATCATATAACACAAATAATTGTATAGTACTTCTGCTTGTAGCACTAGGAAATTATCATCAACGAATAACAGAATAAATCAATTGAAAAGAATTATAATTAAATATAACGAAAGTAAATAATAAATTAAATTAATTAAGTTGCTCTTCAATTTATGTAGTAAAAATATTCTATAGATGATTTAATAAAATTAATTTAAATTTTTATGCATTCAGTTTTTTGCAGTGTATTTGAAAAGTCGCATTTGCCTGTGTCTCTAATTTCCAAAAAATTCATTTCGTTGTCTGGTCCAGCTCGTTGCACAATGCAAAGGCGATGCAATCGCCGACTGATAAAACCAGCGCCAGCTAGAGTTGGGCGGGGAGAGGGAGGAAAATAATACCAGAACACGCCGCATTGCGTGGTGCTTCATTCGGCACTCGATCATATTACTTATTGTAGCCGCGCCGCAGGATGCGCAAGTGCCATTAATACAAATAAAGTGACACAAATACAGGCAAGGCCCAAAAGCCAAAGCCAGCCACAGAGACAGAGAAACGGATAGAGAATGTAAACGGGGTAAGGAAGGGGGTCTGGCGCAGGTATTGCTGGTCGACTGGTTGACTGGTCGGTCGCTTGCTTTATGCCATAACTAGCCATGGTGCCTGCCATGGCCATAACTTTTGCCCACTGCTGCAGACTTAACCAAGTGGAAGACTAATCTCTGAATTCGCCAGCACAAGCAGCAGAAGCAGCAGCAATGGCAGCGGCAGCAGCAGCGACGGCAGAAAAACTTTGAACAATGAGCAAGAAAAGTTTTAGAAACTAGTCGTCGGTGAGCATGTCAACTGTGCGCAAGGACAACGAGCAAGCATTTTGCTTGACGGCAGGCGGTCCAGCTCTTTGGGTTGTTCACCAAGCAACGAGGCGTTTAAATACAGCCATGCCCAGCCAGTTGTCCAGGTGTGGGTGCTGGAATCACCAGCAGATAAGAAAGCGTAGGAGCAAAAGCATAAGCAATTGTTACACTTGGAACAAAATTAAATTGAAAACAAATTGATTCTGAAATTGAAAATATTATATTTGTAGCATTTTATTACCCATAATATTTTTGATAAATTTTTAATTTCAAATGCAATACAGAGTATAGACATTTATTTATCGTTATTTTATTTTGTTTTAATTTTCTGTTTAATAATAAAACGATTTACTGTAATCGAGTCTGTGGAAAACGACTAAACTCTTTCAAACTAAAAAAAAAATTGTAAATGCTATTCTTTAAATTATTAAAAAAATTTTGTTTTTCTTATTGCCCACGCCGCCGGCGCAGCCGACAAATTTGAGGATGCGCCGCCGGTTCTTTTTGGCCCCCACGCCGCCGCCGAAAAAAAACTCATCGACGTAAACCTCTAACAGAGTAGAACAAAGACAATAAGCTGTATTTGAGATTTTTTAATTATTAAATTCGACATCAAGTCGAATTTTTGTAGAGCTGTAAAATATTTTATTAAATATTTTTAGAAGCAAAACAAATACAATAAAGTAAATTAAAGATTTTGAATTGTTTTTTTGAGTGTAATACAGATGCAAGCTGCAATTACCAGAAGAAACTGAGCGGGTGTTCGGACAGTCGATTAAGCTCTCTGATAGATTTTTCAATTTGCATCCTTGCTAGGATAAACAGTTAGGGCAACTGATTTGTTGACCGTTGGACGCTGCAACAAAACGGCCTTCAATTTGCAGTGGCTGGCAGATAAATAGTTAAAGTGACATCCTAACACAGCAGGTCTCAAAGGTCTAAGACGGGCTGACAGGGCATCTGATCTGTCTCTCACTCTCTTTCTCTGTTTCTCCATCTTTTCCTTGTTCTGCGTCTATCGCCCACGCGACAACAACCAAACAAACAAAAAAAAAAAAAAAAAAAAAACGGACAGCTGCCCTTGAGATGCTGTCAGTTTGCTATCATTTCTTTTTTTTATACACTTCATGCAAACATAGAATGCTTTAAGTGGGTAGATTAGCTAAGTGCTGGACTAAGATTTAGCTAAAATTGCATTGCAATGCAGAAAATATATATTTTGGAAATAAAGTCATGTGTAGGCAAACTTATTTTTAAAATTAATTTTAAAAATGTTGGATTCAATATGTGTGTTACACAATTAATAAACGTATTTTTTAAAAAAGATTTATAAACTCATTGTCTGAAACAGCTTTTGATCATTTAACATATACTCGTACTTTTATGTGGCCGTTTAATATATGTAAACAGTTACAAGAATCTGTCTTTTTATTGAAAGTGTATTTCTTAGTTCAACCAATTTCTATCCACAAGAGTGATCCAATTTATTTGTTTTTATTTATATTATTTGTACTCTATTATTTGGTTTGCTCCTTATTGCAATGCCAAATGCTGCGCCCATATGTAGGCAATGTATTTTTTCGGCTCATTTTGCTGAGCTCATTGGCAACATTGCTTGACTCATGTCATCCCCTCCGTCCCCCGTGTAACCCCCAAGAGCCACAGGCAGTCCAAAGCATTTACAAATTGTTGCTGTAGCTGTAGCTGTCGATATTTTATAGACTCTGTGAGAAGGCTGGGGGATAGGGTGAGGTAAGGATTGGTATTGGGAGATGGCAACGGAATTTATGTTTGCGCCTGTGCGCCAAGTCAATGAATTGCAACAAATTTCGCCTGCTTGTTTCTTGTTAGTCGACATTTATTTATCGCGCGATGCCTTTTTTCCCCGTTATACAGACACAATATTAAGGGGCTTGATCGGGAGGTGGTGGGTGAAAAAGAGTGGGGGGCAGGTGTCGCTTGCTCTGTGACTTTTGTGTATGTGGTTAAAATTTTTAACTCCATGCGGCCAACCAGCAGAACGCATTAAGATGGGATGAATGGGGTGGTGGGGCGTGATATTGGGCTAAAGGGGCGGGGGTCATATTGCTCGTTCATTTGGATTTATGTTGTGCTACGGATTTTTGTGGCCTATAAATTGTAATTACTTTAACGCTGGGTAAATGAGTTTCTGGCTCAGGCATTAGCTGACATTTTGCCCATTAAATACTTTTTGCTGTAGTTACTCAATTTGTTGTTGCGGCGTTTTCTTATTTCTGTTATACCCTGATCCCGTGAAATGTGTATAAAGGGTCTAATGGCTTAACGCATATGTATGTATAAAATCCAAATCAGTAAAGAAACACCGGAGATATGGAAGATTGAACTTAAGTCAAGCATTCAGTAGAGCATTATGGCATGTCCTTTCTGAACACACACAAACATATAAGCCTGTAGGCGTAATGTCTACGGTTCCAGGGTATCTCTTAGTTGAGCTTACTCCACTGGAGCCTTCTTATTTGTTTTGTAAGTGTTTGTTTGTTGTAATGGTCGAAATTAAAATTGGTTGCCTTCATAATGTGATTGGCATGGCTGCACAAATACACGAAATGCTCGATGCGGCTTCGCACCGATAGGTTACATTACGTTACATAACGTTCTAATGAAAAGCCATATATCAAAGAAACAGGCAACCACAAATCAACGACAAAGTCGAACGATTTATAGACAAAATAGGTGAGCGACTGGCTGACTGGGCTACCTGGCCGCAATTGCAGAGCCAAGATCAACTTTACCCTCTGCCATTTGCCACCACCACTTCAAACTAAACAAGTTCACACGACACGAACCAAAGTCACAGGCATAAAATAAACAGAGGAACCATTTGCTGTCTCACTCTCTCTGCGGCTGGCTGGGACACTGGGCGAACACTTCAAACCACTCAGCTAGTTATAGACTAAATACTTGTGAGCACATTCAAAAACTGACGAAGGATGCTTTAGGGGTAGGGGGTAGTGGGGAGGTGGATGGTGTACGTTGTCACATACTATTCAAACCAGTAGTCGCCTCTGGCAAATAACGTTTTGCAAAATCGGCCGCAATTGCCAAACTAGCCAAATTAGAGAATATGCAAATGCGAGCAGTATGCACACAAGAGGGTGAAGATTGTGTCCAACGAGGGGAGGGAGGATGTGAAGTATGCACTATGAAAGCATTCAAAATTGAGAGAGAGAGAGAGCGACAGTTTAGAGATGAGCGACAGCTGTGAGTGAATACGATTTGTGAATCTCAATGTGAAGGTGGCATAAGTCATTCGAATGCACTTGAATATTAATTTATTAACTTATTTCGCTTGTAGAATTTATGATATATTAAAGGTATAATTAAGATTCTTAGAACCATTATATTTTTCTCTAAAACAAGACAATGTGAAAATCTATTAAGAATATTTTTGTATTTGTTTAGTTTTCACTTAACACAAACTAGAACTCTATTTGAATTTCAAATATCCTTCGAGTTTAATAATTTTTATCCGATCAGTGGACAAAAGTTTTATTTAAAGTTCATCTCTATTCCAAAATTACATATGTCATCTCCATGGGCAACAGTCATTGTCATTAACATCATCATAAAAACAGCAGCTTCATGTTGAAGTTTAGCAATTTTAACAAGTTCTCTCTCTACATGATTTTTAATCTCATTATCAACATGATGATTATGAACACTATCATCGTTATCATGATTGCGAAAGGTTTCCAACTGGCTGCTGCGGTTCGTTTGTCGTCTTAATCGAGAGACTCTACAACTTTTGGCCAGCAATCATTTTGGTATGTTGGCTGCTTTCGTGTTGTCGTGTTGACGTGTTGGCCAACCGAAACTAACTCTAACTAAAACAGCAGCAAACACATTGGCCGTCCATTAAATTTGTCGTGCATATTTTGTGTAATTAAAAGTCAATTGAAGCACCACAGAATGTCCCAATTTTAGATATGCTTTTATATAATATAATATTGCAACGGTTGGAAATGTCAAGCGTTTAAAAAGTGCTCGACGGGTTGATACCCTGTACATAGTTGTAGTTATACAATTTTACTAACATATGCCACATAGTTTAATACAGCTAATTTTGAATTGAAAAACTTTTGTGTTAAGAAATAATAATTGATATAAACATATGCCAAGCTTCGAAAAGTTTGTATATTTTTTTAATTAAAGTAAATAAAACATTAGATTTTTTCGAGCCTTTTTTTTTTTAACAATTCTCATGAATAAATTAAACTACATTGTTATTCAACTAAATTCCACCACAAAATTATTATATTTTATTTGTATTTTATTTATTGTGTTGTTTCTTGATTAAATACAAATATTAAATTGCAACAGGAAATGTTTAGTTTTACCTTTTGCTATTTTCATGTTTTAATTTCACAATTTTTTCAATTTAAAATCGCCATAAATTCATGAAAATGAGTTCTCATTTCAAACGTGTCCATTTCCTTATTTATAGCGAACAAAAAAGTTATATCACTCAACTATATTCCAACTTTTAATGACCAAAAAAAATCATTGAAAGTCGAGGCTTAAGCGTTAAACTCGGAACAAATTTCATACAGAACTAGGGTTTTGGGGCTCAGGCACCGGCATTTATAGGGCTGCATATGTTTTGTGTTTTTTTTTGTGAAACCAATGCTTACCCATAAATCCCAGCCCATGGTGACGGCCTTTGGGGTCGAAACAAATACACAAACACACATACAAAAACAGAGAAAGAGACAGAGACAACCGATTGCATTTGGGTATTGGGGATTAACGTTGTCTGAAACTGTTAAAATGAAATCCGTTCGTGTGTCGCCGACAACGTTGAGACCCTTGTACAAACTGTCGCTGCTTACACCAATAGCAAACCATACAACAACAATAAAAAGGGAATCAGCAACAACAAGAGCAAAAAAGAAAAAAGAAATGACATAAAGGCATTTGTAGCCATAAAAACAGTGCAATTTGTATTTGAAATTGCCGCAAAATCCCAGCAGTAGTCAACGGGCCCAGTCGACGCAGCAGCTCAGCTCAGCAGCAGCAGCAGCTGAATATGTATGAAATTGGCATTGGCTTCTACCAAAAACATAAGCCTGCCAGCTACTGCAGCAGCAACAATAACGCAACAGCAACAACTGTACCAATAGCTGACATCATCATCATCAGGATCCTTCGTATTCTTCATATCCTCCGCGTTCCACGCGTTCTACGCTGCGTTGCGTGCGTGCGTGCGCCGCATCATTCCCATTGTTTTTTGTGTGCTGCTTTTCATTTTACTTGTTTGTGTTTGTATGTGTGTGTGCGAGTGTGATTGTGGTGTAGTTTTATAGGTAAAATATTTGCGGGCTAGTGTGTGTACAATTTAACAAGTGATTTTAATGTATAATTCAATTCCACTCGATTTAATTTATTTGACTTCTTAATAATATACAATTATAGATTAAAGAAATTTAAGAGTTTTGGTTTATAATTAGTACTTTTCTACTTAGATATATTTATATACAGTGAATATCATATAGAATATTTAAATATAACTGTAGTAAATGTAGAGAACTTAATGTATAATAACATTTGCTTACGCACTACTTGGTGTGTTGTTTTTAAGTTTCCTTTTACTCTAAACCTAAAGTGAGTAAAATAACGGGAGCAAACAAAGCTAAAAGCGCCAATCGAGATAGCTTTAACCACCAATATTTGAAAATTGCAATCAAAAATTGCAAGTTATTAAATTAAACTATAATTTTAAATTTTTTTAATCACAGGCATTTTCCTTTTGTTTGTTTTTAAATCTTTTGTTATGAAAAATTTTTAGTTTGCTAAGGGGAGTATGGGGGTGCGTGCTGTGGGCGTGTCCTTCAAGCATTTAATATGCATATCCTTCAAGGATTTCACCAACTTTCTTCCCACCAAAAATCCTGACTCTTTCTTAAAAGCTTGACCTCATCTGTTGCTTAACTCATTTGTCTGATACTTAATTTGTCAATTCAACAATTTAATTTGTTGTTGATCTAAATTTCATCAAATGAAAGTTTTTGATTATAATCAAATGTGCGAATCCTAAGAAAAGATTATAGTTTTCGAAGGATAAATTGAGCGATTTTAAATTTTTCTTACATTAAAAAGACAACAAGAAAAATCTACAAATATATGGAATTGAAGCGTAGTCATGTCCATTATATTTCAATAAATGGACGTATGTATAACAAAGATGAGAAAAGACATAAGCATGATGCAATCAACCGGATGGATTCGAATTTGACAGCTCGTTCAGCTTGTCTTGGAACTGGGTGTCGAATATATTCGCAACAGCAAAGACCCAAAACAGTTATCCTGCACATAACACTTTCAATATTTCTTACATCATTAGTCCTATACTTAACATTGTTTAACTTTCAACGATAATAGTAGGAAAAATGTACGTTATAAAAGCTCCAAATACTAAAATACTACTACCTTAAAATAAACCGAATCAAAAACCGAATTTTGTTTGCTAGTTGCCGTTGGAGCTGAAGTTGAGTTTCCAAGTGAAAGTTGAAGTTCCAGCTGTTACTGTTGCAGTTGCAGTTGTAGTACCGGCTGCTGCTGTTGCTGATGCTGTTGGTGTTGCTGGAGCTGATGGTGATGCTGATGGTGTAAAAGCCCGCAGACAATAAGCCGAACGAAGCTGCTGAACGGGCTGATGGAATAGGAGCCCGTCTAACAGAATGACTGAGTAAGGGGATAAGAGGAGGAGACACCGATAGGGTAGAAGGCAGCTGGTGGTAAGCCGGAGGGGAGTCACGGGTGGAGCAGACTGATACGCACGTTGAGCATAAGATGGAAAGCGCAGCAGTGAGACCGCAATCAATATTTCATCAAAGTAAATGCGCTGCCAGCAAAAAATATAGAGAATAGGTAGAATAGTAGAAGAAGAAGCCAAGTAAGAATCGCCAGATATAAGAAGAGCAACAGAACAGAATAGAATTTGAAGTTGAGGTTTTTTGTGGACCGCTGTCCAAGCCGTCAAAACAACGCCGTAGATTGACCTAACGTGGCGGGAAGGCAGCAAGAAATGGAGGGAGAGATGGGGTTGTTCGGACGGTGTTTGGTGCTTGGAGGCTATTTACTATTCATGCTAAGCCATGGCGTGTGCAAAAGAAAACTGCAAACAATGAAAACCAAAGCACATGAAAAGCCAGTCCAAGCAGCGAGTGCATGAATAATAAAGGAATCAGTGCCCCTGAAAGAGTAAGCCAAAGGCACACATATATATAATCTATATACAAACACACACACACACAAAGTATATACATATTCTCAACAAAGATTTAGAGGGACATACATAAATAAAGAAACAAAGAGGGTGGGAGAGAGAGAGAGAGACACTTGGCAATTGGGTAAACTCTCATTAAGCTTCTTATATACGAATCTTTAATGAATGATTGAAAACACAGTCGGCCGAATATCATCAATCATAAGTATTGCAATCAATTAATATAGCTTGGCTTATTGCTAGGCAATTTTGACCCAAAACAGAGGAATATTTCAATGCAACAACAACTACTAGTTCTGCTCAATGCAAAGAGCCTCAGCATTTGAATTTCGAATGCAGTTCAAGTCAGTTGCAATGCATCCATGTTTTCCACTTTAGAAATGGATGAATGTGTTTGTGTGTGTGTGAGTTTGGCCAACGATGTTAGCAATTTGCCAAAAGGCTGCTAAATGGAGATTTATACAGCACTTGGGCCGGCCAAGTAGTATTAGGTTCGCTTTCGTGTCACGAAAATAGCTCTAGTCTCTATGGGATTCACTATTTTGATCATTTGAATGGCTTAGAAAATTGTTTGGTAAATTTTTAGTTAAAATGTATTATTAATTTGAGTAAGAGTGAGCTTTCGTCACTTTTTCTTTGTGGTTGATTTGAAGTGGAATTAATAATAATATTTTAATAAAGTAAATATTAATTTTTTTTTTTTTTAAATGCTTCACTATTCATATTATATTAAAATATAAATCACCAAAAATAATTTTGTTTGCTTTCGTGTCGTGCTTGAAAATTCGACATTTCCCTCAGCACTTGCTAATATTTTAGTACCACTTACACTTACAGCAAGCCAGTTGGCCTGTCCATGTGTCTTGGCTGTCACTTGCAGCACATAGCAAAGTGTCAATAAACGTATTTGGCCTAAAAAATATTGGGGAGTATGCAGCAGTCTCAGTCGTAAGTAACGACAGTAAACGAAGCAGCTAAAACAGATTCTGAAAATGAATGCTCAAGCAATGCTTTGAAGCTCATTTTTGTTGTCACGTCTACCGTTCCTGGGGCAAGTTGATTAAGTATTTGCTAAAAGGTGTTAAGATTCACAGTGCATTCTATCTATAATTTGTAATTACTGAAATTCAGTGAAAAGTCTGTGATTTGTTTGGAGTTAATGGATTGGAGTTAATGGATTTGAGAATAACATTATATTTGTATCTATTAATTATTAGATATGTTTATGCACATATGATAAAAATTTTAATTTTTATTTCCTGAGCTGTTATTTAAACACTTCGAAGATTGCCGTGATACGCCTGTGAAACTAACAAAACATTTATTTTTAACTTTAATAACACTAAAAAAACAACATCGATACACTGAAAAATCAACATCGAAACACATTAAATGAAGTACAAGATCCAAAATTTTTTTTTTTATAGAGCTTTTTAAATTTTAATATAAGTATAATAATTAACCAATATGCTTAAGTGGGCTTTACTTAAAGAGGACATCAAAACAATATCAATGGGTTTTTTTGTTGAGTGTATAATTGTTAGTCTGGCTGACCAGTTCCGATTTGTTGACCTGACCACAAAAGTTTTTAAGCCCATTTCACTTGAAAATTATAACTGGCAGTCAGTTGGTAAGCCGAAGTGAAGTTGCAGCGCCAACTAACCACATACTGCACACAAGCAATCCATGCATACTCGTATATATACTCACACTCACTCACACTAAATCTCATACTCATACTGGGCCCAAAAATTGTGCAGTGAAAAGAACGGAAGATAGAGAGGGGGCAGAGAGCTGGCCCCAAAAATGTAGGCTAATGCCACTTTCGAGTAGTTGGCCGCAGAGTCGCTGTGAAGTGTGGCTGCAAGTGCACTTGTTACCAATTAAGCTAATCCGTCAGATAATTAGTAACATAACACACACACACACACATACTGCGAGTCCTAGTGGAAGCTCTTATTGCTGCTGCTGCTGCCTCGGCACATGCAATTTATAGCCGCACGTGGTTGTTGCATTGCATGTATCACGTGACACTTGATTTCCGGCGCGCTTCCAAGCTCCCAGTCCCCCTTTTCACAACTTCAACTCCTTCTCCTTTCTCTTTTCCCTTCTCTTCTCCTGATCCATCTCTCCTCTGGTACTTCTTCTACGCCATGCTGGCAGACTGTTTGCTTTGCCTTTCTTTGCGACTTTTCTAATTTGGACTCTCTGGCACACTACATGCAACGAAGTCGTCGCGAAAATTTGTGGCTGCCACCTTATTAAAAGCGCCCGGCTGCAGCTGAGCCTGTCTGCGTTGCTGCCGTTGTTGTTGGAGTTGGTGGCAAAGCTGCCAGCGTTGACAACAAGGCCACATCCTAAACCTAAACCTCGTTCTCATCCGCTTCGTCTTCGTCAAATGCAGCTTGCAAATTGGCTGGCAAATGCCGTTGCTGTTGCTTTTAGGCTGGCTTATTAAAATTTCAGCGTGTTCATTTGCCTGTAAGTCAGCAACAGCCTGCGGCAAGGAGTACGAAGGCGTGGAGATGGGTGTGGTAGACAAGGCGACTTTCAGGATAACCCGACAACTAGTTAATGTTTGATTTGCCTGCCTGCCTGCCTGATACACATGGCTGCATTTTTTGGCGGCACATACACAAACCCCCCGCCCACCATCCCCATCACTACAATTTGTCATCCTGTACTTGCCCCTGCCTTAAAACTTTTAACTCTGTCTCTAAACTGTTTTGTCAACCATAAGCTGTCAAAATTTTCTGAAAAACTTTTACAGGTTGACAGTTGGAAAATCTGTGGTCATACAGTGAAAACACTAACACAAACTCGCAAACACACGCGCACACACACAGTCGAGGATCTGTAATTATTTTTATAGTTACACACAAAATTTGCTAGGCAACAGCGGGAAAATATAAGTTGGGTAGACATTAATTATAAAGTTTTATGAAGTTTTCAGTAGCATCAAATATTCAATAATAATATTGTATATAAAGATATACAATACAAATAGTTTAAATTGCAGTCCAACTTCCATAAAACGAACTTCCATATAACGAAATGTTTTATAAAATGAATTACCTTCGATAACATTGCATTTTGGCTTAGCTTTCAGTGTGTTTTATCTCTCCTTATAACAAATTTTCCTATAGCGAATATTTTTCAACAATACATATTTCTTAGGCCGTAGCTCGAATTTTTATTTGATTTCGATATCTAATGAAAATTGCAGTTTGTGTGCGTCCGGCATGACGCTCGAAGCTCGGCCACAAAATCATATAAGAAATGCATGAAACTTCTCAAAAAGTGTCAATTTGCTTCTAAGTGAATTAGTGCATACATAAATCAGTCCATGATTGGCTGAAAAATAAATGTGACTGAAAATGTGTTTGCTTCACTAAACGTGCTTGGAGTATTTATCCAGAAAGAAAAGTGGGAAAACTACAAATATAGAAAAATTACGGATTATTTAAAATAAATCTCAAATTTTCTACATAAAGAAATTTTTTCTTCTCCCCTTGAATTTCGTTACACGGAAGTTATACTGTATAAAATTTTCAGTAGCATCAAAAACTTAAAAATAATGTTATTTACAACGTAAAAAATATACAAATCGTTTTAACTATAATAAACGTTAAAAACTTGATGCTTAAAAGTTATAAAAAATAAATCTAATGCTTTTTAATGTTATGAATAATTATAGCCGCTGTAAGCTTTAAGAAAAACTTTTCTATATTTTTCAAGCATTGTATCTTGTATCTTATTTAATTCATTTATAGCATCTGCTTTACCCTCCAATTATCCTCAATTACCGCATTCACTCAATGCTCTAGAGCACAGCCTTCGATCGAATTTAAAAAGAATATTGCTCTAATTTGCGTCTAAGTGCAACAATAAGAACAACAAGGGAATACAATGCCTACTCTAATGGCTAATTAAATCGCTTGAATAACAAACCAACAATATTAAAATATTACAATCAAAACATTTTTTATATCCTCTCTCTCTCAGCAGCGATAGCAACCAACATGAACCAAATTGTAGAGGAAGGCCAAAAACATTCAACAAAAACTTTTCACATTAAATAAAATACAAAATGCCCATTAACAGTTCGAGTGGATAAACTCGGTTTGCATTTCCACAAACACACACAAAAACATCCGCATATATATATGCTCTATAGAGCCTAATACTCACACAGACACACTTACACACACACAATGGGCGCTTCCAAACAAAAATTGAATTTCAGTTCAAGGCTCAAAATCAAAATCGCGTTCGTTGTTTTTGGTAGGAATGGGCGAGTCCCTCTCAAAACTGATGGCAAGCGTCGAAGGCGCATTGTTGTTGTCATGTGGATTGTTATTGTTGTTGTTGCTATTGAAACTGGTATGGTGGCATGGCATACAATAAAATACTACGAACGAACGACAACAAAGAAGTACAAATTAAATCCCAATTGGAGTTGACCGCAAAATGGAAAAGACCACAAAATTATAACCACAACGATATGGATTGGGTTGCGAGGGATGAGTGACCCCCGGGGGTATGCAACAACTTGGCAGCACTGCCAAACAGAGGGCGGTGTTGCTACCCCCATCCCCCCCCACAAAATGTGGCCAGCAGATAAGCAGCGCCAACTTGTATATTGTTTGAGGGCGTTGTGGCGCGCTTGGGGTAAAATTATTGGCGGGGTGGCAAGGTGGCAGGGTGGTGGCAATGTCGAATTATTTCCGGCTTCTTGACGTCGCCCACTTACCTGATTCCATTCCCCCTTTTCCTCACCCTATCAACCGCTCTCACACATAGTTGCTAACGTGGTTTTATTTTGGCAATTGATCTGGCAATCGAACCAAAGCACAATGCTCACATTTAGTTTTGATAGGCCCAGCCAAGCGAAATTGATATTTATATTTAACGTAAGCTTACAATAAGCAATGCACACACCCACACACCACAAATACATACAATGCTTACATACGGGGCTTATACTTAATGTGGCAAAGTAACTGGCGGATTTCCTTTTGTGCAGCTTGCGAGCTCGATTGTTGCGAGCTATCTATTTATTGAATGATAGAGCTTATTTATGTTTCAATGAATTGTGCGACAACACCAACAATTGCTATAATTTCCACAAAACGCTTCAAGGATCTTTTACAAATTTTACCATAATAATTTTTACAAATTTTACAAATTTTTAATAACTTCAAAATGCATGTAATTTAAATATGCTTAAATAAATATAGTATTAAAGCTTATTTTATTCCTTGCATAATTTGTTAGGCAAGGTATGTAAATATCGCGTCTCATATACAATAACTAACTAGAACTTTATAAGAGAGATATAGCTAAACCAATGAAATAATTATTGATTGTAAGAATCTCAATAATCTGGTCGAAGCAAATTCAATTAAAACTTTCATAAGTTATTTACGGGTCATGTGTATCTTTAACTGAGTGTTGCGTGTTCCACATTATAATTAGCAGTCACAACAACACCGACAATAAGAGAAACAACAACAATAACAGCAAGAACTATTGCAGTGGGCCCACATTTCGTATGGCCACGTCAAAGTTTGGCCTATAAATCGTAGCGCCAAAATTTAAATTAAAACCAAATAAATTAAACGCCTTTCATTCAAGATTAATGGCCTTAAAGCAGCCGCATTCTGTGGAGGTTGCCTTCCGCGGAGGCTGCGGACAGCACGGCAACGAGGCAACGAGGCAGCGTCTCTGCCTCTGCCTTTGCCTTTGCCTATAGCGTCTCGCTTTGTACGCTTGACTGCGAATTTTATGGTTGATGGATTTTCAGGTTTGGCTCCATAGTGCTCCATATAGTGAGAGCCCGAGCCAGATTCGAGCGGTAGCTTTGGTTGCTTTAATTTCGAAACTATTTGCTTGATTGAAACTTTAAGGCCGAACATAGCGACACGTCCTCAATTCAATTTCTTTGCCAGTGATTCACAAATGAATATTTTCATCACGTGCTAATAAAGGCTTGCTGTGAAAGAAAATGATAATTTAATTGACACACTGCCTAAAAGGATCGAATGTTTCGAACAGTTCGTGAGGCTAAACAGCCGAATCTATTTGTGAATTATACAACATGTTTTGGGCTAATGGAAAATATTCAATAGAAATAAATTTTTTGATTATATTTAGCAAAATAGAAACTATTTCTAACAACTTTAACTAACATTAAAGTGTTTTCCAAAAATGTCCGTTTTAAATATAATACTTACAACCCTAGTTTATTGTTTTTTCGTTGCGTTGGGTCAATGGAAAAATATTAATAACATTTTCCAATACACAAATTCAGTTTGAGTTTTTATATATGTATGTATCAATAAAAACATTCCAATATTTGAATATTTTAGAGCACTTCCCAACTTAATTGTTTAAGGCCAGCGGCAATATTTGTGTATTTTTATTTAACAAATTGACGTTTTAAAATATTCGGTATTTGATTTGCAGTAAACAATCCCTGGGCAATTTCAATTGTTACATAAATTTGAACTATGCAAGACCCAAAAATCAAGCAAGGCAAACATAAAATGCAGCAATATTTAGTTTGGATTTCATATATTGTGTTATTAAATTGAAAAATATCTTGCTGTTGCTTTTTTTAGTTTATTTACTACTGTATGTGTTTAGGGGGCTAAAGGGTTATCTTCCATGCAAAACAGCTTGAGTAGATTATTTATCATCATTAATCAGCATGCAGGACAAAGTTCTTCTAAAATATGAAGTTTGCGCCCGAAGATGGCAGCGATAATCTCTGCAAATCGCTTGGGTTTCTTTATTTTTAGTAATTTTTTGTTTGTTTATTATTTTGTCTATGGGCGGAAAAGTGGGTTAAATTGTAGTTCTTGGCATTGTTTACAGCTCCTTGGCTAGGAGCTGCAGCAGCTGCTGCCATACGCTTGCAAATTGTCAAGTTGCGGTTGCGCTTTGAATTATGCAGCTTGCAGAAGGTGGGTGGGTGGTGCAGGATGTGGCAGCAGCAACAGCCGCTTGGCTGGCATCCTTTAACACAACAGTTGCAAAAATTTTGAAAGCTGCAAGCAGCTGAATTTATATGCAGCTTAGTTGCAACCCAAAAATTCTACAAATTTTAATAATAATGAGCAGCACACACACCTACACTCCGCAGCTGTGTGTGCGTGTGTTGCTTTATTATTTTAGCAGCACATGTCTACACACACAAACAAACACACACACACACACACACATTGTTCAGCTAAAAATTGGATTGCAGCTGGCGCTCGCAAAAGAAAAGGAACAAAAAAATAAAATGTATATAGAACTCCTTCCCCCGTCTGCCCCATCCAACCACCCACCCGCATATGCCAACATAATAATATTATGTTGCAGCTGCCAAGGCGCAAAGATCGTTGCTGCAACTGTTTGCTTAGCAGAGAGCAGGCACCATAGAGTATAGGGTGGAGTTAAGGGGTTTGCCGCAAAAGGACTGCACCGCGTACACTTGAAAAATAAATTGCTTGATTCTTAGAGAAATGTCATTTCTGAATTCCAATATTTACTTTTCTAAGACCCACATGCTACAGTTCCTTAGCGATTTATTTATCAGCTCATCAGATTATAATTTAATGTTAAACTTTTTAAAATATAACCTACAATAATATTTTAAGAGAATAAATAATATTTCTGAAAAATAAGCTATATAGGTATACGTGTTATTAAATTACATATTTTAAGCAATTCATGTAAGAATTTAAAAATTATTTAAGAAATTACCTTTTTTGTCCATTTTAATTAAAATTGTTTCTCAAGTGTATCTGGTGAGGACATGATGTGATGTGTGTGCGGCGATGTGTGGTCGCAAATGATATTAACAATTCATTAATTAACCTCGTTTCGTTTTGGGTTATGATGAGACGGACGACAGAAGCAGCAGCACCAGCAGCAGCATTAGAAGACCGACTGACTGCACCTGAGCAACAACAGCAACAAGAGCAGCAGCAGCAGGAGCAGAGTTCAGAGTCCGAAAATAACGCTTGTCATTGTTCCGGATAGCAGGAGTAGAAGCAGCTAGCCAAAAGCTTAAGCCATATGTGCATATTTATACAGTTAGTTGAGTTGATGACGCTACAACCAGCCCCGTCCACACCTCTCAAATCCCCAGCTGCTTTACGCTAAGTTAACTTTAAACTACTCCGAAAACTCATGTATGACATGTTCCTACAAATCGAAAACGTGGGAGTTTATGAAACGTTCAATTTCTTAAGAAATTTAAAGTTTCAAAAAAAGATTATTATATCAAAAAATGATTCAAATATCAAAAGTGAATTATGCAAACATATAATATTGGAATGGTTATGTTTTTTAATGTGTGAAATTATGTTGTTATCTATTTCTGACTCGCCCCACTTTGGCCATTTGAACTGCGAAGTAAGCCATGGCACAAACGTTGATACCCATTTTCATTCGCAACCAGCTTCTAGCCTAGTTGCTCTGACATTTTAAATAATTAATGTATAATGCATAAAGCAAGAACGAGAAAGAGGGAGAGAAAGGAGGATCTGGCGTTGGCCAAGGGACCCAGGGTGCTGGCAGCACCTAGCTGCAGCAAGGGCAGGGATAGAACACAGTTTCCCATGGATGCCGAAACTATGTGCTGCTGTTTAACAAAAATAAGTGGAAACTAAACTAAACTCAACTAAACTCAACTCTCTCAGGGCGATACATATATAAAGGGACGAGTGAGGAGGATTCCCTCATAAATAAAAGATATTTTAATGTTTTTACGTAATTATGGCAAACCAATTAAATATTAAATAACATTGCGTTAGCTATGGTTGTGGCTGCTGTTGCTGCTGCTTCAAGGATACCAGCTTCAAGTCCCTCCTAGAATGGAGGCATAGAAATGCGGGCAGGCAGGCAGTCAGACAGAGAGATTTAAGTACGGGGTCAAGAGGTGACAAATCAATCAGCAAACGTAATAAACTACACTACAGCATACGGCATACGGCGTACGGCATTCAGCACAGGACGCACAAATTCATGCCAGACAGTCGACAATTTCCGCTTTCCAATTGACGTGTGCAGTCCAAGGTCCAAAATGCCTCCCGACAAGCTTCCAGCTCTCTCTTTAAACTGTCGAGGTCTGGGACGTCTCTGCCATAATAAAATGTCTGATGCTTGATAAAACGACGACAACGACAAGCATTCTAAACTAAGAGCTCAGAGCTCAGGCTAAGTCTCAATGCCCTTGTATTCCAATTGAATGAACAGCGGGTGGCGGACTCTGGGGCGGAGGTTCGCTCAGTTGGAGTACTCTTTGGCTCTTTGAGCGCTCTGATATTATCACTTCCTGGACATTATTTGGCGCCATAGGCCAAAAGGCTTAGCTCTCCTTGGCTGCGTTTCTTCTAAATGCGTTGCTTGCGATTTCATCTCCAGTCAAATCTGGTGGCGAGGTGTGTTTTATATAATATATTCTCTCAAGATACATAATATTTTGCATTTCAACATTTTAATCGAGACGTTGAGACACAACTTAATACAACTTCGACATATACAATTTTTTAAAACACCAATCTTGCAACTTTTTGTATCAAGTACTAAGATATATTGAGTCAAGTATAAATCCAAAAATACTGAAATCGAGTTCCAAAACTCTTTATTCAAGTATGCGGGCTTAAAACACACCACTGGATTTTTATAAAGGTTTTGCTTCTATATTTTTATTTAATTTTTAGTATTATTTTATTTATTGGACTAGCCGTTAATCACCATAAAAATGTTTTACTGTAGTAAATTTTTGAACTAAAACAATAAGTGAAAATCCGAAACTTTTAGAGCAACCCTTTACAATCTGTACTTGTTTTCTGAACTGACAAAGTTTGTAAAGAAATTGCACTTTGACTCATGCTTATTACAAAATAAGCGATGTTCTCGTTGCCACCTGCTAGTCAAAACGGATAGCATCGGAGTCCTTCAGTCTCTATGGAATCAGATGCCCCCTCTCGAGGGACGTCCCCTTTGCACCAACTCATCACAGTTTAGAGTCAAGTTCGAGCGTGTAGCACAAGTAACGAACGGAAACGGATATTGCATACTTATGCCGACTGCAAAATGGCATCGGGCTGCGCCAGACACTCTTGCAACACCAAATACATATATGTTTTAATATATATACTTATATGAATGCATGTGTCTACATTTGTATGTACATACATATATACAATACTTATGCATCGAGCAAAAAGCGGGAGAAACCGACAAACTTTGTGAAAGGGACTTGTAAAATCAAAAGCCGATTAGATTCCATTTCACTGAGCACCGAGCTGGGTTGGTCATTTGGTGGGCGTGTCCAGACCCACAACCTACTGCCATATACTGCATCGATAGTGAGGATTGGAGGTGGTTGACGAGTAATATTGATACAAAGCAGAGGACTCGCTTTCACATTCGCTTTTGCATTCGCATTCGTGTTCGGGTTTATTGCTGTTTGCCCAAATCTATACCTGGCAAAAACGCACCGAAATTGAAACGGCCGCAACATGTAGAGCAGGGAATTGGGGTGTGGGTGTTGGTACGGTTTATGAAAGGATTGAACGTGTGCTTACTACGCCGCTGTGGTAGTAGGTAGTGTGGTCATATCTGGGCACTGCACTTGATTAGTTCGCAAATTCAAACTAGCAACGTAATAGTATATCAGTGTTTCTATGACAACCCAGCATCCGCTGATGATAATTTCAAAATCACTCTATTGAGTAAATCAGCTCACAACTTTAACTCACTGTTAGATGGTAACGAAAGTTTTAATTACGTTAAACCTAGCAGAATGTTATTATTTTTATTGACATAAAGATCCTCGATATAATATTCGAATAAAACAATATCTAGTCGCAGTATTTAGCCATTTTAATTAAAACTTAAAAATCATTTCAACCCAAAAAATAACAACTCGCGTACAGAGCTTATATATATTGATTTGTGCAATAGTGAGAAAATAAATTAATTAATATTAATTATTATAGTTAGAAAAAATTTTTGTACACTATTTTTGCGGTTTTTTTTTAATTTTTATTTTTAAGCAGTTGGAAAATAAATATACATATATATATTTCTATATCTATGTTTGATGAAATTCTTCGGAAATCATCTTGAAACCGTTGGCTGTTTTCACATTTCAAAAGGACTTTTGCACGTTTTGTTATTAAGCGGATTTTCCTTAATACAGATTATTTTGAAATACATATTTCAAACACACCTTTTTAAACAATTTAATTGAAATAAAACTCAAATATTTGCAGCACTCTTTTCATTTTGACAACCATCCAACTTTTGTCGACATCTGCTTACCAGGCAATAAAATAAAACTTTTTAAATGGATTTTCTTTTAACAGTCTGAAGTAGCGATATCAACAGGATTTTCGTCATTCCATCACTTGCAATACTGGTCAGTTTGTATGTACTTGTGCATTTCCAATTGACTTTCCATGATCTAATCATTTAATGGTGTATGAGCTCTCAGAGCATTCTGTTAAATTAATTGCAACGTTTCTCGCTCCAGCTTAAAAAATCAAATTACAGCACAGCGCTGCGCTGCGCACCACCAAGCCCAACCACCCACACACATTTACACACACACACACACATACGTACAGAAGTCCTCTTCAGCTGTTGAGCTAGTCATCTGCATTGCTCAGTCATGTATGAGTTAAGCCACTGATTTGAGCTGGGCCCCTCAGGGAAGTAGAATAGAGAGTAGGGATTGTTAAAGGGATGTACGCAACGAACGAGCATAGCTTGTCTATTTGTTTTAATCAGTGTAGCCAACCAGTGAGCTAATCGCTTATGATTTAGTTTTTGATTTGCTTAGCCCCAGAATTGCCCATAAATCCATGAGCAAAAACCGAAGTCCGAGTAGTACAATTGGTTAGGGGAAAATGGTAACTACTATTGCTAAGCTCGGCAAAAAGTTCAACTTTTAATTCTACACTCTATTTTTTTTCTGTTTTTTTTTTCCTGTTTTTCCGATTTGAACGCTGAAGTAGCAGCAACAGCAGCAACCGCTGAGCCACAGAGGCTGCCGCTGTGTGTTTTCGACTATAAAATTAAATTGCGATGTGGTAGAAAAGTTAGCAAATGCCCAGTACACCAGGCAGCAGCAACAACAACAAACAAAAAACTATTGCTTACTGCCCCACATTACACATTTGGCCAAACACACACACACACAAACAAAGATACAAATGCAAACTGCAGCAGTGAACAATTGTTCAGCGCATATCATTTGGTTAAAAGGATTCATTTTACTCGACGCCGCCAACGTTGGTTTGTTATATACGAAAACCATTTGACTACTATGTTTGTATTGGTGTGTCTAGTGGTGTGTGTGTGTATGTGTGTGTCTTTACGTACAAATCAACTAATCTACTCCCCACGGCAAAGTTACGAGAAGACCGACAATTATATCCGCTCTCTGCTCACAATTTTTGCATGTCGTAAAGTTTCTAGTGTTGCACAGACCCCAAGCTTTTCCCAAACTTCGCCGCTTACACTTACCCTCTCCTTCAGCAAGGAGTTGCAGCGCAGACGGTGCACCAACTGAACACCAGCTTCATATACACTGCGATTTTCACTAGATGATTACATCAGACTGAAGCACTCATCATTTTCACATTGAGTTCGCAATGCAAAAAAAAAATAATTGAGACATTTAACTGTGAACGTTGATTAAATGCATACCACACATATTAAGACTATTTCTAGTGACGCTAAATCTAAATATAACATTGAATATGAACCCAGTTTTCAAATAGTATTTCTTGTGTCCCATTTCTTTCGATTTTTAGAAAAAAATAGGTTAATTTAAGTATTTTTTTAAGAACATTTGCTATTAAATAGATTAATGAGTTTTAACAATGTATTAAAATTCAATGCAAGAACTCATATACTTTTTCTAATACAGGAACACACAATAGCAAGTTAAAGCATTTTCAGTTCGTTGTTACCTCAACACCTTTACCGACTGTTGCATACTTTCTGGAGCACTGCGATTTTACAATTTGTATATGCTAGATGTATGAGTGTGTGTGTGTGTGTGTGTGCTGGTTGTGCTGAGTGTGAATCTGCCTGGCATTACTGTTTGTATTGCAAAAGTTGTTGTAACTTCGTTAAAATAAGCACTCAGTTAGTTTGCCCGCCGGGCACGATGAGCTCTTGTCCGTTCAGCAGGGCACCCCACACCGACTTACCCATCCCTTAGCTTCCCCCGGCCAGTGCACTGGCAATGCAGCAGATTTGTCGGCGGTTTGTGCCATTACTGCCATATACCTAAGTGTTGTTGTTGTTGTTGCCACTGCTGATACTTGGCATCTGCATTAGTAATGGTGAGTAGCGGTGAATGGCGGCGAGTGCTGCGCAAATTTGTTGGATTTGGATGTGGATTTGGCTGTCGTTTTGACAGCGGTTGCATCTTAACCCAACTAACCAACTACCAACAGTCATATGTGTGTGTGTGTGTGAGTGTCTGCTGTGTGCGTGAAAGTTGCACGTAAACTTAACGTTTAGGTTTTTGGTTAATGCTCTTTCTCTTCTCCAACTTCAATTCGTATGCAGTCGACTGCAACTCTCCTTAGTGGCTATTAAGCTGCACCACTTTACACGGCACAGCTGGGAGCCGTTCACATAGAGCCCAAGAGGGAACAACATTCCTTTGTTTTTGCTCTCGCTTTCGGCTTCGAGCCTTGAGCCGTTGGCTAAACATACCACCGTTACATGTGGCAGCAATTGGCCCACAGTAACTTCCCCCCTGTACTGTACCGACAATTTGTACTTAGCGGCGTTTCCTTCCGCTCAACACGGACAAACAGGCAAACGGCTCGTTTGCCAGGGCTGTCTGAAATGCAATTAAGTCTCATCGACATGCAATCTCCGGCACGACGAGTAGAGAAACACATACGACTACACAACATGCACCACCAGCCAGCCAGCCAGCTAGCACCACCATCAAGGCAAATTGCAACTTGCAACAGCTTCAAGCGGCATTTACACTGTGAAAGCCCTAAATGCGCCGAAACGTATCAGTTATTCTTCAAGAAAAGAAAACACAAAAAGTATAATCACAGTGTGCCAAAAAAAAAAAAAAGTTTTAAGAAACAAAACTCTTAAGACTTTAAAAGAATAACACTTTTGTTTTAAGGATATTGGTGTGAAATTAAGTTGAAAAACTTGCACAAAATTATCTTTAAGAACTTGATAAACAAAATATATTAAATTCAAGTTTAATACAGATTTAATCTTAAGAACCAAATGTTATTTGACATATGGTCTAACAAGATATGTATAAAAAGTATTTTATAAAATGCAAATCCACATTTAGCTGCAAGACTTTAAGATGACATGAACCTGAATACTAGCCGAAGTCTCTGAAGTCTGTAGCAGCCTTTATCTACCTGGCCTTACCTTCGCCCTTCAGTTTTTGGAGCACTTAAGGTATCTCGCACTTTTACTTTTATTTTAGTCGGGCTATCAAAGCCGAGCCAAGTGCATCTAGTGCACAAGTGGAGCACTCGTCAGAGCTCTTCAGCGTGCCGATAATCCAATTATGGCTATGGCAGGGCAGCCTGGCCAAGGGTCGCTTGTTGGCTGTCGCTCCATTTCATTCTGATTATTTTTTTTTTCTTTTAGCTGGATGAAGGTGCATTGGTGTGGAGTATGAAAGTAAGAAGTTTCCTGGCGTGCGCGCGTCTCTCACATAACTTAAGCCTGTTTATTTGCCGGCTTGCTTTGCGGGCTGCTCGCGTTATTATCAAGTTACATTGGACAAAACACTAAAATGTACTATGTATATGCTGTAAGAGGGTCGCATCCTGAGCCCAAGGAGCTAGCAAGGGGCTAATGTCTGAGGTTTGCCGCAGTCCCTGTGTTTTTTTTTTTTTTTTTTTATTGGGAAAAAGAAAGGGGTTTGTGGGAAGACATGAGTGTTGTGCGGTATAGCTTTTTGCTCCGTTTAGCGCATTGTGCTTGTAATTTAAAACACGTAAACGATTAAGTGAAGGAAAGTGTTTTTGGGATTTTCGATGGGTGGGAAAATTCACGAGAAGCCAAAGTCGAGTTGATATTGATGGGAGATGAGAAGGTGCATATATGTATGTCTAAATGTGTTGGTGTATTATATAAAAAAACAAAAACATTTTAATTAAAATGCTTTTACAGTCGATTTTCCATTAGTTGAAACTCCGTGTTAATATTTCTAGCATTTTTATTTATTTTATATTCAATTTCATTTGTATTGATATGGTTTTTGTTTTTCGTTTTCGTTTTTTTTTTAATTTCACTACTTTAATTTGCTTTTGCTGTTGGCCATTATACACTTAAATAAAAATACCAGAATTATACAAAAAAATAATCTTAATGCAATGCCATATTTCTTAAAACACACTGCCCTTACATACATATTAGTATTTACAATCTGATATTTTTATAACACCAAATATTCTTTTTTTTTACAAAACCCATCCGTTTGTGATAAAATCGGACCTCAATGAAAATACAAAATGGCGCAACGGCAACATTTCATGGCCAGCAGCAGTGAAATCCAAATTTGTATTTCTGGTATGGATTTTAGGGGTATTATTTGTTGTCAATGAATAGTTTATTGATTAATTTAATATTATTATTATACTTGTGCATTTTGCATCATCGTCGTGTAAACAACTACAATTAGTATCACGATTGTCATTGTTGTAACAGAATGTAAAAAAAACACACACACACACACTAAATAAAAGACCATAAAGTAAAGAGGTCGAACAAATGTAAAATGTATTTGATAATTTATTCCATTTAATTGGTATTGTTGTGTTTTTTTTTTTTTGGTGTGTGCACTCTGTAAATGTTTACGCTTTTCATTATGTTTTATTATGACCTTTGGTATAACTTTTTGCCAAAAACTGATATGTACTCATATATAAATGCATATATATATGTATTTTAAAAATTGACTGCCGCAAAAGTTCGTAAACCCATTTTAGTAGTCTTTCAATATTTTTTGATTTCTTTAATTAATTATTTTTTTTAGGCTTATTGTGCAATATGGCGTTGCTACGTTTATTTAAAAACCATTATAATTGCTATCCAATTGATCGTTTATATCATATAAGTTATTATTAAGTTTTATTCATGTATATGTACTTATTGGCCTTGCTTCTAAGAACTATTCCATATTTGTAACTAGAATCGTTTTCAGCTTTTAAAAATAACCATTTATGTACTATGTATATATTTATAGCTCATGTAAACTATTATTAACAACTTATTTCTCTATTAAATCTATTTATGCAAAAGTGTTTATTAACTACGCTCTAATTGTGTGTATGGATGTGTGTGTGTGTCTGTGTTTGTGGGTGGGTGTATGGGCGTGTATATGTTTGTCTTTTGTCAATTGTTAGGAATCATCATAGTATGTCTGCTGATGTCTGCGTATGTATATTTGTTTTGTGTTTATGTAATCAATTGTATTAATTACCATTAAGTTGGCCAAGACACAGTGCCAAGCGGTAAGGGATAAAATATCTAATGGTCTTTTGATAGTGTTCATGAAAATGATTGTACAACAGATAATTGACCAAATTATTGGGTAGTAAGCAGCAACAAACACCAAATAATGTTCGTTACATTCAATTTGAAATTGTCATTCAAATAATAATTTATCGTAAATAGTTAAATAGTTAATTTAACCTGATGATTAATAGGTTTTTTTCCATGAGTACTAATGTCAAAGTTTTAGTAATGAGTCTAGTAGGAACTGTCATGGGAAGCCATTTATCAATAATCCCCTACAAAGATGTTGAAATTAAAAGTAAAGGTTTGATCAATTCCCACCGCTTGGCGCTAGAAAAAAAACTGCGACAACTTTTCGCTGTTTTAAAATTTTTGCTTATGTAATTTATTTTGCTAATTTATTTATTTATATAAAACTTATATTTTACGAGTGGACATAAACCGATTTGCTGTTTTTCGTATTACGTTATTGTTTGGGTTCATTAGCTAATTCCAAGTGCGCCACAAAACTCAAGCTAAATTTAGTACGACATACTTATGTATTATTTTCAATTTTCAACTTTATATACAATATTATACATATACATCATATTATTATAATCAAAAATTGTTAAAGCCAACATCAAAGGGATATGGTGAAGAGGGGCAACGTTAACGCCGCCGCAAACGATAACAGAAAGATTCGCTGACCGGAACTGCTCAAAGCGCTCGCCTGACACAACAGATCCTCGGGAAAGATCTCCAGTATGGGCAGATGACGACCCGATGTCGGATCATGGCAGGTATTCGCCCTGGCACGCTGTTTATAAGGAGTGAAAACATCGTATGAAATACACATTGCAAATTCAAAAAACAAATATTTCATAGTGCAAAGCAAAAATTTAAAAAGTAACAATTTTTGTTAGATAAAAAATATATTGATTTCCAGATTGTTCTCTGCCGCTTACATACTAAATAAGTAATTAAATAGAAACAAAAGAAAGAAAAGCTTACTCGCATATCGGCAACCGATAGGGGTAACTTTAGTGAGGAAAATTGTTCAAGAAATAATATGTATTTATTTGTAAATGAAGAGAGATAAGAAACATTAAACTTATCTGAATTTTAGTACATACCTGAACCATACGCTTGAGATCATCCTTCTGGATGACCTTGATCTGCGCCGACTCGCGTAGCCAGCGTCGCAGCCAGTGGCCGAACCAGACCAAGCCGCACTCGCATTCGAGGGGATTGTGCGAGGTGATCAGTCCGCCCATAATGCTGCGAGTACCGACAGCATCCCAGTAGCTCTTATTGGGATAGAAGCTATCGGCAGCCAGTGCATTGATGCGATTATGCGATATATCGATGGACAGATGAGGCACCTCACGCAGTCCATAGAATATACCGGGTGGCAAGTCGGAGATGCGAGTATGCGAGATCTTCACCTGCAGCCGCTGATTTCGTGCGAGACCGGTGAAGGCATCCGGTGAGATTGTCTGCACATTGCTGCCATACAGTTCCACCAGCTGGAGTTTGGTGTTATTGGTCAGCCTTTGCAGCAGTTGACCCCCAATATTGGGCTCCAGGCAATGGACACGCAGCTCTTGCAGACCTGGCAGCCGAGCGACCAAATCTCCGAGATTTGCATGCGAGCTGGCATGCAGTTTGCGCAGGGAGCGCAGCTTGGAGAATGCCTGCGGATTGGCAACCTTAACGTCCAGCAGATTGAGCTCAGATAGATGCCGCAGGCTCACCAGGTCGTGCAATGTGATGCGACGCAATGGATTGTGAGCAAGATCCAACACTCGAACCGATTGCGGTAAGTGTTCCACAGCGCAGCTGGCATTGATTAGCTTATTGTGGGATACGTTGACGTGTCGAAGATGACGCAGGGTGCCTAGGGGGGATAGCTCCTGCAGATAGTTACCACTGACATCCAGATGTGAAAGTAGTGGAAGCTTAAGAGTCGGCAGCACATAGAGCCCCATGTGATGAAGGATCAGTTTGCGGACACGCGGAGTGTGCACAAAGACCTCTCTCAAATTGGTGGTAACTAAAGGGTTCTCGGATAGATCCAGATTGGTCAGATTGTTAAGGAAACTAAACGTATTGTCCGGCAAGATGGTAATGCGATTGCGTGCCAGACTTATATCATAGAGGAACTGTGAGTTGACAAACATCGATGCATCCAGATACTCCAAGTTATTGCGCGACATTTGTATCGATCTCAATGTGAACCCGATGTCCGTAAAGGCCGGCACGGGCCAAACACTCAGCTGATTATCGGATATGTCAAGAAACTCTAGCCGCGTATTCATAAACACCTCGCGTGGCAGAGCGCGCAACCTGTTCGAGCAGATCTTTAGGATTCGCAGTTTGCGCAGATTGGAAAACTGTTCCACCTGCAGCTGATCCAGCTGATTGTGACTAAGATCCAGCTCCTGTAGACTGTTCAAGCCCTGAAAGCTGCGACGTCGCAATGAGCTGAGGTTGTTATGCGAAAGATTTAGGATTTCCAGGAATTCCAAATCGCCAAAAGCGTGACTTTGCAATGCACCCAAGGAGTTGTGTGCGAGATTAAGGAAGCGCAGCGTATTGGCCAAATTTGTGAAGCTATCCGATTTGGCCACATGATTGTGACTGATGTCCAACTGATAGATGTACATGTAACTGCTGAGCTCATCGTCAAAGCTCGAGATGTGATTGTGACTGAGATTGAGGCGCAACGGCGTTGTCGTATTCGAGACATAATGAAAGGACTTCAGGGACAACGCGCACAACTGGTTGTGCATCAGATCGAGAGCTGCCAAATTGGGCAGAACTGTGAATGCGGCATGCGATATATTACCCAGACGATTGTGCGACAGATCTATATAGCGTAGGAACTGCAGATTGTGAAAGGCATGTCGAGCAATACTCCGCAAACGATTCGATTGCAAATTCAGTGTTTGTAGATCGCCGAGATTGTGAAAGGTTTGTGGCTCTAGTCGCTCCAGAGCATTGTAGGAGAGCTCAATCTCGACGAGATGACTATGTGCATCGGGCAGAAAGAGGCCATGCGGCAGAGACTTGAGTTGGTTGAAGCTTAGATTTATGTAGCTCAACTCTCGCATTTGGGCAAACGATTCATTCGAAATTGTCTTCAAGTTATTATTATCGAGTCCCAGCCATATGAGCTGTGACAGTGGCAACAGAGCGTCCAAGGGATCTAATGATTCCAAGCTTCTGGCAGGAAAGACGGCGAAAGAGAGCTCCAGGATTTTCAGGGTGTGCGACACATTCTCAAAGACCAGCGGATGATGGATGGTGATATCATTAAAGCTCAGGCTGATCTCCTGTATTTGGTCGAGACCCGCAAACGAGCCCAAATGCAGATGCGTTATTTTATTGTTCCGCAGGAGTATCGTCTGCAAATTGGAGCCCCAACCGTCGACAGCAAAGATGCCTTCGGGTATATCTGCTATGCAATTATAGCCCATATTCAGATACGATAGTTGTGTGTAGTTCTTTAGACCCAACACGGGTATCATTGTGAAATTGTTGCCGCTCAAACTAAGCACTTTAAGATTGTCCGTAAAGCTGGGCAAATTGCTGAGCTGATTGATCTGGTTGGAGGTTAGATATAGGTAACGCAAGCGATGTAGTGTCGATATTGCCACCGGCACAGTGGTCAAATGATTGCGCTCCAAATCCAAATATTCCAGTGTATCCGTCAGACCCTCAAATGCTGCCGGATGCACTCGACTGATGGCATTGAATGCCAGCACAAGATGCACAATTCCCGTTGCTCGGAAGACCTCCGCCGGCAGCTGGGCAACGTAGTTCTGTTCCATGTTGAGTGCCCTTATGTGAACATCCGAATAGTTTTGCTGGAAATAATCCGACTCCAGTTGCTCAATGCAATTCTGTCCCAGATCCAGCTTCTCCAGATGCATTCGCAGTGGACGCAACTGCAACTCCTTCTCCTTCCACTGTACACTACGCAGGAGATTATCCCGCAGGCTAACGATCCTTAGCTCTGGCAGCTGCTCAAACAGCTGCTGGGGAAAGACGGCCAACAGATTGCTGGACAGATCCATGGTGACGAGAGAGCGCGGCAGATAGTTGGCCGACACATGTGTTATCCGATTGTTGGACAAGTCCAGCCACAGCAGCTTCTGCAGTTGGTCGAAAGGACGACCACCATAACGATCTCCCGATCCCAGAGGATTGGCCGAATGCAGCATATTGCTCGAATCCAGACGATTTTGCACAGCACTGGCAGCCAGGCTGCTTGGCTGTTGTGAGCTGTTGTTATCGCTGGGATTTGTGTGCAACGCATCAAAAGCGCCACCTGGCGCCACTTCTGTGATATCATTGCCGGACAAATGCAGGGATCGCAATGTATCATGCTGCGCCTCCCAGTTGCCATCCATGCTCGTTATATGATTGCTAATCGAGAAAATAAAGACGGAGACAGCAAGTTAATTATAATCGGATGATAAATCGGAAGATTATTGCAGTTATTGGGCTTGGAAAGCAGCGCCATCTATTGGCTACTTGACTCCATGGAAGTTGTGGGTAGCAAAGATTTTACAATAATATAGGCTAGAGGATAGTAATTGCTTAGGGCAAATTATTTACAATGCCGAATTGTATAAAAATCAATTTTGTTTTAAATATTTTAATTTGGTGCAATATATTTACCGTTGTGCCACAAGTCTCGTCAGCGAGTGTAATCTTTGCAGTGCCTCCAACGGTAGCTGTTGCATCTTGTTGCCCGATATGTCCAGTGTCATTAAAGAGTATGTCATGGTGCTAGAAAGAGAGAGGGAATTTAAATCAGACATTAAGTAGGCTAATCCATATTTAAATTTTTACATATGTATGCATGTATTTAAATCGTTAATAAAACCTAAACGTTGTTTCTGAATTTGGCAAACTAAGCTCGGTTGGTAACGCCCACCGACCAAAGTCCACCGCCCAACAGTTACGCCCCCATGGCTATTGAGGTGACGCCTGCCTTTTGACATATCCAACACACAGTCGGAAAACAAATATTTAAACTTAATTAACGCACCGCAGACCCGACGACGAGCCACGTGACCTATCTTCCTTTCCCTTCCCTTCCCTTCCACCCAGCGCACCTGCTGCACTCCATTAATAGTTACGCACACATACATGCCCTACAAATAGTAAAGCGATAACGAGAGAATAAGAAGAAGTGCGACCTCAATTATAAAAACCACGAACTTCTCCAAACAAGCATCAGGCTGTGCGTAAAACGTCTACGTCGCGTCGCTGCTTTGGAGAGCTTCGCCTTTGCGTTGTTATTGTTATTGTTGGTGTATCGTTGCTTATGCGACGTATGTATGTATGTATAAGCCAACGCAAAGCGGAAGCCGAATTTTTGTGGTTCCGATAGCGCCCGCTCTTTTGCTTTCCTTTTCTCCCTTTCTCTCTCTATCTAGCTTTTGTCAGATGCTTTACCTTCTGGGTCGCCCCCGCATCATAGTTGTTCTTGTTTGTTGATATTGGCGGCGACTGTTTTCGTTTGGCGTTTCGGTTGCCATTTACCGTTTGCCGTTTGTTCGCTGTCGCTGTTGTTTTTCTTGCGGTCGCTCGTTTAAGTTGCGTGTGAATGTGTGTATTTGTGGGTTTTGAGAGAGAGAGAGAGAGAGAAAAAAAGAGTGCGTGTGTGTGCGTGAGTGACTGCGTTTGTCATCAGAAGGCTCCCATGTAAATAAAGCAGCTTCGCTGTTTGCTCAAGCATGCATATGAATGAGCACAGACCGAGGGCAGTTTGAGAAATTAAGCAAAATCAAAATATCATAACAAATTTTCATGTGATAAACAATAATGCAACCCAAAAAGAAACAGGAATAGTGTTGCTAATTTCCGAAAGAATAATTTAATTAATTTTTGGGCTATTTAACTTGACAAATCGCAGTAATAGTAAACAGTTACATTTATAATTTACTGGGAGACGGCACTACAAATTCTTCGATACACAAATACATATTATGCGGAATTATTAAAATAACTAAGTTTATAAAATAATATAAATCAAGGCTGATCTATGGAATAAAGGACTATTTTATTAAAAAAATAAATAATAAAATTTAACATATTCTAGTAATTTGACTTGAAAGTAGGTATCGAGCTACCCTCGCCTAAGCATTTTTCATTGTGTGCAAACGTATAAATACATACATATGTACATACGTTAAAAATCATGTGCACAATCATAAAAGTCAATCTTCAAAGGTTGAATTATCACGAATTAGGCTTATCGAAAAATCACAACAATTGCGTTTCTATTTATTTATAAGTGTTTGGGTCTGGCAACGAATATATATGTATATACTACGTACATATCTAGCTTTGCATAAATACATTTGTTTAAAATGGTATCAAGCGAAGCAACGTGCACATTTCACGACATTTACAGCCAAACCTCAATATGCAAGGAACACGCAACATAATAAGCTGTGAAATAAACTCATTTGAATGTGATCAATGTTTATATATGAACATATTTCACTGTGAATGAATAAATATGTTTGCAGAGACTATGAAAGATATAGAAAACATCGTATTAAACGAAGTTTAAGCATCAATCAGATTTGTTAGCTATTTCTTTATTATTTTGTTCCTTATAATAAAAACTACAACCGAAGCACATACAACACCAAATAAAATACAACCTACATAGAACAAACATGTTAAGAGACTAATGGTAGTAGTGTGGGTAGCTGCATGATAAGAATTCTTCGATATGCAGGCATAAGTTAAGGATGCCCCACCGCAATATAAATCACAGGTTTTATACAGCAGTCGACAATTGGTCCAATCGAGGCAGGGTTTTGTATGGTCATCCGAACAGAATTCGAGGCAATTTGATGATCCGAGCAGATCTCTGTCGGTATCATTCCGAAACCAGCATTCGCATGTGAGTGTACAATTGTTCATTTCGGATGGGAATTCCTTATCAGGCTCTTGCACCGACCACGATATCAGCGCTAGCAACGAGGAACAAAGCAAGGCTCGCCTTTTTATGTGAAGATTTCTATTTTTGTACATAGTATTATATTATTCTCCGACTGTCGCAACAATTGTCCAGCTCCGCGATCCGAACTCAACTGAACGCCAAACATTCGTTGAACTTCTTTTAAAAATGATAACTGATAAACTCGAAGCGAGAGTGAGTAACAATTACTTATATACATCGTAATCATATGGGTCATAATAAGAAAATATATAAGTATTCATATGCATAAGAGCTATAACTACATATATCTAAAACATAAGTAGCTGAACCTTCGGCTTTATTTATATACGGTAGAACTTCAGCGGGACAATAGAAAATTTCAGTTTTATGGAAATTAATTCCTATTACGGAAAATTTTGTTGAATGGAAATGTCTGTTTGTGAGTGTTTTTTATTGACATCTACGACACAGATTCCTGTCATTTTATTTATTTCCATCGGAAGTGAACCTAATTTTTTGGTAAAGTTCCGTCCGTCATCAGAAAATGCAACCTGAATGTAAAACCTAAGGCAAGCTTTTTATTAATTTATAATGACTGAGTATATTTTTGGACCAGTAAATATTCATTATTCAATTTGAAAATATATATATGCATATTTATTCCGTAAATTATTTTGTCACTCATTGCAATATTTATCGATTATTCTTTGCTCTATTTAGTATGCGAACATTTTCACGTCATATTTGCCAACTGTTTAACTAACTTTTTGATTAGCATACAGTGTGAGAAAATGAGACCAAAAACGACACACACACACACACACACACAAATAGAGAGTGATATAATGGAATATGGAATATGGGGTAATCCGTTGAGAAAAGTCGTGCCAACAAGATGGATGGGGGATAGTTTTTAGCCACACTGTGTCAGGTTTGTGCACTTTAATTAGTTTGATTTAAGTTGAGATGTGGCCGGCTAGCGAGTTTGAGTCTATTTGCCACCCCTCACACCCCCTTCTGCCATTCTGTTTACTTATGTGTGGAAGCGAAGCGAAATGTGGAAAAGGGGGGTATTAAAAACTGCGCAAACTGTTGACGTGCGTCCGTTTAACTTTGCCAAGCGTAAGAAGCTGTAAGCAGAATGGGGATTCGGTTACCGGTTTTTGCGGTGGGCAGGCTGAAAGGCGGCGATGAGGACTGGATAGAGGGGAGAGGGAACGCGACTGGTTTTGGTTCTTTGTGCTTGTTAAAAAATTTTCGCGTTTCATTTCATGCCGACCAAAAAACGAAAATAAAACAAAAAATTAAGTCCAAACAACTGCCAAATGCGGTCGAGTGATATGAGAAAAAGAGAAAGCCACAAGCGAGCAACACAGAATGCGAGAGAGAGAGAGAAAAGAGAGAGAGCTGTGGCGAGAAAGATGGTAGCAGTCACAATTCACATGCATTCACATGTTTGATGTGTTCGGGCTGGGCCGGGCCGGGCCCATAAAAAGCTGACGAAATATGTGCTTGTGTATACGTTGTTTAACACTGGAACATGCATATTTCGAGTACGTTTTTCTCTCGCTTGGTTTATAGCCCTTCAAAGGGCATTGTTGCCGTCCGAACTACATAACTGAGGCATAGTCGAACATGCCAAATACTTTTCTTGCCAAAAACGTCCATAAAGTTATGAAAAATTAAGCTAATTAAAAAAAAATTATTGACTTTTTATAAAATTTAGTTGTATTAAAATGCGATATAATATTTGCTGTGTATATTTCACTTCTTTTTTTTTTTATATTTAAACACTTAAAAGTCACTTGGTACTTTTGGATTGCCTGCAATCTGTTTTTAATTCCTGTAGTTACCACAATTAAAAAAAAAAAGAACCAACAAGCACAATTTAACAGCAACAACATATTAAAATGATCGAGTAATTTTTTTGTTGCCCAAAGATGAAAGATAAAGTTAATCAAGATTACATTGTATTCAGTAAATGCACTTTGTTTTCCTAGAGCATTAAATTTTCGTTATGCTATATTGTATATATATTTATATATTTTTTGTTTGCATCTGCTTCGTTCCTTTTTTGTGATTATTTACACTCAAACAAATAGCGCTTGAAAGTTTTTCTTTTGCCTCGCCGTGTGTCTGAGTGTGAGTGTGTGTGTGTGGAGTGTGTGTGAGTGTGTGCCATGTGAGTTTGCATTTCCTGCCTGCATTTTCAGCCTGAGTGCTTCACGAAACACTCCCAAACATTGCATACGCTGCACAAAACCCACTTCTGCCTCCCTCATAACCATCTCTGCCGCCTTCCCTTTCGCCTTGTTGCTTTTGCCAGTCGTTTGTTAAACTTAATTTTACGCCTTTTTTACAACTTGCAGTTTTATGTTGTAAAATATGTGCACGTACGTAGTTTTTTTTATATGTGCGCACTACAAACACATCAACACACAAAAAGAACGAGAACATTGCAAAAACCGTGAAAAACTGCCGCACAGCGGTCATTTAAATAGGCTGTGGAAAACTGTCGCATCATCAGAACATATGAAATACTATATGCGTGTATATATAATACTATATATAAATATTTGAGTGTCTGTGTGTTTTTAGGGACCCAAAATGCATTATCATGGCTCAGCGCTAATGATAAAAAAAAACCACTAATCTCAAATGCCAGTAGATACCAGTTGACCCCCCACTTCATTTAAAGGTGCTGACTTTGACTCACCTGAAACTGCGCTCCGATATGTCTTGCAGCTCGTTGTCGATTAGCTTAAGAGTCTTCAGTCGGAGTCCCTGAAATGTTTCATCGTCGACACTCTGCAAATGTGTGTTGGACATTTCGATATAGCGCACGCTGCTGTGTATGAATTCTATAGAGAGAGAAAGACAGGGAGCAAAAAGAATAACACACATTGAGATAAAAAAATACTTGCATATACATATAGTATTGATGTAGCAAAGTGTGACGCTGCCTGCCAGCATTGGCCGCCAGTTCATCATTCAAATTGATTTTAAACGGCATTTGAAGCGTTTCCCATAACCCGGAGGGAAAAACTCAATCCTCCAGCCCCCTCGCTATCCTCGAAGGCCTAACGATGATGGCTTTTGTTTTGGCTGTTTGATAGCAGGCGCGTTAAGGCAAATGGGTCATCAGCGAGCCATCGGCTCATACAATGGACCTAACAGCGACATACAGAATAGCAAAGCAAGAAGAAGAAGCAGAAGCTGATTGGTGAAGCAAGCTGGACGCCAGGACTTTGATTTTTATGCGCATTTTCCGTTTTTCGTGTGCCCCAACATAATAGGACAACGACCAAAGCAATTTAAAAAGGCACTTTAGATATATTGGAAGAGTGACATCGCTGCTATCCCTAAACATCCTTGCCAAAAACAAACAACTCGTGTTGAACGCTTCTCTTGATTGCTATGAACGCGGCTTAGGGGAGGAAGGGCGTTAAAGTGGAGAGGTAAAATTTACAAAATGTAGAAAAATACTAGATAAGATAACTAAGCAAATTTAAAAAATAAATGGGGCTAACAATTTAAAAAAAACAAAATTTTGCATTTACAAATACATATTTATATTTAACTTTGCGAGCCAATCAAAAATCGCAAATGACTTTGACAAAGGAATTATTATTTTAGGCGAGCCGTCACAACATCCTTACTCAAAATTAATGATACCAATTTAAAAACTGGTAAGGAGCGGCCTGCTTGCAAAGGGGCATGAAAGCGGCATCTATGTATGGGTATGCGTAGCGTCCACAGTTATAATGCAGTTTTTTGTGGGAGTAGTCAGTAGCTGTCTTCTTACCAAATTTGGTAAGTCTAAGGGTGTATGAAATATAAGGATTTTTCGATTTTGAGTTATCGATTTGCCAGTTAGTGGACCAGTGTACGCCAATGCTTACAATTAAGGTAAACAAGTTTTTGATTACTAAATAAAAGAAAACAATATTTTATTCAAGCTGTTAAATTATTATTATTTTTCAAATTATTTTATTCTACTCGCTTATTAAGCGATATTATAAAAATGACTTTGCAGGACGCAGGGCGAACGATGATTACGAGTCTGTAGCTATAATAGGTGGTGCAACTGCTACTTGCACCTGGTGGCAGAAAAGAGGGAGAAGTGAGTGTCGCAATTAATTTGCGATTCGTTGAGCATGTGTTAATTAACAATTGCGACAAGCTCTCTCTCTTTCTCTCTCTCTCTTTTTCGAGGTCCCAATGGTCTTTTGGCCTCGCTCTCTCCGAGGTAAGTCCGTAGAGGCGCCTTGTGACCATGTGTTCTTAGCCTGATTATAACACGAAATGTGCTCTCCAAAGGGAATTTTCATGTCATGCCTGTCAGCTTAAATTATGGTCGAGCCGGTCTGGGGCCATGGCGCAGCCTTAGCCTTACCAAATGCGGCACGCCTAAAGTCAGAAGTATCATCGCAAATACACACAAATATATTTTCGAGTGTCGGTGTGACATGGCATCGCTAGATGAGGAACAAGGAATGAGTGCAGCAGTAGCCGTTGCCGTTGTAGCAGCCAGAAAACTGACATGCAACATGAAAATGCACTTTTCGCTTTTAATTGAAATTTTTTTACGCGAATTGTCATTTCTCACTTTTTGTTGGTTACGTTTCGTTTGGTTTGGTTTGATTTGGTTTGTTGCAAACTTGTCTTTTTTCTCTGGCATTTTCGGGCTATTTTTAGTTAGCAGGTTTTGCCTGACAGCTTTCAAAATTCGTTCAGATACGATTGCATGCATTGGCAAATGGTAGGACATACAATATGCATGTACGTATGGTTGTGTGTGTGTATATTTATCTCATGGATGAAACTGAAGTCAAAGTGAAAAGTTTTTTTGCAGATTGTCGGGATTGTCATTGATTTGGCAGTTCAAACAGTTGACTGCACTTAAACAATTAATGAACAATTAAATATTGTATATGGTAGAGCGTTATGCATTAGCCAGCGATTGTGTTGATAAAAGATAAAACAATGCCTTAAACTTTTCATTTTATTTAGGCATAATATTTATTTTTAAACATATTGATTTTAAGTTTGGGAAAAATGTTTTTGATTTATTTTTGCATTATACTTTTAAGTAATTCTGTTCAATGTCTTAAGCTTAAGTGGAATAGATTACTAATCATGGCTAAAAATACACAAAGCAACAATTGAAACAATTAAAATAACACTCTGCTTTTAAGATTGTGCATTTAGCCAGCCAGACCGGAGAATAGTTTTATTTTCTTTCTTCATTTTGCTTAGCCATCAATTTGTTCAAGCAATTTGCACAAAATTTAGTTCTTAATTAAAAACTGCATAATAAATTCGAAAAATGACTTTAATTTGATGTTTTCTCTTTAAATGGAGTAATTAAAAAATGATTTATTCATGTCACATTTGATATTAATGTATTTCATTTGATGCCAAAGCTTAAAGACTTGAAATATATTCAAATATCTTCTAGGCTCACACACACACACACACGTATGTATAGAGACCTTTGCACGCGCATTTAACAACGATATATGCAAACAGCTTACATCTTAATTACATATCGCATATTAATACAGTATTAATCATACGCCCTGTTGACACGCGCAACGGGCTAGAAACGTTGCCAACACAAACGCATTGGCCATGCACGACACTAAGTCAATTTGTGTGTGTGTGTGTGTGTGTTTGTGTGTAGGTGTGTGTGCATATCTAAGCTTTGTATATGGCTGATGGTCTTGCTGTTGTTATTATTGCCAGTGTTGCTGTTGTGTTATGAGTGGACAACCAACACACAACATATGGCGTTAATAAACTTCTTGTTATAGCCAACAGGCCTAACGGTAGGATGGGGGTTGCGGGTGCTGTGTTGATAAGCGGTGGGGGGGATGTTGTGTATGTTGGCTTGTTGTAGTATTTTATGGCCTCAAGTCAATTCTCTGGCAAATGGCGAGCATATTTATTTATTTACTTTAGCTTCCAACGTCGCCATTTCAATTTGTCGTTGTCCAAGTCCCTGTTGCCACCTACCCCCCACCACTCATCCAACTCGCTACTCGTTTGCCTCACTTGGCAAGTGTTTATTCAACTTGCCAAAAGCAAGCAAATAATAATAAAAAAAAAATAAATAAAAGTAGAGAACAACAAACCAGCAAAAAGCTATAGTTATGCATGTTTGTGGCAAGGAAAAGCTGCAAAGGACAAATACGCTGTATGTACAATTGTATACATATATAGGACACACACACACAAAGCCTAAGCAAAAAACCAACTATTGCAAATTAATATTTAAATATGCTTTGCGGCTGTCTGTGACAACTGAAATTGAGCAAAACGTGCTCTTGCTCATAAATTAAATATAATTATTTATGCATTATAATCAAATGAATTTGATCAATTTTTTGTTAACTTATTTGCCTAAGTATCGAAATAAATTCACAAAGCAAACGACAACACATAAAATTAAATATATGTATAAAACAAAATAATAATAAAATAAAATCATCCATAGCAATTCTAGAGTGTGGCATGTGCTGTAAAAAAATATGCTTTGTCCTCAAAAGTACTTTGCATTTTATTGAGTGATTGGAATTAAGTTAAATTTAATAAAATACAGTAATTTGTTGTTTCAGTGTGCTCCAAAAGTTAAGTTTTCGATAATGATTAACTTTTACAAAGATAACTGTATTTTTTTGTTGCAACAATCCTTCAGGTAGACTGACGCAAATAGCAATTTTTCATCGTAACGCTATCGCCTGGCAGACAGCAGCACGCTTTCAATTTGAGTGCTTTTAAAAACTCATAGGCCCCTTTTTAGTAGGGCAGCAGCAACAGCAGCAGCCGACGGTAAGGCAAATGCAGCAAACAAATGCCTCCTGCTCTATCCTTTGACCTCGCAACGTATGTGCTGATGAAGATTACGTCAGCTGAAAAGTTATTGTTTTGGTTGGGCATTCATTGAGGCAAGGCAAGGCACGGCACGAAGAAAGTGAGTAAGTGTGAGCTTCATTTATATCCATATACTTTTGTGTCCGTCCTGTCCCGCAGCACCAGCAGTAGCCAAAAGCATGACAGGAGAAGGAAACATGCGGCAGCTGTACGAACTGCTTGCTTTGCTCTGCTTGCTTTGCCCTGCTTGCCTCTCTTGCCTGCCTGGCAGTTGTTTGGTTCGCTTGCCTTTTGCCCGTTCGTTCATTTTGTTTCAGTTAAGAAATAGTTTCGTCATGAAAATTGTGCCCGAATCGAATATAAAGCGTCTGTAGTTGCTGTTGCTGCTGCTGCTGTTGCTCTTGCCACTGATGCATGTGTGTGTTGAGCAGATGCCCTAGAGACGCTTCAGCAGCGCAGGCCAAGCGTAAAAATGACCAGAAAACATTAAATATACATCTAAATTGCACATTTTCGGTCTCAAGTATCATTCACGAGCCATAGCACAATGGAAATTTTACTAAAGATTGTTCACAAAGTGGATAGATTAGGTTTTTTCATATCTTTATATCATACGATGTCAGAGTTTATTACATTTTTGTTATTAATTTTAAGAGACAAGTTTTTGATCAGCATCAACGGCAGAATCAGCAAAAGTCTGATCTGTAACATTATTGTTCAACATCTTTTGTTAGAATACAAAATTTAAGTTCTTACCTTCCCTAAAAAATGTACGTGGTATTTATTATTAAGTGAGGAGCTTTTGAAAATAAAGTAATCACAATAAGTTAGACGAGTTGCTTAACTTTAGACTAGTAAGACTAAAAAATAAGCATAGTATATAGTATCTTCTATGAAATGTTTCACAACAGAAATATAAAACAAAACACAAGCAGAAAATACGCGAGAAATAAAATTTAAAAGAAAGAACATTTGCCGCTTCTAGAAATAGCAAAATTTTTGGTCATACATATGGAAGCGTATTAAATGTTTGACATTGCATTTATTTTCTTTTATTTTGTACATGTGTATATTTATTGTTTTGTTTTTCTCCTGGCCACTTGCCTGGCTGCCGCTGTCACATATTTTTGGCAACACAAATTTTGGAATTTTTAATGAATTTCAAGTCGTTGTCATCGTCATTGCGAATTCCCCTGCTCCCAAAACCCTAAACTGCATATTTTTGTGTATTTTTGCGTGTGCGCTGAAAAGTATGCATCGTCTGCTGTGTCCTGCAGCCAGAAATTCCAGTGACTGTGGCCAAAACCAAACCTAACACAATGTAGCTAGCTGCTGCTGCTGCTGATGCTGCTGCTGCTAGTTTTGGGGAATGGTTGCGGGTGGTGATTTTTGCGGGCGTGGCACGCAATTAGCCAGACTGTCAAGCAAAGTGTTTTCACAACCAACCAACCGACCCACCCCTCAGCTTTTTTTTTCTACATTAGAATTGCTAATTGCCAAAAGTTTTTGGCATTTCTGCATTTCTTCAATGCAATCTAGCGACGTGGAAGACATAAATTGCATTCAAGTGAGACATTTGTTTGAATATATTTTGAAAAGAGCAGATTGTAATTGTTGTAAATTGCTTACAATGGACAGCAAACTTAGAGAGCGAGGCAGAGAGAAAAGGGGAAAGCGAAGAGCGCATGGTAGTTTGCCACATGGAGTGTCAGGAGTGTTTGTCCGAGCAGACAGCATAAATTTGTTAGATTGTTAATCAACAGATACAATTGGGTAGACAAATGCGTCAACGTTTCTTTAAATTCAAATTCATATGTTCTTCTCCACTGCGATATTGAATAAAAATAAAGCATTCATTGCATTCAAATAATATTTATGGTTCATAGCTTTAAAGTTAAAGTGTAAAAACAACATTACAAACACATTTATTATAGTCAGGTTTATTATTCTGACTTTGTTTAGGTAACTGTATAAGTAAGCTCAAGTAAACTTGACCCCGTACTTTGAAAAAATTTTAAAAAAGCCTTCTGTTAGATTCTTAAAATTATTATTAAAAATATTTGTGTCTTTTTTTCACTGAATTTCAAAAATTAGAAACTAACTTTTAAAACTTACAAATGAAATACACACATACTAATATATTTGTCAAGTTTGTTTGCTAAAGTGTAACAAATTGTTTGTATAATAAGCCATATTGCTCTTAGACACAAATTCAATAAATGTACATTTGCAAGAATAATCAAACAAAACGAGGAAGACGAATTCAAATATGGTAAGTAAAAATGTTAAAATACTTCGATTATTGTGACAGATAAATTGGCAATGCGGATAACAGAATGGCAGCAAACGCAGGGCAATTTCGTAAGCCAAGAAAACTTTTCAATGGCTTCAAAACCCTCATATCTGACAGCTGCCTGGCCAGCCAGGGCTAACAATTCGGTATGGTATGTACGTAAGTGTGAGTGTATTTGTGTGTTGAGAGTCAACAATTTTTTAGGTTTGTGCAACTTTATGCCGCAACTTGCTGAGAAATGCGAAAGGCGGCCGTGGCTGTAGTTTGCATTTTGCAGGCACTGACTGTTTGAAGTAATGGTTATATTTGTGTGCCACAAGACAACAAAAATACTGTACAAATTAAGGGAAGGGTGCGATTGTGGGAGCGGAGAATGCGCATTGGTAACGAAATGACAATGGAGCACAAAACATGCCATTCATTACTTAAAAACTACAAAATTAGCGTTGAATTTGCCACAGCAATCGTTAAAAAGTTTTATGCCAGTCCCAAAAGCTGGGAGCTGAGGCAGGACACACAACCGACAAAAAACTTTATTTTTACAACTAATTGGCAAACTTAAATGTAAGATTTAATTTTGTTGTGGGTAGCAAGCGAGCAAAGCACTCGGCACTGTTGTTCGAAGCACAGGACAAAGACGTTTGAAGCTTCATTAAAAAATAACATTGCCCTGCAGACGGGCAAACCAGAAGATGATTACAAAGAATGAAAAAAGTAGAAAGGGAGACAGTCAGCGAAACGAAGCAATTGACAACAGAAACATTGTCGCCATTCGCTGCTCTTGTGGCGTGCTGGGTGCTGGCAATTTATTACTCAGCCCAACAAAAATATTTGCCACATAAATAAAAGTGAGACAAGTTCTTTGCCAGAACATATTGACAGCAACTGCCCAATGAACTCACATACAAGAACGTATGGGAGAAAATCTACAGTGGCTGCTTACCTGGAAACTTGTAGAGCGCCACCTCGTTGCAATTAATCTCAATCAGTGTGGAAGTCTCGTTGGGCAGGCCGGCGCACTGGCACATTGAGTTCAAAGGGCAGGCGTAGAGCACATCCTGCTGCTGGCTGCCAAGCAGCGCGGCCGATCCTCTTCCTGGCGGTGGACCGCGAGCCAATGCTCGTGCTGTATTCCTTGGCGTACGCTGCAGCAGTCTCCTCAGTGTGCTCCCATGACCACCTCCACCACCATCGAATTGCCAACAGTGGGCGGTGCACACAAGACACGAGATTAGCGCTAGGTACAAGTGCATACTGCAAATAATGGCAAGAGAAAGAGAATAAGATATAAGTAAAAAGTTTGGTACATTATATCTTAAAAACTTAATTTTGTGGGAGCTAAATATTTAAAACTAGAGCAGTAAAAACTTCGATAGTTGCATGAACATTCTCAAAAATCTGATGATTTTTATTCTGGTTTTTCGATGTTTTTAAATCAATTTTCAAATTATTTAGCGTAATTAATAATAGATTTACGGTAAAAGCAGCATTTAAAAATTATTTATTTATTTAATTTGAAACGAGGCTTTCTCAAGGTTGAGAGCCAAATGGGGTGTAATTTAATTTAATACTTATCCATTACCTAATTATCAAACTTTACTTTACTTTTACAAAAATTTATTAGCTAATGAAATGAAAACAAATTAGACAAATTAATTTGTTTCAACAACTTAGCTCTACGTTTTATAAAATGAGGTCGAACTAAATTAAATTTCCTGTGTCTTTGACAAGAGAATAAATATAGCTAGCTGCATTTTTATCAGTTGAAAAATACAAACAAATTTTAATAAAAATATGTTGCATTCAAATAATTTTTATTATAATATGTAGTAGTATATCATTTATTCAACAATATTTGCATTCATGGACTGAAATCGAAAATCGGTTCAGAAGGGCTTAAAAAAAGTTTTCCATGCTGCACAGTAAACATTTGTTGTTTGTTTCATTCTGAACAAGTTTTACATGTTGAAAGCACCAAATATAGGTTTAAAAAAATGCGTATTGGAAAATTCTTATAAGCGTTTTATAAACAGCAGAAATTTATATATTTATTTTCCCAATAAAAAAAAAACACAATCACAGGTGAGTGCACTCATTTAAAAACCAGCACTTAGTATCACACACACGAGCTAAAAGCCCCATCAAAAAAGAATACCCAAAGCAAAGAAAATAATAAAAAGAGGTGCAGGTATGTAAATATTCAAATATGTGTTACAATTGCAGCCTGCCCAACGTTGCACTTACGCAAATAAATACTCGTCCGCAAAAAATTCTCAATATTTTACGATACCTTAGCCGTATGTGAAAATTTCACGTTGCAGCCAAATATATTACCAGCGCTCGTTGTTAAAACAAAAATATTTATATAGATCCAAAACAAATAAGTTTCATATATTAAAATGACTGACAGCAGTTTATAATTCTCGTTTGGAGCTGTCGGAATAAATGGGTCATGGCATTTAAAGACGCTCATTAGGATAGCTGTATGAGACACCTTCGGTCTAGGCATTTATTTATTTGTTGCTGCTTAGCATAAATCGCACGTTAGAATGAATAGAAAGGCATAAAATTAACGATACTCCCGCCCCTAAGCCCCTGAAAGACACAATCAAATCAGTGGTACAGTGTGTCAAAATGTTATTAAAAATTGATCAATATCAATAAGTCTTCTGAAATTGTAAGTGTTCATTCGAGATGTAAAATCTTGAGTTGAGTTAAAAGAAACGAGTTTTACCATTAAAAAAATAATGCCCCATTCCAATGAAAACATATGAAAATAAATATTATTAAAATTTAAATGGAAATTAATTTATTACCCTTTTAACAATTTATTTAAGTATATAATTTATTTTGCGTTATTTTTGAATCTTTCGAGTAACAGTGTGCACACATTGTCGCCTTATGCTCAACTCAGTTCAGCTAACGGTGAAGTTCACCTAAAAGCTTGCGGCAAGTCATGCAAATGAGCCTCAGTCACACACGAGCTCCGACTTTCACACTCACCGATTCCCATGCCTCGAACCTTAAAAAAGTGCGCAACCACACCACGTAGAGGCTTGCACACACACACAGACGCATTGAGGCACATGAGTTTTCATAGAGCGCTGGCATATAAAACATGTTTCATAGACGTAGATGTGTGATGTTTATTTGACACGCCAAAGTATATAATGACAAATAAAAACTTTGGCATACCAGACGACAACGGCTAGGGCGAACACGAAGACGGGGGGACTAGGAAGGAGACGAGGACGAGAACAACAGCGACGACGATGACGACGCTGACAACGAGTACGGCCCATTAGCACGATTGTTGAGCTTTAAGGCCTCGAAGGTTTGGGTAGCTAAGCGCACTTTACGAGGACCCATAAAACTAGAGCTAAAATAAAAGATTACCCATCTACTGATGGAGAAAACGGAAGGAACGGAAATTGAAGAGAGGTGCTTTCCTGAGTTACTTAAGTCGGCTTAGAATTTGCGATAAGTTAAATACTAAGTATATATGCCTTATGTGCAAATAATAAACTTAAGTATAGTTTCTAAATGGGAAGTCTGAAAAAGATTTTGATTCAATTAAAGTGAATGTTTTCATAACTTAGTAAACTTAGTGTTGCTTGACTTTTAAAATCGAAATATGCCGCTTGAAATATCGATTTAGTTACTAAGAATACTTTCGATATGTTAGAGCTAACATCGAGTATTTTGTGGTATATACTGAAAAATTAAAAAAGGCAATTTTTAGGCAGATAAGTTGTCTGTCGAAATATATCAAATATAATAAAACTTGCAAGCTAATTCGTGCATAAAGTTGAAATTTTTGATCTTGAAACTAAAAGCATTCAAAATGGCTCAACAACCAAGCGCTGACGAGTTACAAGTATTAAAAGAGAAAAAGTTGTCCATGACGCTTGGTAAATTAAATATTCAATTATGTATTGTATATACATATATTACCAAAGAGTTATTTTTCCTTTTATTATTGCACAATATGCAGAAGCGTATTATGAGCAATATGTGATGCCTAAATCAACCAAACGGCAACAAAGAATAAATACGCATACGATGAAGCTTCCACTTGGTATGTACAATTTTCAAGCAATTTACGAAAGTATAGCTAAAACGGCACATTCAACCCGTAGAAAAGTATTATCAGATCTTTGTGTTACCAAAGCAGGAGCGGCAGGAGAGATACAATCGTTATATGCGAACTCACTTCTTTGCTCCAAGCTATTTGAAACAGCACAAGCCACGGCAACCTGGACCAGTTGTCCAGAAGATTAAAGACGAGCAAACTAAGCCGGCAACCTAATGATGACAGCCTAACCTTCTTTAAGATAAAGGACTGAACAAAAAACTAACACTCATTTTAATTGAACTCGGCTAATAAAGAGAGGGAGAGAGAGAGTGCGCATTTAAATGAGCCAAAAACATGACATGCTTCAGAAATTCTTATGAAAATATTTTTTGTTTCGTGATTTGATTAAGAACCGTCCATTTTTGGAAATTCTCATACAAATTGCTTATTTAAATTCTCGTTTACTTTGATTTTAAGGTAAATATTTTGCTTGCGCCATGTTATATTTGTTGCTTTCAATTGATTGACCCATCCCACTTTCTGTTGAATCTTAAATAATGTTATGATACATTTTGGCTAACATTCTTGTGAATAGATTTCATTGGAATTATTTACAAATTTATCCTATCTTGATTGTTTCTTTGTGATGGCATCATATATTCATATTTCAATGTGTTTACTAACATCTAAGGGCGATGAAATTTAATATTATTACAGCGAATTAGGTTGGAAATATAATTTCATGTTAATATTGTGTTATTACATGAATCAAAGTTTTCTGCCTCAGTGCCACTTAAGATTCATTAAATGACAGTCCAACTGCTTGGATATCGATTCCGATGCTATTAATCATCAGTTCCATATGTATATCTGGTTAAATGATATTTAGCTTTGCTTAAGAAAATCAATATCAATCTTCAAATGCCGTCTGGCACTTTTGTTGATTGTTTTTCATTATGTTTATGGTGACAAATCGCATCTGCCTGTGCAATATTTTGGCTGACCAAGTTTAACCAAACGATACATCACACAATTGTGTGTGTGTGTGTGTGTTAGGGTATGTGTAGGCTGTGTCTTTTCATTCTGCCCTTCTATCCTATCAACATTTATGCACCTTCAAATAAATTTCTGCTTGCACAAAGTCAGTTAGGAAGGACGGTTGAGATACGCCTGAAAAGATAAATATGTCGTAAAAGTTTTTTATTTGCGTTTTATTTTTGATACAGCAAATGACTAACTTGTTGGCTGACAGTCAGACAAAAAGACAGAGGGGGAGACCTAATGCCCATAGCCAGCAGGTGAAGCAGCAAAAAGACGCAAAGCGGAAGAGGAACGGAGCGAGAGCAAGTAAAACAAAAAAGCGGGTGAAGAGCCAGTGACAGGCGAACAACGTCTGTCACGCACAGACCGCCAGTTGGCCCAATGCGGGCGCCAACTGCTTTCACTCCCCCGTTCAGCCTCACTACACGCCTTCTCGCAGCTTTGAGTGGAAACTTTAAAAAATAAAAACACAAAATGACAATGTGCTTGTGATTTAAGCCGATTATTGTATGCACTTAATATGAGACCTTTATTACGGATTACCCAGTTGATTTTTAAAAAATGCAAGACAAACAGACAATTTAACTTAAAGTATGTGCAATAATAATTAATAATTTTTTGTACAATTATTCACTTTTTTAATCCTTTTGTTATTGCAAACAAAAATATATAATCTTGTATCAGCTCATTAAATGATCAATAAGTTTTTTGGTTCGGTTATTTGTGAACTTCACATAAGCAACATATCTGTTATTCATAATTTATATAATTTCTAAGCCAGATTAGTTAAGAAGTGCACCGATGTGTTGATAGGGTATATGCAACAAGCAGCTGGCAAAGCGCAAATAAAACAATAAACTGGCCCTTTTCTTTTTCAGTCGGCTCCAGTTGGCAGTTGGGCGTTCAGAGTGCCACGAAAAGGTCAACTGGACACTGTAGAGAGGAGGAGGACCGCAAGTTTTTATTACGCATATAATGCCAGCGATTTGGCCCGCTCACTCACTCCCTTTACTTAGTTGAATGTAAAGGGGAGTGAAGGAGGGGGGGGAGGTCTCTGCATCAATTTTATACATTTAATTTTTAATGCCGGTGACACAGTGACATCAAATGTCAACGAGCTGCAAAATAAACACAAGCCAAGTCCAGGCCAGTCAGCCCGCCAGCCAGCCAGGCACTAGCATAAATATGTTTTTAGGGATGAGCGTCCATTGGGAGCAGCGATGCAGTGCAGCACAGCGTAGCAGAGCAGAGCAGAGCAGAGAAAAGTAAAGCGCAGCGTAGCGAGTAAAATGCTGGAAAATAAACCATAGCATACATTTGGGAGCCGTTGCCGCAGCTCTGGTGAAAATTTGCGAGTTTTTGTGTGATAATAACATATGTAAGTTGCTTGCTACAAGTTTGAATGCGTCCATATATGTGTGTGTGTGTGTGTATTCGTATATGCTCTATAAGCTGCTGACTGCTGACACAGCGTGGCAACAACAAAAACCTTTTTAAAGCCGGCGCTCAGACATGGCTCAGAACTTAAAATGAAGTTTAAAAAGTATGTTTATGTGTGTATGTTTGTGTGTGAGTGCGGGTGTATTTAGCACCGTCAGGCAGGCAAACAGAAGGTCAACAAGGATGGCACGTATGGAGGTGTAAGCAGCATCGTGTATCTGTGAGATACATTCGAGTTAATCGTCGTAAAAGCACTTCAAAGTCAATTAGGAGTGGTTCAAAGTTCATGGAAATTGTTTTGTTTTTAGTTTGTTTCACTTGGGCGTGTTTTTTCTTCCACAAAAATAAAACTGTCTACCAAAGCCAGAGTTCATCAAAGAGTTTGGACAGCAATCGGAAGCCTACTGAGATTTTATTTGACATCAACAACTCAAAAGAGTCTCATAAATACAGTTGTGAAGTGAAACTGCAACTCAATCTCTCAAATTATTCTGTACGCTACATTCATATTAATATGCTGCTCATTTAATTGCGTTTTTGTCATTGTTGGCTGTTGGTGTGAACTTGTTGCCTTTTGCAATTTGCAGTTGAATAAATTATTAACACTTTGACCGCATCAAAACTGTTATAACGCTATGAAAAAAATATGCATATATGTATATAAAATCAATTAACTTTTTATAATGTGACACAACTGTGGTATAAAACTTTTAAATTATGCTATTACCTTGCGGTGCGTTATACTTTTTTAACTCTACTTTGCGCAATATACGTAAAATATAGATTTATTTCATAATTGGTGATGAGCTATTATTGTTTGCGGTCACTTAAAACATGTGATTGAAATTATTGTCAACAGAATTGATATAATTCCCTAAATATATATATACCACACAAGTAACTTAATTTGTTAAAATAATTTGATTAATTTGTTTTCACTATTATTCCTAATTTTAAACAATAAGTTGGAAACAAACATCCGTCAATTTTTGATAACAAATAAATTAATTTGTTTTTCACTTCTATTAAATTTAAGCTTTCAGTAGATTTCATGTTTAGACTAAGCCAAATAATCATGTTTACTGCTTTCTAATTTCATTTGGCTATACAATAAATATTCTCGAAAGAACACATTCACAATAGTCAACGATGTAACAATAGGCTTTCACAGCCACAACAAAATATTATGGATATCTTTGTTTTCTTGGGGAGATTGTGTTTGCTTAAGAGCAGCCACGTGGCTACAAAACACCAGAATGTCTGCTTGCAGCAGGCCCAGTTGGCATTACGAGCTGGATTTGGAATTTTCAAGTATTTGGCTTTGGTAATTTACACGCTGGCAGGCATGCATAAATTCCACATTCCAATCCCCAAAAAAACCTAGCTTGCAACTGTTTTTATTGCCACACATTAACCCACACCAACAAATCATGTGTCAAAATCAAAGTTAATCCCTTTGTGTTATGTACAGCAATTGAAATTATGTGCTTAAAGGCTTTAACTTAGCCAAACAAAATACAAATACACATAAAGCCAAAACGGCAATGTTGTTGCATTATATCCCCCAATCGCAGCACAAATTGCGTATGTTACCTCCTGCCACAATTTGTTGTGCATACAATCCACACATACATACACATATAAATATCTGCTTTTTTTTTTCATCTGCTGCCATTATTTTTGTTTTTATTGCGCAATACACGAAAACAATCATAAAAAAAGGCAGGCAACAAAGAATTGAGAAACGGAGTCAACAGAGGCGCAATTTGAAACAACTGCGGCAGGCACTTGAACCCAAAACGGCTGACAGCACTAACAACAACAACAGCAACACAAACAACAATAACATATATGTACATATGTATGCACATACAAACAGCAACAAACAATAACAGATTTATTGCATATTTCGCACTGGTAATTGAGATTAAACAGTTCAAAAAAGCAGCCGCTTGGCATTTCATAAACCCGCAGGACATACACACAAACACAAACACACACAGATACAGTACATACATACGTGTGTGCCCATAAAGCAACGCATAAATTTAAAGGCTATCGTTTGCCCCTTTGTCCAGTTCCCCCCGTCCGTAAAACCTTTCAACTTTTTTCTTGTATTTTTGTTGTTTTGGTCTGTTTGGCCGTAGGTCATCATTTTCTGGTCGCACAACTTGCATGTAATTCGTTTTAATAATTGTCAAGTTGGTGCCTTTATTTATTGCAAACTTTTAATAATTTAATTGCCGTTGCCCGCTGGCAAAATTGTTGCCGTTGCCGTTGCTGTTTCAATTGCTGGATTTGCCGCATTCGCATTTAATTGATAAATGCGTCGGGCGGTCAAACGCGTCAGGCGCTCGCTTTTCCAGCTGTAATTATAGACGATTTGAATAATTCAATGTTCAGTTCTTGGCACAGTCATTGCGTTTTGTTTACGCAATTAATTGTGCGGCAAAAAGCACTGCACAGTGTCTGTAACGCACAAATTGACCAATAAAGGGAACATATTCAACTAAAATTAAAAAAAAAAAAAATACTCGATGTCAAGCCTTTGAAAAAGATTGAAGCGCCACCACAATAGTAACCTTTTGACTACTGTTCGTCAAATTGAATCATGAACCCAAAACTAAAAGCCCGCTAAACTCAGATTTTTCTTATGGAAACTTCAAAAAGCTGAATTTGCATTTTATGGTATTTCAAACAATACCTTTTGACTATTTGCCTCTATGTAATTACAAATAAATTTAGCTTTGTGTTAGTCTGGCACCACAGTGCTATCGGGTTGCTTGGTCATCATCTGTTTGGCGTTCTCAACTTCAGTTGTGCACTGTCATTTGCTTGATAAGCATTCCACACACACACGCACACACACATTCACACGTCCGGCCACGCCCAGCGTGCGACACGACACTGTCTGACACGCCCACCCTCCCACCCATCACCTCCGACACCCGGCATCAGAAACCAGCATCAGCAAGCGGCGCCCCTATGTGGTGCATAGTTTGTCGCTTTGGCTGTCGCTCATAAGCAATTCATGTGTTTGTAAACAGTTCAATTTAATTTTAGTGCCGCGGGTGCGAAATTGCTGCTCAATTATTAAGGCAAAGAATTATTAGAGTGGGGACTTGAACTCGCGGCCAAAGGACTTTTGAGGACCTGCCTGAAAAACTCTCTCTCCTCGCTCACTCTCACTCTCCCTCTACTTCTGTTTCATTCTCTCCGTCTGGATGGCTATTAACATTTGCCTAGGCCAGGGCTTATGACTTGAAATTTCATGTCTATGTGTGTGTGTGAGTTTTCATGGAAGGCGCAGTTTGGGCACATAATTGCGGCAAAACTGTGAAGATAAATTACCCAAACTCAAAACTTTGACCTAAGCGCCGTTTCCCTGAGTAAGATTAATGATGCGGCAATTGCCAGCCATATAAACGGCAACTATCACAGCAACAATAGCAACAACAATTCCGACAACTTTATGGGATTTGAATCAAGGGCTGTTGTGAGCGCTAGTGTGTGTGGGATTGAGTAGCTCTCACGGGTAACAACATAATCATTTTAACAGTAGGCGCAACTATGAGACGGCGAGAGGGAGCACCACATGTGTCCTGGAACGGCCCGGGCCGTCTAGGTGCGAATGAGTGCATATTAATGGATAGATGGAATAGTCAATTCACACACACTCACTCACTCAGTAAAGGATATACATATACTCTCAGTGAAAGATACATTTATTGCTTTGCCATAAACTTGAGTAATAAATTTTATTTTTATTGTTCGGCACTGAGACTCTGACTCTAACTCTGACTCTCAGGCTGACTGACTGGAATAGGGTAAACAGAAGGTGGTCAAAATAAGTTGAGGAGGGGCTACGACAGCACCTCGTTGAAGTTAGTGAAGAGTGAAGTTTGTGTCTTGCTGGGGTACAGGGCCAAATTGGCATATTTATGGCCAAGAGGTTCGACACGGAAGGCGTTGCCAAAATAGCAAAACGATAAACGACACTTCAATGAACTGAGCCTGAGCCGAGCAGCAGTCCTGATTTATGCCACAAGAGAATCTAACTTTTAAAAGCGACTAAGATGAATGCTTGGAAGTATTTTTCACGCGTATCTTCGTGCCTCCACTCGATAATGGAGTTGAGAAACGAGCAAATCTGAATGCTAAACTTGCATTGTGATATATAAGTGAAATACGCGTGGAAAATCCAATCATATATTATGGCTCCATTGACAAACTGATAACCAATAATTCGAATATAATATTCAATTCATTTCAATCTATTCTCACTGCATACCAACTATATATACAGTGATAGCTATTCATTTGTTCTTAAATAAAGTGAAAGATTTGTAATAACTGAGTTTTCAACAAACATCACAGACACTAGTCTTATTTATACCTAGCGCTTTGTGGAAGTGTTGCCACGTTTTTTTGTGTGAATTTAATTTCGAATCCATCTTCAATGTGGCAACACTTTGCTCACCACAATTACTTCATTATAAATTACAACGGCGTACTCGTGCCCTGCCGCATAAATGAGGCGCACTGAGCTTAGCTGGTGTTACCCAAAATTTATGAACTTGTGGCATGATTCTAGCTAATCACGTGACACATCAAGCAGAGCGCAAAATAGCATTATTTAAATATCTTAATGCGTTTAATTTACGACTATATGCCATGTGGAACATTTCTATATGTGCGTGTGTGTGTGTGTGCGTATAAATACTTATATATTCGTCTGCATGAGAATATTCAAATTTTGTCCAGGTGTATAATTAAATTGGATATTGCTAGCGACTCAAGCGATATTTCGGCACGCACAGAACCTAAAACAGAAACACAAAAAAATAACAAAAATATTATTACTGCAGGTGAAAATGTTTTAAGGGATTTGAACTTCCAACTGGGCTGTTAAAAAAGGGCCATTGTCGCCGTTGCCTGCTGATTATTCAGAGCACTTGACCCCCAAAAGCGGGGTCTAAATACAAAAGCACAAAGTTGAGTCTTAAAGTCGAGACTACATGTTATGTGTCTGTGTGTGTGTGTGTGTGTGTGTTTGTGTGTGTGTTGAGTTATATAACTCAGCCAACTAACTAGCTGATACATTGCAACCAACCAAAGTCCCCAGGCAATTTTCGTGGTATGTGTGTCAATGACCCCCTTGGGGCCAAAACAGCGGTAAGGGTAAGGGTAAGGGTAGACTGGGTCGGTCTACCAATGAACGAACGTTATAAACCTAATTAATGTATTAAACTTGCAAGATGTGCTACATTAGAGGGAATGCCTAAATAGCTTTAAGGGTAAACATACATTTATCTACTTTGTGTTTATGTGGGTTTGACTGAAAAATAACTATTTATTCTGTATGCCCGTGTCTTAAGCATAACTTTATTTAAATTTCTTATAAAATTGTGAACTTAAAACTCTCATAGAATTTAATTTTAAAACCAATTTATCATACTTATTTTCATATTCTTTACCTTTCGACTTCAAGAAATCGCTGCTTCCGCTGTATATGTAAAACTTCTATCTTAAATCAAATAAAGTATTTATTAAAAAAACAATATTTTAAAACAAGGATTGACCTAACACGTAAAACCTTCAATTCTTACTGAGTTACTTAGTTACTGAGTTGCCCTCGTATGTGCCGCAGTATGTCGGTTGTCGTTTGTATAGCGGTTCTCTCATTAAATGCGTAAATTTAATTGGCTCCACGTCGCACGCTTCGTATAATTAATGACGTGAGTCACAGCCACAGAAACAGTCAGAAAGTAACATAACCGAAAATAACAGAGCACAGAACACCAACTGAATTTTACTCAACTGAAGTGTACAGAATTGAAGAGAGAAAGGCAACGTCATCTGAATAAGTCATAAGGTCCTGACTTTCCAAACAACAATAATACAAATACTAGCAACAACACCAACAACAACAGCAACAATAGCACTCGGCACAAATAAGCCATATCTGTTTCGTATTCGTATTGACTGGGAGTTCACATGGCCAGGCAAAAAGTTTGCTTGAGTTTTCAACTGCTATCAAAATTGTCCTGTGCATACCAAAAAACCTGCAATAACAAACACACAATTGCAACTGTCACACATAGACACATAAGAACGCACAGATACACACACTATTAAGAGTAGTATGTATTTTTCGTATATGTATTTGGCAACAAAATTTAAAAGGGCAATACGTGCAGGGCATATGCCGGCGAGACTTCCTGTCGAGGACAAGCGATGACTGCGACTACGACTCCAACTAGGATGTTGAGAATGAGCTTGAGCTTGAGCATGAGGACCATCGCGAGCACAAGCACGAGGATGAGGACGAAGTCGAGGCAAAGGGTTCGCAGGATTTAGGACAACTATGTGAGGTCCACGCGTGTGCATACCAATGGCAATGTTGGCAAACATTTTAAAAAGCCAAAACGGAACTCGCAACTGGTAGCTACAAATGCAACTTATGCGGGGAACCTGTCCTGTAAAACTGCACCAAAGAAAATGGCAAGAAGTCCGACAACAAAGTATATACACGACTATGAAATACCCAAGATTTTACCAAAATAAATATTAACGAGTATTCAGCAACTTTATAGTAATTGCATACAAATTGCCCTAACAAGCAAATCCATTAGACCAAATATTTATATTAATGAGTTTAATATCAAATTCATAACGTTTACATGGAATATCCCAAGTTACTGGAAATTGAATAAAAATTAAAACCATTTCTAAGAAATACATGAGATAAATTAATAAACTTATGAAGATATGATATTAAATTGGTAACAATAAAGTTCTTAAGGATTCAAGGATTTGATTTCAAATTGCATATTACAATATTTATTGCTTCCAACACTAGCTTTGTCTGCACGTCCAGTGCAAGACTTTTCGCTACAGGATATCGAACAGGAACAAGCAAAGGCAAGTTCCTGAAATTGCTCGCACTGCGTTGGCATGTGGTGTTGCTGCATGGCTTGTTCTTGTTGCTGCTGCTGCTTTTACACAATTCGATAATAAATATTACAAGCTAGACAACAACAACAAATACAATAACAACAACAACAAAAGACAAAGAGAAAACAAGAAAGCAAAAGAATTGAAGAAAATTCCACAACTGAAAGAAAAAACATGAAAAGCGAAAAACGCAAAGTTGAGCGCACAAAACGAGAGAAAACAAATTAAATTCGGTTTGCCGTTGCCGTTTGTCGCTTTCTTATTCTATTTCCTATTATAATTTTCTTTCTTTTTTTTTGTAATTTTCTTTTTACCAAAAATTTTTAGCAATTACGGGGCGTGGCTGGGGGCTCTAGCCGAGGGCAACAATTTGCATAAGTTAACAACAGGGTGGTTGGCAGCTAGAGAGCGTCGCATTGATTAAATGCGTGAACGTGAAACCAGAGTCAACGATAAATATATATTGTATGTGTTTCGGATCATTGTCAGTCTGCGCCGCAAGGTATGCTATGATTTTTGCTAGTGCCCCAGCAGAAATTCAATGGAATCCAGAATTTGCTTTGTGCTCTTTTATGAAAAAGCGAGACTCTAAAGAGGATTATCGTCGATTCATAAAGCAAAGTTGATTTAATAAATGAAATTCTGTCGCTCTGAAATATTGTGGTCAATATAAGAATCAAAAAAAATATATTGGTGTTATATCAAAGCTAAACGCAATTTATTGAAATGGAAAAACTCCTAAATTGATGACACCTTGACAACAAACACTGATTAATATCGATTCGAACTCTCTTACTGTGCAATTTCAAGATGTTATTGCTAGTTAAATTCGTCAGTTTATACTAAAATACACGTTAGAGTACAATTTGTATACCCTGAACCCATGTAATGGGAAAAGGTTATGTATTTTATATGTATTGCTTTCTTTGAACATTGATTTTATTCGTTTCATTAATTAGTTGTAAAAATTTGATTAATTCGTATAATGAATATCGCATTTAATGCCATATTTATTCCATACTTTTATACACATATCATTTGCTGGTCTTCGAGCGTATCTCAGATTCGTTATATTTGAAAAATATCGTACTTTTTGAATTGCCGTTGTGTTTTTTTGTTTGCAGTTGTCGTCGTGTATGTATTTGCTTTGTCGTCTTGAAAAATGTTCTTTTTATGCTTCATTACGTCGCGTCTTCCTGCTGTCACTTTTTTTTCTTTACATTTCGTTTAACATTTGTCACTTTTATAGCTGAATGTATGTTTGTCTCTGTGTGTTTGAATGTGTGTTTAAATGGGTCCAAATGTATGTATGTATTCGGGTGTGTGTGCATATTTGTGTGTACAAACATATGCCTTGCAGCTGCCCATCTTTATTTTGGCTTGTATTGTTTTTTTTTTTTTTTTGCTGCCAGTTTTGTTTTTGTTTTGTGATTTTTTATATTACTGTTGTTATATTTTTGTCGGTAGCATTCCATCAACAGCTGCTGCTGCTGCTGCCATACTCTGAACACATTGTTCAGCCTCTTTACAACTTGATTTAAGGTTCAGTAGATATGTCGCTATTGCGTTCTGTTTCTGTCTTTATCTCACTGTCTGCCAGTTTGCCCATTCCGCTTATTCTGACTCCCATCTCTCGTTTCCTGACAAATGTCATGTTCAAAATGTCGACTGAACTTTTGACTTTTGACAATGTCGCTGAATTGATAGATGGACTGGATAATGTAAAGAGTCAAGGTCGACCGACATTTTCGCTCCAAATGCACTGCTAAAGCTCAATCATGATATAGTTGAACTATCAGTTTGCATTGTGGCGCCAGTTTCTTAATATTATATGATTGAGCTGGATTGGATGAGCTAAGACTGTTTTGGGTTCATTGCTCATTGGATCGAATTCACGTCCTTCACGTAGACTACTAACAAAAATGCTTTTAGGCACAAAATTAATGTTCAGCTGTAAATATTTATTTTATATAGAAAAAAAGCTACCTAATAATTATACCATTTTTTCCAACAAATCGAACTCGGTTAAATGTTGTGTCCTAAATTATAGCCCGTAACTAATAATTGATACCTGTTTACCATCGATGATAATATAAAATACGTGCTTGAAGGCCAGCAATTGTTAATTTATTTGTTTACAATATGTATTTCGAAATTCAAAACCAGAATTAATTTAATTTACGCACTTAAAAATGATTTATTGCCACCTGACTCATGGCAGAAATTGTTTCATTCGGTTTAAATTAAATATGTTGCCTCTTATTATCCGTTGTTATAAACGAAATTAACTTAACTTAAAAAAGAAGCCTTTTCTCTCTATCCTTATCATTAATTTATACAATATCTTGTCATGCTTAAAATACTCTCACACATTAAAAAGAATTTTGTCAAAGTCTTTTTCAGTTAATTAAACATTTGCTCGTTTGATTGCCTGAAAAAGTGCCTGCTTAAGCCCCAACTATTATTTGTGCTTATAGTATTTTTACTTTGTTGTGTTGAGGGTTGGCCATTAAGCCTTCATTGATCTGCCATGAAATGGTTCGAGATGGGGGCGAAAAGCTTGCTCTCAACATTCAACTGAAACCACATTAGCGTGTTAAACTGCTTAACACAGACAAACACAAAAGCAAACTGAACATGAACCTGAGCCCCCCTGACAGTAGCCAAAATCATATCCTCTGCAACAATGCAAAGCTGAAGGATTCCAGTGTACTGTATTTGAACATTTGAGCTTAGATGGGCGCAGAATTTGGTCCATGATTAGGGGCAGGACTCGTTCGCCTAATTGAATTAATCAGCTTCATTATTTTGGGCTATTTAGCATTAATGTATTTACGTGCATGTTTCAATTAGGACACTGAGCAGCATTCAGCAGCTGCCTTGCAAACAAAAGCCCAACATAAATTCCAAGACGCCGAATGTGTAATATGTATATATATATATATGTTCATTGTACTATAAGTATATCTTGTGGTATAAATGTACAAATGTATATGTTTTGTATTAAAGAAGAGCTCTGTAAACGTGTCTTGGACTTTGGAATTTATGTGGTTACGTGCAAGGCATTTGGCCAAAATCACAGACTGACACACACACACACACACACAATGAGAACAATATTTCCTGTGCAGGTTCTGCATGTCCTTAAGTGTGCAATGGCATTTGAGTCATGCATACATTAATGTGATCATGAAGCGAGCCATTATTGAAATTGGTTCACAATAACAAACAGACAAATAACCAAAACTTCACCTGAATCCGGAATTAACAAATATTTGTATCACTATCTGTCCGTATTGTTGTATGTATGTATGTGTGTGTGTGTGTCAGTGTGTTGGGGTCACAGATGCACATGTGTATATGTGTGGCTTAATCTAAGAAATAACAATTTGGTTTTCATATCATAATTTAACACAAGTCGCAGTACTGCTGGACTTTAAGTCGCATCGAGTTTTATTCATAATTGTATTGTAAAATTGTGGATAAGAATTTCCTATTGAATTTTAATGTTGTACTAAACAGGACGAGACATTTTATACTATTTCAGTTTTATTAATCGAAATCAAAAACATATTTTAACATATGGTTTCAAGCACATTATACACTCGAATATGCATTCTATGTCCTTTGAATCGGTTTTGCGTATAAATATCCAATTGATAAGGATGATGATGATAATGAAAAGATCATCATCGCCTAATGCTTGTTTTTGTTCAAATAACGCAAGCAATCAATGCCAAAGTGCCGGGCCAAACAGGTGACAAGGCGCTGAGCCCAGCTACATGAGTATGAAAAATATCTATAAGATGAGCAGACAACGGAGCAAACCACACACCCACACACACACATATGCACACACATTTATTGTATTATTTTCAATAAGCAGTCGACATATTGATAACAAAAGCTTTGATATATATGCACACAGAGTCATGGGTAGAAAATATTGAATATCTCCCAAGCACACACACACTAACTGACTCATACACCCACACAAAGGATCTGGGAACGTCGAAGCATAAAACATTTTGAAATTGTGAAAAAATTGTATGGCTGCGGCATTGTATTTGATTTTGTATTGTCCGTGGGTGAGTTAGAGTGTGTGTGTGTGTGTGGCTGAAGTAGAAATCTCATTGAACATATGTTGAAATGTCTAACGCTGTTGCCGTGGGATTAGACTACGGTCTGCTCCAGAAACTCCATTATACATATGTATGAAGGGGCCACAAAGTGGGCAGCTGGTTGGTTGAGATGATGGCAAAATGATATGACTATAAATGCAATCCACTAACCACAAAAAACCATTTAAAACTGCCAAACCCAAAAGTATAAAATACATAAAGAAAAATATCCTGCTGCACACGACGCGACGATGCAACGATGCAAATGAGAGCGTGTTTTCGACAAAGTCAACGGCATCTCCAACTGCTGGTTGCAGCATCTTCGATGCCATAAAACACTGGGTAAAACGTCGCTTTGTTGCACACACACATTCCCTTCCCTCTCCTAGCCCAGTATATATCTATCTGGATGTATGTATGTGCGCTGTGCTGTGCTTCTGCTGCTGTCACCTAATCCCTTTTTTCAATAAGATTTAAATTTGCATTTGACACATATTGGACGACGACAACGCCAGCGACAACGTTAACAACGACAACAACAACAACAATAACGACGACGACGACGACAAACAACGATTGCGAATCCGAATACGAATAAATATTGAAAACGGGCGAATAAAAATGCAACATTTGACAGCTCGAAGATTACCTGCCCTAGAAAAGAAAACATTCATATGTTACGGAAAGCTGATTACACACAAAGCAATAAATATGATTAAAGTACTTTTATGAGCAGCACCAGCTTCTTTTCTTAGAATCCCAAAGTACACCAACATAAGAGAGTTATACAAGATTTAGATTTATAAGCATTACAACTCTTCCTTACTGTTGAAAGCTAAGGTAAGTAAGATAATAATAATAAAATTCAAATGAACAAAAATATATTATTTATTGATCAATAAAAATCAAAATACTAATGATTTACATATTTATATATATTTATGTATGTATATTTATTTTCAACATAGAAATTTCCCTTTTATAATCATTGAGACAAGATTAAGAAACCCTTCTCTTTTAATAATGAGTGCAAAAATATTGTATGCCCCAAGATTACAATAAAAATAATAGTAATAAGTTTTTAATACTTCTGACTTCTATTCTTAAATCACATCCCAATAGCATTTAACCAAAAATATGCCATTATACCCCAGTCTTTACAAGTGTTTACCAAAAACCATAACATAAGTGAGAATGCAATGTGCTGCACATGAAAAAGAAGGCGCAAAGAAGAATGCTAGTATGTGGTAAGTTGAATGGTTGTGTGAAGAACTGCATAGCTATCTGGCAGCCAGTTTGGAAAAGGTAGCGTAAAAGAAAATGCTCGTTATTAGCATAGCTGAGCAAAACAGTATAAAACCCTTGGATTGGGATGGCTTTGGTTAGTTGGTCGTTGGGTTGTTGGGTACGATGACAGGTAGATTGCTTTGCTGGCTGTTAGGGTTGCTTTGGATTGGTTTGGTTTGGGTTGGGTTGGGTTGGGTTGCGTTGGTTAGTTGGTGGCGATGGCTGACATGTTATGTGATTTGATTTGGTTTCACTCTATGCCAAAGACAGAGCGCATTGCGATGGGGTAAGTACGTTTTGGTACGGAAACCTCATTAGCTGGCATTCCATAAGTCAGCGATGCAAATGCAAATGACAGAAACAATGTTCCAAATAGCTGACACAAAGCTTCAACACTTTAGAAGGGCAATGCCACAAGCAATGTAGCTAAAGCTTGATTAAAGTTCCTTAAGTAACTGATTGCCAATTGATTCGGTATCGCATTATGCATTCGCAAATAAAGCATAAAGATTAGATTTTTAAATTTTAGAAACTTTTTAATTGGTAGTAAGATAATTCCATGGAGGAATACGTCTCGAGCTTCTCGGACTTCATGTTTAAAATATAATACATGAAATATTCCCAGCACAATGCCGCTCTTAACACACATTTTTTACTGTTTTGGCGTGCTAACGATATAAAATACAGAACGTGAATAATTTAAACATTTTGTTATTCTCAACTTTTATATTGTGTCATTTGCCTTTCGTAGTATGCTCAACTTTCTGCGATCAATCACATTCCTTGCACTTTTCTATACACGTGCATAAAACATTGAATCACAGTTGTCTTTTTGTTTTTTCAGTTTCTAACAACGTGATTTAGCTATTCTCTTGCACTCTAATTGTGTATCGGGTAACATTCAATTTCTATCCTGTATTCCCATTTTTGCAGCTATAGCTTCTCAACTTCCTAGACCTTTGTCCCCATCCGCAGTTTGCCAACATACATTCGTAGCTACTATTGTATCTCATGTATCCGCCTACTTGGCTCGCTTTATTAAAACTATGTCGTTTTAAACTGGCCCTGCACTTGGCATTCATAGATAGAAAAACGGACCCTTCTTCTTCAAGAATGCTTTCTTTTGAATTCATTTATTGTTGTGGGTTTTATATGCCCTTTAAAATGTGTATTATTATTAAACGGGGTATAATAATGTTTAGAAAATATATATATAAGTATAAATATGAAAATTGTCAATGTACAAATAAGACATATTATTATACTAAAAATCACCTTAAATTAAAAAGTAAAAAGTTCTCCAGAGCATTTAAGAGTCTCGTTGTCTCTTCGGTAATACTTTAACTGGTTTTGCTTCTCTCTAAAAATCTCCACATTCAAATATAGTTTTATATCTTCTTTTTTGTTATTCTTTATTTAGCCGTTTTACCATTCAATTTACCCAGTTAATAGAACATAACGCCCACGATCCAAAGGCCGTTTTTCGAGCAGCATGCCTGGGAAATATGTTGGGGGCCAATTTAGTGTTTTGCACAACGAGCCAGCGAGTTTACGCCTTGCAAAAGAATTGTCAAAAGGGATAGAGAGAGCCCCCTTACCCCGTTTCCCTACTAGTGTTTGTCATCCCACGTCTGTCGGCTCAATTTCCATAAATAGATAAAAGAATGAAAAGAAGCTGCCCCGTCAAATATGTTAAATAATAAACTATTTTTCATTTTTATTATTTGTGTTTTACCCTCGTCTCTGTCTACGCCTAGTTGTTTTTTGTTCTGTCTTTGTATGCGTATCAATGGCCAAGCGCTGGGCATTAGACAAATGTGAATGTGAATGAAAACATGAATATGAAGGAAAATATGTGAATGCGTAGTCTGTGAATGTGGCTCAGTCGAGCGTTGTTGGAATTCCTTGACGCACATTTTTGCGGCTTGCGCTTGCCACATGAGAGGTAGCAGCAGCAGCAGCAGCAGCAGCGGTTGTCTACTCAAGTACAACACCAAACAGAACCCCTACAACACACCCCCTAACGCCCCCTTCTGCCATTTAGCGTTTTTGTTTACACAGCCATGCCAATTTAAATCTATGTCAAAACACACGGCTTAGTTGAGGTTTATTTATATGTCGGTCTGTCTTTGACTCTCGCCCATTGCTCTTTGTGGCGAGAGGGGTTCGGGTCGGTGGAGTGGATGGTCTGTTGCCGCCATGCCCGCCACCCGCAACGCCGCAGACCCCCTGCCAACACTTTTAAACCGAATTCAATAAAAAATGCAAACGCTTCTTATTTGCCTATTCGGTCGTCACGTAAATGGATCTTTTGCACTATCTTCATAATATTTGATTTATTAGTTCGACTTCTTTCTTGGGTTTTGTTTTTCTTATTCAGCCGGTTAAAAGCGGTGTTCGCTTCTGACTGAATTATAATTTAACCATATCCTTGACACTGTCCAAATAGATTTGGCAAACGCATCAAAAAAATGAGACAATTTTAAAATATTAAACAAAATGACCTTTAAAGCTTGTAGTGTTATATTTTTTGACTAAATGTGATATCTTTTTGGATAGACGGTGCAAAATATTACCCTAATAGTTTTTATATATCTGCCTAAAAGTCAAATTTTTTAATTTCAACTTAGTTAAAATGTGGATAACTATAAAAAAATAAATAATTCTTAACAATCATTGGAATTATTAAATGGCATTTTAAAGAAAAAATTCTTCTACGCTATTTATTTTATTCAAAAAATAAACTGAACCTATAGTTTTCCAGTCTGAATTCATACAAATTATCAAATTACTTGTAGTTAGTATAAATAAATAAATAATATGAAAAATTTATTCAAATAATTAATTAATGACGTCGAGCCTTCTAACGAGGAAACATTAAATTTAAAAAAAAAAGAATGCACGAGATATTTAGAACAAAAACTCTTCAGCATGCCTTAAGGAGTTTTTTTTATTTATTTATTTATGTCTCCTTGTCAGATAGAGTCAGTCCTAAGTAAGTAATGTTTATTAGTATATTGTGCATAATTCAGCTTGAAGTTAATCATGGCTAAGTAGCTCAAATAATTCAGATATTCGAAATTTTCATGGAGTCTATCAATTTGGTCTGCTGTCAAAGGTATTCAATCATTTGCGGTGCGGTTTCCTTTTGGGCCTTTGTAAACGCCCAGCAGACATCAAAGTCTGTCTTTGTACCACGATTTAACTGACAGTTCTTTATGCTTGCTGTTGTTGGCAGCCTCGAGGGCAGCCAGTCAAATAGGCAAACAATCCGACAGAAATCTAACTGGAATTTATATGTTTATGAAATGTTAATAAGCTGCAATAAACATGACTGAATCAAAGAATTCTTAGCACAAAAGTGAAAGACCATAAATGAATGGCATGTAGGCCAAGTTCGTAGTAGCTGACATTCTTTACCAAAAATAATAGACAATAATTTTCACGCCTGGCTAAGCGGTAACATTTTTTGTGTGTTGGCTTAGTTGCTCCCTCTCCACCCCTCCCAAAAAAAAAAAAAAAAACAATATACAGTGACAATCTTTATCATCGCGTTTCTAGTTTCTCCTCAGCCAAACGAAATTCAAAGAAATATTGTTTTTATACTCTTGCAAGGAGTATTAATTGTTTTTTGAACATTTTCTGAGAAAAAGAACTTTTATTATAATTATAATATTTTTATTTCTTGCTCTCAGCAATAACTGTAAGAGTATTAATTCTTCACTACTTTCTTCCTGTTTTCGCCGCATGTATAGCGTTATGCCATGGCGCATTCTCATTGTCCGGAGACCGAAGCAAAAACAGATCAATAAACCAAAACAAAGTTTGGTAGGAGAAAAAACTATTGTCAAGAGCAAGGAGCAAAGGCCGAAAGCAAAGTCAGAACCCCAAAAAAAAAAAAAATAATAACAACAATCGCAGCAATAACAACTGTCACAGTTCCCATGCAGATTTGGCTCGAGTAGACCCATAGATTGGCCATAACTGTAGCCGCCTGTCTATTTGTTTGTACAAATAATGTGTAAGCAGACATATTTTTGTCAACGAGGCTTATTCGAGTCAGAGATTTACGTGACAATGGCCCCGGGTCCCCGGGCCCCATTAAACTGACTGGCTAAAAACGGCGAAAGCGGGATTTCTTACGCTCAGGAGGAGGGTGGAATCAAAAACAGCAACAAAAACAATTACGAAACAAGTTCCATCAAAGCTGTGCCTGCTTTTTGAGGGTTCCTCTCTTAAGGGGTGGTGGTGGTGGTTGGGGGGGATGGCAAAGGTACTAGAGCACTGACTGAGGTTTGTCTTTGTCGTTTTGCGGCCAGTCAGTCAAGCCATAAAAAGAAATATAACAGCACCAGGCAGGCCGTGAAGAAACATCAACAAACTGGGTTAGCTTAAAAAATGGGGTGGTGGGTGGGTGGGTGGATACTGGCTGAGTAGTTGCAGCAAGTGGATGGAGGAGATGAGGAGGGGATGGAGATGGAGGCACTCCTCTATTGTTAACGGACCCATTCTGAAATTTTTTTTTTTTTTTTGTTCACCTATGTTACGCTTGTCCTTGTTGTTGTTGTTGTGTCTGTTGCTGCTGTTCTTGGCTTCGGTTATTGTATTCCAAAATGAATGCATGACACATATCCAGCTGCCAGTGTTCCATACACCTATGTATGTATGTATAAATATGTAGGTGCGTTCTACTTTCGATGATGATAACTTAAAGCACAGAGACATAAAGCTTCAACACTTGACTACATATCAAAGCAATCAAAAAAAGATTTATTCAAAAAGGGCAAAGAGATAAAACAAAAAGAGAAAAAAAACCGAGAGGCAATCTGCGAGAAATCATCATAAATATGAATATTGTTAAGGAAACTCACAAAAAAAATACATTTTGGATACATATTTTGGATACAAAAATATTCTTGCACAAATTTCTTAATTTATTTGAATAAATATTCTGAATTTGGAATTTTAAATTAATTTTTACCTACAGTTTAAGATCAACCTTAAGGTTAGCCGAGCTTAAGCTTAAAATTGACTTTTATTCAAACTTATTTAATGAATGAAATTTAATGAAAAGAACTTCCTTTTATGGCAGAACGTTAGCCATATATATTTGTTTAATAAAAGATAATTAAATCATGTTTTGTATAAAAACAAATTCAATGTTTGAGTTTCGATATTTTATTGCTTTGGCTTAGTAGTAAAAACTTCATGGAATGTTGGGGGCAAGTGTCTCCTACGCACCATACAGGTAATAATGACGAAAAAGTATTGAGGAATTAATTAAAACCCTTCTTAACCAATTGAATTATACTGGATAAGATCATTGACAACAAACCATTTTAGATAACCTTTAGGATATTTTTGTCTAGACCAACGGTAGAATTGATCACCTGGCAGCCACAAGAACACACAAACAAGATAACACACACATATTCATATACAACTGTCACGGGCTATGATGGCTCGACATGAAAGTATCCTGTGTTCGATACGAGCTTTTCATTTATTTTTGTACTTCAGGGAGAGCCAAGTCGAGTCACATCCCCCTTCACCACCACCACCGCCACTGCCACCGCCAGTCCCCTCTCAAACCACCTTTTCGAGTATTCAGCTGTGTTCGTCGGTGCCGTCGCTTGTTTATTGGCTGACAAGTGCTGTACGTCCGGCTGCGTTTGCGGAAATGAGCAAATGACTAATGACTGACCAGAGTCAAACGCCCAACAGACAGCAGCACCAAACCCAACGCCCCCCCTCCTCCTACTCAATCCGCATTCAATTCGAGTGGAAGGGGTTGTCGAGTGGGCGGCAATGGGGGGTGAGGGGTTTTGTGTGTGCATTGCACTTCAATTAAAGCAACGCAGGAAATTGAACTTTTAGTGAAGAGCACATAAGAGAAAGAAAGTGAGTGACAGAGAGAGATGAAATTCGATACGGAGACAGCATCAATCGTTACGTTAACATTTGGTTACGTTACTTTGCGTTACGTTACCTACTTGTGTGTGTGGGTCTAGCCGACTGCGCTGGTGGATGAGCTGCTTAAAGCGAGACGCGCGTATCCGTATCCAGTTGTTGCATATGTATGTACTACAATATAGTACAAGTACTTAAGTATGGGCTGCGGCTGCTGCTGCTGCTGATACAGTTTGAAGAGCACTTCACTTTAGCACATAACACTTACTCACACACGCACACCCACACGCACAACAACAATAATTCAAGAGCACAAGCAACAAGAATAATCACTTTGCGTGGCTTTTTAAATTCATCGGTTTGATTTTTTTTTGTACTTTTTTTTTTTAAGCGTTACAACTGCTGTTACAACGCCAACGCATTCACGTCTTTTACGCTCGCCATGCCGCCTTGCGACGTCGACTTACATACGTCGCGGCCAGACTACGTTTACGTGCTGACGACTACTACGCTGCCGCTGCCGCTACCGCTACCATCGCTGCGTCGCTATGCCGCTATGTTGTCGCGCCAAATAACAAACGTGTACTGACATATCCGCACAACATTATGCGCATTTTATGGCCGACGACCTTCGCTTTTTAGTACACCCACGAAGTCGTCGACGACGAAGACATGCAAACGAAGCATAGCATTACAATAAGAAAAACATTGTCCTAGGCGCAACAGACGAACACTTGAAACGTGCCAATAGTGCAATGAGAGCGCTCAACTGAACTGAAAAGAGAGCTTGAGCATGCGCATTTTGCTAGTGTTCATTATTTGCATCTGGCAATGCTGAATGACAAAAAATTCAAAAAGCCTGAACAGTGATTTGACAACGCTTGACAATAAACGTGAATAAAGTGTGAAGTGGGGGAGGCTGGGTCGAAATTGAGTGCGTAGGTCACTGTTGTTATTGTTGTTGTGAGCCCTTTGACCGCAGCTACCGGCCGACAGCTAATAAACTTGCTAAACCCAAAATGTTCGTCGAATTTATTGTTTAACATTTCTTTGCCCCTAAAACTAAGGCTGACAAATCACCACGCACACAAGCAATTTGCAAGTTTGACCACCTCTTCTGCCCTCTCCACAAAAAAAAAAAAAAAACCGTTAGAATGTAGTATAGGTATAAGGTTTAGGTATTTTTTTTTAATGCTCAACCATTTGTTGTTGTTTATTGTGGCTGCTTGGGTTTTTAATAGACAATATTAGCCGGTAGTGATGTTTCAATTAATTTTTAAGGTAACCATCATGAAGAAGAAGATGCAACTTTTGCTAACCAATCCCCCAGGGCGAGAACAGATATTGTAACCGCATGCTAAGATATGATAGCACAGATGCCAAGCCAAGACAAATAAATGGCATGCTGCAAAAGGGTAAATTTTTCACTCTTGGATGGATAGTTTGCGATGAGGCAAGTGGGCGGGAGAAGGGGTGGCTGAGGTTGCATGAAGAAGTGGTTGTTGGCGAGCTTGCGTCCAGCAATGTTGGTCAAGCAGTTGGCTATTAGATGATTAATTCAAAAGACTTTAACCATTTCATTGGATTGGTCGGATAACTTTTTTTTAATAAAATAAAGTATTGTCTAATGCCAAAACAAAAGTGGAAAAAAGTCATAAACTAGTTGAAAGTAAAATGCCTTGCTTTTTCTCAAATATCTAAGCATTCAAATCCCAAAACAAAAATTTTATCATTAAATTTAAAAAAACAAGTGGAAATTCTGGAGTCGGACGCAACCAAATACACTCTGATAGCAGTATAAAAAATGTTTGTAAATAAATAGTTTGCAAAGTTTTGTGGCATGTGGCATGGACGTGGCCATCAAGCGTGCCATTAGAATCACTGAAGATCTAAATAAATGTTAACAGCCATCTGGCTACTAAATGTAGTCACTCGAGGCTGGAGGCTGGAAGCGGCAGGAGTGGGCGTGGCATCCGAAATTTTCAGATTTCAGATGCTTTCAGCTATCTTGCCACCAACTTCAAAGACCTTGACTATAAATATGCGAGAAATACATATACAAGATTTATCGACTTGTTATCGATTTCCCAGCCTCCCAATAAGCGTAGCGCTTCAATCTTGACACTTTTTTCTGACGCAGACATGGACCAAGATATTTGCAAAGTTTCGAGTCTCTAGCTTAAAGGAAAAACAGACAGCCGGACAGAAATCATCGCGCTCAAACCCATATACTATTAACTGTTCATACTTCAATCTCATATACATATGTAAACACTTCTTGCTCAATTCTCAAGGGCTAATCCTTCTTTTTGGACAAACACGCACACACACACACAGGCAGACATATTTGCTGGTACTACAACAATTTCCAGTCAATTGTGCGTCAGCTAAACTCCCTTACAACGAAGACGGTCTTTCACTCTTGCCCATCCTGTTTTTTCACACCCATTTCCTTTTTTTCTACATTCGAGTCGTTGTTCCCCCAGCTTGTTGTGGTTTAATGGATTTGCAGTTTGCAGTTTCTTAACAATTCGATGTTATTTTCGCTCTTTCACTTCCTTTTCGCGCTTTGCCCTTTTCGTGTTCAATTTTTCTGTATTTATCCCTAGCACACAGCTCCTACTTCCTTTTTTTTGGGATGGCGGGAGGCGGGGTGGGGGGCTATGGAGTGGGGTAATTGCTTGCCATTGTTGTGCTTCGATTGCAAAGTTGTGCGCCAAAAAGGTTCCCCCTGGGCCAGCCCAAAGGATGCCCTCAAGGATTCTCCTTGGTATTGCAAATTGTGGTGCATTGTGGTGCAGCCGAGCTAAGCATTTCATAGTATGTGTGTGTGTGTGTGTGCAGTAGACGAAAATCTTTAAGTGTTCTCACAGATATAAATAATTTTGCTCCGATTTTTGTTCGTTCGAATCACAGAACTTCCCTTACTAATTTTATCTCTCTCTCTCTATACATATCTTATAAAAAACTAATATAATTTATATCGTTTTCCTGGCTATCTTAAGGACCGGCGACCGACGCTCTCTTAATCGCACACAATCAGCCCAAAAAGGCAAAAGAAATTTTTGTAATATTTTTTATGGGCCCAACAGACACATCAATTCCAAGAAAAAGGCAAAAACATGTTTAAAGATGTAAACGCAATAAAATAAAATAATAAAAATACAAGTTTTGTCCAGCTACAATTTCCCCACCCTACACTCCGTCGCCCTTTATCCTACGCTCCTTAGAAACTTGCCATGTTTGTTTTGTTTTGTTTGTTTGTTGTTGTTGTTGGGGTAGTTGGGGGAAGTTGGGCTCGAATATAAACTGTTCCAAGTTATCTAAAGTGTTAAATCACCTGATGCCGTCAGCATGAAATTTACGCACATAAATCTTTAAGGGCAAGCCCAAAGCTCAGTCCGGGACTGAGAATAAGCCCCAAATAACATAAACTAAACATAAGCAGGCCCAAATTCAAACGAGGTGAGTTTATAATGTTTCGACATTGAATAACTTAAATAAACATAAATAACTTCTTTTTAGTTCTACTTCTACTAGTTTTTGCTGCCGTCAGAAGATTTGTTTTACTTTTAAGAAAAAACCTTTAAATGCGTTTTATAATATTAAAGCATTGCTTTAACTTTTATATTAAAAAGCACGAGCTATTAAATGTTGGATTGTTAGAATTAAATAATTTAAATATTTATGTAAAACTTTTCAATTCAATATTATTATTTTTGTGGGGTTGTGACTAAAGGAATCTGTTGTGCCCCCTGTCTAGTCCCCCTTCTTTTACTCGACTTAATATTGTGCAGAAATTTCCATTAACTAACTCTCTCAAACTTATGCGTATTTTGATTGATATTAAAAATAAATAGAGAGAAAAAGTCGATTGAAACAAATAGTTGAAACTTCTTAAAATCCATTCTGGATTAATGTACAACTTATTAAAAGTAACTCCTAAATAATTTCTTGTAAAAATATTTAAGTTAAACTCGACTTATTTTTAGCATGACTTTTTTACTACTTTTCATATTTTGTGATTTATTCGAAACGATTTCACTCTGAATCAAATATGTAATTTTAAGGCAATAAACAACTTACAACAATTTATGTTAATCGAAGAGCTTTCACATATTGTAGATATTTTTGGCAATCAAAATCCGATATGAAAACACAGATTATATTTCATATACAGCCCCCGCAAGCGATATTGTTTTAAAAAGGTTGGCAACGGGAGGTGCCGTTGACAGTGCCAGGTACCCATTCCCCATTCCCCTCTCGCCAATCGATTGCTTTGAGCAAAGGATACGTGCGTGTTCGCAGGATGTTTTTTGTTGTTTTCCTTATTGTGCTGAATTTTTTGTATATTTTATGGCTTTATAAAAGCGCTTTCACCTCTCCCGAACTGAGCAGGGTCAGCGATGAGACACATTGGCTTGCTTTCGCACATGTCTGAGCCTCAACTTTATTTTTCGGGCTATCATATGCCTATTGATTGATGCGGGAAGAGAGTGGTGGGTGGCGGGTTAGTGGAGGGGTATTGTAGACAGGAAGCTGTTAAAGTAGTTGGCAATTGGTTGCCATTCAGCCAACTCGGCGGGATTTGTTTTCGTTTCATCTGGCTCTCTTTATGCCGTTCTTCTTCGTCTTCTTTTAACGACAACTGCGCGAAAACTTTTAAAGTGGCTGGGAAAGCTTGTGGGTGGCGATGAGGTGAAGGGGGGGGGATGATGCAACAACTGCCGAATCAACAGTGTTTACTGTAAAACATCAGCAAAAAGTAGCTGGGCTTAGAAGAAGACACACAAAAACCAAAAGCGACAACAAAAACAATTGAATCGCATTGCAGCACAGACAGGTAGAAAGGAGAGGGGAGTGACTGAGGGTTGGGCGTGGCAAACGGTTAATGTAATGAAAATTGTAGCAGCAAAGACAATAAAAACAACATTCGATGTGGCAAATGCGAATGCGAATTGCGTATAAAAAAAAATATAACAAAGAAAGAAAATGAAAAAATTGTAAAAGCGGGCTTCAAGTAGGGGGTGTTAGCTAAGGGAGGTGATACGGAATGACTGCATTCGCTTCCGACGTTTATGGGTAAAAGTTTTTTTTCTCTTGGTCGCAAAGCGTTTAAGAGCTCAACAATCAAGTCAAAAACGCTTACTAAAACGTTGTGGCAACAAAGGGGGAAACGCAAAAGTGGAATAACAAATTTCTTTACCACCCCCCTTCGTTGGCTAACGATATGACGGCAAGCGATGAGCGCTAACATACAAGTGATTATGGTACAGGTTACCCACGGCAACAAAACCAGCAAATTCTTTGGAAAAGCTTAGCTTACTACAGACAGCTTATTAGGACTGCGGTGAAAAAATAAATGGCGGAAAGTTATTTAAACTTCAAGTAATGATGGAGTTTATTTGTAAACATGAATAATTATAATGTGTGAAGCGAAAGTGAAGAAAAAGTTGCGGAATGTGAAACATTTTTAAACAAATTAACGCGTATCTGTTTAACAACTTTAGAAAATACAACGAAATTATTCAATCAAATGAAAGATAAAATATTTTTAAATTCTCTCCACTCAAATGTGCATTTCTATAAGCTACATAAAAATAAAATTTAGAAGAATGAAGCTTAAAAATAATTATTTCATTTTGTAGACTTTTTTATATACAATGAATAAATATTTTCTCAAGTGCAGAAAAAATATATGAATTATCAATAATATTAACCAAACGTTTTTGAAGTAAAGAATCAATTAGTGTTTATGCGTTTTTGACTTAGTATTTGAGTTAGTAGCGCTTAAGAAAAATATCGAATTTTATTGTCCGGTTAGAATATTTTTTTTTTCTTTGGTTCGGTTCAGTATCAAAAATCAGTCTGCTTATTGAGAGCAAATTGCGCGGTTTTAACATTTTGTGTGTATTTTTAAGCAAACGCTTTTGCAGTAATCGCTTGTGCATAAACCAGAGCTAATACAAAATAGAATAAGAAAGAGAAAAAAACATTCAGTACGAAGCGCTTCACGTGGATGTTAAAAGCTTTGCCCCAGTTGTTTGGCTGGCTATCTGGTTGGAATGTTACCCGTGAGACATTTGGCCAAAAATAGAAGCAGAACTCAAAAAATAAGTGGACTTGCAGCCAAAGTATCCAGGCAAAACTTGCCGACAAGTTTGCATTGCTTTTTGCACTGCAAGCAAGCATTAAATGGGAATTCTCCTGACCAGCATCCCAATCTCTCTCACTCTCTCTCTCTCTCTCTCTCTCTCTATCTCTCTCTTTCTCCCTTCTGATGCTGTGCAACAAGGTAGAACCAATAATGAAAACAACTTCAACATGCAATAAAGCAAAGTGGCAGGTTTTGAAAGCAAAATTCGAATAATAATGAATTAATTGATTACAGTTAAATAGCGCATGAGAGTGAAAAGTTTTTAAAAGGATAGTGTAGAAATGCTATTACCAATAACAAAACTAAACAGGCGACCGCATTTACTCACAAGCCAAAGCGCATGAAACTGAAATCGGCTCAAAGGATTGCTTGTGAATTTTTAAATAAATGATCTATTTGCACTATAACAACAATAGAATAGATATATAACATATCGATGAAACTTTCAGTAAACAAGCGGCAAACAAAACCAAGTTGCCAAGTCCAACAAGAACACCTAAAATATTACCTAAACATTCACATATGCACATGTAGGTAACGAAAACTTAAACAAATTAAATAGAAATTCTAAACACATTTTGTGTACATACAAAAATTATAATCACGAAATAATTGTTTCGAAACAAATAGTTTGACAACAAGGAAAATAACGAATTAAAAATATTTATAAAAATAATTCTATAAATAAAAATATTATTTATAATTCAAAAGTAAAGTAAAGTACCTAAAATGAAGATTACAGTTGTTTTCTTTATATTAACTTTAGATTTTGTATAATTATTTTTTAATCCTTAATACAAATATTTATTATGAATTCCTTAGCTATATAGTCATAATATTTAAACTGAATATAATAGTTGTTATACCCAAAAAGTAGAGGGCAATTGAATGTATGAAAATCCCATCATTAAATGTTAAATTCAATTGCATTATGCAGCTGGCGAGTAGCAGTTAAAATGTTGCGCATGCACTCGTCCCAGTCCCCAGCCTTCCCCACTTATAACAAGTCTGAGTGGCGGGGAGCGCAACAATATTTCTAAATGTTTTCAACAACAGTTCATAGAAAAGTGAGCCAAAAACTATTCTTTACATAATTTATGCGAAATTTTGCACTAATTGCAATAGTTAATGCAGATTTCAACCGCATTTGAATTTGTACGTGCCCCAACGCCTGCCTGCCACAAACCGCAAAATATCTCATTTACATACAAACCAAACTTTCCTCTACTCTGCCAAAAAGTAAAAAACAAAAAATATATAAAAATTTACCCAACAGCTGAAACCAACTCATGTGAATTGCATGAAGTGCAGCACGTGTACCAAATGCATCCACATCCCAGCTAGCTGCTCTTCCCCTCTACATTTGCATCCTTCTGGCCGACTATCAACTGGTTCGGTAAAACGGTAAACAGCACGCTCAAACAGCAATTGATTTTATAGTGTGCCTTGTTTTGCATACAGCTCTATTCTGGCTCTTTGTCTCTCAATTGGCACTTTATCAAACTATTACTACATGAACTGAAAAAAAAAGTAGTACAAAGGCAACAGCGAGGCTAAATGTGTTGTACGCTGTTGCAAAATCAAGAACAGACCACAAAATTGAGAACAGCAGGTTTCAATTACGATACTCTGTAAGGCAATAAGCTTAGTTTTCCAACAAATAAATAAATTATGATTCAATTTACAAAAAACTATGTTCAAGTAGTTATCTTTCTTTGAAAAGTTGATTTTTGTTTTTATTTTAATAAAAAACAAGTAGGACAGCCCTTGTCGAGACAGTCTAGTCTAGTCTAACCCTGAACTCTCGACACAACTGAACTTCAATCATCGATAGCTCCGTTGTTTCTAGACCGTAGATTCTTCCTTCTGTCTGTTGCATAAATTTGCACAAATTGTTATACTAATTTTTAACCATTTCATGTATTCAGGCAATAAAATAAATCATAAAATCCAAAATATTCAAGATTTTTTATTTATTTTCGATATTTTCTTTATAGAAATCAAAATTGATTAAAAATCAAGCTTACAATCGAATCTGAAGCGGTGAGAGAAATAAAAAATAAATATTTTACTAAAGGTAAAATAATAAAAATAAGAATCTTCACAAATCAGATATTTTCACATACAAACACATACGATATTTGTGAAAAGTATATTGCAAAAACTAAAGGACGAATGAGGCGTGTATTAAAATCCTTTGGTGGGTACCCTTATGGTTGTTGGGCTTGATTAGATTGTCACCCAACTGACGGATTTGTGTCTGCAAGTTTGGTGTTGGCATTTGGCAAATGCAATCAAGATCAGTCTGGCCTGTGGTGCTGTGGCGATGGATAGGTTTTGGGAAAGGCTTTTCGGGTTTTTCGCGGGCGTAGCACTTTTTGGGTATTGTTACGGTTACGGTTTTTTTTTTGGGGGTGCTGGCCAAATGGCACGCCTTTTGCAATGCAGCAACAAAATTGAAAATGCTGCCACGCCCAGCGCATTTTAAGGGCTTTTTCGCCCTCCGCCAATAAATTCAACGATTTGCTGGTGCGTAAATCTGCAACCAAAGCAGCAGCGCTTAAAACTACAACAGCAACAAAACGTACAACGAAAGTGAACAACGTCGTCGTCCTGGTTCTGGTTCTGGTCCAAAGCAGCTGTTCGTGTGCTAGCTCAAAGGATTTGTGCGGGATTTGGGCATAACGACAAAAACGAAGCACAGCCAAAAACAAAAGCGAACTTTGAAATTAAATTTAACCCATGGCCATGGCTATATACTACTGGCATGGGCTGTCAGAGTTGGAGACAAAGCTATAGCAACAGTATAGCAGTAGACTGCATGGCTAAGCGTTTTCTTCCCTTGCTCTTACTATTTTTATATTCTTTTGCTAAGTGGGCGTGTTGCACAAACAAATTTGATAGAATTTTCAATTTAAAAATTGCAAAACCTTTGCTCTGGTCGGACGGTCGGTCGGTTCGTCGGTTGGTTGGTTGGTTGGTTAGTCGCGCACGACGGTGCTTTATTGAAAAAGTGCCAAATAGATATGTGAAATTGGTAATTTAACATAATGTGTGTGTATGTGTGTGCATGTATCACCGCCATCATCACACACATACACTGACAAACAAACACATCCGTTTAAAGCAACCACTCGAATACATCAAATCCGAAAAAAAGTAAAATGACATGAATCAACGCATTAGAGATGGCTATTTTATCACTATTATTTATCCAAAACTAATAAACATAAATTAATGTTTAGCCAACTAGATTTATAAGCTTATATTTATCAAATTAGAATTTTTGAGGTTTTAAAATTATTTCTTAAATTTTAAATTTTGTTAAAATTTTATTTACAATTTGAAAGTTTTAAAAAGTCATTGCATAGTTTTCAAAAATACGTTTAATTAATATTTTTGAATATAATATTAATATTTTCGTACATTTAAGAATTTATTAATTTTCATTAGCACAATAAATATTTATTAAATTTAAATTATAAATTTCAATCATTTTAATTTATTTCTTTACATTTTGACTTGAACTAACCTATGACTGCGTGTAAAATAAAACTAACAATATAGTTGAAAAAATGAATTTATCGTAAATCCCTCTCACAAACTTTATTTCTTACTTTACAAGCAAAGTTCTGCAATATCTTTCTCTTAACGCTCTCCCAAGAAAAATGCATTTGAATTTGATGAAAATCTGATACAATACCAAACCCGAGTGAAGTTAACTAATCACAGAATAGAGAGTATCAGTTGCTTCAACAAATCACGTTTAAAGTTATCGCAGCAAAGAAAAAAAACAAAAGAATACTCTCGAGCACAAAGACACTTCCATAGATATATCAGTTGTCTCATCACTAATCCAGCACACCTGGAAACCCACTCACGACTCTCGAATTTCGGTTTATCCCTTTGCTTTCTCTCTGCAGTCCTACAATTCTATTGCGCTGTGTGTGTGTTGGTCTGTCTGCCGATTTCGATTCTGATTCCGATTCCGATCTGAAACGAGTGATAGATGTACACAATTTTTGCCCATTTGCATACGCAGCCAAAACGAAGCGTAACGCAGGAAGAAGAGGGGAAAATGGAGGTGAGGTTGTTTGGAAGATAAGTTGAAACCAGCAAAATGATTTTCATTTCAATTATTTATTGATTGATTTGCAATTTGTAACCGACCAAAAGCTGCACACCTGCACATATGTACATATGAATCGACTTACTGTTGGATTGATGGAGTGGGCGTTGATGTGGGCGTGGCATGCATGCAGCTGTGTTTGCGGCGTTGCGCATATTTAATTGAAAATGTTACCGCATTTATGAATTTGTCAATATGCAATACAAATACACACACAAACACACCGGCAGGTGTTGACGATAAACATTTGACATATTTACATACAATTAGTTTGTGAAATGTAAATTCAACACCCACCCAACTGCCACACCACCCACAGACGCACACAAAAAGTTGTTTCAAAGTGAAATGCCAATAAATAGTAGAAACACAAATTGAAAATCGCTGTGATAGCAACAACTTTTATCGTTAGCACTGCCAATTGGCAATTGCCAAACAACAACAAACACGGAGTAAAAAGAATCAAAGAATACTTTTCCAAATTCGTACAAATTTATGAAATATTAATTTGCATACTTATGCCTTACTTTCCATTAGCATAGTTTAACAGTCATGTTGAAATTTCAATAAAACTAGAAACTTTTTTTCTATCATAATCAAAATTAACATCAATTCCACTGACAATATTTATGTACATTTTTCCATCATACTCTAATTTTCCAAAATACATCCATACCCCATAAGTCTCAAAAATCAAATAATAATCAACGAAAAATATGTTAAGAAAAAAAACTTAACCATATTGATCGTTTCTATGTTTTTCAACTATACAAAAATAAAATAAGTTGTTTAGTCCAATTCGAATATTCGAATAAACGAATATTTTTAAAATTAGTGAATTATAACTACGATTATTGTTTCTCGTTTTTGTCATCCTTTTACAGCTGTGTTATATCTCTGTTGGAAATACATCAAATACATTCACTGCAAATTAATATTAGAAGGTTAAGGGCACAAGCAACGAGTAACGGCTATTTCCCCCAATCGCCACTCAACTGTTCCGGTTTTGATTATTGCTAAATTGCTTGCATTTTCATTCGTCAACGAAATCATCGATGTGGCAATGGAAAATGAAATCAAAGTTATATCTAAGCAAAACCTTTTAAAACAGTATGTCAAAAAAACTAGATGTTGAAATAATTCTACTCAGCCCAAGTCAAATAAATTTCAATCGAAAACAAACATCAACAAAAAACTATTTTCATAAAAAACGTTGGTACGGATATTTTGTGAAATCAATCTCAAACTGGTTTGATTGCTAGAGGGAACCTCAATTCGTGTCGCGCCATGTCTTATCCAATTGTATACCACTTTGAAAATATGGACAATCAACTGAACTCGGCTATTAACTATGCACACATGCTGCTCATTGACATGAGTGCAACCTGGGAGACGGGCTTAATTCAGAATCTGCTCAATCATCTACAAAGTGCACAGCATGCGCCACGTCAGTGTGTGAAATCGTTGCGTGTGCTCCACGAGCTGACCACCCAATCGACCAAGGTGGACTTGAAACGTCTGGTGTTGACCACCAATCTGTTGCCGCTGCTGCAAAAAATATTGCAACTGAATCGCCTGCGTGGCACCATCAAAAGCTGCAGCCTGGCGCTGCTCAGCAATATTCTCGTCTCTGGCTGGCGAATGCGAGATGCTGTCTTAGAGGCGGGCCTGCTCCACGAACTGCTGCAGCTGTTGTTCGTGCGGCACCAGGGCAAACAGGACCAGGGACAGGTGATGTGGCTGCTCTACCAGATGTTGCGCCACAAAACGCCCGGCATAGCCATGGATGCAATTGTGAAGATTGCTAAGCTTCTGCCTGAGCTACTGCATCCATCACAGGATGTGGAGCTGTTGCTTCCAGCATTGCAATTGGCTCGTTTAATCACTGAATACCACGCAGCCAAGCAATCGTCGTTAAGCATGATGACTCGTGCTCTGCGCTTCGTTCTCAGTCCCGTTGCTGCGGTGCAGCGTGAGGCAATCTTTGTGGTGTCAAATGCGTGCGTGGCGTATCGACGCCAAAGGGGCCAACTATTTTGCCATCCCAAGAGCATACTGAAGCATGTGCACTGTTTGGTCCTTGGCGGCAGTACGGAGATACGTGTTTTGGTGCTACAACTTTTGGGTGTCATCATCGATAATCGTTGCATTCAGCTGGACTACTTTGTGGAGCTGGGCCTACTTAAGAAGATTGTGCGCAGCGCTGGCAAACAGGAGCAGTGGATAGGAGTGCGTCTAGCCGCTGGCTGGACTTTGGCTAGTTTTATGTTGCATATCTGTCATACCTATCGTGACTATTTCCTGGATGCCAGCGCCATACAGGCAATCTGTGATCTTTTGCAGCTCGAGCAGCTGCCTGTGCAGCTTTTGCGTAACATTCTTGCTGTACTCCTGCTGCTTGGCGAGAAGCAACGCCACAGCCGACAGTGTCTGCTGCATGTCATGTGGCAGTCCAACACTTGGCCCATCATACAATCGCTGCAGTTCAGTGACAACGCGTCTGTTAAATCTCTTAGCGTTATTCTCTGTACGCGCCATTCCATGTATTCCATGTAAAATTACTAAATTGCTTAATAAACTAGAGTTTCAAATGTGTAAAGCTGGATTTATTTATTATGAAAATAATTACTGCTTTTATATATTTATATCGATACTTTTGCCATTGAAAGTTTATTTTAAAGAACTTCTTAGGCACTTCACAGCCCTATTTGACCTTCGTTTATAGGCGCAACGTCAAAGTCAACAACTATTGAACAACTTGAAAGTTTTCTTTCCTCTAAGAATGAAACCATGTATGATGTGCTTAACGTTTCAGGTTCCCTCGCACTTCCATCACTTGCCTCACTTAATTGCCCTGACTACATGCTTTTTCATTTCACTACAGATGCTCCGTCTCCGTCTCCGGAAAATCGCCGGCGCTGGGTGCCGTGCCGGAGCTCTTATTAAATTTACAATTGCATGGATTATGTCAGACTGGAAGCAGCGCTAAGGAGCTCAGCTGTGGCTCAATGTAGCCACTTCACTTCGATTTTTGCTGTCAGCCCAGCCATCCAGCTATCCGGCCATCTAGCCAGCTACTCAGTCAGTGTGGCTCCTTCAAGAGCTACAGATTTCCTAAAGAGCTTTAAATGCCAATCAAGCGGCTGTGATTGCAAAACCCTCAGTATTTATGTATGCGTCAGTGTGGGTGGGTGTTTGTGTGTGTGTTCGGATGGTGGCTAGAATCGAGGTCGAAACCAAAGTCCACTTGATAATTAATAAATTTCGTGCGATTTCTTAAGAGCAGCCTTGTAGATATACAAACACACACCCACACACACACACACTCATAAAAAGTGACAACGTTGATGTTGGTCCCAACCAACTGTCAAATACTCTGATACCAGATTTTAACTAGAATATGGGATGGGGTGGCCGTGGCCGTGGCTGGAAAGTTGCCAGCCTCTAAGCACAAAAATGAGGAAGAAGGCCTTCTGGGTTTTAAAAGTCGGAGAGATGTTAGGGGGTATGCTACCAGCTATATTTCCATCATCTTTGGTGACTCTGTCTGTCAATATGTGAGAAATATGTGTGTTTTATCGATTTGCATCTCGAGGTGCATCGACTTGTTAGCAATTTCCCAGCCCCCCAGTGGGCGTATCGCCCCAATCTTGCTAGTAGACAAAAATATTTGCAATGTTTCAAGAATCCAGCAACAGACAGACGGACATTGCACAAGAACCAAAAACTCTTAACCTTTGGTATCTGAGTATAAAACAAGATGGAATTATAAATGCTAAGATACTCTGCTATTTTGTTAATTAAGAAACTATTAAAAACATATTTGAGTTAAAGGAATCAATTTTTAAATCATGATCAAACCCGATTTTATTTTTTAAATAAGTACAACACTTCTAGCAATATATATATATTTAAGCTAAAGAATATGCAAAATATAATTAGTTCCTGAGAGCCTTAGGGTAAAAAAGATAGTTTCATGCTAACTCAGAAAGAAATCTGTTTGGATTTTATTGTTGTGGACAACTTGAATTAATCATTATTATGTGATTAATTAACTAACATCAAACAATGAATAAACCATTAATAAAAACAGGATATCATCTAGTCAACTATATATTATATTTGATATCTTTCCATACACACACAGTGCTTGAGTGTGTGGCTGTCGCTCTTAAGTGCTGTCAAACAATATTTTAGCGCTTGTCATTTGTCTCACGTTTCTTAATTAGCAACAGGATAATGGAACCAGAGGACGTGTCGAGGTAAACACACGCAAGCATCGCTCAGTCGCCTCAACGCCTGCGCGTATTGCAGCTTTCACTCATTATTTGTAACGCAAATATAATTGTAAAGTAATTGGAAAATTTCATTAAAATCTCTTTGGAAAAAAAAACCAAAAAATACAAACATGAACATGAAAGTGAAGCAAAAGCGAAACACCTCGTCAAAACTTTGAAAGCAGCGCGTGATATTCTGCAAGTGGCAGCAGCGTCAGCAGCGTTGTCTCCTGTTGTGTTGAGGATATTCGAGACGGGATTATAAATCAATTTGGTAAAGCTGCCAGAATGACTGTGTAACGACAAGCAATGCTAAAAGTTGGCTAACAGACAAGCGTCTTTAAGCAGCTTTTGATACAGCCAGCAAAATAAAATCCCACCTCGCTTCTATCTTCTAAGGTATCTAAGTATAGCTCTCTCTACAATGGCATAATAATGTATGTACTATGTATTCATACATACATATATGTTATACATATATATGTATACATATATGAAGTCGTAGGCGTCGGTGTCGGCGTCGGCGATTTGTTTTGTTTGCCATTAGGTTTTCAGCTATTGAATTTCATTGTGCTGCTCCCTGTGCCGTAATAAATTTAATATGGGTCATTTGTATGACATTTGGGGCGGGCATCCTCTACCTATCCTGTAGCCACCCTGCTTAACTCCTCGTCATCTATCCATAGAACTACCCAACTGCCCAATTCTCCTCTTTCCTTATTCACTTTCTGCTCTTTCCATCGTCTATCATATTGTGTACGAGGGTGGCATAATAGATTTCAAACAAGCGAAAGCACACATAAAGAAATACTTAAATTGATAAAAAGACTCCTTTTGAAGAGCAGTGAAAGATAATTCTTTGATAAAAAAAAATTAATCATATATTCAATATTTATGATGAGGCAATGTGACAGATTTTTAAGCCTGTTTTTTTGTAAATATTTGTACAATAAAATCTTTTTCTTTGTATACGCTTCATTTATCATTTAACAGTATAACATTTTTATTGTATATTCAGTTTCTGAATTATTAATGATTTAAAAAAATAAGTATTTATGTGATGATTTTGTTAATCAGTACTTAAATGATTCTATTAATATGCACCACACTTAATCGTAAAATGCAACTTTATATTGCAGTAATATTGTTAACACAAGTTAACAAAAAACAAGTTAATTTTAGTTGCGTTTGACTTTTGCTCTCGAATAGTTCGTTGTGCTTCCTCGCCAAATTCTCGAAAAGGTCTAAGTGTCTGTCTGTCGTTTCTTAACTTTTATTTCACGTAGTTTTACTTGAATTTATTTTTTATTTATTTTTCTGTAGTTCTTAAATAGTTGTTGATTTGCCCTCTCTCAATTGTTTTGCCTACGTCTTTTCTTGTTTTTCTTTTGTGTTATTTTTTTGGCTTTTGTTATTTTTTTGTTTTTTGTCCTGCTGCGGCTGCTAATTTTGGTTTTTGCTTCGGTTATTCTGCCATGGCAGAAAGCCCAACAAAAGGCGCAACTAAGCGTGAGCTGGGCGTTCCTTAGAGTCGTTCAGGTCAGTCAGCTCGATATAGATTCCCAGTTGCTCTGTTTTTCGGTTACGGTCTTACCCCTGCTCTCATCGATGTGCCAAGTCCTTTTTGCTTGCCTTTCTGCCAATGACATGTTGCAAATTAAAAAAGGGTATGCCTGAGCAATCCGGTTGCGGTTCGGGTCCTTCAGCGTTGACAGGGGGCAGTTGACTGGATCTGGTCAGGCGGTTGCTGGAGCGTTCTTCGTCCGGTTACAGCATTTTAATGATGCCCATTTTTGTGGCCAGGGTCAAACACAACAGCTACAATAATAGCAGCAGCAAAAACAACAACAACAGCTGCTGGCCACATAATTTGATGACAAACAATTTGAGCGTAAGTTTTGTCTTTGAAGACGTTAAAGTAACTTATATAAGTAAACAAAAAATTGCAGCAGGTTTCAAGTTTTGTTATTTGGCTCTGTGAGCTAGCTGCCTGCTCACTTGCTAGCTATGCGAGGACTTTCCACAAAAACCAAGACGAAACAAACATCTTGAATATGCCAGAAAAACTTTACACAGCTGCGTTATTTTCCAGAGCATTTTCAAAAGACGTTACGGTGCTTATGAGCCAGACCAAAAGAACCCACCCAGCGGAATTTAGCACATTCCTTTCGCTTGTAGTTTGTCCTCAAACGTGGCTTTGAAGTTGTCGTTTATAACCATAAAATCTATGAACTTAACAACCAAATAACCTAATATTTAAAAAAAAAAAACCATCGATTGGCGAACTCAACAATTTGTTTGAAATGCAAAATATTAACTCTCATTGCTAGCAAAAGTTCATTATATGTAATAAATACATTTTTTTTTATGCATATGCCACTTTTTTTTAACTACAGTTCTTTTATATGTACAATTTTTGTGCATTATGGCATTTCTGACATTTAATGTTGCTAAAGATTTATTTCATAAACTAATTCATTTTACTGATAGAGAGAAAATGGGGAAAGAATGACTACAATTAAAACAATTTCAATTTGATCTATCTATGTTTTATTACTTATTTTTTTTTTTTCCAGCGCACTACAAAAATCATATTTTGGGTTGCAATGTCCGAATCCTAATTCGTTGAACTTAATAAATTTTCTTATGCATTGGAGAGGAAAGTTATCAAGTGATTTCTGTGATTTTAATATCGATAATGCTGGAACATTCATAGTAGTAATAATTTTTTGTCAACAACAAATTTGTTTGTTACAAGAATACATTTTTCAGTCAACCAAGAATGAGCACTTCTAAGCCAAGTCAAGCGAAAGACTTGAAATCTAGTATTTATAAAATCCCATGTAAGAATTTCTTCACTAATAAGGTAAATATAGGAAACGTTCGTGTGTGTGTGTGCATAGTTTGTTTGTTCCTTTTGAAGTTGGTATTTTGAAAATCTGTGCACCGCAAAGTCTGACAACCATTACAAGGGCAATGGTTTTGGCTTCGATTATGCCATTTAGCAGGGCAAATAAATACATTTGTCGAACGCCGCGTCTCAATTTCAATTGGATGAGGGGGGCAGAGTTAGTGAGATGGTTTGCTATAGCATAACTAAGACAAACAACAAGAAAAGCTCAACGGCAAAAGAGGAAAGCAAGAAAAAGCAAGTAAAAGTAAGGAAGGAAGTAACTTGGCAAGAAACGTGAAGCGAGAAACTCACAAGGAGCTTTGTTATTTTTAACAGCAATTTCCAAGTAAAACAACAGAAAGCCAAGAAAAGCTAGCGTAAACGCAGACTAAAATTGTGAGAAGAGAAGAAAAGAGAAGAGTAGAGAAGAGTAGCCAGAGTCTGCTTGATGCTGCTGCAGCTGCTGCTGCTGCTTTAGCAAAGTATATTTGCCGCCATATTTGAGACAACATCGCGTATGAGAGATACGTGTATGAGTGTGTATGTGTGTGTGTAGGTAACTCTCACAACAGAAGAAGCAGCTACGCATTGTGCTTCCGTTTCCGCTTTGTTGAATTCCACTTGTTTACTCGATTTAAGGAAATATTACCGGCACAAACAAACAAAGTGCAACGCCGCCAACAGCGCCGCATGCAGCACGAGTTCCAAAGCTCATTTCCAAATAGTGTAGTATGTGTGTGTGTGAAGTTTATATATATTTATACATATATGTCGAATAGACAAGTCATAAGTTTTTATGCTTCGTTGGAGCCAAGTAGAAGGAAATTTTTATGCTTTGAAAGTTGCCGTAACTTACACAAAAATACAACTGAACAAGTAAAAAAGGATGAACCATATACACCTCGATAACTGATCGGCGTGTCGAATGCTCTACTACAAAAAATATAATCATAGAGTTTCAGTTTACTTTTAAATCGTAAAAAATTTAAACGCTTTTAATTCATCAAAGAAAAGTGATGCGAATGAAAAAATGAAATAAATTACTTAATTAAAAAACCAATAAAAATAGCTCAGATATAAATAAGATTATACAAATTCTACACATATCAATCACAAATAATAAAAGTCATAATAATAATATTTAAATAATCTGAGCACAACTTTCAATCAATTCTACGCAATGTTATAGTTGAATAATTTATTTTAATATATCCTTTACAATATCGTTTTGAGAGCAGTTAAGCCTCAAAGATTAACGACAATTGTCTGCTCGTAAATTGCAAGTCGGATGGCAAAAGCTATTACATACTTTGGCAAGTGAGGGCATTAAAGAACAGAAAAACACTTTTGCAAGTAAAAATAATAACAAAGAGCAGGCAAGAGATGTTAGAGTGTTAAATCACAGGATTGAGTGCGGTGTTGCAGTAACAAGAGCAACAACAACACAGCACACAATAATAACAGGAAAAACACGTGTTTATGCATACTCACACATGTATGTATGTATGCATGTGTGAGAGGTGGAAGAAGAATGGAAGCTGGGTAGCCGGGAAGATTGTTATAAGTTGCAGTTGAGCGGATATTTTGTACTCCAGTGGCTACGGCAATTGAGGCAGCCAGCAAGCGAAGCTGCAACAGACTGTGGCAAATTAAGTGGCAAATAAACAGGACCTTCTTGTGTTTGCCACTAAAAGATTCATAACGAGCTTTAAAGTGTTGTGACTTGGCTGTCTTTTATGAAATTTAAATTTACAATCTCCTCGGTAAAAAGGGAAGGGGTTTTCCCGTGTCCGTCCATCTGACTGCCCGCATGCATAAGTACAATAAAGATTTAAAAAAAAGCCGCTTTATTGTCAATTTTAATAGGGTTTTGCATTTTATGCGATTCGCCAGGCTGCTGGTAGTATAATCCTTTGACTTTGCCGTAAAAAAAAAGTGACTGCAGCAAAATATAGCTTGAAGATAGTCGGAAAGTCGAAAGTTTACGAGCGTGCCGCCGCCGCCTTCGTCTTGTTCAACAGCTTTACGTGCGCTCGTGCCTAATTTAAGGATAAGGCGGAATGATGAAGGGGGGCTGGGTGGACAATAAGGATGTCGAAGATATAACCTTTTGGCATTTAATCAAATTTATGCATAAAACAAGCAGCGGACAGTCAATTTACTTCACTTCACTTGACTTCACTTTACTTTGGCTACGTTCAGTTACAGTTTTCCGGCACTTCCGGCCGTCAGCAGCCACTTAAAAGGATTAAAACTTTCCATATTATAATGTCATTTAAAATTGACAGTGAAATCAACTGAATGGTTTGCTTACCCACCCCCACCCTTAACCACCCATAACCACTCACATTTAAGATTCTTCTCAACATACATACATGTATATGAGTGAGTCTTTCATTTTATGTATAGCTAATCCGCTTAGCATTACGATAACTTAACTTTTGAGCCATTTAAATCAGTGCTCGTGCTTTGTTTTGTGACTTACGCTCGGGTCGCGATAACTGTGTGAACCCTGATGTGTGTGTGGAGTGGGTTTTGTTGCTTTGAGTTGGGTGTTTTATGTCGGGGCATCAATTACAGCAGACAGACGGCAGGCAGTTTCGCCTAATAATGCAGAAAATGCCAAACAAAGTGTTTAACGTTGTCAATTTAACAACCTCGAGCGCTTTTTTATGGCGCATGCTAACATCCTCTCCATCCCTCTCTCTTTATCTTCTCCCTCTTTCACTACCCCTGTTATTCTTGCTATCCAATCTCCGTTTGCCCGCAACACAAACAGCAGTACAATACCAACACCAACAAGGCCAACAACAACAACACAAGCAACAAAAGCGTCAACGCCGGAGAAAAGTTCAACAAAGTGCACAGTGGAACACAATTAAGTAAGGAAAATATTATTATTCTTTCTTTTGAACTTTAGTGGATTATAAAATACAAGTATTTTATATGTTCCAATCTATGTTTTCGTAGTAAAGTAAGCTAAGCAAAAATCACTAACATATTTAGCTCAGAATCTTTTTATAAAAATGTTTTCGTATTCTAAGTAATTTATTAATATATATTTAATTTCATACAGACTTCAAACAGCTGATAAAATTATATTTGAGTGCAATAAAAAAGTGTTTTAAATAAACAAGTACATATTTTAAATTGCAGAAACCTTAGAACAAATATTTTAAAATATTTTTTTCAATTAAATTAAATAAAATAGTTAAAAAGTGTTTGGTAATAAGTGTTGTTACATTTTCTCACTTAATCGTTTAATTTGTGGCACTGTGCCACACGCAGGGGATAGCGCCATGCGGCAGCCACGCGAGCAGAGAGACAAAGGGACATACAGACAGACCAAGGAAAATGCTGCGGCAACAAGGCTTCTCCAGCTGGATTCAGGCACGCCGCAGATGCTCAGACACACACCCACACACACACACAACAACTGAGACAGAGATACACGCATCGGCAGACAACACACATGTTAACATAAACGTCAAACACACAAAAGGCCGCCCTCCAACGAAAGCGCGGCCTAGATATGGATCCTAGTTGGTTAGTCGTTACCAGGGCCAACAACAACAATAACAACAACAACAACACCAAAAAGGTTGAATACTGAAGATTGGGCATTGGAAACTTGAAAAGGGGAACGGGATATTCTATTGTTGGCCATAAGTGGCGCCGTTTTTGCCAGCGATTATCTTCGAAGCATTCGCAAAACGAGAATGTTAAGACTGTTCAATTTTGGTAATTGATTGCCCGATTTTCTTTAGCCAATATCTGTGTAAGTGTGTGTGTGTGTGTGATTGCTACTGACTACCTGCTAGCCTATTGGGAGGGTGGTCCATGTAGCTTATACACTACATTAAGCATGATGCATGCCAAAGACAACAAACAACAATCATCAGGGAACAACAACTTGAACGCACGCAGCCAGCAGAGATAAAAAATTATGAACGCAAATCTTCAATCCACACGCACACACACACACACACATACTCATAAAGTACTATATAAAACTGTATCTGGACCTGAAACTGGGCCGCAGTTAATTGAAGTCATAAAAAGACAACAACAACAAAAACAAACATCTTTTATCAGCATTTCTTGCTGTTGGTTTTTTGTTTTTGGTTTTTGTTGTGCGTGTGAATTGGTCTCCTGCTTTTTTGTGTGACTGTGTTTTTTTTTATAACTTGTTTGTTTGCTTTATCTTAACTTTAGTATTGCCTTCAGTTTTATACACTTGTTATAGTGCACAGACACCCTGTAAGTACACAAACTGCGGAGGATGTTCTAAAAAGTATTGGAAGAAATAGTTTGCAACAGATTGAACTGCTCATAGAAAAGAATTTAAGGTAATATTTACACTGAAACAGTGTATTAAACAAGTAGTATCCAAATTTTGTTGATCTTTTATACCAGTGGTTCTTTACCTCTCTTAGAGAATATAAAAGAAACCATTTAGTACTTTGACTTAAAAATATATCTAGCCACTAAAGATATTTAACAATTAGTTTGCGCGGTTTGTCCACAGATATCAATACAAATTAAATTTAAATATATTTCATCATCGACAAAAAGTATAGATTAGGTTCTATACTCTTTGCTATCGGTCATTTCGCTGAAGTGTAAAAAACATAGTTTCAAAAATATCAAGTTTTGAACCAAAATACTGGGCGTTGAGTTTAAATTGCCGAACAACATGCCAAAATTAGTTTGCACGGATTACAATAGGCAATTTTGATGTGGAAGACGATATAGAATTGAGGCATGTCTTGTTGCTGATCCACCACAAATATTTATTAATTATTTAAAACTGTTATTATTTATTTATCGAATTTATATTAAAGTTTTCATGAATTTTTTTTGTACACCTCATTAAAAATGTAATGTATATTATATTTGAATTGTTAAATACATATTATATTTATTTATTCTGATATTAGTTTACTTAAATTAGCTATCAAACAAATATTTTTATATCAAATGAATGACTGTTTAAGTAGGAACAAGTCTTATTATTGTCATTAAATTGAGTTGATAAATTACATAATTATACATTATATTTTATTTTAGAGTTTATAACGTCAAGCCCTTATTATTATTATTTTTAGTTATTGGTATTTTGTTCAGTATTTGTATCAACTTGGACTCTTTTGTGATGCAATTCATTGAATTGAGTTCATTTATATCTTTTGTAAATATTTTTGAACTATGTATTCAAAAAAACATAAAGCTCCAACAATTTACTTAAGATTCAACAAGATTTTCCTAAATTAACTAAGAAGTCATGAAGGAGCATCTTTTAGTTAATCAACTAGAATTTTAACGATATCCACTTGTTTGTTATTTTGCTGTTATTCGATAAGGACGATTTTTCATGTCAGGACACAGAGATTAAGTTGCATTGGCGTCAATTTCCTCTCGCTCGCTCCCTCTCCCTTGACACCATTTATGGATAGTCAGTCGTTTCAGTCGTAATATCGACGCTTCATAAAACTTAAGTAGCTCCCTGTCTGCTAGCCTGCCTGGCAGTAGATGGCATCAAATTGAATTGGTTGGATTCTGAAGTTGTCAAGGAGATGGAAATTATTACAATGACAACGTCCATTGCTTATGGCTGCTGATCAAAGGCAAAGGTATTCTTTGCTTGACACTGCAATGCCTTCAGCATGAAAAGTTCACACAAAGGACACTTGCGTAAAATGCAATACAATATGAAATAATATATGCATTACATACACACATAAGTGCCATAAACAAGCATTCTCATCATTCACACATACACGCACACGCACACAATTGTATAAGTGCAATGTTCGTATTACATTTAAACATATGTACATACATAAAGAGACACCTGCAACACAGTGGTGTGGCATAAATAACAAGAATTATCTACAAATTAAAAGTTACATATTTTCCATTCCAAGTATTTTCTTCAATAACATTAAAGTTTTACAGCTTTAAAGATTGTGGAACATGTACCGAATTTTTTACTTCACTCAGTTTACAAATTTCGTTTCCTGTGTTTGGCTCAATATATGCAGAATATTCATAAATTCAGTTAAGAAAACACTTTATCAAGTCGTATTCACTTTATCGATTTCATACAAGTTTCTTTGTTATGCTTATCAAATGGTTATTACGATACCAATTGGAGATTGTATAGATGTCTGGGAGAGTAATGCTCATCACTAGCTCACATGCACAATACATGTGAAATATACATACGTACATGCATACATAGTACATATATATAGCAATTTAACGGTAACAACAAATGGTCGAGCTGAACATTTTTAGTTGCATTAATTATTCAGAAACCTCAAAATGGAATAACTTGTTTTACACAAGTATGTACTCCATATTGTCGGTTTGACTGCATCATGTGTCCAGGACTCGCACACACAAACACTCATGTGTAATATATATAGGACAACGTTTTTATTTTCATATACACTTTGCGTGCACCCCTCCGGCAAAATGTTGCATGTCCAAGCAGAGCAAACATTCGTCTATGCTCAAATGTGAATTGCAGGGCATGCATCAAATGTGTGCGGCATATTGGGTCAAATGAAAAGTTGAAAGACATTGACTCAATGCTCTGGCGGGCAAATATAAATGTCTGCCTCCGGTGTTCCATGTGGGTGTGTGTATGTGTCTATATGTATTCAGTTAAGTTGATGCCACATCATTGACAGACATCATCCCTATGCAAATTACATTCTTTATTCCTTTGCAACACGTGCAACAGCAACAACATTCAATGAGACGCACAATTTAAAGTTTCTATATTTAAAGTATACATTTGCAAGAAATGTGAAGAGAAAATCCTCGAAATTAGTAGCACTACGCTCTCAGAATGATTGGATAGCTAAGCAAGAAGTTTGTATAGTAAATAACCACAGATTGCAAAGAAATACGATTAAAGAATAAAATATTAGAGTTTAAAAAGTATTGAATGCATTTATACTGAAATTCTGCTGTGAAGACTGTATTTATTTGCTTAAACACAAAAATATTAAGTAACAAGTTTATATATATTTTAATGTATTATTTAATAATTATGAATTTATGACTTTAAATGCTGTGCGAAGTAGCAGAAGAGCTTTTATTTAATTTAATTTATTTTGTATTACAAGAATTTTTGAACATAAATTCGATGTTAGAAATAAATACATATCGAGCAATTGCTTATCGTTATCGCTGCAGCGGATTGAGCAGGTGCAGCCAACTTAACTAAATGCATCGTGTGGCATTCCTAGTGTCATTGTGACAAGCGACAAACTAGTATTGTTAACTGTTAAAACTGAGTTCAAGTGTGAGCTTAAACCAAAAATAAATCACAAAACAAACCAAAATGCACTTTGTTTAATTAGCGCTTGTCGCTGCGGCTCAAGTGGATAAATATAGATACATATACATGTGTATGTATATATGTATGTATGTTTGCTTTATGCTTTGAACACTGTACACTCTGTGCTCATTGTCCAAGTCGGACATGAATAGGCCTTTAAGAGCGCAATAAGCAGGCAAATAAACATGTATACAACACACCACAGTTACGCCCACCAATTATAATGAATAGCATTTCACTGTATACTTATGTGAAGCTTGTGTGTAATTTTGAGTGAATGTATGTGTGTGTGTGTATCAAAGTGTGAATGCTGCCTGGCAGCCAAAACGATAATAATCTTCATTTGCTTCCAGTTTCAGTTTCAGTTTAGTAGCCTCCGACTCTCAACTTCGTATCTCTGAGTTTGGCTCCGAACAGTTAGTTGGTGGCGGGGCAAAAGGGATTTGTTTGTATGCTTCAAATGAATCTGTTTGTGTCTGGCTAACATGTCCCTAGTCCATTGTTGTGTGGCGTGCTGTCTGCCTATGTCTGGTCAGATGGGTTGGATGGGTGTGTGTGAGTGTGTGGCAATTGATGTTACTGTAACTGTAACTGACCAAAATCGTCGGACGTCTTTTTGGGTTGTCTATTTACAGCTGTGATTTGTCTATGCCTGCGAAGTTCAACTCAATAACCCATTCCACATCCCCCCAATTCTTGCCAACTCGCAACCCGCATCGCTTCTCCATCTAACTGTCAGTTTAACAGCATAACTGTCGGAGTTTGACTTAGAGTGATATTATGATTATGCAATTTCAATTAGAACTGACTAATGGCTGTAAGTATGCAAAATACCGAAACACAATCAATTGGTCTAATAGTTTCTGTTACGAAAATTCATTTACAATTCATTGGGCTGTAGCGAAACGAATTAAATTCCCAATTTATACATTTTTGATCGATTGAGTTTAGAAATATTAAGCTGTTAATTAGATTAACCTCGAACAAAAATATTGTTAGTTTAGCAATGAAAGTTCCAAAAAAAATCACATTGTAAATTTTTATTATTATATCGAATTTGTATTTTGTGTTTTTTTTTATTTGCACGGTTCAAAGGCCGTTGCGGTTCACGTAGAATTGATTCTATCCAGATTTAAAAGATGCTCCATTGTACTCTAACGTATTTCAGCCAATATTTAGGAAGTCGGTATTTGTACTTTCACTTTAAAAATAAATTGATTAAATTATATCCCAAGAAATATATACAAATTGTTTACAAATTTAAATCAAACAAATTTATTAATGATTTATTTAGTCTTAAATAACGGTTTAAATACAACAAAAACCTTAATTCACGCAATAACAATTGCAAATTAGCTAAAAACATTCACACAATTAAACAAATACTAAAATGACTTTTTTGATATTTACTTTAATACTTTTACCAGATATTTAATTAAGAGCTTACCCTTCCGTGCTTTTAGTCCTTGCAATTACTTAAATAATTTTGTATATGTTATTGAAATTTGCTGCATTAAATGAATTGGATGATGCAGAAGGCAATTTGCGAGAAGTGGCTGCCTCACTGCTGGTGTGGAAGAGTGCAGTGATGCATCTGTTAAGCCTGCCGGGCCCAAAATTTTTAATTTCTAAATAAACTTTGAGTAGCTTTTTGGTTGGCGTGTCAAGAGCAGCAGCAGCAGCATCAACAGCCTCCCCCCAAAAAAATAAACAGGGCTATCAGCTTCACAGCCCCACGTTCGCCTCCTCACTTCACTTTACTCACATGCGAAACCCGAAAAGCCCTTCAGTTAACTTTTCTTCATGTTGCGCGCAAATGAAGTGCTGCAAGAGCGTGAATGCAAGCAAAATGTGAGTATGAGTATGAGTTTGAGTGTGAATTGCGAGTCCTGAGTATGAGGGTATTCAAGTGTGGGTGCGTGTGTGAGTGTGCAAGTGTTTTTATTAAAAACCAAATGACAAACTTTTGCCTGAAATACCCACGACTCAGCCTAGAACCGAACTGAACCGAACCATAAGCATAGCCAGAGTCTGAGACCCAGACCCAGAACGAGAGAACGAAACCAACAACGTCAACAACAGCCAAAAGCTAATTTACACTTTAGTTGTTTCGGTTACTTTATAGTATGTGTGTTTGTGTGTGTGCCACGCCTTAAACAGCCACGAACGCAACCCTAACACAACCCTAGCCGCCCCCCTATACTATGTATATGCCATAATGGAAAAACTATTTTTGCAAAAGGGAACGAACACAAATGTTGTCAAAAAATTTGGTGTGAATGCTAAAAAACAGTCAACAAGCAAGTGGATGGAGCAAGGAAGGCTAAGGAGGTTGAGGGTGCCGAAGACTATGTAAAACAGAAATGGCAAAAACAAAAACATAAAAATAAAGCAAAACAAAAACAAAAACAAAAATGAAAAAAATAAAAGAAAAAACAAATCAAATGTGTGAACTTTAACACTATTTACCGCCAAAAGAGTATGCACGAAAAAAGTTTATTCATTTAGTTGAACGAGCGCAGACGGCAACAGCCAAAACAAACAAAAACACAAACACACACATGTACATGCACATAAAATACCCTACCATACCCTATTCCAACCCCACCTATTCTATTCAATTCAAAATGCGAGTAGGTGGGAGATGGGTGAAGTGAATAAAGATAGGTATTTGTGCAAGTGCATTTCGAGTTCATTTTGTGCACAAGTGCCATTCAAGTGAGTGGGCTCAATTTAAATTACTTACAATATGGCATGTAAGCTCATTAGAATGACAGCATAGTAGATACAAACCCACCCACACCTAAATAGATACAAATACTATATGTAACTACATATAGGTACATAGTTAGTTTTTATGTGTCTCGCTCTTTAATGAGGCACTTTCGAGAAGGCAGTCGGCGCTTTGGCGCAAATGGAGCCCAAGCAAATGAGGCGTGATATTAATCAAATGAATTTAAAACAAAAGTGATGGAGAAATGCAAGTTTACTTTATATGTAAGTGCTTGTGTAAGGGCAGATACTAGTATGTAGTAGCGGAAGGGTTCAAGTGTTTGCCTTCGAGTGTTTTGCAATTAATGAAAAGCAAACATAATAATTTACTTACTTACACTAGGATTTGTAGTATTAAAACATTAAAAGTAACACTTTAAGAATTATCTCAAAAAAAAAAAATTATAGCTAATTTTCAGTAATGCAAATCGGGAATATGTTAACGAGCTTTTTAAATAAGCTTTGTGCCTATAATAGGAATTCAATATAATCAAAACGCAAGAAATAAATAACAAACTTTCCATAAATTGAATATTAAGATCCTTTCCCAAACAAGGCAGGCAAGTGAAGCTACTTTCAAAAGACAATTTGGACATGTTATGGTTTATTGTGTTGTGTTGTGTTGTCGCACCCACTCGTTGCACGTTTTACGCTCGACACAGTCAACTCTATGACTATGACAAAGTCATTAAAGCACCACACCCAAGCACACCACACCACACACCCCACCACCACCTTTGACTACCAGTTAAGCATCCGCTTGGAGCAGCGGGAGTTTCTTTTGGCAGTCACCCAGAATTCTCACACACAAGCCTGTGCCTGGCAGCACGGCCGTATGGTTGACACCACGTCAGCGGTGCACAATTTATGTGCGTGTTGTGTGTGTGTGTGTGTGTGTGTGTGGGGTAAATTGCATTGCCCGCATGTTGAAAAATGAAAGAAATGAGAAAGGGAAAGCGCTCGCGGACTAAGCGGGTGCCTGGCAACCTTCTCCCCACCACAACGCTCCCCCAAGAGGCACAATAAAAACTAGAAAATCTGTGGCGAGTCAATGCGGGAAGAGCCAGTGAACTGAGCGGTCAGCTCTTTGGGGTTTCTCTGTTGCGTTGGGGGGTCGCAGGTCGTAGTTTCAGAGTTCAGCTTGAGCGGGTTAATTGTTTTTTGCTGACTGTCGACTGTCGACTTAATAAAAAATAAATGAAAATGAAAAACAAAACGAAATAAAAATCCTCGCAGAGCTTTGAATAACTTTAAACAGCGTTGGCTTCGGACCTGGCCACAAAACATTGGCTTAACGTGCCGGGCGTCATATATATATATATGTATGAATGGGAAGTATTTTTTTTAAGGGTTTGACCATGCAAAGCAGCCATTTCAGCTGTAAGCTACGCGACAATATGCGGTGGCTAAGACTAAGCTCAAACACCAACATGCACAAGAAACTAGTAAAAGCAAGAGGATGAGTGAGGGGTGAGGGGTATACGAGTAGTGCTAGTAGGTAACAAGCACGTGAACCGACGCCATGAAGCCGATGGCGCGCCGTCCAAGTTCATTTTCAGTTTTTCGCATGTGCTCTTAACGAAAAAAATAAAACTTTTGCGATTTAAGGCAGTCACGAACGTGCAGGTAATTCGAGCCAATGCAGATGGGGTGAATGAATGCTTTGGAAAGAACCTTCAAAATGTCTGCAAATGTTAGCCAAAGATTTAGCTAATGTCGACCCATGTGCAAGGCTTTATTTTCTTTAACCGTTTAAAAGAGTTAAAGCGTGTTAAATCAATCATTAGCTAAGATCTCTATTTTGAACGGTTAAACATTAAATTCAGTGATTGTTGCAACTTGACATTTTTCATAGGATAAGTATGTCACTTCTTATAATATCAAAGCCAATACTACCTTATTAATATGACAAATCCTGAGATTCTATTGAAAAATCTCCAAAATGAGAGTTTAACCAACAGAATTCGAAGCAAAGAAAAATCCCATCCATTGAATATGTAAAATAAAATATAATTATATTAATACTGTAACAATAATTGAAACAATTTTAGTATCAATATAAATATTTCAATACATGATAAATACTATTACAAGTAAATGCGAAATCGTTTACTTCTTTGTTCGAGCAATTCATCAGTTAAAGATCCATCTGCTTGTTTTGGCTAAAGTTTTTAATCCAATTTGATTCCGTGATGTTACGCTTCGAACTTGTTGGTTTCAAAAACTAGTATTTTTATTCACCAAATTAGTAAGTTATTGTTAAAATAGAATTATCGGCTAATTGTGCGTCCCACATTTAGCCATTCGAATTTCTTAAAACTGTACAAAACTTAACCAATATCTCGAAGCTGTACGGCAAAAATATGTAGAGCAGATGCCATAACTCAAGTGGTTGTAGCACCCTACTAAAGTCGCCTATGTGGCATCATATGGTATTTTCTATACATTTTTTTACGTTATTCCCAATCCTCTCACTGTGCTTATTTTTTTAGACACTGGCCCTGTATGTATGTATGTATGTATATCCCTGGAGCGCATGTATTCCCTATAAATTTTTTACAATTTTATGCAATTGTATAGTTTTGCAAAAGTTTGCTGCAGCTATTTTTCGGTGCTGCAGTCGCTGTCGCAGCCGTCGCCGCCACCGATGTCGTTGTGGCATTGTTTTGAACAACAACAAAAGTAGCAACAAACAATGCAGCAATGCAATCCGCCACGCCCACCATCCTGCAGCAACACCACCATCGCCATCGCCACCACCATCGCAACCATCGCCTGCTACACCACAACGTGCACCGAACAAATGAACTCGAATGTCCTTTTATATGCGTTCAGTGTTTATTGTGCCATTTCCTATCCTCTGTCCTAAGCACAGCTAGAAACTTGGCCAAAATACTTTTTGTTGCTACTATTGCAGTTTGGCTGGCAACGTCTTCAAGGCCCCGCTGTGTGATCCGCGCACCTCCCACCACCATCCCTCCCCCCATCTGTGTTGCCATCGATTCCCGTAAAAAGCACTCGGATTAAAGTCTACATAATTCATTGCCTAAGGCGTGCCAACCGCCCGCCCGCCCTTTATACCCACAATAACTTTAAAGTGGCATCAAAACAAAAAACTTCAAATCTTGATTGCCATACACAGTAGCCTTAATACTATTTAATAATATCTTCTTATATACAGAACTATGCATTTTACGAGTTGAACATTTTTTAAGAAGTTCAAATAACTATTTAAATCTGAACTCAAATTTCGTTCGATAAGTAAATTAATTCTTTTCATTCATACAAGTAGTTTAAATATTTTTTTAACTATTCAATATTTATTATTTCTTGATGGTAAAATTGTTTGATAGAATTTCAATTAAAACTCAGTTTTCTGTAAGTACTACGCAATTAATAAATATAAGCCGATAAGCCTGAACAGATTTTTAAATGAGTTTGATTTATTTAAGGTTAATTTCAAGCAAAATTTTATACAATTTTCTAAAAACTTGATAAGATACAGTTAGTACTCAAGTTAAAAGCATACAAAATAACTTGATTGTGCCAAGGAATGGAATGCCTTGATTGAGGCAATCGTCTTTCAAGCAAAACAAAATTGCACAAATGTTAAATACAGATTAAGTATTTTAATATTTTTGACATGAATTTTAAATAAATCTGTTTTTTGGACTTTGAGTTGATATTTACCAAGGAGAAAGTTGTTGTAATTTTGAGGCGACTGATTAAATAAAATGCAAAGTTTTTAAGCCGATTTTGGCCAAGTTTATAAGCTGCAAGAATTAAATTTTGCACATAATTTGTAGCAGAGATATAGAAATAAGAGCAGCTCGAGTGAACAACAGCGCCGGAAAACATTGCATTGCATATTTTAATCAAGGGAAAATTGCATTGCAAAATATTGTTAACAATAACAGGCAACGGTCGCATTTAAATGGCCCGGCCAACATGCGACGGCTGCGTTGACGGCAACGTAGACGCGTCGTTGACCAGCGACAATTAAAAGTTTTTACTAGCATTCAAATTTTTCAATATAACCGAATGCCCATGGACCCAGCCAGACCCGTTACTGACCACTGGCATACAAAAAATTACAAACAACAACAACAGCATCAGCAAACATACAAAAACGAAAGACAGAAAGCCGCGACATTTCCATGCAGTGTAAAGAGTGCCACAGGCGAGTTGCCAGGAACCCTTTAGGGGGCGACATGCATTTAAAAAAAAAAAACAAAAAAAACCGAAGAAAAACCAGAAATATTTAACAAAAAAAAAGAACATACACAAATGTATTCCTGGCCCAGTGTAGCTGGGGAAAGTGCCAGCCCGGCAGGCACATGCCAGCGCGCAATATTTGTCTATAAAAGGAAGCCGTAACAACTGCAAGGGTTGCCCGCAGGGGTGGTAGGTAGGTAAGGCAGAGGCAGAGTAGAGGCCACTATGAATGGTATTGCAAAATAGTTCAATTCAATGCACGCATTGCAACTACTAAATATTTAGCTTAAAGTGTGGCGCTAAAAGCGGGCTTCCCAAAACTCAACGAAAAGCATGTTTAGCAAATGTTTATAATATAAATAGTGTAAGAAAACAATTTTGAATTTTTATGAATATAGAGTTTACCAAAATAACAATACAAAAAACCGAATTTTTTATTAATCTAATTTAATTAATTTGATTTAATGTAATTTTTGCATAATTTGTCAATTTTCAATTTAGATCGATTGTTTTAATATTTAATTGCTTCTATTTCAATAAATCGCCTTTAAAAAACAAGTAAAAAAAAATTAAAAATTAGCGGTTATTATTTGCTGTAGGGGAAGCAGTTGCTTGAACATAAGAATTGAGATTGGCTATGTGTAATTGTAATGCACCATCCTGGTCTGTATTTAGTGTATAATTTATTCAAGGGGAATTGATAATTGATGATTTAAATACGTATTTAACTCTTCAAACAGCTGTAAAATTCCTCTTAACTATTTTGGGTAATCAAAATTCTTTTAAATAGGCAATAGGCAAATAATGCAATAAACAACTTTGAAAATTTCAAATTTAGCGGTATTTTCGACGACTTTATGCATTTATAATTTTGGATAAATTGTTGTTGTTATTGCCGTTGCCGTTGCTGTTGTTTATCTGGCTCAAAGTTCGAACTGCATGAAAGTTTTTAATGAGCAGCGACGATGTTGCGACTTCAACGGAAATGCCGACGTCGGCGTCGACAGCGCAACTTTAGCTTTTAAGCAAGTTGGTATTGAAACCCTTGCTCAAATTGTTGCTAAGATGCAAAGCAAGTAGATAAGAAACAGTCAAAGAAGAAGTGCGAATGGAGAAAAAGAATAGCAGAGAGCAAACGGTTCGCAAGGGTGCAAGATTTTTGGACCATTTTTTCTTAAGGCATTTAAATTTTCCATCGATGAGTTAACATCAAGTAGACAACATGGCAACCAAGTTTGCTCTCCAAGACCTTTTAAGCGTTACTTAACTAATGACAATCAATCAAAAGGAGCCTTAAATACATACATAATTCATAGCCTGAATGGTATTTTTCTACGAATTTAGAATCTGACAAATCTGCTGAGTTTCCTCCCTCATCATCTCAATTAAGTTACTTATAACAAAACGTATATAAATAGCGAATTCCATGAAATCAGTCTATTATTGTTTTAATTTGATGATGATGTTTTATTTTTGGCAAAATAATAGGAACTTACAGAGCTGAGGAATTTTTGATTAAAAATATGTGAGACAGGAAAATGATAAAAAAAATAAATTTCCCTATTAAAGAACTTATTAAAAATAAAATTAAATAAATTTATGAAGCTATTAAATACAAATTGAATCAAAAGCTAAAACTTTTAAAAGAGTAGTAAATCTGTGAGTTGAATCAACTTATACGGTATAAATGGAATTATATAAAAATTAAATTAGTTAAACAATTATTGGAAAATAAATAGCTTAAGATAAATAAATATACTTAAATGTTGCGCTCAACTTTGGCTTTAATGTTGGTTAAGGCTCAACAGCTATTAGGTATTTAGTCACTAAGCACTTACACATCTACACACACACACCCAGACGAACGTACGCATACTTTGTTATAATGCGCTGCGGGCTGCTTTTGATCCTTGTTTAGCTTTGTGCGCTTTGGCCGCATTGTGTTAACGGCTCGCAGGCAATGCGCCTATTTGGCTAATGACGATGACTTTTGAAAATGAGAAAGAGACAGAGATATACGCTAATTGAAGGCATTTAATGCATTTGCGGTAGGCAAATGAAATACCAAGTGAAGTGTTGTTTGTTTGTCTGATTGCAAAGGACATCTTTGCATTACACTTGTGTCGAGGGTCAAGGTAAGTTAACACTACTTGAGCAGTGTTACTTACCTAATACTTAACTTTTTGGTTATTTTTTTGTGTTTTTGGCCCGGCATGCATTCTGTGACGCTGGATGCGACGATGCACACTGTCATTGTCGACTGCAGGTCAAGTGTGGCAGCCCAAAGTCTAAAGCCGCAACATGAACTAAAAATTGCAGACATGCCTCGTCGCTTTTACTCTCTCTCTCTCTCTCTCTCTCTTTTTAGCACATTTTCAACAGCGCCTGCGCCAGAGATTGCCGGTCATCTTTGTCCCCATCCCCTCAGCTCAACTGAATGATGATTACTGCAGTTTTTTTCGGCCAAGACAACAAGTAGGTAAGAGGTGTGTGTGTGTGTGTGTTGGGCTAAGATTTGCGTAGGCATTCAACTCCTCGGGACATGCTTGAAGCATACAAAGCTGTCAACAAATTGACGCCGATTAGCATGTGAAAGTGGGAGTTGGAACAAGAAACTTGTGTGTTGGCCACGAATTTAGGCATAATTTGTAGCTTCGCGTCGACAGCGCTTCTGTCGCTTACGCAATGACCGCATGTCAAATTATGCATGGGCTTGGTTGTGGGAGTGTTTTTGTTTGGGATGTTAGCCAGGTGACCCTGCTGTGGCCAGCTTATTGCAGCTTGTGGCGTTTGCTGGCCCGCTTCATAAATTGGCATTAGTGGGTTTTTAACCTCACTTAGGTATGTACTAGTATGATGCCATATGTACATACATATGTGCATTGTAGAATATGGCAGGAACCCAGTTTTGCCTGTCTGGTGCAATTTTTTGTTCAATGCCCGCGGCAGCTTAATAACTTTTATGCATGTTTGCATATCGCCAATGCATCGAACTGATGCAACATTTTCAACACACACACACACAAGAAAATGAACAACTAGTGCTATGGTACAGTGGTATCCAGCGGCACTCGGGTACAAAACTCTTATAAAAATATTCGAACTTTATTGCTATGAAACAATTTAATTTCAAAACCGAAGTATACGAACTTCTTAATGATGTTTTTAATGAGTTGTGGAAAGAAATGTATTATGAGCTGCATTTTGTTATTAAACCAAACAAAAACAACTGGCTCTACTGATAAGAAAGCTCGCGTCAAAAAAGCTCGACCAAGCGATAACCCGAAAATTAATCTTTACAAATACAAACTCAAATATTAAATGCACTAAAAAAGGCACGTTGAGTCATTGCTTGTATGACAAACCCCTTCCGACTGAAAAACGCATTTTTCGCAAATTAGCAATCAGTATACATTTACAATTCGACGTGCAATGACGGCAATCAAGTATGATGAATTGGTTTTTGGAACCGTAAGAAGTATTTGTTAAATAAACAAGAATATCATATTTGAATTGAACAGTATATAAATTTGTAGATTCTTGGATCGGGTGGCTTTGGGGTCGTCTGGAAAGGATCATATAAAGGCGACGTTGTAGCTATTAAAAAAATACGTGGAAATATTGAGGATCAAGTGAATAAGATTATGAATGAAGCCATATATCTGGCACTGGTCAATGGTCATGAGAACATCGTCAAATTGTTTGGCATTTCAATTGGCAACGATGCCACCTATTTGGTTATGGAATATCTAGAGGGCGGATCTTTGTGGCACTTAATGCATACGGATAAACATATTTCATATACAATTGCTGAGGCCATTATTTGGTTACGCCAGGCTGCTCAGGTATTAAAATATATACAAAGCAAATGGTAGCTAAACAACTTATTTTTTCTAGGGGCTGAATTATCTATACTCTGTTTCCGAGAGAGGCGTAATCCATCGTGATGTCAAACCTCTTAATATGTTACTTGATGGCGAACGAAAGATATTGAAAATTTGTGATTTTGGCTTTGTGCGAAATGAGCAAACCCAAATGACAGAAAAACGGGGCACTCCAATTTACATGGCACCTGAGGTTCTCCTACGTAAAAAAATTTCTATTGACTCAATGACTCACACTTAACATTGTTTATTATGCACAGGTTTTCAATGGGCGTAAGTATACTGGAAAATGTGATGTCTATAGCATGGGCATTACGATGTGGGAAGTTATAGTCCGCAAGATGCCATACGGAATCGATGATGAAATAATTGATGCTCTAATGCTTTTAAGAAGAATTGATGTGGAAAGTATGTATATTTTCATATTAATTTATCGATCTTGAATAAATAGCAAAATACTTGCAGATCTACGGCCCTCCGTAGACAAATTGATTGAGGCTGAATGCCCCGATCGCATACAGGAACTTATACAAAAATGCTGGGATAAGGATGCAAACAGCCGACCCACGATGCAAGGCATTTTGGACGTTTTAAAGGCATCTTAAAAACTCTTAGAAATGGCTGAGAGTCAATCAAGCATTGAATTATAAACACATATTTAATCTTATTATACTTGACTTTTATAGAGAAAAAGTTGATTGTTCGATAAGACAATGTGCGATATGACACGATAGGGCAACAAATGATTATTATCAATAGATACTTCCAAATCTAAATATATTTACTTATTGTAGAAAAATGAGCTTAATTTTAAGTTGCAGAAAATTCAGTTAAGTTGATTAAGCAATAACTCAAACAATTTATAATATCTTCAGGCTTCAATTACACAAAGTTTATAAAATTAAGAAATGAAAATGAACTTTATTATTTCAAAACTTAAACTGAATCTTCTTCATTTCATATCCCACTTTTAGAATTTGTTTAATTATGTATAAATATATTTAATATTTGAATATTTCTCAAAAAACATACATATAATTATAAACAAAATTGACAGATACTCCATTCACTAACTGTCTAACAATGAATTGATCTCTATTCACATATTTCATGGAAAACACAATTACCAAACAATAATATTCAGCTCATTTATCGTCATTCTTGTTTTTGCCTTTTATTCGTTAACTTTAGTCAAATATGAACTTTTAAAGGTAATTTGTATTTTGTAACCACTGTCTTTGGAAATATATGACGAAACGGTTAAAGTTTGTGACGTGGCGCATTATATTTAGGCTTGTTATCTCGCCTGGCCTAACAGAATTTGGATGGGGCAAAAGATGGCGTTTGTTTGCCGTGGGCAAAGGGATGATGCAGGTATGGTGCTTATCGCAAAGATACAGATACATTTTAGTATAAGCGAATGTACGTTGTTGATAGTAAAGTATAGATTGAATTTAGATACTAATGTATTATTGGTCCGTGAACTTGTTTGTTTGTTACTTTGCCGGCACCGAGCACTGGTTGCAGCTCTCCATTTGGGCCGTATAGTCCTCGATTTGTATGGTCGTCTCAAAGAAGTTGTAGCGCAAATGTACCGCAGAAGTAGCCGCATCAAGAATATGTTTGGCATTGGCATTGGCTCCTGTAAAGAAGTGAACAACGATTAGTAAATACCAAAATGCTGATAACATTGATGGCTGTAACCGTTCTGCCAAAATTGGTCACGCTTAAAAAGCCATTTCAAAAATAATTAAGCTAATTGTTCGCGCGCTGCCCTGGACATGATGCAATGCGCCTAACCCAAACAGGCAACAACAACAATAGCGTTTCCATTGGGATAATTACCATTCAGGGCAAACACACACAGACAGATAGGGTATAGGAGAGAGCGAGAGGCAGAAAGATGAAAGCACATATGTATGTAATAAGTACCAATATTTTGGGTTGGGTTTGGGTTGTTTGAATTCCCGTAGGCTACTCACCAATGGCCAAATGTACAGATAGCGCAACTTTATTAATGCTCAGGGCCCAAATGCGCAAATTGTGAACACGCTCGACGCCTTCAATGCGCTGAAATATCTGCAGAACCTCATCATAATGCATATAGTTTGGAGTCCCCTCCATCAGTACCTAAACGAAAAACAAAACAAAAACATGCATAATTATAATTTTATAAGGCTAAATAAATAAACACAATTTATTGATTTTTACAATACAATTTTATAACAAAATCAAATCCAATTAACTAATATTTCCTTTAACACTTTTTGAACGCCAAAATTTAGTTTGAATTTGAATTGAAAGTTATATTTATTTTTATGCAAAAACAATATTTCAATCAATAAAAATTGTCTAACTACAGTAAAAAATAATTGAACACTTAGCATTGAATTTCAATTGTTTATTAATAAACTTATTTAATAATTTTTCGTAATTTTATTGTTTTCAAAAATCAAATTCGAAATAATCAAGTTTTAATATGTCTAATTAAAATTGTTTACTAACAATTAGTATAGAAAATAAACTTCTAAAATGACTTCCGCTAAAATAATCGCTAACCATATTCAGACCACATTTTACTTTTAAAATTATATTTAAATTGGCTTTGTACTACAAAGCTTGTAGATACATATATTTCAATATTTTTCAAATAAATTAAATATATAGAAATATTTAAAACATTTACTCACCAACAGCGCATCCTTCATAATTGTAAATGTGGTAAACAGGACGATTATGGAAAAGACGAATGTACAAATTGGATCGACAATTGCGTATTGGGGCCAAAAGTAGATGACACCGGCAGCCATAAAGACGCCAACGCTCTGGATGACATCGCCAATTACGTGAATGAAAGCGGCCCGCACATTCATGTTGACAGCCTCGCGGCCCGACTGCCCGCCATGATGATGTGCACCAGGTGCCGTTTCCGCCAGGACCGCAGCTATTTCCAGATCGAGACCGGGATCCACCAGCTTGGAATTCTGATACGAAAAGCTGGGCAGGCCGGCGCCCGGCAATTCTGCATCCTCGGGATCAAAGGCGACGCCGCCTTCGATGCGCTTTGTCGGCGAGGCGGAGCAGGGAGTCGATGTGGCATTCACATGAGCAGCTGTGACTTTCCTTGGCTGCTTTATGGATTTCTTCTTGCTGTGACCATGCCCTCCGCCATTACCACCGCCAAGGCCGTGGGAGTGTCCATGCTGCAGTTGCACACCCATACTGCGAAAGTGGCATCAGAAATTGAAAGCGTTATCACAAATATTTAATATACTTGAAAATTCGTGGTGCAGCATACCACCCCCAACTATCCACCTGCCTTCAAGCTATACGGCCACGGGAGTCTGGCCGCAAAACAAAAACAAAAGAAAACAAGAACAACACGAAAAATCCCCAAACACCAAAAAAAAAACTTTTTCGGGCATGCGGCCGACGCTTTTGCATTGTTTGGTATTTTATTTCAGCATTTTAATGTTACCAACAGCCGCAAAAGGCGAACAAACAAACAAACAAACACTCTCGGCACAGTGTGGTAACAACAAATATATAAATGTTTAAGAAAATATTTATATATAGCACATATCTAGTTTTGTAAATAAAATTCTGAATCTTTTCAAATATTACAAAATAATTTCATCAATGTTATTGATTTAATGCAAGGAGATATAATAATATTCAAAAATATCTTTAGTTTAAAAGTGATTGAATAACTTTTCATTTCGCTTTCCAATAATATCAAAAGTAAAAAAGTTTTAAATACATATTCTTGTATTCAAGTTTAGCTTGCACCCGCTCCAATAAATAGCACAATATATAAATATTTAATTTCTTGCATCGACTTTAAATAAATAAACAAGAACATTTATAATAAATTGTTTACCAATATGTAAGCTCTACTGACTTAAAATCTGTAAGAAAGTAATGGAAGAATAATTGTAAAAAAAAATGCGCAAAAGTTAAAAAACAATATGCAATCATTTTATCTTTTGTGTTAAGTAGCTTAAAATAAATTTAGAAAAACTATTGATTTTGCCACACTGTAAACAGCCGTGGGCTCTGTGCTCTGTGTACCGGAAGGTGTGCGAGCCGCTCGACCGCCCATTCGACTAGGTCCGTCCGTTGGTTCAACCCGCTGCTGTGGCTCCCTCCGGATGCACCGCTGCATGCAAATACAAATGTATTGTCGAAAATGGTGACCGGTTGCCAACTACTACTACTACAACTACTGCTGCTACTACTACCCTCTCTCTTTTCCTCTTCCCAATCCACATTGCCCAAAAGCGATATTGGTCCCCAGTATCCCCAACCGCCTGGTGTTTGGATAGCATGCATCAGGCAGTTAATAGCTCGGCACATTGACTTTTTATTCATTTTAAATGCTCCGACATTGCAGATTTATGGCTTTTCTATTTTTCGGGGTAAAAAGGCCATGACCAAAACCCCATTCTCTTTGTTGTGGCTGTTGTCCATACACAACACATAGCTGTACGCCGGCTGCACTTAGCCGGCTTTTTGGGGAAAACAATGCAATGCAACTCTCCGGGCCCGGGCATCAATAAATAAACTGGCATAAATTACGCACAGGCCAATAGCACACAAATACATACATACTACACACAAAAACATACATACATACATATATGTATGGAGCAATGTAGACAGCGTGAACGATGTCGATTTGCGGCTAATTGACGTGACGGCACAGTTGACCCAAAGATATGTACCAACCAGCGTACAATCAAAATAAACGACTACTGGGAATCGAAAGTGAATACTCCAAAACTCAAAACAGTTCGTAACCCAACTGACAGATGCAGTGATAATAATATCGGCCGATAGCAAGCTGCCAAGCATTCTCATTAGTGATATTATTTGTTAGAATTATCTTATTCATTAATATCGTTTATGAAACTATAGCTGGAGGCAAAACACAAAAATATTTATATTTGTCTGTTTATATATTGCATACATTTTGTTGAGTTAACAATTCTATAGACAATAAAAATAATAATAAAATGCAGATTGTGGTATTTTTTGGGATTAATGAATGTGAAATAAATGAATGTACATACAATTAAAATATTTCCCCAATGGCAATATTCATTAATTTATCGCTGTGCCAGCACAAATATAAATATTTTGACACCTTCGATTTTAATTAACAAAACACAAAATCTTCCCTTTTAATATTATTGTGAACTTGCTTGCAACAAATAATCTTGCTCAAATCTTAAGTGTGTAGCTAATTGCATCATAATATTAATATCCTTTTGGAATGAAAATGTGCTTTTAGTACTTTTAAATTTGGTAAATAAATGGTTGACAAATATTATTGCAAAATTTAAATGAAAATTTTTTTAATATCAGGGACCCTAAGCAAAGATTTATTTTTTTACGCTTTATATAAAATTCAACAAGCCGTTGTTCACTTGCAAATTCTTGTTCCACACAGCTAGTCCCAAGTAAAAAAATTTTGTTTAATGCCTGCCACTTGAGATTCGATAGAGAATATCTACTGAACCTGAGCTTGTTAGTCTGACATGTCAATTTCAATTTCAAAGACCAGGCACGCCAAACGCGGCCATAATTTGTCAAAAAAGCTGAAACAAAAAAAATAAGGAAAGCCTCTTACTGTGTTGCCCCTTCTTGTTGCAGAGGAATCCGAGGCAACACGAACGAGCAACGCGTTGATGGGCACTAAATAAATTGTACACGGCAGGGCTTTAGTTACTGTTGCTTCTGCTGCTTGGCTACTCTGAAAAAAATAAAGGAGCCTGATGTATAAAAAGCAAGTGGAAACTAGGGCCGTATGGGTGGGCGTGACATCCAAAGTTTTGATGCAGTTTTTTTGGGGTTCGCCATTAGCTATCATCTTACCAAATTTGGTAACTCTAACTGTAAGGTTGTGGGAAATGTAAGGATTTATCGAATTTGAGCTATCGAACCTATCGATTTTGCAGCAACACAAAATACTTATATTGATCAGATGTGGGTGCTATAAAATTTAACAAGAAGAGCAACAAACAGGTTCTAATCTTAAAACTATCGATAAATAGCGAATATAGATTTTCCATACATTATTATTATTGTTTTTCTTAGTGTAGTTCCCACCTCTTTGGTCTTTGAACGCGGTCAACAAACCAACAACAGCAACATGAAAGTCCCAAACCCAAAGCTGGGATTCAATGCCAAGCACATACGCTTTTTGACTTTGAACATCCGATTGCCAAGGCATTTTGCAGCTTTTAGCGAGACGCTGGTGATGCTGCTGCTGCTCCTGCTGCTGCTGTTCCTGCGTGTGTGTCCTTTCAAGCGCAAAAAATGCCAATGCTGCTGCTGCTGTCGTTGTTGTTGTTGTTGTTATTGTTGTTGTTATTGTTGTTTTCTGCTAAATTTCTAGCTATACGTCTCGCTCTTACAATTTGGCGCCCCATTGTTGTTCCAACTGCGTCGCTGTAATTTGTAGCGCGCAATGAAGCATTTCCCTTGATTTTGCGGCATCTTTACTTGCCTCGTTAGTGGCCAACAAACGATAGAAGCCATGACAAAACCAACACCAGCAGCAAACCAGGACCAAGGACCAAGCCAGGACCATGGGACACACAAGCAAGCTCCCTGGCACTGGCAATGGCAATGGCAACATGTCCTGATTTAATTGACAGGAACATAAATATTAGCGCATATCTTTGTCTGTCTCCGACCCTTTCTCCTCGCTCTCGCCCTTTCGCAGCGTATGTGACTGGGACACAGGGTAAGGGAAACGGCAGGATGTCGGAGCATGTCAACCGGCTGAGCAGCTCGTTAAGCTGTCGCCTCATGGAACGTTTACTACGCTTCTTTTAATGTTCATTTTACAACCGAGTGCTGTTATTTATTTGGCCAGCACTGTGTCTCCCTTTAACCAGGAAATCAACCAAACAAACATCAAAATGATTTTTTACTTATCCACAGATATATAGGTATCTATAAATAGTAATTAAATAGAGGCATTCATTGAAATGTATTAAATTTCAAGTTATGAGTTTTCGACTCACTTAACTTAAATCATAGTTAATTGGTTGCACTTGCAAACAAGTTAAAAGCTTAAATGAGTTAAGCGGTCCAATTTGAAAACTTTAATCGACTATTGAAATGTATATTTCAGAAAGCGCAAAAGCAATTAAATTTAATGAGCGCGCTGTTTCGTTTCAATTGTTGTGGCGACATACTCTAATTTATTAACACTTTTCAAAATATGAAATGCAGACCATTGAAATTTGTGTTTCTAATAGAAAAAAACTGCCACTATACAGGTTAAATCGGGAAATCTCTATAAGCACTTTCTCAGGCTAACAAATAAACAAAATGGGGATTTACCATTTTTGGTTAAATATTTTTACTAATTTGGTGATCACATCTTTAGTATCTATAGAGAATTCTTGTACCAACTTTTACACGATTATCGTAATCAGTGCTTTCTGTTTTTGACAATCAAATGAGATCCAAACTATCCCAAGTTGTCCAAGCTAAAACACTCGGCACTAAATTGCTCAAAGCCCACTCTGGCTCCCACTCTTTGCTTCAATTGAATCCCCTTCTTCATCGCTTCTTCCCTCTCTCATCATTCTCATATTTCAGCTGGTTTCGCTAATGTCCCACCTGCCATTTACGGTCGTGGCAACGCTTTTGTGTGCATGCGTTAGCGCTTGTGTGTGTGTGTGTACGTGTGTGTGTGTGTGCTCCTAATGGCCGTTTTTAACGATGTGAAGTCGCCGACATTGCCACTTTAAGCTGCCACTCCGTGGCGGCTTCAGGTAAATCCAACAAAAGCTTCGCGCAAAACTTTTCTGCCTTGCTCGTTGCTGTTGCCGGCTCTTGCTAATTGAACTTAAAAACCCGCCAAAACTCTTCTAAATTAAACTAAGTAAAGAGACTTCAAAAGGCAGCCATCAGAACAGCAATAACAATTCTATGGATTTTGCGGCAAATATTAAAGAACAATTTAAGATACGAATTTTAAGGATTCCCTTGCAATCGAGCGCAACCGACTAAAAAATACTCTGATGCAAGTATAAAAATTGGTAGCTAATAGTTTGTGTGGGATTCCAAAGAACGTATGCATATAGTAAGTGGCGTGGCTTTTTTGATACTAACTCAATAATTGTTTAATTAAAGATTCTAATCAGATATCATAGTTTGGAACGATCTATCAAAGGATACTTTCAAGATTTTCAAGATTTCAAACTTTATCGACGATCAGTTCTTAACTGACTTCAAACACATCTCTACAGGGTACAAAAAGTTGCAAAACGAGCTTTCAAGATCGCATAACGGTAAGAAATAAAAAAAATGTTGGCCATTTAATATCGCTGTTCGACGTGCAGCCAAACACGTTTGGACAAGTCAAGCCTCAGCGTTGACTTGACTTTCTTTGCTGATGGCACTGGCACGGGATGACCCACAACCTCCAGTTCGGTGACCAGACCGGTCAGTAGCCACGCTCACTTTTGCCCATTTCCCCTGGCGTGCGCGAGTAAAAAGTAAAAAGCCCTCGATAAAAGTTGCTGTTGCTGCCGCTGCACGTTTTTCACAATCAATTCACGTAATCAAACAATTCAAGTGGCAAACACTGAAAATGCCAACGTCAACTGGAAAATTTGCGCAACAGCCAACAACAACAGTAACAAGCAGCAGACAAGTCGAAGAAGAGCAAAAGGGCGTACACACACACACACACAAACACACACACATACATAGAAAAGCAGAAGCATGTGCCGAGCATTGAAACGTTTCGATTTATGCGCCAAAAACTATGCTTCGACAGCCACATGAACGAGGCAATAGAAAGACGACGGCTGGGACGGCAGCAGAGGGTCGAGAGGGACTAAGGTGGCAGCTACAGTTGCAGGTGCTGCATACGACGCAATCAAAACAAGCAAAACAAACCACTTCCTTAACATAATAGACGAACGTGAAACACCCTATTTTTGAGTGTAAGTATAAAAAAAACGAAACAGATATAAGAATAAAACTGATCTAAGTTTAAAGTCGCCTTAAATGACTCGAGGTGTGTCCATCAAAAATCACAAGGTGACTTAATTTTTAAATAAAATATGACACATAAAATATCAATATGAAATTTGCCTGCCTATTTTCAAACTAACAAATATCGAAGCTTTTTATTTCTTAGTTCTTCCTCATGCCAAATACTAATATTTTTACTTAAATTATTTTTCATTTTTATTGTAAAATGGTACGAAACTAATTCTTGTATTTGTTAATTCTTTGAATTTATTGAAAACAATTTGAAATACTTAAGTGATATTAGAAAACTGTGTCACTTTTTGAATTCAATTAGTTAACAAGTTTTAAGGCAGGTAAATCACATCGCAAAGTTGTTATACTTCACGAAAATAAGTGGAGAAGAGCTCCACCTTGGGAGTAGCCCAACACAAAAACAAGCAACAACAAAAAAGAAGAAAAAAAAATCCAAAAATCGTCGCCGTAGTTGCAGTCATCGCTGGCGTCGCTTTTGCCTTTTGTTGAAGCAAAAGAAAAAAAATAGAAATTCGAAACTTGTGTGGACAGAAAAGTTGTCGCTAAAATGTGGAGAAAGTTACCGCAACAACTGGCAGCGGATACGACTCGAAGAGCCGGAATGCTTAGTATAGGAATGGAATGGCATGCCTGCCAGGATAGTTGCATTGTTGACCCATTTGCTGGCCCATGCCCCGGACAAGTTGATTGCGGCAATTGCAATTGGAAAACTGCCCAAGGGGAGCTCTGGCCAAAATTGCAGGCAGACAGACAAACAGACAAACCGATAGACAAACTGACAAGACAGACAAGTTAGTAACACCAGAGATTTAGACAGCTAGCTAGTAGCAACAAGCAACCAAAACGCTACTACTTACATGACATTAACCAAAATAGCCAGGCCCGATGTGATCAGCATGATCCTGGCATCCACTTCGAAATCGCCATTAATGAGTCGTCCAATTGCCAGCCAAACCAATATTCCAGTTATGACCCAGATCATAAATACAGAGGCCATGGCGCCAATCACTTCCGCACGATACCAGCCAAAGGACATTCTGTCGAATAGATGGAAAACGAGTTGATTTCAAACTTTGCACAATAAAAGTTCATGTAAAAAGTTTAGTTTCTTCTTGTCTCATTGCCCGCCCACAAGCAAGAAAATGAACAATAAATTTGATAAGAAGACAAAGTGCCTTATCAATAAGTGTATAATATAATAAAGAGAGTTTTAAACATATTTAAAAAAATTAACTCAAAAAAAATAAAACTTATTACTTGCTAAATATTCAAAGTGATATAACGTATATCAAGGGGATAAGAAAAAACTTCGTTATAGAGAAAATTCGAAATATGTATAGATTTGGTTTTTGATTGAACTTGAATTCGTTACAAAAAAAACTTTTTTATATGGAAGTTCGACTGTATTAAGTAAAACTAATTTACACTCCTAAGGAAATTAAACGTAATTACAGTATTAATATAAATAATATTATATATGTACATACTTATATATTTTATATTAAGTCTGCTCCTTTTTATCAATTCATATTTTTACTACATATTTTCCCAATAAAGCTAAGAATTAATAACCAAAACGTTAAACCGTTCGCCTTATAAAATGATAAAATTTTAATTAATATCATAAAATTAAATCAAATGATAAAGCATTTTCCATGAACATGCCCCGACGACGCGTTTAATTGTTGTTAAAGGCGACGGGAGCGGCATAAAATTAACATAAGTTGACAAATGCGCACTAAAAATTTGTCAAATGCCATTTTAATTTCGAGTGTCTCGCTGTTTTTAGAGGCGCGGCGAGTGTCCAGCTGGGCTAGAGTGGAGGTCAGGGACCAGGGGGAGATACAGGCTGGGCTGGATCAGTTTAGTTTGCTTTGGTTTGGGGTTCCCTAATGTAATGAGCCCATTGCATGTATGTCGCGTTATTTTGTGAATATTTATTTCTTTTTATTATTATGTTGGTTTCAAAGTCAACACCTGAATGGAGTGGATGATGCCGTCCGTTCTCTAACTTGTTATAAAATTGAAATAATGCCAAACGCCAACAATTTGGCCAGCCTGCCAGCCAGCTAGGATTTACACCCTGCACCCCTTTTCGTGTGCTAACTAATGCGACACACCGGCGGCCAACTATGTACAACAAAAATGCGAGCAACGAATGTCTCGCCATAATAATACAATTTAATTTCCAGCAAACTTCCGTCGCCCCATACCCCAGCCCAGCCCAGCCCCATCAACAGATTGTGTCAATGTGTATAGTATATACATATAATGGTATATATATATTTATATAGCTGTGTAGGCCGCATTGCAACTGCAAGTGCAGCCATTTGCTTAATGACCGCCTGCCGCCGAATCCCCTTGGTTTTAGTTTCTCGACGCAAACTGGCTGCTGCTGCTGTAAGCGTTGCCAGCAAAGTTGCCACCTTATTTACGGGGCACATTGGGCTGGATGCTGGCCAAAATGTGAACATTAAATGCATTCCCATCAGAAGAAATAAAGAAAAGTAAGCACATACGCTTACAGGAAATACTCATTGTCAAGTCAAATGGGTTCGAATTGCAACAGAGCAAAACTTAATTAAAGTCGCGCAAGGTTCAAGGTCGTCGGCCATGAAGCAATTAAATATAAGGATGTAAGTCAAAAGTTAATTGAAATTATATTCAATTAAGAAGTTCAGAGTGCCAAGCCACAACTTTCTAACAGTTACTTAATACTATGTCTGAATTGTAGTCAAAAGTTTCAAAAGTTAAAAAGCGAAAGCAACATTTGACAAACTGTTTTCGTATGCAAACACCAAAAAAATATTTAAACAATTACAACAACTTTATGATGACCAAACTGTGTTAGAGTTATACAAATAACTAACACCTTATATTAATGAAAATCTCGACTAAGTAAGAGTTTTCATGTACATTTATGGCTAAACAGAAAGGAATTTTAATGCTGGGTTATTGAAATATATTATTTGCATGACTTCGCACCTTTGTGAAGAGGAACAATAACTGGATTGAAAATGTGTTTGCTTCACTTAACGTGAAAAAGTAATGGAAAAACCACACACAAACAAAAATTTATCCTAAAAACGCAATTTGTCATACGTTCCTATATAATGAATATTCTATAAGACGAAGTTGTTTCTTATCGCCTTTAAAATATTTTTATGGAATTTCGACTGTAGTTAGAAATTTATGCAAGCAATTAAACATATTATATTTAAGTATCTGGAAGCACATTGTTGTTTTTAAAATTTAGGTAGTTTTCTTAAATTTTAAAATCTTGTTTATATTTTGATATTACATTGGCTATAGGACTATAAATAATTAACTTTAACTTAAAAAAAATGAAAAAATAACTTATTTTAATTATTAAATATTATTCGTGTTTTATTAAATTGAATACATTTCTAACCACCTTAATTTTGCAGATCTTGAATTTTTAATCTTAATTGTGCACCAATGTGCAGTTGTTTTGTGTTCAGCGTTTCTGCGTTTGCCTTTGCAATTGTGCAAATGTGTTTTGTTTTGATAAATTAGGCTTGTCAACTTGGCAACGGCAATGGGAATGGGAATGGGATTGGGAATGGGAACAGCAACTGCAAGGCTCTGAACCGCACTAAGAGCTAGGAGCGGCACCAGAAGACGGCAACAAGGTTGAGGCTTGGAACCAGGCGCTTTATATGAACCAGCAGCAGCAGCAACAACAACAGGAGGCACAAAGTCTGAGGCAGCAGCAGAAAATTTACAAAATTACCATGCAACACGCTTGAAATTGCAAAAGTTTTTCATTATTCACTTTGTGGCTGCAGTCGAGTCGACGTCGAGTGAGTGAGATTTTTGCATGAATGAACAGAACGTGCCAGGCTGGTCCAAAAGAGAACAGAGGCGAACAAGAACACACAACCAGTACAAGAACAGAGAACCAGAATGAGAATCAGAACGAGAACAAGATGGATGCAAAGCACCCACTCGATGGTTTTGCCTCGAGACTTTGACTAGAGGAGGCGGGGAGGGAAATGAGGTTACATTGGGCGTAAGGGATACGCAGTTACCAAAGACCAATTGAAAAATGTGCAATGGCCAAATGTACGCAGCAGCAAAAGCAATAGCAAAAGTACAAACAAGCAGTGAAAATTTGGTAACAGGCTTTTCGCCTAATTAGACGGAAGACGGAGACGGGAGCAGAGTTGGCATTGCGGGGGCCAAGAGGTTTCTGAATGCGAACGTAGCCAACCAACTGGCAGAAATGATGCCAAAAAAGTTAAAAAAAAAAATAAAGATTACTTGGCAAAAGATTCTTTTTGCTTTGTTGTATACTTTTATACTCTCTAAAGGCTTGTGAAATGCCAAAATAATATATGTTAACTTCTATGCTGTTTAGCATTAAGGTTTATACATACTCTAAAGCATTCAAATGTTTCTTAACATATTCCAACAGAAATGTAGCAGAATCATGAAAACACAAAATTCCCTTGTTCAGAGGATTTTAAAAGGGATTTTGGGATATATTTTTCTATTGGTTTTTGACACAAAAATATGGTAAACATTAAGTTGCTATTGTTGATAATTTATAATTATTTTATTAGCATTTTTATTAAGATTGCAATGGTAGAATGAATGCTGAGAATTTTATACTATTTATTTTAAATTTGAATCTTAATTTACAACAACACTTGAAAATATCCCTTGGGATGCGTACTTAAGATACTTTTTATTTATTTGTTGCTTACTTCTTAAGGAACTCTTTCTATCTTAAAGCACTGACAACTTTTATAAAGAAGCATTTGACTGCTCTCTCTATTTTTTTGGTAGTTCATTTAAAAATTGTGCAACTGCTGGTGCACATTGGTCTGACTGAGTTGAAGTTCGAGTTTCGCATGGAGAAGCACACAAAACTGGAGCGTCGTGTCAAAAAGTAGTTGGCAAAGCACGCTCGCCAAAAAAAAAAAGTTTTACGTTTTATTGATTTCCTTGAGTTGTTAAAATGTGAGAAAGGGAAGGGGAAGGAGAGAGAGTTGACTCTCATCTCTCTTTCTATGCAGAGACAGACTTACCGTTGCGTGGATGGACGTCCGGCAATCCAGATGGCAAACAGTGAGATCATAAAACTGGCAAAATCGGTGAGTAAGTGTGCAGCATCTGTTGCAATGGCCAAGCTGTTCGATAAAACGCCACCTGTGGGACAAACAGAGAGAGAGTCAAATAAATGTTCGCTGAAAAATAGAAAATTTTGCTTGCAATCGGTGGAAATACTAGTTCTGGACAAATTACAGTTACACCACATCTGTTCCTTTCTCCCTCAATGTCAACCTCAACCCCAGCCCATTCCAGCTATCATCAAATGGCTAGGAAAACAGCAAAAAGGAGGTGACGCACACACAGGCAGTCAACATTTTCGATTTAAAGATAAACCAAAAGCGATAGAGACAAACAAACAGGCAGAACGAGAGAGTGAGAATAGGTAAGAGAACTGCAAACCGATGGAACATTGTAGGTAATTGCAAAGCGATTAACAGCAACAGCCAAAGGACAATGCATTCCAATGGGGCTGGGGAGGGGGAAGCGACGACGACAGCCTCGCTTGAAAATTAAATGTTTATTGTATAACAGCCCACTCTATTAGATGGCAGAACACACGGACAGGACAGTAAGCCCTTCCGTTCGCCATATTGTTGTACTTCCGGCGCTCAGTTTTTAATCGTCTCGTCGTCTCGTGCCGTCCCTTATGCCATTTTTTTATTTCCTTCTTTGTTTAACTGACATTTTGCCCAAGCTTTTCTTTGCACTCAGCTCTCTGAGGTGAGCGAAATTAGTTGGGGGAATTCAAAGCAAACAACAACAGAAAATCACAGAATCAAAGTAAAATGCAAAAAAGCGATAAAGCATAAAAAACAGAATAAATGCTTTCCACCCTACAAACAAACACTCTCCCCACTTACCCACAATTTCAGCAATCATGAAAACCAAACACAAAACACTGGCAATGATCAGCTTACGGCGAGCCTTCACATCCACACCCTCGCTGCGCGCCCGATGACAATGATCCCGAACTGCAATGAAAACGAATAAAAGTTCAAAGTTAAGAAAAGTAGACAACACTGGTAAAACAATTAAAATATTAAAAAGTGTGCGATGAAATATGTTCTTAGCATAATTATTAATTATGGAGCACTAGATGCTGGGCCAAAGAAATATTTATTGGCGAATTATAAAGTGACAAATTTAAAGTAGAACATAAAAAAAAATAATATCTCATTTAATAATTGAATAAACCTCAAAATAAACTGCAAGGATTTGGACTATTTAAGATTATTTTACTCAAGCACGTTAAAAATACACGATTTAATATTCCAATATTTGTCAATTTTGTATATCTTGAAAGTGAAGAGCAAAATCATCAAAATACTTAAAAATAATTGAAAGTAATTAAAATAAATAGAACATTTTTAGGTGCAATCAAAAAATAGTCCGCAGCAATGAAAATTTATCAATAGTAAAAATAAAAATAATTATAAGAAAAAGTATTCGATGTTTACACATTTGTTCAGATACTTATACTATATAAAAAATGAAAATCTTAGTTTGTTCTTGCATAATTTCATTAGGTTCATATATCATATATCCTATAAAGCGTTTTTTTGTTCAAAATAAATACATTTTAAACCTCTACGAAAATCAACCTAAGGAATTCCTGCACAAAATGCAATTCAACTCTTCCACTTTAAAATTTATATATATTCAAAACATTTAGCACACAACTTAAAGAAGGACTTTTGCCCCCCTTAACAAAAAGTGATGACAATTTGGGATTTCTTGCCAGTCCATGTATTTTTTGTGTGTCTTCTTCTTTTTGTTCTCTGCTAGAATCTTAAATATATATATATGTGTATAAATAAGCTGGACGAAGCGGCGTATGCGAGATGCAAGATTTTGACCCCAGAAACGTTGCTTACTATCTCTTTTCCTCTCTTTCAATATTTTTTTTGCTTCTTTGTGTGCTTTGCATCCCCTCTGCTTGCTGCTTGCCATCTGTTATGCCGTTTACATATTTACAAAACAGGCATTTAAATTTATTTAACATTGGTACGTGAATAATGACCACCAACGCGACGCTGTTTGCCATGGTTGCCACGCCTCGCACACACAGACAGAGACACATATGAGCGACGAACCTGAGGACCTGGGGACCTGGGTTTGCCTCGGGTTTGGTGTCAGTGACAGGGTTGCCACCCGTTTTGGGTCGTTCGGTCGTTTGGCTTGGAGCAGTCTATTAAATACTTTATTGCATTTGTCGTAGCCGTATTTCATGCTTTGTCATTTCCCGCTGCATTTTCTTTGCACACTCTTTGTTTTCTTTTTTTAACTTTTCCCCCACTGACTTCGTTGTGTTGTGCACTTTTCCTTTGTTCGTTCCGCCATAGAGAGTGATGGAGAGAGGGAGAGAATATATGCATATGGTTTGCTTGTAGTTTTGGTCGTTGCGCGGTTTCTTCATTTGAATTCAGCACAAGGACATCACCTTCGTCTGGCATTGCCTTGCTCCTGCTCCTCGCTGCTTTCCTTGCCACCAAAATTCTTTGGCAACTCCTCCTACTGCCGGCAGCAAAATTAAATTCCAGTACATAACACCGAGGTTTGGAACCAGCGTACGACGTACGAATTTCACCCATTAGACCTACACACACACACACACACACACACAGTTTGCCGCATCAGCTGGTATGCTCGTCGTCCTTTCGTCTTGTCGTCAACATCATCATCGACATCGTTGCAGCTGATGCATAAAAATCATCATATTTGCAATTTAAACAACTCCCGATTCATCTGCATCTTTAATTGGTCCACCTTGGTCCTCCTCTTGGCCCAGCCCCCAAATGTGGCACAGTGGGAGGAGAATGTGCAACAACACACGAAAGGCGTCGCTTTCCAATTATGTTCCCTTCATCGAAGTCTCTCCCTCTGTCGAATGCCAACACAATGCGCACTTTCTATTAATTATTTATGATCAGAGGCCACCTTACGATATCGTATATTTATATTCATTCAAATAAATATTAAAACATGCTTGACTTTAATATTTCTGAAGTCCGAAGTACTTAAACAAGTGACTTTCTTATTTTTCTGAAGATTTATAGTATATTTTGAGAATCACATAGAAGGGTGATATTTTTTGTATGAAAAGGAAGATATAAATAAACTAGCCGCAATAAATAGGAACAGTTTAAGTATTATAATATTCTTTAGTAAAATCACTTGGTTAAACTGCTTGTATCGAAGACTTATTGCAAATTGTGACCGGGAAAATGTTATTAAAATAAAATAAATTCATCTTATGAAATAATCGTCTTCTACACCAAAGTATTCACAAACACACATACTTCACACTGAGCATACCCTGCCTTACATATTTTACAGGGTACATTCGTAAATTTGATCACGTGTACCTGCACAGTTTTGCAGCTCTTCCTTGAGCTTACATAAATCCATTGCACATAATCCAAGCACTAAACACAATAACAACAGCTGAGATGCACTTTTGAAACTATTGTCACAAGACTTCGATTTCGATTCATGAGATTGTCGCATCTGAATCGAATTAACTTGGATTGGGTTGCATGGGGCAGCTTGTTAGCGAACTAACAGCTCATCAGCTGTTTAGCGACATGCTTAGCTTATTATTTTTTAGAAAAAAACTTGTTAGCTGCACAGCAGGGCGAGCGATTAGGCAAGTTTGTTGTTAAAGCAACTTCGTCTAGACATGATGTAATGTCATTTCGGGTCGTTCGTCTGCCAATAAATCCAATCAGCAGCAGCGAGAGAGCAAAATGAGATGAAGACACCAGCGTCAAAAAGCGACGTTTTTCCGTTTTGCCCAGCATTTTTACTTATCGAAAAGGAAATTAAACTGGCGCGCGCTGATCGAGTTCGAGAAAAGTTGAGAATTCGCTTTTAGTAGCTGGACGTTGTAGAAAAATGAGCCGTTCATTTATTTGGCAGCGTTGTCATACGTAAGTTATGAGCCAGTTCGGACCAAATTTATGGCATGTGGCAATAGTCAAGCAGCGGCTCAAGCATAAATTTTGATTATAACCAAAGCGCCACATCTGCTGCTACTGCTGCTTTGGCTGCCTCGGCTGCATGACCCATCCATTCATTGCCACAAAATTGCGACCAAGTTTGCAAACGAAGAAAATCATCAACAGATTGATGACAAGGCTTGGGGTGGGAGGGGGGTGGGTGGTTTGGGGTTTTGTGGCTGAAATCACTATTGCGTCGTGTTTTCCCTCGGGACTCAAATTCACAATGGTTTAAAAAAAAAATTTTAATTTCATATTGCGTTAATAAGAGAATTAAAGTTTAATAAAATTAATAATGTTATGTATGTAATGTATATCTAGAACAGTGGACGCTCGGAAATTAGATCCAGTTGGTTGGTTAAGGGAAAAAGTTATAATTTCTGGAGGGTTTTTTTAAAACGTCAAATAAGGCTTTGGGGAGATTTATTTTATTAAAAATTTATATACATCGCTTTAGAAAAATAATTTTTCTTAGCGAATCAGTGAAAACACAATTTTAAATTGTATTTCATCATAAATTCCGAAGAAAAAAAAATAACACAAACTAATTTCTAGAAGATTCTAATTTCCGAGAGTTCTAATTTCCGAGCGTCCACTGTATATCCAATAATTGTGAATAATGTGAATTATTTTTTGTCAAATTAATATATTAATTAAATTTACTTTTGTTGAAAAACAAAGACCACAGGCTAGGATAAAATATGGGCTTTGAATTCTATAAAAAGTTTATCAAAGAAAATATAAAGAATATCGGATATTGTGGGGGATTTGAATTTTAAAAACACTTTTCGAAAAAGTAATAATAAAAACCCGCTTAGTCGTGTTGGAAAGATCTCGCAGACGACCATCTCTAGCTTCTTTGTGTGTGTGAGTGTGGGCGGGGGGTGCAATGGACATTTGCTTACCGTAGACAGGCAGGCGAACCTTCTCACGAATCGGCGACTCTGTCATCGTCATCGCTTTCATCACCTTCGTCGTCGTCGTCGTTGTCGTCTGCCGATATACACGGTCGACGTCGTTTATTTCCATTTCCATTTCCGTGCCGTCTGCCAATTAGCGCACATTACCGGGGTAATAACACAAAAATTGCACAAAATATTTCGTTCGATTTCCCAAAATTCAACGGAGCAATCACAACATTAAATAAAAAACTTGACGAAAAGTGCTGTGAAAACAAATTTTACTGTTGTTTGCTTGTTTTGTTTTAACTCTTCCTCTTTCTCTCTCTCTCTCTCTCTCCCACTCCATTTTGTTATTGATGTTTTCTGCAAAATGCCGTTGCTTGCTGCGTTTTCTTGATAATTTATGAATGACTGCAAATTGCAGTGCGCTGATTGAAAGCGACACGAAAAGTGCCACAGTTTATCAACACACAACCCACCTTTCAACCCCACCAACCCCCATAGTTGCATAGAAACTAACCTTCGACTTCAATGTTGTTGGAGCGGCCATGCAAACAGAAAATCTGCGAAGGTGTTGTTGAAATTGGCGCATTGTTGTTGTTCCCTCGCTCCACAGCAGACTGCAGCGTTGCCGTCGTTCCGTAATTGTGGTTTCGCCTGCAAATAGGAAAGAGAGTGAAATCGATGATCGAGCAGAGTGAGAGAGTATCGAGTATCGATACTATGTTGCGTTTAATTGTATTTGGTTTTTTTTTCTTTTGGCATCCAGTAATAGGATTTAATACGAAACTTATCCTGTACGTGTATACAACACAAATAGAAGCACAATGCACGAGAGAACTAAACCGTTTGATGGCTGGCAAGTGCGGTGTTTAAACAACACAATGTAAGTGCATGCTTCGGCCGCCTCCACGCCCCCCCCTTCGTAGCATGTAATGAGCAGCGGAAATACAACAACAAAAAATACGACAATGCGAATGAGAATGGTTTTTTTTTGATAGGTGCTAAAATGGCGAACTGCAACGGAAAATTCAATTTGAAGTTTTGTTACTTAACCCAAACTTCGGCGACTACTTAATGCCACGCCTTCGCGTGCAAACGCCCCTTCATCAGCGGCACACGACAACAGCGTGGGCGCTCTTTCTCTCTTTTCTATCTCTTACATACACACATGTCTGTATGTATGTGCGTGTCTATTTGATGTGCCCGTTGATAAGTTTCCTTTATGTATGTGTGTGTAAAGGTGCTAAAAGTGGGCGGGGGGAGCGCGTAATTTTTACTACGAAAAGTGCAAATGGCGCTAAACTACTTGCTCTGCAAGTTTGCAACGCAATTGCAGCAACAAGCAAACAAAAAAATAAAATAAAAAGAGAAATGAAAAAAATACTCTGCGTATATTTCGTAGCCACTTCACTTTAAGCTCTTTTTTGCCATCAAGTTTCGAGGCCTTTTCTCACCAAACACACACACACACCCACACTCTTTAGGGACAGTTGTCGCCGATCCCACGGTCTGGCGCTTTAACGCCTATTTAACAAATCAGCAGCTCATTTGGCGACTTGCCTCCGCTCTTTATGTTAATTTGTCTGTGATTATTTTTAATTTTTTGCTATAGAATTTGCACAAATTTCTGGGATTTATTCGTTTCTCCCCCGCTTTGCTGTCCTTAACTTACGTCACAATCGGCGTGTCTTCATTTCTAGACATATTTATACAACAACAAAGTACAACAAAAATATATTGAAATTAATATGAAACTTGAACCACGACTGGACAAATGAAGGTCTGAGAGCCAACTGTCTGTGCGTTTCTTATATGTACATATTGTGTGCATGTAGATGTTGATCCATTTGGGGAGAGGCTGCGATAAAAATCAAAGCAAACATCAGATAAGTGACAAGTCTTACAACCCAAAAGAAATAAAATAACTGTAAAATACAACTGTACATCTTTGCATAAACAAAGAGAGTGAGTGGCATTCTCTCATCCGCTAATCACATACATAAGCACACGGTCTGCTGCTCAGTTTGATTCAATGGTAACGTGCGCTTTGCCTGCTTGGCATTGTTTACGTTTCAGCACGGCATCAAGAAATTTAGATATGATTACGAATGAAAACAAACAGTTGCAGCATGTTCGAAGCGAGCGCCATGCAAGCAGTGCGCTCTTCCTGAACTGCTTGCTAGAGCTGCCAGACAGCTAAAAAAAGCTGCCTTTCGATAAACGATTGTTGCTGCGATAGTTGAAAAGCCATTTGTCTTGTAAATCAAATTTTAGCTTGTCTATAATATCAATTTTTCTTTAACAAAATTCTGGTTACAATCAAGATGCACATAAAGCACAGCGGCAGCTAGACGTGCCTGCAGCTCCTGTTGACTAAAGTCATGTGCCCACTCGACGCGTCCCCAGAACTTCAACTGATATTCCTCTTCCAGTCGCGAGAGAGCAACAGCCCGCTCAACCGTTATCATTTGCTCAATGACGGCACAGGCCAAAACTATCGATTTCAGTGTATCGACAGCAAAAATGAAGCCTGCAAAATTAAACAGAAATTGAATAAAGTTCAAAGAAATAATTTTTAAATTATACTTACCATGCAACGTTTCGAGACTATACGATTGAAAATGTTTGGCGATTTTCATTTTATCCTCATCGGTGACCTGAGGCGGCGTTATGTTCAATGTCTTTTGTAGATTGGTTTCGTAACGCTGATTAAACCAATCAATAACTGGATCCCATTCATTCTGCTGCAACTCGTGCAGATCCTTTTCGTCCTAAAAATAGATCATTGAGAAAGCTGCATAATAAATAACACCCAAAGGCTGTTACCCAAATTTAACTTAACGTGAACATGAGCACGTTAAGTTCCAGGTAACTAGCAAGCAGTTTTCTTCGTTAAGTTGAATAGATCAGCTGCTTTCTAAGTTCATGCTCACGTTCAAGTTCAAGTTCTGGTAACTGAGTCTTAACTTACATCATACTGGAAGAGCACTGTATCTGTCGCCGCAAAGTTGAGCAGATAGTTGACCATGTCGGTTTTAGTTAGCCTATTGGGATTGTCAATGGCCGTAAAGCATAGAGCCGAGATATGCATGCGCGAGCGTTCAATGTGATCTTTTTGGCTATCGAATTCGGTGGCCACGGCAATGGCCAGCGGCTCGCTTTTTACCGTAAACAATGTGCCATTCGGCGTTTTCAGCTTGCGATGATCCAATGTCACCTCATAGCCGCTGTCTGTGCACAAAACATTCGTCGTTTTGTAGAAGCGTTTTGGCGGTGTAGCTAATAAAAAAAAAAACAATTTATATTGTTTTTTGTTGTTGCTGGCTGTTATGAAACCCGATAAGTTTTTTCTCGGCCTTACCGTATTGACGTACTGCAGTCAAGTTTGGTGTATAGCTTTTAATGCCGCTGCTTATGCGCAGCATACGAATTGTATTTGTTATTATGCTAGTTCGCATTTTAATATATAATTCGACAAAGCAAAACAATTCAGTTAATCACTCTCTAAAGTGTTGCAAAAAAATGACACCATGAAAAATGCTCAAAAAAATACCAACTAATATTCGATATTCGATAAATTAAAGCGGAGCTCGTGAGCTGTCGCAAGTGATGGCACGTGACTTTTCATTGTTAGAAAAAAACAATAAATAAAAACTCCGTTCATTATCACTCTCTTCATGTGCTTATATTTATTTATAATATACATTTTTCAAATCGTATTTTATAGGAAATTCAAAACTTAACGAAATAACAGTTCTAAACGTTAACCTTGTGTTTGGTTTTTAAATATAAAATTAATAAGAACTAAAAAAATATCGTTTGCCGCTTTGCCTAAGTACTTAAGTTACTATTTTCTATAAATGTTAATAATACAGAAACGCAAATTCAAAAAGGCAGCGCAGAGATCATCAAAATTTCAAAGGCAGCTGCACGAAATTAAAATAAAATTAAATTAAAGCCAAAATTCAATGGTTCATAATTAATTGCTTTCCAGTCGATGTTCCAGTTTATATTTTTAAGTTGGTTTCCTGCTCGTCGAGCCAAGTCAGCCAAGTCTCCTGCTGATGCAGCCAGAAATCGAAGGTCTGCTCCAGCTGCTGATACTCCCGCTCCTTAAGCTCCAGATCCGCCAAATCCGTATCTCGCTGCTCGGCCAACAGTTCGTTCTCTTTCTGCATCCGCTCGATCTGGGCCAGCGTTATGGATCCTGTGCGCGGCATAAGCGAGGGACGACGACGTGATCGACGCGTATATGGCGTGAAGTCTGGGCTGGATGGTTGTTGCTCCTGCTCCTGCTGTTGCGACGCTGACGACGGCAGCTCCACTTTGATGCGATTTGCGGGTGTGAGCGGGGAACGTTTGTCGCCGGCAATGGAAACTGCTTCGAGATGCGGTTTGATATCGTTGCTGGAGGCGGCGGCGGATGAGATGGGTTGCGGGAATATTTCGGATTTGTAATGGAGCAGTTGTTGCTGTTGCTCCAGGAAGGGACAACCATCTGGATCCTGCTCGAAATTTATGGCCTTGCAATCGTGCCGACTAAAGCGTGGCAAAGTAAACATTTCCTTGCGTACTTTTGACTCCAGTTCCTCGATTTGTTTCAGCTCTGTTGGCACAGCGGGCACAGCGTTCGTTCTGGGCTGGAACAGGCAATCGACGAGCGAGTAGAGACGCCAGTTTGACTTATATTGCGGATCATTATCCAAGCGGCTGCGTTCCGATCTAAAACAGCGGACATTCAACTGAGAGAAACTTAATTTAATTAGCCAAATTCTTACTTACAAATATTTATTGCGATAGCTGTTGATGCGACGTCGTACCTCTTGCTTATTCAGTCGTATGCGATGCTGCTGCACTCTAAACGCAATCTCACTAAATATTGTCAAGTTCTCCGTGTAGGAAGTTATTTCGTGCAGGTGCTCGCGCCACACTTTCACGATGGTTGCCTCCTCGTAGGAGGTGTAGTAGCGTACACGCATGTGTTTGGGTCCGCGCATTTGTCGGTGTGTCTTTGAGTCGGTTTCCGGATCGCTCATTTTGTCCAAAGTTTTTCTTTTAACAAATATTGTGGATCAATTTGGTAATAGAGATGGCTATTGATATCGATAGCCGGCAAATTGTCGATACATGGAGATGTGCGTGTTGCTGTGAAGCACTAGCGATGAGCGATGTCTATTTCGAAAAGACGATATTAAATTATAATGTTTAAGTTATTTTTGGGAAATAAACAGTTTCTAAATATGACTGTCCTATTTATTGTTGTTTAAAATAACTTACTGAGGTAATATTTATTTTCAACCTGTAACTTTTGTTTGATTGTTTTTAATTGTTAAAATTGCTTTTAAAGCTAAATACAGTTAATTAATTTATTGTTGAACTATTTGTTTATATAAAATTTTTACATTTCATTTTCCCATCGATATTTGTTAACAGTATTTTTTCGCATTTAGTATTTAAATGCATTTAAGTGTTTGCCTGCGAACGGTCACATTGTTATGTGTACTAGCATTGTTATGGATGCGCTATTACAGGCTCCAAACTGTATCGATATTAACAAGCCAATTCGCTGGGACATTAGTTTGTTTGTGTCAGTCAAGTTGCGGGGGCATTGCAATTTGATAAATATAAATCGAAGAATTTATGTTCATGTTTCAGTTTTATCTGGCAAAAAGTTAAATTAATTTAAAATCAATCGAATTTAGATAATCGCTTATGCTGCCTAATCGATATTTGGCAGCCATCCCTAGTTGTTGATTTTCTAAGCGAAAAATTGAAGCTAAATGCAATAAATGCAGTTAAGCGTTGTTTAAATGCTTTAAAGTGATGCTGTGCTTAGAAAAGTGACTTACGTTTTCGTTCGACATATCCCACCGGGCGTCATTCGCATGGAATACGATAACTTGTCGCTGAATCAAGCTGTTGGTGGAGGTGGAGGGAGCACTGCGACCGGCGCAGCAGTAAATGCGGTAAATAATAAAAAGCACAACGCTAGCAGCGAAGCAAAGGCAAGTGGAATGTGCGGCAGCCAAGAAGTGTTGGAGGTAAAGGCGAAGGAGAAGGCGCGACGCTACTGGATGCCCAGCGAGGAGGAGCGTCTCTTCGAGATCTGGGGCAGAGAGAATTGGCGTCTCACACGCAACGGCAAGAATACGATATTCTTTGCCCAATGGTCGGAGGAGCTGCGCGAGCGTTTCTCCGTCGATGTCAAACCCGAAGAGATACAAATGAAGGTCAATCAGACAAGAGCTAAGTTTCGGTAGGTGTGAGAATATTATATACCATGTAGCATAACTAATTGATATTTTTCGTAGGAGTGTCAAAAAACAGCTGCAGAGTGATCCAGCCAGCTATGCGACGCGCTGGAAAAAATACGATCTAATAAATCGCATTCTAAAAAATATACACAGGCCGAAAAATGCGGAACCCTTGCCGCCCGATGTATTGCTCAACAATCGTGATGTATCGCCGCCACGCGAAGACGAGCAACAACAACAGGAACAGCTGGAACAGCAACAACAACAGCAGCAACTACAACAACGGGAGCAACAACAGCAGCAGCAGCAACAACAGCCCGTACAGCAATCGGTGCTTAATTTGACAACTGAGGCAGTGGGCAATAATTATTATAGCAACAATAGCAGCAATAGCAACAACAGTAGCAGCCACAACACAAACAACAACAACAATAACAACAACAATAATGGCAACATGAGTTTCAATACGGAACTGTTTACGGATCAGTACGATGACATCAAGCACGAGTACGATGATGAGGATTATCGCTCGTTGCCATTTCAGGAGCAGCTGCAACAGTATTCGCCAGCCGAGCCCACTCAGCTGCTCGAGCTGCAAACACCACAACAATTGCAGCAGCAGCAACAGCAGCAGCCACAACAACAACAACAACAATTTCAGCCTGGCTATGAGCAGGGGGGCGTGGTTAACTATGCCGGGGGCAATACACACTACACAGACACCAACAACAGCAGCAACAACACCAACACTGTCGCACCCACATCGTCGTCCATCAATCATCAGGCCATTACAGCCGTCGCGTACATCAACAGCACCAACAACACAATAAGTGTTGCCACCAACAGCAACAGCAACGGCGGTCCGCCCATGCAACCGCCTGTGATGGCCAGCAGCAGCAGCAATAATGCCTTGGCACCAACTCCAAGGAAACGCGGACGACCCTATGGCTCGAGTAATCCGCCAGCGGCCGACTCATTGGAGTCACTCTACTTGGAGGAGGTGCGTCGAAAGAATCAACTGATGGCGGAACAAACGAAAATAGCGCGACAGCGTCTCGAGCTGGAGGAGCGTAAGCTGGAGCTGCTGCAGACTTTCTTTCCCAAGTGCTTGGAACAACAGTCGCTAATCCTAGCGCGCGTCATGCAATTGCCATCCCTGCAACAACAACAGCAACAACAACAGCCGCCGGAACAGTAAACACTCCTTTTAATTGACATACTGACAAACATACATATGTATGTATATCCCGATACCCGGTTGCGTACTATGTTTTTATACACTTAATTTAGGATCTTAAGAAAAAAAAAAACAAAAACAAAACAACATATAATAATTAAAATTTGTAAACCTTAGCAGCATTCAAAAAAGGACTGATGATGTCCTTGATTATGTGTTTTTAACCAACAACAACAACTATCTTACGAACGAACTTTGTTTCTACCACTAAACATACCTCTGAATAAAGATAGTAGAACTAAGCCCGTGCAAAACCGTTTATAAATTCAGCTGGTATCGATAATTTCATCGATAACAAACGCAATACACCAACACATAATCGCGCCTCTCGTAACTGTTTGTGTTGTTGCTTCACTTGTTGATCGCAATATACCCTAGAAGCAAATCAACTGAAGACCGCAGCACGGCTGCAATTTTATGTGTAAATGCAATAGATGCGAATTAACGCATGCAGGGTACCTTCAGGTCGAGTACTGCTGTGTGACTTACCTTCAATTGGCATGGATTTGTGCCGACGGCGAAGCTAATTACTGATTATCATTGATTTTGAATTCAGTTCAAGTTCCGCTGTGCCGCCGAACGCTTGTGTTTGTTTGTTTAACGGTGCTAGCAAAATCTTCTCACTTTCGTTGAGCCGTGTAACAAGTTTAGAATTGTTTGTGTTTGTTGTTGTTGATGATGATGAATAATATATTGAATTCGCTGATGCTGCTGCTTCTGCTGGTCGCTGGCCTTTGTTTGGCACACGCTGCGATCGTTCAATTGCCTTCGGATGATTTAAAGACACCGTGGGAATTAACCGAAGCGATTTACGGTACCTCTGGCCTTCGTGGCTTCAATGGCACATGGATATCAGGTAAGAAGTGTGCCAAATGTTCAACTAGCACCATATACTTGGTGAAATTTATGATTTCTTTCTTGTTGTCGGAATTTCCCTTTCGATTGTGCTTTCCCGTAGAGTTCAAATCTTCATACGTATGTGTGTGTGTGTGTGCATGAAATTCCCAGCTTGAGATTTTCTTATCATTCTATGTATATACATATGTACATACATACATACAATGCGCTCTTTGTGAGTTTGCGATCTGAATAGACAATTTCACAGGGGTCATTTCCCTGTATCTCTTTTGTATTTGGATATTGTGACGTGTACCATGTATGTATAAAAGTGTTTGTGTGTGTGTTTTTAGTGATTTTTGAATGAGAATACTCATAGAAATATTTTACCCTTTAAGGCAAATATCAACATTATGACTAATTTCTTAATCAACCTTTTGGTCAACTACAATTTTGAGTCTTTTTGTATTATTTTTTTTTAAATGTTAATGTTATTTTTATTATTATAATAATTTTTTTTTATGTTGTATGTTGCTTTTAAAATATATTCTTACATATAAAGCTAATTTTTTTTTTATTTTTTTTTCCTTTCATTCTACTTTTTACCAATAATCGTACTTTATCTAAAGGCCCTAAATAATAATAAGTGTAGTAATTGCCGATCATGCTTCTACTAAACCCAGCAATCTTATCTATATACACACATTTGCCTTATCTCAATTTTAACAATCGAATTATTGTTTATTATACTAATACCTGTGCTTAGATAGCAGCCTTAAAGGGAAATTTATGTATTCTTTTGTCGAAAGTTCATATTATATTTGGCATTTAAGAGCTCTCAATTTGTCTTTATCATCTTCCAATGCTTAACATAGTTTTGCGATCTTCAAAGTTTCCAAAAATGGCATCCAAGCAGGTTTCACCAAATTGATTGAACATTATAAGAGGAAGTAGGTGTCTCACTAATCCATAGAAACTGTATATAAATAAGGAAACATGTATCAACAGTTGTGATATACTTCCAATCATTCTATTACAAGCCCCTTAAATCATCGATTTCTTAAATTAGTTTCACTTTAAGACTTTCAGCTGGACACGTGCCAAAGAGCCAATTATGCCTCCGTTAATCAGCATTGGTAATAGAAAACTGGCAAGCTTTGCAAATGAAGCAATTGCCACAAAACATAGTAAAACAAACCAAATTTGAGTCGAGGTTTTTAATTAAAAACAACACACTAATTTTGCTTCTTATACGAATTTTAATGTTTTGCCACTTTATTTTTATTTAAATATTAAAAATATAAGTACATAATACAAAAATAGAAGTAAATTCTTAAATGTTTGCAAAAAGTACAATACAATGAATTATATAATAAAATTAATAAATAAAAAATAAATTAATAGTAAATAAATCACTAATAAATTTTTAAACAATAGTAAAAATTTGCAGTGATTATAATCTTAATTACTGTATTTTCGCTAATTAATTAATATAATTTTATAAGATTTTTGCTAAAAGTTGACTTATTCAATTTGATAAATTCACAGATGAGGAGTTCTATTACACTGCCAGTGATAGGTCCATACACAAATTCAATGCGGCCACCAAAGAGAATACAGTTTTTCTAGAATCCACATTTTTGGTATTTATTAAATAATATTTCTTAATTGAATAAATATTAAATCGCTTGCTCACTCTTTTAGGATTCATACACCGGCGCCACATTTACGCTCTCAGCGGACAATACAAAAATTTTGGTGCGACACAACTTAACGGAAAAGTTCCGACATTCGTACGTAGCACAATACGATATTTACGATATTGCCACAAATACGACCATCAAGATACACAAAGGTGAGAAGCTGCAGTATTGTGGCTGGTCGCCACTTAAAGGTCGATTGGCGTACGTTTACCAAAACAATGTGCACATACATTTCATGGAGAATATGGAGATACGCATTACGGAGGATGGCAGGGATGGTATTGTGTACAATGGTGTGCCCGATTGGGTTTACGAGGAGGAGGTGCTAAGCAGTGGCAGCGCCCTCTGGTGGTCACCAGATGGCACTAAACTAGCAGTTGGCTTTTTTGATGATACCAAAGTGCAGACATTCAAGTATTTCCTGTATGGCGACGGCCTCAGCTCCTATTCTCAGTATCCGCGCGAGGAGGAGCTCAAATATCCCAAATCGGGCACACCCAATCCAATTGTCTATCTGCGCGTCTACGATCTAACCAACACTGATCCTATTCAGAAACGCATTCAGGCACCTGTCGATATTGTCAGCTCCGATCACATTCTACAGAATGTGGTCTGGTCGAATAATAGCCATTTGCTCATCACCTGGATGAATCGTCGCCAGAATCTCGCATCGATTCAAAGCTGCAGCCATCTGGGCGTCTGTGTGGAGGTCAAGCGCATTGAGGAGCCCAACGGCTGGGTGGCCATGAGCACACCCAAGTGCCTCAAGGATGGCTTGAACTGCATTTTTGCCTACTTCATCGATAACTGGTATCAGGTGTGGAACCTTAACCTACAAACGGGCGAGAACATTTGGAAGCGTCGCGGTCAATTCACTGTGCTCAATGTCTATGGCTATGATGAGGCCAATGATAAGCTGTAAGTGTACGCAATCTCAAGATATAGTTTACAATCAAAAGTAGACAGGCTATTAAACAGCATATCAAATAAAATGTAAAGATTAAAACATTTTTAAATCTTATTTTCCAGTTACTATCAGGCCACTCAGATGGGTGATCCAGCGCAATATCATGTCTACAGCAACGACGACTGCCTTAGCTGTGATCACGTTGATGTTGATGGCGTTAAATGTCGCTCGGCCAGTGCAACGTTTAGCAAATCCTTTATGTACTACACGCTTACCTGCAACGGTCCCAATCCGTCCTATACGGAGGTTAGACAGATTACCATACCTAATCATAAGAAGGTCGTCGATTGGGAACTTAATACCGCTTATCGGGCAAACTTAGCAAAAAAGCTGCGTCCCACGTACAGATTTATAAACGTTTCACTAGCAGATGGCAGCACTGGCATTGCAAAGCTGGCGTTGCCACCTCATTTCGATGAGACTAAAAAATATCCCATGGTTGTTGTTGTCTATGGTGGACCCGATTCGGTGCGTGTTACAAATTCATTTACTCTGGGCTTTGAGGCATTTGTGACAACCACCAGAGATACTATCTACGCCTACATTGATGGGCGTGGCACTGGCAACAAGGGCAAAGACCTGCTCTTCTCGGTAAACAATGATTTGGGCGATCATGAGGTGGAGGATCAACTGTTTGTCACCAAATGGCTGCAGCATAATCTTGGCTTTGTTGATCCCAAACGCACTGGCATCTGGGGCTGGAGCTATGGCGGCTATATGACGGCCAAGACAATCGAACAGGACAACGAGCACATCTTTCAGTGTGGTGTGTCTGTGGCGCCAGTTACATCCTGGTTGTATTATGGTAAGCGCTGTTTTTCTCTTCTGCTCAATAAAATAGCTTATGCAATGGCATTCGATTCTTTATCTCGTAGATACCATCTATGCTGAACGTTATATGGGTCTGCCAACCGTGGAAGATAATCAACTGAAGTATAACGAGAGCAGTGTATTTTTGCATTTGGATAATTTTAAGACACACGACTTTTTGCTGATTCATGGCTCTGGTGATGATAATGTGCACTACCAGCACTCCCTGCTCTTGGCCAAGCTGCTACAAAGAGCCGATATACCCTTCGAGGAGCAAGTAAGTTGAATATATTTAGTATATAACTGAAACTCTATAACGTCTTTCTATTATAGACTTATACAGATGAGAACCACAGCATTGGCAATGCACTGCCCCATTTGTATCATACCATTGATCATTTCTGGATCAACTGCCTTGACTTGATTGTAACTAATGTCTAACATTCGTTAAAAGCCTCTCTAGTCAATTATTGTTGTATATATACGTATTTGTAAACTTTTTTACAAGCACAAAAAATTGTATTTTGCTATTTTAATAATGATTGTGTAATTCAACTAAATAAGTAATTTAATGCTTTATAGATTTTACACAACTGAAACAAAAATCGTATGCAAAATAATATTGTTAAATGTATTAAATTATTTTAAGATTTATTAAAGCTTTCACAAAATTATTTGTATTTATTTATTTTATAAATATTTAATACTACCTTTTATAAAATTGGGTAATCTTATTAATTACTCATGTGCAATCCTTTGAATTTATTCGTTCTCTTTTTTTTTGCACTTTATTATGGTTGCACTGATTGCATTTAATAAATACATTATAAGTTGCCTATAATAAACAATTCAGGAAGCTCAATAAAAATTGCCCAGAGAATTGTGGCCGATGGCATATCACGGCACATGACCACCGCAATGCCACAGTGAAATTATAAAACTATAAACAATTTAACAAACGATGCATTTCACAGTAGCCATAACCACAATTCTGCCACAGCGCGCACAAAGTACGTTAAATGTTTAAAAGAATTCAAATTTATACAGTTGTAAATTTTGTAGCAATTAATAATTGCTGTGAACTAATATAGGAAAATAAGAGTATCTTACTCCATATGAATGGGTTCAGACAGATGTTAAACGCCGTCATTCGTCTTTGGGGTCTCATGAAAAAAGAGTGATATTCATAGTAGAGGATCATGATCAGTCTTATTGTTTGCGTGTTTGGTAAGCTGAAAATTATGGACATAATTTTTTTTTTTAACATTTGTTTATTGCCAAATACGAACAGCCAAAAAAAAAAAAATATTAATTCATATTAAAATATAATTTATTTTTAATTACTACATTTAGATCTTAAATTACATTAAAAATTCAATTAAAAAATTTGAATATTTGTCGTTAACGCTCTGGGAAATTCAACAAGAAAATTAGTGGTCCAATTTGAAGCGTGGATTGGAAAAATATGAAAAGCCCAATCAGACCAACGTTAGATTAGAGATTAGTGGCTACATTTAGATAAAGAAAAAAGAGTTGATCTATTTGGAACTGGAATTGAGGCCTCCAATGAGACATAGGATTAGAGCTTGTTATAGTCAGAGCATATAACACGAAATGGTTCATGAATTAAATAGTTGCTCGAGGAACGATTAAGGAATTTCTTCTGCACTGATTCAATTCAATGCTAGTGAACCCCATATTACCAGGATCAAACACAATTACACATTTTTCGACAAATCAGTTTTATCGATTGAAATGATGAATATGAAATAAAAATAAAATTATACAAAATGTTGTTAAGGTATACAATTTTTATATTAAAAACAAAACGAGCTAAATTTGTAAATAAACAATTTGAATATTTATTTAGCTGTTAAGGATTAAGTAAGTTTTTGTATGCGACAGCGATCAAACTGAGCTCCGGATTCGAAATCGAATGGCTACATTTATATGAAAATAATTATTTTAAAATTGCTGGAATTGCGAAAGTTTAAAAGGATTGATTTGTTCTTGGTGTGCGTGTCTCATATTTTAATTATATTGCGCTGATAAAGTGCCAATAACAGAAACACATAAAACGCCGAGTAAATATGCTATTGTCGCAGCTTCCATTCTACAGTGTAAATTTAATAAATAAAATAAACAGATATCTGTGGTATGCCGATTATAATATACTCTATCAAAAAAGGAAACCAACTGCTCGAAATTAAATATTTAAAAATTTAAAAGACCTAAGGCTGAAATTGTAGAAGCAAGTTGAGAAATTTAGCTGATCAAAAAAATGTAAGACTATAATTAATTTAAATGGCTTAAAAGTTTTCTCCCAAGCGTAACACATTCAGCATAAAAGTATGCTACCCTGTGAAAGAGTATAAAGAAGTGAATATTAAGCTGAATAAAAAGTTCCGTTTAAGTCGCACAGCCAGTGACTGAATCAACAGCGCAGCTTTAATACTGAAACTTGCCCGTTGGCATTGTAAACGCATCCGACTTGTTTTTCCATTATTTTTTTTGTATATTTGTTGTGCTGCCACAATTTCGGGAAGCCATGCATAACTGACGCGACACCTAAGGGATAAGGGGCAAAGAACGTTTCACAAAATGCAGCAGATTGAAAAAAACAAGTCAATAAAACAGAAATCAACAAAGAAACAGTGAAAATCACAAGCCATATATCATATGTAAAAATAAACCTTTAATACTATTGGTATTGCAGCAAGCTTAAACGAATAAGAAAAAGTTGTTAAACGTATTTGCTTCGCAGTAAAAGGCACAAAAGTCTCGCTTACAAATATAACTTTGACATCGTTTTTGGGTTTAATGTAGTGCAAAACTCATATAATATATTAAGTATGTTCAAAACAAGTTTGATTTTTAGCCAATTGACTTAAATCATTTTATGGCAGGTTTCTTATGAATTTTAATGTTTTCAATGTTCGGCCTTTGTCGAGGGTCAGTTCTTTGTAGTTCCTTTGCAAGGTATTTTTTAACACACACCACAAGTATTAAGTTATGTTATTGATGTGTTTTTTCGGGTTGAGTTCACTCATAAGTACATATTTTAGCAGTAAATAAAAAATATAAAAAGAAATATGCTTGAAGTAAACTTGAACAATAGATTAATAGCGGTTCTTGGGCCTAATGTTAAGAAATATATTTATAAAAATGAAAGATATGAAAGAAATCACTACCCAAGGCACACAATGGAAAAATCAACAGGATACCAAGAAAAAACAATTTAAAATACATATAAATGGATGTAAATGATTCTCTGAAATCTAACTGAATTGAATGTATATTGGTCAACAAAAAACTCGACGAGCTCTTTGGTTTTTATCGCGTTAATGTTACTTTTATTCAAATTTATATACAATAAAGGAAGCTTTGAGATTTTGCCAGATTGAAAATAGCATAAAATTATAATTAATTATCCTGAACGATTCAACCGGTAAAGCTCGTAAAACACCTGTCAGATGTACTTTCAAAAGCTTGAAATATGTAAGCACATTTATTTTGAGGAAACATTGGTTTATTATCCTGTAAAGAAGCGATGGCAAGGCTATAACTGAGTCTGGCCAGGCTCCGCGTCACAAGAAATTTATATTAACTTAGAGACGCTTCGTGAAATTGAGGGTAAGCGTAAGTCGGGTGATCAAGGTTGGATATTGCTAGGATGCCCACAGCAAACGTGCCGCTGATTGCACAGACTCCGTTCTCGGTTAGGGTATCACACAGTTATACTTACGCGTGTGTGTGTTCGCATTTGCAAACAACGAAAACCGAAAATATCAAAACGCGCGTGGGTATTAGTGGGAAATATTAGCGTGGGTTTTATTTGGCAACTCGCCTTCAAAAAGCAATGGGCTTATATTATATATATAACTATACGTACGAATTTACAACACGCTGACTCCTATGGCGTTTGCTTACTTAAATCTTATTACACTATAACTTTTCGTACTCGCTCGTGCGATCGGCCGCCGACACTTCTATACGTTTTCGTACTCCGTTTCACACTAACACTGGCTTCACGCTCAATGCGATCGCCTCGCCCTTCCCGGCGAATTCTATTATTACCATACATGATTTTAACTTAACATACTCTGTTCTATTTCTATCCTGGTAACATAATTCATTTCGGTTACTCTTGAATGTTATGCGAACTCAGTTTACTTTGTGGTACTTAGTAATAATAATACGATCCAACTGCCTTCATGGCGTTCTTAAATATACGAAATCAAAATAGAACTAAATCATAATAACGTTTAAAACTACCTTCATGGTGTTCTTAAACGTACAAAATCAAAATATAATTAAATCAAAATATCGCCATCGCAGATGTGATGGGGGCCTGGCAAAGGCCTTCTTCACAATCCTATTCACCAAATAGAGCAAATAAATAAGTTACTTGAAAACTTGTGACATGAAAACTTTTCTGGTTTGCTGCACTCGAGTAAAACTTGTCTAATAGACAACTTAAAACTCAATTATTTTAATTGTAAATATTTACATATGCAAAGTGGCTAGCGCAACTTAATCCGAAAACTATTTCGAGAAAAGCCAAGGCTGGGAGCGGATGTGGAAATACTAGGGCAGAGTTGCAAAAGTTTTCGACGCATAACCAACATGCAAGTGCAAACCCCAAAAAGTGTTTATTCATAACATCATATTTATATGCAAGTATGTTGCCCAATAAAAACAACGAACATAAAAACTTAAGCTTGTAAAACACTCATAGCAAAAACTTTGGGAAAAAACTTGGCACTCATAAAAGGCAAGCTGACCAAATTTTAGGCAGCGGCCATAAAAATTTACAAAGACATTTTTCGGCTCGCTTTTCATATGTATGTATATGTATTTGATTTTATTTTATTGAATTTCGTGAGGAAAATAACAATCGTGCACAATCATGACAAAATGTAGCATATGTGGGCAAAAATATGTGAAAAACCAAAAGAAACAAGTGGAAACGTTGCAGTCGGACGCAACCGACTGGGATATACTCGATACCAGTATTAAAACAGGTAAAAAGAGGCCTGATTGCAAAGGGTTGTGGAATGCTAATTGCTATCTTCGTACCGATTTTGGTGATTCTAGCTCAAAGTTTGCAAAAGGTTGGGAGAGGGGGTTGTGGGCGGAATGGGTGGGCGTGCCATCCAAAGTTTTGATGCAATTTTTTCGGGGATGCCAGTAGCTATCTTCCTACCAAATTTGGTAGTTCTAGCTGTAAGGATGTGCGTAAGAGGTGGATTTATCGATTTTGAGTTATCGAATTTATCGATTTGACAGCTCCCAGTTATCGTGGAACCCCAATCTTCGAACTTGATCTGTCTATGCCATAGATAAAGACATTTGCAAAGTTTCAAGTCTCTAGCTTGAAGGGTGTGGAAAAAAGTTGCGAACATACGGACAGACACCATGACGGACATTGCACAAACTCAATATACTTTTTACCTTCGGTATCGAGTATAAAAATTGCAACTTGAGCCAAGCATCACCAGCGAAACCCAAACTCAGCCGCAGGATGTGCACGTGCTGGGTTCAACTTGCAGTCTGTGGCAAGTGGCATGTTGCACACTTTGACCCCGTACCCTGTCTTAACCGCATTAAAGCACTTGTCCAATATTCTGGCTCACATTTCAATAGAAATTGTGTGTCAACTATTCAACGAAATATTTGCACTTTATTAAAGTCAGTTTTTGGCGCGTGAACTCAATTTGTGCAGTTCGCGGAAACAAACTGTTTTATTTGACAAGCTTTTTTCAAGCTATTATTTTAATAGCAGCATTGCTGCCATTTTCAGTTTAGATCGGGGAAATTTAAGTGCTTAATTTACGCAAAATATTTTAGTAAAGTCCTTTGTAATGAAGTTTTAAAACTAAAGTACATGCGTTTTTAATTGATTTTTGTTTTATTATAAATTAATTTGTCAATAGATATTTTAAGCTTAATAGGCAAAAATAATAAATTCTTTTCTTTGACCCAATGTTTGATTTTATCTTCTTTATTTAAAGTTTTTATTTGGCCATTTGTATGAAGCTTTGCTGTCTTATTTCAAGTTTACTTTTTATTACATGGCTTTCACTTTAAATAAAATGCATTCAATTTAAAGCTGAATGTAGTTACTTTTATTTATTTTTTGTCCATAGTTTCAAGCATATTCTGAGTATCTTTGAGTGATATAATTAAGTTGTAACCGCTTCCAAGATGCAATTAGTTATATTTTGTCTCTCGCAAACATGCACACAAATTGCTTAGAAGCTAGGATCTGCATAAGGTTTTATAGATTTACAAAGTTAAAAGTGAAATGGCCTTAAGCTTTAATTCCCAGAAATACAGTAGCAGCTAAGTGAAACACAAGTAGACCCTGGAGTAATACTTAAGCACTTGGCTAGCACTTCTATTTAGGTTTATTATGGGTATAAAAAATAAATGTAAATTTCTATGCGAATGCCAAGTGTTTCAACGGCACTTTGATAACATTAAATGGTTCGCTTAACCTTCTGATGAACAACAAGCTGTTTGCTTCCTATACACGGTCCATTAAATTATGCTGCTGGACAGGAATACATTTTTAGTGCATTTTAACGGGTATTTGATTTTAGTTTTGGTTTTGTTTTTTATATATTTTGTACTGACTCCCACACACGAGCTGTCTACCTTGCTGGTCGGTCCATTCAATATTCATATGCTGCAGCATAATTTTGGACTAAATGAATCTGCAGCCCAGGCAACCGAGCTGCGCATAAATAAACAATAATAATAAATATGTATGTGATAGGTTGTAGGACTAAAAGATATCCTGCATAATCATAATTTACTAGTTAAGCTTTCTAACCTTCTCATTTAATGAATCGTCTACAAACTATAGCTATTAATATTGTAAGCAACATATTTTTAACTGCCTTTGATGTATGTAAAATTTAAGCAAACTTACATTTAACAGGGTATGTTTCTTCGGTGTTGAGGTTGGCTCAAGCCGTAAATGAAATATGTACACACATGTTTCTACTATGCTGCACAAATATGCATATATTATACATGTACTCATACAATATCTAACTATAGTTTCTGCGCTGCACAGCTCATTGCTTATGCTTTTTGGCTTGCAAATATACGAGTTGCAAATATTTAATTTACCAAATTAGAAAATAAAGCTGCCTCAAAATGCGTTGCAATTAAGTTTGATATTTGCCAAAATAGTTTTTAAATGTTTCCAGTTATGAGATGAAAGTTAAAAAAAAACTAATTTAACTTCAAACTTTTTGCCATGGGAAAATATAATTTGTAGCATACATCAAATTTTTAACATACTCCCAAAGAAACTTAAACATAAGTTTTTAAAAAAGAAATGTAGTTCTTTCTTTTATTTGACAACTCGCACACATCGAGTCTATTCCACTGATTGCTTTTGGTTGGGCCCAAAAGGACAGCAGTAAGAAATCAAGTGCAGAGACAGTTCAGTAGCCGCAATTGCCACGAACCTCTGTGGATTTAAGGACCTGACAGTGCCTGCCAAAAGTTTGACAGCAATCGATGGGCCAGAATAGAATGCAGTTTTTTTGGCAAGTCGTAAAATGTATCTAAATGATATTTTTTTTGCAGTTCGCATTTGGGACATGTATGTGTGTATGGATGTGGTACGCAGGTACGCAAAGCAAAATAATCAAATCAAAAAAATACAGAGATTTTATTTAAAGAATTTATAAATATACGGTATAGTATTTTTATACTCAGATACCGAAGATAATGAAGGTATCTCTGCCTATGCGCGGGGTAAATAAAGTGGCAAGATTCGATATCTACGCCTACTAGAAACTGGGATATCGATTACTGGAAATATCTTGCACTATTTCGTCAGTTGTTCTTTGCTCTAACAAGCTGTTCAAGCTTTTGAGCCTATACATGTAACTTACTTAAAGCCAGAAGCGCGACAACTTCAGACCCATCATGTTCTGAGAGAGACAAAAGGAGTTTTAAGTGCACAATGTTAGAGGATATATGTAGGTGTAAGACACTGAAGTAAAGCTGACACACCGCCACTGAACAAATTTCAACGCTAAACAGACAACAAACAAGGACACAAAATTGCTCACTTAATAGTTTCAGTCTCACCCCCCGGACATTTGTTGTTGTTGTCACTGCTCATATTGTGGCAAGGGTTTCAGATGCCATTCAAAGTAGCAACCAAATGTAGTGCAAAGTTGAACTCGAAGTAAGAGGCGACAGACAGACAGCTAGCAACTTCACGCTTAATTTGCGTGCCAAGGACATTGCTGAGCTACTGATTCCAAATTCAACTTCTCTACCGCGCAGCTCCCCATCTATGCGAGTTAAATACTTTGCCCATATGCTTTAAAGCTCGTGAACTTTGTGGGTGGGTTTGGGGCGTCAGTTTGCTATTTGCCTGATAAAGTTTTTTGGCGCAGATTCTGTTTGTGTATTTATTTAACACTGGCAGACATTTACATTGGCAGATTATGGCCTACTTTTAAGCCAAACGATAAACAAAAACATTAAAGTGGTACTTTCAATTATTCAATTTGTTGTAACCCGTTAAAGAAGCCTTATCCGTAAGCATTTAACTTATGACGATGAAACTTTGCTATATCTAATGACAATTTAACAAAGCAGTCATTAAATATGATGGATTTATTAGCAGCGGAATTAAAATTAGATTTTAGGTATTTCTTTTAAATAGTTTTAAATATTAAGACGGGTATTATTGGCTTAAAAATTTAATAATAAAAGATTTAATACATATATAAAAATTCAAAATTAAAGAATTATTGATTTATAATTATTATTTGTTTGATATAATATTTTATTTATTTTAATCTTCAATTTAATTTTATCTCAAAGTTCTTGTTGATATAATGTTCATATGATGAAACTCAACATGAAAAATATAAGACTATTATTTATTTAAAAATTGTATTGTAATCATCAATTTAACATCAAAAACATTTAAAAAAAACTTAAATTTATTTGCATTTACCAAAACAATAATCCAAATTATATTAACAAGTAATTAATTATTTCGATTTAAAGCTACAATTGTTGGTTTGACGAATTTGCTGAGCTTGGTAATTTCAACTGTTCTGATAAATTTTCGGAGGGTTCTAAATTGTTGGAGCTATCTGAAGTATTGGGGTGATTACAGAGACTTTGATATGATTGGACTTCCTCATTGGTGAGTAACTTAAATGGATGATCTTTGCCAACGACGCCAATTGAGACACGCAATTGCTCGGAACTGGGTAGAGCTTGACTTATAGACTTGATGCCATGGCAAATAAGAGCGTCCTTGGAGCAAGTCGGAAATTCCGTTTTGCAGCGATCCAAATAGGTGCGCGAACCTTGGGAACGACTTCCCAAGGCCATTGCCTTGCAGCTAAAAACATTGGCAGACGGCATAACCTCACAGATATGGCTGCCCTCTTCATCATATCCGGCTAGCAGAAGACCTACTCCATAAGGTCGACGATCATAGCGTTGCGTATTCGTCTGCATCTTAATGCTCAGATGGTTGACCATTTTGCGAATGGGAAACGACGTTTCATACGAATGCCTAAATGCCAAGCACTCTGAGCGTAGGTATGAGGCCAAATGGCGAGCATCGGCTGATAGACCCGATATCGATATGCCCACATGACTATCAATGGAAATAATCTTTGGCTGCAATGCGCCCAGCTCGGTGGTTTGCTTATGAAGACCCAAGATAACAGCAAAGTCTGCACTCTTTAAGCCTACGATGGCTGTACCCTGGTTAACCGCCTCCATTGCGTACTCAACCTGAAAGAGGCGACCCTGTGGACTCCAGAGTGTCACGTCACCATCATATTGATTTCGAAACATTATGTTTATACTATATGCTTAAAAGAATTTTAGATGAATTCAAAATGAAATGTATTTTTTAAATCTGTTGAAGTTAACTATTTTCTATGCAATGTGAAAGTGACGTAAGCTCTATAGTCACATAGCATTCACATATAGTTCTTATATATGAACTTATTATAAATCAGCTGTCTTTATCGACTATTTATTTATTTACAAACGATCTAAATTTAGTGCTTTTAATAATTGAACTTTATTCTTAAAATACTAAAGTGAATGTGAAATGATTACTTACTCGCAATTGCTGAAAACGAGAACAAGTCTAAGTATGCCAGCTCATTTCTGCAAATGCTCAGCATATTCACACATACCCAAACATACATATACAAATGTAACACGTTCACAAACCATTTTTCACACAATAAAATTGTGGCATAGTTTTTTACCCATGGGTTAAGTTTGCGACGTAAAGCTGCAGAAAACAAAAGGCAGCCGCAAAGTTGCGCAGCTAAAACAAATAGAAAAACACATTACAAACAAACACACTCGCACACACACACACATAACGGAATTTGGCATGTCGCCTAGACGTGTGAAAATTCGCGCCTCTCCGTTTGGCATTTTCAGGAACTGCCGCGTCGCGTCGCATTTGCATTAATTTCATTTAGGAAATGAGTTGAGCGCGTAAAAACTTAAGACGTTGTAATTCAGGGATTCGTAATTTGAAAGTGTTTAATGAAACGGTTCCTTGTGGTATATAAGCCTAGCATTGGTAGGTCTAGATTAGGATAGGTTTCATTCGAAACTTTAATTTGAAAATTGAAATTAAATTATAACAAAGCAATAGAGCTATTTTATTCGGGTTAAAGTATAAAAAGAACTAGTACATTGCATCCAGCATTTCTAAATAACATATTGAATCCCTGTCGTTGCTTAGGTTGAGAAACGTCTGTTCTGTGCGATCCCGAGACAGCAGAAAGTTAAGTAAGTTGACAGGAGCGAGCAAGCAACTTATGCAAATTTCAACACTTTGACATTTATTTGAAAATGGTTTCACAGACGTGTTAAATGCATAGCAACGTCAACACTTTTCCGACTTATGGCATAATTAGTTTTAATTATGCCATAATTGTGGCCTGTGCTTTGAGTCAATTGTTTGCCAGGGAGACTTTCATGTGCTTTTCATTAGAGTGGCCACAAACCGAGTAATAAATTTTCATTTTCCCCAGACGTGCTGTCAAATATACAAGTGAAACCTTTTTTGATCAAAACCAGAGAAATTCACAGAAATTACAGCCATTTAACAGATAATTTTGAGCATTGACAAATTGACATTTATGTAAAAGGTAAATTTCAACAAGTGTCTGAACTTTTCTTTGGAAATTGAGCTTTGGTTGTAAGAAAATCACATTATAATATGATATATGTAAAAGGCAACGTATGTGTGTGGACTAAAGGCTTATAGACTCTGAAACCGCTGAAACCATTTTGAAGAAATTATCTGTCATAATTAGATGGATAAATATATTTTCTTAAAGAGTTTTTTAAAATTGAAGTTGGTAAATTGTTTCAAATGTGCTTTATCATTTAAAGCAACAGTAAATTATAATCATGAATAGTCAAATTGAAAACACAAATTTCTCATTGTTTGCTAATTTACCAGAAATGCCTTTGAGTTAAATCTCAATTAACTACAGTTCTCGGTAGCCAGTTTGACAATTCATTCTTAGCAAAATTAAAACAACACATCAACAGCGAAAGTAATTGCCCATTCTTCTCCACACAAACACAAACACAACAGCTGGCCAACATGCCGCACTGATGCCGCAGTGTGGCGCCCCACAAATAGTAGAACGCAACTAGGGGCTCTGCAATGGGCTTGCTAGTAATTTGCATGAGATGCCATTTTTCAGAGGGCGTTGCATAATTTTTTGCTGCTGCCGCTGCTTGCGCCCCTTAAACGTATGCAATGGAATCCATTAAAGCGCCACATTATGCGCACATTTTGATGCCGAAAAACGGCAAACGGCGCTGATGCTCGGCGTCAAAAACCAAGCGCCGTGATTGCTATTAAAAGTTGTGAAGCGTAAAATCAGTTTTCGTTTTCGGCTTAGCTCAAACTTTAAACTTCACAATTTTCGACAACAAACTTTAATCGATGCAACAAGACGCACGCATCAAAGAAGGGGACACAACTTTTGGTAAGCTTATGTCCACCTTTAAGAACAACTTCAAACTTACCAGCTGGGTGTAAAAACATTTGTGCTCCAACTTAAATTTTTTTTTTCAATTTTAATTCGATTGAGAAAAAATTAAAAAATTAAAAATTAAGAACTTATTGACAGATGCTTAACTTTTATCTCAAAGACCTCAGAGTTGGATTCGGCTGCCCCAAAATGCGGAAATGATTTTTTTGTGGGAGTCCGTTTTGGGCTGTGGAAATATTGGCAAAATCAAAGTTGAAGTCAAAAAAGGTCGATTTGAAAGCTTGTGTCTTTTTATTTTTATATTTTATAATATTGCAGCTATTAAAATTTTTCTAAATTTAAGCTTTAATCCTGACTCAGTTGAATGAAAAAGCGTTTCTACTATCGCTAACTAATTCTAATTAATTTAATTCTAATTATTCTAATTTTAATGAAATTTTTGTAAAGTAGCTTATTATTCTTATTATTAGGTTTACAATTTCATGAAAATGTTTTTTTTTTAATTATTTGCTATAATTTTTTATCGCAACAATACTCTGATTAGTTTGTATATTTTTACTATATATATGTTTTTACTTCCTCTTATTTTTAAACATTTTCGCCATTCTTTATGTTGTGTCTTTGTCTTTGCTTGTTTATTTTTGTGTTCCAAACCTAGAAAAGTTAATAAGAAATTAAATTTCATGCTTTGCTGATTGGAATTTTAAAGATCCCTTCGTGACATCTGTCCAAAGCACAAACTGGAGAATCTAAGCAGCTTTAGCGCCCAACTCAGCTCACAATTAGTTGTACGCTTAATCCTCGACAAATACCAAATAACAACAACAAAATTATAAAGTTGTCCTGTAGGATGTTAAGAGACAACGACAAACTCGATTAGCTTTGCCCATGATAGGCAAGGTGCTTTTTCTTCCCCACACTATCCCTTTAAGTTCATTCGACTTCACTCGGTAATTCTTATTCAATTACTTTTGTGTAGGCTTTGCAGCTTCAATGTTTAACAATTAGTTGAAATCTTTTTACCCATAACTGCTAATAACACTTGTGGCTTAAAATAATCTCAGTCTTAAATATTCTCTTATAAGTTGATACACATGTTAATCAATTGACTTGAATTTAGTGCTTGACTCTTTAGTCGTTTAACCCCTAAAAAAAGCGTTTTATTCAACTCAAGTTTGATTGCGGTTCACCCCGAATCTTGGAACTACTTAACGCGTTATCTTTGTTATATTTTGCCTGCTGCCTTCGCTTTGTTTGCCGGAATTGGACGACCTGTCAAATTAAACTGACATACGGTATTTGCTTAGCACACGCACCCAGGTGATTATATGCTAGGAGCTGCTAATGAATATTGTCAGGGTCATTTTGGGTTCTTGAACTTGAATGCTTGCATGCAGTCATAAAATAATAATAGAAGTCAAGTTCAGGGTGTAATGAAAAAAGTTGAAAATGCTTGGTGGCTTATAGTTTAATAATAGCTTGTATTGAATTTGATTTGGTGCAAAAATTATATATTATAATATTAATAACGGCTTAGTGCCTAATTAACTTGTGAGAAAACTTTTTAAAATTTAAAACCAAATTTTAAACTTTAAAAATTCCTATTACCATTTTACATAACTTTCCTTATTTGGCAGCCGGCAGCAAACATTTGGCTAACAATCGAAGACAAACTTAAACGCGTTCTCAAAAACCGCATGTGTGACGCCCTTAACACTATCAGCCCTCCCTTACTACCACATAGTTCTAAATATAAAATGCAGCACGTGCATAAAATTTCAATAAACTAACCACTAATCCTACGACAACACGCAAACTATTGGATTGAGCTTTCGCAGGTGCTCCACCGAATTTCGAGAGCAATGCCAGTGAAAATATTGCATGGCATGGAGTGCTCTTGGTTGTTGTCAGTCTATGTAAAAATATTGAAATTCCAATAAACTCGTATACCAATAGCCCTACAATTTCTATTTTCGGAAAGGTAAAATATATTTGTATGCTAATAAAGTCAATGTTGTTGCTACGTTACGGCAACTTGAATTTTTTGTTTACATACTTCTGCCAGATATTATCCGCTGACTATAGATTAATAATCAAATGACCATTTTCAACATTTTGTTCAGTTGCTTGTTAGTTGCCAGGCCAAAGTTGCTTGGCACTACATATTTTGTTTTGTTTTTACATTTATTATATTTTTTTGGTCGAACAAATATATATTTTTAATTAATATATTCGTTCATTATTTGATTTTATGGTATAAGGTAGTAAGTTGCTTCAGCTTATGTTACTTTTAAGCAAAAAGTTCTTAGACCAACATAGAGAATTCCATTGATACGTTTAAGGCTTTATTTTGAATGCAAATTCCATTGAGTGGCCAAAAAGTGTATACATATTTTGTAATAACCAGCAATTTTACGACTTTGCATCCAAGAGTATATTGTGAATTTTGTTTTTGTTTTCTTTGCATAAATTATGTCCGACCAACGCTCGAGCGTATCGAATGTCGGCATTGCTTTTTGAAATTTTCTTACTCTCGCAAGCATAGCGCTTAAGTAGTTGGGGCTAAGTACAACATTAAATACAAGCCCCACATTCTTGTGACCAGACAATTTTTGCATCTTGTCGCGACTTGAAAAAGACTAAGCTGTTTTATGATTAGGCTTTTAAGTGGACAAAATTCGTAGCAAATTTATCTAATTGCAGCCCATTTAACACAGGATTTTGCTACGAGTTTGACAAATTGCATGTCGCCCATAATGATGGGGGCAGAGCCAATCGAGCGTCCGGCGCCAGGCAACAATAAATTACACTTGCTCTGGGATTTGTGCAATTTGACTTGAGCCGAAAACCACAAAAGATCTTAATGACGCTGGCAAATTGCAGCCTGGCACAAAGAATTCTAAGTTTGAAAAAGTCGAAAATATTTGGCAATACATCTCAAATATGTGAGCTGATGAACAAAATGCATTGATTTGGGGGCGCAATCAATGTTTATTTGCAAAGCTTTTCTGGGCCAAACCATAAAAGCCATAAAGTGCTCCGAAAAATGCTTGCTTGTGGGAATTCGTGTGTGAAGGTTTAATTGCAACAATTTTAGCAAATAAATATCAAAAGCTAGCAAATCTGAATAAACAAATACCAAATACTTCACTTTTAAATGATCTTAGTATTGCAAATGTGATATTATTTCAATGTTTGAAGCTACGTGTGCAGATTTTATGTTTTAATTGCAAAACAAATATTTGAAGGAAAAAAAAAACGCTGATATAAATTGCTTAAGCGTATTTAAAAATGTGCAGGTACAAAAATAGAAAATATGATTGCAAAAAAAAAAAATATATAAGAAAAAAAATTAGATAAGGTAAATATAAGACTTTCGATAAGAAAGAAAAATTATGTCGGTTTCTGTTAAGTTGAAACAATCAGTTATAAATAATTTGCTTTATGAGCTTATACATTTAATTAATTAATTGTGAGGGTGAAAAGTACCTGTATGCACATTATCAACCACTTCGGGTGAATAGAGTGTCTAGTAAGCTAATGTAGTTTGCCCTTTAGTTTCATGGGCTTTGTGGCTTCCTTTGTCTTGATATTGACCTTTACCAAGTATAACCTCCCTTTGTCTAATTAAGCAAAGCCAGCAAACTTTAACGGACCTGCAAGACAAAATAAATGTCATGGGTAAATACAATTTAAATATGTCAAATGGCGCTGTTAAATTGAGCAGCATAGGAATTGAATGGGAATAAATATGTGCTTTTTGTTGCTGGTGTTTGTGAATGGCTTGAAAGAATTGTATTAAGCACCTATGGCAAGGGCTCGTTATTACGCTCAATTAGTTCGGTAACAATGCGAATCCGCAAGCAAAAAATTCGATTTTGAAACTGTTATAACTTTTTGGAAATTTTATTTTCTTATTCACACCGCTTGCCATGATTAGTGTGTGGTAGGGTCATTTTCTGCCCTTGGAAACCCCCTTTCAAACCCAACTTGTATACACACTGACCAGTCAATTGGCACTGCGAGTTGTTCGTTGCCTTTGGCCATATTCATAATCAAAATTCATAATGCATGTCCGCCGCCCACAAACAGCTTTTGTCATCGTTGGATTTCAACAGAATGTGCAATTTCCGTTGTCACTATGTTGAATTACAAACACAACATCTCTACATCTCTGTATGCAATACTATGCATATGGGGCATGACAAAAGGTCCCCACATTTGGCACGATGATAATTCTCCCTGCAGTTTAAGTTAAAGTTAAGTTTTCAAGTTAAGCATAAGTAAAATAAAAAGACGATTCTAAAAATGTGTTTTCTTCTTATTGTAGAAAATATATTCAACTTTAATTAAAAAAAAAAAGTTATATCAAAGACCGACTCTATTTCATCCAAATCATTATGTTCAGATAGTAAATAAATAATAGAAATATGATTTCGAAATTCATTTAATAAAAAATTAAAGTAAATTTTATATTACTCTCAGATACTTCTGAGTTGTTATTTTATACAAATATTCTTGATAATTAAAGATTAGAGTCTATATTCAAGGTCACTTGGCCTATGTCGTTCTGACTTATCATATCGCAACATTATTTTGTTTTGGCCGCTCAGCAAGATAAGCAATTATGATAAAGACATACAAATTATAAAAAGGTGTTGTTTAGTTTGCCAAAAAGCACAAGATACAAAGATGTATTGCAAACTGCTTTCTTAACTCAATTGTAAGTTAACGCAAGCAGCGATAAGATGTTTAAATTGATTCATGTCGTAAGCATTCCAACTAAAAGTGAATAGTTTATTTTATAAATTTTGTTTCTAATAGCTTTCAGTTCTGGTTGCACTGTGCTGGCAGTTGAACTTAGTTCAGAGCAGCTGTAATGTATGCCAGGTTACCAACGATGCTGCCTGCATCAATCAGACCTCATATCAATTGTGCCTCGGTAAGGGTACCCCACAGAAGGATCAGGTATTCACCTGCCCCGACGGCTTGGTCTGCACGGATAAGCCACAAATTTGTTTCCAGCGCTCTGAAATGCCTGCCAGTTGCGGCGACAACGACAGTTGTGGGCAATGCAATGAGAACTACGTTTTTGCCTGCACCTCCCGCACCACATTCGCCTTGTGCTTAGGCGCTAGGAAACTCTCCACTTTGAATGGCACCTGCCCCATTGGACGGTTTTGTGATGCTTCTGCTCCAGAAATGTGCGTTACGACACCCACAGCTAATTCAGTGATATGTCATTTGGATTGAGTGCAGCAAATTGGTATTAGTGTGAAAGAAACTCATTTTCGGCCATATTTTATATTTTCTGCAATAAGTACATCGCAGTTATTCGGATCGGTTACCTATTTCATTGAAACTAAATATTTGTTTTTGAAGATAAATGTATAAATATTTTTTATTATATTAATTAGATTTAACAACCCTTATGCTAAATTTTTTAAATTTTTCTGCTTTTTAGCGAATAATAATATTAATAACGATTTCATTACAGAAGTTTAAATTATGGCTTATGGAGGGTTTTCACCGAATAGCTTATATCTAGATTCAACGTATGACAAACATGTTGCTTGAAAATAATTATAATTTGTCAAGGACAATCTCATTATTTTGCACCATTTTTTAAATTTAACATAAAATAACAATAATAATTATATTATATTATTATTATTTCAGCAGACTTAGCTTCCATGCTAATTAACATAATTAGTTTTGTTCTTTTATTATTACAATTAATTATAAAGTCTACAAATATTGGTATAAATATCATCAATGCATTCAAATATTTTACATCACTTAAATTCATCGTTTGTTGCACGGCTTGACATCTCCACGACCCCTTTTTATACTCGATACCGAAGGTAAAAGAGTATATTGGGTTTGTGCAATGTCCGTCATGGTGTCTGTCCGTCTGTCCGTTTGTATGAACGCAACTTTTTTCCACACCCTTCAAGCTAGAGACTTGAAACTTTGCAAATGTCTTTATCTATGGCCGGGACAGATAAAGTGTCAAGATTGGGGTTATACGATAACTGGGAGGCTGGCAAATCGATAAATTCGATAACTCAAAATCGATAAATCCACCGTTTCCGCACACCCTTACAGTTAGAGCTACCAAATTTGGTAGGAAAATAGCTACTGGCATCCCCAAAAAAATTGCATCTTAAATTTTGGGGCCACGCCCACCCATTCCGCCCCCAGCCCTCCCGCAGTTTGAAATCAGAAACGCCTATATCTACCTCAGTTTTTGAGCTACAGCCACCAAATTTTCCGCCAAGATAGGTGATGACGATCCCCAAAAAATTGCATCAAAACTTTGGATGCCGCGCCCAGCCATACCGCCCTTGCCCACCTCAGCCGCCCCAACTTTTCGTTAAAAGCGGGAATGCGTGTATCTTTCATGGTGTTTGAGCTACAGTCTCCAAATTTGGTAGGAAGATAACTGGTAGTGACCCCCAAAGATATCTTGGCGCCACGCCTACCCCAAGCCCCCTTCCCCAACTTTTAAAAACTTTGAGCTAGAGTCACCAAATTTGGTAGGAAGATTGCAATTGGCATTCCACAAAGATCTGCATCAAAAATTTGGATGCCACGCCCACCAAAAACGCCCCCAGCCCCTTCCCCTTCACTTAACAAACTTTGAGCTAGAGCCACCAAATTTAGCAGGAAGATAGCTGGTGGTATCCCCATCTGTATCAGACAATCTTTGATGCAGCGTACACCCCTGCCGCATCCGTACCCCTTTGCAATCAGGCCTCTTTTTACCGGTTTTAATACTGGTATCGAGTATATCGCAGTCGGTTGCGTCCGACTGCAACGTTTCCACTTGTTAAAGTTTGGACTTCCATAAAAAAAATATAAGCGAAGCTGTTAAAAAAAAATTGCCCACAATAAGAGAAACAATGCTACAGAGGTGCCAAGTTAGCAATTGCTTTTTCCCGGAAGTCAATTTGCGAAGCCAAAGTGCGGTTAATTGCGAGTAACAATATTGAAATGAGATTGCGTTTCTGAGAAATTGTTGCAAGTGCCAACTGCGTGTAGGTCATATTAAATATGTTGCAAATTATACTTAGTTATATAAAAACGGAATTGTAATGCATTTAATTTTAAATAAAATATTTTAGCTATTTATTTACGTTAAATTCAAATGTTAGGTAGCATTCACTGAACAGATGTTATTTTTGCAGTAAAATTAACGTAAATCTCTACAAATGGGAGAAATGTATTTTTTGTCATTAAAAATTTTACAGCTATAAAACATATAATTCTTTACTTATTTAACTTTTTATTATGAAAGTCCGATTCTCATATTTAATAATTTAATATTCACGTTTTATATACCAATGTTGTTATGTTGTTTTCATCACATATGTATTTTATTTATTTTTGCTAAGTATTTCATTCACACGCATCTCATATGTTTCAAAGCATAGAGTAATAAGGTGAAGTAAAAATACTTTGCTATTGCAGTACTCCTTCTTTGTACAGCAGCTAAATATGAGGAACTCAACATTAAATGAAAGCGAGAGAGGAAGTAAAAGCTCTAAATATATTTTCAAGTATATGAAAAATAAAATAAATGATTTTTTTTAAGCAATAACGTCTTGTTTATTTATACTGCACCGTATTGATAAGTAACTCGAATACCCTACAGCTATTAATTTGATGAAAAGAGGGTGTATCAAAAAACTTTTATATTGCCTAGAAGCAAAGTGAAGAATAGTCTAAACAGTTAGACCATTAATAATTCCCATTATAATTTTTACTAAATTTATAAGTTTTAAAAACTACAATAAAAAGGAATCAGGGAATCTTTTAGTCATACAGTCTTAAATTAATTCAACTCGCTTCTTTTAATTACACTCACTTTTAACGAAAAAGTAAATGAAACTTGCATTCCCTATCATAATAGAAAGAGCAAAAGCGAGACTATTTCATTTTGTTTTTATTTTTATGTTGTTTTGAATGCAGAAAATAAAGATTGTTTTACAGATAGTTCAAAGGTTGCTGTCAGGTTTCAACAGAATTTCCCAGTTATGTCTTGCTCTTTTATAACCGATAATTATATGATGTTGGTTGTGATTTTAAGCTGATTTCAAGACACTTATATTAGTATTTCTGAAATAGCCCTTCAAAATGTTTTCAATATAAATTCACGAAAGTTATAGGTCTTAGCACTTGTGTTTTAACAGATCCCAAACTGGCCAACTTAAAGCTATCTTGTTGACCAACTTTACAGCTTTGGCAACGTCAAGTTCTGTTTCACAAATTTACGAGTCTTTGCTGTCGTATTTTATTTGCGTGCATCTCCCTTGGTGGGTCTATGTATGCGTTTTTGTTGTTCGTGATGCTCGTGTCTGTGTGCGCTGGTTTCCGTTTCCGGCTGACAATGTTGTAGGCTGCCTGTCTGTCCTTCTTGGCGCTGGCTCGCCGTCATTTAGTGCAATGCACACCCAAAGCAAAATAAATGAAAAATTGCATACCAAAAATATATTTTATTTATTTATTAATACTAGCTTAAAGTATTAAACTTAAAAACTAGTAGTGGATTAGCATGGCTGCCGTGGCCTTCTGCTATACCAAAAATATATATTTTCATTCATATCAAACGTTTGGCACTTTTGGTTTGTCTTACCTTTTTTAGAGTTGCTCCACTTATAAATTAAATTAAACTTAAAACTAATGTTGCAAGTTTCAGCACAATTTATACAAGTGGACTGACTTCAAAGAATTTATTTAAGCATGAACTCAGCTTACTTTGTATTCCGCCTTTTTTTTTAAATTTAATTTTTGACATGCACTATGCAACATTTTTTGGGACATGGAAACCGAAAATTTTAGTTCAGTTGTAATGTGTTGCGCCGTGACATGTTCCTAAAGCTACTTAAGCTCTGAATTTAAAGATGTTCAATATTTGATTAATACTTTCTATAAGTCCCATAAGCTTATTGAATATTTTTTAAATTGGCAATCGTCGCCTCGATTTCAGCCGTTTTTCACCTCCTTTTCAGTCCCATAGCATTTTTTTTTCTTTTTCATGGTGATTGCTGTCTCCTTCAATTTTTACAATTTTTTACTGCTTGTGTGTTGAGTCAAATGAATTATTAACATTGCAAATGGAGCATTTCATTCTTAATTAATTTGTTGACTGTTCTTCGGTGTCTTTAGTGTGAGTGGTTGTCGGTTTAATTTTCATAATTTTTGTTAAAACACATTTGGTTTTTTTGTTGGGTATATGCGTTTACATACTTAAGAGCTTGTTTGCTTGTTGCATGTTTTGGGAATATTCTATGTTGCTTCAACTTTTAGTGCTTAAATGCGTCTGCAACTTTGCAAGGATCTTTGCACTTCACTTAAGCTTCTTACAAAATGCAATCGAGTGCAGGAAATGTTTTCAATTGAAGCCTTTAGATATTCGCAATCCCAAACATGTAAATAGTCAGTTATTGTTCCTGTCTTCACAATCCCCTCCACACAAGAAGCATGCTATATTCAGTTTTAGCAAACTTTCTGAAATTGCAAGTGTAGCCATTATTTATGTGTTTGTTCAATTGACCACACTGAAATTCATTGAATATCTCTGTTGCAGCCAACTGCCAGTTTGGCACAAAAGTGTTTTTGTTTTGGCTTAGACTCTTTCAATTCAAATTGATTGGACCTGATTTACTCTGCCAGCTCTCTCAATTATTGTGAAAATCTATGGCATTGTTTTGGTTTTATCCTTTCTACTAGGTAAATAAATTGCAATTACAAATGTGTGAATAAAAATGTGTTAGCTTTTTATTGGGATGTTTTTATATAAACAAGAACGCATCTCTATTTGTAGAGCTAAAAAATTATTTTTATTTCATTATTTGTATGTATGCGTATGTGACTCTTAATTGATCTTGATGATGTGTTTACGAATCAAGATTATGATAAGGATTCAAGGACGTTTGAATTCTTATTGCCGTCGCACTACTCCATTACACCCATTCCATAAATTTTTGTATGAGTTTTGAGTATAACAATGAATTATTTCTTGCTATCATAATCTGGTAGACAAAGATGTAGTTTATCATTTAATCTGACGACTAGTTGTCCATAGGTCACTTGTGTGGTTAACCATACAACTGCTGTCTCGAAGCGTTCTATTCTGCAACGCTTTAAACTTATCTATTTGAATACATAAGTATTTTATGCTATGTTTTAAAGTAAAGTTTTGTTACGCCTTGAACTTTATCAGACCAGAGAATTGCGTTATTATGTTTGTAACTTTGGCTAACGGATATTGTTTTGACGGCTGTTGTGGTTGATAAACCAGTTGATTTCCCATATCCGACATACTTACCGCACCCTTACTAACTTTTATTTAGTTGTTGGATTTGGCACGAACAGTAAATATGTTGCTTCTGTTGTTTTTTTCACAAACTGTCTATCAGATTGTCGCACCATAACTGCAGTTGTCTGCGCTTGTTGCGTGTTGCACCGCAAGTCTGCCACAAACCTAATTACAGCTACGAGACTGCCAACTGGCAACTGCCAGTCAAATGCAAATGAGTTGAGAATTGCGCGGGAAAAAAGTTGCTGAAATATATGCATAGCATTCTGATTATCAGAATTGTGTAACAGGAGTTGCAGCCACTGATAAATTTTGAGGAATGTTATATGGATTTTAGCCATGTCAATTTCTGTTGGCACGACCTGCTTGAGGGTCAAGGCACAAGCTGACCTTCATTTGTGGCTAACACGGACACCGCATTGACAATGGCTTCAGTACTAAATGAATAAATAAATATATAAGTACACTGCCATTTGCTTTCTGTAGCACATAAATTGGATTGCGTATCCGCCGTGTTAACCAGATTGTTAAAGGCAGCACGCAATAGTGAATAAATTGCTCGTGGGTACTGAATACCTCAGTTGAACATACACGTATTCACCTGAGTTGAACGTAATGAAAGAAGGGCAAATCGTTACGGCAGCAGTCAATAAAATATCAATTTACGACGGGAATATATTGTATATATACGTACATATATCTACTCGAAAAGTTTGAATTGAATAAAAGTGACGAATGCAATAAGTTAATTGTAATTTGATTTGTTAACAGAAAGTCAAGAAAGTTAAATATATATTTGCTATTATATAATTTATGTTGCTGGCTGACTTTTCAAAGGACCTACACAATAATATTCTAATTTCAAGTTTAGACTTTCGTTTCAATCAGAGCGTTTCAAGCAATGTCAAAAACAGACGATTGGCTTACCCCTTTAACAATAATTTCTAAAAATATACATAGATATATGTTAATTTGCATCATTATCATTCACAAGCGAAAAGAACAAGAGCTGCAAATATGATAAATTGATGGTCTTTGAATTGATTAGTTAGATTGAGTCGAATAATGGGCGAAAAGTCAACAAACCTCATCTGATTTAATGTGACGATGACGATGATGGCCAAACTATAACAGAAGATTGATGCATAGTTAAGCTAACAGGTCCAGCCCGTATATTAATGCAAATAATATTTGTATGCATGTGTGAAGATAACTACCACAACTTTTAACATACACATGTATGCTTGTGTGTTGGCGACAAGTTTTTGGGTTGATTTGCAGCTGCCAAGCCAAGGGTTTAGTTTAAATGGATAAAAACAAGCCTGCGAAAGCTGATCTTACTTTATGTCTGTAAAAAGTCGTAAAGTACAAGTCGTTACTCTCAACCTGGCACCCGGTCGTAAATAACAATTTCAGGCATAATAGAAATGTGCATAAAAATAAGTTTACATAGAGGAGATAAGAAAACTCAAAATTACCAACAATATTGTGTATACATGAATGACTTTGGATTTCTCAGTACTTTATATCAAGCTGAGAATATTATAGAAAACTATAATAACTTTACCCTGAGTTCTAATGTCACTTTAATAAATTTCTTTTTAGACTTTTATAAAACTGATTTAATCTGTTGCTAACAAAAATAACTTTAAAATCACCAGTTTAAACAGAGTTGCATTTCTATACTACATTAAAACAAATCATTTTATTATTATTATTATTAATTTTTTAACAGATAAAATTTAAGTACGCTGTTAGAGTTACAGCGACTGTTCGGCAGTTGCTTACAGGATTTTAGGTGTTAGTAGTTAACAGCTTGTCTCGCTGTTAAGCATCAACAGCGGCTCACGAACGCTAACAGATTCTGTTAGGTGTTGATTTCGCTAACAACACGTAGAATGTTTTAACAGGGCTTATCGTTTTTGTTTTTGCATTGAACTTGAAATATTCGTAAATTTGATTTTCTTTTCGGAACAAATAAAACACATTTGTTTTTGAGTATGTGATTATTTTGACGAAAACTGTACATTGAAAAAGCCCCCCAGCTGCCTGTATAGAAAAGGTTTCTTTAAAAGAAAACCTATTTACTTCATAAAACAATTAAGTTCAGCCATCCAAAATACGATGAAAATGTAATTAGCCTCCGAGTTAGGAAGAGGCCCAAGGACTTTGTGTTCTTTGATGTGGTTTCCAATGTGAATTTATTGTCTAGATATTTTTAATTGTCCACTGTAGGTATTTAATTGCTTGCGTCATTTCAAAAGTGTGAGATTAGTGTATAAGTAAATGAAAATGTCATCAAAGTCACAGTGTGATGCGTCAAAATAAAATTCACACATGCAGCAGCTGTGTAGATGACAAATTAATTGATTTTCGCTTCAACTAGCAGGAACACAAGCTCCTAATGAGAAACAGACGGAACAAATGTAATGTGCACAGCATGCAAAAACATTACTAGCAATTGCAACAGAAACACACATTCGGTCAAGCAATAAGCTCGATTGCTGCGGAATGAAAAATAATTAATTCAATAAATTGATCAATATCACTTTTACAAGCTTACTCTTAATAAGATGCTCAACTGGGAATACTTTTGTTTTGTTACAAAGTAAATAGTAAATAATCAGTCAGAGGTAGGTGGGTTGAAATATAGTACGTTGCAAAATGTATCATAAAAATACTTATGATTAAAAAAAGATATGTTGTATGTATATAATGAAAGAATATTTATTTATAACCTTCCTAACAATTTAGAAATTTGTTGTTTATTTTATTGCTATAATTAACTTGTTTGAGAAGGCTTTTCGGTTCAGTGCCCTGAATATAGAAGATTACAAAATCTTTGCCTCAATATCTTCAACAACAATACCTTTAAAGTATTTAAATACTTAAGATCTTTAAACTGACTCAAGTTGAATGCCCAGCTGTTGGAATTGATAATGTATACCCGTAGTTCTATGCAAATTTAATTGAGTTATGCACGAAATCCACTTGCGAAAACTTTCCACTATTAAAACTTTAAAACACGCATTTTATTGCACAGTTAATGCCGGAAAATGTCTGATCTCACAGCAAGCCAAGTTGGCCGGACAGGAAATCACTTAAAAGTGCTGATGCAAGCGACTTGCAAATTGTGGAGCCATACTGACAAAAGTTTTCAGGTAAATCTAAAAGGATGTAAATCTTAATGCATGATAAAGTGCAAGTCATGCAACAACACACAAAGCATATGGCTTATAATGTTGTGAGTTAAAGTTGAAGAAAAGGTTTCATGCGTTTAAGTAAATGTATGTATAAATTCAATGATGCTAAAAAAAGGTTTTAAAAACAGAGTTTGTTTATTTGTTTTCATTCATTTATTAAGATATGTTTTAAAAAAATTCAAATAATACTGCAAAATTGTCTTATGTAATGAATGAGATAAAGACGGAGACAGACAAACGCAGCTATAAGCCCGTTATGTGCAACAGTTTGGCCACATTGACTGACAGATTGCAGGCGTAGCAACCTTTGAGTGCAGAAGTTTTCAAATTTATCGCTCAGCCAGACGGCTTCTGTTTAAAAATAACTTTCATACATCGTATGCAGTAAGAAAAAGCACAAGTTGAAAAAAGCGTATGCGTCATATTCGCACGTGCTGACGCCCTTGAAATGCAGGCATTCTTTGAGACTAATTGAAATTGTCTATCTATGTCTTCTATGTAAATTTAAAGTTTAAGTTTATGTTATTAACATGGCCCTACCTACAAGTCACAATAAACGTTTGAGGAAACCAAGTCGAAGTTTGCATTCTAAGCACTTACTTTCATTGCCGCACAGCGCGAATGCGAAATGCGAGTAACATTCATAACTTAACTAAAATTCAAAGTCGTTACCAGATTCATCGTTGTGCACGCACGCAAAGCAGATTTATGTCAGCTTTATTCACATATTATTTTTTTTTGTGTTGCTTTTACTCCACTCCTTGATATGCCCAAAAAAACATTTACATTTGCTTGCGAGTTGTTGATTACAGCCTTAGTGCACCTCTCCCTCTACCAACAAGCCCTTAACATATATGTATAAATTCCCTGCTGGCACGTTCTTGAGTTTTTGTTTAATTTTTTATTTTTCTATTCTGAGCTTGGGACATTTTTTAAGGTCCTGGTAAAACTGAAATTCTTTGTTTGTTTGTCATAAATTATTGTTGCAACGCTCACGCATTGCGCTATTTATTTCCTGTGAAATACTTCATTATTCTTTGTGTCATATTTTAATTATTTAAGTTTTTCGAGGCAACTGCTGAATATGCTGGGCACGCGCTGAAATTAGGGCTAGGATTTTGTAATAGGATTGTTGTGCTTACTTAAAACTTCGCTTCTATTATGCAAAAAGCAGAGGAAATATATCTATGTGTGGGCCTTAATGACCTTTCATTGGAGCCTTTTTAGCTTTAACTGTCAAAATTTACATTTAAGCTTACCGATGAAAAATATTGTAAGAAACCTAGAGAGTGAGTATTCTGGAATGAACATAAAATAATACAAATATTGAGATGTATATGTCTAGCGGTAGGCCAGCTGAGAGTGAAATAGAAGAGTGTAAAGAAACAAACACGTTTTTAAATCTTATAATAGCCAAATATACGCTGTAACCTTACAAAATCAACGATATCATATTATTATCTTAAAACCAACGCTGAGTCTAACAAACTCGGCAATAGAAAAGCTAGATTAAAGGGTTGAATATTCATGAGTATTATATGTGTATAAACCCTGGCTCGACATAATAGGATTATTAACTAAGATCTGCAGTAAGCATTAAATAGCCTACCAGATTTGATTTACTTTTATTGTGCTTATTTACTTTTTATCTTTTTTCGTGCTGGATCCATTTTTGGTTAAATACGCAGTATATTATTCTAAGCTCCTTCTTAATTAATTTTTGTTTGGAAACAAATTGAAACTGTCCTTTTTCAGTAATAATTGAGTTTTTGAAATCAATCAACAATTTTGCTGATGATTCTTCATTTATATATATTTTATCAATTTTATTTCATTGAACTTCCAAGTTTATTAACAAGTTTACAATTTCTTTATCTAGATTTTGTGTATTTCCATCTGAATGGCAATTGAAGCCCATTAAACAATTCCTTTTTTTAAGCCAGGTCCACATAGAAAATACATTTTTAACATTATGAAAGCAGCTCCAAAGTGTTTTCATGGCACTTGAAGAACTTTTGCGAAAAGTGTTTACACAAATCAAGAATATGTTGATTTAGGACCCCAATTCCCAAGGACTGTTAAGATATGTGTGATGCATTTTAAATAAATGATAATCTTCTAAAAATCTTCTCGATTAATGTTTTTGTTGCTAAAAGTTTTCATTCAGGCAACAATTTGTAAGGAGCAATGTGTTTGTTGTGCCTAAAAAGGATGTTAGGGGGAAAATAGGAGAAAACAAAAGCAAAAACCAAAACAACAAAATACAAAATATGACAGGCAAAATTGTGGCACAGGTCTGCAGCAGAAATTGTGCCCAAAGCTCTGTGGACTCAAACAAGCGACAGCTTTGGACAAAAGTTTGGCACACCAGCTGTGGGATGGGGCAAGACGCCTGTTGTTGAGTGCGGCATGTGGTTTTTAGGCTTGGAATCGCATGTGTCTGTCTGTACGCGAAAGTTGCCATATGGGATTTATGTGTTAACGAATGCGGCAATGAGCATTAATGAATGACGGCCCCAAAAGAAGGTCAGCTAGAAGAGAGAACAAACAACTTATCTAAGTCACATTCCACGTATATATATGTTTATTAAGCATACGCCTCATTAAACAGCCTAGATAAAATGGCAAGTCACGTCATATTAAAAGGTGAGCTAGAGACGATTACCTACCTCTAATGGAGTTGTAATTATGCTCAAATAAGATTATATGTTATCAATCGGCTAGTCCCAAGATGGGTTGGTCAACATACAAATATCTGGTTTGAAATTGTGTTTTGCAATAACGTTTGGATGATGGTCTTTACGAAATTGGCAAGTGAATCTGCAAGCTTTAAATAACTCTTAAATAATTTTCACTTCAGTTAATCCGTTAAGCCAGTTTTGTGCTGAGAAACTAAATCGAGTTGATGGCAAATATACAGCCAGATTAGTCTCGTGGCTGTACTTACTTGAGCGCACCAGTCAAAAATAGTCAATGACACCTGTGTGTAAGCCACATAACGTGAACTGCAATTTGAGGAAAAGACAAATTTCAACACTTAACAGACGATAAGCAAGGACAACAAATTGCTTTGCTAAATATTTTGACTTACCCTTGTCAGTTTCATTATTAGTTGTTTTTCTTGTTCTTACTGTGGCAAAGTTTTTGATGCCATTAAAAATGGAATACATATCAACGCCTGGAGCGGGGAAAGAAGTATTCATCGTACACTAAAATTGCCTGCCAAGAATGTTGTATAGCCATTTCCCATTCCACCTTCCCCTTTCCCGGATTTTTTATTCATGCCACCTTATGTTGTTCTTTAAGTATCGCATATGCTGTCAGATATTTCGCGTCTGAGGCAGTATGGTGTGAAGAGGAGTAAGGGCGTCATTATGGCTTTCGCTTTATAAAGTTTTATGGGCAGGCTTCTATTTTGATTGACACATTATGGCCACATAACGGTTATTTCTAGCAGCTGTAAGTTACAAAGTAACGCCATAAATTGGAGTTGCTAAATAGAAAAGGAAGCGATAGATTTGCCATGCAAATCGAAATATGATAGAATGGAACCTGTAAAGTGAGAACTGAGAAAAGTTAACAAGAAAGAAACGTTGATTGACCAAAACCCAAAGATATTTTGAATTTTAGAGTATTAGTGAAATAAGATAATTATTATTGTTAGTTATAAATACAATAAAACTAAATAAATATAGTAATAAAAACTAAATATCTGGTTTTATACTTGTGTTTAACAAATTATATAAATATATTTAAATAATTAAAAAAGGGTTTCTAAAAATAAACATGGCTCAGAACATGATAATAAAGTTCTAAAGGTCAACAAGTTACCAAAGGTCGTGCGACGCTTGAAAGCTGAATGTGAAAATCGCATTTGAATGGGACATGTTTTCCACACAGTTAAATTGCGCAATGATTTTACAAAGGCCGAGACTTGTTTTTCGCAATGACGCTGCCAAACAAAAGGTGTGTCGGCATCCACATAGTCGTGGTCTCGCCAAATGCAACACACACATCCACAACATTACTCGCCCGCATTCAGCTTAACGGTTGTTCGACATTTAACAATTCGCGCTTTCCGGTCGCTATTTTAAAGCAATGCTGAAATGCATTTTGATTTCAGTGGAACAATGCGTTTTAAGTTATAAAAAATTTCAATATAAAATGATATATTGTGAAAGAACTACATTTCAATTTTTCGTTGTAGTTTGATTATATAAAACTTTTATTTATTAATTTGAAGGTTAACAACGAATTCTTATCCCACAAAGATTATATTGAGAACAAGCTGCGAGAGCTATAAAGTCGCATTTGTATAAGAAGTATGTTCAATAAGTGATTATTTAATATTTTCACGAGTTTCACGATAATTATCAGGATTCGGTTTTTTATGCTCATGTATTACGAATTGAAAAGATTGTTGTAGAGCATGCATGAATGTTTAGTGAATGCATTCATTTTATTTATTCATGACAGAGCATATGCATGCAGCACTTTATTCTGCATTCAGCGGCTGACGCTGCCGCTTCAAATCCCTTGGGGGCAAAAAGCAGCTCTTAAACAATGGACCTGTCGGCCATTCGAAGCGTTACTTTCAGCCAACCATCATCCATCCATCTATCCATCTGCCTGTTTGCCTTCCTGCCCCGTCCAACTACTCGTCTGCCTGGTGTCAGACAATTTGATATTTGCGCTCGTCGAGCACTGAGTGAAATCTGTAACCTCACCGTAGGATTCGTTTCATACCGCAATGGAAGTGGGTGTGAGTAAAAGTGTGTAAGTCAGAGTGAGCAAGGAGTGTGAATTTGAGCAACATTTTTGTGCGTGGTTGCTTGTGGCTTTAGTTGGAAACTATCCCATTGGGTGCTCCAAGGGTTGCGTTTAATATTGTTTAAATGGCTTGCATGTCAGCTTTAATTAGCTGCTTGTCAACTAAGTTGGCTTCCTCCGTGCCTATGAAAACTTTTAAAAAAAATGTATAATAAAGACATAAAACATTTTTATTTAAATTATAGTACGAATTCACTTCTAGGTAACTGCAATGTAATTCAATTCAAAACCTCTTCTTTATTACGAATTTTCTCTATGCCGAAGTTTTTTCCTGTCACTTTGAGATTTGTTTTTTGGTAGTTCAACTGTACGATAATTATTTCTTTTAAAAAAAATATAGAAAATATACAAAAATTTTCGTAAAGTGTTATATATCATAACTTTGATTTACAAATAGAATCGATTAAAATAATTGTTTTTTCGTATTTCTTTTGGTACTACAGTTAAAGTTCGGTTGTTGTGTGCTTCAACGTGAAGATTCATAAATCATCGTGCCGAGAAAATCCAATTATGTATGTTAATTATTGTTTCATAACGTTGCCACGATACCTCCCTTAACATTCCACCAACTGTCACAATTTTTTTGTCCTCCATTTACGTATTTTAATTATTTTTGTCTGGCCCTGCGGCTGGCCAGTTTCATGACATAAGTGGCGAATTAAGAAATTATGAAAAAAATTATGATGGGCGAAAATAAAATAAATTTAATAACAACAACAATGTCCAGCAGGTAGTTTAACAAATAAACAAGTTAAAGCGTCGCACTCGACTGCGAAATACTCTGTTATTACATTTTTAAAAAAATTAATAAAATAATATGAAATCCTTGCTTTAAACACATTCTTATTCGATTTACTTTGATTTAAAATGTAAGCAGAGTCATCTTTTTTTGAAAAAAAGTTTTCTTAACCACCAAAAAGTATCCCCTCAGTTTTCGCAACCACCTCTGTTTTCGCAACTGGCAAAATTTTAATAGGTTGCGTTAACCGAGGTCGTACTGTATTAGACACCATGACGGATATTGCACAAATCCAATATACTCTTAACCTTCAGTATCCGAGTATAAACATATATTAAAAGTTGTTTATCTCATTGATCTGCAATATTAATATCTGAAAAACCGCGCACTTGAACATTTCGCTAAGCCGAAAACTTTTTTGCTATTCGCGCATTCCTTAATCCTTTCGTGTTGCCTCCATTTAAGATGAGGACAAACAGCATGTAGAAAGCCTCAGAAAATTCCGCTGAACAAATTCTCTTGTTCTTGTGGCAAAGGCGAAAAGCGGCAGCTTTTGACAGGTTGCAACAAACATGTAAGCGGCATAGAAGACAAACTTTATCCCAGTTGCAAAACCGAAATGTTCTTCCAAAATAAACCGCTAGACCACTCCCCCAACCACATCGAACCACATATACAAAGTGCATGCAATTCTATAAAATGCAAGAATTGCATAAAATTTCAATAAACTGGTAACGACGACACATTTGTAGGGCATACGAAATCTGTGTGTGTGTGGGGTTTCAGTTTGGTGTGTTCCTGTCTGGGGACTTTTAACAGAATGCAATGTCAGTAAAAATGTAAAATGTATTGCAACTTGACTTTTGTCAGCACGAACAACAACAGCAAGAACGACTTTGCCTTAAAGATTTGCCTTTAGGCAAGCAAAAAACGAAAGTATCTTTTGAATTTGGTTCTTAAACTTTAACTGCATTGCACATGCAGAACTTTTGTTTATTTTTGGCTTTCCGACGTGCCTTGGTTTTAGAAGTGGAACATACCTCACAAACCACAAAAAGGGCTCTACAGACCAAGAACTGTTTGGCACTCGCAGTAAGCATAAGCATACGAACTTTGTATGCCCTTTAATAGACTAAACTAACACAGTTTTCCTTAGTGAAAAGCTCTGTTTTATTGTTGAATGTGTTTGTTAACTTATGTTTTTAATAATAATAATTGAGTTCATAGCCTTAACCTGTTTGAGAACTATTCACAAAGCTTAAACACTGTGAAGTTTGGAGAGTAGAATTGAGTGGTTTAAGGAAGTTTCTGTTGTTTTTGTTCTACTTATTTCGAAACCACTTTCAAATCCTAGCTGGCTGTTGCATACTTATCTGCACTTTGCATGCTTGTTGGCCACGTAAACAGAAATGTTGCTGGCCACGTGCCCCAAAAGTATGCCACGTATTTTTTACACTTCCAGCTAACATTTATTACCCCGCTACACTCGACCGATCTTACCCAAATGGCTATGTTAGGCGCCGTAAGCATTGTTTCTCGTTTGTCAGCCTCCTGTTTTGCCGTTGACTGCTCTCTGTTTTTGTATATTTCTGTGTCTCTTTACATTTCCATTTGAATATTATGCATCTGGACTTAGCAAAATGCTGTGCCTAACTTAACCGACTTTCGTACTTTAACAAGTATCAGCTTTACAAACCCAAAACTAACTCACAATGCCAGCCAACGTTATATTTGAGCTTACAGTCTACGAGTATTCCTTCGCTTAGCATAGAATAATTGACTTGAAATTGTTGCCTCAAACTATCTCTTACTCATAGCCCATTAAGCTCTCGACTCTCTACAAGTTTGGCAAATTGCATGCCCCACATAATGACGACAGAAATTGGCTGCCTCTCAGCATGCAACAATAAATCACGCTGGCTGAGCGATTTGCGCAATGACTTGAACCCCAATGCCACTTAATGACAGTTGGTAGCCAAGAAACTGGCAAATTGCAGCTTAATACGAATACAATCGCTACAACAAAAATGAAAATGTATCTTATTTTAGAGCAAACGACTTCTAGCTTTGCCACAACTGGAAATAAATCAATACAATTCCATTCGTAAAGTTTGTTACTTAAACCATAACAACAAGCCCAATGCATACCTTTTTGATTTAGCAATAACATTTAATAAATATTTTGAAAACGTAGTACTCATGTTCAATTCAATCATAGTAGGTTCTGCTTTGTAGATCTCTTTTAAAAGGAATTTTTATTTTTCAGTTTACACAAAATTGTGAAGACGCTTAAAACATAAATAGAATTTTTATGAAATGGCAGGAAGTGTAAGTAAAATAATAAAAATCAATTAAATTAAATACAATTTAAAAGGTGGCTAATAATAAATATATTATTTTGTTTATTTTTGCACTTCCGTTTATTAGACAGCGAAACCTAAATTCAAGTTTCCTATGCGTGATACTCATTTAAATAAGACGCTGGGCATATTGAAGACTGCTTGCATTTTATCATTGATTGCTCCATTGTGTATGTATTTTATGCACAATTTGCCAAAGAAATTAAAATATCAACGCTTTTATACCAACTACGATCCAATGGATGCCTTTGACCGCATGCAAAGCGGCGGCTACTTATCTTCCTGCCCCGCTAAAAAGGAAGAAGACGAAAATGACAAGAAGAACAAAAAGAAGTAACATATGTCTATTGACTTTTGCATTGAAATTGTTGAAATGCAAAACTTGAAATTAAACACCAATTCACACATACTAGCATGTAAGGAAAGGAAAACCACAACGCAAATGAATTCTAAGAAATTGTAAACTCATCTAGAAATCAACTCAACACACAAACGCACACACATACGAACACACATAAATACCCAACTAATAAATGGAGCATTGCAAATACTTGAAGCGCAAGCTCTTGAGTTTGTCCAGTAGCTTAATTTATGTGAAGCACATCCTGTGCACCCTCGTAAATCGTTCGGACAGCTGTCCTTGCTGCTCTTGATGGCCAATAACGACGTGGGTTAAGGCGAGGGTCGAACCGGGGTCAGAAATGCATGAGCTATTCATGTAGAGGTCCTTCTGCCATCATCTCAGGTGTCCGTCTGCTTGTGCTTCAAGGATATAAATGTTCATGCATTATGTCGCTATTTTGGATTTCAATAAAATGAGAGCAATCCTTGTGTTGGCTTATGAAGAGTTAAAAAAAACCTTCACTGGCATTTAAAAACGTGCAAGATGCAGTAAATTCTTTTCTTCAAGAGTAACGCAAATGTTTTGAATGAATTCTTGAACTCAATCAGCCATAACAGCCTTGATATGCATGGTGAACACTGTCGAATATGTTGCACTGAAGAAAATAAAAGTAAAGTTACATTTAAAATGATAGAAAGCCAATGTTAATACTTTATCCGTCACGCCCATACAACAAGATATTTTCAAAGTTTCAAGTCTCTTCTTTATCTTTGATATCAGAGTATAAAAATATGTTTTTTGATTTTGTGTTCTTATTATAAAAACTGGGCATGATCGCATTATATTTTTATTTAGTCATTTTAAGATATTGACTAAAGTCACTTTCCTTAATAGTTTTGGGGAAGAAAACAATCAGAATACATTTATCGAGGCTGGCAATTTAAAAACAACGCACGTAACTTTTCACACATTCTTTTGAAATTTTAGTACCATTTTTTGATTGGCATTTTGTTGCCCATTTTATGTTCATGTGGCAATTTTTGCATAGCACATTTGACTTGAATACCCTAGGTAATTTAAAAATCTGTTTAGGAGCATAACAATTCATTAGGGTTGATGTGATTCTGTTTTTCTATCAAAAACTGGTAGATTTTTTTGACAGGAAATAACATACAAGTTCAAGTTTAGGAAAAGTTTTAATATATAGACTATATTTAATATGTCAAAAATATAAATAATTTAAGTACAACTTGCACATATGACTTCAAGCTTTCATTTATCTTAATATATATTCACAATCGTAAAGGAATGTAAAATAAATTAAATTCATTCGATTTAATTTCAGGGTATATCTAAGTCACTTATTTATATCTTCCTCAATTCTTAAAATATTCGTCTGTCAAATTTAATGGAAAAATTCGACGACCTTTCATATTTCCTACATTCATTTTCGTCCCTTCTTAACCGATGTATAGTTATCAAATGCACATGGTAGAAAGTTATTCAAATTCTAAGGTCTACTTACCTCATGTGTGTCAGAGTTTTGAATTTGTATGTGGCAATTACATTACTAGTTAACTGCTTGAATTGTTTGTAGCACTGCTGACCATTGAACTTAGACCAGACCGAATGTCTTTAAATCACATTTCTACAGATAATTTTGTCTGCTTTTTTATTTGGTTATATCTGGCCTTTGAGCTGCGCACTGAACCCTGTTCAAAAGAAGCACAGACTGTGGCACAGAGACAGAGGCTCAGACAAGTTCAATACGTTGAAAAATATAAGAAAGATGTACGACAACGACTACCACTGCCCAGAGACATAAAGCATTAGATACTTGTAGGCGTCTTCTAAGCTGTCAAGTCGAAAGCTGTGCACAGCTTGCCATTTGCGTTTAAAATAGCATCATTTGTTTAATGTCCTTGCCAAAGAAATTAAGTTGAATTTTAAACTTTTTAGCGTCATTAGATTTGAGTATTATCCATTTTGTTTGTGTATTATTCGAATTGAGATTTCGTTCAATGCAATGCGTTCAATATTTTGTTGTGTTTAGTTACGATCTTGTTTGTGTTTTTGTTACGGAGAATTGATTAAAATAAACAAAAAAAAAGTTGTCTTTAGTATTAAAGTTGCTGCTTTATTATACATACCAACACACTAGAACTGCAGAATGAAACTTTAATGAATTCATATACGCATTGCCTGGTTTTTGGCAGCCACTGTCTAATTATGCAATACTCACGCCTCTGTTTCAACAAAGTTAGTGAACCCATCAACTTCAAGACAGTTGCTTAGAATCCCACTTGACATTGTGCCATCATTATTAGTTATTTAAACACTTCCATGACCCCTAAAAGGCTGGATTGTTAACTGTAAGTTGCTGACACGCGACGTGCCCCAACGGGCGGTTTGATTTGCTGGCACGCCCACCTGTGTGCCTGAAATGTCAGTTTGCTTTAATTACAAATTTCCAGAGGCTATTAAGTTTGCAATTGGCTACAAAAGGGCGACGCGTGGGCCACCGCAGCAATATAAATTGAATTATAAATTGTTTGCGATGGAAAATATTGAACTAAGGAAAAGGCTGTTGGGCTATGGGTGAATTAATTTTGTGTTGATGTTTATTGTTGAGGCAATTGGATTATTAGTTAATGTTTTATCAAGATGCATAAGTTGAGAAAGACAGAGCGACATTAAGAGATGATTGGTTTGAATTTTCAAGGAGCACACAGACATCGAGCTAGGGATAGTTTTCTTCATATAACAAAAAAGATTACAGTTCGAATTGTCGAACCGAACTTTGCAGAACTTATTATCATACTACTATATGCAGCTAGGTTTTCATAATGTAAGATTTATAAACTTTTAAGTGTTTAATCCAACCATGTTTCCTGGTTGTGTATCCTTACCGGATATCTCGGACAACATTTATCGACATGATAAAGACTAATTATTTGAGACCTATAGAAATCTTTTGCTTTCCTTCTCACGTCGAGTAGTTTAACTTGACTCTTGGTTTACCATTTTGAAAGCTAAAATATAAATTTGAATGTAATGGTCAAAGTTATTTTCTGGTTACTATTCCTTTGAAAAGTAAACTGCCACTTCCGTTGCCAGAGTGCGTTACCAAACATATCTCAAATAGACAAGCTCCGCAAATAAAAAATATAAAATATAGCCAACATTCGTAGGGTCAAAATGTCGCTATTGGCAACAGTTTTGAGCCATAAATAGACCATAAATTTGGCAACTTTCGACAATGTCCTGCTGTGCTTAACGACATACTCTCCAATACGGAATGGAACTTGAAGTGAAAATAAATTTCAGACGGAATAATTATTATTTTCTCTAACAATATGTCATATAAGTAATTTGTTTAATATGCATTAAAGAAATATTGAATTTTTTCATAATATTACTGGACATTACTAGAGTGTATGTATTTACTCTAAATTTTACACTTCAATGCCTGCTTGCAATAATGTTGCCTTTCACCATTCTACTATCTCGCAAGCTACTTTTGGCGCATTTATCTGAAAAATTGGACAAACTTGGCTCAATGTCTCTGCGGGCGGAAACAACGCCTCAATATCTTTGTAAAATAAACTGTATTTTGTGTGTGTGTCTGGTATATATAAAAAACCAATAGCATTATATATTTTTAAAAACCAAGCAAAATGTTCATGTTAAAGTAAATTTTGTGCAAAAACGCATTTGGCATTAATTTACTTTGTAATTATTTTATTGTTGTATTATAGAGGGTTAATAAAATACATATATATATATATTGAAATCTCAAATCTTTTAGCAATAATAATTGTTCAGGAATCAAATAAATCTTTAAACTTGCATTGTGCGCACTCAATGTCAAGCTGGTAGGCCAACATAGAGTGCAATAGAAACAGATAAGGGACACAAAATTTTCTAGTCTCTGAATAGCGCAGTAGCCTTCAGAACTCAGCGTTAGCATAAGAATATGTATTATAAGACCAACGCTGAGTCAAAACAAACGCAGCAGTAGATGAGCTAGACTAAAGGGTTGAATATTCATGAGTCAGGATATATATAGAAATATTAGCATCAAAGCTCCACTCAACAGTATCAAGTATACTCAACACTAATAATATTTATAATAATAATGTGGCTTTTTGTGGGATTTCGAGTCAAATGTAATATGAGATATTAATATTATATAACAGATTGAATGCGTTGACATAACATAACGTTGACACATGACGTTGACACTACATAATTCTCTGAGCCAAAAATATTGTCAACATGTTCTATGGTATTTTCCATGTGTAAGTTTGTATGTTTTATCTGTTTTTGTGTGATGTTTCGCTTTGTGCGCTATTGTCAACGCAGTTTGCCAAGGGCTTCATTAGAACTCCAACTTTTGTTTTTAATGGCGCCACCAACGTCAAAGCCAATGGTCGAAAATCGTGCACAACGGGTACAAAGATATCTATAGGTATGTGCAGGTGTGTGTGTGTGTGTTGATATGAAGATAGTAAAAACATGAAAATATCGGCTGTCTTTCAATGGATGAAAATAACATACCCTTTCACTTTATTTTCATTATTTGATGAAAAAATTATTACAAATTAATGTTTACATATTGTTATAAGGTCGACGATAATTGGAAACTTCTTAAGCTTCTTAGCTTATGTTATATAGCCTTTTGGTGAATCTATTTCTAAATTTCATTTGGTAATAATCCAGTCTAAATGATTTCTAGATAGATGTAAGTTTTACCTTTTGGTAAGGGTAAAGCACAAGGCTAAATGAGCTGGCAAAGCAGATAAATTAAGGCAACGGTGAGTGAAGCTGTGGCTCAAATGGCACAAAATACAGGGCACGAACCAGATACCAAAAGCAAAATTAAGCAAATGTGTCACATGCCGCATAGCGCATGCCACCAGGCGATACAGATAGAAGGCAATGCCACAAAGCCAACAAAAGCCTATGAGAAGCCATGAGGAAACAGCATTGAGCATTGAGGATTGAGGATAACCGCATTAGAGGGAGAGGTGAAGGTCGTGAGAAAGCTACAACAAGTTGCCAAAAATTGTTCCCTTTTGCTTAATACACAAACTTTTGGACCGAGCAAACCATCTGTACAATAATATTGTCGATGCTGCTGTTTCTTCTCATTGCTGCCGTTGTCCAAATCGTCAAATTTGATTAGCGTATGGAAGGTGATGAAAGTGTTTGCCGCTTTTGGGCGTAGACATGTTTATGCTACTCTTGGCTATACTTTTTCATTAGGCAAATCGACTAAAAACGCTGGCCATAACATTTTCTTGCGCCAAACTTTGTTTTACTACCTGGCCTAATTGGGGTAAAAGTCGTTAACGAGACAACGACAACTTTTGTTGGACTAACAACTAAACTTATTGCATAAACTTGCTTAAAGGTATATTTTTAACAATGCCTTATATATAGAACACTGGCTCAATTTAATTGATTTGATTTTAAATAAAAAGGCATTGCAGAAATACTTTCATAATCTCAACAATTATTATACATTCAACATAGTATTTTTGAATAATTTTGTATAATACGTTATTTTGATATTTCTGAACAAAGTTGTCCAGTTAAATTTTTCTTAAGCTTTTTTAAATCTCAACAATAATAAGTTTAAAACAAAAGGCTCTGATTTCGTTGATACTTAAATTTGCTCACTTAAAAGTTAACATCTTACAAATTATTTTACATGTTTTCTGTTAGTTTTATAGCCAAGCTCGCACATAATTTTGGCTTTTTTATAATGACACTTGGTGTCAATTTTCTTTTTGGTAGTAATCATAAGGATGCGCGATACATTTGATTCTTTATAGCAGAATTAAATCCTTACAAGCTAAATGTGTGTGGGAATGGGTCTGGCAACGCCACTCAGCCTGAATCAGATAAGTAGTATATTATATATTGCAACGTTTTCCTATATTCATCACGTTTTATTCAAAAATTAAATGGTCAATAAAATATCATTTGATTGTCATATGCACTGTTGATTAATTTGTTTTGTTTTTTTTTCATGACTTGAATAGTTTTATTACGAACATATGGGTTGGTTGATTACAACTATCGCAACCTTAATCGCTTGCTTTAAATTAAATTTTGTGGTTTTTGCAATTCACCGAACACAAAATCAATTAACTTATTAATTAAACATATGTGTGTGCTTTCGCGAGATTTTTGTACGCTTTTGTGTGTCTGTGTGTTGCTGCTTTAGCAAATTTACTTAAATGCTTAAATACTGCTGCAAACTCAATTTAATACACTGTAGTTTTCTATACCCAGCTCTATCGATCAGCAGCGAACAGCGTGGCGGGACCCATTAAATCCTAGCTCTTCCGGGTGGGGTCGGTTGTTGCTGCTGCTACTGTTCGGCGTTACCTAAGAATTATTATAGAGTCCCTCTGAAACGAACTATCCTTGGAGCCGATACTCCATAACCTATATCTATCCATACCTACGACGAAACAACGCGTAGGCGGTAATCCATCGTTAAAATAAATAACCACAGTTGTTGGTCCACATCTTTTGATAGCAAGGAAAGCGGTGTGGTCTTAGCTGTTGTTTGACCCACCTGTTCTTAACCCTGCTACACCAATTGCACTGCCTTTTCGATGTTTGCTGGCTGCTTTTGGAGTATTCCAGTGTTTTTTTTCCTGGGCCGATTTTGGCTGCCCTCTGTCTCCTTTCCTCCGATAGCCAATGCTTGGCGCTTTTTCGGCGTTTAGCCGTAGCAATAATTTTAATTGGGCTTTACTCCGAGGTGCGCCTAATAATTTAAAACTTTGCAAAGATTTCATGATTGTCGTTATTTTCCACAAAAATAATTACCTTGCCGAATTGAAAATCCCTTCGTTATTAATATTTTGCTATTATTTAGCAATTACGTCTAGCGATGCCAAACTAAATTTTGGATTTGGGGCTTGGGATTTGGAGCCCATGTGCTTCCAAAGCAGTTTATTTTTCCTTCTTGGTTTTAAAATTTTGCCACTTCCCAGCGTAACGATCTTGCCAAAAATGAGATCGGGCTTAGATGCGAACGACCCGACGATCCGAATTCTCAATCGGTACTCACCAAGTGAATTCGACCTGTCACTTTGTAGGACGTTGCCATACAGGTATCGATACTATTAATCGTCGCTGCACTAGCGCGCGTAATTATTTTATTTAAAAAAACTCACAAAACCAAAATTTGTTTTGTATGGGGCCATTACAATTTCTCAACGGTAGTCACTTCCTCGTCGCTCTAGCTTTGCTTTTAATTTTTTTTTTTTTTTTTTTTTTTTTTTTTTCTCCTAAAAACAAATAAAATTTGTTTTGATATTAAATTTAATTCAAGTAGTCACTTCCTCGTCGCTCTAGCTTTGCTTTTAAGAAGCTCTAATCTGGTCACATACTAACCTAAATTGCGTTCGCTTCTTTCTTTTGTTGTATCCACTCACGTTTTGTGATACTGCAACTTATGACTTCTTTTCTACTTGAACTTGACCATCGAAGAAGAGATTTGAATTTTATGAGGCGAGTATTGTATGCGAGGGGAGAGCAAAGAGTTATACTTATCAACAGCTTATCTTTGTTTTATTTGCTTTGATTGAAGTCTTGTATTAATCACAGCTTAGCAAACTGCGTCTTTCCTTTAGTTAGATGTAGGTGAATTAAAAGTCAGGTTGATGTTTTTAAAAGTAAATTCATAAATTCATATTAATATATCATCCAACCCATGTTACGTTAGTGTTAAGCCAAGGTTGTGGCTAGTTTGCGGCTTATGACTTATCAAACAATGTTGAGCAGGGACTTTTCGAACTTGTGCCTCGCAATTTGTTTGTGGTGAAATAAGTTTAACAATTTCTATGGCCAATTGATTTTTGTTTGTTAACTTCTATGCAAGCAACTCGTTGTGCACTAGACGAGCTTCCTTTTAGCCCTAATGCACACATGCATATGCATTTATTCTTCTTCCGATTTCATGCCTTTCATGCCGCTGTTAAGGACTTTTAGTTCTTTTAGGTCTTCAGTGCCAAGTTCACGTTGACTGGTCACTTGACTCAAGGATTTCCGTTATGGAACTCAAAATCGATAACAAATGTCAATTGCGACACAAAGTAAAGATTTAAAACTAATGTTTTAAGGAAAATTCTAATACATATACGTTTATGAATATTTGGATTGAAATCTTACTAAAATACTTTTAAAATAAGTAAAGTATTTTTTTATGAGAAGCGGAAACTTAATCAAAAAATTTTAAAGACTTCCAAAGTAAATAACAGAAACTTGTTTAGCAACTGCTTATGAACATTCTGGCCATAAACACGCTTCGCTTTTCCCCAACACGCGCTGGAACTAAGCCCATTCCGGCGGAACCCCAACACGCCCCTTTGATTCCTATTAAATGGCAGTGTCTATAAAATGTGCTCAGCTCATTCGGATCTGACAGTGTTGATTTTGTGCTTGTTCTCTTGCTTCTGCAGGACTTCTGCACATGCGACTGCATTAATTACGTCCTCTTTCATTCCGCTATCTTCCCGCACACCCCCGCCCAAGGATGACATTCACACAGACATGTGAGTTCCTTCTGAGCTTACTTCGGGCCCTTGGGGCATGCAGTATGTATGTACCATATGTATGTTTGTAGTTGTTGATCTGCAACGCACGTTGCACACTAATGGTTTTCGAGCTACAAATTGATTTTGAAGGTGCACATACTTGCCACTTGTTGTTGCACGTGGCACTGAAACCCAAACAATGCCACAAAAGTTTTATTATTTTCGCCTAAAAATAGTTGCCACTGACGCAAGCCGCAAGTTTTGGAATCAGTTGTGCAAGTCGAATGTAATTTAAAAAGTTTTTGTCTTAAAATACTACAAGCGTATATGTAACCAAACATATTTTTTACAGTAAGAAGGGCCTGAGACTTTTCTATAAGCAGAAAAAACGTGAATGCAATTGAGAAATATTGGATATCGGTTCTATAAAATATTGTGATATCCCATGTAAAAAATTCAATTGCTTGACTTTCGCGTAGGCTAAAAAAAAGCAATTGCTTTCGATTCGATGTGCGTGATTTGGGGATTCTCTGCATACCATTAGACTGCCTTAAAGAGACTGGCATGTTTCCGGCATGCACATTAGTGTGGGGATGTTTGTCTGCCGAAGAAAGTTAGCTGCCAACAATTCATCCTCTCACACTGTCAAACGAACAAAAATTTTTTGGAATATAATGAAATTTAGGTCATGATTTGGCCATGAAGCAGTCCAGATCTTAGCCCAATAGAAAATATATGGTGAATAAAGGAAGCTAAGAAAATAACTTCAAAGAAACTTTTCTGATTTGTAATCATTAATTTGTTAGCTTAAATAACATATAGACTTTAAATTGTTAATTAAAATACTTAAATTTTTGCGAGAAAATCACTTAAACTGTAAGGAACCGTTTGCTTTTGTTTTTACGAAATAGTGGTCCATCTGGTGTAGAGCGCCTGCGTCAACAGCAGAGCGAACAGCCGGCAAAATGTGGGACAAGAAAAGCAAAAGCAAAATAGGAAGCAGCGAACACGACAACAATAACAAATTGCTGAATAACTAGTTCAAGTTCAATGCAATAACAAAATGCAAAACCTACCACAACAAAACGACAGCTAACAGCAGCACTTTCTGTCGACTAACAGCAACGCTGTTACTGTCTAACAGCTAGACAACATAGCAACATCGTTAACAGTCGGGACGACGTGACGCCAATACCGATTGGGACGTGCTGCAGCCGCCTTAGTCTGCCGCGACAACTCAAACGAATCAGGCGCCAGATTTCAAAAGCTTATATTGCGCAGATCAGATTCTGATTTAGTTAACGGACTGTAGATAAATAAAACATTGTGTTGTAAAACTAGTGGATAAAAAGTATGTGAATAAATATAAGCAGTTAAAATATTATAAAAGCATATAAATAAAAAAATAAATTGACAGCATATTGTATTTTATTTCAAAACATTTGAAAACATTCCACGGAAAGAACTATTCATCAGTTATTGTTTGAAAGCAAAGTACCTAACTTTTCAAATCAAATTATTACAATTTAATGTTGAAAAAATTAATGTAAACAAAATAGGCTCCCTAAAATAATTTTCAAAAATATTATTATAACCAAACACTTGGCACTCATAAAATAATCTCAAAATTATTTAAAGTGAAAATCAAAAATCATAAGCAATGAGTTTGGCAATTTCTGCTATTTGTGTGATTTGAAAGGATATTAAATAAATAAAAAATTAATTTGTAAAAATCTTTTTTTTGGAATATCAATAAGTATACAATAGTGCTAATACTGCTTTATATTAAAAAATTCAATTGTTTATCAAATCTATACAATTAAAAAAACTCAAAACTAAAATTTAGCGTGCCTAAAACTGTATTTCATTTTAAATTAGTTTTCAAATAATAAATTTTTTATGATCGATAGTGTGCGCTTCTTGGCTCAATCGATTTTAAAGACCCTGCGTTGGTGTGATTAATATGATGTGAACCATTAAATTGAGTAGGATTGCTTACTGTGGGACATTGTCAATTATCATGCAAATTAAATTAGCGTGCTTCAATTTGCAAAACAAATTTACGGAACTGTTTCACATGAACGCTTTAAGTGCTATTGGCTGCCGGCCGGGTATATTTAAGCTTATGTAAGGCTTGGGGCGTTGTTTTTGGAACTTTATTTCATCAGATGTTTATTTTGAGAAACGAATCGTGTGAATTGCTGAAAAAACATGCCAATATATCTAGTAAATGCAACATGGCGTATAAACAATATTGTAGCTAAGCAAAGCATGAAGTCGTTCACAGTGCATGAAAACTATGTTAAATTCAATAGAAACGCAATATAATTTTTATTATTGTATTTAGTTGAAATAGAGCATTTCATTTGCAGCTGCATAGAATAGCTCGAAGCATTCCAGCTACTCAAAAAAACAAAAAAATTAAAAGATATAGAAAAAATAGTTAAGTGAAATTCAAAGCAGAAACAAAGTGAAAGGCACCAAAAAGTTAAAAGTTTGGTCATGCATAAAAAACTGTCAGTCGCAATTGCCCTTTGCATGTGAAATCGTGTGAAAAACTAGCTTTCTAAGTGCACAGATCAAAAAAGAAAAGTGAAACCAAGAAGCTGCCATGCAAGACTTATTGCTAGCAACCGAAAAGACAAAACTATCCTAAACGCAAAGTGAGAACGTCGAGAGACAAAAGTCAACTGCACTCAAAACGCACTCGACAGCCAACTTCAGTGTGCAACTGCAACTGTCATCAGCAGCAACTCTCTGTGACTTAAACTACTAAATAAAATATATAAAAATTTATATAAAATTCAAACAATTGGTAAGTGCTAATTCAGTATGTCTTGTAGCCCATCCACCGCAAGAGTTTATCAATTAATGTTTGACTATTCATGAGGGCTTGTATGGGTTCAGCTGCGGCAGGTGCAAATTCTTGGATTGCTGTGCGTGTTTGGATTAACAAATTATGCTGTTATTTGCGTAGCCAATGAAAAAAAAAACACACGACTACGCTACAAAGCCGACAGACGAAAGCTCATTAAACCTATTCGTTATCCTCTCAAACTCATATTTTCCCGTTTTTTTTTTATTTGCCTGCTTAGGAAATTGTCCGATTTTGGTTAAGCCCGCATGAATGAAATGATGTCATTATTCAATGACAAACAAATTGCCAAAACTACTTAAATGAATGCTTCAAGCGACGATTAATTTTCTGACAACCATATTTAATATCTTTCAAAATCTTTTAAATAATAATAGAAAAAACTTATTTGTATTAAATTGTTATATTATTGTTAACAGAGTACAGGGCAGTCGATAACATACATTTATGGAATTTTCTCGCTGCGGCTTTAATGCGTATCCAACTCAATTAGGCTTACAAATTGCTAATTTCATACTCCCTAAAATGGGTATCCTTAACTAAGCCTCATAAAAGACACTGATCCCATAAATATCTTGGTGTGACATAATTTTATGATTAAAGGCAGTGCTTCGGAAAACATATCGGCCATTTGCGTTTTCAACGCTACAAAATCGAAGCATTTACACAACACGAATTTGTCTGTCTCCAAGTATCTTCGAGCTGGATGAAAGTTTGTGGCTTATCAGGTTTTAAATATATGTCTCCATCAGTCCTCCTTGGATCAAGAAAAGACTGGTCAGAGTCAAAATTCTAAGATATTGGGTAACTGAATCCAATTTAGACACTTGCGAGTCTCCAACGATTCAGTTGACTGGCATCCTATCCCAATGAGCTTAACTTGTCTTTTTATAGAATGAAAACCATTAAGTGCCAGAGATAGATACTTATACATTGCTTATATCAGCTTAAATAACAGCTTGATTTTTAACATGAACTCTCAGGCTGGCGCAAGCATAAAACCAATTGAAAACGTAGCCATCGGACGCAAGCGACTGCAGTATACTTCGAGACCAGTATAGAAAAGGGTGTTTGCAAAGGGGGAATTTGGGAGGCGAAGTTTTTCCAAGATTTTGTTGCAGATGTTTGGTAGATGTCACCAGCTATTATTCTATAATATTTATATTTTTGACTGTTGCTTGAAAATTGTCAAAGATATAGGCAATTCTGATTTTACTGGACGAGAGGGCGGCTGGGGCTGGAGGAAAAAAGTTTTAATGCAGTTTTTTGGGGGACATCATCACTTTTATTGGTACCAAATTTGATCACTCAAGCTCAAAAACTGTGGAGGTTATAGGCGTTTATGAATTAAATGATAGCACGTCAGACATTGCACAAAACCAATGTTCTCCTTACCTTCATAAAATAAAGTAGTCGATAACACAAAATGGCAATATGTACCGCGAATTGAATGTTGGGTTTGAGTGATTTTAACTGAAGCCATTTGTAACCGCAACGAGCTCATTTCCGTCAATTTCCTGCCAGCCCCCCGACACTTGCCACCCTTATCGCTTTGCACGCCAACTTGATGTAGGCATTGTCGATGAGTGTTCAATGGTTGTGAACAAACTGAGCGTAAATGAAATACAATGTCAATTATGCTAGTTACTTACATTCACGCTTTCTAATTGAATTTACCTGAGTCTCTCGATTGGGATGCTTTTAATGAAGCTCGATTCGATTATTCTCATTTTCTCTTTAACTTCGAATGCTCTTCGACTGGTGATTCAAGTAATTGACTCATTCATTAAAGATTTTGGTTATTCGTCCTACACTTAACATTATTTATTGTACATATCCGCAGGCAACTCACACGAAATCACACTTGTCTTAATGTGCTCAAAGAAAGTGTAATTAATTTCTGGACATTATTTAATTAATTGATGCTTAGTGGTAGAAAAACTATTGAGCAAAACATTAAATTTATGAGCAACAATTGAGTATTAATTGGTGATTCAATGACTTGGTAAATATTTATATGTTTCGTTGTGGCTGAAATAAAATAAATATGATAAGATTAATATGCTAAGTTTTTTAATAAATAAAAATAATAAAATAATAATAATAAATTAAATTTTCACATAATATGAAACAAATTTTCTATTTAGTTTTTAAAAAGTAGGATTAAATAAAACAAAAAATTTCTTTCGGTTTTTCGTACAAAATTAAAATTAAAAGGATAAAATTTTAATTGACAGGTTATCATATGCCTTGCATAAAAGAAAGCATGTAATCTTGCAAAAAAGCAACACTTTGAAAAATTTACACTTCCTTGTGTATTGATAATTCGGGGAATCGCTGTGGCAGGTAGGAAATTGTATCGGTCGTGTGCTGTGTTCGACGCAAATTTTGTTGCACTTGTGGAATTTTTAAAAATACTTCCTTTGGAGGACAAAGCAATGCCGGAAAACCCGCAACTTGGAATATGATTCTGCTCCTTGGCCTGTAATGCCCCAAAGTTGTTTCACACATTATTGTGTTTGCGCGAGTGTGTTTGGGGGGCAGCAGGGCAACGAGATGAATTTACTGAAAAATATTCTTGTTACTCGAACTGACAATGGAAGCGAAGCAATCCAAGTGAGCTTTCCTGGAAGCTGGAGCTGCATGCTCCATTATCAAAGCACCGAGCTTCAAGTACCAAAAAAATTCTAGTCTGCGGCAGCCGCACAAGTCAATATGCCAGTGCAGCCATAACAACGCATTTCCGTTTCCGTTCCTCTTCGGCCCGGATTTCAGTGGCAATAAAAAGCATTTGCTTTGGTTTTCAAATATTTTTTTATTGTTTATCATCTTGCTCGTATTCCCTGCTCTCAGCACAGCTCTATTATTTATTTGCTTAATATCACTGTACTATGCACAAGAGTATGATATCAAAAACAAGTGGAAACGTTTCTGTCGGACGCAACCGACTGCTGTATACTCGATACCTGTTTAAAAAAGGGGAAACAAAAGGCCTGATTGCAAAAAGGTACGGATGGTGCAGAGGTGTGAGCTTCGTTCAAAGATTGGCTGATGCAGATCTTTCGGGGTTGTCACCAGTTATATTGCCAACATATTTGGTGACACTGAGAAACATACACACATTCCCGTTTTTAAAGAGGCAAAGGCATAGGTTGCGGGCATGGCATTCAAAGTAAAACGCCGTTCTAAATTAAGTAAGAATAATCTTGAATTGATAGTTCGCGATTCTTGAATAATATTCTTGATTTAAGTACGGAATACTTGAAAGAATTAAAAAATACTCAAGTATGAAAACTATTGATTTAAGTACGAGACGCTGGCTTAAATCTAAGCAGCGTGAAAGCTATTAATTAGGTTCCAGGTTCGATTTACATTAACATTAACTGTGGCTTAACTTGAACCAAGAACAAAATAACTTGGGTGAATTTGAAAATAAACAATCGTTTTTAAAAAATCGAACTCCATTACTTGAAATTAAGTTTGAAATGCTGCGTTTTAAGTACGAAGTACTCGACTATTTCTGTCAGTGTACGCATCAAATTTAATTAAGATCTGTACGTTTACTCTAAAGAGTGTACTATAAAATTAGTACATAGAGTTTATTTAAGCTTTGAGCTTTTGGATGCACTCAACCCTTCTCAGATATTACCTTTTTGGGTTGCTTAGAGCGCTTTGGCTTACGAGTGTGGCTAAGCTAGAATAATATTTTGCATATAAGTAACTTTGCCCGGAGCTGTTGCATACTTCAGTCGTAAATTATACGCCAGGGAAAAGTTTATGTACCTAGTATACATAGTAGTATCTAGAGGAGGGCAATACAAATGTATCGTTGTGATTTGCATATGTTTTGCAGTATAATGTGGTTGTGATACGCCCCACAACTCTCTATTCTCGTCAATTCGACTCAACCTCCTCCTTCCTTTCACCGACTTACCAGCTCAGCAGTGCATTAATTTATTGTAATTTACTTTCGACTTTAAGGCTCCACTTTGGCCTACTTAGTATATGCCGCAATCAAACTAAAAAGCAGCTAGCTCAGCGACTATTTATGGTTTAAAGATCATCAATATATCATTTTTGCTGGTCGTCGTCTTTCTGCCTGTTTGTCTAATGGCCCAAACAAACATTTATGTTGTCTGCGTTGTTTTATGCTTGGTTAGCTGCGGACCTGAGGACCAACAACCCCAATGTCTGCCATGTTTTTATGCTGCTTGCATGTTAACGAGCCTGTGCTATGGTATTTACTGTGTGGGTGTGTTGCACATAAACAAGAAGCTCGACAATTACAATATGTCTGTGCCATGTTAGCATACTTGTATATGTTGTATAGCTAAATTTGAAATTACACATCAGCAGTGAATCTAAGTTAAATTTGATCTAAACTTTCGCACTGAAATCTTGTGATAACAGATATCTAGAACTTTATAACTTTCCTCAGTCGCAACTGTAATAGAATTTACTTACTTATCTCCTAATTTATTTTATCAATCAAACTTGGCTTATTTCCTTTGCTTTTATCTTTTGTCTGTTTATTTCCGATTTAAATTGGTATTTGATTGACTGGTTCTGTAACGCTTATTTTTTCGTTATCTCTTAGCCAAGTAAAAACGTGTTTGTTCAACTTTGGTATTCGGAAAACCACAAACAATTTGTATAGTATAGCGTGCGGCGTTTAACAACTTTTGTGGTACGTAAAGCAATTTGTCTGGCATTGTTTTATTATTTAAACCATTATCAACACGTTTCCGATGTTACCTTTGATTGAAGGTGATTTGCTTTAAGCTTAACGCTTAAGCAAATAGGGTCAACGAATAATTTAAATACTAAAAGAAGACTTGACATAAATCGATGTCCCTTTAACTTTAGTCACGACTGCGACTCCTGTGGTCTGAGTCAAATCATGTTAGCAGTATGCATTAATTCAACTTATTGGCTATTAGCGCAATATTTTACTAATTTGCATTTTACCTTTACCGATAATTAGGTTTGGGGCAGAGTTCATTGTACAACAAGCACAGACAACTATGGATGTAGTAAGTAAGAGCACAGCGTACAATAAGAACTTAAAATACACAGAGAAAAGGCCGAATGCAATTTATAAAAGACAATAGATAACAAATTGTCTATAAAAGTTAAGCTTTTGCCAAAACAACAACTGGTTAAAGTAAGTTAGGGGAGTGGTTAGTCAGATGGATATGGGAAATCAACTGGTTTGTCAGCCACAACAAACCAAAAAACAATTTCCGGCCAAAATTATAACACAATTTTCTGGTTTGGCATGAGTAACGGCATTCTTTGCAACTTTGCCGACAGTAAGCCTAAGGACAAAACTCTTAGCGTTATGAGCAAAAAATAAAAAATATATATGGGTTGATACCATAGCCGTTAAGTTTCTTATGAATGAAGATTTCGAATCTTAGTAGAACTTAGGCTATTTTGTGATTTATTATGATTTAATATTCATAAGATTTTTTATAACCATACTTTTTTTTATAACTTTCTCTTTTTTTACATTTTGTAACTCAAACCAATACTGTCACTCTATCTTCTAGATTGCGTCAACTAAAAATGATACCCAAACAATTCAATTGAGCTCCTACAATAATTTAGATAACACTCAGAGCAGAACTGACAGCAAATCAAGTCCTTTTTTTATTTCAGCTAAATTGGTTTTAGAGAAAGTCTAAAAATCAATATCAGATAAAGTTGTTGTTAGCTGCAACAGAGAAACCCTACAAAATCGAATGTGTGGCAATTTCGCAAATATATGTATCAATATGATATCTACAAAATAAACCTCGACTCGCATTGCACGAGGATGAAACATTGTACAACGTCAATGCCAGAAATTCAAATAGATCTCTGAAGATTGACATGAAACATTGAATATATACAGAGAGGTTTGGCAATGTTTGTAGAAATTAAATTTATTTTGGAAAGCACATACTAAATTGTAAGAAGTGAGCATCTTGTTGGGTTTAAACTAATACCATTATCTCTGATAATATTTTTGGGGAGAATTATAAAAAGAGAATAAAAATCTGCAATGTACAATATAAAAATATTTCGAAGCGAAATCGTTTTGCATTTTTAAAAAACCCACAAAATCATATTAATTATTTATAAAAAATGCTTGTACATAAAATGCCTGAATGGAAGAAATTAAAGAAAAATGCATTTACACAGTAAAATAAAGATAAAGTGGCACGTAAAAATCAATTTCAACCCAAGCCAGGTAAGAGGCAGCAAATAAAAGAGAGACAGAGAAAGTGTGCTTAAAGTGCTAAAGAGATCCCGGAAACAACAACATAAGCAAGATAAATAAAAGTTAAATAAACGAATACAGCCAACATAACAATTTAACAGTATTTTCTCAAGCCCAACACCTTAATGCACTTTCCTTAACGTTAACCTAATTTATCAAGATTATTTAAATAAAATAATTTAAAGTGTCATTATGAATTTTTAGCCTTAAATAAGTAAATTGTAGCGTTACCAACAGCTTCACAATATCACACGACTCCTATTTTGGCACATATTTTAAGTTTGTATATTTTGTGTGTGTTTGTGTGGGGGTAAAAAGTGAATGTATTTTGTGGTGAGTGTGAGTTGCACGAAATACCAGGGCCATAGAAAGAGCATCCTGTTTATAAGGCAACTGGAAACAGAAACTCCCACTAAGTAAGGACCCTCATTTGACCGCAAACTTGGGCGTAAACTTTTTTGCTTTTCAAACATCACTCTGCATATTTGACACTTTTACCAGGAACTACAAGTAAATATAGTTGATTGTGCTTAAATGTTCAATAATATTTATTTTTCCACGTCTATCAAACTAGTTTTGTAGCGAAGGTTATTTTAAGAAAGATTTCAATAGAACATAGAATATGTTTAAGGCAAGCTTAAGTAATTGAATTCGATTTGTTTTCATTTAATCAGCAGCTTTAAAATATTTCATATGTATGTTATTTGGCATGCTTAATGACTTTTTAAGGTTAATGGCTCAGTTTCTGGGTGCCATCCATAAATATCCAATGAAATGATTTGTGGACTTTGTTATGGCAGCTAAGGGTCTCACACACTTTGAGTGTAGTTTGATCGGAATTACGAAAATATCCTAAAATAATAACAATAATTGGCAGATTTTTAATGCACTTGAGACACTGAATACTTTTTTAACCCAACACGGAATTTTTTCTTTTTTAATGAATTTCAATAAACTTTGCCTTGCTCTTGTTTCAAATACAGTAGAATCCGGTAATATCCGGACCGAAGATTTTACGTCGTTATACCCGGAAGACGCTCTAACCAAAAGGAGCAAAAAAAAATTTTTTTTTGTTTACTTTATGGTTGCCATGTTAGTAAAAGGTTTTAAAATAAAGCAAATTAATTTTTTAATCAAAACAAGAAATTTAATAAATTTAATTCAAATTTGTGTGACGTCGGCATTGCACTTCGACTCTCTCTCTCTCAGCAGCGTTGTGAGAGTGTAAGAACCTTTGTGTCGCTGCTACGCACACAAGCAAGGGTGCCGATCACTGATAAATACATACATTTCTAACAGCGTCGTTTGATGCTTAAATTTGTTGGCATTATTTCGCTGTATTTTTTTTTTGCACGTCGCAATATCCGGTTGAATTGTGAAAAATCTCGTTGGTATAAGCGGTTTGTCGCTAAAAGCGGAAACGTACTAAGCGGAGGCGTTTTCATATAAGTTTGTATGGGGACCAACCAAGTCATCGAGTTTTCGTCTTACTAACCGGACGGACGCTTTAAGCAGAGTCGTTACAACCGGATTCTACTGTATTATAAAATTTGACATTTAAGTGTTTGCCTATAACAGATCACAGATGAAAATGCTTAGAGTAGCTAGGACTTCAACGCTTTTAAAATCATGTTAAAATCTTACAATTGACAGGACTCTACCAAAATTGAAATGAAATAGAGATGTTCCTTAATCTTTGGGGTTTTTGGAAGTTAATGCTTTAATTACTTTCCAGTGTTGTCAGCTGCAAAAATGTAAATCAGCGACAGAAGTAAGCTCCTTGCCAAACGGTACAAATGATTGGCTATAAATTCTGTGGCTCTTATACTGGCTCATAAATTTAGGTTAGTAAAATAAGACCATGTAAGAAAGAGCAAAAACAAAGCTGCCACCGTAAAACCGGAGAGTAAATCACATTTTCCGCTGTGGCTTAAGGTCCGGGGTGCATAAAATAAATTTAACGCTAAGGTGCAAGAAAATAAACAAAAAAGAAGATACATATATATATGTATACACAAAAACGTAAGAAATGAGAAACTGTCTGCAAAATAAGAAAAAAATGAACGGCGCGAAGCTAAATCAATTTTCGCCCGGTAAGCCATTAGAAACGGTTAAGCAGAAAAATTACATGAAGATGCCGTTAAGATGCTAAGGTTATGCGTACAATTAATATTTACCCAAGTATGTATATATATGTGTGTGGGTGTGGATTTAAAACACGGTTAAAGGTAATAGCCAAACACAAAACGCCAAATGCACATTGCGTGCCGATAATGCGATGTGATATTCTAGGTAGACCTTGTGACCTGTGAGCTGCGTTTGACAGGTGAAAGATATCACAATGACTGGTGCGACGATACCCTGTATATGAGTGAGCCTGCCATTTGTATATGCCAGACTGCGAGGTCAAAGTAAAATTGAATTTGTTTTATAGAAAAAGCTTTGTTGAACAGAAGTTCGTAACAAAGAAGATCGTCTGTAATTAAAACGCAAAAATAAATAAAATATTTATTTCGCTTGCGCAGGAAATATAACTCTACAATTATAATGTTCGCGGTATATTTAGATACATTTTTATATATATAAACTTCCGTTTATAGGGTGTAGAAAGGTAACAGGAGACATTGAAAATTCCAAGCAGCTTATCATTTAAATTGAAAAAAATAACCAAATGAAAAGCACCTCTTTTCACTGTCAGCCCAAATGGAGCGTCAAAACTTGACTTGTGTGTCCTTGTAAGCGTTTTGCCAAAAATTTATACGTTAGATCCCTGTCAATAATGTTTGCTCCTATCATACATAAGTATATGTTCATGTATGTATATGTTTCACAGCCTTAGCACGAACAACCAAACACATACATACATACACCAACATATATGACTATGCGCACATGCGTCGTATGACTTTATTGTCTTTGTGCAAATTGTTTGGCATTAATGCGCGACATTTGCGATTAAATTGGTGGCGAAGAGAATTACACACACAGCAAAACTTCCAGCTTCATTTCTTGTGTGGTAACGCCATTGTTGTGGACTTTCTGATGCCGACGCCTTGATGCGTAATGAATGGCCAACAACAGTTCGTTATTATTTGTATTAATGTTTTGTTTCTTGAAGTATTTGATTAATTTCCCTAAGAAAAGCAGTAAGGTTTTTTTGCTTTCCTTTTTCTATGTGATCGTCATTGTCATCATAATTATATCGCAACATTTATTCAGGCGCTTAATCTTATTAATGGCCTTCGAGAAATCTTAAGGTCCTGCAGCCATTATTTATTAGCATTATATTTCCCTTAGTGGCCAACTTGCCTATTAATATGCAACACACAAAGCCCATTACTGGAAGCTCCACCTTGCAACCAACTCTTCCGTCTATTTCACTTATATAAATATTTATATAAATACTAGGGAACCAAGCAAACTTTGTTTTGCCATTTTAATTATTTCTAGGGAATATTTTAATTAGAAACAAATTTTCAATTGATATGGCTTATGAGTGAAAGAAGCAGGTGAAAATACAAACACACCTTCGTCAAAATCAATCAAGACGTTTCGGAGTTTATGGAAACTAACACTGTGGCAGCAGAATTTAATGTATAGTATATATATAATTTGCATAGATAGATAAATTCGACGTGTGACCTTCAGCATTGTATATAAGCATAGTATGTTCATTCAGACATTGCAAACAAGTTTTCTAAGAATTGACGAATATTGAAAGAGGAAACAATTAATTTAAACATAGCTGGGCAATTTATTTTTCTTTTAAATAATAACAAACATTATTCATCAGAAGATATTTCAGGAAATAAATCAATTAGAAAGGTTATGAAAGAGGATTAAGTTCAGGTTTAATTATTAAATTCTGATAGTTGGAAATTTAACTATCTTTTATGATTACAATCGAATAATTTTGCATTTCTATAAGCTGAATGTTAGCTTTATGTCTTATGTCTTGCGGAATCAATAATCTTGTTTGAAAAGAGCTTTAAATTTCCAATCAATGTAAATTCGGTGTACGCCTAGCACAGTTGTCTGTCGGTTCAAATAGATTGAATCAAGATTTATAGCATAGTTTATGGCACACAATTCACTCGCTGCATTTCCGCAACGGTGTTTGCCAAAAAGCATACCAAAATAGAATAGAATAGACTCATCCGAAAAGTGCATTGGAGATTTATCGTTTGATAAATGCACGGCCACAAGCAAGATTTATGACGAGGGTCAAGTCTCTAGGTCATAGGCGACCGAACCAAATCGACCCACAACCCAAGGGCCACATTTTAATTATCGAGTGCTGAGCCTGAGCGCTAAGGGCAATGTCATGACACTCACTCACACTCAACGGGCAAAGATTGTGGCCGCCTGCCCCGCCTCTCCTTACCTTGCCTTTCCACCACCCTTTCGTTTGCTTTATCCCGACCGCACTGACAATTGCTGACATTTGCCTTGTCCTTTTGTTTACGCAAATAACGCCAAGTGGCAGATGTCTAGCGATATTGTTATTGCTGTTGCTATTGTTGTTGTTGCTGTCTCAGTTTTGTGGTCTTTGGAAATTCACAGTTGAATTACAATTTAATTGCTGTGGTTTCTTCGCAGGTTCAAAGCCAGCTATACATAAAGTGTGTATAGGTGTGAGTGTGTGTGTGTCCATCCACAAACTGAACAAAACTTTTACAATCATTAAATTACATTTTTAAGTGATGTTATTTAAATTGTTAGTTCAAGTGATGTGTGAGTTTAATGTCCTGTAGTCAATCTTCTCAAACATTTGTGCCAAAAAATTAAGAAAATCAATTTAACGGCCTACTAGTTTTTCAATACCTTTCACCCAACTTTCTGACTAAAAATGTTTTCTACGCAATAAGTTAAAACTCAAATATTCTCATAATTACTCCAAGTCTTGGGGTTGAAACAAAAACAGCATATAAATCTGCGCCATCTTTAATGCGGCTGTAATGGGAATTATATGAAAATTGTCGATAAAGACATTTGCCAATTGCTCTTTGCGATTTTAGCCATATAAATTGCCGTGGCGCCCATAAATATGCAACACAAGCCACGTTCGCCGCTGGCGCGTTTTGCGGTTTTGCAATTCCAATGCACAAATTGGCCGGTCGCCTGCTTGGCAATTTGTTTGTCTAAGATCTCGAGTTGACTTGGCATCCAGTGGCAATGGCAATGGCATTTGCAACGTGCAACATGCGACTTGAAACTTGAAGAGCATTGTTGCCAAAAATAATCCGTTACTTCTGATGCACACCCTTTTTTTTTGGCGCTAAAGGTCGTATTTACTCTTGGTGAGAAGCCTGTGTCACGCATCTTTGTTTATATATACGTAGCCTTGGACAGGTGAGGGGCATTGTTGTGCCAGCTCTTAAGCAGCTTACGAATTAAATACGAAAGCTTCATCTGTAAAATGTTTAAAATAATTAGTACAAAGGAGCCTAAAAGAAGTAGATATTTCAAAAGGCCGAAGAAATTAAAAAAAATTTGCATGCAAATTGAATATATCAAGAGAATACATAAATGCATAATGAATTTTTAATTTATTATGTTTTCAATTTTCCCGGTAAATTTTTAAAGCTTTTAACTCAAATGGCCTTATGCATAAGCAATAGACCGTTGAGAATTTCTGTAAAATAAATCAGATAATAATTTAAACATCTTTTTTTTTCATTTAAGTAGAGACAACAATACGCCGCACAGTTTTCTAAGAAAGCGGATTAGAGAGAAATATGCTAAAATAATCAAAACACACAGAATAAATATTTGTGAATGTTAAATATGTGACAGCAAAAGTTTATTGTCAGATTCGTTGGAAACAAATGCTTTCAGAATTCAAACGATTCTCATAATGAGAGTCGTTTTAAAGATACTATAGTAAAAATGATTTATTTGATACATTTTTTGAACAGCTTTTTTTAACTAGCAAAAGATAAAAGCTTATTCTATTAATCGTTAATGGTTTTATCAAAGCAAAATCCCAATACTCACTGTGAGCAAATTCTTTAAGATTGCTTTTTTTAAAAATATGTATTAATTTTATTATTATGCTAATTATGTCAAACCTTAAAAGGTTCGTTTGCCATCCATCGAATGCATTTGAGTTTTTAAAACACTCACTTGCACCCACAATTAGGAAACTGCTTTTACTGCCAACAATTGCATTGGATTTTGGTTAGTAGTCAAAAATAAAAATGAAAAACAGGAAACATAAATCAAAGTAATCAGGAAGAAAAGCTACCCCCACACAGACTAAAGTGCACAGTTGAGACGCAATTTTTAGTTTTTTTAATTTTGGCCTCTTGTGTAGCAGCTAATTTTACATGGTGTCCAAGCAGAGAGGAAGCGAGAGAGAAAGAACACTCAATTACCACTTAATGTTCGTACTTCTGCACAATTTACGCACACATGGCGAGGGCAGAAGATACTTTGCGCAGTCCTAGCAATGGAAGGCGGGTTAAGAACAGCAACACCAACAACAACTGTCAAACATTTTGTACAATTTGTAATGACATTTTTTTTGCCTTTGTTAAAGGTCTAAGGAAAATTGCCCTAGTTGAGCGCTACTTGGCTAACAGTTTTTGCGTGATTTCTGCGCATTAAAAGTTGACAAAAATTTGGGTAAGTTAATAAAAAAAAACAAGTGGAAACGTTGCAGTCGGACGCAACCGTCTGCGATACACTCGATACCAGTATTAAAACCGGTAAAAAGAGGCCTGACTGCTAAGGGGTACGGATGCGGAAGGGGTGTAAGCTGCCTCAAAAATTTTCTGACACAGATGGGAATGCCACCAGCTATCGTCCTTCCAAATTTGGTGATACTAGCTCAAAGTTTGTTAAAGGTGGGATAGCGGGGCTGGGGTCGTTATGGGTGGGCATGGCATCCAAATTATTCCTGCAGATCTTTTTGGGATGTCACTTGCTATCTTCCTACCAAATTTTTTGACTCTAGTTCAAAGTTTGTAAAAGGTTGGGGAAGGGTGCTGGGGGCGTTATCGGTGGGCCTGGCTCCAAAATATCCACCAGTTATTTCCAAATTTGGAGACTCTAGCCCAAAAACTATGAAAGATACACGCTTTCCCGTTTTTAACGAAAAGTTGGGGCGGCTGGGTTGGGCAGGGGCGGTATGGGTGGGCGTGGCATTCAAAGTTTTGATGCAGTTTTGGGGATCGTCATCACCTATCTTGGCGCAAAATTTGGTGGCTCCAGCTCAAAAACTGAGGAAGATATAGGCGTTTCTGATTTAAAACTGCGGGGAGGATGGGGGCGAAATGGGTGGGCATGGGTCTAAAATTGAATAGCAGCTATCTTCCTACCAAATTTGGTAACTCTAATTGTTAGGGTGTGCGGAATAGGTGGATTTATCGATTTTGAGCTATCGAATTTTTCGATTTGCCAGCCTCCCAGTTATCGTAGAACCCCAATCTTGACACTTTATCTGTCCCGGCCAGAGATAAAGACATTTTCAAAGTTTCAAGTCTCTAGCTTGAAGGGTGTCAAAAAAAGTTGGGTTCATACGGACAGCCTGACGGACAAACTGACAGACGGACAGACACCATGATGGACATTGCACAAACCCAATATACTCTTTACCTTCGGTATCTAGTATAAAAAATACCTCGAAGCTCGCATCATTAGTTTTTTACTTCATGTGTTTATTTATTTAGAAAACAAGTAATAAACACGAATTTTCTTATCTTGCTACTTAACTTAAACATAAACAACTGTTAAGTACATGACGCAAGAAATTAAACTTTATATTGGATTTTGTATTTTGTTAAACCGCTTAAAATTCGGTATTTAATTTTTATTGCAAATAAAAATAGAAATCAGAAATTTTGCACTCAAAGCAAAGAGTGTAGTTGATGCTGTGCTGGGCCTTCATTAATGTTGCTTGTCTTTTGTTGAGGCTGAATTCAAGGTGGTCTTCGTCAGTTAGTTGGCTTTAATGCCTGCCTCCCATTTCACTCTGAATTCGAGCTTTGTTGCCTTATGTACATATGAAAAGCAGGCTCTGTCGAACGGGAAATCAGTTGCAAGTTGAGTAAAGTTTTCATTGCACTTGCAGCTGCTTTTTAATTAAATCGGAATCAGGCAAATCAATTTGGCTGGCGACTGTCGGCTTCCATTTGTTGAGCCAACTTAGTTTGTCAGTCAGAAAACCATTAGTGTTCCACCCACATAAGGCTCGTTTCCAAGTTATCTCTTTCGCCGCTACTTGGCTCATTAAAGCGTCAAACAACTTCCAGTTGCGGAAGTTGTCGCCACTATTAACCAAAGCCAGGTGCTTAAAGAGCAGCTCGAGTAGCTTCCAAAAACATCTTTGCAGGCAAAACATTGAATCGGGGACCTAGTTCAAATGGTGTTTGCTGTAGCATTTGTTAACATTGCTAAGCCGTTCATCTCCACATACAACTATGCCGCATTTGCAATCATTATAATAAGCGCACAAAACAAAACGCGTGTGAACAAACAAAATATTGCACACATAGACATTTGACATTGCAGCTTATTGGAATGCACACACACAGATACACAGATGTAGATACATAAATTCAAAAAGGTACATGCAAAGTGGCAGATAAAAATACGAGATACACAAAAATGATGCATTTAACAATACATGCAAAATATACAAAAAAACAACATATAAATAAATGAATGAATATTTCTTATGTCCCAAATTTTGTTCCAATTAATCGAACATTGTGCAAAGTTATTAATAAACACAGAATCGAAAAATAACCATAGAGGCTGGCTCAAGTGAAATGTCAACAATCCAAGCGAAAAGTATGCAAAAAAATTTAAAAAAAAAATTAATGAGTGTTCGAACTCACTAGCGATGTGTTAACAATTGCAAAACCATTCAAATTTACTTTTTGTGATGCTTTTGACCGCCACCAGCAGAACAACAAAGCGCGCACATGCATACGCATAAATACGCACAGACACTTTAATAAGTGAATGATGGTGTGGGATACCCTACCTAGTTTATTTGCTATATTAATTGATTAATTAATTAATATTATTAAACTATTTTTAGTAATTTCTCAATTGTTTGCTAAGCGCCAACTTATGCTTATTAAGTATGCAATTATTGCATATATATAATATCCACAGTAGCACTTATATAATATTAGGCTACATAACATTCTTCATTCGTCAGTTAATTTTCTTATTACAGAAGTCCGCTATGTTTGTCTGTAAGTGTGTGTGTGTGTTGTGTCTGTGCATTCACGAAGAAGCAAAACAGAATTGCCTTGGACGAATGATGTTGCTGCAACTAACTAGCTTATTTGCTATATTTATCAATTAATCAATTAATATTATTAAACTATTTTAGTAATTTCTCAATTGTTTGCTAAGCGCCAACTTATACTAATCAAAGTATGCATTTATAGCAAATATATTATTGAAGTACATGTCCACAATAACACTTATAATTTATTAGGGTATTCAACAGTCATCATTCTCTTTGCTTAACAGCTGCATGGCTCGACCGTCCCGGGCTGGGGCTCTCTGCCAATGGGAAAATGTTTTTACAACAAACACATACTATTTGCTATGCTAACGCTGCGAAAAGTTTTTTGAAAGCGTCGACGCTGATATTGTGTGAGATAACGCGGTGTGAGGTTTGCATGTATTGAAACGCATGTTTTGCGCTACCCGCGCCTATAGATGTTAACACATCAATATAAAAATTTATATTTGGAAGAAATAAATAAAGAAAATATAAGAAACAAGTGATTTTTAAAAAAAATATATATAAAATGGCGATACAGAAATACACGTAAACACATCAATTGACATTTAGAAAACTGTTGACAAAAAATAAAAACAATCAATATCCATGTGGCAACTATAATTCATAGCTTGTTTACTTTTTGGGGAATACCTAATTTTATTCATAGACTAATAATGTTACTTGGTCTATGTATTAAATATCTTAATATTATAAATAAGCTTTAAAATTTAATTCCACATTGCAAAGCTGCCATCATAGAAGTTAGTTAACTACTCATTTGTAAGGCTATATGTTTATAAAAATACTATACATGTTCGAATGGTTGTGAATGGGGTTTCAAGTGTCATATAGAAAGTCTAAAGTGTGTGAAAAGTTGGCTGGGTAACATTAAATTCGCTGGCTATTCATTGGAAGTGTGTGTGTATTGCAGCGGAAGCTGCATTTGGCAAGTGTGCAAGTTGCCAGTTGAGAAGTTGTATGCAGAAAATGACATTAGGCGTGAAAACGCGAGCTCAAGCAGCATGTAAAATCGCTTAGTGGCAGCCAAGGCAAACTAATCCCAATGCCACATTCAGTTGCCAGCCGCAGCCGTTACTCTTTTACACTAAGCCCACAGCAACTGTTGCAGGTGAAACTTGTACAGCAATACCTAAGTTCATAGCGTGCTGTGCCTAGGCCCTTCTGCTTACCTCCCGCGAACACCTGCTTTTGACATTAGTTGACAGCTTGTTTGTTTGAGGCAGATAGAGCTCAAGGGGCGGGATTGTTGGGAGAACCAGGCGGTTGAGTTTATGCCAAACATTGACGAAGAACAAATTGCAGCGATTCGGCAACGGCAAAGGCATCGCCATTGGAATGCTTATTAGATGCCAATGGCAGCTGTGGCCTGCTGATATGCCAGATACCAACCAGCATATTGTTAGCCTCATCTTTGGCATGTGCCTTGCCTGCTCCAAATAGATAAGCAAATGGCTGCAAAAGGTAGAATGTAAATTATATAACGTATGGTCAGATATGGTATTTAATCGGATTATGTTTGCAAATCATATAAACCGGCCCATTCGAGTGAATAACATACATATATTACACGTTTCGGACTAAGCAACTCAACTGAACGGGAATCTTTTTGTTATTGATCGATCTTGCCAAAGAAGCTGTTCGAACTATCCGAGCTTAATGTGTTCTAAAAAGCTGTGTTAAATTAAATTAATTAAAACAAAATATTGTATTCAGTATTTTGTACTCAGTTTAAGAAATTCAAACCTAACGTAATTTTTTTAATGAATTTTAATAACGAATGGGTAGACATTAGGGGTCTTCACACGCAACGTTGTTATTCGTTATTCGTTAATCGTTAAAGTTTTCCATGTATTTTGTTTTTGTAAATTTAACAGAATGCCGGCTTAACGAATAACACTTTAACGAGCTGGCAGCCCCGACAAACTACTTGTTATTCGGTAAAAAATTAAAATGAATGAAATGAAATGAAATAAAAGGCAATGTCAACTGTGTTGAAAATATTTTAACGATTAACAACTGACATAAGCTGTGTTGAAAATATTTTAACGATTAACGATTAACAACTGAAAAAAGGAGTCTTCACATTTGGCAAGCTTTAACAAATTTAACGAATAACGAATAACAACTTACGTGTGAAAACCCCTATTGTTTTACACAAAAATTTAATTTGAACTTTCAATTCGATTTTCTAGTTGAAAGTTTATTAACCAAATTGCCCCTAAGCCAAAATGCATGTTGGCAACATAGGGTCTGCTCTTATTAAGGTTATTGGGTTGCAACATTATTCGCTTTAGTCGGTCGCATTAATTATAATTTCAGGCAAATTGGTGTTACCTTTATTGCAGTTCTTTCTGTTTGACCCACATCCTGTTTCTGGCATTCGTAGACACATTGTTACAACTTTTAGTGCAGCCTTTACACTCAACGACAAAGTGCAGTGCTGGATAATGGACGAAAATTTACAAGGGGACCAGGAGGTGGAAGAGCCGGTGTCAGAGAAGGGGCCGGAGGGCTGTTGTAAAGCTGAAAACTTTGTTTTGAAACGCTTCGATCTGTATTTGTTTGCCACATCGGAGCTTTGTTTTGTTAACGTTCTTTCACTCTTTTTATTATTTGGTTAGTTTTGTGCTTTTGCATTTGCTAGTATTCCCTTTTTTGGCCTTTAATTGAGCGTAAACTTTGACTTACACTAATGGCTTATTTCTATCAGCAGCCTCATAATTGATGGTAAAAGATGCAAAGTAAAGAAAATATCTGAATTTGGGATTCAATATTGCTATTCCATTTATTTGATTTCAATATGTGAAAGCATTGGGTAAAGTTTATAAGAAACTTTAATCATTGGAATCATGGAATCATTGGAATCAGTCTCCAACAGTTTTAGAAGAAGACATTTGTGCTAAAAATGCATTTTATAAACTAGTATATTATTTATTTACGAACCTAACTACATATAATGAATTAATTGTATACTAGCATACAAAAAAGAATTGAATTATTTTGTTTGTATCGTGTATCTCAAAGTCATCGTTCATTTTAGTTTTCTACACTCAAAGCAATTAAACTTGATGAGGAAAATCGTGTCCAGCGCACTATCTTACTTTTCCATATGCTCTCACTCTTCTTCTCTTTCCTTTTCTCGCTCTCTCGTCCACTCTTTCTGCTCATCTACTTGAATGTTCGTTTTAATTAAGCTGTCTTCAATTATCACCATAATAGAAACATCTGTGCTGCAGTGCGTAAACGTACACACAAAACAAAACTAAACAATAAATACTCTCTCTTAATTTATATATAAAACAGGAATATTAACGCATATTTCTCTACCTCTTGTATATTTCACATTTTCGCTATTTTTAATATGCGACACGTTTCGCTGCCAATTATGCGAGTGCATCAAGTGCAGGTGCTATAGACTTGCCCCCTTCCCCCTTTGAATGCTCTTCTTCCCTACCAATATTCTCTATCATCATTTGTGTCGCCTTGCATCAAGGATGCTTTGATTATTGCCCACTTCAATGTTTGTCCCCCCGGCTTTTGTGTACGTGCTCTAATTAAAAAAGACTCGTGCAATTTTCAACACACATGTGAAGACACATTCACACACACACAAACACAAGTGCCAGCAAAATAGCTATCAAGTAATTAAAGCCCTGTTGAATTGTCATGCTCATCAAACACGCATTACTTGGTGCCATATACTAGTACACATTATATAGTATTATTGCAATTTTAATATTATTCATTTGAGTGGATTGTGTACTTATATATATTTATATTATTTTGACAGTTCGATTTGTATTTTTTCAGTTGCTTAACTAGCAGTTGACCAAGCTTAAAGTGCAACCCGTATAAAATATATTTGACTAATAGATACATCGAAACTAAGAGCAAAACCAACAAAACAATAACTTTTAAATGAAGAGGTTTTAATATTAAAATTAAAATATTCATTATATTACTAATTAGAGAGTGTCCTTCAGTTGTTTATATTTTTTAAATGCCCATTTTGATAAAAATTAATTTTCCAAAAAAATCTATGGAAGTCATTTTAACATTTTATGCTCTCAAAGATTAATTTAAAACGTTCACGCTGCGTATGGGTAATTTTCAGCTACAAATTCAGTTTGCAGGCGTTGCTTTAATTTGCGGCTGCTACATAAAATTTTAATCACAATTAAGTGCTTGGTGGTTTCGCTTGCTTCCGCTGGCAACTGATTATCGCCAACTTAGCCTCTCCCTCTCCCCACCTCTCTCTCCCTCTCTCTCACTGTCTAATTGTGTTTCTCTTTGCTTTCTGTACTTTCAGCTTGCTTTTGTTGCAGCTGCAACGCATTATTAGCATTATGAGTGCCCGTTGCCTAAAGTGGCTGTCGGCATCGACAGCAATGTCCTGGCAGCAACAGCAGCAGCAGCGTCTACAGGAAACGGAAGCAGCACAGAGGCGGGAACATAAACAAGAGTCTAACACTCACAGCCGCACAAACATATCAGCAGCTTACGATTATAATGACTATAATGCTGACAACAACATCGACAACAACAACAACAACAGCAATGAGCCATATAATCAAAAGAGCAACAACGCTCAGAGAGCCCACTGTGCAACTACGAATCACAGCATATCCGGCTTACGAGAGTGCCAAAAGCTACAGCAACAGCAACAGCAAGAACAAACCACCAATGAGCCAAGAGTTGGAATACACATGCACACATTTCAGTGGCACTTTGTGATGATTGTGCTGCTGTTGGTGCTCATTATATTAGTTGACTGCTGCTCGTCAGCGATTGAAAATGATTCGAGCCTGGCACTTAATGCGAGCGGCAAGAAAATCGGATTACCCTTTGATAATGAGACAACAACAACGATAACGGCAACGACATTAGTGGCAGTAGGACCACAACCACCACCACCATCGACGACAACACCACCATCGTCAACCACATCCTTGGAGCTGACCGAGGAGCAGGAGGAGGCCGATAATACCAGCGAATATATCTTTGATCGCACCGATGTGCGAGTCATATTCATCACCCTCTATACTATTGTCTTCTGCTGTTGTTTTTTCGGTAAGTTCGTTATGAGCAAAATAATCAGATTATTTGTTTTATTAATTTTTATTATAATTTTAATCAATCACAAACAAAGATGACCTTCAAAAGCTATACCTTCACCTATAACCAAACTTCATTTGACTTTTTCAGAACATTTGTACATACATTTCCTGTCTATTGACCTGGACATAGTTTGTCCCTACAGTGATCCCAATTCTGACATCCCCTTGTATGTTCCGTTAGATGTTTTTTGTGGTTTCCCTTTTTGTTTTTGCTTTTTGGCTTCTGTTCACTTGCTTGATGTTTGTGTTAACTGTTCAGTTGCTAATAACTCAAAGCTGCAGCAATCTATAAAACATGGCTACTGATACGGTTAGGGACAAAAGGGCACTTTGTGGCTTGACCGCTTGACCGACTTTTTGCTTGTGCGCATAAGCCACAAGTTCTCTTCAGTTCTAAAGTCATAAGTTGCCAATGTGTGGTTTGTGTGGCCGGCAGATCTATTGCCGAATCAAACAATAGAAACGACTCTTTGTCGTAGAAATTCATTTTAAATTATTTAATTTTAATCAATACTTAGCCCACCTATAAAATGTTTAAAGCCTTAAAGATGCAGGTTTTTATGTATATTTAAAAATACGATGTATTTTGTATTTCAGAAATCCTTTCACTACGTAAATTATGGTATAAGAGAGCTTGGGTCTTTTCAAGTGTCATACACCACTTTTACCCGCTTTAATTGGGTTCAGGGTATTAAAAAACAACCTTCTCTGACAATACATAATGTTGTTTTATTATGCACCGTTACTGTAAATTCATAAAATCCACTAATTGGTGTATACTCTATTTAGTCAGATTTTTAGCTTTTAAGTTAAACGTTCATAAAAAGTAAGCGAACAATTTATTATAAAAAAAAATGTTCCTATCTTTTTGTATATTGAATTATACTTTTTTTTATCTACATATCCATATAGTTTTTTTTTTTTTTCAATAAAAATGCATAATTAATAATAAATATTTGTTTTACAATTTAAATTAAGTGTATTTAATGTGCGGCATAGCATGTTAAATTGTTTTTCGGTTTTTTTGTTTGTTTAAATTGCCGGCTTAGTTAATTCAACTAAGCTTAAAAGCAAATGCCATTAAATTAAGCGTTCTGTTTGTCGAGGCGACAAGCGCTGTAAATGACTGGTCAGGGCAGCAGGGAGGCAGGGCAAATGGAAAATACACACACACACACACACGCATGTATTTAAGGAAGAATTGTCTCTGTCGGCTTGTGGGTGTTAAACGGCATACGCCAAAGGGTAATAAAATGTCGTGTCATTGCGACAACCAACACAACAACAACTTTTATGGGCTTGTTTTTAGCATGTTTTAGCCAAGTCAGCTGCCTAACGCACTAAATGTCTGAATAGAATTGGCAAACATGTTGCTTACATTTTGCAACTTTTAACGGAAACATAGCCTGAAAAACATAATTAATGCCAGTTTGACAAATACATACATATATGGCGTTGGGTGCGGGGGTAGGGCAGCTGCGACAAAACAGTTCAAGCAAGTGTCCAACGACTAATTGATGCAATTATTTTTAATGGATCCTCACACGATGCAATTTCCTGGAAAAGTGTAAGTGTAAAAGATACAAATCATCGTGTTTTTCTGTAAATAGAAATACTACTTCAAGTTCTTGGAATATAATAATAATAAGGTGATTTTTCTATTTTTTGGACCTTTGTTTAGGCTCTCTCCTTCATCTCCTTTCTATTTCTATTCCTCTCGCACTCTCTCTCTCTTTCTCTCTTGAATGGCTTAAGGGCTTTAACACCCGCAAACACACACATCCAATCAGGCTGCCGGTCACCTGGCCAAACACAAAACCGCTGCTAGCGAAGCGAATTTCAACCTATGCAAATAAATTTCATAGCCCCAAACGTATTTGGCTAACGATTGTGGCCAGAACAGTCTGGTAACTGAAGCTTCAAGCGAAGGCCATAGCAAAATGTTCAACATTGTGGTTAAACCCAGGGCTGTTTGAGCTTGAGGTGTATTCAATGTCCGCAAACTAGATATTAAATAACAATATGTTAAATAAATCAATTTACTAAATGCGACAAGAGCATTAACTGCATGTAAAACTTTCCAGCAAAAAACTTAAAGTTTCACTTGCGGTTTGGCATGCGTTCAAAATGAAAAAAAAAAAAAAACAAAACTTATTATGTAAATTTTAAACCATTTGCAACTAGCCAAAACGCCATCTGCTGCTGCTGCCTTAACGTAATAGCCCACAAACATTAATTAGAGCTCAGCTAAAAGTGCATAAATTTTACTAAATTTATGCATTGCCCAACCAACAGCAAGAGATAAAATATTTTATTTATGAATTTTGTTTAATTTATTTTATTTTTTTTTTCATTCTTAAATGCATGTGTGCGTGCATTGTTGCCAGACACACGCATGACAAAACTAAAAAAAAAAATATATTTTCCAACAAAACTTTTTTAATTACTTCAAACAGTTCTGAGCTCACAACGGAACAAAGCCGAACAGAATGTTCTCAAGGCTGAGCACTCCGTTTCATAAGGGTTATCCCATATACTTCAAGCCATTCCGGAGATCAGCCATTGTTACATGTGTTGCACAAGTTTAATGTTTGCAAATGTTTCGTTTGTTCATACATACATATGTATGTACATATAAATGAGACTATAGAGCACTTCTTTTTTATAATGTACTATAAAAACTTTACAAGCACCAAATTTAAAGGCCAATTTATATTTTAATTTTGTACAATATATTAAACATAAGTCAATCTTCAACTTAAATTAGACTGACTTAAACATATGTAAGAAATATTGGGTAAAAAATAAATGTATTAAATGGTTAGGCAATTGTACTAAATGGTTAAATTTAAATATTGATATATCAATTTTATTTTATTTTATTAAGATTATAATTTATATTGTTATATTGTTACAATCTTAGAGCAAAACTATTTAAGGAAATTAAGCCATATATTGTAGCTCAAGTTTATTGGATACATTCATATGTGTTATTTATTTATTAACTTTTAAAAGCAAATAATTTAAGCTATTTAATATGTCATCGTTAGATACTTAATAAATAAATAAATAAAATTATTTGATCGATTGTTAACTACGGACAGCTAGGATAGAACAGAGTATTATGTAGCTAAGCATTTTCTTTCTTTGTCATCTTTGCATTAATATTTGTCATGGGCCAAAAAACCAACTTTTTCACACCATATAGAAATTTGGTAGCGAGTAGGACAAAGTTTGACGTTTGGGCAATTAGCTTAACTGGCTGCACATTCTATTCAATTGTTGGCCAAATATTATAGGACCTTGACTGCTGTCACTTATATCCACTTGCCAGGGATAATTAAGGATAACAGACATCGAGACGGTAATACACACACACATTGCAAAAGAGAAAGAGAGAGAGAGAGAGAGTTATGGCAGAAGCAAAAACCCACAATTAAAATAAACTTTCAACGCAACATTAAGCCAAACGTCGAGGGAAAGCGTCAAAAATTCTCATCCAGAATGTACACTGCCTGTTAAAAGTTATTGCCCTCAGCGCAGGCAGGATGCCTGTCATCGAGTAAAACTTTTTGGCCTACTTTAAATTAAGAGCTTGTTGACAAAGAGAGTGAGAGCTGGCTTACCAAAACATTTTGTTAACATTTTATGCAAAAGCAACAATAAACAAAAAAAAATTTAATTGACATTTTGATATCTGTTGTTTTTGTCCTTTCAGGCAATCTACTTGTTATACTGGTGGTTACTCTGTCGCGTCGCCTACGCTCCATTACCAATTTTTTTTTAGCTAACTTGGCATTTGCTGACTTTTGTGTGGGTCTCTTTTGTGTTATGCAGAATCTGTCCATCTATCTAATAGACAGGTAAGTGTAAGGCCAACGAAGTAATTTTTAATGAACGTAAACATTATGCATAAAATAGCTTTCACCTTTGCTTCAAATATGCTAATTTCAATAAGGTTCGAGTTGATCTTTTATAAATTAAATGCCACAATCGTTTGGTGGTTTAAAATATTAGCTCTTTTAGCAAATCACACAGATAAACATAATTGTCTTGCGTGTTTGATATAATTTTAGTAAGCAAAGTAAATATTTAAACAAAAAATAAACAAAATTGTTTTCACAAATGCTTGGGAAGGGTACCATTATTGCGGCTCTTAAGTAAAGAGTTTTTCTATCCAGCTGGAAAACAAAAACAAAACAGACTGCGACATGCACCGAAGCATGCAATGCTAAATTCAACTTGTAAATGTGCAAAACAAACAAATGATACTTTTCCAACACACATTTGTATCTGTGTGTTTATTTGTGTGTCTTTCCTTAGTTTTATTTGCAGAAGTGGAATAAGTTGAGATGTGGGGAACAGAAGCACTGCAAGAGTTGACGTTGGCCAGCAAGAAAAATATATTCGATTAAAAGCTGTTTATTCACAGCTGACGACAATTTAATTCACTTTAGTATAAACAAGTTAAGTGAGCACATATAGATACTGCAACAAAATAATAAATAACTCGTGTGTACGTACACTTTGCAACAAATAAACGACAGTTAAAAGGCTCAGAGATGAACATTTGCTTTTCGTCTAGTTCGTGTCTTGTCACAGTTAATATCGTTTCACTTTTGAGCATATGAAACTTGTGCACAAAACACATTTAATATGCACTCGCTGACAGTTGGACAAGGCACGTATGCAGCTCACATTGCCGCTTGCTCTTTTTGTTAATGTGACACAACATGGCGTATGAGCAACAATCAACTCAGCTCGTCATCTTGGGACATTTGTTATGGGCATTTACTAAAGATTCGAATTCGTTCAATGATTTTCACAATTTTTAAAAATTTTAGTTGACTTAATTAAATCTGAGTTGCCCAATGAGCTGTACTCAAATGTATTTGACTTTGACAATGAAAATTATAGGGTATCCGTTAGTTTATCTCTTTTAAGCATTACATTCTGCATTAAAGTTTACTCATGTTTTGGTTGTAGTTTTTGTGCTTGTTTTTTTTTTTTGAATTTTGTTATTTCGGGTTTCACGCTCGTTTACTCTCTAGGTGAATAAGTCAATAATTAGTTGGAAGCGAGCAATAAACAAATTTTAGCGAATCTATATGCATTTATCATAATTATGGCATTTATTTTTACACAAATCAAATGTACATATTTGCACTAGCTGCAATATTTCGTTGAAATTATTTTAATTTGTTTCCAGCGAATTATACATTACAATATATACGATGTATATCATACATATATCGCCTACGCATAGATTTATTTGCTGTTCAATCTTGCTTTGGGCATATGGAAAATTCTGGCAATCATTTGGAACTTATGTTTATTTATCCAATTGAATAAGAGTCATCGCTGTTCTGAATAAATTTCACCAATTTATACACATAATCTAATCAATATATGCACAACATATCATTGTTAACAAACCTATAAGCTCATCTCCCAAAATTTCAAATGCCCCAAAGTTGGGCATTAATTATATAAAACTTTTAGTGTTAAAAAAGGTTTTGCCGCTAATGCATCGCTTCTATAGTCGCAGGTCGCACCAAATAGAACTACGAGTTTATCCACAAGCACAACGAGCTCATTTCTGATATTTCATACCGAATAATGCAATAAAAAATCCCTGGCAACACCAAATACAAATGACACCTTAGTGCGGCATCAGTTTGCGGTTGGCTTGCCATAATATTTGATGTGTCCCAGGGAACTGAACGCCTGCCCCCTACCCCACCCTTTGTCTACGATTATTGCTAAAATCAATATAACTCGAAATTGGTATGGCTGATTTTTTGATTGGTCTATCTTTAGTAAATTATATCGAACATGAAAGACAAAAATAAAATGTTTATTAAATTTGAGAAGCTTTAAATTTCTATAAATCAATATTCTTTGCAGTTGGGTCTTTGGCGAGTTCCTCTGTCGCATGTATCAATTTGTTCACTCGCTTAGCTATACGGCATCGATTTTCATCTTGGTCGTCATCTGTATGGAACGATACTTTGCAATTGTCCATCCAATAACTTGCAAGCAAATCCTAACTGCGGCACGACTAAGGGTAAGTTATCGTTATTCCCCATCCACAACGAAATTTATTTGAATTAAATAAAATTAAGCATTAAGGTCACATAGACAACTTGACCAACGCATTATTGTACTGCCCAATTTTATTCTGTTTGAGCCAAATTTAGCGTGCTTGATTTTTATTGAAATCGATAAAATAGTTGTATACAAAAGGAATCGAAATAAATGAACTGAATACTTGTACCACTAATGACTTTTCGGCTGACCCAAATTACACGAATTGTTCATCTAAAAAAATTATGTAGAGGTAAACAAAATTGGTATTAAACTTTGTTACTAAACGAAATTGTTAAAGACAGGACAGCACTGAATAAATACACAAAACTTTCCACTGAGTATACAAACTTATTAATCACGTATTAAGGCTGAGCTTTTTAAGTTTTTTAAGTTCACAAATAGTTTTAATTTTTTTGCAGCTTAAAGTTTTTATTGTGCCAAAAAGTATGGGACAAGATAAAATATAACTTTTTTTATGGACATTTTATTTATTAAATATTAACTAAAAACAGTCAGCTCAGCAATAATTGATGTTAGAATATTAAATTAAGATGTTGCTGTTGCTAGCGTTCCCCCTTAGCTACGAACCATAGGTCCAGATTGTTTTTAGAACAGAGTTGTAGAGCAGGAAATAAGATATAACAAATATATATATATATATATATATATATATATATAATTTTGATGCAGTTTCTTGACGGTGGCCAGTAGCTATATCCTAACCAAATTTGGTATATAAATTTGTGAAAAATATGTGGATTTATCGATTTTCAGTTATTGAATTTATCGATTTACCTTACCTTTTTACTTCTTTACCTTCGGTATCAAGTATAACGAGTGAAAACGTTGTAGTCGGACGCAACCGACTCCAATACACTATGATCCCCTCTTGAAAACGTGTGTTAAGAAGCCTGCTTGCAAAGGGAGAGTAGGGGCGACAACTGTGGGCGCTTCATTTTATTCAAAAACTGTGGAGAATATGAGGATTTCCGAATGACAAGTTGCCATATTGACAATCTGCAATATAAAACATCGAGCGAGTGTTCATGATTCATTAATTCAGGCAGCCACAATTGGAATATATTAATTCAAATAACTTTGCCATTCATTTTGACCTCAATTTGCCCGCTAATGGAACTTATTAAAATGAGAACAAAAACAAGTTGGCATGTTTCGAGGAAGCCAAAGGGCTTAATAAGCCATGCCACACCCCAATAAGTTTTTAAAAAGTAAAACTTTTGCAACCAAGCGGCGAGGCGCAGCGCAAAGAGACCAGATGAAGGGACCTTTTCCTCATATAAGGACGCACAATATTAATGGCTCTGGCTTCAAGCATAAATTTTTACCCAGATATAATTGCCCATGAATGTGAGCATTTGTGCCCACTGGAAATATGGCCAATGAAGCCTTTTTGCAATTAAAAATACGTTTGTTAATGTTAATAGCTGCAATTAAACCCTATCATGGGAGCACAGTAGGCGTAGACATAAAGACATCATAATGGCCACTCGGCATGGCGATTTGTGATGTTTTGTGCTTTGACATCATTTGAATATATACTTGTCTAACCGAGAAGTTAACTCTATTAACAGATGGTCATTGTCACTGTGTGGATAACATCGGCTGTCTACTCAACGCCCAAGTTTGTTTTCAGCAAGACCATCAAGAACATACACACTGAGGATGGCCAGGAGGAGGAGATATGTGTGCTCGATCGTGAAATGTACAACTCCAAATTGCTCGACATGATTAACTTTGTTCTGCTCTATGTGATGCCTCTGCTCGTCATGACTGTGAGTACTTATTATCTACATACGTATATATTTATACCCTGAACCCATTAAAAATGTTAAAAAGGATGTAGTTTCTAATTAATTAATATTATTAAAAACATTAATTATTCTTAATTGAATGTAGTGTTATTTCCATTCAACACCTCAATTGACTGACTTCCATTTTAAAGAAAATTAATTTATTTACTATCAATGTATAAAAAATCAACAAATTTATTGAAAATTAAATGTTTTTATAAGGTTAAACTTAAAATTAATTAAATTTCCGGAAGTGTTATAATACACAATTTCATTGTTATTATCACATTATTTCTCTTCCAGGTGCTGTATAGTAAAATAGCAATCGCATTGTGGCGCAGCTCACGTGGCCTCGGTCCACATGTGACCCAACAACACCAGCACCAACAACATCATCATCAGTCTGGCCAGGATAACAGTATGGGTATGCACAACAGCATGTACCATCATCAACATCACGCATCACATCCGCATCCGCATTCACAACACCTTCAGCTCCAACAACAGCTGCCGGCGTCAGCGGCGGCAACTGCAGCCTCCTCTCTAGCTTCCGGCAGCAGCTCCACGTCCTTGTCACGAAAACAAAGCAGTAAATATGAAAAGCGTGGCGTCAGCATTACCGAGAGTCAGGTGAGACCAACAACTATCAATCCAGAACAATGTCCCCTAGCATATTGTCTATGTGTAAATGAACAAGCTATTTGAATAACCAACCGACGCAATTTCCCCCTGAACAAATAGAATTTTACGTTGAGGCAATGAACAGATTTTAGGTATCGAACTATGTAATTTATAATTATTCTTCAAAAGCTTAAGAAAAATATCTCAAATAATATACTACAATACATACAATGTTTTAAGCGAATTTCAATACTGTCCAATCTATATAAGACAATTATTCGATTTTTTTTTGTTACCAAAGATCTGTCATTATATCAATTAAATACCTTATTAATACTGTTGCGCCATAAAAGCTCAAGTTATTCAAAGTTGCACACTTAAAGTGGAACATTTGCAACAAATTTGAAGTGGACGTTCGGCTTTCTGTTTGAGTTGACCACATTGTCGGGGCAAGTTTCAGTGTTTTAGCTTCTGGCTGGTTGTAGCAAGTAAGAAAGTAACTGGCTATTGCTCATAATAATAGTTAATATTTGCTGAAGTTGACGGCCAACTTGGACGTTACCTGCAGGATGCCAGAATGCAAGGATGCCTGGCTGCCTAACTGGTTGACTGCAGCAGTTGTCAAAGCGCATTAGGAGTATCAATGAGCGGGAAGGCAGCAAGTTTGCAGTTTTGCCGGTTTGTTCACCAAAAAGTTCAAATAGCCACTAACAAGAGTGCTCAGGTATCGAAGTCCAAGTGAAATAGTTTAACCATGCTGGCGATCGACGCGGCGGATGTGCTGTATTGAAAGGTGCCACTTACTTAGCCGCAATTGAACGGCAATGAGTTGCGCATGTTTGGGCCAAATAGTTCAATTGGCAAATAAAGAAATGATTATGTGTTTCACACCAACTTTCGATATGGGTCATCAATCAGGCATATCTTACGCCTGGTCAAAGTTCGAGGGCGGGGTGTCAATCAAATAAAATATGTGATAGAACTTTGGCAGTTGCCATGCCAATATCTACTTTGTGTCTAATGATTTATGTTCACAAATTGGTTGCACAGTTACGCGCAGGAGGTGGAGGGGTAGTAGGGGTAGGCAAATGTATTTTAGTTAGGGGCTTGTGCAAAAGGAAAGCAGCAGAAGGAAACTATTCTTAATGCTGAACTATTCTTAATGCCCAGAAACTAATTAGATGTCATTGTACTATTAAAATTAGGGAAACGAAAATCGTTTTTATCTTTTTCTGTTTGCTAAAACTAAGCAAAACTAGATTAGTTTCCGATCTGCAACTATTTAAGTATATTCTTGAAATTAACTTTACGCCTTTTTATTACCTGAATGCAAAGCTAACTGTTTAACTATCTTTATGTTCAAATGTTCTCTCTCCTATTTCTTTTATTTGGATTTTTCCTTTCCAACTAATAACAATAACAACTAATTTCGTTTGACTACTCAATAACAATGACACAACACCTACACAAACACACCACAAAATATTAGCTTGATAATTGCAAGGTGGGTATGTCTGATAGTCTTAGTCGTTAAAGCGATTTAGTAACTAGACACATATTACGCATATGTGTATATGATACTAGTAAGCCTAATGTTATGATAAATTGATTATTTGTGCAGGTGTCGCTGGAGGCGGATCGTCCCATTGTGAGTGCCTGTCGCAAAACGAGCTTCTATCATCACTCCCACACGCACAATCAACGCCAGGGCAATGCTGGAAGCAGTACTGGGGGTGGAGGCACGGCACACATGTCACATTCATCGAGCAATGTGCTACGAGCTCGTAGGGGCGTGGTCCGCATGCTGATAATATTTGTGCTGACATTCGCGCTCTGCAATCTGCCGTATCATGCGCGCAAAATGTGGCAATACTGGTGAGTGCGAATAAAATATCTTCTCCTGCTCCTCCCGCTTTCCCTCCTCAATTTGTTTTTATATGCTATGCAAACAGTGTCGACATCGTCATTTGCATATAGCGTGTGCTCATCTGTCGCGTTTCAGATAATTCTCATACTTCTCGCTATGCAAACAACTAAATTGTCAATTGACGTGGGCCAAAACTTATTGCCAATCAGTGCGTTAAGTTGTATGCACAACTAACTTTAATTAAAAAACCCGACCAATTTAAAGACCAAATTTTCGTCGACAATTTATACCTCTCACTGACTACACTAAATGGACAGAGGGAGAAGCGTCAAGTGTCACATGTTAAATTTCCTATTAAACATTTGTGAAGGATGTAAAGGCTATCCTTTTACTGTCATCTCCCCCGCAGCTATTTGAGCTGTTGTTATTGTTTGGTATTTCCTTTGACATTGTGCTTCGCTCGCTCCATTCAAACATTTTAACTTTGAATCCACCCCACGCATTTATTTTGTCTGCTGTTTGTGCCCCTTGCGTGTTTTGATGGCACTTGTAAGATTTGCCCATTATATGAGAGCTTATGGTCATTTGAGTGAGAGATTTTCAACGTTTCGGTGATTGGCTGGGCAGCAAACTCATAATAGCTGCCTAGATGATTCGATATGAACATTTTAACGCCCATAGAATTGACTGTCCGAACCGAAATTGGAATGGAAATGGCATGTATCAAAGCATTCCTTAGAAAAGCCAAGTTCAAATGAATCTTAAACGAGATCTTAAACAAGTTAAACGAGAGTTCTTGCTGAATTTTGTTCCGTGCGTTTTACTGTGGCGCACGAATATATAAATAATACTTACAGCCTAAAATACATGTATGTATGTATATATTTATTCCATCTGCTCATTCGTACATGTCTGTAAAAATGTGTAAACGAAAAATGCAATTCAGCTATTTTGTGCCGCCATCCATTAAAAATTCTATTGCGTTTTTCTTATATGCATAGAAATTAATTTTTGAGAAATTGCCTGGCTGCCTTCGAGCAAATCGGCGGCGTTGTAAAAACTAAACAAAACAACTACTATAAGTTATGCCTATAAATTCAGTTCCATATTTTTCCAACGAGATTATTCATAAATAAAATTGAATAATTGTTACAATGATTATAACAAATGATCATATCATATTTCTGAGTGATTTATTGCCATTTTTTTGTTGGTTTGTATATATTAATAACAGAACAACAATAAATCAATTGGAATTATTGCATGCTCCTTATTCTTATTGTCTGAATAAAAACTGGGCGGTTTTTACACGCATCAATAAAATAAAGATGTTTAGAAATGTATCGTAAGTGATTCCAATATGGAACATTACGAATTAATCTGAGCAACGAATACACCAAGTTTTTATCCTCAGTAAGTAAAGTTTTTATTTATGAACTATGGGCAAAAAATCATTTTTATGCCATCAATCATTACATTAAAGATTGCCACTTAAAATTTTGCATTTATAATACTAATGGTAAGGTGGGATTTAGTTATATTTTTAAATTTTTTTGTGTAATTGCAACCTGCCCTTACCCCTCCCTTCCATTGAAAAGAAATAAAATAATAAAAACACATTTCACGTGAGAATCTTAAACAATTATTTTTTGTATTTCACATACAATATTATATAAATATTTTTTTTTTGGTGCTTACATATGTGGAATTTCCCTAAGCAATAACAAGAAAAGTGTTAAATATGACTCAATTATCGACTATTTGCCCATAGCGCAATGTTTAAGTTTTGGAAAAAACAAAAATTTTTATTGTGTTGCTGTAAATCTTTATTATCAACTTTTTGCAAAAATCTTGAATTCAAAATTTTATATTTTTCAAATGGTTGCAAATTAATTTTTTCTTAAGCAACGTATGCCTCTTTATACTATAAACTTGGTATTTTCGTACGAATTTCTTGCAAAAGTTATAATTAATTTTTTCTTATCAGTTGTTGGATAAAGTTTCTTGAACGAAACTAACTTTATTGTTGAATTGTGTCATTTGATACATTCAATACTGGCAAGCTTGGCCAATAGTATTGCTTGTACCTTCTTTTATTGCAAGCTTTATTTATATTTATATGAAATCGTTGCCAGACAACAACGCGCAGAGTTTTGTGCGGTACGTGCTCATTATTAGCCCTTAAAGCCATTTTGCAAGGCCAGGCGACAGCACAGCTGCCTGCTAATGGCCTAATGTCTGCTTATTATATAAATTTGCCTAGTTACGCAGTACACGTTACCGATTGCGGAGACATCTGGTCAACATCCATTTAGGTCAAAGATTTAAGGGTGCCAATTTAGTCACGATTCGGACTTAACATTATATTTGCAAGTCAACTGTAAAAAGCTACAACCTCTGACACGGCCAATCAGCTAGCCTTGCCTCTCTTACGCCCACATTTTTCGTGCATCGCAAATTGTCAACTGACAAACAACGAAAAAAAACTTTTTTCACAGTTTGCACTTGACCAGTTTGAAAACATAAGCTTGCATGTGACTATAAAATACACTGCATTCAGTTAAATGGCCGATACTTCCATACTATCGCAAAAAATGTGACGAAAAGCATACTGTTTAATTTAGTTATCGTATATTAAATATTTTCGTTTTTGACATGTCTTTTTTTAACATTTATAAAACTAAATATTTTTGATAAAATAATTGCGTATATTGTTCGTTATTAATATTCATTCATTCTTCTCATTATTATGACCTTTGCAGCTTAGTAACTTATTATTTGCTTAAATAATGTAAGCTTAAAGGCAGTCTCTATACAAACAAATACTTTATTTATAGCTTGTTTGACAGAATCGCTAGGCTCACATTAAAGAATGATTTCCAGTCTTTTATTTGTCTTCAGTTAACTTACCAAATAATTTGGATTTAACTGGCTGAATTCACGAAATACTAACTCTTTTGCTCTATAGCATCAGGGTATTTACTAGATTGTGTTTCAAATATTGTTTGGCTGGCATCTGCCCAAAACTCACTTGAAGATATTGTTTAACTTTGCCCACTTGGCAGGGCAGTCAACTTAGGCAGAGGTAAAAATCTATTCAAATAGCTTGTGAGCAGTGACAACTTTTAGGAGAGACAGTTGCTAAAAACATAGACGGGTACTAGATAAACTTGTCAGAAAGAAAACTTTGAATGGCGTAAAGTTAAGAAAGCAGTTGAAATAATCTTTGCAAAACTCTAAAGAGCTGCTCGATTGGAGCATGTTATATGGTTAGGAAGGACAACCGATTAACCTAAAAACAGGTTAACTATATAGTTTCATATGCAATATGTTTTATGTACATAAGTTATTTTCTATTCTTTTTGCATATACTTTTAAGGTCACGTTCATATCGCGGTGATTCCAATTTTAATGCGCTATTAACGCCGCTCACCTTTCTGGTCACGTACTTCAATTCGGGGGTTAATCCTCTGCTGTATGCCTTCCTTAGTCGCAATTTTCGCAAGGGCATGAAGGAGCTGCTGCTCTGCTCCTGGAAGAAGGGCAAGGGAAAATCATCCTCCAACTCATCGATGCATCAAAAGCGCAAGGCGCTGCAGGTAAGTTAACAGCTCAAATTACCACTCAAAAAGCATTCAACTCGTTTCTCTATGAAATTCATGTTGATGTAGACGCACTCTCTTCCAACGGAGACTACGCACATTGGCAACGAACAGCTATGATGGCCGAGTTGTTGGAAGAAGCACTTCAAGCTCTTCGGTCGCCGCTCGTAGAACCCATCGGAGTCTGATCACCAAATCGTTATTCGTCGTCGTTGACGTCATAAATAGCGGTAATATCATTGTGATTTTCTAAGCAGAACCCGTTGCTTGGTTGGATTAGTAATTAAAATAAATATTGAAATAAATCTACCAATAATATTCATCATTGTCAAGTTGTATTATAAACTAAGCCAATTTTTAAAAAGCCGCATTCATAATTGGCTTTATTTAAAATTCCAAATTTTTTTAGAATCTGGAGCAAATACTTTTGGCTCTTAAATTGGATTTAAATATTTCTATAACTAAGAACACACACACAATGTGAGTGTCCATAATTTAGTTGCTAAGAGCTCTTATTTTGTATAGTGATAAAAATGATACGAATAAATTATCTTCAATGCAAATTACATTTTGTTCTACACTTATTTAATGTTGACCAAGATTCTAACCTTGATTGCGTTTATTTTACAGCACAGAAAGGACTTTTGCTTCTTTTTTTTTTAGTACCAATGAAGTAAACATCAATTCAAAGAGAAAAGAGTCTCTTACATAAAATTCGAATAACATCTTTATTAAGGTTCATTCACACTATAACTTAAAGTAGCAGGTAGTCTGATAAACTGGAAACAAACTTTCCATAAATAGGGAATCCGCAAAGTAAGTTTTCTAGGAATAATTCACAATAAAATAACGATGACATCGAACTTGTAAAGTGAAAGTCGTTACGAATGCCACCAAAAGCTTAACAGGTATGTATACATATTATTACCCCTATGGCCGGTAACTCTTCCCATTCGAGCATTAAGCAACCAGTGAAGCTACTTCCAATCGATTATGTGGCACTCAGAATTGCAATACACGCGCGTGAATGTAAACAAAAAGTGAGCGTCAATTGTCGCTGTTTATATTGCGTTTCAATTCGTTATCATCAAAAGCATCAAATAGCAAGTGTGTTTATATATTTATTCACACACTTAGTAACTGACTCTAGAGTATATCCGCTGGCAACATCTGTGGCTGCCAAAGGAATTGACTAGCAGAATGAAAAGTAAGAACGCTTTCAAATGCATTTCATTTTTGGCTCGTTCTGTATGCACGAAAATGTTGTGGTTGGCACTTGAAGCGAGTTCATCATTTGTCAACTGGTGCAGTGCGTCCATCCACTTGGAGTCTCTGCTCTACGACTACTACTTCTTTAACTACAAAAAACAAAGCGAAACCGTGAAACTCAATTATCAGGTGACTCGCTTTGACGCAAAATTAAAACAGGAGTAAAACAAAAACTGCGCAAAAAAATAAAGAAAAATAAATTCTCAAAAAACAATATGCAATAAAATGCCAACGCGAGAGACTCTTGTTATCTTTTTTGGCCATTTTTTATGTGGGCCTTTGTTATGCATAAAAAAAAAGAAGAAAAGGTGCCCATAAATTGTGTCAAGTGGCGCCTCAAAGGATCTCCTGCAGCCTGAGTTCAGTTGAGTGCACAATTTCTCATAATTAAAAGCAACTTGAGTGGCTGCCGATTGACATAAATCACAGGTACTGCCACCGAATGACATTCAAGATAAGTTTTTCCATGGTTAACACAAACGTCAATCACGCGCGTGTGTGGGCGAATCTCAAGATGGGGCGTGGTCCCCACTTTCAATAACTTAAATAAGAAACACAAGCGAGCAGTTGCAGGCAACATCAATCATACGCACTGTACGCTGGCACTGCCAACATGTGTCCAGATACATTCTGGGTGGTAGCCGCCCCCAAACAAAAGTCAAAGAGATAAAAAAAAATCAAAAAAAAAAACCCGAAAAAATGGCTGAAATTAAAAAATTCAAACACCAGGCGAACAGACAACAACAGAAGCTCGACAGTGTCGAAAAAGCTGAGCCAAAAAGTTTAAGGAATCTGATGAAAAATTATTCTCATGTGTGACTGTGTGTGACTGTGATTGTGTGTGTGTGTGTGTATTTCAGAGCGTTGATGCGTGTGCGTTTCTGTGTGCGTGTGCAACAGACAATCTCAAGCCAAACATGTAAGAATGTGCAGAGTGTGAAAGACTAATAGATGCCATGTAAAAATATTTGAAGTTTCTATAAGGTAATTTTAAAGATGATTTTAAAAGACTGCGAAATACTTTGATTAATTACTCAATAAATAAATATTTATTTAATAGATGCAAATATTTATCTTATTTATACCAACTTCAGTTTGAAATAAATTATCAAATATAGTTTTAGATTATAAGTTTGCTATTTACAATTCTAAAATTGTTCACATGCCATCGGCCTGTTGCGCACAAAAAAACACCTCATTGACCAATTTTACTATTTATAGGGTATAAAAAGAGTAAACTTTTAGCTTTGAGCAAGTCAAGTGCAAGCTAAATGGCAACTGAGTAAATTCTGTTGAACGTTGAGACTGGCGGGCAGCAAATGCAGCAAGCATATGTTGAACAAAAGTAAAGTTCATACTGTTGTTGTTGTTGTGTCTGAGTACTGATTGAAATCCTGCCAAGAAGTATTTGCCTAGGCTTAAAAAACAATTATTAACCCAGGTTGCTGCAAAATTTTGCAAGCATGGTGAACTTAAGTGAAGCTCGACCTAAAAGCAAGTAAAGCCTGAACATATAACAGGACATCTCCCTCATCCTCTCTCTCTCTGTCTGTCTGTTTCATTATATTTTCTTGCCTTGGCAAACTCTTTCATTATAAAAATGGTTTTCAATTGAAACGCTTGCGGGTGGAATATTTTAATATATGTATATTTTTATGAAGTTTCCACCAGCAGCTGCGACATGATAAAAAAAACTGCTGCTGCAGTTTGTATAAGTAAAAAAGCGTCAGTTAAAGAAGAAGTCAATTTGCACAACTACAAACTATTCATAGCTTTTTGTCTTTTTCGCTGCTAAGCCGATTAGTTGTGTAAAAACAAAGCATGCAAAACCGGTTCCATGAAATTAAAAAAACACAAAAAGGGAGAGACTTTTACCTAACGGATTATGGCAATTAGTTGAGCGAGTTACAAAACGAGCTAAGCTCACTTTAAATACAAGTTACGTGTATGTGCGTGTGCCACAAATAATCTTGGCTATGTGTGTGTGAGTATTTGGTTTTGGTTTGAGTTTGTCAAATCAAATCAAATTGTAATCAATATCACATATTATTCTTTTAGTTTTTATACAAAAAATTATATTCCAGGATATTGATTGATCACCAACAATACTTCTTCCACTTTTTGAATACATTTATCTTAAACAGCAATCGCCGAACAAGCAATATGTGCCTAAAATCTGCCCGTGTGGGCAATAATTAAATTGTAAAGCTATTAAATATATCTATATATCGTTATGTTAACATCAGATTATTATCAGATAATTTTTGGCAGTGCATAGTATTGTCCGGAAGATTTTATATATTCACGCAAAGAGCATTGCCTACTATCCAGCGCATCGATAAATAATGTGTTGAAAATATTATTGCATACTTTTGTATGCAATAGTAAATAATTCTTTGGCAATATTGCTGCATACTTTAGTGCGGTTACAAAAATCAAAAGCCAATTTATGTTGGCTTGGTATTTCTGGCCTGAAAAATAAGTAACTGCCTGGATGAATTTGACAAGCAATTTTTCAATCTCAGATAAAAGGAGAACAGAAATCGTTGTAGGAATTAATTTGTGCTCACACATTAAAGCATGGTCAGTTTTGCATGCGATTGATTGGCCAGAGTTTCATATACTGCTCTTCAGGTATGTGTCGAGTTCCCATAAAATCTAAAAAATCTAAATTTTAAACAAAGTACCAGGCAACCAGATAGGTTAAATAAGTAAATTAAAGTGATATTTTTACATTAAATGAAATGTTTGAAAGATTTGCCTACGAATTTAGGACGATGGGGAGGAGGAGGAATGGTATCGACAAACGACTGGCGACAGTTTGAAAGTAGCCAAAAATTTTAAATGCCACTTAAAAAGCGCTTAACTTATTATGTTTAAAATGTCGGCCGACTACGGCAGAGTCTGCTTAGAATTTCCGCTTCTGCAGCTCAGCTTTTATTGCCCACTTCCACGTCCACTCTCCCATCCACATCCTGTGCTGGCCGTATTTTGTATGTAAGAGTCATGCATATTTGGTACAAAAGTAAAGCTCAGCAGATCACCCACCTCCTGACTGTCTCATGCTCCATAGCTCAACCAATAATAATGAATACAAAACGTTGGGACAAACAATATACCCGAAACATAAAAAAATTTTTTAGTATCCTCCGCTGAGGTCTTATTATTTAAGGCCACAACAAATTGGATTTTATACGCAATTTGTTTACTTCGAATTCAGTTTAGTAACCTTTTTTCATAAATTACTCTGCTGGAGCAGCCACAGACCCCTAAAAGGGAACCCATAAAATGGTCACTAATGGTACCCAAAAACCGAAATCTTGATAATGTGTGTAATTTGAGTGGCTATTTGCCTGATTAAGTGAAAATTGCGATGCTTTTTGCTTTTGCTGCTACCGTTCCTGCTGCCTTGAAATTTTCCCACGCAGCTGACGAGTCCTTTAAAGCAAAGAAGGCCACACTGAATATTGTGTACACAATTTGTACATATATTGGCTTACATTATGTACCGTAAATCATTGAAGTAAAGCTCGTTGGCGCCTGATTTTTAAATATAAAATTACGTGGCAGGCCGCGGTGCATTAATTGCATCCTATACGTATATATATATATATATATATAGCCTGATTGGCGTTAGCTTTTACATATATATATTTTTTTTTAAGTACGTGTATCGCCTTCATTACTTGCAATTATTTGCGTGCACGATGCACGTCCTTTTAAAAAATACCCTATACACAAACTGTGAATGCATCAAATGAGGATAATTCAAGTTAAGGAAGAATATATTTGTAGCTTGATAAAAAGTTGTGCTGTTAGCTAATTAATCCATGAGTTCAGAAAATTACAGTCAAAATTTAAAAATTAATTGTGATTTTTAGTTAAATTGATTTTTAAATGCGATTTTAAATATATGAAACGTTGCAGATACAACTATAAACATGGTTAAACAGCAGAATAAATATGAAATATTTGTAATTATTATGCGACTGGTTCAAGGCAAAGTCTGTGTCCGATTGTCACGTAAGTATTTTTTGAATAATGCTTAGGATTTCCTCTAAACGAGATATTTTTATTTTTTGTGTAGTTTTGGGAATTGTCTTAAGAACGGTGATATCCTTTCAAATCTGCAGCTAAGTTAAGAAATGTTTTAACCATTTGAGCGATATCGCAAAATGTTGCTTATTTCCCAGAGAATATAATTTAAAAGCCAGCAGACCTTGGACATGCAATCTTTTTTAAACTGCAAAAGTGAAATTGGAAAAGTTTGAAGAAGCTTTAGAGAAGTCCAAAACTGAACACAATATCTTCTATATCATTTGTCCAGAGAAGGATCCTCCATGGATCGGTTCACCAATTTTCCCAACTCCATAGAAGTGATTGGCACTGTACTTATGTACTATCTCCAGACTGTATTACCTAACTCTATTATTATAATACCTCAGTCTATTTCATTTATTATAGTGCAAACATTGTTATAAGGTTTTGGTTTCTTTTTAATATATATATTATGGTACATGCATTTGGAGGTGTAGTGTAAGTGTGGTTGTGTGTGTATGTGTGTGTGTGTGTGGTTGTGTGTGTTATTATTACAATATCTTTTGGTTTCTTTATTTAGCTTAAAACGTGTTCGATTTTGTGGGTGCTTTTAACTTGATCTTAAACTTATATTAGCTTTAGCTGCGCGACTAAAACCCTAAGCTATAGACTCCATTTTGTCACCTATGTTTAAACATCTTTCAGAATGAGATTAGAAAAGTTGTCCATAGGCAATTAACTATTAACATCTAGTTGACAATTATTCAAACTTAATATAAAAATGCATCTTTGGTCCAAACGGTACTCGTTTCGTTTTTGTTGTTATTCATTTTTGGGTTACTTTCTTCACATCGTCTACACCTACTATGTACATATATTTTGCAGGGCTTGACTTATGCGCTACAAATAGACAAAATGGCCCAAGCCCTTGGCTGGATTGTTGTTAACAGCTTCTACTGCTGATGGTGTTGGTGATGCAGATGTTGTTATTGTTGCTACAGCTGATGTTGTTGTTGTTGATGTTGGATTACCATTAACATCGAGAACATTGTCCACCTCGGCGACGGGCAACAGGCGACTGTAGATACCCGAAGGAGCATATCGGGCATTCATGTGAATGTCCAGCAGTTTTTTGTCCTTGCCCAGCGAGGAGAACGAATGTGTCGCTGTGCGAATTTCGCGTATATTATAAACTGGGCTATAAGCTCGGGCAGCCAATGAAGTAACACTGCTTGCAGTAGACGTGGGCTTGGGCGTGGGCGTGGCATGTTTGGGCTTATGTGGGCGTTGAAAGAAATTGCGACGCAATGTGCATTCGGTTGATGTATCTGATGAACCGGAGCTGCTGGCGCATTCATCATCCTCCTCTTCTTCGGCATCCTCGCTGCTGCTGCTGCAGCTGCGCAGATCCTCGGAGCCGAGCGACAATTCCGACTCCAATGACAACTCCAGCAGACTAACACCATCCACATCCGCATCCTCGCCTGCATCGGCATCAGCGCCGGCAGCAGCAACAACAACCGCCGACGCCTGATTGATAGCCTCGTTGAGATTGGCCAACAACTGGCGACGTCTCGCATAGTTGGGAGTGCGTCGAACCAGAAAATGGCAACTCTCGCCACGTCTCAAGCGTTCCGCCTGCGCACGCAGCGGCAGATCATCGGGATGCAGTTTCCGTTGGCACTCCTGTCCCGGACACACTTCGTACAGCGAAAAGTTCTCCACCGGCTCCAGTGAGCTGTAGCAGCCGAGCAGCAATTGAAGCAGCTCATCGCAGTTTGTCTGCTCGCTGATGACCAACGATTTGTACTGGGAGCTGGGCTGGAGTGCTGAGGTATGGACACGGATTAGGCCACCCGGCTTGAGTTGCAGGCAGAAGCGGGACTCGCCCTTGGGATGGCAGGCCTGCAGGATAGCTGGACGCGTATCCTCATCGAGCACCAGTATGGTTTTCACACCCGCACGACGCACCGCCACCTCCATGGAAAGATAAAAGAGACGCGGATCGCGATGACGCATCTTTAAGCTGCAAGAAGATTTTAAATTGAAGCTTTTTGAGTTTCTAATAAAGGTTTTTAGTTCGATTTAGCTCTTACCGTCGCAGCAGCTGATCAATCACCTCCTTGCTCGTTGTGTCCCATTGAATGCCCAATGTTTTGTACTCAATGTCAATCTTCAAGCAGTTTGTGTAAACTTTGATTGTTGTCTGTTTGATATATTTGTAAAAAGGATAAGTCTCAGCTTAAATATGGAAAGTATATCTTTGCGTTTACCTGAGGCAGCTGCTCATTTAGACTTGAGTAGCTTGAAGCTCTCGAAGGTGTTCTTTGCATATCCTGAGGCGGTTCCGGGCTGCCGCACATCGAGCTGGCACACGAGGAAACGTTGCTCGAGGAGCGCAACGAAAGCGAGTCCGAGCGATTACGCAACGGCGAGATTTGAACGTGTTTCAACATCTGCAACAAAAAACAAATTAATTAAATTAGCTGGCATACAAATATATTTAAGAAATAATGGATTATATTCCAGACAATACAAAATTATTTACTTGAGTAAATAGTTTCTAAAAACCTTTTTTAAATTCCGATGCTGACATCATATTTTTAAAATGCAATATATACTTAATGCTGAGTTTGATAAGCGCCCAATCGCGATCGAAGCTTAGCTGCTAGCCATTTGGGATGTACTAATCGCAGCAAACATGTTCTAGTATGTGTGTGCCACATTCTAGACATCAGACTATAACCAAGTCAATTGTCTTTGCCTGTCAAGTGGACGACACATTGCAGCTGATTGACGAGGCCCAACGATGCGTTGCCTACTATGTAGTATGTATAACCGAAGCTGACCCGCGAGTTTTTTGCGCGAGTTTCTTTTGCAACATTTGCCGCTAATTGCCGGCGATGCTGAGACGCAGTTGCCCAGTCAGTCGTGTATGGCCCTCCATACCTCCCTCCCCACCCCTACCGCCACATCCACCCACACAACCCAGTCTGTAGCTTCTATACCATACACTTTATACATGTCATGTCGTATCGCATTGTCGTACTGCTTGAGTGGCCCCGCTTGAATTTTATGCTGCGTTCGCTTCGTTGTGGTTCACTTGCTGCTCCACTTGGCCAACACACACACACACACATAATAGGGGGTTCGGGAGGCAAAAACTGACTCCTCTGACTGACTGCCATATTCTAATTAATCGTGCAAAAGTCGCTCAATTATTATTTCCATTTTGTTTTTTAATTTTGCTTATTTTTTGGTTTATTGCTCCTTTGCGTTTTTAATAGTTGGAACCATGTGGACCTCCTTGTTAATGCAAATAATTAAGCGAACTAATGAATATAGCATGAATGTGTATGTGTGTATGTGAGAACAATTAGCAGATGCCCACACACAAAGTGGGCGAACTTCAAAGGGAGCAAGAACAAAAGGGAGAGAAAGCGAGAAAATAGCGTAATGGTAACGGATGTTGAGACCCGTTGGCAACTTCCGCTTAACATGGAACTTTACAATACAGCACGCCTCGCACTGTTGGCCAGTGCTGAAAATCTAAGAGTTTTTTTTTTTTCAAATAAACTCAGTATTGTTTGACAAATGGAAAAAACTTAATCCCATTTCTGGCTATATTAAGAATTTTGTTAATTTTTTTTAGATTCCATAAATATTTTATTTATTAATTTTTAATTCAAAAACATCAACGTTAGTTTTTTGGCGTGTATTTTTTTATATGTAAATTAACTGATTAAGTCAAAGCAGCTCGATCTTTTAAAACATTAGCACAACCAACAAAAATTTTATTAGCATTTTTTCGAAATTAGCTTTTTTTCTAGCCTTTTTCCCACATCAAAAGTTGTCAGCACTGGCAAAAAGAAATGACATTTATTCAATCAGCCTACCCAGTCTGATATATGAGATGTAAGGTTGGCTGGCTCAAGGCAAGCCCCAGGCTCTCAAAATCTTCTCTTCTCGCGTCGCCCCATCCCCTGCTTTCCATTGTTTCGTTTCTATGGCTCATTGTCAACGGGTCGCGTTCCATGACGTGAACAGCCGTGCCCTTATCATAATTTTAATACATCACCGTTTCAAGCACCCGCACACGCACACACACACACACACATACACATACACTCAGAGAGGAGCATCACTCGTTCAGTTGATGGCTCTTCAGTGTGTTGCTGCCACCTCCCCCTTTCCCATCGCTATCTCGTTGCATGCTTCAGTGCCGCAGCATTTGTCAAGCAGCAGCGAATTTCAACTCAGTCCAACAATGCTGCCCCTCTTTTTTTTAAAACAAAAATAGGGATATGTTCGTTAAGGTGTGGTCAGAGAGAAGGGGGAAGGTGGCGGCGGTATGTAAGTGGGGAAGCCCACATCGTTGGCCAATATGCCTCAATGAGCCGGATGTGGCAACTTCATTAACGATTAACACAGCTGAGCAAAGTTAGCCTTACAGTTATACAACCACTGAGATTTTGGCGAGAAAGGCGAGGAGCGAGAAAACAGAGCCGAAAGCCAAAGCACTTTAAAATGGAAAATTAGTTAACTGGAAAAGCCTGAAGAGGTACAAAAGTGGAGCTCAGCATTTGAAATGCAAATTAAAAAAAAAAATTAATTAAGAAAACATAAAATATGATGAAGATTCAGCATATTACTCTGCTTTAAATATGGAATTAAACCTAAGTTATAAGAATTTAACTCAAATCTTTGCTTCAATTAAATCAAGAAACCTAATCTAACCATTTTTTCATTTTTGAAAACAGTGAAAAAAATAAATAAATAAATAAATAAATAAATAAAATAAAATCACAGACAAAAATTGAATTAGAAAATCGTATTAAATTTGAGAGCACGCACGCAGCAGGTCGTAAAGGTGCTCAACAAAAGAGATGGGGATAGTATGACAGTTTAAGGAGAGCGAGCAAAAATTAAAAGCAATTTACTGATTTAACTTAAAGGTGCAGAAACAAAAGAATTTCTAACTTCTAAGAATGCTATTATAGATAATCAGTCCCGAAAAAAAAGATATCAAAAACTCGTATTAAACTTGATTTGTGCATTGTGAAAAATGTTACAGCCCTGCCTGTCTGATAATGCTTTAACTTTTCCAATTATGTTAAGGATACAATGCATGGCCAACAGGCCAGAGGTCAAATTGGGCAGTTTTTACAAGAACTCAAAGCAACACTGAATACAAAGTTCTCGATGGAGTGTTGCAAAAGTCGTATAAATTCCAAAATACAAAAACAAATAGTTGAAAATACTGATGACAATGTAAGGGAAAGCTATCTTTAGTTCAAGTGAAGGAGTATACTTACGGATACCCTACCCAAATAAGCAGTTTGCTTATTAAGTGTGTGTAACTATACAAAAAAGTATCTAATATTTATGATAAAATAGATTTCAAGATTAATAAGGGTAAATCAACATGACTGTGATATGCAAATTTGGCTCGGTTACAGGGTACACGGGCGCTGCATGCAAAGAAGCACACAGGATAAAATACTCAAGTAATAAAAGCAACTTGCAGATTGTGCGACCACTCCAAACCCTCGAACTATCGTGAGAACTTGGAACTCGTCGGGACGAATGTACAAAGTCGAATTTGGAGAAGTTGTGAGGAATGTTCTAATTTGAATTTTGAGCCAAAAAAACATGCCACGTTGAGATTTATCAGCGAATGGTGTGATTAAAGCGCACAGCTGTGACATTTACGACTGTTAAATATCCTTGAGACCGACCGGCTCCGGTTGAAGAAAAATGTAAATCAAGTCCGGATTTTGCACTTGGTGATTTTGCCGACTTGTCAAAACGCCGCCAGGGCATCCTTTATCATTTTCACACACACGACACGCACACTCTTTGTCGCAACAACACAATGCCAACGCATTATTGATTGAATAACCAGCCACAAGCAACAGCAACAGAAACCAAACCTTAATCTGAACCAGAACCAAAATTAAAGGCAATGAATAGCAAAAGTTGTTTCCAACTTAAAGTTTAAGAGAATTTCCACAGTTTTACGCACATTGTTGTGGTGACATGCCCTTTTCACAGAAAGGGGCGCAAACATCAAAACACACTTTAAAGTCTGGCTGACAATGAAATTAAAAAAGGGAACAATTTGTAGTGGTTTTCTTTTCCGTGCGTTTCACTTGATTTCCCAAAATGGGTTTAGCCGATAAGATTTGATTGTCTTGTCGCGTGGGCCTCATTGATAAGAGACTGTTAAACCCAAGTGTATAAAGACTAGCCATTCAGTGAGCCGAGGACAAAGTCAAGTGTTATCTTAGAAAATCATCTCTGTCCCTTAGAAAAATCTTCTTCTTCTCAACCGGGCCCAAAGACATTTTATGTTTTTATAGTTAATAAAAAAAAATGCAAATGACAAAACAAAATACATCCGAAATCCTGTGTGTTAAAATATAGCCATTATTTAAATAATTTAGTAGTGGACCCGAAAATATAAAACACAGCAATAACATGAAAGCTAGGCTCATTGTAATGCTATTTTTTTTTTTAAGGCATTCTACCAGCTCCCCAAATAGTTTATTCAATTAATAATATCAAAAACTAAATGCTAAAACATTAAATGTTACCTTCGAATAGTTAAAAATATTTACCAAAGTTAGTCATTTTTTAAGTTGCCAAATTATATAATGAAATAAATCACAAGCTATTTAATTACAAAAACATTTAACCGGATTTTTATGAGTTTAATTACGACCCGTTTAACTTTGCACTTTTTCTGTTCAGATATAAAAAATAGTTTAGAATCTTTAAAAAAAAAGACTTGCATAATCTGAGCGAAAAGCAAAACAAAAAAAATCACTCATCTAAGAATGAAAAGTAACCAAAAAATTAACGAGATGGAAAATAAAAAGTTTAATTGGCAAAATTGGTTGGGCACACATTGGGGCAAAAGTTGCCTAGAACAATGCGTATTGAGTACATCAAAAGCAATAAAATCAAAACAAAAAAAAACAGCAAGAAGACCTTGCAAAGATCTTTAAATGTTAAACAACAGTTAATTCAATTGCCAATTTTATGATAGAATTAGATTTTGTTTTGGTAACAATTTAAGAACAATTTTACATCGAACTAAAGTGCAATTTATAAGCTCATTGCCAGCAAGTTAAATTATTCAAGAAGGGATTTATTCGAAAACTAATTAATTAATTTATGGCATCATAAAAAAATCATTAATATAAAGGCATTCTTTGGATCCTTTGGAGCTTTTCAGTCTCAGTTGAAATTGCATTGCAAATGCTGTTAATAATTGACACGCGACAATCTGCGCACCATCCATATATGTAAGTACATATTTAACAAACACATTTGACTGTTTTTAATCTGACTTATTGACACACTCTTTTTGCCATTAACGGCAATGCACTCAAACCGCTAACGGAAGTGACAACAGCTTGTTAACTGTATTTAATTACATTTTTATGTTTTTGCCAATTTTTTAAATTTTAAATTCAAGCAAAGTTAAGCAATTAAGCAAAGTAACTGCAAGTAAATAAATTATGAATTGAAACATACTCGTAATAAAGGATTCTCATTGTTTTTTTTTTTGCTTTTTTTTGTGCAACATGCAGGTCATAAAATACAATTACCAAATGGCCTGCGGAGCCACACAGATTAAACCAGCAATGCTCTTATTTTGTATGCACCAAACACACAAAAAGTGCAACAAAAAAAGTAGGGTGAAGTTTCTGGGCTGTTGAATCTTGAATACACTGCCAGTTTTAATGCAAATGCAGAATACAAATTATAAAAATTAAAATATTTAGATAGATTGATAACTTTTTTTTATTATAATTAATGACATATAATTATATATTATTATAATAACGTATATTTCATTTTATTAATAAACCAAAAAGCCTTCTACAAGTTTTTGCATACGCAACTCAAAAAACTGTAGAAAACACTGAAATGTATAAGAAGAGAAAAAACTAAAGAGGAGTTCAAAAATGTTCAACTAACTTCCACTCGTACTATAATGCAATGCTTAAGCCCACTATTTATTTATTTATCCATGCTATACTATTTTTTGTGTTCGTTTTGCAAAGTGTTTTTAGCACGCAGACAATTTGATTGCATTTGCCTTTTTTATAATCCGCTTAGGCGACGCTTTGCCGTTGCCCCTGTTAGCTCTGCCGCATTAGCCAATTTGATACGCAATTAAAAAGAGTTGCATAGCGAAAGGACCAAAAACCACAAGCAATGCTAAGCATTAAGAGCAACAAACAATAACAAACACGTAAAAAATGCTAAAACAAAACAAAACATAAAAATTAGATTTAAAAAAATAAAATTGTGTTGTAAGAACTTTTGAACTGCTTAAACCCTTACCGAGCGTTTTCTCATACCCTATACAGAAAATATAAATGGTATAATAATGGACTACAGCTATGAAATATCACGAATAATTGTCAAGATGTAAATTCTGGTTAATAATCCAAGATCCAAATGACTGAATTCGTATTTGATGTATCGGTTCAATACTGCTAGAATAATTTGATTTATTCACAATTTTATTGTTACAGAGTATCTTCGAAAACTCCTAACTCAACCATTAATCGTTGTTTGGAAATTTGTTTTGAATGCGATTTTGGGAAAATGCTAAACGAACTTCATAATGATTACAATTTTCACAAAACAGATAACAATGTATGCATAGGCCGCAGCACCCCAAGCTCTCAAATAAACTTTAGACCTTGTAACCCCAAAGATTAACAACATTTTAATTGCTATTCAAAAGTGGCTTAGGGACAACGCCACTCGCTGGATTTGAGTGTGCGTGTATTTTCTAGCCACGTGCTTTTGTTTAATGCTAAAATTAAGCGGCATTAAGAACGCATTGCCAACTGGGCAGTATTGTTGTTTATGCTGTTGTTGCTCCAAATGCAGCGTCGAACAGAACAGCAGCTGCCGTCAAAATGGGACTAACACCAGCCAAGTTGCTCATTAAATATAGCTCTGGCCGTAGACAACAGCCAGCCGTGGAACTTGTGGCCCCAGTAAGTGCTTGTATAACACGGGATATAGTAATTCAACAGCATAGTTAAAAATAACAACCATTGAATAATGCGTGACTTAAAATGCCCTGTAAACCAAAATAAAAAAATAAATAAAATTAAATAAAAAAATTATAAATTTATATTAACAAAAATATATTATTGTTTTAAATGCATATTTGTATGTTTATTTTTTGGAAACATCTACGTTAAGATACCCATTTTGCTCTGTTTACAGGGTATACATATAGAGTGCAGCACAAACAATGTGAGCGCACAGCTGGTAAGGCAAGCGTTAAGCAAGTTGAAAGTGGCGTAAAAGAAAACCGAAAAGCACCAACAAGAAAAACAAAAAAACGAGAAGAAATGATTAAAAAAAATTCCAAAAACAAGGGCTGCATAAAATTCTAGAGTTTTAGATATAAAAAACCTCAGATGAGCCCTTTATGTGAGCATGCAATTTTTCGTAATGATCTGCATCCTAAACCGTCAACTAAGACATAAAGTCATTAAGCCAAACAGCGGCACAGATTAACATAAAACTCCGACCCTTTGCCAACTCAATTTGTTAGAGTTTTGCTACGTATAGAAAATTAAAATTACTTTTATACCTGTACACAACCATTTTTAGTGCAGTCCTAAAACTAATATCGACTGTCTTTTATTATTTTATTTTTTTCTAAAATTGTCAAACTTTTATAATGGTTCAGCAATATCAAAAATATATATCGACACTCTTTTATGGCTTCCTTAGTAATGAATATCGATGCTTTTATAGATTTGTTTACTTATACATATATTTCTTATACATTTCAATATACTTTACTTAAGTAGAGTTAATCACTTTATTTCTAGCCATACTTTTAATAATAAGAAATTATAACCAAAATAATTAAAGACAAATCTATATATTTTTGTATATAAATTATTAAATTAAGAAACTAATAGTTCAGGTATTGTATAGTGCGTAACCGGATAAACATTTTCGCAACCTTAAAAATACCCATCACGCATACGCAGCGTTTTTCGCTAGAATTTGTATAAGCGGATAGTGTGAGATTAAAATGCACATGCTAGGGTATCGGAGGGGGTGTGGAATGGGAGGGACTACAGGTGCTGCCAGTTTGTCAGTTGTAGCTGTTTTCGTTAAAATTGCATAAGTGGCGCCTCATGTGACAGATATCAGAAACAAAACCACCAGAGACAGCGAGAAAATGCAGCTCGATGGGCGAGAAGGGGGCGGTGCGTTTGGTTTGGAAAGCACAATGCTGTCAATCAGGGACCCTCTGACAGAGCCACGCCACACTTAAGTGCAGTTGCAGTTACATTTTGCATTTTGCGTTTTGCGTTTTTGTGGCGTTAATAATATAAGCATATTAAATGGAAATGTGCCGCAGCGAGCAGAGGGAGATTAATGGAGACACAAATAAAGTGCAATTATTTAGAGCACGCTTTTAGGCACATCACGCCCACACGCACGCACGTCCCCACCCGTTCCCGGGGGACAAATGTCAGCTACAAATTTTGTGGTCAACAAACACCAAACGGCTTTCACTTGTTTTTTATGTACGCGTGTGTGTATGTGCGAGTGTGTGTGTTGTACATTTTGTCACCTAATCATTTGCATATTTTGTGACATTTTATGCGCATTTATTTTCGATCAATTTTAATGAAGGCAATCCTTGAAATAAAACTAGAAATACTATAAATATCATTTTCCATGGCTTGTAAATTAGTTTCGATATTATGCAATTGAAAATAACTGTCACATTCGAATGAATATTTTAAACTATAGACTTAGTGCTTTAAATAATAATAATTGAATTCAGTATGGAACAATAAGAATTACTTCTAAAGAAGAGAAAGGCAATTTGCTTTAAGGGAATCATAGGGAAAATTCTTCTTAAAAAAAAAAATGGATTGATGATATAACTATTATGTATCAAATCCCACCTCAAAACCTTTAGATCGCTGTATTTTACAAATATTTCAACTAAATATCTGAAACATTTGGTTCTTAATTGTTGACCTTTACATATCCTTCCTTATCCGAGATTTCTTCTCTTTATAGCTCAAAAAAAAAAAAAAAAATTTGCGAATATTTAATAAATGCAATAATCGTGAAAGCTATGCGCTCAACACACACACAAATTTTCCATCACCAAACAGTGCCAAGCCCCTTACTCAATATATCCATACATATATATACATATATTTTTACGTAGCTGAAGGCAGATTTCGGTAGCATCCGGAAAGCATCCATAAATTGCATATTTTAAAAGTGCCGTAAATTTTGCGTAGGTGCGAGAGTCGAGTATGAAATTGAAACCTACACCTTCACAATAACACCTACATACACACACACACACACCTTTGATACTCGTATTTGCCATTGCATACCTTTGGGCGTAAAGTTTTTGGCGGCACTCATAAATTGCAAATCAAGTTTTGGGGCAACACATGTTTATGCCGCCATGCTGCACGTACGTATACGCCGTTTTTGGGCGTTGTCAAAAGTCCGAGTTTACGTTTCAGATTTAGTGCGCTCTCTGCTTGTAATTGCATATGATTACGATAAACTAACGCCGGATATATACGTATAAATGTGGCATGCAATAGACAGGCAGACACGCAACTAAAAACATTAAGAATGTATCCATCACAAGATACAAGGCGTGACAAGCATCAATTAAAGTCGTGAAGCTGAGAATTAAGTGCATCCTTAGGCGTGGAGGCACACAAACACATACTTAGACACAGAGACACTCTCGAACAAAGCAGGAAGTCAAATTGGATGAAATCACTTCCTATGCACAAAACCTCATTAAGCAAGAAAAAGACAATGCAAAATAGAGACAGAGAGCGAGAGAGAGACATACATATTACTTATCAGACGCATAGACGGTTTTCTAGTCACTTCCGTTGCAAGTAGTTGCAACTTGTTGCAAGTTAAAACGTGTTTGCCAGTTTGCCTGCAAAACTTAGGAATTTGCCTTGCTGCATAAATTCTTTCGATATGATTTATGCCCCGGAGCTGCGTGGCATGCTAGGCGAGAAGTTTGGGGCGGGGCAGTCTCGTAGTGGCTGTGACAAAAACTGGTTCGAAATGCATTCGGCATCCGGTAGCAGTAGAAAAAATAAATCAAAAATAAATCAACTAAACATACTATGGAAATAATAAAATGCTGCAAGGCAAATGTTTAGGCATGCGAAATTGCCACCTTCAGCATAAAGGAAATCGATTGATGATGGGGGAGGGGGGAGGGGACACTGTTGCTGTTTGGCACGCACAGATTACATCACAATCAGCCTCAGTTAATAACGGCGTCTCTCTCTCTCTGAAATATTTCAAAGCAACTATTCTTTTTTTTACATTATTCAGCTGTTTTTTTTTTCATCGTTTTGTATTCGTTGGGTTAATGGGTGTGTCATAAAAATTGCTGTTCGTCAAGCCTCACGTAATACGGGTGCATCACTTTTAACCTCACTTCGGCAAATCACTATATACTATATATTATAGCCCCCCTTTCGCACACATGCTCACAAACAGCACACCCTTACTTATATAAGATTTCATATTCATATCATTTCATTCGATACCCCACAAAAAACAATAAGCTTAAAGCTTTTGTAGTTTTCCTATCAAAAAATGTATAATTGACGAATGTTTACTGTACTGTTAATAAAGTTTTGACAAAAAGTTGTTATTTAGATAACTTTGAGTAAAAAAAAAAGAAGTTAGAGATCTCAATTAAAAGAATAAAATTCAACTGAGATTTATCCAATGAAATAAAAAACATTTAGTCTCAAATCGAATTTTATTTTTTAAGAAGTTTCGTTATTTTTTTGAAAACATAACTCATATAGCTTTTTTTCAAAGTTCCAAGTTGCCAGCAATAACAATTTTCATTCTGTTTAGAGGGTATAGAAATTGGATTTGAGTTTGAGTTTGAAGCATGTGCCATAGCCTTAAAGTAGGTTGTTAATATCTTTTTTCCAAGTTGCACACATACTTAGAAGCGGAACCGGCGCCTCGTTAGACCTGGACACACCTTCTAAGGTGCGGTGCGGGAGCGAAAACGAGAGGGGGGGTCAGCTCAATTACATTTTGGGTTCGGGAACACAGCGGTACATTAGTTTTTGGGGTGTGTGTGTGAACAACAGGAAATGTAAACATTAATGCCATCGTATGGGGAAATTAAGTTGGATGCCAGCAACTAGAGAAGTTAGCAACAAAAATCTATATTCAATTCCAATTTATAACCATAGCAAAAAAAGAATATAAATATATTTAACTGCATGAAAAGCATTTTCAAATACTCGCCATTATTTAGTTATTTATCCATCATTCTAATTTTATTCTTTCCCCCCCAAAACACACACACAAAAGTTGTATTTGCTGACAAAATTGTTTGCCCTGAAAAACAAAACTATTTAAATAAAGAACAACAACATATTCAAAAATTAGATAATGTCAAATGAAATTCAGTTTGGACTTAAACATTCTTCAGCAACTCCAAATGCTATTCAATTTTTCTGCCTTCAGCATTATCTTTCGCTCAGTGCAGGTATGTTATGCATGTACATATGTATGCAGTATATATATGTATGTATATATAGTAGCATTGGCGGCGTGCGCACAAAATCAACAAAGGGAATACTACAAAGACAAACCTCGGCTCAAAGGTAAACAAAAGCCGTCAAAGGGACGAGACACGAACAACACGCACAACGAAGAAGGAAATGATAGAATTGGGACAGAGAGAGATAAGAGAGACAGGCAGAGGCAGTGGGGGGAAACTAAAGTTGAAGTTCGAATCTCTCTCTCGCTCCCTCGCCAGCTTCAAGCTATTAATTTTTATTTGTCTTGTCGTTTAAAGAATTCCACACAACTCTAGCGCAGCTTGTTGGCTGCTGCTGTTGCTGTTGGCTTGAGTGTGTTGCTAAGCGAGGCTCAAATTACCTTATAAATAGTTAGTCGGGCACTAAAAGTCGCTGACGACTTGCCAACTTGCGGAAGCGTTGATGAGATTCCAAGCTTACCTGCAATGAGAAGAAGAAATAAAGAGAGAGAATCAGACAACTGTTGACTAATTGTTAGATAAAAGTTAACAGCTTATTGCTACTATATCCATCATAGAATCAAGAAGAATGCTGAAATGTGAATGCGTAAGAGAAAATATTTGAACTTACTTTGGCATCAATATCAGTACAAGGTTGAGCATTAAAAGGGATAATTACAAGAGTTTAAGAATCTTGATTCGGTATTAGTGCCAGAAAAGTGTGCAAAATATTTATTTAACAACTTACTTTACACGGTTAATCTAGATTCTAGATTCTAGAATGATTGAAATTGTTCTATAAAATATATCTTACAAATAAATAAATTGTTTGAACTTAAAAAAATAATTTCTATGCCTTTTTCATGAGTTTAACCATTTTATTTAATAATTTATTTATTAATTTATTTAAAGCCAAAATAAGATTTTTAATATTTTGGACACAATATTTTTTGTAAACTATTCTGATGTTTTTTAAATAACTTTAATTAAATTACTCAATAAAAAGTGATATTTTTATTGAAGATATTAATTTTATATAGCAAATAGTTTTTTAATTAAAGTGCAGAAATCTCATTGTGTTAAGTTAATTAATTTATGTTCTTGATAAATTGAATACCTGTTTTTTTCATTGGATTATCTCTTACACACACACAGACACCCACGAATTGAAAATGCAACTGTTTTTAGTTTCCCATGCCTATGAGTTGGCCACGCGACAGCTGCCGCAGCGCACAAATATGGAAAACCATATGGGAAAATGTGCCAAAAACACAAAAACTACATACTTCAGACATCAAAACAATCTGGCTACGCACATATGGCTCCGTTGTTGTTGTTTTTGTTGCCATCTATCTATCAGAACTATATAGAATGTGTGTGTGTGTGTGTGTGTGGATGCACTTGATGCCGGCAGCTGACTTGCAGTCCTTGCCCATAACTAAAGATAGACAGCGAGTGTGGGAAATTTCGCTATGAGAAATCCGATTCGAGTCGAGAACTGGAAGGCAGCTGTTGTTGTTGCTGCTCTTTTGGATTCACATGCTGTGATCTCTGAGTTGGCAGCAGGTAGAAGAGGAAATGTTGTGCGTGTGTGGAAATGTGCATAGAAATGAAAATTGATATGGAAATGGAAATGGGAATGTGGAAATGCCAATGGGAAATGCATTTAATGCATTTTGTGTGCCAACACAACAAAATCAAAGTCAATGTCGAAAATGTGGAGCAGCCAGCTGCATTTACTATAACGTTTTATTTCGTTTATGGGTTTCCGGTTTGAGTTTATAGTTTTTAAGTTGGATTCGATGTTGGAGCAGCGTTCTCCGTGCAACGGCGGGGTTCAGAGGTCAGCGCCTAACAAGATTTTGGTTTTAAAGTCAATCTTTTGTTTCCAAAACTAACGCCCACAATCAGGGCACACACACAACAACAACAAAAGTTGTTCTGCATTTCTCGTAGGTGTGAAAAAAATGAGTTTGTTTTGTTATTTGTTTTTTTGTTTTATCTTTCCAGGTAAGGGGCTCTTGTTGTCAGCATATTGTTTAGCCTCAAGATTGATGCATGGCAACGTGGGCTCTAACCATATACAAACATGCTACATCCATACATATGGATAAAAGTGCTTAAGAAAATTATCTTAGAGCGTTGACATGTTAAGCTGCCTTTGCAGTTGCAGTTGCAAGAACTTGCGCAAGAGGTTTTTCCAGATAAGAAACTTGGGAAAAACTATAATCGTTTAAGTTGAGAGGCTTTGCTTGGATTCAATTGAGAAAGTAAGAACAGTTATGTCTTATCTTCAAACGTGTAAACTGTTTAATGTAATAATTCCAAACTGATCAATGAAACTAGATGATAGTACTTTTACCCCTCCCCAGTCATTCATATTATAAACTAGTTAAGTTCTCTTTTTTCTTATGAAGTGTTGAAGAACTTGTCACTGCAATAAATTCTTTGAAGGGAAATACTCTTTAATCCCTCTTTAATGCAAATCTTCTGTGTCATTCTTAGTGTGAACTAACACCAAAATAAAGAACTTCCCTTTTGATATAGTTTGTTGTTGGTTCTAAAGAATTTCGTGGAACTGCATTTCTTTTATTTGATTCGAACTTTTATTTGATATTGTTATCATCTGACTTTTGGCTTGACTTTCACTTTTTAATAATTCTTCTCCCTCAACAATACATAAAATTCTTACATAATGCCCATCATCGTGCCTTTTACACGACTTTTGATGACCAGGTTATTAGCTGGCATTCATCAATTAGCTCCTGATCCTCCTCCTGTAACAGATAACAATTCGATTGACTCAGGAGAGCATTTCCTGTAGCCAAATATCAAAGCAAATCGAAAAATGTGTCAAACTTTTGTTCGTCTTACAATTAATGAGCCCTTAAGAAAATTGTGAACGATAATTTGTCAAGTCGCATCAAATTTGTAGGCATGAGTGGGCAACAAAAAAGATACAATAAGCGGACAGGAAGTTGATTTTGATGCTGCTATATAATATGTTTTGTGCTAACTTCTCATAAATTAGTAGACGGAGAAGAAGAAAAACGAATCTACTTCGCATTTTAATGAGTCTTTATTTCTATGTCTTGGGTTTTTTATTTTGCTGATTTCTGGGGAATTACTGCGGCTCGCACAACTGCGAATTAAACTAAACTAGTTTTCAGTTTTCCGAATGGCCAAACACAAATTCTTATTTTCTGTTGTTGTTCTTGTCATTATTTTATTTTGCTGTGGCCGCCAAATTTTTCACTGCCCAAACCGAAATGAAGTACAAATGAAATTACACAATGCTCGTAAAATGTTGTTGGAGTTTCTGTTGTTGTTGTTGACTGCGGCTTTTTGTGCTGATGGGCAAGTTCTTATTCTTCGTTTTAAGGTATTGTGGAGTCTGTGCGATGACAACGACAACGACTTGGCTGTTGTGAAAATATAATTATAATATTTTTCAACTTTTTTGTTCATTTTGTTAGACAACTGTTTGAGTTTGCAACTGCTTAACAGTTATGCAAGCAAAACTATGCAAAAAAAAGTTCTACAAAATGTGTGCCCAGCAACAAGTTTCGGCTGCAACATTGTATGCACTCGCCTTAAGTTAACGAAGAAGAAGAAGAAGAATGTCAGCCATAAATGTTGCTCAACATGCGCAAAAACCGACCGAGGCTGAGTTGCTCACAACATTAAGCTATTTGTCACGCTTTGACGTTACTGCGGCTCTGCCGCTGCCGCTGTCGCTGCCTGTCAATGGCAGCACACTTTGTCACGATGTTGACGCTGCTTAGTCATTTACTTGTGTCTTGTTGTTGTTGCTGCTGTCGGTCGGTCGGTCGGACTTTGCGCTTTGCGCTTTTCCGCGTTTGTCAACAAAGTTCCTAGGTGGCTGGCTGCTCTGACCGTAGCTAATTGTTGCCAGTTGGGTTGATAGTGATGATGATGATGATGATGTTGCCAAGGTGAGTGGCCCCTCTGCAATTTTGTTGCCATTACATTGGCAAATCGCTTTCAACTTGTTGTTGCTGTTGACTATTCCTGTTGACTTATACGACAGATGCTGGGCGAATTGAAAAATAAAAAAAAAATCATTGCACCTGCCATTTAGTGTAAAATGCATTAACCGTTAATATTTAATGCTTTTCCTGCACTTGCAGCTGTCGGAAAAACTAATTAAAACGGCGCACAGAGCCGAAAAAACACACACAAATCCTCCTCTCAAAAGATGTTCATGTGACACTCAATTAAAGTCAATTGCTGTCAATTAATTTATCAATTATTCATTATACGTTTTTTTTTCTTCTTATTTTATTTTTCCATTTCTCACTCAATGTATTTGATTTAAATTGGAACCAGTTGTCGTCGATGTGGGTGGATTTTGTGCGCCACTTGACAGATTTATACAGTGTGTTAAATAATCAGAAAAGATATGATCTATGCCCTCAATAATGTGTATACACTATTACCTCATAGTTACAAAACTATCTTTGAATTGTTCTGTGGGACATTTTATTACTTACAAATTATAATTATTGCTAAATTTTATTCTCAAGTCAAATTTTATATAACTATGAGCTTACACTCAATTTGTAAATTATAGGGTATTAGATAGTTCAAAATAAAATATGAACAACATTTAAAGTGCACTTTTCAGTTGCACTTCGTCAGTGCAGACATCAAAAAGCTGCTGTTAAATATTATTTATTTTATTTTTTATTATTGTTTTTTTTTTTCATATTTTTTGTGACGCTGCAGTCATAAATTTATTGAAAGCCTGTCATATTTTATGGCAAAAACCAAAACAAAACTTTTGCCGCCTCATAAATAAAAAAGAGGAGAAAAAGTATATTTATTTATTTATATATAGCTGAAAGACGACACAATGCGACGCGTAAATCTGAAAAATCACATAAAGCTTTCAGCATTCAACGGAAATTATAAATTCAGAGCAACTGTTTTGATTGTCTTAGTATTTGTTTTTGGATTTTGGCTTTTGGCTTACACAATTACAAAAGGTAGAAAGAAGCGACCACAACAAATTCCATGGAACTGGCATCGGGTATTGTTTTACACTCAATGTGGGACTTGTCAGTAAATGATTGCAACAACAAAACAACAAATAAAATACAATAGACAAAATGTCAAATGATTTAGCTTCAACTATGTTTATTTGGCATCGGATTCATTTTAGTGTTGCAATCCAATTCTATAGAAAAAACACCCATTTGTATTTTTCCCATAGTTAAATGCTTCCATTTAACTAGACAAGGTCGCATTCATTGTTTAAAAAACAAATTGCAGTTGCTGTTGATAAATCAAAAGAAGGCAGAACTAAAATCTTAACATTTCGAGTATTTCTTCACTAATGCTCACCAAAGTCAAAACACTAATCATAAAATGCCTTACACATGCAACCGACTGTTGCAACAAGAACGTCAACGTGGACAACCCACATACACATCAGATCTGATCCCCTTTACATAAGTGCTTAAAAAAAGCAAAAAACCAACTGAGAAAAATTCCAAGAAGCAGAGAGAGAGAAAGAGAGAGAGAGAGACAGAGAGGGAGAAGATAAAAAAGAACTCACGCGCATCTTAATGAAGTTATGAGCTAAAATAAAAATAAAATAAGAGGGGAAGCAAAAACTATGCTGAACTTAAAAGATGAACAGTTGTTGCCTCTCAGAGAGAGGGTAAGCATATTATAAGATATGGCAGATCCTAAGCATTAAGAAGATGTGCATATATGGAATATGTTGATGTTGGTGTTGCTGTCTGTCTGCCTTTGCCACTTAAGCGTCAACAATTAATTTCCCTTTCACATAAAAGTGTCGATTAAGTTGTTTTTATTTTTATAATTCCATAACTTGAAAACTACTATGTATATATGCAGACTATGAAGAACCGAGAGGGAGAGAGAGCGAGATAAGAACTTTAATTTTAAATATAGTATGTGGCAAGACTGAGTCATTTATGGGGCAGCAGCAGCATACTCAAGGCAATTGCTATTTAAATAAAGTTGCACTTGATATGAAAAAATACATTTAGCATTGAACAAGATTGCATTGAAGGTTAGTTGAAGAAACTTTTTACAATAATCAGTTCATTTGAAGCAACCTGAAAACTAAAATCCAAAAACATACAACAACGATGTTTTTTCAGGTGTTTCCCATACAAATTTAGCAACGCACAATTAACTCGCCTGGGAGCAAGCGTACCCAAAAAGTGTTTTTGTTGTTGTTGGAGCTGTCCAGCAAAATGCTTCCTGCTGTTCTCTTGCAGCACCCTCTCCCCTTTACAGCGCATGAAGTGCCAAAGAAGACGTCAACTTGTCAACCTGACTGCAGCAAGCAGCAAAGAGCAGCTTTAAACTCGGTTAATTTATCGTAAGAGAGATACTGGAATTGGGTGTAGTTTCAAGCACAACGATCTAGTTATACACTAACAAATCAATTTTTATTCGGAATAAATTTTAATTTAATATTTAATCAATGAAAAGTACTAAAATAAATACATAAACAATTTTTGGGATATAATTAAACTCGAGTCGATGGCCGATTGGCTTTTACTTTTCAATTTGTATTTGCTATTAAATTAACTATGAATAAAAATAAATAAATAATTCATTTGTTCAATTAAACTCAAAAATAAAATTTATATATATTTTTTAGAATATTCGTTTTGTTCTTATTTTTAAAAACAAGTACACAAAATTCTAAGCAGATTTTATTCATTTTAAATCATTTTTAGCCATTGTATTAAATCACAATTTATTCAATGGGATAATTCATTGATCTTTTGTAACGAAAAAAGCCAGAATTATTTATTCTTTGAGTACAATTATTGAATTAAAAAGTCTTGAGCTATAGTTTTTATCTACTTTATTTAATCTTATGTTTATTAACAACCAAAACACATATCTATAGTCTATTAATCTTAATCAACTCTAAAAGGTTCAAAGCTTCCCCGATCATTACTTATTTTTAAGACCTTTTTTCAAGTGCTTGTCATGTTAATAAAGTAAATGGTTATACCTTCAATGGCCAAAGTTAAAGTGTTGTAACAAACGAAAAAAAAGGGTAGATGAAAGAATGCAATTGCCCAGAGTTTAGTACAAAATCCTTTTTTTTATTTATGGTTTGTACGAACTCAGTCAGTGCCAAGAATTGTTTTTTTTTGGTGCCTTTAGCTGGACGGCACAGACTGATGTGCAGAAATTAATCACGCTCAAATAGAGCGCCAACTGGGTAAGAGTCGTCTTTTTGTGTGATGATTTTTTTTTTGAATGTGTGTTTTGGGGCGTTTACAGAGCCTTTAAACTGTAGCGCTTCCGGCCTTAAGCCTTTTAGGCAAACGGGTGTTAAGGTTTCGCCAACTGCACACGCATATCGATTACGACAGAGACAGATATCGAGAAAGAGAAACAGAAAGAGGGAGAGAATAGTGCAGCAGTTAATGAATCTTTCAGTTGGCCAAGGAAGAAGGTATGAAAACTAAAAAAAAAAACAACTAAAAATGCAAGTCAATCAAGTTGTTGTTCTCTCTGTGTGTGTGTGTGTGTGTGCAAGAGGTATTCCCGCATTCCCACAGTGCATTAAAGTCAAGGCAACTAACAGAGAGAGACAGGATTTCAGATGGGAACCAAACACAGCACCACATTGCAACAGCTCCACCGCAGTGGTCGCATTTTGCGGTTTACATTTACAGAGCCAAAGAGAGTTGGGCGTGAGAATTTGTCGCACATTTTTTGTTTGTCAGTCGGTGTAGGGTTAAGGCGAGACAAGACGAGAGGAAGGGACACGTGTTGCACACAAACACAAGTGTAGAAAGTAAATCTGTAAACGGATTTACAACCGATAAGCTGAGTAAGTACAATTGCACCGCCTAACCGAAAGTTTAACAAAGCTATCTCAATAAAAACAAAATCACAAAAAACCAAAAAAAAACCTTGGCTCCGACTTGACCCTAATGTAAAGCAGGCAAGAAGAGACTGACCGAGAACTGAAAGGGGGGTAGCAAGAAAATGCGAGTTGTTTGACAGATGAAAGTTCATCACGTTGTTCGTTGTTTTTATGTTGCACTCGATTCGATACAAAAGATGGCAACGCAATTAATGCTTAACCAAAGCTTGAGTCAAGATCTAGATCTAAAGAAAGAAAGCAAAAGTAAAAATAAAATAACTGCACTGGAATGGTTTCTTACACTCAATAACTTTTCATTAAAGTTGCACTTTATTTTTATCTTAAATTAATATTCTGAGCTATATTTATTACGAACTAAAAACGTGTTATTAATAGTTAATATACATTTGGGTACGTGGTTTATGCGTAATTGAAACTGTTGTATACAAAAGTATTAAAAAACTTCACTCAAGTGATTATAAAAGTATGTTTCCCAATAAGTATTTTTATAACCCAATTAAACCTTTTTTCTAAGCTTATTACTTTATTTAAAGCCTCTTTGTGGGACTTATAAATCCAATAAATATTATTTGTTATAAATATAAAATATGAAAAAATCAATCTTTTAAGCTAAGATCAATTACAAATAACCAATACACACGTTTTTAATCGGATAACACTTAAAAATGTCAAGAGCTACAGATGCCATAATTGTTTTATAGCATGCCATTGGACACCCAATTTGTGTAAGCAAATAGACAATTTACAAATACAACAGAGTTGCCTGCTTTTAATACTCTTTTGTTAATTGATTGTTAACAAAACAGCGTGTCAATAAAAAATAAAGCCAACGTAATAATACCAACAACAACAACAAAAATTTTGCACAGCGCAAAAATTCAGTCGAACATTTTTGCTGACGCGTTTGGCATTGAAAAAAAAAAAAGAGAAAAAAAAATAAATCTCGATATGCATATTATTGCTGATATTTGTTTATATAATTTTCGCTTTGAAGGTGCTGACTAAGCTCGCATTTAGCTTTAATTTAGCCAAGTTCGCGCGAATTCGACAACGAGCTAAACAAATGCTAAATATTTACGAGAGCGAAAAAACCCAGTTTTTGGCCTGTTTTCAATTCAATTTAATTCGGAATTTAACTTAAAATACCCGAGACGATTCGTTTGTCTGGTAAATGGAACTTATTGAATTGCAAATTACTTTCAAATTTGCTTATGACACGCATTACTTTTCAGTGGGGGAGGGAGTGCGGGGTGAATGTGGAATTGTTGCCTGTTGACAATATGTTGGCAAAACGGTATTGAACGTCCGGGTCGTTCAATAATTCCAAATGAAAACATTCTGATACAACAAAACGAAGTACATACGCAAAATATGCAAATTCTATGACAATTCTCTTTTGTGTGTGTTTTTCTTGTGTGGGCGTGTCTAGAATTTTATGAGAATCCCACAAAGACAATGGCCATAGAAAACATAATGGAAGAGGAGGAAAACATGGGTATTGTTATAGTCGTTATAGTCGGTAAAAGTCAACAACTTCCTGGGTGCACTTTAAAAAAATAAAAACCAAACAACGCAGAAAATATTTAAAAAGTTGAGATAAAAATTCAAGCAACGCATTAAATTAAAAAATATTCTATAATTTACTGTTCGTTATAAGTGTTCTAAGAACATATCTGTTGTGCTATGAATCGTATTTGGATATTCGAAATAATAAATAGTCTTGAAAAATCACTTTACTCATCTTTAAGCTGACTCCGATCTCTAGCTATAGATAACTTAGGTGTTGTGCAATGCCACCAGAAAAATATAAATAGAAATATCTTGATAAACCAATGCTTTCAATCCTCTACTCGGATTATTTCTCTATAAAAATGCTGTAAGTACGTGCTGGCCATTGTCAATATATATCAAAATCAAATGAGGCGAATATCCTTTTCGAACACTCACGTATTTGCCAACCCCTAAGCCCTGTCTAAATAGCAGCAACAGTAGGGAGTTTCTCAACTGAGAAAGGGCGCTAAACCGTAGCAAACCGCACTTGACAACGGTAGCTCAGATCCTCGAGGTTGCAAGGGTAGCGGCAGGTACTACAGGTACCAAAGATCATCACGTACACATAGTAGACTAACAGACCCCCTGCCTTGGACATTTTTGGTATTGCTTGCGAGCATTTCCTGATTTTTAATTAGCCAAGTAAAAACGTTGTCAAGAAAGAAAAAATACCCAAAAACACAACGTGAGCCGCATTTGATACAAAATCGATGTAATCCTCAAAGTGTTTCTTTCAAGTGAAAATACTTTTCAGACAGAGAGAGAGTGAGGGCAAGAGCCCAGAGACAGGAAATTAATTCAATATCAATAGCAATTGACTAAATGGGTACGACGAACCATCGAACAGCGAAAGATGCCTGCCTGCCAGGTAAAATTGACGAAAAGTGATGTGAAAACCGCTCATCGAACAACAACAACAATATCTTTAGCTTTTCAACACCACATCCCCATCCCCAATCAGCAACAACATGAAACTATTAAGTTGTCAATTGCTTTTGGCGAACAACAATTTCATAATCAAGCGAAGAGACAAGCAACTAAACGGGCTCAATTGCATTTTCAAGGTAATCAACAGCATACCATACCATTCCGTATATATACCATATATGTCCATCATTATCATTATATTAATTCATTATCATTTTTGGCATGTTGCTAAGCATTTTTTGTTAACAAAACGGAAAACGGGTAACATTTTATGCATAAATTGGCAATAGAAATTGAATTTGATAAGCAAAAAAACAACATTTAAAATACACAAATGTTTGGTTTTATTTTTTAATTAACAACTTAAAGTTAGCTTAAAATATTTTATTTTGAATCTCTCAAATGGAAACTTTTTCCTTCACAATTTAAATCCTCCAAAAATGAATACAATAAAAGCTTTAATATTTAAAGTTTAAAGTTTGAGCAAAGATGAACCGATTATTGATTTGTATTATTTTTAAGAAAACACATATACAAAATAATACTTTATATTTACAAGAAACAGAGTATTTCGCAGAGTTTATAGCCTATTATTCTTATACTCTTGCATATTGTTTTAAGTTTTGGAATGTTATTTAAACAAGATTCTCGTTAATTTGGCAGCTGGTCAAATGGACGAGCTAAGTTTGGATGAGTTAAGAGCTGTGAGCATATGATTATGAGAACATTTTATGGAAAGCAAAAGTAAGCAAATCATTTGTTGATAAATTGATAAGAACTCAAAAATGGAACCACTCAAACATTTGTTATTTGCATTAGCTTATGATATGTTTTGTAAAGAAAAGGGGTTAATATTTAGCGTGTGAATATGCATATATATATATATAGTGAGTTACGCATATATAATTTGTATTGATTTGATTGAACCATTTGTATTAAATTTATGTAAACTGAGTTGTGATTATCAGAAATGCCTCGGGGAAATCAAGTTTTAATGGCTTTCGTAAACATTCAACGAAACGTCTCGACTAATTAACTGAAACTTATTTTAGTGGTAGACCCAAAAAACTCTTTCATTACCATAAATAAAATATACCATATCTAGGCATTTTTTTGATAATAATTGAGAAGGTTGTTGCATAAGCTTGAGTGACCCTCAAGGTATTTGAATAATAAAAATATTACTACAGCATTAAAGTTAAATGCATTCATTCATTCATTTATTCATTCATAAAGAGACAATGACATTTAACAAATTTATAACAGCAAGCAAAAATTTGCATTATAATCGCGACAAGATGGTCAAGAAGATCTGCTGATATTCGTGCTGTGAAGTAAAGGGGGGGGGAAACGGAAATGAGTTGGCTAAGGTACCGTTTGTAGGCTTTCAAATCGCGAGTTCAATCAACTTTAACAGCTGCAAGAAGCTAATTAAAGTACAATACTTTTGGGTCTTTAAAGTTGCAAATCTTTGTTGGTGTAATTCTCTCTTTGTTTTAATTGATTTTGTCTAGTGAAAATTCTATGAAGACTTTCGCCAATCAACGAAAATCAAAACCAGATCAACAGCCCCAAACCCAAACAAGTCTTCAACTCATTCAAAAGATAGCACATCCCAGAGACTTTCTAGCGGAAACCAGAAGCTGACTTTGATTAATCGCAATAAATCAATTTTGGTTTGGCTTCGGCCAGTGGTGAGTGGTGTGTTGAAGATGATAATTTAAGAACACTTAAGAACCGAAAGTTAAAATTACAGAAAAATAATACCAAACTCTTACCTTTCGAATTGGGTTCGATTGGGTTCAGTTAATCCAAAACTATTGTTGTATAATCCCAAAATTTTAATGGATTGCTGCTTTTGAGAAATGTACAAGGCCGTTGTTGCACTTGTTTTTGTTGGTTTTCTGATTTTTATGGTTTATGGTTTATGTTTTATGGTTTTTGGTATTATGTTTTATGTTTTTTCTTCGCCCTTAACTTATCTTTTGCACTTCACATCACTTGCACATTTTTATGCGTAGCCGGAGGCGCGTACGTGCCGCATAATGCTAAATGCTTATATGTATGTATGTGTGTATGTGTATTTAGATATTATTCCGACTGGGGAACGCATCTGTTGCAGTTGCTGTTGGCAGGAAACAGGTGCAGCAAACAGCAGCAACACTGATTTGAAATGCACTGCAACTAAATCAAAGCAGATCTAAAAAAAACACTGCGTCCAGTCAAAGTTTATGCATTTGTCAACTTTTAGTTTATGTTGGTCTGCAAGCAGAGATAAGCTTTTAACAGATACTATTTAAGCAAGACGATAAAAGCGCAACACCGCCGAACTCTTTGCCACAACCGCACTCAACAATGTTTCGCAAACAACTGAAGTTACAATGCTGACAGTGTCGAGGGCTAGCCGGTGCGCTCTCTCTCTCTCTCTCTCGCAGATCGAGCTAACTTGTGAGCGCAACGAAAACAACAGGCGGCAAACTGTGTACTAAGAGCGCTAGCAACATTTGTTGCTACAGATAAAAAAATAATATATTGTGTTAGCACAAGCAAAGAAAAGCTGTTAGATTACAAATTATTCATACAAAATAGTTGAATAGAATTAAATATTATTCATTTATTTAATTAAATTTATATAGTTGCAGTATTTTTGTATGGAAATTATTAATTTCACGAAAATATTTCAGCTTTCAGCTCACTGTTATCATTTACTGTCGCTCTCGTTGTTTTGTGCTCGCTTGCTAGCTAGCATACTAGCGTGGGTGCATGCAAGTATTGGTGTCTGCTTCTTGCTCTCTCTCATTCCTGACCATTGTGTAGGTGTGCGTGTGTGGGTCGACTTTGAAGTTTTGTTGCCGAACTGTGGGCGCCGACGCTGTCTGGGCGAACCGTTTCCACTTGCTGCGCCGCTCACTTCTAGTAGGCAGCGTAACTGGTTCTCAATTCGAAGTTGCGTAGATTATGTGGGTTTTTGGCTTTTGGGATGGGTAAGAGCGAGAGAGAGTGAGTGTGCGCCGGATGGGCTTGAATATGTGAAGTGGAAGTGGCTGAAGCAACAAACGAAGCGGCAGATGCGCACTAACATTCACTAGCAACATGTTGCAATGGACGAACAAACAGAATTTCATTTAGAGTTTATAAAGCAATGTTGCAGCAACATTTACTTCACATAGATTTTCGAGTATTAACGGGCACAATCGGAACAACTATTAAAGTTATGACTATAAAGCACAAATGGCTCTGAACTTTGTTGCTTTATACAAAGAGACCGAAAATAAGATCAAATGTTTTTTTGCAGTCATCACATTTAGCCATGATTTATTTAACAAAACTCCAAAAAAAAACAACAAATACAAAAAAACTTAATTACCACAAAGTCAAAAAGCACATAGTAAAAAATAAAAAACATAAAAAACGAAAACAATATTTTTATGAAAGCGATAATATGTATGGCAAAGGAATAACAAAATAAATATTCAAATGGTATTCATATTAATTTTTTTGGGTACTGCTTTTTGAATATTTGTTAATTAAAGTGAAACAGCACTGAAAATGTTGATGGCATGCTCGACTAGAAGATGCTCTTTAGCAAAACATAAGAGTTAGGTTTGGAAATAAAATCAAATATTGAGTGTAAGCTAAATATTAAACATTTTACAAAAGATCAAGATCTATATATTTCAACTTTCTTGATCTTTTTTCATAATTTCGCTCTGATTTTGTTGTTTTTTAAGTTCAAGCTAATATTTGTAAATAATGAATAATTATGTTTAAGCTTGTTGAACTCTTTTTTCTATTTTTCTAGATTTAAAACATAATTACTGTGTGTTAACACAGCTGTACGAAGTTGTATGAATATTCTTAGCACTTGGAAGGGTAAACAGTTAAATATTTGTATAGAATGGGATCGTAGCACGCTTTTCACATGAGCGTGTGAAAAGCACACAATGAAAAGCTGAATCGCTGAATCGTTTTTCGTTGCACGTTGCACGTTGCATGTGGAGCGTTCAATGCACCATCAATTATAGCTTCTACTAATGTCTTACATATATTTAGACTTTATTCATATATATGTAGTATATTTAGTTTGTTGAGCTATGCCAGGAATGAGAATCCATGCATGCTCCAGTTACAGCTGCAAACCTAACAGCAACCAATTGTGTAATCGTCGACGCTTTTCAAGCCTAGCTCTTACACACTCTCCCTCTCTCTCACACACACACACACACACTGCCGCTGTCTCTGTCTTGGGGCCGGGTGCAAGTTGATGGGCATTGGTCAGCAGCTGCCGCAGCCAAAACATACGTGCTCCAAATGTAAACAAAAAACGCGACCAGACCAAGCAAGTCGAGAGCTTGCAGCATGCAGTGGCAATGGCAGTGGCAGGGGCATCTGCAGATGTGGCACCAAGTGTTGCACTTGTTACTGTATTTACGCGAGAGAGCTACAAGCATCTGCCTCTGCACCGGACTGTGGGGCAGTGGCAAGTAGCCACTTCTACCTCCCTACCCCTTCCACTTCCATCCCCCCCCTTACCATCCACCAATCGCTTGAGGGCACCCCTCTTATTTTTATAGTCCGCTGCGTACGTTTTTGCGTGCGCTGCACATTTCCTATAACTTTTCGCTGTGACTGTAACTCATAAAAAAAAGAAAACAAAACTGATATAAAAAACCAGAAGGAACAGCCAATTTAGTTACACCGATGATTGCATACCCTTCAAGACTAGAATCCAACTACATTAAGTATACCCTGAACTACTGTTGCGCACTCGATATTACCGATAAATAGAGTTGTGACAAAAAAAAAATCGATTTTCTAATAAACTTAAAGTTTTTCAGTTAGAAAAGTCTCGATTAAATTTATTCGAGTTAAGTAAATAATAAATAACAACAATCGATTGAAATTTTAACATCGTGTTTTATCGATTGTGACCTGTATCTGAACTTTAGATATTTGACGTGTTTGCTTTATAATTTTTGGTTCAAATTAAATAATTTTAATAATGAATTTCAGAAAAAAAGATTAAAAGAAATTGAATACATTTGCCGTTAATCAACAATTCTAATAATTTCACTTTCATTCGATTTTTTTTTCAAAAATAAATAAAATAATTGATTTTTTCAATGGGAGCAGCTTAGCAGTGATTATAATATAAAGCTTAATTTTGCTGAACATTAATAACGAATGTAGTTAATGCAATAGCAAAAGCAATAATACCCTTTGCTAGGGTATCACTAATAAAAACACCAACAAAACGGAGGCTTGCATCTTGCAAATGATGCTATCAATCAAGTTTTATGCTGCGGCACTTGCAAACGTACTTCGAGATACAATTGTATCTGGGCATGTGTGTATGTATGTATTTATAGCATAATTGAGTTGGCTGAGGCTTGTTCTACGATGCCAGAGGAGAATAGCTAAGTGGGCGCTTGTTGGAAGAACTTTACAGCCTTAGCCCCACAATACCATGAATAGACAAATAAAATGAATTGAGTTGAATTTATGTTCATTGTTCTGCATTGCACTCAAAACACCTCAATTGAAGATTACGTTACCAAGGAAAACAATGCTAAGCGATTGAGTGGAAAATTTGTGATTATATAAATCAAACATATATTATTGAGAAGAGGGTTGTATAGTTTTTAGTTACAGATGAAATAAATTAAATTGGCCAAAAAATGGAATTACTATATTTCAGTTAATATTACTTAATTTATCACCTTTACCTAATAGATCGCTTGAGGGCTGCTCTTGACCCCAACTTAATATTGCATCGAACTGTTCGATTCGAACAACATCAAGTGCAGCTTGAAGTTCAAGGGCTGGCAGCTGATTTCCATGCAGATGATGATGATATTGCTGATATCAGGACGTTGGTAAGCGTATCATAAACATGAACTTCCGATTGTGGCAAGTGCCACGAGCTGCTGCCATTAAGGTAAGAAAATAAAAAAAAAATATACAAAACTTAAGCAGCTGAGCGACAACAGCTTGAGCTGCTGTTACCCAAAGCAGGTGCCCCCAAAACAGCAACAACAACAACAACAAAAGCAACATCGTCTTGGCCATATCCGCTGTCATCGTCGGCTTTGTCCGGCCAAGCAGAAGGGCGTCAAAGTTTACTCCGACTCCAATTCCAACACCAACGCGAACATCAGCCGGGATTAGCAGCAGACAATATGTTGCCTTCATATCATCTGGCTTTAGGTTAGTTATCAGGTATCATACTATGCGCAGAGCCCATTTGTCTGCGAACTTTTGGCGTTTAACACAATAGAATTAGTCGAAAAGATTTTAATTTGCATGCGATCTTGGCTACTCAAAAATACTTCTTCAATTCTGGCAATTAATATTTTTATAGCTCCCACAGATTTCAGATGAAATGGCCTTGAAGTTAGCTACCTTGGATTGTTTGGCTGTCTGACACTTATAAATTACTTTTGACCCATTTTATTCGAAGATATGTGGAATGAAGAATACGATAGAATTAATCTGAAAGTCGAGGTAAATGGAACAGCATAAATAAATAAACATAAATTTAAATAATACAATACATTATACAATACAATGTTGGCCTGAGCAAAATAATCTTTCTCGAAAGATAATAACTAATAGAGCCACAATCAAATCGTTTGCGTATGAACAAAGCTTTTTAAAGCAAGGCAAGAAATAGAGTGTTAAGCTTCAATAAATGTTGAAACGATTTAATACATATATTTTTGCTTTGTTTGCCTTCTTTTTGATGTTTCTTTATTCTTGCTGCTGCTTGTCAGCATTTTCGGTATTTGGATGATATATTATTGCCAAGTGATTGATTAGGCGATATAAACATCTGAATTCAGCACTTTATTCAAGTTTCAGATCGTTGCCAAAGTAACAACTTTAAAACTTCACTTTCATGTTATTAACCTAAGCCGATTTGTTGCACCATTTTGCACTTTTCAATTAGCTACTATTGTATCTTACAAGTAACACACAACAAATCAGCATTTAATTCCAATTTACCTAAACTGGCATGTGAAGAACTAGCGACAAAGGGCGAAGGGGAACTTTGCTAGCCAGCTTTTAAAATAAATTGTCGCAATATTCGCAAAACCGCAAAAATGAAGAAAACTCTTTCTTTCTTAAAAGTTTTTATGCCAAATACCATTCAGCAAAAACTTAACCCTTAAAAGAAGTTGAAATCACTTTTTATTGCTGCAACAAAGCAGTCAATTAATAGAGGGCAAGTTCAAAAGATGTTGAACTTTAAAAAAAACCGAAAAATTTACAAACTGTTCAATTTTATGTGCTTTCCTTTAAGTTCGGTTTTTTATAGCTATATTTAAAAGCTTCTTAAAATAATTGGCAATGCAGCTAATCAGTACTATCAATACCTATTCCAAAGAGGTGGGAAAAGTCTGCTTGCAAAAGGGCAAGTACGGGGCGGCCGGGATGGGATAGTTTGATGCACATCTTTGGGGAAAATCGCCAGCAAATTTATCAACATTAGCTCTAACTGACATATTTCGACTAGGACCATTTCCATTCCAATTTTTCTGTTACTCAACAATTTGAAACATTTTGAGCTACCCTCGTCATGCTTTTAGCATTAGATAAGTATTTGACTGGCTTTTGTTGTGAAGCGGAGTTGAATTGCAGTCGCAATCATGTCTCGCTTTTCATTTAATTTCGATTTAAGTAGAAAACGAATGCAATTCGAAAACGATTTCAGAGCCATTTATGTTAATGTCCATTTAACCACAAATTGTGAAATGTTGCATGTAATTTGATTACAACATGCACTGTTCGTTGGACAGTTATCTTTGCTTAAATATATATGTATATTTATATCAACAATCAATGTTTATTTATGTATGTCAGCGGGTTGTCACAACTTCAAAAGTAACTGTACTTTACCACCTGCTGCTGTTTATAGGTAATATCATTTACAAAACATTTACACAAGCTTCTAGCTTGCACTGTTGCATTAACAAAATTTATATTCCGAATGCATAACACACAAATCACAAATCATCATGCTATCAATGAAATTTAAACGTCTAAATTATGCTAGGAAACAAAGACATGGGAACTTTCTTCTATTTGTTAACTGTGCGTATTGATGTTCGAAAAATAAATTTTATATTCTTATTAGCTTTATTGGCAGCTAGACATTTGCATGCACTTTAAGTATGAGAGTAAAATAAATTAAATAAACTAAAGTTTCATCTACAGATTTTTTTTAAACATAATATTTAAGTGCTCTATATTCAATATTGTTTATCAGCTTAATTTATCATTGAATGGAGTTCTAAAAATATAGCACAAAATACACTAATACACTAAATACATTTCAAGGCAATATAACTATTTAAATGCCTAGAAACAAGCTAAATATGCCATCAAGTTCATAACAATCGTGTCGAATTCTAAGCAATCACATGCTCCTTAGACTATCCGTATAAAATTCATTTGGTTCGATTTAAATCGAATACTTTTGTATGTTAAAACAAGTTACAAACGCTTTTGTTTGTCTCACAACAACTTGGGAGCAGCTGGAAAGATGATGTCGATTTGGAAATTTCAACTTGTTGTGTGCTGTGAGCCATGTTCAAAACAAACTTAAGTATTTGCTTTTTAAGTATTGTACTCTTTGAATTAGATCTATGCCTCCTGTTGCATGTAACTTATCTAATGCCTGTTGATGAGACTTCAACACAGAATAATAAAATTACAGTTCGTACCAAAGGACACAATCGTGGCGAAATTTGTATTGGTTGCGTTGAAGATGTGCTGGACATATCTGACCCACAGTCTCTGGAGGATGCTTATGTGTATGTTAGTATTTTATATATGCGTCAAAATTATCTAATTTGTATGTTTCTTCTTACAGGTAATGGACTAGTTTTACTGAAGCAAACTTTTAAATTTAATGTACCAAAAGAAGAAACGAGTTTCCTTCTCTTGAGCTCTATCAATAAAATATCCTAAAAAAAAGCGTGATATATTTAAAAAAATATTGTTTTAAACTTTCGCCACGAATCAATTTTACACTTACCATCTTAGAATAAGTTATATTTTCGTTACTGTTTTCGTATGAAGAATGGGAAGACTACAGCTATTTATATGCTGTGAGTAATCAAGATTCACAATGACAAAAAAAACACGTAGAGTTAATTTGATTTTGTCATTTAGGCCTTTGCACTTTACTTGGAGTTGCATTGAGCAATTTTGATTTGTTGAGGTGGTCAAAAAAATGGCAGGATAAGCAACAGAAAACTGACGGATCTTCGGATGTATTAAGACTTTCGCATCCAAATCCAATATCTCCTCAATTGGTTTTGATTCCAGTAATGGAAAATCAAAATTCAAATCTTAATATTAACCTTAAGCTTAATCTTAACCTTAATCCTGATCCTTCATCGTTCCTGCATCCGAACGACATTTATCTAAAATACCGTTATCCGTATTTCCTGTACCCACCTAACAGGGTCCCACACGATCCAATGTGGCCTACTGGAATGCATCCGCTTGAGTTTTATAGTTCTAAAAAAAACAACAAGAACCAAATACTGCCACAACTACGAAAATACCGCCAGGCTTTTGAGAATTGTCCCTGAGGGCACGAGTTGCAACCGTTTCAAAAAGGATCACAAATATAAGTCAATCAATAAAAATACATATAATAAACAAAAATTAAAATTTTTAATTTCCTCAATAACTTTCAATAAATGCTGTCGATCTTTACCAATACCAACTAGAAACTTATCAAGTTCAATGTATGTATATAAATTGTTGATAATGTACGGACCTGATATTTTGTCAGGACATATAGACAAAAACAATATACTTAAGGATTTTTACTTTTATTGTAATTCCAGAGTAAAATTAGCCGATATAACCAATTTAACTTTATAATCTGGCATCTGCATCAAATATTTTGGTGCCACGCGACACCACGCCTTCTTAAAAACGGAGATTCGTGTATCTTCACAGTTTTTTACGAGTGTCAAAAACGTGTCAAAAAAATGAGCAGAGTTGTTATATTGGTCAGAATCCTTTTGCTTCTTTGTATTTGTAAGTAAAAACAAGATATTTGAATTCAGAAGAACAATTTAATAATATCCGTTTTATCCAAATCAGGTCCTTGGGTTGCGTTTTGTGAATATCCCATTATATATATCCCATACTCAAGGAAGACGCAATAATATTGTTATTAATGTTTTGAAAGACAGCTCTGGTAAAATTTGTATTCATTGTCAGCATATAAAAGCGTCGCCAAAGTCATATTATTAACAATTGAATAAAAAATAATTTAATAAATAAAAAGATTTGCCAAAAAAAAAAATAAAGTTTGTTAAAATAAATTGAAAAACTTAGCCAAATGGCAGGTATTGGACACATTCATAGATTATGATAATATGATTAAGGAGGGATTAGACAAGGTGACACATATGAATTAAAACCAACCTGGCTTGACCAAAACATATAGGCCACGTTTACGGAAACAGTTCCCCAACTGTCCGGATCGAATGTGCATATTACGATATTAAGTTAAGAGTTACACAACCGACCACAGCAAATGCTCAATTACCTCGCTTGAACTAAGGGAGAGACTACAAAACTTAAGCTGCAAGTTGAGTTTGATTTATTCTAAGCGAAGAATTCAAGGAAAATGGTAGCATCCATGAATTATGTCTTTGTAATAAACTGTAAGTGAATCAATATTAAAAAATTAATCAAAACGAACGTCCTAACAATGTTAAACCTTAAGGTTTTTTGCTTGTGTTGGATGCGACTTACGGCGATATTCAGATTTCATCTAATCGTCAGCCAGAAAAGGGCTTAAGAGACATTTCCGTCAGTATAGGCGGCTCCAACTATGGACGTATTTGCATTGACTGTGAAAGTCAAATAAAGGTCGACGAAGATAGCGAAGAATCTAATGAAGACCGACATCATCATCCAAGTCTTCCATTAATTCGATTAATCCATAAGGGACTCCATAATGGATCAGTGGCCGCTAAGAAACAACATGCTTCCACTGTTTATAATCCGCCTGCATGGGGAGCTCTACAGCTTGAGCCAAAATGGCTATCTTTAAACCTTAAGCCAAGTGCACGTCAATTACCTCCGTCTTCGGAACAACGTGAAACTCTGGGTAAGAGAAATAATTCATTCTTATCGGGCTCACCTGCTCCAAGCTCTGACGGCGCTCCGGCGCAACCACGTGCTTCCGAAGAACCGACACCGCTTTCATCCGTACAAATGAGACAAGCAAAAACTGAACCGACACCGTTTGTTGGAACTGGAAGATGGTTGAGACAAGCAAAAAATGAATCAAATGATAAATTTGCTGCATTGCTGCGTAGATCCCAAGATCTTCAACCTGCTAAATTTAAAACAGAACCAGAATCACCTCATGATGTGGCTAAACCTACAAAATAATGTGGCATTTCTTTTTTGCTTGCGACAGATTTTTTCAATGGTAAATAATAAATAATTTCCTAGCATAATTTATTGCACTTTTATTAAAATATTTGATAATTTCAATGGTGCCGTTAGGTGTTTTCTTTATCAGAAAATAAAAATTTAAGTCCAACCGTTCATGAATTACTAAAAATTTGGTAAAACACTGAGCAAGAAATAATTCTAATAGCAATTGAGTTTTCTTAACTTAAGTTTTGTTTGATAAACCCTCGGCAAACTAGTAACAGAAACGCAATAAAAGCATATCAGTTTAAGGTAGCAAGTGTTTCAATTGATTTTATTGCATCAAAACGAATCGAAAAAGTTCATTAAAAGCTGTAGTATATAAAGTGACAAGTGAACAGTTTTGTGATCATTTGATGCCCCAGTTCGAACATGAAGCTTTTGTTGTTGGTGCTAGGTTGTTTGGGTGAGTGTCAACTATTTGGTAATAATTTTTAATGATAATTTGCACAATTTCTTTTCGTCACGAAGCACTGCTGAACAGCTTATTCTATGATGGTAGTCAAGTATTGAGTTCGCCCTTAGTCTTTAATCCTACTAAGGAGCCATGGAACCATGTGGACGATGCAACGACGCATAAGAATCCGTTTAGGATTTCAGAGGATATTTGAATGGCTTAAGCCTGACATAATCATGAAGTATTTGAAAGTATTTAAGTCGAATAAAGAATTAAATTTAAATATTTAAAATGAAAAATTCGTTGTTAATGAAGTTTTTTTTTTTTATTACATTAGATTACTTATACAATCTATCTAATTACATTAGAGTACTAGCTACCTAGGCCTACGACTCTTGTTAATGAAGTTATTTATTTCGCATGTTTTAATTTTGATCTTTTTTTTTCAACTTTTATCTGTTTAGATTAGGTACAATTACTAGTATGTTAAGGGAACAATATAGCTGGGTTTCCAGTTCAAGAAAAAAAAAATAGTATGGCCATGATTTGATTTTTCTTATAGTTTTGAATCTTTATATTTTCTTTTAATTATTTTTAAAGGCTACGATCTTCCCGAAAGTGTTGTACACGTTCTGCACTTTAAGGAAATATGAGCTTTCGGGCGTTTTGTCTAAAAAATTATTCTTTTCTCATTTGCATTAAATTTACAGTTTTACAATTTTTATTTACCAATACCTGAAAGATTCTTTCACAATAAAAACCAGAAGTGTGCAACCGAATCAACAATGCCTCTGAACTTGATTATAATTGAACGAAATGGTAATTACATTAAAGTAAAGCATAGCCAAATGCACGGCCATTAAGTGTTGATCTTATCACAATCATGAAGTACAATTAAAAATTAATTGATTATTGCCACATGAAGTAGATACATTTGTGGGAAAACCAGCACTATAAAAGCAAGCTGCCACCATGTCATATTCAGGCAAAGGAACATGAAACTTCAAACAGTAATTCTATTTGCATGTGGTAAAGTAGCAAAAGACTTTCGTCCAAATGTTTTATAAACTAAATACAGTCTCGATGATTCTTATAGTGGCGACACTGGCCCTGCTGCACAGCGTCTACGGCACACCCTTACCTTCGCCCGTAGCAAAGGCAGCACCAAGTCCAGTGCCGGTGGCCATCTCGGATCCAACAACCGAAGAGCGTCCATTGCTCAAGTTCAGCAAGTTGGGGGATAGTACATCTTTACCTGTTTCCAATAATGATTCTGGATTTGTTGGACTCTCGGCTAATGCAGATGCCAAGCCCATTTCACCAGCTCCCCTCGAGCCAGCAGTGCAGCTGGATGATGAGTCGCGTTCTCTGGACGACATCGTACCCGATGCTCCTGTTAATCCAGCGCAATCTTACCCTCAAACTTAATTAAATGCACACACAAACACACACACACACACACAAGTATATCTAAACATATATATATTATGCATTCCTAACAGCATGGGCAATTAATAAATTGTATATTGGAAAAGGCATTTAACAATGGGATTTGAAATTGTTTGCTGCTACACTGGGTTACAGTTGTATCCGTTGAAAGCCACCTAAAAACCTGGCTGGCATCTAACTTAATTCATAAATAGGTACAAAGTAACTGTCTACTGGGGCATGGCAGTCACATGATATCCGCACTGGCCGAGACAGGCCAAGCGACCGATCGACCGGATTTTAATATACAAGCAGAAAGAAAAGTTAAGCATCGACAAGCCGAAGACTAAATACACTATTTTACATTCAACAAAACATATTCAAAAGATGTTTTTTATTCACAGGAAAAATGTTATACATATACTATTGTGATTCACAAGCATTAAATGTTGGAGCCGTGCATTTTAAATAAATTAAATCTATAATATTTTTGGATATTATTTAAATTTATAACAATTATTTCATTGTGGCTAAAATACTTTAATTAATAATTTTAAAAATAATAATAAAATGTATCTAGTTAAAATTTTTTAAAGAATGTTAGGTACTTGTTAGCTCGAATCAAATAATTTAATTATTTGAGTACACTTAAACTGATTTTTTCTTGACTAAGGTGGGTCAAAAAAAGTTATCCATCAATACTTAACTAACTGTCTTTAACATAAAATTTTGTACATGATTAAGAACATATTAAGTAAATGTGTTACCTTATGAATACTTAAAAATCTATATTGCCCCCTCACAAGGGTATTAAAATTCAAAGGCAACGCAAAGCGACAGAGAAGAAGAGTAAAAAAAATCACTTACAAAGAGGAAGCGACTGCTACAACAAGTTTTATCAATGAAGTTACGCATCGGTGTAAAGTTGACGACAAAAAAAAAAAACAATGCTGGCATCCAAACCGAACAACAATCAACCACAAGACAATGTCGATGCGTCGACCGACGACGGAAGCGGGAGCGGAGCATAGACCACATAAAGCCACAAAAAAATTCATTGATCAATGGCATGTGGATGGCGTTGATGTGTAAGGGAGGGGAGGGGGGTGATGGGGGTCTCTGTGTATCTGGTCTGGGTCTGGGTTTGAGCTCATCCGTTCGCAGGGCATCATTATAGATGTGATTTAAACACGTTCGGCAAATAAAAGACGATTTGATTTTCTCTCTCTTTCCAACAGTGATCGTTACATGCAAACATCAATAAGATAAGATTATTATGTATTGTCATTCTTAAGTATCAATTTGCATGTAAACACATCGTGAGTAACTGATTGACTGACAAATTGTCAATGCGTAATGAATGAATTTCAATACGAAAAGGCATTGATATGCCAATCTGGCGGACTATGAGACTATTTGTAAGCAAATCAATGTATCTATATGGATGATATGAATGGTTTAAGAATAAACATAAATACGCATTCATAACTCAAATTTTATGTTTTGTTCAAAAGCTTTTGTTTCAGATACATAAAGGAGCTGCTTAAACAATTTATAAAGCTTTATTTATATAAAGGGTAAACAACATGGGATCATTTAAACACATCGCCCACATATTTATAAATCGTAATTGCATCAATTGCAATTATGAGACCGCCAATTAGAGCTCGATATTATTTGTGACCAACTAATTGCGCAATGCGAGCCGCAAATATGTTTTATATATTTGATTAACCGACAAATTAAGGGGAAAATAACATCTATACAATAATGTCGATACAAATTTCAAGTCGTTTGCAATAACAATTGTTTGTCAAAAACACATAAAAACAAGTGGAAACGTTGCAGTCGGACGCAAACCGACTGCGATATACTCGATACCTGTTTAAAAACGGGTAAGAAGAGGTCTGATTGCGAAGGGGGAGTCCACCAGCTATCTTCCTACCCAATTTGTTGACTTTAGCTCAAAAACTGTGCAAGACAAACTTTTACGTTTTTTTATCTTCTTACCGAATGGACAGACGAACAGAAACAATTCCGGACATTGCACATACCCAAAATACTCTTTGCCTTCGATATCGAGTATAAATTTAAAAAAAAAAAAAATCAAACGAAGCGTAATTTAAACAAAAATAAAACTGTTTAAATGTATTTCCCGAAAATTATTGATAACTTATTTGCCCAAAAAACAATTCGTTTAATGATAATGGAGACCAAAGCAAAATATAAATAACACATATGTATACTAAAACAGATTAACACGAATGAAACGCTCTTCGAGAACTATTCATATATATAATATTCATAGTTATTAAAATTTCGAATTATTGCTTCTGCTGTTTTTAAAAACAAAAAAAATCTAGACAGGGTATCACATTCAGCCAGTTGGCTGTGCATTAATTTATAATTATTTTTGGGCTACCATCGAAAAGTTAATCATCATATGGGCCACTTGGTCTGGCGCCCAAAAGTCGTTGCTCAGCTCATATATGAATTATTAGAATTATAAAACTGTTTTTGTGGGTGGCTTTTTGGAACACCAAGAACTTTTAATACACTTGCATTTTGAGAGAAAAAATCATATAATAAATATTATTTAAAATAGATATCGAAAACTGTTATTTAAGATTATGTTATCGATATAGATCGATACAATCGACTGCTCAAAAAGCTATAACTGACTATAACTATATGTACCATACATTTTTAAAATATTTTTATACTAAATATATCAAGTACTATTATTTCGGACAGAGTATTTGGAGACATGAATCACATTTTATGGTCTGGTGAAACAAATGAAAAGGGGAAAATTTGTCAACTGATGCGGGTAGCAGCTTTTAAGTGGCTCTGGTGCTGAAAGTTGCATAAAGCTCTCTAGACAACTTGCAGCCAGGCCGAGCCATTTCGAGTCATTAGAGCTAATCATGAATCGTGAATGCAGCTATGATCAATGCGGCTTGGCGCCGTAAATCAATTTGAACTCACACTTTCATGTTTTCACTTTCAATTCGATTCAATTGATTGAAAAATTAACAGGGGAGGTGTCTTTGTGCGATTGAAACCGCAAAAATGGCAAACACAGCAAAACAACAATTATTGTACAATGGCGCATCGCAATTGTTAAATAAATGGCTTTAAACTAGAAAGAAAACGAAAAAGAAAACGTGAAAAGCGCCAATGCGAAACCGCAAAAAAACAAAAATTGAGAAACACAGTCGACAGGCGTGAGATCAATGAACATAGCCCAAATAATCAGATTGATAGAAGGCCTCAGGTTCAGCACAAGAAGTGACAGCTGAATCCACCAGAAGAAAGCCAAGCACACAACTTGATAGATACTGCCAGTGATGGCATGTTTTGAGGAGGAAAGCGCAGAGCAACAAGGGGAAATAATTATCGTATAAAAAAAATGTAATAATTTTTAAGTAGATATTTTGGATAGTTAGTAAGTATAGAATTATTCCAAACGGAAAAGATTTTTTACGACAATTTTATATTAAAATATATAAGTACATTAAAATTAATTTATTATTTTGAAAATAAAAATGCAAATCTGGCATCACTTCGGACTGAAAAGGATACAGATGGACCGAGGACTCAGCTTAATCGCAATTTCACGCTCCCGTGATTTTTAAATCGTGATTTGCGACTCACTGCTCGCCATTGTTTAAACAATTAAAGTTGACCAACTTGTTGTATGGATTTTAAAGGGGCCAGGCGATGCGGAAACTCACGCACATTGTGCGGAGATCGATAGGGTTTCGAGCTACGCGACCAGCAGCTTAATCAGATAACTGATATGCTCTTGACTTAGTTTCAATTTAGGTTCGAGTGAAACTAATTAATTGAATGAAAACTGCAATGACAAGTCAAGATAACAAAGAAGCTCTACCGAATTAGGTCAGTCGAAAGATTAAAGTAAAAAGTTTGATTGAGCTCCAAGTCTCTGCTGGCATTTCTTATAATGTATTCAACTTCATTCATAAACATGATTTTAGTAAGCTTTTAACCAAAAATTACAGCGCATAAAATATAATTATAATCAGCTTAAATTAAATCGCATGACATTTAATTAACTTTGGCTATAATTCAATTGGGTTTAATCTACACACAATCGCCACTTTTAATTTGCATTAAGTGCAAAGTAAAAAATGTAATTTAAATAATTACAAATGCCTGACGGATTGATAGATTTTTAAAATAAACTATCAAAAAGTTACTAACTTAATTTGGTTGCATACGTCGGCATTCCACAAAAGTTTCTATTGATTGGACGTGAGCGGATAATAATGATTGATAATCAGCGTCAAATGACCAATTAATTGATTGAAAATTCATCAAGAATGGTCATTAAATACAGATTTCTGCCAAATAGAATTCTCAATTGGAATGCTGTGCCTGTGTTTATGCCAGTGTGTGGTCGAATAGTTAACAATAATTGAAAATTGCTAGCCATCCAATTAATTGCAAAACGATTGCAATTCACTTTCATCCTATTAACTCAAATACGCATGCTGCCAACCGCACACACAAATTGCATTTAGACATCTTTAGATTAGACTTTAGACAAACCATAAAGCAATCGAACCTAACTAAAATACTTTATTGCTAAATATCTGCAAGGTATTATATTAATTAGTTTGCGGACGTGTCAGTTGCAACGCTTGGAACGTTTAGGCATCCAAGAGTATTTCAACTTACAAAATATAACTAATTGCTTAAAATGCATATACATGTATGTGAAGAAGTCTTTTTTTAACCTGATACCGAAATTTAAGAGCATAAAGATGATCAAAAGATAGCTACTGGAGTCCCTTAAAAATCGGAATCAAACATTTTGGTGCCATGCCCACCTTTCGCCACCCTCATATTCACTAATGTCTTTTACAGCCTTTTCCCAAGAGCTTCCAAGTTGGGTGGGAAGATATCTAGTGGCATTCCCCAAAGATATGCATCAATAATTTGGATGACACGTCCACCCCTGCCGTCTGCCTTTTAAGTTCGAAAATCCCCATAGTCACAAATTTGGTAGAAAGTTCGCTGGCGATATCCCCCAAGGATCTGCATCAAATTTTTAAACGCCGCACCCACCTCTGGTGCACTTTAATCTTTCTTTAAAAGCAGACTTCTTACCAAAAATATCAAATATATTAAAAATATTTCATTTGATTTTTTGTTGTATTCTTAAGGTTCATACTAAAGTGTTATTTCCTTTTACTTGAAGCAAAACAATCCGTATCATTTTCGTAACATATGGTTGAGAGAACTAGTGTCAAGAAGATGCACAAGAGCATCTAGTACATGCTGGTTTTCATAGGCAGCCTGGCCAAGTGAACACTGTACAGGTAGCCAACTAAAGTGCACAGCACCTGGCACAGGCCTCTTCTGGCCGGCACTTCAGTGCTGAGTGGCAACAACTTGGCCAACACTCGGCTAGTGCACTTTCCAATGACTTTTTGAATCGATTTCGATGACAAAAGAAATTAAATCGCATTCGTTGCGCCGCAGGACAGGAAACGGAAACGAACAACAAAATGCGTTACGTCCTTTAAAAAGACAAAAAAAAAAAAAAGATATTGTATATAGTACATTGAGGGTATATATGTACATAGATATATCGTGCGGCGTCCTTAAATCGCCTGAAGTGAGATTTTGTGAATGGATATCTGGCAAATTGCTCACACTTTTCGGCCCATTGATGGAAAATAAATGTTCATTCATTGTTTTGCTATTTAAAAACATTTCAACTCAAGCTGAGTTCCTTTGACTTAAGCGGCGTACTAGTGACAGCTGCTTTAACTCAGAGTCTATTTGACATGTGCAAACACTAAGATACTCGCTTAGATACACATACACATGTACATAAATAGATTGATTGAAAGATAGATGAATGGTTGATTGTTTACTTTCATGTTTCATATATTGTTATTATTATGTTGCCCTTGCTTGAGCCTTGGCCTCGAGTGTTTGTATTGAGCTTTGCCCAGATAATTTGACATGGCGAACAAACAATACATTGGAAAAATGCTCTCTTTAAAGGCATTGTTAAGAAATATAAATATTAGTATATGTACGAAGACTAAGGTATGGTTAAGATTTGAATACAAAATGAAAAAATGTAAATGATTTAAAATACAATATAAACCCCATTTGCCAAATTTACTACCAGACCACGTAATTGTTTAATTTTCTGCTCGAAATGGTGTCTTTATTAAATATTTAACAGACAAATATTAAATAAACCCATCTGCTTAGCTGCAGGCGGAAGTTTGAATTATTGCCCCGATAAGATTTTGTTATCAGTTGTCGACTTTATCAAGTTATATTGACAAACGCACGCATTGCACATAAAGCTGATGCATGAATCTGTATTCGATTCACACACACACAAAGGCAGCGATTTTGCAACGCCTTGTGTCTTTAAGAGGCAAGAGTAAACTTCCTGTGGCAGAAAAGGGTTCTATTTAAAAAAAAACACACGCAGCTGTTGCAAAAACCCCATAACACTTTTCTACTTATTGTATTTATTTGTCTTTTTGTATCTATGTATCTATTTGTGTATCAAGTAAAAGCCGTTTATGCTGTCTGACTGACTGATTATTGGGTGATTACCTAAACGATAAGGGACGGAAAACTGAAGCTTCCATTTATGATTTGTAAGTGCGGAAAAATGGTTATCACAAGCTTGATGGCTTTTTGAATGACTAGCAAAAACTAAAAGCGACTTATAAAAAAATAGAGCATAAATTTAATATCCATACTTAAAGCAAAAAAAAATTTTATTGTCTAATTATTCAATTTAAGCTACAACCAACTACTAAAGCACGACTCGAGTAAACTTATGCTTTGGCAAAATTTGTTAAGTATTGTGGGTTCGACCTTATAAAATCGCACATAAAACAATATTAAATCGTCCCGCCCGTCCGACCGAAGGGTGCACCGCGAACATAACAGATGACACATGACTAAGTTTTAAAGATAGCAAGAAGGCGTAGCAAGGTAAGATCGTTATTGATTGTTCATCTGAAAAGGGTTAAAAATAGCATAGTAATAAAAACTAGTTTCAAAAGAATTAGATAGAAAATGTATAGTATTTCTGATCGGAAGTGCAAAACTAATTTCTTTGATTAATTTAAAAGAATATTTTTTACATTTGTCACCTTGAACGATTTAACTAAACAGGATACGGAATTAAACATTTTCATGAAACATTTTACATTCAATCGCAGAGTAGTTTTTATCCCTTGGTCTTATTTTAAGCAACAAGGGTAAAACACTTTTACAACTTGATTGTGTTTAAAGCTCAAAATAAAAAACATTTTTAAGAATTGTGTCGTCCAGTATTTGATAGAACTTTTATCTGAAAACTCTTCCACATCACATTCATCGTTAGATTATAGAAAATACTGTCCGATTAATTGCGACATAAGCAAAAAGATTCAAGAGATCAAACTTTTTGTTTTCCTTAGGCGGCAACATTCCTGAATCAGGGAAAATTACTCAAATGCTATGAAGCTAATAAAATCTGATGCACAAAAATGTCGAGCACATATAATGCTTGTCATAAATAACACATTGGGTAGTTTCGAAAAAAACTGAAAGTATGCATAAATTTGTCAAACGAGACGGTTACCAGCGGCGCGGAGCAGCGAGACGTCTGAGTTCGGGTCTGGTGCTCATTTGGGCAGGCTTGAAATGCGACACTTTTGGCCTAAACGATTTCCAGTTAACCCAGAGACTCAAACACAAATTAGAGCAACATTAGGTAGACGGCGGCATTAAAGGTTGCGGCAAAGAGGCGCCCAGCGAACAGGCAGCTATTTATTAGGGCTCGCATAATTCCAAAAATATGTAAGGTTATTATTTACAAGTTAGCTAAAGGGCTAACAAAATTTGTAACATAGAGTGGAACAGAGAAAACATTGCGTCAATTAGGCGCCCAGTAAACAAAGAGTTATCAAGAATTTAATTTTGCCAAAAAAAGGAAAACAGATATGAAAGTATTGAAATATTGATTCTCGAATAACAGATTGCACATTTCCGTTTAGTTACGACATTGGTTATGGCTCTTCGCCTAAGAGTTAAAAAACAACATGATGATGATGAGGATGATTTTATCAATTCAAATTCCCACACACTAATAACAAATAGTTTCGTTTCTCATTTTAATTACATTATTATTGCGATGCATTTGGGCTGCGTCTCGCTGCTTTTCACTGGAATATGTACATGGTTTCATTTACATTTTCACATCCCACTCACATCTTCCCATCATCATCATCATAATCATCATCATCCCATCCCAATCGCATGTGTGTTATTATGATTTTCAACGGTTCGCAGTGCGGGCCCAAAACAACACACGCTTTCATTTGCGTTTGGAAAATGACCCACTTCCGGATTAACATGCTTCGCTGGGACGGACAATAACTTTAAATGTCACTACTGGTACACTATTGTCATCGCTGTTGGTTGGGTGGCAACGCATATAAATACTCTAATAATTTCCATATGAGTCAAAAGAGTGCATTTATTATTATCGATTTTGTAACAGTCAAAAAACAGATAGAAATAAAAATATTTTTAAATCAATAATATTGAATGTAACTTTCCAGAAACATTCCTTCAAACTTAATGGTAATCACTAAGGATTCACTAGTATAATATATTAATTATTTCTTAATAATTGAATTATTAGTAAACAAGAACAACAACCTATTGCTATAAAGTTATAAGCTGTTTGCTGTACATAAAGACAACCGTTTATAAGAGCTTAAGAGTATTCCAACTTTGTCATATAATTCTCAATCCAATTCAATGGATCGCAAAAAGCACTAGAGACCAGGAACTAAACACTTTATAGAGCTAGAGCTATGTTTGAGGTTAGAGCTAGGGAGGTTAGGGAGCTGTTTGCTAGGGTTTTTGGGGAGCTAATGATGGAGTCGCTCTTGGCTTGGGCCAGACTGAACATCCGCTGCGTGCTGGACAGCCCAGCTCAGCACAGTGCATAATTGTTGCATGTTTGTTGCACTTAATTATAATTTATTTGCCATGCCATAGAATTGAGATAAACAAAGAACGGAAGCAAATATTTTTCCGGTGGAAGCAGCATCACAGGGAAATATTTACAGGCAAAACAAAAAAACAAACAGAACAGCTAAAGAGTGGAGCGCGCATTGATTGATTGGGCAGGGCCCGCGACTTGCGACTTCCAACAACTACTGAAGATGGCCAGAGAGCATTTAACTGAATGCCAATTGACTGAAAGCTTCTGTTGAAAATTGTTGCAGTTGGCACGCACTTTGTCGGCGTCTGGCAAAGCGATCGACCAGCAATCGGGCAAAGATCAATCATCTCAAAAGGCGCAAACAGCAGCTAAAAGCTAATTGCCAGCTTCTACGCGCAAAAATGCCGAATGCAATAAAGATGCGCAAAGAACGCGACCGGCGAAAGGAAACTGCACTTCCTATGGGCCGAAAAAAGCAACAAGAAAAAAAACCCTAACACCTGAGGCTCTCTTCCAATGTACTAGCATCAATCAGCAGGTCAACCAATAGCTAAGGGGCTCCACTAAAGATAAAGGTGAGGGCCACAGATGCGGGTGTGGCTTCAGTTTTCACACTCAGCCCCTAATCTAATTATGTGAATGCTGTCTATACACGCACACATGCACACACGCACGCACACATGCACACTATAGTGTGATTATAATCACAGACAGTTAATTAGCTTGCAGCAGCATTCGAGACCATCCAGAAATCAAAGCGGAAATTGTTTATTAAACAAATCAAGCACTGGGCTTAGTATACAATTCAACAACTTACATATGTTTGTACACATAAATACACACACACACGGACGCGCGCACAAATAGTAGTAGAGTGTGGATAATGTTGTTTTAATTGGCTTTTGGTATTTTGGTCTCAATATAGTATGAGTTAATAACGCTACAGTGTTCAATAAATAATTGAGAATCGATTACATAATAGGCTTTGTTGAATGGGAAATTCAACTAGCTTTTAAATAGTATGGTTGGTTTTTTTTTGAGATGCGTAATCCTAAAGGTGAATTTATTTCATTATACGTTATTGTTATTAAATATTTTTTCTAGAGAAATCAAGTATTATTTGTGTAAGACCAACAAAGTTATTAATTATTATGAAATAGTATAAATAAATAAAGGCATCGTAAGAGCTTTTCAAGTTGATTTTTAAGCCTTGCAAAGAATTTTTCTGAGAAAACAAAATATCTTTTAGACATAGTAAAGATTAGTGAAAAGTTTGCAATAAATATATTACATAGTACATTTCTAGATTGTACAATATTTATCAATATACACATACACCCAAACCCAACATGTGCCAAAAATTAAATCGAAATTTAATTTTATGCCTGTACGTTCATATTTAGCTAATTAAGCAGATTCGCTCATTAATTATGGACACGATGTGCACAGTTCACACATTAAACAAGTCTATGTGGGAGTTTGGTGACTACTCCTCCAAGCTCCGAGCATTGTCTCCCAATGTGGATTTCTAATTTAAACAAAAGTTGCGCATGAAAAGTGAAACTGCAGTTGCACGATGTGAAAACCAAAATCAACATCAAAATGAACGAAAATTGTCAACATCCGTTGCACAGGCACTTCAAAGCCACAAAACCAGATTAACAATAAACATAAAAGAACTCCCACACACAGCATACAAAAATAATAAAACTATTAACTATAAAAAAATACTATAAAAATTTAAATTATGCAAATAATGTTTTGCGCCTGCGCACGCGCCAAGAAGCCGCCCCAACAAACTGTGGGCGTTGCAGGAGGAACGGGGGCGGTTGCGGGGGCTGGGATCGCAGTTAAGCTTGACCAGAGCCAAAAATGCGGACAGCAAGTGGGAGTTTGTGCGGGTAGGTGTTGTTGGGTTAATTGATAAAAAAAAAAAAAGATATACCATACACAAGAGTGCTCTAGTTGAGAAAGTGCAAGACTTGAACATACTCTGCAGGTAATTCTTACATACATTCATAGAAATTTACATTTAATATTAGAAAATCAAATTTTAATAATCGAATAGCATCGCATTTTTAACAATGAATGTGCTTCTACTATTTTACAATAAATATTAAATTAAATTATAAAAGAGAAATTTGTTGATTATAATACAACGATATGAATATGTTCAGACAAAGGTTTTCGTATGGCTGACGAATAGAAGTGAATCTGGAGAGATGAACATCATGAAGATCGATATTAATCGATATAAATATAATAAGAAAAGTGGTTGAGAAACAAATAAACTGGATCCGCAATTTGGCTGCTGATCAAGAAAATGTATTCGAACACCCTTTGTATTAGTATCAACAATGTCAGGATACCCCATTAGCACGATTTGTATTGGGTGCAAGGTATAATACAAATTCTGCAGAACTAAGTGTCAAATACATAAATGAATTTTGCGTGGTGTCTGGGCTGATATTTAACGTTTAAATTTGACTACCAGTCAAACAAATGCCGCAAATGGTAACCACATCACATTTCGAAGCAGTAGCTTGGGCGGTTAGCTGTAATCAGTGCTAAGAGGTATGTAATCTGTGTTTGAGGTACGAGTTAATTCGATTTGCCCGTAGAAGGTAATCGGCTTGTAAATTGCTTTGTTTATGGGTTTTTAAAATTCAATTTAGCACAGATGCGAGCCCATACTGAAATATTAACTGGCCAGACAGAAATACTAACAATAATCATTATTGTAATGGTAATGATGATGATGATGACGATAGCGAAAAATAAAAATATAACGATAAACTTTCTTTGGCGCGACTAATCAACAGCAGCAGCAGCACCCACTATCGTTATATCACATTTGAGCATATCAACTCAAGATCAACTTCCCTTTTTTGTTTTTGTTTTTTGTTTTTTTGTCGGTTTAAATTCAGCGAAAGTTATCAACAACTCATTACAACCAGCAATCAACAACTCGGTTCAGTTTCTCTCTATCTCTATGTATGTTGGTGCTTGGGTAATTTCAAACGCCGAAACAATGACACATAAATCGCTAGGAGCAAAAATATATATCAAGCGTAACGGCAAAATTGTTCAGAGTCATTCACATATCATGTGCTTATGTAAAACTCCCCTCGCACTCGCCGCACTTGGTGGCATGTGGAAAACTTAAAAGGTTATTGCAAATTGCCTGGCAATAGAAAGCAAGACAACAAGTTGCACAGTTTCCCTTTCCTCTCGTTTTCTATGATTTTCTATGTTTTTGCGTCTTTGTCCTATTGAATTACTTGCTCGTAATGTGAGAAAAATAATTGCAACGTTGACACAATTGTGAGAGATTTTGTGAGAGAAGCTCACAATGGAAGCGAGAAGTTGACAAATTTCCAAATTTCTGTCTGCCCAAAAACATAAAATACATATAAATCAAATCAAATGCATATGGAATGAAGTTTTAAAATAATAAATTTACCACACTTCAAATATATAATTGTTGAAAAAATTGCAGGCTTTTAAACTCATAAAAACTATGTAAATAAATATATTTTGAAGTAGAGAACATTATTTTTATTATTTCATTTATTTTCTTCTTTTCAATGAACATTTTTTGGAAAAAGCATTCAACAAATATTAATGTTAGTTAGAATTGGATTCGGTTTGAAGTTGACATTTACTAGATTCAAATACGTTCGTGTCTTTTATTAATCGTGTCTATCAGCATAGGCGTCTTAAGAAAAAGATACTCGCCCACGAACAAGCGTGAGATAATCGGAGCTTTAAGACAATAACACTTAACATTGATGTAGTAGGTCGACGTCTCGTTTGCTGCGCTGCGCTGCTAAACGTCATCAATTTTTGTGCCATTTATGGCACGACAATTCCAACATATGGCAAGAGAAATATAAAAATAAATCATCTTTTGTTTTTATGAGACACAAGAACACTAAAAAAAAGCCCGCACAAATGACGACGTTGATGATAATATAAGCTGCTGCTGTTTTTCTTTTCTTCTGTTGCTTTTGATATTGTTACAGTTTTAGGGCAACATCTGGTGCGAAACTGATATGCGTATACATGTATGTATATACTTATAAATATGGTTGCATTAAGTCTTGGCCAAGTTATGGTCCACTTTGGCAGCTAATTAATGAGAAGCCCCTAAACGTTGGCGCGTGGCAGGTTTCTATTTTTTGTTTGTGTTTCAACACGTTTTTACGTCAACTGCATATTGTTTGTGGTTTGGCATGTTGGAGATTGTTTGTTGCATTACTTCAAGTGGGTTTGGCAGTTTGTTATTGACCCCGAAAAACATTTCGAGCGTTGGTTGCTTGCAAACAACTAATCAGAAACTCATTCATTCAGTTAACGCCAACCGATGTATAGTTTCAGTAAACCATTGATAAAACTGCTTGTGAATGGAGCTTGTTTCTGGCTTGTAAACTTCTCCTAAAGGTGTTTATGACTTGAAATTATTCTGTACTTACATATGAAAAGAAAACCAACCGAGCTGAAGCTTTAAAAAAATATTAATTGGACAATTTGCTTAGAAGAAAACTTCTATCAAAATGTTTAAAGTAATCAGAAAAGAATTAAGCGAAAGTAAAATGTCATAAAAAAAAGTTCACTTCATCATATCAAATCTGCTATTATCTGTGCTGATGAATATCAAATGGAATATCGATTTGATTACACTTCAAATTCAATTAATATCAAATCGTTTAGCTGTGCAAACTTGAAACTAACCACGCTTTGGGGCCATTTCATTATTTTTTTGAACCCTCATAAATAATTACCAAAATGAAAGACTGAATGACTGATTTGGCTCACCCGAAACAAGGCCAACAATTGCACCAGCGGCCGCAATGCAAAAGTTTTGTAGTAGCCAACAGAAGCCGATTTTACTCAGTTCCTAGCCATAAGTAATTTATATTTCCCACAAGGTATGATAAACTTTGATTGATAGTAAATGTGCACAAAAATTGAGAATTGAGTTTAATTATTTGATTTAAGTTAAATAAATTTTAAAGAACAAGTACGAAACACATACTAAAAAACAACAAACAAAAATTCAATACAAAGCAGATAAATAAATAACATTTATTTAAACAAATATATATTTTATTTATTAATTTCTTTTAAAAGTAAAAATAAATCAATATAAAGTGGCCTTAGAGACAAGTATTAAATATTTTATTAAATATGTAAATAAAATATGTACATAAAATATAAGCTTTTACAAAGGAAGTGTTTAAAAGCATACAAATAAAAAGATATAAAAATATTTGGAGTACTTGTATCAATAATTTAATAAAGTACATCGCTTATCAATTTTCTTTGTATTTTAAGACGTTAAAGAAAAAATAAGTAAAACATATCCTGTTTAAAATAATCATATTTTTAACTCTGAACGAATATTTACAAACATCTTCCCACACAAGCATCCAACCAATCTCAGAAAATTGACCCGATTTCACAAGATATTGATGATTTTTTGAAAACGAACCAACCTTTTGTTTATTGAATGGGTTGTTTTTTAAAGACACAATAGTTTAAAAAAAATACACATGGTGTTAGACCTAATAAGTTTGTGTTTGTAGGGCAACTCTTAGTCGAGCTTTCCTTACAGAGTTTTTTCTTTGATTTTTATATCAACAAACCATAAAACGCACTTAGCACACACTGAGTACGCGTACTTCAGCAGCTGCCCCAATCAACCTACAACTGCGCCCAATAGTACCAACGAACAACAGCAACAACTACAACAATAACCATTAAAACTCCAACTTCCCTTGCCTTGCTCTTGTCAGCTGACCAAACAAATTGAACCTCTCCCCACACCAAGCCATTTAGTCATCGAGCAGTGGCTTCGCTCTGTGCTCAATTGAAAACTCAGCAAGTTTTGTACAAAATTTTTGGGGTTACCATGTGGTCCGTTAGGGGGAGACAGTGTGTGTGTGTGTGTGTGTGCAGTGAATGTCAAAAGGGGTATGATGCTCTGAAATACTGGACTCTGTGCCGGCAATTGTATTGTCAGTTCGAAAAGCACTGATTAAAGCGAGTATGCGGCTGGAACGGCGCAATATGCGCCCTGGACTCTTGTTGTTTCTCTTAGTATTTTTGTCATCGTTGTTTTTGTAGCACTGTGGCACCTTTTTATAGAAAGATACTCTAACTATGTGAAGCAGTTATTTATTATGTTATATCAGAGTGCCAAAATAAAGTTGATTTAAAAATGTATAATTATTTTCTTAATATTCAAAAATCTTGCAATGTGTATACAAATATCTTATTGTCTATTGGATTTTAATGGTTGTTTGGAATTTATTTTTTTGTGCAAATATTATTTACTTGCAGTGTATACATGAGTCGGCCCTTTAACATTTTATATGGCTTATATTGCTTTTGTTGTATTTGGGTTAAGCGCTCCAACAAACGTCAAGTCATGCGTGGCCAGAAGTCGGCTAAAGAGTTGCCTGCTTTTTGGTTGCCATGGTTATTGTTGTTGTTGTTTTTGCACTTCATGCGGCGGTTCTGAATAGAACTCCACAAAGATTAATGCTGCTATCTGCCCATCTGGGTATTATGTCTAAACATAAGTATTTGGAATTTTAATTTGACTTGTGGGGTTCGTTTGGTCTGCTTTAGTTCAATGAGCATTCGTGGAGCGTTTCATTAGGCGTGAAAAGTGGTGCGTAACGCCCAGTCTTAAGATGTTAATATGGGGTTATTTACAAGCAGGAAAAATGAACCCATATCTAAAATATTAAATAATTATAGTTATTACATTTCAGAAGCTGCGGGCATTCACTACATAATTTTGGGGTTTTTTTTTACAACCGAAAACAAGTTCCAAAGCTCAATTTAGTTCTCTAAGAGTTCTTGTTTAATGCTGAGTTTAAAAATCATAAGCAAATTTAAAAATGAATTCTATATCAACATCGTATTATGTCCAATGATTGAATATTAAAAACAAAATTAATTTAAGGGTTCCGCGATATACACCTTTAAGCTGTAAGAAGTTTTAAACATTTTTGTAAGCACCTGATGTGTTTGACTTAAATCAAATGCTTACCAAAAATGTGAGACAAATAAGTATATGCGAAATATACTCATTTATTTGGTAAGAATTTGTTTGAAGCCAAACAAAACAAACATAATTCTTGCTCTTGGTACTTTATGTACAATCTGTTGTTACACAAGAAATGAACAGAGTGTTCTTAAGGCATTTACATATCGTTAAAGCATAGTCTACTGAAGCAAGAACCCGAAGCAAGCAACAATAGAAAATGCTCAGGTGAAAACGTACATGCCACAATATGCTGTTCTTTTGAGTCCCGCTTCAGCATCCGCCAAATAGAGTTATGAATTCGGGGCGTTACAACACTAACAACAATAACATTACCAACAACAACAAGAGCGCAACAATGACGGCCAAACAGCTGCAGAAGCTTTTTTAGTTTTTTTTTTTTTGCTGTTGTTGTTTGAGCAGCGGAAATTATTATTAATTGCTTGGAATGCCAGGCCCAGGTTAAGGCTGTCTATTTGGCTGAGACTGATTCCCCGCCCCGCCCCGCCCCCACCCGCCTTTCGATCTAATGGCTTCCGTTCGGTGTGGCAGCTTCTGTTATGTTTTTCTAATAACTCTTGATGACGTCAATAAAAAAAGGCCGTTTAAATTCATGGCCAAAGCGCGGCTCGAGTTCTTGGCCTCAAAACGAGAGCTTACCAGTTTTTGTTTTGGTGTTTGGTGTTTCGTGTTTGGGCGGCATGCATCCGATGGGTGTGGATTATTTGGAGTATGTAGAAGCTCGAACAGTTCATTGGCCTTGGCAGAGATAGCAACATTTGACAAGCGCTCCCCATTTACCCACCCACCCACCGCCACCACCTCGCAATCTTTGGAGCAGACAGCGTGAGTAACAATAATAACAATAGTGTGTGTAGTTGAAACTGGCCAAGCGTGTCCAACTTAATGGCTAGTCTCTACTCTCTCTACTCTCCTGCATAACAGCAACAGTAACAACAACTGCAATTGCAATTGGCAATGGGGCTGGCAGTTTGTCTAGCAAAATCGGGGGGGAGTAGGAGAAGGTGTAGGTGCCAAGGAAAATTTCGCCAAACGCCAACGCAATTTGTTGTCATGTGGCCCGTTTCATATGACTGACTCTGACTGCAGCAGCGAGCAGCGGAAGCAGAGAGAGGCAGTCGAGTTGAAAGTGGAGCCTCAACTCCAACGCCAACTCCAACTCTAGCTAAAGACGTGCCAGCTTGTTGCACAGCAGTTCCAGTCAAGGTGCGGCAGTTGTTGAAACCTGCCAGCTGTCGTGGCACCCAACGTTCAACCGAAAGGGGAAGGAAGAGATCGCTGCTATTGTATTACCCAATGCAAGAAAGGTGAACGGACTGTCTGACATTTGCTTAATTGTGTCTGAATGTGCCGGAACGAAGCCTTTGCTGCTGTTCCTTCTGTCTGTAAATTAACAAGCACAACTAATCGGATTGATTTGTCTATTAATTCAAGACTCTAAGCAACAAGTGTTTGACTGATTCGATTGATCATAGAAACTAATAAAGCAATTGTTACATTTAAAGATTTTTCTGACTTTAAGATGATTCATTCATAAAAATTATCTTTTTCTCGCCTTCTCACTTTTTGGCAGAGTTAACATAAGATTAAATTACTTTTGTGCACATACAGCTGCAACAATAAACAATATACTAATTACTTGAAAGGGGAGCGGCTTTTTTGATCTGCTATACCCATTTTATTTCCTTTGACAGACCCTTCAAGTTTGTCATCGACTTGAATCTAAAACTATATTCGCTTCTGCAAGCATTTATTTTTTATTATTCGATCAATTTTCTTTATCAATTTAGATAGGTTACTGAGCTGTGTAGATTGTGAATACATATATCAAAGATCGGTTCGACATAATCAATTAGTAATTTCTTATTTTAACTCTATCATTTATCTGCGTCCTCGCTAGCAATTTGTTTGTTGTCTTTTGCACAATGTTTGTTTATTTTGACATGTTTGTTGTTGTTGCTGTTGTTGTTCGTTGCTGCGTTGGCGACTGCAATAAATAATTTCTTGTCCGCATTTCCGTAAACGTCGCTTTGTTTGCCCCCAATTGATGGGCCTTTATGTACATTTTGGGATTATTTTTAGGCACTTGGCTACTGCCAGCCGCAGTTGATCTGTTTGTAGTAATTTGTTTATGGCAACTGTTGGCTCGATTAGACGCTCGCGTTGACAACTTCACAGTTGATGAACTCTTTTGAAGCGGCGACAGCAACGTTGCGACGTCGAGAAGCAACATGTGTGGCAACAGCTACTATATCTTGCAGAGGGTATAGCACATTTCTTGTGCAACATGTAACGCAATGACATAGATTTCTATCTGTGTATGGATCTGGGAAAATATTAAAGGAATGAGGTTATTTTATTTATTTAAATTGAAATAAATAATATTGATTTGACTATTTTACTAGAAGGGTATATTAAATTCGGCATGCGAAAGATATGTGTGTTTTTCTTGATTTCATTCGTTTCTTGTTTATGCCGCGTGGCAAGTCGGATAGCATGCGGCACAAACAGCGACAATAATAACAACAACAGCTTCAGCCTCAAAAGTGAAAAACTGTCGGCTGTAATGATTTTGACCCTGAACGAATTTGAAGTGGTTTCGGGTGCTACTCTTTTGCGGCTGCAGCCGTCCGCCGCTGATTTTCTCAAAATGTAAACATGTCAGTCCGATGTGGAGTCGGGTCCGAGATACCGTCGACTATTTTTATACGTCAAACACATCAAAATAGGTTAAGCACAAAAAAAAAATAAAGACATAATAAAGTTGTAACTGGCTGAAGAGGGAAAATTGTGACAGCATATATATAATATTGTTTATTTTTTTATATACATTGATGGAAGACAAGTTTTTTATAGAACAGTCATAAATTTAGCTAGAATAGGATCGGTTTTGAATCAATTGCAAAAGAAATGAAATATTGAAATTAAGATATTAAAATCCTTCACAAATTAGTTTCAATAACAAATTGAAGAAACTAGAAACTCGATTTGCCTATAAATATTGCATAAAGATGTAACACATGTTATCAAAATTATATTTTAAAAATATTAATTTAGGGTATATACACAATATATATAAATTATTATACGTAGTTACTATATTTGTTATCCGGCTGCCCAACAATTTAAAAACGCGGCAGGCTTCGCAACGCCTTCAAGAAACTAAAGGTGTAAAAGATGTTGTCAAAATGATATAAGGCACGAGCAGAGAACAGCGCAACGAAATGTTTCAGAGCACAATTAAATATAAATTCAAAAACACCAGAGAATAACAATACCATAAAACTATTTTGAAATACTTCTGATCAAAAAATTCACTAACAAAAAACTAATATTATAAAGAATATTTTTTTTGCACTTTAAATAACAAAATAATTATTCAGTCATCAAATAAATCAAAAACATTATCTTTTAACAAAGTTTTTATTTGTCTGGTAATTATCTTAATCCATTTATGAAGCGGTCTAAACTTAGTAGTTAAGTATTTATGAGGAAAAGTTCAAACGGAAAACGTTTGAAACACAAATTTTGAATAAAGGAGTTTAAGAACTCAGAATTTCTATCTCACTGCCCATGTCGAGTGAGCCCCAGCCCAAGGCATTGGACACCAGATTAAGGACCTGCTGCAGTGGAACTCCAGCCTTCTCCAGTTCATCCCGCACAGCTCGATACTCGGGCAGAGCACGCACATTGCCAAGCAGACGTCGGAACTCAGTACTCCGCAGGCGTCGCACTGCCATCGAGAGATCCTTGTCAACTGCCAGCTGGCGTCGATATAGCTCACGCAATTGAGCACGAGGCAATGCGTCACGCAGATCCTGCAGCAAGCCACGCACTCCCTTGCGACGATTAGGCAATGGACTGCTCACCGGCTCTGTCTTCTGCACATCAATCAATAGCTTGATGTACTCAATGTAATAAGCGTGATTGAGCTTGAGGGCCTGACAAAGGTAATCCCTAATCACGCCTTGTTCCTTGGTGTTGCGTAGTCGCACAACACGCTCCTTGAACTGATCACTGCTCAACAGCTTGACCAACTCATGCACTTCAGCATCCTCTCGAGCATTGGCCAATATATTGCGCAAACGTTCGCCATCGATTAAAGGACGCGCATTGCGTATAAGTCGTGTCAATCCCTTGTCAGCATTGCTGGAACATGAGCTGCCATCACGAGTTACAGCTGATTGATCCTCCTCTATCTCCACCTCTTGCGCCTGCTCTTCTGGCACAGCGCGCACCTGCCTGACCAGCTCCTTGTCAGCGTCAGCTCCCAATGCAATTGGCAGCCAGTTTATCTTTTGTGCCATCATCAATTGCTCCTCCTGGGAGCTCGGTTTGCCCAGCTCATGCAGTGTCAAGTCCTCATCAGGAAACTCAAACGAGGAGTCTGTTGTAAGCTCAGAGCTGTTGGCAGTCACCAACAACAGCAGACAACAGCAGCAGCTGAGGCGGAAGAGAAGCTGATACATCTTGCTATCAATATGGGATTATGGAATATGCGTTTGCCAAAATGCTGCCACAGCTTTTTATAGTAGCAGAACCATACTACGAGACAGTATCACAGTACAGTGCTAACTGTTGTTTATCTGCTGCTGCTGCTGCTGTTTATCCAATGCCCTTATTTGCCAAAGAATTTTGCAGGCAAACAGAACAACGAGCAAATTAAAGTGGCACAACCTTGAATCGCTTTTGGGTCTCATCAATCTTTTGTTTGTGATGTAAATATGTCATCAAAATCAATTGCAACGCAGCTGACAATCATATGGACATTTTCTTCTAACTTCTTCTTTTTACATACTTTTATTTAACTTGACTGTCTGTCTCGGAATCTTGTAATCAAATTTTCACCAAGTTCCCGACTAGCTAAAGCTCTAAAATTTTCACCAAAGATGTGTTTCAGATGACAATACATGTTTTTGCATTTTTTTTATTTTTTATTTATTTTTTTTACAATAACATGTTTGATGTTTGGGTATTGCATGGATGATGGTAAAAAATCGATTACAAATGTATGCAAGAAAGCGTCTAAAAGCATGTATTAAAAAATTTTTTTGATTTCCTTGTTTTCATATTGTATAAATTTTTTTTTTTAAGATTATGTTGTTGGCTTTGTGAGTGAATTATTTATGACTGCAACGTGCCAAGCTGCTTATGCTACAAATAAACAATTTAAATGCCTTGACATTTGTCTACGACTTTACCTACATTGTTCGCAAATGTTCACAATCGTTTTGGGGATTTTCTGTGGATTTTGCATTAATGTAGTATAAGGAAAATAAATCAAAAAAGATGGATGCGTGTCATGAATACAATATAAAAATGCAATTCACATTCAATTTTAACAAATAAGTAATAATAAGACTTTGTTGAATGTAAATTATGTTCTGTTAAAAAAGTTAATAAAATTATAAATTCTTATGCCAATCGAAATTAAAAATGTATTTTTAATATGCATATTAAATTGTTTTATTCCAAGACAAATGCTTACTTTTCTAATTTCAATAAAATGAAATTAAACTATTTTGCCCCGTATCATATATTTATCATAGAGTATCAAATGGCGATAGTCCAAATAACGCATGGCCCCTATAATTTCAATGCAGCACAATCTATTTAAAGACCGGTGGAACACCGAAAGAATGTAAATCTCTCCAAGGACAATCAAATACAGTTTGTGGCTAATTTATGCATCGGCAAACCTAAAGTGTGGCATTGCACAAAATGGTAATTTAAAGGAGGTCGGATCTGAAAAAGCAAACATGGTGCTATTCCTTAAGTATTAACCTTAACCTTATTAGCAAACATCACTGATTTTATTTACATTTTGCGTTATGTTCTTTCAAAATAACAGTCCTCACATATAAAACAGTGGGTTTCTATATTATACATATTTTTCACGAACAGCAAAAACGCAAACACGGGACTTGAAAGAAAAAGAAACGTTACTTGAAGTTGCGCCCACAACAAGAATATTCATGTCAGATAGAAGCACTTAGCCTTGGCCATTGTCTATGCCCAAATGTTTTGCTCATTGTCAACAGACCAAAAAAAGAAAAGGATACAAGGCAAACAGCTAAATCCTGTCGACCTATGCAAAAAGCTATCAAGCATAAGCACACCCGCCTCATGACTCCCACACGAATACTGTCAAAGTGACTATTTGGTCCGTCGCCTTCAAATATACGTTTCTTCTGAAGTTTGGTTTTCTTTTTCGTTCTTTCTAAATATAACAACACAAAGCACAAAGAAAAGGATAGCTTAAATATGCGAACTCATCGAAATATTAACAAATATTGACAAGCAAATGGTGTAAACAAAACTATTTTACAGCTGGGATTGAGATTTTCTTTTTTTTTTTTTTGTTAGCATTATTTTGAACAGAGCCTTAAAGCGGTATATGTATATTGTAGAAAAACCTAATGCTTAGAATTTTTTATTATTCTTGTCACATGCCATTATATTTCGCATTCAGTAAGTTTGATTTTTTTAACTTTTATTTTTAAAATGAATTAATAATAATAATAGTAAACATGAAATCTAAAATCTAAAATAATTATTTTTTGAACCAAATTGCTTTTATGTAACTCGAATATTCGAATTCAACATGTCCCTTTCCCTTTGTGTTTTGTATGCAAATAAAGCGTAGTTGAAATATGTTTAAAAACCAGCAACAGAACAAGCCTTTTTAGTTGGCCATAAAAATGCAGCCACAAAAGAAAATTCAAGGGTGCAGTTTTTCCGAATGTTCACCTGGGGCCAAGCCCAAAAAGGCATACATAAATATGCGTCTTTTACCAAACCGCCAGCATAAAGAAGCATTAAAACTAAAGGACAAGTTATGCAGACAGGACGAGCCCCAAAAATTGTAGCAAGGAGCAGCAAATTAACCAATTGAAAAGCCGACGTTCGGGTTGAATTTTAATTTAGCATAGAGCTATTAACAGGACACAAGAAGCGGGAGGGAGGGGTTGGACTAAGGACCACGCCCAGTGCCAACTATATTTATGATTATCTACTCCTCCCCCCTACAGTAGGGTAAATATTTCATGTCTACCCAAAAAAAGAACAAACCAACAACAATTTTGTAATTCGATCTTAAGTTAATTTGCGACATTTGACGTGGCACGTGTGGCAAAAGTGTCAACGCTCCATTTGCGTTGCGTTCAACTTAAATTTGGCCATTCCTCAAACAAAACCCTTTCGTTAACAATGCCAATTGGCAATTGCAAGGCTCTAATGCAATATGCAAATCGCCAAAAGCTGACGATTTCTTGTTTAATATAACAATTAGCGAGGCAGTTACTCAAAAGTACATTGAACTCAATGAGAAATTATCATTTATCGATCAGTTCAATGCAATGCGAATTTGCGATGCTCTTTAAGAAGTTATTTCTTAACTTCGCCATTACCAAAAATACTGAGACATAATCTCTATACCAAAAAATAATTTGAATTGCAATACTCACCACAGCATAGGTTTTTCTCCACACTAACTGATGATTGTTTCACATAAAGTGTGGTCTCCTAAAATAGTTAATTTGGTCACCCTCGAAAGTGGCAACTCTTGTCACATTATCGATAACGATAACTTTCAGAGAATGTGCATATTTTGGGGTGACCACATTTGAACCGTGTGTATAAGTGTTGGATAAACACAGAAAAAGAACAACTGAACTAACCGGAGCAAACGAACTTAGAGCCACTGAATAATAGTACATAATAAGAGCATTCACGTTATCGTCGTTCGCCTATGGCTCTGCTTCAGATGAATTCAAAAGACAGAGCGGTAGCAATAGCACAACAAAGTACTACGGAGTAGCTTAACATTTTCAAAAACTGATAAAAAGAACAAGCGCGCCAAAACAGCAAGTTCAGTTAGGTGAACAAATAATTTTTTCTCACTCACACATGAACTACCCAACACTAGTGTGTGTATTAAATTGAAATAGCCATGGACCAATGTAAGTAGCATTTAATTGTTTACCAAACAAATACAAGCAAATTGCACCTACTTCAGCCGTCAATTCAAGTATTGCAATGACTGACGAGGAACAGACGACATCCCTGCTCAATCACAACGTGAGCTTCAATAGCACCATGGACATAACATTGGCAAAGAGTACGCCGCCGGCCGGCAAATCCAATACAGCGCAAAAAGATTTTTCGTTTCCGAATCTTAGTTTTAGTTTAAGCGAAACGGAACGCCTCAAGTTGAAGCAGTGCCAAACACCTGGTGATGTAATTGCTAAACAACGCAGCGCACTCAAAGATCTCTCCAATAGCCAGAGCTGCACGGAGAGCATGGATTTGGAGGAAAGAGAAGAAAGTGATCGAGTTATAAGCATTGACGACACTCTCGACGAAGCGCTATCTGCAAGCATAGAACAAAAACAGGAGGAAATGAGCAGTTTTACGCAGGTGACGCCACCAATTAAATATTTTGAAGAGGAGCTCATTGAGTTGGGACGTCGCTGTTGGCCATCGACATCAAAGTTGCAGCACTACACGAAGGGCTGCTACTGGTCGCCAGATGGCACTTGTTTGCTGCTGCCTGTACATCTGGATGGCATGCATGTGATGGAACTTCCACTGGATCTTTACAATACCAACAACATAACAGTTGAGCGAAGTCTGTCCAAAATGAATTCGGCAGTTCATATACCCGAAGGCGGCACCGTTTACGATTGCGTCTGGTATCCACTGATGAACAGCCAACAACCCGACACATGTTTGTGAGTAGATCTAATAATGTATCATGTTATCGTTGTGACACTTTTTTCTCTTCCATTTAGCTGGCTGGCAACACGCCAACACGAGCCCATACATATGTGGGATGCATTCGATGGACGACTGAGATGCAGCTACAGCGGCTACGATGAAGTGGATGAGGTTGTGGCTGCCATATCGCTGGCCTTCTCGCAAGATGGCCAAAAGATCTATGCTGGCTATAAGCGCTGCATTAAAATATTCGACACAAGCCGGCCCGGTCGCAGCTACGATGAGTATGCCGTTAAATGTGCTGTCTCCTGCATCGCTCAGACCTCGGAGCATCCGCACACATTGACCTGTGGCAATTGGCGTGGCTACATCCAGCACTTTGATCTGCGCTGTTCACCCAAGCAGGGTCCGCTCTTTACGCTTGGCGGTCACTCTGGCGGCATAACGCAGCTGCGCTATGCAAATGGGACACAAGGATCAGGCGGAGGCGCTGCCAACTGGCAGCTGTTTAGCGGGGCACGCAAGTGTCCCAATCTGTTACAGTGGGATATGCGCAACTACAAGAAACCGCTGAGGGAGTTCCAGCGTCTCGTCAACACCAATCAGCGCATTCAATTCGATTTGAGTCCAAATCAGCACTCTTGGCTGGCAAGCGGTGATACTGCCGGAGCTCTTAATCTATGGAATCTCGAGCAAGAGGCTAATACGAAAGCCTTGCAGGTGCCGGTGCATGGTGATTGCTGCAATGGCATTAGTTTTCATCCCACCCTGCCCATTTTGGCTAGCAGTTCGGGACAGTATCACTTTATAAATGGCCAAAACAAGGAGGATTTTAACAACACAACGATGGCGAGCTGCAGCGAAGAGCAGCAGCTGGAGCAAAAGCCAATTGTTGATTACGAAAATGCCGTTTTGCTACTTTGGTGTGGCGCCAGCAAGGATACTGAAAACTGTTAAATTCATAATATTTTGTTGAGATTGAAAACTTGTTTAGAACTTAGGCCTTTATTTTTGCCAGCACTGTGTCGGCTGTAATCTTTAGCGAAATAATTCTGTTAAATGTGCAGTGAAATGTTATGAAACGGCTAAACTCTTGATTAAATGATAAAGCATTACCATTACCAATTATAAATACTTCATATATTTTATTTACGCATTTTTATTATACATTCATTATTAGAATTTACTTATCGTCATTTATTTATACGTACGTTAAATAAGTTTTTTTTTAGACAATGCGTCAAACCAAACCAGAAAAGCTTAGCATAGGCTCCTTTTTTTCAAAATCGCGGGAAAAATCAAAAAAACCAAACGTAACCGCACAATATCTCGTAGTATATTCCCTTACAAAAAGTTTGTTGTTTATTTTGTTGGTTATTGGTGTCGATTATACATTTATATATAGTAGTGTAAATATCATAAATTGAGTACAGATCATTTGAATCAATTAAATTGATATTTTTTGTTTAGCATTTAGTTTTTCTCGTTTGAATAGGTTTAAATTTGTTTATACTTTGCACGTGTCGGGATTTGTGTGGCTGTGCGTATATTATTTTTCTCCAGCTGTATATGTTTGTATGTATTTATTTATGTATATTTTTAGAAGCCATAGTAAAGTTACAGAAATAGTACACATTTATGTAAATATAAATTTAAGCTAATTCCCAGCGCATTTTCATTGCACTTTTGCAAAAAAATCGAAAAAATGGAAACTTGTTTTTGCAGCTGATGCAAAAATTTGCCTAAAAAATCGTACTTAAAATTTCCCACCCGTTTCCCTCAATAAATTCTATTTAAACCATATTTGAGGCCGAAAATCTGCGTCAATTTTCAGCTTCAACTTCTTTCTAAATATAACTTGACGTTAGACAAAATATGCATTTTTTTTTTTTAATTTATGTATCTCAATTTATATAATAATATTTTTATACATATTTATGTTTATATATATAAGTATATAATTTATGTAAGTAGATTTATGCCTAAAGTGTTTGAATTGTTTATTTGTGTTATATAAATAAAACGAAAATGTTGTGTTTTGTTTTACTTTGTATTGGATTTTTATTGAGTTTTTTTTTTGTTTGTTTTTTCATTTTTTTATATAAGCATTTCTTATGTATTTTTTTCTGTTTGACAATTATTATATAGATAGAAAATGCGAACTTATCCAAAAATGTTATTGATGTTTAATTAATGTCCAGCTTGCTGCTACTGCGCAAAATGTTGATAAATTAAAGTTAATGTTAAATTATACAATTGGGTATGTTTAAATAATATTTTGATATACATTTATAATTCTTTTTTTTTTTTTTTTTTTTTTTTTTTTTTTTTTTTTTTTCAAGCAGTGCATACGTTAACGACAGGCAAATACTATTTGAAAAACATGTATGGCGTATTTAATTAGTTGCTGATGCCCTGCAAATCAATTGGGAATACATTTCATACAGAAGTATAAATATCATTATCAAGCAATGCAAATCAAATCTTTATTCAATATTTAAAAGTGACAAATGTAAAATAAACGAACAAATTTTAAAATTAAACTCAATAGAACTATAATTCAATAGTACCATCAAGTGATGACATCAAAAATCTGTTTTTTTTCGTTTGCAATTTGTTAGTTGTAAATGTGTTTAATGTATTTCGTATTAATTTGCAGAATGCATTCGCTTTTGTAGTATAGTGTAGAGTTGATCTTTAAATGTTTTGCTTTTTTTAGTTGTTGCTATTTTGTGTTGTTTTTGTTCTTTAGCTCCGACTTGGTTGCCAGGCGCTGCTTTTGCTCAGCAAAAATCTTGTTGTTCATTGTTTTGTATAATACTTGAAATTTTTGAAGCAAATCAGTATTATTTGCTCAGGGTTCTTGCTTAAATATGTGAGTGTGTTTTAGTTTCTCCACCTTCTTATGATGGTTTTTTTTTCGTATGCAGTGTGTTTGTTTATATTTGTGTATGTATGTGTGTGTGTTGCAGCCGCCGCGGTGCCCTATTGAATGAGAATGCCCCACGTGTCCCATTCTTAACGGCAACGGCAATTCCGAACAGCATCTCGTTTAACCCGACAAGGCGATGGGGGAACTCTGCTGCTGGCCATCCACCTCCTGGGTTTGGGCCTTGTTCTGACGGACAACCTCAGCGCGACGTTCCTGAAAAAAAGCAACCAAAATAAAATAAAGATTGGAATTAGTTTTGTTTAATTCAACAGTGTTAAAAACTGCTACAAATTAAGGAGCAGGCAAATAAAACAAACTAAGCATATACTTATTTTTGTGTGTTTTTTGTTGGAGTTTGGGCAAGGGGGAGAAGTAAAAGGGGGTGGGGTGTGGAAGACCTACAAGTTTTTGGACTTTCTCAATTCGTTTGAGCAATTCCTTTTCGCGATTCTGCTCGGCGGTGTACAATTTATTTTCAATAATGCGCGCCGTCTCCTCAAGCTTTTGATTTTCCAATTGATTGTTCTGCGATTTGATATCGGCAATTTTGGTTGTGTTCTAAACGAGATCCAAAGAAAATAAATGACAATAAACCAACAAATTATATGATGGATGAAAATCAAAACACTTATTACACAAACACGCACGTCACATTGAGAAACTTGAAATACATAATTACGCAATGAAACATTTAATATTATTTGAAATACTTCAATCAAATAAGAATACTTAATACATATACCAAAAAAAAATTAAAATTTAATTTATTAGTTAGTTTATTGAAGAGCATTAGTAGGAAATTTACTAAATTAAACTTATAAACATGAGAGGAATGTATGTTGTTTTAAATATGTGTCGTAAATAAATTAAATTAATTAATTAATATGTGTAAAAATGTCAAAACTTAGAATCATATAAAAGCGAAACAAGCAAATAGCTAAGCTACAACAAAAAAAACAGAACTGTTCGAAAACATTTGGTTTAAAAACTTACATGCTCCTTGAGGCGATCCAACATTTTCTTAATGTTCTCATCACGCAAAGCCTGAGCGGTCTTCAGTTTTTCCTCAATGGCCTTCTGCTCATTGGCCTTTTGCTGCTCCAAAGTTTCGCGCGTTTTCTCAATTTCCTGGGCATGAATCTGTGCAAAGTAAAAAGTAAAATTCACTCATTTTTTGGATAATCAATGTTTAGGTGTTGTCTCACCTTTAGCTTTTCCTTCTTGTCACTTATAATGGCTCCACGCTTCTCCACATGATGCTCCATTTTGGTCTCCAACTGCTCCTTGGTCTGAGTAATGAACTCGTTGGTTATCTCATCCTTTTTGCGTGTGGCCTCCTCAACCTTGGCCAGCTTAATCGAGATCTCGGCCATCTTACGGGCCTCCAACGACTGTAATAATCAAAGAAAGTTAACTAATCGATCTGCAATGCCATTCGTTTCACTTACAATGCGACGCTCTTCGGCTGCTTTAAGCTTCTGCTCAATCTCCTCGACGCTAACATTTTTGCCCGGGGTAACGGGTCGCTTGGGCACGGCGACATTGGGTGCCGGCTCGGCAAGGATGACCTCATAGCTAAGACCACCGCGCGACTTCTCCTGGCAACGAATCTCAGTGGCTACAAAGCAAAAAGAGAAGCCAAAAAGACCACCGTTAGTAATTCAATATTTGTACATTTCGGCAAACAAGGGTCGCTTGCTATTATTTCTTATATAGAAAAAGTATATATACATATGTACATACTATATAACATATGTACTACTAATATTGGCTCGGGGTGAACAAGTTACCACCCTTAAGCTGCAACACAGTTTGACGTCATTTTTTGCAATTTTTTTGCCTTTATTGTGGCAAAAATATTGGTCGCTTGAATCCAAATAACCTAACAAAAGCATTGACTAAAGGTTGTAATTATTTTAGTTTATAAAATGTAAGCAAAAATTTTTAAATAATATTCCAACACCCTCGACCCATTAAATAAAATAAGTACTTGCAGTAAAAATATATATGTATTTAAGTTGCAGCTTTGTGCACACTTGCATTAACTTCTGCTGCCATCTTTGGCCTCGGTTTCTGCCCCTTTTTTACACGCGTTTCAATCGCGACTTTTGATTAATGTGCAAAACGATCCGTGCGCTGCATTTTCACGCTGTTCGTGCGGTCATACATCACACACACACACACAAAGCGAAAAGTACGCAAAAAACCACTGAGAATGACGGGCCGAGAACAGTTTGTGCCACAACAAGAAATACAGAAAACAACTATAAATTCCTGTGTACAATTATGATATTAAATGCAGTGGAAAATTCATTTCGCAGCTGTGCACTAAATGGAAATGCTTGAAAATGTAACTACTTCAATAACAAATGGGGCCAAAGGAAACTCCGTAAAGTATTTTAAATAACCCAGAAATAAGGGTAAATACATCAAAAATGTTTGACATAAACCATTCACAAAATATAAAAAGTTTTTCTTAAATAAATAAAGTAATCTGGATCGAAATCACACAGAAATTGCAAGTCTAAGCAAAATTGAACTGCGTTCAGAAATAACAAACAAAAATCAACCCTAAATGGAAACAGATACAGAAGTAAAAGCAAAAAAATAAATAAACACAGGCAAAACTGCTTGGTGATCAAATGATGTAGAAAATTTGTTGTCAAAACAGCAGAGCCTAGGAGGGCTGACACGGAGCAAAGGAATGGGGAAATTGTATATTGATGTTTTGTAGGTGTTGAGCGAATCGAATCGACTTTCAGTCTGTCCAGCTATTTTTCAAGTCTCGTCTAATGCTGTTGACACATAATTTGCCATTATAAGAGAGAGTCAAACACAACGGGTTGCACAGTATCGGATTTCCGTTTAGATTACAGCTTAGATACGGCTTGGCGGCTTTCTAGCAATGATTGAGCGGGGAAGACGAGGAACTATTAGAAGGAGCAACACCAGCAGCAGCAGCAGAGGAAATATACCCAAAGGTGAACCACAAGTGGGTTAAAAGCATTTGACCATCGGCTCAAGTGGTTTTCACTCAAATGATTAGCATTTGACTTGCAGATGTGCGCAACCCTTTCAAATACTCTGTATTGATTTTGTTAAATTTAAAAGGGTATATTAAAATGTGCGGAAGCATGCAACATTCAGCAAAAATAATTTCATAAAGTGTTTCGGTATAAAAAATAGTTGACAAAATAATGACTTTTGTCGTTGAAGTCATTAAAAATTTCTTCCTAAAATTTAAAAACATTTGTGGAAAACAAAATTCAAATGTCATTGAATTCGAATCGAAATTTTTGCTGTCAAACTGCGAGTAAAAAGAATAAATTGTTATTGTGGTTCGTGGTATCCAGCAACACGCTTCCAAAATATAACTCTTATTCCTTGCACGAATTTTTCAGTGCTGAAGATGCAACTTTAAGCTCTAGAAATTTTACGCAGCCCTGGCAAATGGCTGATTAGATATGCATATAAAATACAGCCAACGCCATTTAAAAATGTTTGTTTGATGTGACAAATTTGATTGCTTTAGTTTGAAAAAGCAAAGAGTAACTGCTAGTTGGACAATTTAGTAATATCATCTTTTCAACAACTGCTGTGGCAAAGAAACAATTTGCTTAAGTGGCACGGCAAGGCGCGACGACTTCGGATCGGGCTAAAAACACAATTTACTCACATTTCTTCTTGTGATTCATTTTATTCAATATCTCAACATAGTCAGCTGAATCTGGATGCGTCATATGCTTATCGACCACATGGTAGTGCAGCTCCTGAGATGTGAAGCCGATCTCATTGCAAAAGCCGCATTTGTAACTTTGTGGCGCCTCGCCATCGACAAGCTCCTCGCCATAGAAAAACAGCTTAAAGTACTTGGGGCTGTAAATGGCCTTCATGGGATGATAGCACTTATGCGGCCCGAAAGGCATATCCTTGCCACCTTCATAGCATTTGTTGCAATAGTTTATAGAATCACCGCAAACGACGCACTCGTAGCGAAGTTCAAATCTGCCACTGGACTTGCAGCCAAGACAGTTGATTTGTTTTTCTACATCGGCTTGAATTGTCGTCATAATTGATAATATTTTTTTTTTCGTATAAGCTGTATTGAAAATTTTACGATTTTTTTTGTTTACTTTACAATATTTTTATTTTTGTTTAAGAATTTTACATTTACATATGCTTCGTCAGTTGCGAGAAGAATCTGAACAATGAAAAATTCACCGGAAAATAAGCAAACTTGACTTACACACAAAAAGCGCTGCCAACTTGTTTTAAACAAAAAACAGAGCTACAATTTTACCCTATGTTGTAATGCTCAATTTGAAAGAAAAAAGATATAAAAAAATATGTCTGTCAGACTTAGTTTGTACAGTTATTTTATATGGCAATTTTAATTTATATAATATTAAAAATGCTTAAACAAATTTTAAAGATCGATTTGCATCGCTAACACTCGGCATTTGCAGCCCTAGCGATTTGGCAGTGCTGATAAGACGCTTAAATAGAAAAGAACCGTTGCAGACGGACGCAACCGACTGCAAAATACTCAGATACGATCCAACCAAACTTGGTGACTGTGAGAAATGTAAACATTTTCTATTTGGAAGCATGGGGCTGGGGGCGAGAGAATGGGCGTGGCATCAAAGACATATCATATCTTAGGAAATGCATTCAGCTATTTGGCTACCAAATTTGAGGACCTAAGCTTAATAACTGTGGAAGATATACGCATTTCCGATTTATAAGAGGCCTTGCCCCTTTTGGGTATATCCACTTGTTATCGATTTCTCAGCCTCCTAGAGGGCGTAACGCGCCAATCTTGAGAATTTGTTTAACGAACATAATACATGCTATTTACAAAGTTCAAAAACCCTTCGGTTTCAGAGTATAAAAATGTTGTGCATGTACACTTGTGAAAGAATGAATGTTGGGTTTACTTGCAACCTCAAGTACTTAAAAATAAATAAACCGCTTGAAAATAAAATATGTAACTAGGTTTATATATTATTAGATACATTTTCTGAACCATTTACTAAGCTGAAAGAAGATAGAGGTAATTGTTTGTTGTACTACTGCCGATACTATAAATTAGATAATCAAACAAAAAACGTCAACAATACCTTCTGGTGAGACTGTTGACTGCAATCCATAGATTTGACATTCGAACCGAAAATTATTTTATTGCTTTTAACCGTAACCATATTTTTTTCGGTTGGAAATGCATTTAAATTAACTCAAGCGCTTAAGAATCGCTTTAAAACCATCATAATCATAAATTTGAATAAATAATGAAATGATAACAATTTTGATTATTTTTGTTAATACACCAATTTGGTGGCGTGCGTTTAATTTAATTAATATCGTTTCGTGTTTATATTATAAATCAATCACTTCAATCACTTGTCTGTTGCTTCTTATTTCTCTGCCATATAAAAGTTGATGTCTGTTATTCTCTCACGAAAACTTCATTTACTGAATCGTAAGACCAATTATCATCAGAATCAGGAGTGTCCAAGGCATTGTTTACTTCTGCTGCTCCTGCTGCTACTGCGGCTGCTTCTTCCCTGAGTAGATCCAAATAAGGATCACTGTAGACGGGTACATTTTCGTCATCATATTCGCCATCAATTTCGTCATCATTTTCATCATCATCATCGATTTCGAAATCATCTATGATCAAAACGGTTGGTTTGCGCCTCGGTTGCACTGCCTTCTTCTCGGGCACAACTGTAGCCACGGGTTTCATCTTACTCAACGCCTGACAGGCTGTGAACTCTTCTAAACATTGCTTGTACATGTTCAGACCCCGATAGAAACGTTCCAAGCCACCATCTGGTGGTGGTTTCGTAGCTTTCGGTTTTGCCTCTTTTATGGTTTGATCCTTTTTCTTTTTAACCAAGACATTTGGGTACTTGGGAGCTGGCTGCAGTTTAACCGCATCAAGATGCTGCTCAGCGAGCATCGAGCACAGTATGGCCTCGCAAAAGGCACCACGATTGGTTTTCTGTGGATTGTTTGTAGGTCCCCGGTTGGCCGGTGACATAAACTTTGCGCATAGAAATTTATGCGAATTGTCTCCGCTAGTCGACTTGATCGTTTTCTTTGCGTTGAAGTTGTTGTCCTTCTTATCTTTTGTCTTATCATTGTTGTTGTCGTTGTTCATCATGGCCTGTTCTTCATTGATAATGCCACGAATAATATCCGCATAGGTATCATTGATGCGCCCCTCGAAGTTAGCACAATGATGCTGGCGCTCCATCGAAGCGCTATAGTGTGGACTCTGCGAACGTGAGGAGCTCGATTCTTTTGGCAAATGTGAACGCAAAGCATAAGGAGGCAACTCATACAAGCGACCCGCTTTGCGCAATTGTGCAAAGTGTGCATACTGATGATCTTGGACGCGCAACATTGAATACGCATCGGCATGAGGTTCGCCCGAATTGCGCAGCTCGTCAAGCCTATTGGCAATGTTTAGGCGATTCCTGCGCATAGCAGTGCGCATATTTGGCAGTTGCATGGGCACATTCGGTGCTCTGGTTGCTGCTCGAAGAGCCAGACCCGTGTTCAACATATCCGCATACGCATCGAAGTCCCTGTGAGCCGAATGAGAAAAGTGTATATGAACATTGAGTGAATTCAGATCAAATCCATGTATGTCACACAAGGCGCACTTGTAGCTCTGGGGCACATTGTAGAAGTTGTAGGGCTCGCCGCCAAAGTAGAGCTCGTACTCGGTGCGTGTGTAATACACATCCAACGGATGGAAATATTCGTGGCCCCGCATTATTGGCAATTCGCCCGAATCATGGCAGCGGCCACAGAGCTGATAATTGCCGCACTTCCAACAGGAGTAACGGCGACCCTCAAACGACGATGTCTGACACTTGCAGCACGTATAGCCCAAATGGCGATCCCCTAGCCCGGCTCTGGCATTAAATGGCAACATGACTTCTAAAAAGGCAAAGGTTTATTCATTATGTATTTAATGGTGGGCCTTAAAAATGTAGCAACAGCGAATCATATCACGTGATATGGCGACTATATTAAACCACGAAGGATTGTAGCGCTGCAGCAGATTATTGTTGCAATTGATCTAACCTTAAAATTCGAATTTTTATTATTTCCGAGCAAGCACGTGTAAATAGAATTAATAAGCCAGTATACAGTAACTTCATATATACATTTGCATATATAAGCGTACGCTTTCCGACAAAAATCAATTGTTTATGAACTTTAAGCAAACAAAGCGAAGCGAGCTGCACTTTTAGCTTGTCAAATCTACAAATACACATACACAAATTACATACATGCATATTATTTATCGCAATGTGCTACACTTTTTAAAACACTAATAAATCAGCTTACCTGCTAAAATATTAATTGCAATAAGAACGTCAACTTATTGATTTGCTTATTTCTTGCTTTTTTGTTGACCGGCTGCTGCGTCGAGCTGTGTTCTTCTCAACAGCTGAAACACAAAAGCGCACAACGCGTTCCACAATATATGCACAATCGAATCCACAAGCGCCTTGCGCAGCCCTGCCAACTTGTGTGACAAACAGAACGAACGAACGAAAAGAGTGAGCGTGAGCGAGCGAGGAGCGAAAAAGGTGCGTGTTGGACTGCTTTTTATTTTGAGCAATGTTATTGAATTTAAAATAATTTCTTTGCTTTTTCTTTGACAATTTATTGTGTCTACATTAAACACTAGGTATCGGAAATAGTATGTTGTGATATTACTGATTGCTGCACATTACAGTTTGTGTTGTAACAATGGCCTACTCTGTGTACAACAAATTTTTGCTCCACATGTTAAATTAAAGGTTGGAACGTTTGTGTAGTTTGTGTTAACATCATTTATCGATAACAATCGATTTTACGAAATATATTTATGTGCGATAATAAATAAATGTAACTCGCTCATATATCGCAAGTAGGAATTTAGCCACCAAAATGTTGGCCAGTAGAGCTGGCTTGTTAGCACATTGGACGCGTCCACCGGCGAGAGCGGTAAGCCTTAAAACTCTCATTAACATAATAAGCATCATTTTAGAAATTTAAAGCAGCGTAAAATGCAGCTACGTAAAAAACGAACACATACGGAAAGTTGACCTCAATTAAAATAATTTTGCAATTTTTTCGAGAGTTTTGCCAACTTGCATTATACATATACACATGTGTGAGTGTTGTAAAAGAGCAGTTGACATTTCACGCTTTTAATTAAAAATGCCGTTGGCGGTAGAAGCAAGCAGACGGAGGAGAAGAAAGCCGAAAAGCCAACCCTAACAATTTGTGTTAAATGCAGCTTAGAAATTGTGCTATAAATTTCCAAATGATTTTAATTGAAATCATTTGACAAAGTGTTGACGACATGATTTACATTAATTACACACACACACACACACACACACACACACCTACTCATAAACAGACACAAAAGACCGCTCAGATTTGGCCACGAGCATTAGGATGCGCCCCCAAAAATCTGCTTATGACAGCTGAAGCGATTTGTTAGCCGCCAATACGGGGGACACGGGCTGGAATTTGTCTACACCACAAGTGGCGGTTGAAGGGGGCGATGGCACTGCAAAAAGCCAAAAGGGCCGACACAAATATAAACATATTAAGCCATGTTCAGAGATACTTAACTACATCATCCGTCCAAATTGGAGGAAAACAAATTTCAACTGAAAGCCAATACCATCGGCTTTCTAGGGGATAAAAGTTAAGTTGATACCCTTACATAAATTTTTATAGATTTTTATGCTTGACGCTGTTTCGAGTGTCTATAAAATTCTTAAATTGACTTACTAAAATATGAAATTTAATTTTTTGTTTTTATTAAAATCTACAATTAAATATTTTCTTTTATACATGTGGTCAAACAAATTATCCAATTTGAGCAGACGTACAAATAAAACGCTTTCATTTGGATAATCTTTGCGTTTTCACAATCATTTTTTCATTTTTGTGCAAGAGTTTATCTTGATCAATATTTTTAGGGTTTAATTTAAAAAAAAATATTTAAGATTATTTATTTATTTTTAGATTTTTAATTATGACTTGAGATTTCAATGACAAATCACAGACACAATTTCAATAAAATGCAAATGGAAAAAAAGATATAAAATATCTTTCGGTAGGGAAATATTCGAAAGTATTAAATGCTTTACAGGTTTGCTGGGACACTTTTAAAAGCTTACTGTTTTATATCCATTTATAATGGCCAACTGAAACAATTAGCTAAGTAGTTTCATACATTTCACTTGCAAAGCTGCAACTTAATGCATAAATAAGAAAGTTATATAATAATAAAAATGAGAAAAGATTTTTGTATCTGCAGCACATAAACACTTAGCTAAGTGCTTTAAAGTGACAGATTTTCTGCAAGATTAAATTGCAATATTTTGATTAAAAATCGTAATTATACAGATGTAAGTTTGTAACTCTTTTTTAAGAGCAAGCATAATTGCATTACTTTCATACATAACTTTAAGTGCACTAAGTACACATTTAATAATTAATTATAAAACAAAAATTATGCTTCGTTCCCAGTAAAAACTTTGCGTACAACATGTGTAAAAGCATTTCGCAATAATTATCCCTTAGCAAATATAATTCGGAACCTGGAGTTACAGCAAATTAATTACACAAAGTTTGTGAAAAAGTATATAAATAATTTTTGTAGACTTCTTTGGCTATGAAAATATATTCATAAGTGACTTGTCTGCTTAATATTCATAAATGCAGTTTAATTTGAATATAATTTAATTATTTTGCGACACTGTAAATGTGAGCCCCTCGAAGGGTGAGGATCTTTCGACAATTCGACAATTGCATTGGGCGTGGCCCTGCTGCCTGCCATGTTAATGTCAGTCGATTCTCAAATAATTTGCGAGATACTTTTGCGTTGCCAAATTAAATTAAAACCCGTTTTTAGCGACTGGGCTGCCACCCACCATAATAAAAGTTGTCTACCATTAAAAATTGCACAGCATAAAAAACAAAATAACGTTAAACTTTCAAGCCCGACAACAGGGCACTATATATGTAGGTATAAAAAAAACAAAACTTATTCATCTCGTTACTTACAATTCAAATTGATGGCCACCATTTGGAGGGTAGGGTTGCGGTAAGTATACAAAAATGCAATGCAATTTCACAAATAACTCTCTGCAAATTGTTTCAAACTTTTATATTGTTTTTTTGTTCACAGATTTCGGATTTGAAACGCTGTTGACGCGTAGAATTTCGCTAACCAACTGAACGAAGCGAATGACTGACTGAGTGAGCAACTGATGTGGCCCAAAGCAAGCGACAAAAAAAAACGTTTCAGTCAGGACACAAACACAGTTATTGACTCTACTGGCCATGCACATAGTTTTAACTCGTGTCGCATACGCTGCCAAAAGACCCAACGACAACAGTTGGTGCTGTTGTTAGAAAAAAGTCGCCGGCGACATTCGTCCGGCAGCCTAATTGCTTGGGCGGCGGCAGCTCAGCTGAGCGAACCAGGCAAACAGCTGATGAGTCAACCGAAATTCGAGTGAATGCAAAAATCTGCAGTCATCAGTTGGCCAATTGAGTGAAGTGAATAACGAGTGAAGAACTAAATCAGAACATCACAACGTTCGTGTTCGTTTGTTAGCTGTCATCAAAATAAAATTAATGAATTAAAAAAATAAATTAATAAATATTATTGCGGAACACATCATGTGATGTTTAATAAAGCTTCTTAGACAAAAACGCCACGCCCCGACGAGTCACAAAGTCGCCTGCGCCTATCTAAGCCAGCAATTTATACTGTATATAAGCCCTCTCCCTCTTATCTCATGTCTCATGACTTGAAGCCACTTGGCATTGATTGGTCTCATCTTCGGGCAAACGTTGCTAAAACTCTTTCAACAAGAAGGAAACAAAAAATTAGAAAACCCTACAACAATACTACAAACCCTACAAAAGGGTGTTCAGGCAAGAACGGGATAGTGTACAAGGACCAAAAAACGGCTGCAAAGCAATTCTGGCAAAAAAAAGTCATTGCATACGACAAGGCGACAGAACAGCAGCAGCAGCTGTAGTCGCATTTGTTGTTGTTCCAGTTTCTAGCTGTCGTTCTCAGTTCATGTTGTTGGTGGTGTTTTAATGGATTTGGTGCCGCGTTGAGCGACTTTTTCCCGAGTCGAAACATGCACAATGATGATTTATTGCAAAGGCTTTCGCCTGCAGCATTCGAGTGTTTTTCATTCGCGTTTGCAGACAAATTACCAAACAAATCGTCGAGTGGAACTTACCTGAAAAGAGAGTAAGAAAAAATGCAAAACAATTAGTGGATGGATCGTGATAGTTTGTAGAGAAAGGCTCAAATAGTAATAAATAATTTCGCTCCCAAAGAAAGAATCAATATCAAATAGATTGTTATAATCATCATGTTATACAGTCAGCAACCATTTAAAATGTTTTTTGCAGCACAGCTGTTTGGGAAACATTATTTTCTCTCTTTAGTTTTGCTGCCCAGACTCTTCTTTTTTGCATAAGTGAGTGCCGCAAGTTTGTGCCAGATAGTAAGGCAAAACTTTTGCCCAAATGTAACGCCCCAAAGAATGCGGCGCCTTAGATAAGACAGCAGCCGCGACAGCTCCAACAAACATGAAAATGCATCGAAAGAGCTAAAGATAGCCCCGAAAAATCTTTTACTTGTTGTTAGTGTGTGTTGAGGAAAAGTTGCTCAAAGTGCTGTGAAACTGAACAGACAGCGCATAGTTTGAAAAAGTTGTAGCACAGTCCTCAACATGAGCAGGATACATTTTCAGCGAAAAACTTCTTGTTTGAAAAAAAGAGAGAAAACAAGTTGGAAAAATGATTTGTTAAGGGTGCAACTTGCTTTAATTCATCATCAGTAAGATTAATGATTATGTACTTCTTCTTTATTTTTATAAAATAAGAATAGATTAACTTAACTTTACAGGTTGGCAATTATTTATGTCAAAGGTGCTTAAGAAACGTTTGAATAGGAACGCACTAACGCTATACATAAAGTCTACGAGTACTTTTCGACAATAAATAGCTGACAGACAACATTTCTACTTATTATTTAAACTGACACTACAACATATGTTTACCATATAATTTTTTCAATAGCCATAAATCATCTTTTTTCTTCCTTCGTCGCAAGTCTAGTTTCTGGGCTATTGCATAATCAAATGACGTCTGCACGTGCAGCTAATCGACTGCTCTCTTTTCCATTCCATTCACTTGATACTTGCCCCCCGTAAGCCAACAGTGCGCGACGTCGCCAAATGAAGCCTGGCGCCTTGGCCCAGACTGCAAAGAATAATACCTCCAACAATTTCAACCTGCCTATATAGTCAACACATACACATACATACACAGGCACAAGCTATATACTACAATATATGTATAGACGTTAGTAAACTAAGTAGCCGGCCAGGTATCGCATTGCAACAACTGCAAATGACGCAGTGACGTGTTTCGGCGTCTCTTTTTTGTTATACTCTGTTGTTTTTTTTTTTTTTTGCAATAGGGTGAAAACAGTCAGCCGACTAACTTGAAATGGCCTTAAATAAGAGGTTGGGTAAGGGAATGAATGGGAATGGGAATAGGGCGTTCCAAGTCATGCAGTTTATCACCTTGGGAATGCGGCTAACTGACGTTGCCGGCCAGGTTTAAACACATATCGCAAGAATTTTGTATGTTGCAGAGGCTACTGCACTATTGATTTTTTTTTCATTTCTGTTTTATGGTTGTTTTATAGCCAGGGTTGCTTTTGGCCCGCTATTTGCGAGGCCATTTGACATTAGCATAAGTCAATAAACTTTTGGCAAAATTACACCTAAAAAGCACGGCACAAATACAATACAAGCTAGCAAGTTTAATGATGATAACAATATAATGATACCTACAATTTGCACAATTATGGAAATTTAATATGAATGTACTAAGCCTTAATATGGGATTGGTTGAGGAGAATCAACTGATGAGAGGAGAGAACTCGAAGCCTGGAATCAAAAGTAAAGTAAATAAATTTTTCATGTAGATTTAAATTTAGTAGTTATTCCTTTTCAAATACAGTTTAGTTTCACAAATTAAAAAAATAAATAGATAAATTCAAACTCAATTTTTATATCTTGCATTTGAGTATATTTAAAAAACAATTTGATTTGCCAAATAAGTATTTTTTTTTTAATACAGAAAACTTTGACATGATTCCTATTATTAATATAAGTATTTTTACAATGAGTTTTAAGCTAAAAAGGTTCGTAGGTAAGTTATCTTAATCAAAAGGTAAGGTTAAAGTTTTCCCTTCTTCCTTCAAGTTAACTCAGCTTAAATTATTGCCATTATTACGCGTTTTTTACTACGTAGACGAAAGTCAATTCGATTATTTAAGCCGCCCTTTTGAACTGTCATTATTGTCAACACCCACACATTTCCTATATTTAGCTTCACCTCCCCGACGGATTCTGTATTTAACCTTACGCCCCCCTTTGTCGCAAAATACACTTTATGCTAAATTAGCAACAATTCTTTAGTTCGCTATTGTGTTTCTTTCTTTACTTTTCTTTATGTCAATCGCATGCCGGCGACACAGTCAACATTCAGAAAATTACGTCTCTATTCTTCACGCGTCGCTCAAAAGAAACACCCCCCTTCCCGCAGACCCACACGTGAGTGTTGGTTCTCCTTTTCTCTCTTTGGGTTTCCCTTTCGACAGGAGAGCTGAGTAGAGCCACTCTTATGCCGTTTCCTTCATTAAGCGGCAGTAAGTATGCTTCAGTTCTTGCTTCGTCTTACGTTGCTTTAATGTTGTTGTTGGTTATGGTTTTTCTTGCTTTAGGTTGAGGTTTATTTCTGTGCACCATAATGTATTTTAGGGCAACAGCTGAGCGTTAGACACGCCCACATTCTGTGCATTGCATTTCAATAAAAGCCGAAGTTGGAACAAGCCAACTAACCATCAACTATTAAAAAATAGCCTCCAGACATTCTACATATATTGAGAACAGTTTTAATATCAAAGAAATCTGTGACTTATTCTATTTTCATTCGGCTTAATAAATTACAATAAATTTAAACATTTAATAAAACAAGAATTTTTGCAAAAATTAAGACATGATTCGTATGAAGCAGAAATGTGGAAATGTATGTTGGCTCGCTACAGGTTATTTTGCCCTTATGTTCTGCGTCTCCTTCTATCTTTAAGTGATTTTCTCCCCCTAAGGGCGGGCTTTTGTTAACTGTAGCAAATAATAAAATACTTCATTTTCTGCACCTCAAGCAGTTCTCCTCTTATTGTTGTATTCATCATGTGCTTTTGGGGCTTGTTGGATCTTTTTTGCTGTTCTTATTTATTTTTGTTATTGGTGCTTGTTTTTATTGTTGCTTTTTTCTTGTGTTTATCAACTTTTTGGTTGTTCGGTGCATAGCTAATTAGGTGCTTTCATTTGCTTATGTTTATTCTCCCTTATTTTTCGTACCTATTACATAAGCCAAAATTTTAAAATGCAATAAAGAAACGAAAACATTTTCCCCACAACAAATACGCTCTTTGTTCATTTTAGCATTGAATGTGCACTGGCTTGGAAAATGCTTTTTCCCAAACACTCAGCTGTTTTAACATCGGCTCTCTTCTCCCAACTCCCCGCTACTTGTTTTTATTAAGCACAGCTTCAGCAAATGTCAATAGTTGACCGCGTTCAAAGGAAAGTTAATTCATCAAAAAAAAAGGTTAAGGGTGTCGACTAGAGATGGGCGTCGGGATCGGGATTTTCGGGAATCCCGCGGGTCCCGAAAAAATTATCGGGATCGGGCGGGATGGGAACGATTTTAAAAAAATCCGGGAAAGTCGGGATAATTTGTCGATCCCGAAATTCCCACGGGTCCCGGTAAACCTGTCGGGACCCAAAAATCAGTCGGGACCCAAACAAAATGTACTCGATAAATGTTCTGTATTTATCGAAATTACCCACCGATTGAATTTTAAGTGACACGATATATCGCAAGTGCAATAAATGGGAGCATTTAGATGTACTTTCACTATTACGAAATTCGGGCACTCTTTTCCAATAATTGGTGCAGACTATATTTAAAAAAAAAATATATACACACTTATTTGAAAAAAAAAAAATTTCGGGAAAATGTCGGGATCCGTGGGATAGACTCAAAATTTTTCGGGACAATCGAGATGGGAAAAGCGAATTTGATTTGGACGGGATGGGATGGGAAGCAATTTCTTTCCCGATCCCATCTCTAGTGTCGACCAAACATTAAACCAAAGTTGTAAAGTTCCTTTTTTTTTTATTGACATTGTTGAAAAATTAAGTCATTTCTGCATTGTCATTGAACCTTTTTTTTAATAATTTCAAATGGATCATCGAATTATTGTATTTAAGGTCAATTCCCTAAATTAGCTTAGAAACTTTTTCGAATATTTTTTGTGTGCTCAAAATTATTACTTTATTAAAGTTGATGACAGGTTACAAATTAAAAAAAAAAAAGCATATCGACATTTTAAATAAATGTTTAAAGAACTTAAGTAACTTAAGGAATATAAGGAACAATCTAATAATCAATCTTAATTTTCTTAACTTATTAAATTTGATTTATAAAAACACCATAAAATGGTTTTCTAAATACCTATCCCCTGATACTTATGCTTTTCCTTGTTTGAGACTTGCAATAATAATTTCGGTTACTCTCTGGCCGGCAACAATATAATTTCATTCAGCAGATATTATATGTGTACGTACGTATGTATGTATGTATAGGTGAGTATGTGTATGTTTTTCATTTATCTAGCTTGGCAAACATCGGTTAGCAACAGAAACAAAAACGTCAACAGATCTAGCCAAGGACATGTTGTCATAATAATGCCACACAACGTGGCAACAAAAAAAAACAGACGAACGTCGTCCGTCCAAAATGGCAAATGCGAGAAACGAGAGGCAACAAAATTTCATTGTTCAAAGCATTTTGGATGACGCCGTTTTTGTCCCATTGCCAAGCGGATGCGGAAGAGGATGCGGATGGGGATGGGGATGGGGGTGCATTAATGCTAGAGTGATAGAAAAAGAGAGAGCGAGTCAGCGGTAAAGTTAGTCGGTTGGACAATTCTATGTTGCCTGTTTATGGCAGAGCAACAAATTTTAATGTTGCAACTGCAGCACTCGCAACGCCCTGACGTTGCCATAACAAACGCTAAAAGTGTCAGTTACATTTCAACAACGCTTTCAACCAAACCGAATGTCGGCCATATGCTCCTCTCTCCTGCTCGAAAAAAAAACACACTCAGCCTCATACTTATCCTTACCACCAGAGACGGCAACATCGGTTGAAAGATAATTTTAAACTAGCCTCCGTATGCATGTTGTTGACTGAGGGGGTGGTGGGTTGTGTGCGTTTAAGTTAGTATCTCTGACAGTCTGCTGTTGTTGCCAGTCTGATTAACTATCCAAGCGGCTTAGCAGTACGGACAAATTATGTGCGACGACGATGACGTCACAAAACAGAGTACAACTTGGAAGTTTGCTTAGAATTTAGAACTGGCAACTTCCTGGTGACGAAGACCATTAAACAACACAGCTGACATTTTAATTAGATTTATCTTTGTGGTATCTGTGTGATGTAGTCTGCATAATGTGTATGCAGTATTAGATCTAATGAAATGTGGTTGGTGTTATTCTAAGTAATTTAATTTGGTTGGATTAAATTCTTGAAAATGTCAAATACTTTTCCATATTGAATATTCCAATGCCATTCTAAGGAATCACCAAATATTCATTGATTAAATTTTATAAAAACTCCCGAAATATCTCGATTTATTTTCAATTTTAATAAGTAGAGATTATCTCTTTTTATTTTGGTATAATTTAAGTTATTCGGATCACATTATCTTCATATGTTCTTATTAACGGTTTCTAGTGTTTGGAATCACTACAGAAGACTTTTGGTCAACCTTATAAATAGTTTCAACGTATCATAAAAATCAAGCGTGACTTCTAAATTACAGATGACAACGTGGCCGATGCGTAATTACGATGAAATAAATGCTTTCTATCGATTTTTCTGTTCTGCAAATTAAGTTTAAGTCTAGCAATACGAAAAGGGAGAATCAAAGTGGTTGTGTGTCCATGTATACATATATGTCTTTGTGTATGTGCGTGTGTATTGTATTTGTTTTTGCTGTTTGCTATTTGCAACTAGAAACCCGAGTTGCCCCTTTTTGGTGTACAGTTCAGTTTTATGACCGTTCAAATTAGTGCGGTTTCATTGTCGTTGTCGTATTGCCGTTAACCGACCACACTAGCACCGCCCCGCCCCAACCCCCTCTGCTAACAACAACCCATTCTTCGATACATTTTGAGCTTTTCGTGTTTTGTGTCCGCTGCGAGCAAAGATGGTTTTATGGCCAAATGCTGTTTAGTTTATTGGCCGTCAACATGCAGGTACAATTCTTACCCACCCCTACGTTGATATACGTATGTGTACACGTGTGTGAGTGAATTTGAAAGGCAATTAAGACTATACCCCTTTTTGAGTTAAGGTTAAGGCATAGTAGTTAGGTAGGCGGTATAAAAGGTGGCTACCCAAACGAGCTGCTGACAACAACTAATTAGCCAAAGAAACCTGATTGATCTTTTCACCTACATGATTAATTATGTGTGTAAAGTGTTTGATTTTTTTGACACTTGATTAATTGGGGTTGAAACCAGTTTGAGAACCAAAAAACACATTTCAAGTGTTAATTTAAAATATTAAATAAGTTTAAATTTAACATATGTATATAATTAATAAATAATTTATATACAAAATAATGTAATGTTGATATTTTATACACATATGTTTATTTAACAAAATTGCCTGTGTTTTTTTAGTTTTTGCCTGAGGTGTCAAAAACGATAAACAAAGTCTTTCAAAGCTTCTTAGGGCACAGACAAGAGCTGACAATATTCAATACTTTTACAGTAAGTCTTGCCCAGCATAACTCTCTGCTCAAAAATCATGCACGTTAAACTCCGAGCATTAAAATATGCATAAATATTTTATGCAATTTTATCCAAGTGATGCGAGTGACAAATCCAAGAGCAAGGCATAAATAAAATAACTTGTTTGGCACACAATATATAGTATGGGGAGATATGAGAGAGCACAAGAGGGGGTGGGGTGCACGTGGAGATGCACAGATACCAAGTGTGAAAATTATGCGTTCAATGAAAATATTTTGCCAGAGGACCCTCTACTGACAGCTTCTGCAGCTGTTAAGCCCTTATAAATCCTTGCAGTATGCAAAGCATGCGTTTGCCGCTTGCCAGGAGCTTAGACTCATGTTTGACCACAATGCAATTTTGTGGTTTACACAGATACAAAAGGGCCTTCAACACACACCCACCCCTGCAATATTCCCATTTTACGTTTCCTACTACTAAAAATATTTTATACAAGAGCATTTTTGGAGCTCACTTGAATGTGCAATCAGCAGGACACCAGGATGTGCTTCATCTCTCTCTCACTCTTTGGGTATTATGCAGGGTTATAATAAAATTGCCAGCCTCCAATTTAGCCTCAAGCGTAACCATAAATAAAATGTTGCATACAAATGGGCGCAACGCTTTATACGGAGAGAGAGAGGAGGCAGCATCATCAGCTGAAGTAGAAAAGTCGAGATAACCGGTTGACCGCATTGCCCAAACTGTTCCGAACCAAAACCGGATCCCTGACTATTCATGCCACATCACATAATAATAATACGTATACATATAAATATATGCTATTTTTTAGGTCATCCTCGCAATTCCATTGTGCGTTGTATTTGGTTATTATCAGTTTCGACGAGTTTTTCATTCCATTTTGTTTTTCCCAATGGCAGTGCTGAATTTTCAATTGTTCTGTGATTTGTGGCCTTAAATACTACGTGGTATTATTCGTGCTTTATTTTTTAGTAACACTTTATAAAGTTTCATGTTTCATGTAGTTTCTGTTTTTATCAAAGACACGCATCGCTGAACAAATCAGCGTTGGGCTGAATAATTAGCACTCATTGTTCGATTTTATGCTGATTTATGCTTGTTTAATTTTGTGATTTTATGCCCTGCAGAGTCAGTCAAAATGTGTGCGAGTTTGAAATTTTCACATTTATGAAAAGAAAAACATTAAATATAAAAAACTCTAAATATATATAATAATATGTAGATTTAACCATCATATTTGCGTCGCATTTTTCTTAATTTTTGGAACTCAATTTAAATTTGAGTTTTTTAAAATATTTGTTGTAAAAAAATAACATTAATTTCTACATATCACACACAACAATGAATTTAATAGAACTATGTAGTACTTAGGTACCAAGGCTTGACAAATCTCGTTGGTAAAATTGTCGGCTAACTCGATCAAACTAACTGGAGAACACAACTTTCAATTGAATTAGACTTAAATCATGTTATATTAAGTAGCGCCATTGAAGTCAATGTTACGTGTAGGGAAAACAACAAACAACTAAGCTATGTGTAGACGCTCCCTGGGGTCAGTTTTTGGCTCTGCATTGAGGATGCTGATTTTGCCATTAGCATAATAAATACGCATTATGATTGTTATTGTACTATTGATTTTGGGCAGTGCTTTTCCAATTGGTATTGCTTATTCCACAAGTCTAGCACATAATAATAATAAGTAAACGGAATAAGGCAAACAACAAATAGCCAAAATACTATATTTGTATTCCGTTCGCTGTGTGCGGTCAGTTTTAACCCCTCCCCTCACTATATTCGCAAACAAAAAAACATATTTGCTATGCAAATGATGACAGCCAAAAGCATTTGCATTGTGCTGTGGGTGGTGGTGGATGGTAGGTGTTTGTCGTATGTGAAATTACAGCTATGTACTATATGGCAATGTTAACCTAGTAAACAAGATACACAAATACACTCACAAACCCAAGCAAGTCTGTGCGATGTGTAAACATGGGAAGCATTTTAGTCAAAGAGATTTTTGGTCTGTCTCTTTATATTTGTAAGACTTTTGCTAAAGCATTTTGGCTTAAATGCATAATTTAATTTTTATGTCAGGCACAAACATTTTTGGTACTAATATTTCAATCTGTTAAGAATTATTTTTATTAAATTTTTTCGCTGAATAACTGATATAAATGTATTTATTAATTCGTCGTATTTTTAAACATTGTTCTACCAATCATCATTGACAAGTTTTTTAAAACAAAACATAACTTAAAACTTTCACGACTTTCTGATATTTTCATATTGGATAATGGAAATCATATGCAAACAAATGTACACCTAAAAAAAACTTTAAATTCACTTTAAAACTTTTTCTCTTTGCAAGACGCAGTTGACTTTTTGATGGGTATCAATTGATTTTTAAATTGCTTTTCTATACGGCCGTCTATCAGCTTGCCATAGTCGTCAGTCCGTATACCAGTTTATTAGCCATCAGTAAAATTTTTATTATCGAATGAATAGTTTTGCAGTCAGTTTTTGTGTTTGCACATTTGTTCTTGGTATTGCGACAGGCTGCACTGAAGATTAATGCCTGTGGCTCCATCCTTAACTTATTTTTCTATCCTGCCTCTCTAACTCTCTTTCGTTTCTTCGCTTCTTGTACTCTGTGGTGTGATTTGTCATCATAAACAATAATTCACAATATCCGCTTATTTTGCTAACGCCATTTTAATATTTTTGCCGTCGTTTTGCAACAAATTGTTGTGGGAAAACTTTTAATGGCGACACTTTTGAAGTGTCGACCATTTTGTTATTTGTTTGCTTTAACACTTTTGGTCGAGGCCAAAGTCGGTCCATTTAATTGACTTGGCTTCGTTTTTAATTGCATTTTCTACTTCTGCTGTTCAAAAGTTGTCCAAAAGAGCTCTTCAAAAGTTAACAATCAAGCAAATGCTCGACAGGAATATACCCTTGCTTATAAGTATACAATGGGTAAAAGAATATCAAAATCTATTCGTATCTCGAAATTTCTAAGTTATATATTTATTAAAAGTTTGAGATCATATATCGGTAATGTATGTTTGTTGCTCAATTATATATTATGGACTTTCCATTAAAAGTTTTTTTTTTTTTACCACAATCAACACAAAACGACAGAGAGGCGGCAGTGAGAGAAAGTGCAATTGCAAAACATGTGAAAGCATTTCAATTAAATCAAATAAACAGTGTTAATTAAAAATGCGCATACGCATAATTGAATTGTGGCACTGAAGACCAGTACATCGTTCTGTGCCAAATATTGTCTTGTGTGTCTGTGTGCAATTTCCATTTTTCGCATTCTGGTTTGCTTTTTATGCATATGCAATAAATGCATCCATATACTGTTATACATTCATTTATCCTCAAATATTTCGCTATTGGATTGGTAGTCGTTATTAATTTTTAATTGCAATTTGAGTGTTGTTTATTGATGTTTGGCATTTTACACGTTTATTGCATTTACTTGCATGAACCGAACTCAGCCCACACAATTTGTTGCAAGGTTTTTCAATTAATATGCTTGCTAATTTTTGGGCTTAATTGTTATATGGCGTTGCCCTAACTTAATTAGTTGGCATTTTATGTAAATATTTAATTTCAATTTCTCGTTTGACTTGATTTTTGTAGCTCATTTAAACGCCCCCACACCCATTAGAGTCTCCTTTTAATAATTGCCTTTTAACAATGCCATTTGCTAGAGGGCAAGAATGGTAGAAATAAAATTGTTTTGTTGGTAAAATTAGTTGTTGTATTAATTAGTAACGACCCTCAGTTGTTTAATATTAAATGAAATCATAATTTCAAGTGGATTTAATGGGCAAATAAATAAAATAGGTATTTATATTCGGATAGGCTTTGTGATAATTTATCTTGGCATATTCAAACCTTGAATCTATTAGGCAGGCACCAACTTTTGATTAAATTTTGCAACTACATACATTTTCGGTATGAATATTCAAATGCTGCTTTGCATAGTCTGTGAAAACTTGCAACTTTTAGCAGAACGCATTTAACTGGACCAAAAAAAAATCAGTTTTACTATTACTATTTGCCATTTTATCAAGCCCTTGACCAAAACCCTTACTCTCTCTCCCCCTGCTAAACTTTCTCAAATCTTTTTGCTCCTAATGACTTTTGTGCGTTTAGGTTTGCTCTTTTTCTTGAGGGTAAAGTGTTTGGCACAGCACAAATGGGCCTTTAGGGGTGGATAAACGGAGACGGCTGCATGTATAAAATTAATGAACTCAATGTGTCCAAAAAGTAGAGAAGATAAATGGTTAAAATCCTAACACAAAATGCGCGATAATTGGCACATTTCCCTAATGAATATTAATGCATAAAACTCAAACTAAAAATTGATTAAATCTATTTAAAACAAAAAACAACAGAAATATATCAATAAGATTAAATAAGTTTAAAAAATGGGCACAAGTTAGAACTTAACATACAATTTTTATTGTATATTATGGTAGCATATACTATGTAATTTATCGGATAAAACCCAATGACACAAAATTATCTGCTATTCATTAAGTTCATTGTCTAGCCAGTATATATTAAAAAAAAAATACCAAACAGAAACATGCAGTCTTAATGACAGCTAACCACATAGCTTGTAAGTGATTGACTATGAGATGCTCTTTAAAGCTTATAAAATTATATATTATATTTTTAATTCTTTTCTTTTTTTTTTTTTTTTTAAGAACAACATGAATTTTATTTAAATTATATTATATTTGGGTTCTTATTTAAATACTTGATGATGAAATAATTATAATGATTTTCATGTTCAAATATGAATAAAAAATGTTTTTATTGAATAATCCTTAGAGATTAAACTTAACGGTTTTTTCTGATTTCGGTTTTAAAAACATCAATTTAATGGATCTAATACGATTTTATAATAATGGTAGAAAGAACGCATCACAAATGTTTAATCTTAAACAAAAAAAAATATTCGTGAAATTTAATGTTAATATTTTTGTTGAAATAAAATTCAATTTTTATTTAAAGCTGTTATTTATTAAATAAGTAATGAAATTACTTTAAAAACTATTATAAAGTTAATTGAAGTAATTAAGGTTGTTAAAATATAAAAGCAATCCTCACCAGAAAAGCAAAAGGCAACCTCTTTACAGGGTATAGTACAATAACGAAATGAAAAAAAAAGACATTTTGTCACCACGGTCTGACAATTAGGCTCCTGGCTGTCCCATGCCCCAACAGATTGTAGATAATATGCATAAATGTATGTAAATAAACGTGTTTAAAAAACACGCCAACACCAAAATCTCCGCAAAGTATTCCAAAATGTTGGTGTAACAACAGAAACAACAACAATACACAAGTTGTATTAATACACACGCAAAACTCTGATACGGTGTGTACCAAATAATACGTATACGCCGCGTGTGTTGCCAAGGGACAAGTTTTCTAATGCCGTTCTTCATTTAGCATGGCGCCGGCCAGACGATTTTGACATTTTATTACCCAACAAAAGGCAACAAACAAAGCGTAAGGGAACGCCCCTCCGGTAAGGAAAGGTTTGGTTGGGGCGCCAATGACTCACTTGGCTAGCGGCGTCTACCTGACCGACCGGCTTAGTTGTTGTCGTTATTCTTCTTCTTGTTCGTTGGAAGAGAAAAATGTTGTCGCCGCAGGGAATATTGGCTATCATGTTGACTGCGTGTTTGGTTCGCCATGAGTCTGGTCTTCTAGTGGACTTGTTGCTCCCTTTAACCGAACGTACACCTGATATTGGGGGCACGTAAAAGTACCGTTATAGTTTCAGTTAACAATATTACGACTGAGCTGCCTATTAAAGCACAATTGCACGTTCTCCCCATCAAACGTTTAGCAGCCAGGTTGAGTAATTTGATTTGTTCAAGATGAAAGTTGACTCATTGTGCAATTAGGGGATGATTGGCAGAAAGGGTCGGCGAAATGCGAGCAACTTTACTTAAGTAGGTGGTAAAAATAGACATAAGACAAAGTAGCTTCAATCTAATTCTGAGTTAATTATATTTATTTATTATGCGTGTGTATTTATAAATGTGGCAGAACAGCTTCTTAATAATAGCAATATAAATGTTTGTCAATATTTTATTTATTCATATTTGTAATACTTACTTATGAATTTTACTTTCTTGTTAAGTCGCGGCTGCTTTGAACGTATTTTATTATTTTTCTTCATGGGCGCCGATCTTCTCGACACTACTTTATATTTATATCGAGTTGGTTGGGTTAGCATTTAGAAATATGGTAAAAAAAAAAGAAAGATTACGTCATATTAGAATAAAACGTGCTCAAGGCCATTAGAAAAAAGCTCTGGTAACAATTCGACGTCGCTTAAAATAAATTCTACTTTGTGGTAAAGTTTTTGTTATTGAATAACATTTGTTTTATTTAGTTGTTGAAAAAAATCAAGTGAATAAAATAAAATTAATGCTTAGTTCAACGTAAACAAACCACAAATTAGATCAAAAGTTCTCAGCATATTATGTTTTAGCCAAATAAAATAAAAATCAGATTAATGGAAATCCAATTAATTTATATTATGATGTGCAAACAAAGTAAATCTTTTAAGCCCAGACCAGGTGAGAATTCATTAGCCGACGAGAAGATACACTCAAAACATGCTTCAACAACAAAACATTCATATTTTGCTTTTATCTTTTTGTTTGATATTAAACTGACTCCGCAAAAAATTCCATTCTTTTATGCAAAATTTGCATAGCGAATTAGCATAAAAGTAAACTCATTAAAATTTGCATTAGCATAAATTCTAAAAATTTAGTATACAGTTTTAAAAACTAATAAACAGCAGCATTAATTAAGTTTAATTATTTTTTAGTTTGTTTGTTAGCTTGTTGTGTATTTTGGGCCAGCATTTTATTGAGTTGCCTTATTTTAATTTACTCCACATTCTCTTGTGTACTTTGTACCCTTTTCGTTGTCGCCCTTATTTTGGCCACGCCCCGCAGCGCACTTAGTATAAAATTATGTTCAATCTAGCATAAAAGCAGTGCGCCACATCTTTCTTTTAAAGGTCACAGGCATTATTTTACTTGGTCGCCTTCTAGTATGCTTTAATCAACGTAATTTAATTTTTCAAGCGATGGCATCTTATTGCACACCCTGCCCCATTCAGCCATTGCTTCATAAGATGGCATCTTAATGGGTGTGTAGGGTAACCACAATTTCTCCCTCAGTCACTATATTTCGGTCTCAAGACGCACTTGACACTTGCCAAAGTTTGGACAGGCTTCGATGCGTCACAGCATAGTTATTGGCTGGATAACTTTAAGCCCACCTTCCATTTTTGGGGTGTCATAAAAATTAATGTTAATTTGCAATTAACGTTTACGAGGCAGACAGCCGCCTTAAATGATCAGCAAATTTGCATTTAAACATGACTATATACAAAAAAAAATTAAAATACTTTTGCAAGTGTGAATCATGCTGAAAACCTTTGTTGGTTAAGGTCCAACTGTGCTCAAAATACAAGAAACATATTTTATTTTTTTCAAAAAATAAATTAACTTTGTGGGTGTGTTATATCTTATCCTTTTATGCTGCAAACCTTAGAACACCCAATTATTAACATTTGATAAACTTATGCGTTGCTTACTCAAATTTAAAAGGGTTCCAGTTAAGAACAATTTATGATAACTATCCACTTTTAGCCGCATCAAAATTTGGATTATTTATTTTATAATCTCAAACCACAAACATAAACCTAGCGGTGTTCATCAGTTATTTGGACATTTGTGCATATTAATTTTGACTTTTACTTATGTTTCCAAGTATTTGCCACATAATGACGCACAACTTTTGTCTTTCAACCCAATTTGGGGGGATGATTGCCGTTAAACTTAATTCTGTTGCTCAAATATTACACATATTTGCATACAACACGAGCACAGCAGCCCTTATCCATTTGTCGTTTATGCTACAAACACTCTTAAAAATGTGTGTTGCCCATAAAAATTCAATGTTATTGTCAGAACACTTGGGCGTATAACTGACAGACAGACAGACAGTCAGTCAAAGTCGATTGTCGTTGTTTGTTGTTCTCTGCTGGGCAGCAAGACAAGTGTGACAAAAATAAACATGAACAATAGGGTTCGCCGGGAGAAGCTTTTTGTTTGCTTCACTTAAAAGCCAGCAAAACAAAAAACAAAAACAACAATGTCAATGTTCTTCTTGCCACAGCTGTTGACAACAGACGCTGTTAAAGTAGGTTTTAATGCCATGTCATTCATTTTTTTAAACTTTTTTTATGCAGAAATATGGAAATTTTTAAAGAATGCCCAACACATTTTTTTTATGGGGTTGGTCTTGGTCGAAATAAAAGATTATTCTCCTCGAAAACAAATTTTCTTTAAATTTTTTCAAGCCAAAGAATCCAGAAACCAAAATCCATTTCTCACTTTAGTTAAAACCCATAGCCAGACAACTGGCATTGCAGACTCCCAGAATTTGATAGATATACAAGCCATATGCCAAAGTCAGTTCCTTCTTTTGCTCATCCCCAAATCCGAGTACCATTTTAGCATTCAGACGGTACGTGCTTCTACTTCTTTGTCTGCGAGCGCCTAATGCAATTTTCTTCAACATCTACTGTGACTCCTCCTACTCCAGCCTCTTCATCTTCTTTCTTGCTCAGTCTAATATTTGCATTTTATTTTTTTGCTTGGTTTTTTTTTATGCCGTGGCTTTTGTGTGCGCGCAAACTAAATTTGCACTAGTTATACCCTGGCAATTGCTGTTCGACAAATAGTGTTGTTATATGCCAAACAAATATTATAGCAATCATTCAAGAATAACTTATTACATATAATTTAGTTGCTCTAAACTTACCCCAAAACTATTAATTATGACTTTAACCTAATATTAAAAACATCCTACTTTTCACTAGTTTGTTTTTTAACACTGTATATTATACGTTTAATATCTTGACTATTTAACTGTTGCTTTATTCAAAAGACATCATCATTATAACGAGATTCGAATATTTTATTTTTATTTACTTTACTTTAGCATATTTTTACTTTAATTCCCGAGCTGGCCACATTCGCAATTTGAGCCCTTAAATATTGTAGGGTATTTTTAAGGTCAAATTAGGAAGCGCCACTGGACTGCTGCTGCGAGTTTCTTATGCTGCTCATGTCAAGCCCACGACAGACTTGTCGCTCACTCACTCACTGAAAGGGGACATTCATTCTGCTAAATAATTCATGCATTCATTTCCACTCGAGAATGCTCCATGTCCCATTTCATTTGCACTTCTTTCACTATGAAATCAAATATCTCGACGATGACACTCGCATTCCCAACTATATGTTACTAAAAACAATCAAGAACTTTTCAACATTTTTGGTTTGATTGAGAGTTTTCTCAGTTTCCGCAATCCTTGCTAAATATGTATGTTTGGACCATTTTGCATTTTAATAAGTTCGTTCATAGTATTGTAATTCTCTTAACAGTCCTCTTCTTCATCCACTTTTAACAAACAATTTAAAATTAAAATTGCATACAATTAAAGGCTACAAGGCATCCAAATGGAACAATAAACACGCTTAACACTGTTTTACATTCAAGCGCCGATAGGAAGTACGCATACAAAAAAAAAAGGAAAGTAGCTCCTCAATGGGAAGACTTTCAGCTTTTCACACATTATTCGTTATCTCAGCTGGTGGCAGGCAGGGAGAAAGAATTGAGTGATGATGACATTTCGCCGGGATAATGTCATTTGCTTATATGTATTGTACCCAGCGGGAGCTGCGATGGTGACCTGTCAGCAAATTTGTTTTTGTTATTTTTTTGGCATGCTGGAATGTGGCAAAAGTATGCAACTTCATTAATTTGTTGGCCGTTGGCCGTAACAAAGTAAGGCAGAAGAAAAAAGCCGAAATAAAAATTAAGTAATGTTATGTATGCGTCTGATACGTGAGCGACATGCACAAGGCTTTCGCCTTCTTCACTGCCAACTGCAGGATAATATGGAAAAATGTGCTGACTACGTGACAACTTGGCCCCAAATAAATAGTTCAGCTGGGGCAGCAATTTTATGTGTTTCACAAACTAAGCAAATGTGATTAGCGGGAATAGCAACTAAGTTATTTGCGGATCGTTTCATATTCGAAATACAAAAAAATAAAAGCATATTTAAACAGTCTATTTTAGCTTTAAATTAATTAATTTTAAAGCAATATCGCCTATATCCAAACGGCTTTACCGCGCCAATTTTCACAGAAAAATTTCATTAAATTATTTTTTTCTTCACTGACTTTTTACACTTTAGCAGCCAAAGTTGCTTTCACGTGTTGAATTCTCATATCTGACAAATGATTCTTTTGTTTCTTTCATAAAAATTGAACTGTTCCTTTGTGCTCAGGAATTTATGCAATTTTTTTTTGTCTTTCGCAAGAGCGACTCCAAACAGAACTGAAGAAAACTGCTCTACCAAAAATACTCGTAAATGTGTGCAATATATTTTTTTTCTATTTCTGTACAGCATTTTCAAGCGCTTCATGTTTTAACGGAAAAAATAGCACACTGGGGATGCGAAACTCTCTTCAACACACTCACACACAGTGGCATTATTTATGACTTTCGACAGTTTGATGGAATACAGGAGGAGCTTGAGCGAAGGTGTTGCTTTTGGCAAACGAATACACGAGAGTATGAAAAACAAGAGCAACACAGCCGAAAGGACATGCAGTTTATCCATACGCAGGACTTTGTCAAATTTTGACAGCGCGTCAAAAGCCGCACAATGTAAACATCAACAAACAGAGAAAAAAAAAGGAAAAACGAACAAGCGGATAATGTAAACGTTTACTGTTACGTGGTAGGCGTGGTTAGGTTGGGCTTTAACTGTATCCATCCCCAAAGCAACTGTCAGTTTTTTATTTATCGGTGCTGCTCTACCAGAACTTTGTACAATGAAATCGCTATTTAACAATCGCTTATCCTTTCTATGCAAGCCTGCCGACTTTGGGTCGCCTGACAAATCTAATTGAAATATTCAATTCTTGACTATTAAAGGCAGTTAAAAGCTTAGTAAAATCATTTAACAACCAAATGACAATTGAAAAAAAACGAAACCAAAATGTAGATTTAAATATTAGATAAAAGACAAAAATGTAATTAATTCAATAATATACAAGTCTTATTTTTCGTTACTCAAAAGATTTATGTGGGGTATTGGTGTTTTTTTTTTATTATTTTTCGTCTATTTTTTTACAGCAAAATTTTAATTAATTTAAATAGGAGTAATGCATTTTGTTTCTATTCATCGATGAATTATAAAAATAACTTATAAAATCTATTCTTTGTTGAAGCATTCAGAAAGTTACAAGTCTATTCCAAGAGCAAACATTGAAAGTATCATTAGTTCCATGAAAAACAAGTAACGCCTTCTTCAAGTAATTGATTTCAAACTGGTGTGTCATTTAGTCAATGCGAGAGAGTCGGGCGTTCATTTCCTGCAGCACAAATTTCGATACTGTTAAGGGATTTCCGCTTTGCATCGGAGTACTAATGAGCTGCCTTTCGAGAAAACTTTCACACTTACAAATATACATACATACTACGTGTATCTTAAGCCAGGTCATTAATTCTATGTCCTACACGCTCGGCTTCAATGAATTTCAAGGACAATGTTAATGTTAATGACGAAAAAATATGTTAATGTGTGTACGTACTATACAGGTAAAAGTCACGCAAGATTTAAACCGTATACGATAATGTTGGTATTCTTAATTACACAATCGTGTTTCAGTCAATCTTAAAACGTAGCAGCTGTAAAATTTATTCTTTCTATACTCTGACTTTTGCAGTTTTCGAAATAAAAAGGACTTACTTTATAGTTGTTACGCAAACAAAAATAATTGAAAATTCAGTTGGGATTTGTGGCACATTTAATGGCACCTGGTGCCTAATAGTCGGCAGCGTAAAAGACAAAAACAACACCGAAATATTTTACGAGTAATTTTGCTTTTATAACAAAGAAATTAGCTTAAAAAACAATTCACTAGAATAATATTTTATGAAAACTATTTTTCAGAAAATAGTATAGATTGTCTAGTAAAAAGCATTTAATTCCCTTTTATTGTATTTCTTTGGTCAGCATTAAATTTGGCATGGCAGCTGTTGTCAGAACATTTCGACAAATGAAACACATTCGCATAGTTAATTTGACCTAAATCGTTTCTCGTTCTCTGTTTGTCTGTCATCTATTGCCATTTTGGCCAAATATAGTTTGTGGATATTTGCAACACATGTTAAGCTTTATGGGCAGTCCAAGCTCAACTTATCCATCATATTCAATATGCCTCCACCCTCACTCCATCTATCCATCTCTCTCTATCCCCTACTCTACAGCCGCAAGCTGTCAGAAACATTTGTCGGATCACGCATCTAATAAATGCATCAAATTATATTCACACTAACATCCACTCGACTTGCTTCGTTTTCTACTGTCACAACTCAACTCAGCATTCCCGCTCAGCCATTCATCTTAATTGATTCACGCCCGGAGCAAACTGTCGAAAGAAAATGCTTTTAAGCTGCACTAAAATCATGATTAATACTCCAGGTATATTTCAAAGTGCTTTTGTGCTTGCAATTTAAGTAATTAATTTAAGATAAACAGCAGGCGACTAATGGATTATGAAATTTGAAAGACAGCGAATTGTTCGTTTGAAAGGATTCATCACGGAATTATGTTAAAATTAGATTTTGAATAATAAAGCAACTGAACAATGTGGTTTTTATGGGCTGTCAGGTGGCAGCATTTGAATTTCAATGAAAAGTTTTGTTTTTTATTTTTAAGGCTCAAATGTTAAAATAAACATAAGGCTGGACATTTTTGAAAATATTCTCGGAATTGAGGAAGTAACATAAAATACTTTGCAAGCATCGGGAGCTTAATACCTAAATAATCGATATTCTGTGAATTTGTAAAACTTGACATTACAATAACATCAAAATTCAATGGAAAATCGGTCATTCATTATATTTATAGGAATTTCTTGCACTTAAATTCTTAATCATTTCATAAACGAAGTCAAACCATTTTACTCCCCCGGCATCGACGCGACGCCTGCACACAATTTTCAACCACCCCAGCAGTGCAGCAACAGCAGCCGAAAAAGCATTTTGAATTGCAATTTCGTAGCAAGGAAATCTAATTTGCCAAGCCAAAAAGCAAAGCGAAACCCACACTACCGCCCCCAAACCCCATCCCCATCAAAGAGCCAAACCAGGCTGTTACAAAAGAGAGAAATTATACAAAAAGAGTGTAAAAGAGAGAAAGACACTTGGGAGTGATGCAGAAAGAGATAGAGATGTATGTGTGATTTTCCTTACGCCTCCTTTCACCCCAGCACTCACAATTAGAGGCGCCAAATTAAACAAGCAAGAAGGCTTCAGTGGAATATGCTCTACTATGAGATACCCATTATATGTGCTACTGAATGCTTGACATAATTTCAATCTTCGATATATTTAGGAGAGCTTTTATTCTAAAACTAGAGTCTCGATACAGATAGACGGATGGATGGACTAAATTGACTCAGCTGTCGATGCTGATCAAGAATGCATTAAGTATAATGTGGGATTGTAGATGCTTCCTCCTGTAACCAGCATATCCATTTCATGGGTTGAGGGTATAAGAAACCAAACGACCAGCATATTTCAGCTGTAACCTTGGCCAAAGACAAATAATGGTTGGGGCAGAATACAGAAGAAGATGAAAAAGCCCCCTATACCTTACACCATCTATTGAAATTAAGATGTTGTTTGCACATTTATACAGGAGTAAACTGTCTTTGCCATAAATTAGACATGTGTCATATGATAATTGAGCACAGTGTTCCTACCTGCCCGCCTGCCTGCCTGCCCGCCTGTCACTTTATGAAATTGTTTCTACACACTCAAAATACAAATTATTTAAACTGTAAATAGAAATACCCAATCCAAATAACGCTTAAAATAGTAATTAAAAATGATTATTAAAGAATTGTATCTATTTAAATACGTTATCTAACACTAGTTTAGGAGAAATCTTTTTAAACAATCGAGTCTTAGAGTAACTTTTTAAAAATCGTCCTTTTTAAATGTTAACTTCTTAAAAAATTATTTAAGTTTATTGCAAACATTTCGATTGAATTTCTCACAACGAATTATTTATTCCCTCCCCTTGTCTTTAAAATGTATTTTATGTCTGGGTTCTCACACGAGCGAGTGCTAATTGAACTGTTTTTGTCTTTTTGCTTCCGACTGGATAATTAGGTACAGTTACGCTGCAAGATTTATAGTCACGAGATTGCAAGTAAGGAAGAACTGTGAAAAATACCTTCGTCAATTGAAAAATTGCCCACACGTGTCGTTTATGTTGAAGAAAGGTAAGCGGGGCAAAAATAAAGTTGCAAGGTGTTCCTTCTACGAAAAAAACATGTAAGTAATTTGCTCTTGTGTCTTTATCTCATTTTTATACTCGATACCGTAGGTAAAAAGAGTATATTGGGTTTGTGCAATGTCCGTCGGTATGAACGTAGCTTTTCTCGCTAGATACTTAAAACCTTGCAAATATCTTTGTCTATAGCCGGGACAGATAAAGTGCCAAGATTGGGATTCTACGCCTACTGGGGGGCTGGAAAACTGATAAAAAGTTTGGTTTTACAAGCATTTTCATTGATTTTGTGCACGATATATACTTTTATATCATATCTCTATGAAATAAATAATCCTTAAACATACATAAATATGTTTTGTATGTGTTCTTAATCGAATCAATTAATTTTTCAAGCACTTGTTTCTTTCGTCATGGTTTTTTTTTCGTCTCTGCTTTCGGCGGAAGGTGGCTCCGTGTCAATAAATCAATAAACGACTTTCCCACTGTCGTCGTCAATGTTCTCATCGTCATTCACTATCGTCATTGTTGTGCGAGTGTGTGTATAAGTGTGCAAGAGTATGTGTCCGCTGTGTGTGTGTGTGTTTGTCTGCTTTTTGTGTTTGTGCTCGCTGGCCTGTGTGCATATTGCGCAATCATTTCGTAGTGCGATTGTTTGCGGCGATTATTGCGTTTTAATAGCCCAATACAATATAAATAAAATCATCGGCATAACTGAGTTGTACCATGAATGGACACAGGGCACAGCCACACAGCTTGGCCCGCAGCTCGGCTTTAATGTAATGTAGACATTCATATGCATTACACAGAAAGTGTGAGCAGGAATGGGAACTCGAAACTGTTGTTGGGGTTTCGTCTTCTGACTTGCCTTGCCATAGGCGCTTTTAGTAAAGGCCTGGCTAAAATTAAATTCCATGCCCGCTGTTGTGGCATTTGGCATGACTCATCGTTGCCGGTTGACTGGCGCCGTGCAATGTCAGGCAATCCATAAAAAACGCCAACAAAACCAACAACAGCAACAAATAGTAAATTGTTATTGCCTACTTGGTGGCATTTAGTTTCTCATTCTGCTCTAAGCAGAAAAACACACAAGATCAACTTCTCATATATTGTTTGTCTTTTGGGTTTTTAAGGTTACGCTTTACGCTCAACCTATTATTCCCTATTCTTATTCCCTTACTTTTTATATCTCTGAAATTGATTTTCCCTGCAAGAAATTTGTGAGTTACTCAGATTTCTTTTTATTTTATCTGACATTAATATATATGTGTGTCCTTAGTCCTTGGGTTTGCTGTTGCTGCTATTGTATAACATAATTGTCTTGGGCCTATCGATGACTTAATATGTCTCAAACTGTGGCCTTGACTGTTGCTAGACGGCATGAGGTGCTGCCATTATGATTGATGACTGTTTGGGTGATTTGATTTGCCATTGTATGATCTAATTCGAGTTTATTTATTATTTGTAAAGCTATTGCGAAAGCTATAGAAGGAAAATTGTTATGCGCTACATGAATATATATACATACAATATGTATAAATGATACAAAGGAGAAAATGTTTGCAAAACACGAACTGTTTACGGGAAAATCAAAAAATCTCAACTCGATAAAAATCATTTTCTTTAAGAAGAAATCTTTTGACTTTTTAATACGGCTGTTATTATTATGATATTACTAATTTATGATTTATTTTATTAAGACAATGTAAAGTTTTGTAGAAATTTTGTACATCAATCAAAAAGTGTCTAAACGATTTTGAGGTTTAATTTAAGACGTGACTTTCTTCAAATTTATGATATGGTGAAGCATGATTATCTTATCGATATAGACTTGGGTTAGTTTTAAATGCTTCTAAAAAGTCATTTGTCCCAGCTTCCACTTATTCTTTGGCAAAATCAAATAATTATTATATCAAAAAAAAAAACCTGAACTTTCAGTCCATTCGCCAAACTTTTATGTTGCTTGTTAGTTATATTTTTTTATGCGCTCAAACATTTTGCAAACAATCAAAAAGTTACGTACGAACAAATTGAACGTAATTGATGACTCCAAAACTCCAAAACTACCCAGGAAAAAAAAAGTGACCAAACGAAAGGTCAGCCAAAGAGAAGGGTCAAGAGCATAACAAATATACAAATACAAGTGAAAACGTTGCAGTCGGGCGGGGCTGACAGCGAAATACTCTGTTACAAATATTAACAAATTAAGTAGGATGTATTTTTTAAATAAATTAAATGGAAAAACATGAGCTACAGAGATTGTTTGCAAAGAGGGTTAAAGAGGCAGATGGTGAAGTGTCGCCCTCAAACATTTTTGATGCATACCTTTGAAGGACTTCACAAGCTATCTTCCCACCCAAAAATTTCGTGACGATTGCTCAAATGCTGTGGAAAATATTGCTATTTACAAGATACCGGTTTGCACCACAAAGTTTATCGACGTGTTATCGATTTCCCAGCCTTCAAGTGGGCTTAGCACCACAATCTTGACAATTTGTCGGACGAACACATGGCCCAGTTTCAAGTCAGAAAAGTTGTGTTGACATAGACGGAGAGATACCACGACGGACAAAAACCAAAAGAACAACGCAATCATTGCGAAACTATGCACAACAATAGCAAAACGAAGCAGACCGGGGGAATAAAGTTCGTTGGGCAAGCAGCTTTAACGAGAATCCTTAACATATCAAAATAAACTCCGCCAGAATAGCAAATATAGTAAGTATAATAACAATAATAAGTGCACAAAATCATTTTGACCTCCGTTGTTTGCGCTAAAAAATTAAATAAAATCAACAGAAAACCGAAAAAAGAATCACGAGTAGTCATTTGTATTTAATTGTTATGCCTGTCGTCGAATTGTTACCAGTTTTATTTATCGAAATAGTATTTTTCTACTACTCTTTCTACTACTATTTGACGTGTGGGCTTACCCGCTGGCAAAATGCCCGGCGCACGGCAGGTGTGACAGAAGCACTGCATCACCGAATCGCGTACTAATCCAATCAGCATGTTGAGAACTTTTTATTGGGCTTTCAATCTATATATACTACAAGGTATTAGTTTAAGCCCCCCGTGTTTTTGGATATGTGTTGGATTGTTGTTTCTTGTTGTTGCCGCAACGCACAACTATTAAAATTATTGTTAAGTACTTAAATATTTTTGGATTACAATTACAATTGTCTAAACTGTATGTTTGGATTTCAATTCCACGCGGAAAAGTATGCTACGTTTGTTTGTTTACAAAACGAATCAAAACACGGCGGCGGCAACGTTGTTTGTTTGTTTTGTTATTACTTTGAGTATTTGGAGAGCGTTATTTATGCTGCGTCTTGCCACTGCTTTGCTATGCGGTGCAAGAACGACTAGAATGACCAAAAGAGGAGAAACGACGCTTAACGGCGACAGCACGATTTTACGTGTTACGAGCACAACGAACGACGAAGACAAACTAAATTATGTCGATGTTAATTTTTCAGCAGCAGGCGAACAACTGACGACGTTGACGCCAACGACAACGCCAACGCCATTGCTCACTTTAGAGTTGCTCTGTCGACGTTGACATCGGCGTCGCTCGAGCGTTGGCAAGGACATCGCATATGGCAAAAGGACAAACCACTTTGGGGCGCAACAGAACAGCCCACAACCCACACCGCTCACCCATTATGCGAAACAAAAATCGAGAGAGAAAGTTTCAAAGAGCGCAGCTCAGCAGCGCAGACAGAGAGCGAAAGAGAGAGGGAGAGATTGTTACAAGTTACGCTCAATCCTCGTTTTGTTTGGGGTTGATTTTATATGCGAACAAGTAGGGTTGAGCCAAGCTTTAGAATCATGTTGGCAATAATTTCAATAATTATTTTTGGGCAAATTTTTTTATAGTATTTATTAGTTGGTATCAACAACAAATGTTTAGATATTTATATTTGTTTTTCAAATTTCAAGTATTCTAGTTTCGACCTTGCTGCGTAACCTTAAAGTGCGAAATTTCGAATTAACTTTTGGATTATGCGCCGTAAACTATTTGATTGTCTCATTGTTTTTAAAGCAAAGTCAAAGAGAACAGCAGAGAACCAGGGCCACCCACAAGCGTACAGTTGTAAATTTCGATGCAGTCAAGCGCAGCATATTAAGCCGGCTGATTTCATAATACCATACCCTAAGATAATATCAAATTCAAGTGTTTTTCAGATATGGTGCAACCAAAAATAATAAGACGTTTATTGAACTCAGGCATGATTAATAACCAAATAAATACATAATTATAGACAAGCTATTAAATAAAAAATGTTAAGGCGTAACATAATACAAAAATTTATTTTTTTGTTTTAATTATTGAATTTGATACTATTAAAAGATAAGAATAGTTTTGCTGGTAATAGTTATAAAATTCAAATTATTTAGAATATTTCCCGCTTTAAAAATACACTTTATAAGTTAAATGGTTTTTTTTTTTCAATTGCTTACTCAACATTTTCTTTTAAAAACATTCATATAACACTTTATTTGATAAATATTTTCGAACAAAATTATTTAACGTTGGCAATGCCTTAAGCTTCGCTCAGAAGAGAGCGACAACCTTACTGCCAGCTGACATTCTCCCAAAGCGTATGCGTTATGCCAGATGTCTCTCTCTCACTCTTTGCTGCAGTTTGCCCGCTGAGCCGAAAAGCGCTTTTCGAATATCGAAAACAAAATTATATTAACTGCAATTAAATAAGATGGCAACAAACCTAGCGAGCGGCCAGCGACAACAAACGTAAAAGAACAATATGTGAAGCGGCGATGACTCAAAGAGAGCCACATAGCTAGAGAGAGAGAGAGAGAGAAAGGGAGAGCGCCAGCGGAAACGGAGAGCACCAAAAATATATTTCCTTCTTTGCCAGAAAAACGTAGTGTGACGCTGGCGACGCGTCGGCCCCCCAAAAGGCGGACAAGGATATAGAACGGCAATTTGAATAGCATAACGGCGCCAGTGTCGAAACCAAACCACATGCAATGCTGGCTGAGGGCGTCTCGGGGCACCGATGAATCACAATAGGCCAGAGTCAGAGTCGTTGTTGAAGTTGACAAGAGTTTGAGTCAGTGTGTATGAGAATCAGAAAATCGGGATAGAGTCCTTAAGGCCTGAAAGCTAGGGAGCCTGTCGTCTTTAGGCGGCACTCGCCCACACAATGTCTGAACAATATAATACAGTAGAAACATGCATGTTTGAACAGTACCATAATTAATTAATTTAATTTTTAATAATTTACAAAAAAAAATTCTTGGTCACTATATTTTGAATTTATTTCTGGTTTTACCTAAACATATTTTTGATTTTCAAGTAAAGTAAAGCTGTTTCTCACCTAAAATCTCACAACTAAAATCTAAACTTTCAAAATCGTATTATCAAAATTAAGCAACAATTGTATGTAAATGATTATTATTTTTTAATTGTTTTTTAATGCTTTGAAAATAAATTCCACACATATAAATCTTTTAAAAATTATTAATAAATAAATTAATTTTTTATTAGATGAGTTCTTAAGATTTTTCGTACCCATTAAGCGACTTATCACTGTACTTGTAGTTTTATGCATTCCGGATTGCAGTTTGAATGGTGGATAAAGGTGAAGGGAGGAGGTATGTTTCTAGGCAAAATATCATGACAGCAGCTTGTCGAAGGCATCGAAGCACAATGCTTCAACTATATTAGTTGTTGATTTGGACAAGATGCGGAGGGGTAGATAAGGGGACGGACTTTTGGATACGGCTCTTGCTTTGCATTTGAATTGCTTTTGGAATTCATTTGCCGGCAAACATAACAACGTGAGTGCTGTCATCCGTCCGGTGGAGAGCATTGATGGGAATGTGTCATCCCATAAATGGGCTCACTGGGCGTATACGAGTTAAGCCGTGTAGTAGTTGCAGGATGGGGGGTAACCTTCTGTACACATATGATATGCATTTATAATGTGGCATCAAAGTGTTTCAGCTATTCTTTGTGTGTGTGTGTGTTAAACGGCCAACTATTTAACAGACAATTATGTGTTAAGTGGGCAAAAGAGAGTATTTTAATGATTATGTCAATGCAAAGTAGATAAAAAGGGGAGGGGCATAAAGGTGTAGTTTGGATTTGCATAGTTGGACAAACTTACATGGCGATGAATAAATGCAATATGTTGAAATGTGTGCAAATGGCTTACCTGAAAATAAACGAAAGAAAGAAAATATATTATTATAAGAAAAATTAATTTTTTAGAAAATTAAAGCCGATTGAAATAAAGTAAAACTTAGAAAGCTAAGAGTTTCTGAAAAAATAATTAAAAAATATTTTAAAGCGACTCATCCTTCCCCCAAATTAGAGTATGCCATAAGTCAAGTTTTGAATTAATATTTATTGGCTGCGAATTTTGCAAAAAATATCATTCAAAACATTTCAATTTAAACTAGTCTAAAGCTATTAGCTATAATTTCAAGTTCTAGCTCCTTTTACGTTTTCTATCATTAACAATCATAAGCCACGTTAAGCTACGCTAGAAACGAATATCTACTTGGCACTTGGCAAACACCAACGTCCAGCGAAAGGATGGAGCATTTGAAGAGCGTTAGTTGAATAGCTCACTTAATTACAACTAAGAACGACATTCCCAAAGCTCTCTCACTCACTCTAACTCTTTCTCTTTCATTCCTTCTTTTCCCGTGTCGGTCTGTTAATTGAAATGCATTTCTTTTGTATGCTTTATTGCTGATTCCGTCGTGTATTGCATTTAATTAAACAGCTAAACATTCCAAGCACTCGACAATGACGATGGCTAAACGAGTCTTTCGAGTGTCCGGACTCAAGTTGCAAGCCAAACTGTGCAATTCCCACTGTTGGTTGCCTTTCTCTCTCTATCATTCTGCTTACCCCACCAGTCGTTTCTCATACGCACTCTCGATTTAAAATAGCTGCTTAGCTTAGAAGAGGATATCATAACATTTTCTTTTGGGTATCACAGATGTCGAACGAGACACGCGATGTTTGCATACTTTGATCCTTCTCTCCTCTCCTCTCCACTTTCAACACACTCTCTCTTATTCTTCTCTCTCTGTCTCCTTAAGTTGTCTTTGCATGCGCTGATTGGCACCACGTGCCGCCTGCCGCCTGGCATGGCTTATCCAAAAAAAATGTTGCATGTTGGCAAACTAAACACATGTATTGTATATACATTGATCCTTATGTACACATGTATCTTACAGAGGGTGGTACGAGAAGTAATGTACCTTATGCATACGGTGTTACCCCGAGAAATCGGGTATCGGTTCTGAATAAGCTATTTACCAGTTAAAATAATTTTCTGTAAATTTTACATATATAATTTGAATTTATATAGTTCTTAATGAACATATTTTTTAAGGGCACAGCTTTTAGTATTTTATTAATTTGGAAAGGACAAAATTTTTAAACATACTAATGATCAAAAATAAGGGTTGAATAATAATTGCTATAACTAACTAATAACTATAATAACTGATTATTTTTATTATTATCATTATCAAGTTATTAACTATGATTTTTTAAACATTCACAAACCCTTTATAAAATACATATATTTTTATTTTTTTTTTTTTACAAAAAATATTTTATTCAATGTAAATCAGTGTAATTCTTTCATATTTTGGGCTATTGAGGTACCAAATGTATTTCCCATTTTCTTCATAAAAATTTCCAGCTAAGAGCTCTTATGAGTATGTTGAGAAACCCTCGATTTACTTATTCATATGAGTACATAATTTCGATGTATCAGGGTCTGCCGGCTGATTTCGTCATCACATGACTCACAGCCACGACAACCACTTTAGACAGAGGAACAAGGGATGAAGTGGAGCAGTTGCGGAATTGGAATCAAGAGGAAGGGAGGAGGGGCACACGCCACTAAAATGTTGGCAATAACAACTGACGCCGTCGACGCCAGCTTTTGTTGCTTGTCTTTTATTTTTTTTGAAATGAAAAAATAAATAAAAAGTGCCCAGCCCCAAACTGCATCCATCTCAAAACTTGTTGGTTTTTTCTCTAGTTGTGTACTCTGCTTGTTCCTTGTTTTTTCTCGATGTTTTTTTTTCGATTTTCCCGGCCATGCAAAATTAACAGCTGAGTTGATGTTGAAATTCGATTGCATGTTAAGGGTACATTTGAGTGGAACTTGTTAGTTTTTTCTTACATAAAATTTGATATTTGGATTTTTGTACTTTTATTTTATTGGATTTATAAGTCGGGAAGGTTCTCCCTACTGTTTGATAGCTGCTATTTTTGTATGTTTGCTCTGCTAACCAATCATTTTGCGAAACTTTAGCATACATATACTCTGTAATTTAGGGATGGGATAAAGGGTGTGTTTCGATTCATAAACAGAGTATCTAAGCAGCTAACAACTGAAACGATTTCCGTCTTTGTTTCTTATGCGTTTTCGTCGCTTTTTGTTGGTTTCAAAATTGAATTTTTGGTGTTTCTTGCTCTCCTTGCATGCGTTTGCCATTTCATTTTCCATCGATTTAAAGCTGACGAACTCTTCAAAAATACCCTACACTCCATTGGGTATGTAAGTGCAGACGAGACCTTGTCAACATTATTTGTTATTATGTGAATATTATTAAAGATTACTTGGGAATATTTAGAATTTAGGATTAATTCAACTACCCTTGCGAGCTTTACATGAATCTAGGAATTTGTTAACATAATCAAGTCCCAAAAAAGCTAAACCTATAAGCTTATTGCAGCTTAGAAGGGCATTTAAATGCAAGATAATATATTTTCACATTTTCTTGCCAGCTTTCTTTGAATTTTCTTTTCGTTAGCCAATGGATGCTTGCACCGGCGGGAAACAGCTTCGTCTGGGCTTAGAGAGCATTGGAAATGTTTGATGCTGTCACCAACAAAATAAAAACGGAAAAAGAAAAAGGAGAACTCTGCGTATGTTGCGAAGGAGATGGTAGTTGGCTGGTAGAGGTCTGGAAAAGTTTTCGACAGGAACTTTGCTGCTAATTTGTTAGCCAAGTGAACTGCTCCGCTGGCAAAGAGCTCAAAGCAACAAAGTGTCATGGTCAGGGTCTCTACACTTCGCTCCCGTCTTCTACTTCCCCTCTCTTTCTCGCCCCGTATCTGCAGTTTGTAATCAGCCCCATTGCCAAGTGACTCTCGAAACGGGGGCGCACCTCAAATCGAATTTTTAGCCCCCTACCCACCGACAAACGCTAAGCACTGTGAAAACATTGACAATGTCCTTCTCGGTCGCATTACAGGCACGTACCGCACACACACAAACACTAACACGCACACACACATCCATACCCACACATACACATCATGACGTTTATTGGAAAGCCGTCTGTATGTTGATTATGATCAGAATTGTTCGTCGCTGCTGCTGCAAAAATACGCCTAGTCATTGTTGTTCTTATATCCTTCGACTTTTACAAGTCAACGTTGCTGCCTCTTTAGAGTTCAATGATCTCTTTCAGAACCCTGTTACTAACTAAAAATATAGCTCTTGATATCATACTTTAATCGGCAAATCGGCATGCTGAATATAGCTTCCTTAATCTTCACAAAAATATGTAAGTACAGTGCATCTCTAAATTTAGCTTGAACTAATCTAAGTTTTTTACAGCCACCTTACTCTATTTGTGTTTAAGAATCAAGTTTTATACATATGCTCGTAGTAAACTTAACCAACCGAAAGATTGATGCGTGACATTACTTCTTTTTTTTAATACTTATATACAAAACTTTAGCGGCAACCAACTGAATGGCACCCCACCACAAAGTTGTCGTAATCCAAACTACGCGCCATCAACTCACACCCGTCAACTAGTACAGTGAGTGCTGTATGTCTGCAGCTGCGTTGATGGGAAACGCGTAAATTTCCCCAGCGACATATACGGACATTTTCCCAGCAGCAGCAGCGGCAGACACACACATGTTTTGTGGGCGGTAAAATACGTTTTTTTTTCAAATTTTTTCTTTTATTTTAACGCTGCCACATGCGATGACTTTAAACAATTTCCCCAACAATTTTGAACGTTCGTATACATACATATATATTTTTTTACCTGCACACTTTAACGGCCTCTACGTTAGATAGGCACTAAAAATCTAGGGGAAATGGCGTCGACAGAATGCAATGCGCAGAATGATATAAAAATTCTTGACGCAGTGCCTGCAAATTAATTCACAGGTTGTATCTTTTCTTAAAGTTGTAGCAAAAAATTGAGACAACATTTTTTGCAAAACGATTTCTGTTTCAACAGAAAAGCAATCAAAGGGTTCAGAATTCATCTGACCTCTGACCCTTTTCGCATATGCTCTGCTCAGCTCCCTTTATGCGCATTAAACGATTCGGAGAAGATATACAGAAGAAGAAATACGTTTGAATTTCAAGTGCTGCGTGTCTTTGGCAGTCATAAAACGTTTTAAGGATATTAAAAATGGAAACATGTTTAAATCTCTCCCCCAACGCAATCGACCAGAAAAGGCAAAAATTTTGATGAATTGACGCAATTTGAACAACCGATGTTAACGTTGATGTTCCAAACTTATACTTTATACAATTTCGTCAAAGAAAATTGTTAAAACATATTTGATTAAGCTTTAAAAATATTTTACACACAATATGTATAAAAACTTTAACATAAAAAAATCTTGCTAAAATCACAATTATGAATAAATCCGTTTCTTAGCGTTATTGGGAACATCGTCGATTCTGCAAAGATTTATACAAGCATAAAAAAAAATTTTTTTTATATAAAATCCTGCTGTGCGTACCAGAACGTTATGTTGCAAAAAAAAACAAATAAATATATAAATTGAAACAAGAAAACGCAGAATCACAAACTGGAAATTTGATGTGCAACCCTTCCCCCATTTCGTGGAAGGCGTGGCATGGCGTAGATGGATTCAAAATTGTCATTGTCTAAATTGATAAATGCGCTGTGAAGTAGTGATGTTGAATTTGGCATTCGACTTTTGACATTTGGCGCACCGCCAGCAGCAGCATGAAGGATACTTTTTATTTTTTGTCAAATAAGCGCATAAATTGAAAAGAAGCCACATTTGACCCACATTTTGTGAAGCCATATCTCTTCGCATATCTGCTTGACCCTTATATAAAGAGATTTGCTGACTCTTTGATCTGGGGCTGGAAAGTTCTTTAAGTCCTTGAAATTGCGTTTTGCTTCAAGCGAAATATTAATAATAGTAATAATAATATCACAGCTCAACCACAAGGAGTTCAAAAACACTTGGGAAATTTGAAAGAGCATCGATGTTATCTCCCATCAATATCGATTGGAATGGGCAACATGAAGTGGGTGTGGTGGGTGGTGGGCGGCAAACATGCATACGTCGACAGCTTATGTACTAGTACGTGTCTTAATGCGAAAAAAGAAAAGAACAAACGAAGCAGCGCGTTTCAAATTTCTTGCGACAGCAAACAAAATGAAAACCAAAAGAAAATCCCAACAAATATTTAAACTTAAAGTTGTCGCTTCAGGGTTTTCATTACTCTCAATTAACAATAGTTTTTAATAGCAATTCAATAAAAAGAAAGCTGTTATAAAATTATAAATGTGTGTTAAAAAAATGTGTACAATACTTAGGCAAGATTCCGTTCAAAATAAATAAAACATTGCAATTTATAGATGGGATACCAAAATTAAAAAGACTTAAAACTTAAGCTTTAAGCACTTCATTTTTAATAATTTATATTTAACTAAGATGTTTTTAAGAAACTTCTTTAAGCAATATATAAATATTTCTAGGGTTTGACATCCAAAAACTATATTTTGGCAGCTTTCGTCTTTATATTTTCGTCTGTTAATTCACGCCCTTATGCTTGCCCATGGCACGCTTCTTCCTTATCCGCCCCTTAGTTCATCATTTCGCTAAACGTTGTCGTCAAGTATTTTACTTTACCCGACATTTTTCCGACTTGGCCTTTGACTTCAGGACGTTTACCTACAATAGCAAAGGATTGTCGTCTGCGATGTTGAATATCGACACGACGGATGGCTTTGAGCTTCAATTATTTTTTCTTTTTTAATAACATGGGGTGACGGCATCTTTCTGTTAAGTGTGAACGCGACAAAAATAAAGGAAAAGAAAACGGTTCTCATTGTTGTTAAATCCTTAAAGCACGTCTCTCTCTCTCTCTCTCTATCTTGCTCTTTCTCATCCTATCCTGCCTGATGAAGTGGCTGGCTTCCGAGGAGTTGCAGGCAGAAAGGAGATAAAAAATCGATAGCAAGCAGGTAGAAGTTGCTGCCACACCCAATATTGAATTACTCTATTACCAATGGCAGTAGCTACACTCAGATAAAAATTCCAACCAAAAATCTCACAAATAAACACCTTAAATTTTATAGACTAGCGGATTTATTTAAGAAAAATACCAAGTTAGTATTTACCAACGATTCGAAGTTCAGAGATATATGTTTTTTTAGTGTAGAAATGCCAACAAATATTCTTCTATACTAAACTACGTCAATGTTTTGTGCAACTTCCTGCTGCATAGTTTTGTGAGCTGCCTGCCAAGCTTGTGCATCGCAAGACATTTTATCCCTTTGATCCTTTTTATTGTTGCCACCGCAGCTGGTATTGTCTTACACGCAACGGCTCCCTCCCGAGGGCCAACCAGTAACCAATAACCAGTAAACAGTCAGCGAGTTCCCTAATTCCCATTTTGCTCCTCTTTCTGTTTGCTGTTTCTGTTCGAAAAACCGCAAGCGACGCTTTCAACGTCGATGTCGACGCCGTCGCTGTCGCTGTTGCTGTCGCCATATTCGTTCAACTTCTCGTGGTTGCAGTCCGTCCTGTATGCCCTTTGCCAACTAACGTGACATGACTGCAGTCCAACACCGGCAATTGGTTTTCAGTTACAGGCGAAAGAGAGGGCGAAGAGTCCGTTTTCCTCTTTTATGTGTTAGCTATACGCATGTACAACTTGTATATATGCACTTGACTCAATCTAACTAGTTTTCAATCGTGGTCCGCCAGTTTCTGACTGCCTGGTTAGTTGGCCGGCTCACTAGAGCGTTGCTGGGGCCAATTACCAGAACAGCAAAAAAGAAGACCTTAAGCAAACAAAACCAGTTAAGGATTGAATTTTAAAAAGAATTTATTTGTTTATTTTAAATATATATCTAAAATATTGGTTCCATTTAGGGGAAAAGGAATAACGAAATTATTAGAATCTGAATAAATTTACTTTATAATTATAATACAATAAGCTTCCAAAAAATAAATTGGAACTAATGTTCAATATTATAATGTTTTTTGTTATTTATATATTCCTGATTTATTTGTACTCCTTTAATTATTATCTTATTTTTCTTTACTTAAACGGTTGAAACGGTTAAACGGATTTGAAAGCCCCAAAAACACCTTAACCAGAAACACCAACCTCCTGTCAAGTTTAACTATTGACAAACTGACTGACTGTCCATGTGGCGTTATTTTTTTAGTCCCGCTACTACCATTCTGAAGTCTGAACTACAAGCTACGTAACAAATTTGCTGAAATAAGAAGCTTAAGACAATTAATTGAATTTATTGCGTATTTGGTGCGTTTAGGGAAGTTTGAGGGTGAACTGTGCAAATAGCAATATATACAAGGGAAGCCAACTAACAAATACTAGAGGGAAAACGAGCTGCTAGGAAAAAGTGAAACTATGAGGGACACCGGTGGCTGCACACACCTGTAAATAAAAGCTAAAGTTTCGTCTGGATGGAGAAGAGGAAAGTGAAGAACGAAGAAAAGGGAAAAGGGAAACCGGTTTAGCCCGGTCTAGACACGAGAGAAATACAAACGCCTTAGATGAGAAGCTGAAAATGTTGTGGCTTTAATATTTTTACGGGGTTTCTACAAAAAAATACAGAAATTCATAATTTATTTATGGGTGCAGCTTTTACTTGCCCATCCAGCCCTACTTAACCCCTCACGTTAGTACACGTGACGCATTACGTGGAATGCGTGGTGTTACGTGTGTTGTGCACACACATCATTATTAATGCATTGGCACACGTAACCCGGTAAGCAAACAGGAGTTGTTTTGGGGCTTCAAAAATCAACCCCCACAGCTTGAATGCGGAGTGAGTTTCAAACGTATCCCACCAGTGCCACTTGTAGCTGTAGTCCTCCCTCTTTGAACTCTTGAACTTGAAGCGGTTAATCCACGCGAAGACTCCAAAAAGAAACACTCAACATGTTAAGTACTAGTTGCACGGCTGGTAGATGCCGTGTAAAATGTTATGGTCTGAGCTAGAAAAAGGTGTAACCAACGACTCATAAATATCCTGTATACGAATTGAGGTAAAATTTTGTGGGTGGAGTGGAATTTGACAGATACCCTATGAACCCCGTTCGTAAGAAATCAAGATACCCTACAGGAACAAAAAAGGAAACTTTAGATTTGATGCCCTTATAACTTTGTTTCTAATCCCGGATCATGGGTACTTTTGTGGTGGCCTTTTGGGGCTACTTATTATTACGTTCTTTAATTTATTTACTTGTTTTTATTTTCTTGCACCATCGCAACTCCCTTGATGGAGTCAGAGTTTAGCTTAGGTTAGGCGTGCCCACATAATCCAGAGGATACATTTGGTTTCCTTATGTCTTGTAGTAACAAATTGAATGCGCATTCCGTTTTCATTTACATAAAGGGTTTACGATAAGGCTCGTAAAATGTCATTGGAGATGTTCCCGAAAACAAGCGCATAAGATTACAGCAAGACACACAGTTTCTTGACAAAACCCAAAATAAAAACACTAAAAATTGTTAACTTTGTTCCCCACAGCAGCCCTGAAACTGCAGCTTGTCCAGTTTGCGCGTCTAGACATCGTCTGACGTTCGGGTAATAAAAATGTATATAAAGGTGTTGCCGGGTGGAGAAAGTTTGGGAGGGACGGTGGGGAACTACACCATCGTTAGTCGGCGTAGCCAGTTTGATTTTATACGCATTTTTATGGCTGCATTAAGCACGGCCGACATCGGCATGGCCTGTCAGAGATCCTGCTATGAATAGGGGTTCACACAGCTAAAAGCGCTTAAAGGATGCGGAAACCAATTAGGGAACCCAGCGAGTTTTGATATGAAACTAGAATGTGATTTAAGCTTTTTTGGTTCGATTTATTGTGTTTAAGTTTTAATTTTGCTATTACAAAGTATATTTGTTGCTAAGAAGTTAAATTAAAATATAACTGAATTTTAATATATATTTTAACCTTTATCTATTTTTCTCATACGCCAAACTGCAAAAGAAATTAAGCGCCAGTAGATGAAATTTGATAACCAAAGCTTTTATAGTCATTTAGTTTTGCCCCACAGAATCGTTAGCTAATCTATTAACACAAAACTTTCGAATGCCATGCAAATGCCATAAAACTAATAGCCCCAAACCAACAACACCAAATAACGCTGTTTTAGCGCATAAAAATAGCCACAACAAATTATTTCCCATGGGCGGTCGGAGTGAAACGACAATTCATACCAAATAAAAAGCAAGTGGAAACGTTGCAGTCAGACCCAACCGACTGCGGTATACTCGATGCCTGTTTAAAAACGGGTAACAAGAGGCGTGAGTGCAAATGCGGCAGAGGTGTACGCTGCCTTTAAAGATGGACTAGGTGGGGAAGATGTTGGCGTTTCCGATTTTAATGTTCTGTAGGGGTGGGAAGCGGGCATGCGGAATTGGTAGGCGTGGCTCCACAATTGTTGATGCAGCTTTCTGGAGGATGCCAGTAGCTATTAACTTGCCAAATTTTGTAATTCTAGCTGTAAAGATGTGGGAAAAATGTAGATTTATCGATTTGCCAGCCCCCCAGTAGCTGTATAAACCCAATCTTGGCACTTTATCTGTCCCAGCCATAGATAAGGATATTTGAAAAGGTGTCGGAAAAAGTTGCGTTGATACAGACGGACAGACATTGCACAAACCCAATATACTCTATACCTTAGGTATCGAGTAGAAAAAACTGCAGTTCAAGTCTTGCACTTAACTGGGAAGTTGAACCTTAAATACATATACATATGTACTGAATACACCAATATGTGAATACACAATCGCTGCTTGCATATGAATATGCGACACTCATAATTATTATGTACATGAAATGGGTGCCTAGGGACTAGGGTAACTGACGACAAACCTAACCGACGACCCAAACTTGACCATATGTTTTTGGGGGAAAAAAACACTTGTGAATTTACTCTTTTTTATGTCAGTTTACTCAACCTTTAAATAGTATGTTTTTTCGAATTTGATCTAGGAAAATCTAAAAAGGATATGTATATAGCCATCATACTTAAAAATCTGACAAGATTTAAATATATCCATTACAACTAGAGTATCTAGTAAACACACAACTCCATTGTTGGGGTAGAGCATGCTCGAGTTTCATGGGGGAAAGAAAAAGTTGTGTCTTTATTGGGAGGGTGACAATTTGAAAGAATTGATTTTTATAACAGGGTGCCGGGTGCACTAATGAGGTTGTTGTTGCGGCTTTGCAAAGTGTGTGAAAGCACCGAGCAATTTATCAATGTTCATACCCTTGATGTATGTATATAGTTAACTCTTTGCACATGCTCTTCAATAGATATGTGCAATATTGCAATATTACATATACATGTATATATATATTGGCAGACAAGGCACGCACATATTTCATACACGACTGCGCTTCTATAACAACAACTCTTTACTTCTCCCACAGCCAACTATCCACTACTCCCTCCCCAATCCAATGCTAAGCCTTGCGTGCAAACGACTCCGCTGGGCATGGAACTTTTACCCGGTTCCAATGGACGACAGCGTCATTTGACATATGTTTGGTGTCGCCAATGCAGCGTAAAATTTCTTCCTTTTTTTTATACCTTGGTCGCAACGATAAAGAGTATATGGGTTTTGTACAATGCCCGGCATGGGGACAGTCCGTCACACCACCCGCTTTCATAACCTAAATAACAACACTGGTAACAGTGTATATCGCAGCCGATAAGGCTCGACTGAAGCGTTTTCACTTGCTTTTGTTTTTGTTTTTTTTAACCACACACAACTTCCCCCGATTCCTAAAAACTTTTTGTTGTCGATGGGCTTTTGGGTTTTGTAGCTGGAACATGTGTTTATGTCTTTGACCCAATCCCTCGCCCCTCGCTCCTGCTGTGGCATTCCCATTCGCAGATTGCATAAAACTGTGCAATTGAACATAACTCAACATGTCATGAATTTTTTGTGATGCAAAATTACCAAAAACATGTGTACATAATTCCATTGATTGATATTTTGTGTGAAATGTTAATTTTAAAAAAGTCAGCAAGTAACTTCTCGTTGCCTAAAAAAACGTTCAGCCTGTACTATTATTTTGCCCAGAAGTGTAAGAAAGTTAATATTATTCAATCATTTGGTATATTTTATGTATATATAGAAAAACGCCAGCCAAAGGCCTAAGTAGCCAGCGCTGCTAAATTTTATCAGTATTAAGTTTACTAAATACTGATTAAACATAATATTAAATTTTGATATAATTTTAAAGCCCTTTTATATTTATATTCAGTTTTTGGTAATATTGTTAATATTTTTATTTTTTTTGTAATAATCTAACTACTAATTCTTCAAACAATAGTTAAAGAAACATAATTATTTTTGTAACCAATATTTTTTTATTAATTTTTTCTATTATTTAAACATGCATAATTCTACGACTCTGTTTTACGTGGACTTATATAAGTACATATGCATTTAAATAAATAATTAATATTTCTATTGTCAGACTTTAAGATTTTGATATTGGTCTACAAATTTAGCCCAATCTCTATAACGTTATTTTGTAGTTCAGTACATGAATTTCATTGTAAGCATTTCGACTGTCTGGTTGGTGGGTTGGTTGGAACGTGTCTTTTTGCTATTCCAATGGACCGACCACCAATTTGCGAATGCGAATTAGCATTTGTGTGCCTGGACTAAATTGCATTTAAGCGAAGGCTTTTAAATGTTTAATACGCTCGCCAGACACATGACAATCCATTTTAATAAACTTCCAACTTTGTACATTGTTTAACAATTTCAAGTGCAACTCCCATAAATCACGCTGAGCGATAGCTACCACATTTTCTGACCCCATTAACAGTGACACCAGCGAATACAAAACATGGCGAAGGGTGACTGCTGCTGCTGCTGCTGCTGCTACCCCCACATAACCATCTACACCCATCCACACCCCTCACCACCCGTAAACAAGTGTAGTAAGAATTCACAGAGTGAGTCTTTCGTTCGCCCTCGTTTTATTTTCTCTCTCACCATTAAAATGACAGCAGCAGCCCAAACATTTTTTTCTCACTTCAAACAAAAATGTACAAAGTGGAGGTCTTTCCCTTTCCATGCAAAGACGCCTCCGGCACTGCTTATACTCTACCCCAAGTTATAGATAAAAAAAAAATAAGCTCTCAACACTTTGTGTGTCACAAAATGTTAAAGTTTTATGGTAATTAAAGGTAAAAACTTATATTTATTTTATCATATTGAATATGAATTTAAATTTTTATGAAATATGTTTTATATTTATTTAAAGTGGATTCTTTAAAAAAAATATTATAAAATTATAGCATTGAATAATATACAAATAAATTATCCTAATAAATTGTTGATAATTAACGATGAAATATGCTTCGAAATATAATTTTTCTAGTTCTCTCAAGTGAAACAACTCTGAGTAAAATCAAAGTGTATTTAAACATTGACTTTCTATTGGCAGCAAATTTGCAGCCGTCTCATCTGTTTTACGAACGCTCATTTGCATCACTTAAGCAACAATTACATGGCCTTAAGGGCCTGCAACGTACATATAACAGCCGAGACAGAGAAACGCACTGAAAGAACAAAAACGAGGCATTAAAGTGACAGACGTCTGAGCCAGCTTACAGTTATTCCCCCAATTCCAGACGCGCGCATATGAATAAGTAATACCATTTTTTTCGGTAGAAAAGACAAGGAAAAGTAAAATTATAAACGACGAAGAAAAACAAAAACAGCAGCAACAAACAAAAATCAAAAATGCGACTCGAGGCAGTTTTTTTTTTATTTAGGGATATATAAAAAACAAAAACAAAAAGTGACGCTTGCCGGCAAAAATTTGATTGGCATGCCACAAATGTTCAAGCAGACTTGAAGCAGACGATGGCGAAGCAACGTAGAGTTAGCGCAGCTGCCCTGCGGCAGGGCCATCGTTTCGCGCATTGTTGCCACATTTCACACAAACGGCAGCAGCGGCAACTGCCGCCCAACTTCCGGTTCAATAAACTTTCGCAAAAAGTATTCTCTTACATAGTTTGCTTTCCCCCTTTTGCCCTTCACTATATGTTATGTATGTATACAGTAAATACACATACAATAATGATAATGATTTTTCTTTTTTCTCTGCAGTCGCTTCTTGCAGCTGAATGTGTGTGTGTGTGGCCACAACAACAAAAGCAAATAATGTTTATTAACTGGTTTTAAGCAAGCGTCTGTGTGCGTTGTGTGGGGAAGGGGTGAAGGTGCACCGTGTGCAACCAAACACTTGCTGTGTATTTGTGTATATGTGGCACAACTGCAATTGTAGCAATTTTATGTGGCACTTTTATGTGGATTTTCTAATGCCAAACGTTTAACAACTCAAAAGAAATGACGTGTAAAATGCCTGTTGATTGCAGCCACAAAGTGTTGCATACATCAAGGCGGTAGAAATAATGTAAAAACGCCGTTTAACGTTTAAGGAGATATTTTTGTATTTATTTGGAAAATTGCACTTTCTTACAATGCTTTAAATAACAAGAACTTTGAAGGGTTGTTTGTTGAAAGACTTTTTCTTTTGTAGCAAAATAAGCGAATATTCTTAAGCTTCTGAATATTTCATTTTAAAATATTGTAGGCACTTAGGATATAAACATCAAAGTTAAGAGTAAATTAAAAAAAAATCACTTTTCACAACAGTTTGTCAGGTGTGGGATTCGAACCCACGCTCTCTTACGAGAAACAGAGCTTAAGTCTGGCGCCTTAGTCCACTCGGCCAACCTGACGTGTTGAACACAATTAATTAAAGTCAAATAAATTTTCAAATAAAATATTTTCAAAGCACACTTTATTAATATGCTAATAATTAAGCAGCTCGACTTCATTTACAGTGTAAGCGGTTCAAAATAGAGCAATAAGTCAAGTAGCTGGCTCAGATTTATGATCCACAAAATGAAGTGAACAGCTTGCACATTTCGGAACCACAAGACACTTAATTTATTAAATGATGTCCGTTGTAAGAGCTAACCTAACCAGTTAAACTGAAAACAATCAACTGGGACACAAACAGAAGAAGCCAAAAGGATTTAACTCTGTAAATGGGACTTGAGGACCCAACTTTCGAATGGATAAGCTGACAGCAAAAGCAGCCATCAAGCGAATTAATCAAATTTGTGTGTGTGCCGGCGGTAAGAACCTATTCGCTTGCATACTTGCCTGCCACAGTTTGATTGTCAATTAAAACCATTTGGATTGCCCGACCGACCAATATGAATGAAGAATAGCTCGAAGGCAAAATCCTGAGTGGGTCCGATCTGTTGCTGCCCGTTTGTGGCAGCAGACGGCGACAGGCAGGCAGTTGACAGATACTGAAGATGGAGGAGGTCCAAGAGGGTTGGGTCAGCACAAAAGGGTGGCGTTGTTCTATCAATTTATAGCAACAGCAGCAGAAGTAGCAAACCAATTGTTGCACACTCACTGTGTGTCCCTTGGCAAGGGTTGAATTGAATTGCCGGCAATTTGTCTAACAGCCAGCAAGAGAGCGAGGCAATTTTGGGAATGTGAGATTTTGCATTTGGGTAGAATGATGTTTTACTTAAAATCCACAACTCTGGGTAGCATAATTGCTAAACACAAAGAGAAGGGTATTTGTGCATGCCTTTAAATGTAAAATAATTTTCAATCTTACCAAAGGGTTCACAGTGTGAACTTCACACTCAATAAATGGGATGAAATTGTACATAGATAAAATAATGAACTATCAACCAAACTGCAAACAAAAATGAATAAAAAAAAGTGATAAAATTTGATTTTAAATATTTGTTGAAAATCCAGAACAATTCGAAATGTATTAATTTACTAATTGTTTTTTTAAATCTATTTTGTTGAGTATACATTATTGCTACCTTAAAAAGAAAAACTGTTGCTTAGATTATGGATCCCCTTATTTATAAGAATTTTTCTAGTTTCTATAATGTGTTGAATCTGGATTTTCAACGCAAAAAAATTAAACAAACATTAATTTTCATATATAAATAAAGCTTTCAATATTGAAAATTTTTTACTAAAAGCGTTTTAGTTATTTTTGTTTGTACATGGGTTTTCCAAATACAAACACACAACATTTAATAAGTTTCTTTAAAAACTAATCACATTTTATATTGAACAGAATTTTTGAATGGCATTTCCACATCTCGGCAAAAAACTTACTCTAACATATTGATTTTTATATTTGCTTTTTATTTTCTGCCTTAATACCGTTAGTTAAATATCATTTTACACTTACAAAAAACGCTGAAAATTTAAAAAATCTTTTAAACTATTTAGAGGAGCATCATAGCGGTATTTTGACGTTTTTATATTAAATTTGGTTTAACGTTTTATTTATTGGTTCTGTTTTCCAGTGCAGAAAATTTCATACGCCTCATTAGTCACAGCTTTTGTGCCACAAAAGCGCCCCCATAGTGACCGCCACCTGGGTAAAGTCAACTGGGCGTTGAACGTGATTGCCAGCCGGGACATAAAATCAAAACGAGAGCGTCGATAAAGATTGAGCTAAGCATTCGTGCTTTGACTTAAAGATACCCTTTTAGGCGTAAGACCTCTAAATAATTTTGTTCAGCTATTAAATTTCTTAACTTAATTTAGGTATGTATTAGATTTATTAATATTTTTTTAAGTGCTTCAATTATATAAAAATATGAGTTGAAATTAAATTCAAACATTCCATTAATAAAATTAATTTCCAAATTTGCTAACGTTTCAGATCGGTTTTTGTTTCTTTAAATTTGAATATATTGACGTAAAGTTTTCTGTTGCAAATTTTGTATGTTCTTGATCTAGTAAACCAACTTCATCTACATTGGATCCGCCTCTACCAACCACTATTTTCTCTACAGGATATAACAAATCGATTTACAAAATTCACACAATTCAACCTGGCACGCAGTGAGCTAAAAAAAATTATGCAACACAAATACGACAAACGATTTGCTCAATGTTCAACGCACCATTTGTCCCAAGAGTACAACGATGATTATAATGGCTTCAATGATAATGATCATGGTGTTGGTGTTGGTATTGGTGTTGGTGTTGGTGGCCAGGCCCAAAGTATTCACCGCACATTTAGCGGTGACATTTGCGCGTTATGGTTTTGTAATTACCTGTAGCAATCTTTTAGGCGGTTGAAGGGTCAACACGGGTGGGTGTGAGTGAGTGGAAAGTTTGAACCGAAGGACTTTACGACATTTCGCATGCAATTTATGACCATTTGATTGCTGTTGACCAAGCGCATTGGTTGTTGTTTCTGTTGTTGTTGTTCTTGGTGACGGCTGCTGCTGCGTGTTTATGGTGTTTTAACATTTACGGAAATCGATTTTTCATTTTGATGTTTGTTTGCGGCATTTAAATGCCATTAATTGGCCATTAAGCAAAAAGGGAAACGTCAAAAACTTGGACTGGGTCAAGGTTGTACTGTATTGTATACCAAAAAAAAGTTTGTAGCAAGTCTTCGGTGAAGGTTGCTTGTTGCTTGTAAGTTGTCTTCAAAATTCCAATTTCAGGAAGAAAGAAGCATTAAGGATATTCCCACATCCTCTAAGTTCATACATAACAACACCTAATCTACTTGTCATTATCACACTTGCACACAAAAAGAAAACTCTCAGCAATTTCCACATTTGACCCAAATGGATTAAATGCCGGAAATGCCGATTCCAAAAACACAGAAAGAGAAGAAAAAAAAATCTCAAAAGGTGAATACCGTTCTTACTAAATCTCGACACGTAGCGCTTATCTTGTATAAATAATGAACATCATTATAACTTTGAAATACGAAAAGAACTGAATGTTAAATACTCTTGCTGTTTTATCCTGAACTTTAAGGAACATTTTATATTTCCTTTGAAATGATTAGTTCTTCTAAAGAGAAGTTTTTTGATAAACTAATATTTGAGAAAAATGTTGAATAATAATAAATAAATAAATACAGATATATTATGTTAACCGATTTAATATCTTATACCTTTTGACTCAAAAAGTGTTACACATTTGATGACAAAATCCAAATAACCTGGAAAAGTTACTGACAAGTGTTACGTTAAGCTGTGTGTGTTTGTTGTTGCAATCTGTTAAGATATACAATAAATTACATATATATATATGTATGTATATCTACTGATATGTACATTGTATGTTTAATACCAAGGCAACATAGTACATAAAACACTTGGGAGTTGGGGCTCTAATGGAATTTTTTCTACGCACACACATATGCCGAGAGGAGATGATAGGGGCGGAAAGTTGAGGTAAAAGTAGAAGTTTTTCTTGAAGGCTTTCGCATAATAAGCAAGAAATCTGTTGATTGTCTGAGCATGTCTGGAACTGGGGACTGTAATCAAAGTTTGCCCGGGAGCACGATGCCGGCATCAAAGTGACAACAGGCAACAACCAGTTGCTGCAACATGTTGCTGGGGCAACAAACTTAGCGAGCCTCCTCTGCCGACGCATACAAAAAACAACAACAAATGGACAATTTTTTTTGCTTTAGTTGTTTGTGTTTGCTGCCAAGTTTCGACTCGAGCCTAACCTCAAAATGTCACTTGCTGCTGCGAAGACGTAATTAGAAATTGCAAAATTGCACAGCACAACTTCCTACGCTCAATGCAGTTTTCACTGTTATTCCACAACCAACTGCCCTGCCGCCTGTTCCCTTGCGTTGAGCATTGCAAATGAGTTGTTTCTGCATACTTTGCACAGCAGCAGCCTAACTGTATACAGTACATACTCTCCATCTCGCTTCTGCACTTGGTTGCGACAACACTGAGACGTTGACATTTTGTGCGTTCCATGTCCTCCCTCACTCACACTCTCTGTTTCTCTCTCTCTTTCTGTTGCTCTCTGTTTGGCCTGACATGACCGGAATAGATAATTATTTATACAACTGTGTGTATATATAAACATACAAACCTAAATACATACTTATGAAATCATGTACATACTTGCCTAGATCTTGTCCTGTGCTCCTTGTTCCTTTTACACCCTATAGTTCAAAGGCCAAAGGTATGGGCATGCTAGATGAATTTAATTTTAACTTGCAGCTAATCTTCAATTCCATAAATAACTATTAGAAAATGTGGTTATATTTAAAAAAAACACAGATTGTGTAGACTTCAGACAACTTTTATTATTTTGTTTATTATAATGGCTTTTAGGTTTGTTAAAATATTGGGAATCTTGGGATTTTAAAATTAAATATTTTTTTATTTCACATAATTTCATGTGAATAATTGAAGACTTTTTTTACCAAGTTATTCTTTATTCCAAACAAGACTGAAATTTACAAAAATAAACAGCTAGAAACTCATACAATAAATGACAGAGAATATATCTGAAAAACTTTAATTTGTAGGATATCGTACAGTCAAGCATTTACCACTTTAACGTTATCTACTTATTTCTGTTTCATTCGTTGGACTTGTCACTGTAGAGTTGAACAGATTTCGTATTCCTGCAAGTGTTGTTACCCCAAAAACTAATTCAATTTATGCTCTTGTTGCAAAGACACAATAAATACAAACAAACAAACATATACATAAACTTCTTCTACTTCTAGCGAATAGTTGACGTCTTCCCCCACTCAACCCAAACATAATGATATATGCATGTGCGGTCTAATGCGATTGTATGCTTCGAAGCTTTAAACTGGATTTTAACAGCTTGCTCTTCGTTCTTTAAAATTTGCAGCAACTGCAATTGCTTGTTTCCTGCTTAATGGTAGGTGGTGATTGGTGGACGGTGGGTTTTGGGTGGATGAGGGCATAGTATACACTTTATAAGCTGCAAAGTTGCTGGGATTACTATCGCCAGATTGGCGTTTTTAACATGGCAATGTCATAAACAGCCAAGTTTTATGTGCTCGGGCTCTGAAAGCAATACATCAACAACAAAATAAACACTAGCAAAGCCGAAAGCTACTTTTTTTTCGGTGTGCTGTAAGCTGCCAATAATGCTTAGCTCATGCCTTAAGAGAAATTGAAAAGTTTGGCAACTTTATTGAGGAAATCAGATTTTTTAAAGTTGTAAATTCGTTTCTCTTTTTGGATTTATACTTTCAAATATATTGCCTTTCACTAGTTTAGGTTATATAGAAATAGAGTTAAGACAATTTAACAGAACATAATCTTTGCAAAAATTAATATGCACATACATTTTTGATGTGTTAACATCTATAGGCGCGGGTAGCGCAAAACATGCGTTTTAATACATGCAAACCTCACACCACGTTATCTCACACATGATCAGCGTCGACGCTGTCAAAAAACTTTTCGCAGCGTAAGCATAGCAAATAGTATGTGTTTGTTGTAAAAACATTTTCTCTGCTTAAAATAAGAATAATGGTATTGGTGCTTGGTGCAGTGGCAGAGAGCCCCAGCCCGGGACGGTCGAGCCATGCAACTGTTAAGCAAAGAGAATGATGACTGTTGAATACCCTAATAAATTATAAGTGTTATTGTGGACATGTACTTCAATAATATATTTGCTATAAATGCATACTTTGATTAGTATAAGTTGGCGCTTAGCAAACAATTGAGAAATTACTAAAATAGTTTAATAATATTAATTGATTAATTGATAAATATAGCAAATAAGCTAGTTAGGGTATGCAGCAACATCATTCGTCCAAGGCAATTCTGGTTTGCTTCTTCGTGAATGCACAGACACAACACACACACACTTACAGACAAACATAGCGGACTTCTGTAATAAGAAAATTAACTGACGAATGAAGAATGTTATGTACCCTAATATTATATTAGTGCCACTTTGGATATTATATATATATGCAATAATTGCATACTTAATAAGCATAAGTTGGCGCTTAGCAAACAATTGAGAAATTACTAAAAATAGTTTAATAATATTAATTAATTAATCAATTAATATAGCAAATAAACTAGGTAGGGTATCCCACACCATCATTCACTTATTAAAGAAGTTCGTTATGTTTGTTTGTAAGTGTTTGTGCGTGTCTGTGCGTATTTATGCGTATGCATGTGCGCGCTTTGTTGTTCTGCTGGTGGCGGTCAAAAGCAAAACAAAAAGTAAATTTGAATGGTTTTGCAATTGTTAACACATCGTTAGTGAGTTCGAACACTCATTAATTTTTTTTATTTAACTTTCAGATCTTAGTTAAATTTTATATAACATAAATTAAATAAATATAATCAACTAATAAATTAATAAAATTTAATTGTATTCAAAATGTATTTAAAGCCATTTGATGGCAAGAAAAACTGAATAAATTTACTTAAATATTTAAAAATATTATTTATTAAATAATGTTTATGTGATATTTTTAAACAAAGTCATTTTTATTATAATCAAATGGCTTAGCTTATTATTTATTTCTTTTCCCCACTTTATGCAACACTTTAGACATATAATTTCTTCTATCAACACTACAAATGTCATAAAGTCTTTTATTTTTTGGCCCACTTTACAATAAAGCTAAGACAAAAGTATGCACAAACTGTGCGTTCCATTTGGCAAGCTGATGGGGTTCATAAAATTGCCAAAAGACTAACGGAAAGTTGCGTCAATTTGTGACCTGTTTTTAAAACTTTTTGTCCTGTTTAACGAAGCGACTTTTTAATGAGCGTTCCCAATTTTAGACTCTCCAAACAAAATATAACAACAACAAGAAAAAGTAACGTGTGTCCCTGAGTAATTTACACGTGATTATGGCTGCGTGTCCCAAAATTGAACAACTTTGTCAACAGGATCTGCTGCAATCATTATGCTGCCCAAGAGTTTGGTTCAGATAATGAATACAATATACGCGAGAGCTAGACAACAGTATAATAAATTCAGGCGTTGTACGTGCCGTACCTAAATATCGTTGCCTACTCACGGGCGCTCATGCATAATTTGAATGGAGTCTGCGGCAAGCATTAATAGCCGTTAACTGAGGAGGCGACACAAACTGTGAATTGTCACGGATAACAAGTAAAGTGATGTTCAACCTTTAAACCTGGTTAGTGATCAGTGATCACAATAAGGTTGAATTACTTGGATTAAATTTCTTAAAATTTTATTAATTATTATCAATACAAATTACAAATTAAAATTATTTTTAATATATAAAATTTAATTCCGTATTTATTTTAAATTGAGCATTATTTAAAACTCTATTTTTATTTATTTATGATTTTTCTCCCTATCTTATCTGAACTCTAAATACGTTTACAAAACTTATCAATGGGCTTTAATTTTGATATAGTCTTGTGATGCCATCCCCTCAAGTATGCAACACTATTGCTGTGCGCTGACCTATTTCAAGCGTGTTTTGTGCGCTGGAAAAAGTTGCCAAATCAATTCAAATCGAACTCAACAAGAGCCGCAATTGAGTTTGCTGAAGAGAAGCAGACAAGAAGTTGCAATGCAATTGCTCGCTCAATGGAGCTGAGAGCAATCTTTATTTTCTGCAACAACTTTCAACAAACACACATGACAATAAATTTCGAAACAAATTTATTTGTTCAACGTATTAGAAACTTGAACCTGTGCTAAACTTGGCTCCCAAAGCAATCAGTTTTAACGGCAGTTTAGCATCGTTTTTCGAACTTGACAATCAATGGGAATAGTTTAATCAAATGCGGCTGGCTGCCAGACAGACAGACAGAGACATTCCTTTAGTTGTTTCGTTGCTGGCTTGGGTAGGTATTTGACCCGGTAGCGGAGCTGCCATTAAAAAAGGAAACTCAAAACTGGCAACTCTAACGAGCATGTTGAGTGCATTAAATGCAACAATCACAACAGCATGGTTAGAGAGTTGTGGGTGCAACTACCGCTTGCAGCAGCCTGCTGCCACTTCCAACAACAAATGCCAAACAATTTGCCAACTCATGGCTTGCCATTAAAAAAAAAATAAACGAAAAAGGCAGCGCATTGAAAAGCTGAGTGGCCCAAAAGGGCATCCCTACAGGCAGACAGTGGCGGCGCCGACTTGAAGATTATGCACAATATTTCATTTTCCGGTGATTTAGTAAAGGTATCTAATGGATACATGCGGGCAAAGCTATCTTAACTATAACAGATACACAGCTGGTGCTTATGATAGAATGAAAGTTTGAATATTTATGCGTTGCATTAAGCAATAAATTAGATATGCATGTAGATATAAGTTTATAGATTCAAAAAGATACAGCCTTTGCTAAATAGCATGTTATTCATGGTTGTATCTAGTTGAAACACATATCTAATTTAGAAGATACACCAGTTATAAGGAGTATCTTTCGGATAAGTTATATAAAATATATAGAGTGCAAAACTTTTACAAATGTCAATTTTGAATCTGATATACCTATTTTTGAAAAATCGTATTTTTAGGAATATTAATTTTTTATTTACATATTGAAATATTTTTAAGTTTATTTTTTATTTAATGTCTTTTCTGAGTAATATTTTTTGTTTTATTATTTTTTTTACTTTCCATCATCGTTTTATTTTAGATATAACAAATATTTAAATTTTACAACTGTCCAAAATTCGGTGAAAAAAACTTTTTGAGTTCTGTAATATTTTTCTTCATTTTATTTGTAAAATATTAACAATTAACTTGTAAAAAAGAAGCTGTAACAAATATTTTTCTTCGATACAAGCTCGTTAGTTAATTATTTTTACATGGAAAACTTCATTTTCTCAACGTAAAACCTTTTGAATGTTAAACTCTGTCAGAGCGGTAACGACAACGCCCGCCACTGGCATCAAATTTGCTGCTAATCTGTGCATATTTTATACAATATCATAATGCAGGCTTTTGTGCAACGCGAAAGGAGCATTGAGATTCTACATAATACTAAAAAAAAAACAACAACAACAACAAAAAAGGGAATGCTACTAAATACTTCACGTCGTTTCCAATAAAATTGTCACAATAGCTGCGCAGCTTAAAAGGGGGAGGGGGGCAAAACTACTGTTGCAACTTTATGCGAGCTTGGCGAACGCTTTCAACTAACTTGTAGTTTTGCTGTGGAGTATCGGCTGGATGCGCACTCAACGTATTTAGGCTACAATGGCGCGTAATCTATGCCACTCGACTTGCAGCAGCAGCAGCAACTGTTACTGCAACTGCGGCAACGTTTCGCTTTAGCATTTTGTATAGAGCAGATACTTTTGCCGTGTCACAACAATGCTGCTGTGCATGAATTTCATTTTATTTGACTTGCATTTTCTTTTTCTTTCGTTTTCTTATTTTTTCCTATGCAAATGCAAACTAAAAAACAACAACGACTCCCATCTGGAACGCATCGAGGCGTGGCCGCTTTGTGTTCCCGCCCGCCCGCACTATAAAAGAGCAATGCAACAAAAACAACAACCAAAATGTACAATTTGTTAGGGAGAAGACGTCGGTGTAGAAGAAGAAGAAGAAGTAAGAAATCACAAGTGCACAAGAAAATATACATATTTACAAAGGATGTATTTAACCTAAAAGCATTTAAATGAAAATGAAAATTAAAGAATTTAAGAACTTAAGAACTTACCTTCGGTTTCAAAAGTGATGTTAACCATTTTTGCTGTTGATTTGGGTTCTTGTTGATAAAAGTTCTTACTGAAAATAAATACATCAAATAATTCATCAGAAATTAAAATAAATCAACCCAAAAGTTTTAAGTTATCATATAAAATTTATAAAAATTCTTCCCAAAAAATACTTGTATTTATTTATTTATTTTTTTATATTGTCCTAGAAGGATTTGTGCAAGTCAGCTACTTTAGGGGCAGCCCTCGTTGCTATTTGGTTCTGTCAGTCTCTGTAGTTTGTTGCTCCGTTACGAAAGCAGCCTACAGGCACATGCGAAATGCATAAAACACTTGAGTGCGAGAAAGACGCCCTTGCAGAACGAACGCAGGAATTGCAAACAAAGAGCAATGCCAATAAGCAGAGTGACAGGCCGTTACAGCAGCAACAACAACAACAACAGCTATGTACATACTATAACAAGCAGTCGCTCATTACTGCAAAATAAAATGAGCAATAGCAACAACAACAATGACATGATCTGCAATTCCACTGGAAATGGGAAGCAACAAAGCGTAGGCGAAAGGAAAAGCGGCGGCTGCTGTCAGGGCAACGACAACAATAACAACAACAGCGAAATCAAAGAGTACCACAAAGTTATTGGCGTCGCCGCTTTGCAGCTGTTGTTGTATTTGTTGCTATTGCTATTACATTTGCGCAGAAACAGACAAAAAGGGACTTAAATGCTGCAGCAAACCGGAAAAGATCCAGTTTTTTTAGAGCTTTCCAGTTGCTCCTTGTGTACTTACCAAAAATTTGCAGTAAATATTCACAAAGTAGTCAAATCGTACTCAACGTTTGTTCACACAAAATGTAATAATTTATTAATGTAAAACGTTTAACAAAAAGACTTCAAGCTGCACTTTTTTATATTTGCTTAATTTTACACTGCGCTCGGCGCTCTGTAACGATCGTGACGACGGGAATTTAACGACTGAGTGGCTTCGGCGCCGACCATTCTGTTTTGTAGTTGATCGCAAGCGATTCTCTTGCACAGTGGGTCTTTGTGGGCAAATCATACGACATACGACAAACCACCACTTAATACGAATATTGTTGGCGAGAGGGTAACTTGCAATTGCAATAAATTTAAAACTATAAGAACAACCAGAATAGTTCATAACCAAATAACATAATAATTTAGTTATAGCGGCATTTTTTGGCAGCATTTCACTGTGCAGCGCTGACAGCTGTGCATTGTTTGTGTTGTTTTTGCTAAGGGAAGCTGCTTTAGACGCTTTGGCTTCGTTTTGCACGTGAGTGCGAGTGAAGTGACAACAATTGCGAACTTGTGGCGTTTTACTCAAACGGTTAAAATTCAAATGGCAATTTTAAATTGAAACGGTTGTCAGATCAAACCGGTCGTCTTCGCTGGAAGGGTGGGTGGAAGAGGGCCACAGGCAAAACAACAGAGAGAGTTGAAGTGATGAGCATAATTTTTGGCAGATCATGCAACTATCACACACACACATATGTACATACTTTTTGTTTGGTGTTCGTTCTTGTTGTTTGTTATTGTTATGAAATCATCGCTTTGATTTATAGCGGCAATAAGAAGAGAGCTCATAAGGTTTATGAGTACAAATGTCGTGAGTACCGTTGGCTCTCTTAACGCGCAGAATTGAGTGACTTTTTGTGCTTTTGCTTATCTGCAAATGCATTGATGTCAACCAACAGACTATAATTCAAGAAAATAGCAAAGTGCGTGCAGTTGGCCACAGATAACCTTTACTTCGATGAGAAATATATAGGTGCATATGTATGTACGTATAATACGTCAATATGTATATTTATTAACAGTTGAGCGCATTGAACCCACAAAAGTACCTTGAGTTAATTAGCTGAGACCCACGACAAGATGAAACAATGTTTCACTCAATTAAATCACCTTTCTTTCCAAGAGGTCATCGCAATTGCAATTTACTTCAAGCGTTTGACAAATCAAATCAAGTTCACATAAAAAGTGAAATTTTGATCGAATTGCTGCTAGACTTGTCTATAAAACATGAGCGGGTGTGGGGTGGGGGGTTGGTGTAAGTAGCTTAAACACGTTTAGGTGCGTAGACAGATGTTATCAGTGGGGGGCGCCTAACAAATTGCGGTACAATTTTCATTTTCACTTGGTCATAAAAATTAAAATAAAAAAATGCGTTCAATTTTTTAAAAATATGCGTATTAGCATTTTTCTTTATTTTTTTTTATTAATTACTACGTTCATTGGCGCCAATAACAACAATAACAAAACGGTGAGTAAAGAGAGCGAGAGAAGTTTTAAGCAGGTCTTTTTCCCCCCCCAAATATTACGTGGCTGAACAAAAGCTGTAAAAGCAAAGCGCCGCTTGGAACAGATTCACAACGGCGCAACAACAAAGAATGGGCGCCAATAAAAACGATAATTGACGAGACAGCAACAACAATGTGTGCGCTGCTAGCGTTCAAAATTGGCACTCAAAGAGAGCAGCGACTGCCTTGTTGTGCCTTATATGGTTGGCAGTCGCGCTCAAGGCAAAAGCTCTTTGTTATCCATCCGGGTTGTTTTATTTAATGCCAGTTTATTCTATTTAACCTCTGCTCTGGAATCCTGTCATCTCAAACGTTAATAAGTTATAGAAAACATTTTTCAATAGCGTTGCTACATACATATCTTCAATATACACTGCAATCTGGCTAATACGACAGTTCTTTTGCACACATTTGTCGGGTTGTCCATTTTTCCAGATTTTAGAGACCTCTACAGTACAATTTGAAAAAAAGAAACATCTGTATGTGTGTTTGAATGTGTGAGTGTTCAATGTTCTTACTGATAAAAAAAAAAAATTGAATATATTCCTAAAAATCAGTCACTTTCCTTAATAAACGCATATCGCCTTCTACGTGATTCTCAATAATTCAAGTAAGGGACAAGCAATTTTGCTTTTATTTGCAAAGTGTTTAGTAAGTGTTTGAGTTTCATTAGCAGTGACTATCTCTCTCTCGGAGCCGGATTAGCCAGATTGCAGTGTAACTAGCATAGTATTAGTGCAGTGGACGCTCGGAAACAACACATCTAGGAAATTAGAATCTTCCAGAAATTCTATGTTTCCATAGCGAATTTTTTGGAAACTTTCCATTTTTATTATTTGTAATAAAGTATTAACAAACTTATTTATTTAAGATTTTCTAAAATCGTTAAAATAGGTGTCGAACTATTTTCCATTCTTTGGTTCCAAAATCTAGATTTTTATAAAAAATCACCGGAACCCATAATGTTCTTCAATATCTTTGGTATTTCTTCACCGATCTTGACAAACAATTAATCAATATTTTGTTTTTATGACAAGTGTAAATTTTAAAACTCAATTTTTACTTACGATTAGATCCATTATTCAATTTGGAAAGAGTTATCGATAATTCAATTTATACTTATGTATAAATATTTCAAATTTAATGTCTCTAACTGCTCAAGTCTCTGAGATCATTACGATCGACTTAAATGTTCATGCTCATTAAGAATAAATTTTTTCAACTTATTTATACCCATTTTAATAGGTTCGATGTCAAAAAAAAAGTAATCCAATTATAATTGTTAGTTATAAAAAAAATAGCTGTTAATAAGGAAAATTAAATTTGGATACACAAATATTTATCCATTTATCGGTTTAACAAGTATAACATCAAATTTAAGTTCAAACATTAAAAATTGTAAACTTTATTGAAACAACCAACATTTATATTCTGAATGTTCAGTAGACGGTTAATACTTTTTTGGTTTGGGTACAAATCGAAATTGTATTGAGGCTGTTCATGGCCAAATCTAAATGCAAAGAAATAAGATCGTTAATAAAAATATTGTAAATTTAAATTGGTTTATGTCTTACATTATCTCCGATTAGCCTTATCGAGTTTAAAGTTGAGCATCAGCAGAAATTTGGACTTCCACAACATCCATCGACGCTTATGGTATGTGTACAGGAATAATCCTTTTTATCTTACATTGTTCTTAAGCTTATGAATTAATTAAATTCGAACATATTCGAAATAATACTTAAAGCGAAAAAACAAAAAAGTTATTTATAAGCCAAACTAAATAAATATTGGAATACTTTCAGTATAAAGAAACAACAATCCATTCAACTGTTTTTTATAATATGTTCTTAAGCTAATGAATTAATTAAGCTAAAACATATTCAAAAAATATTGTTTAAGTTCAATACTTAAGCATAAACGAAAACGTTATTAATAAGCAATATATTCAAATGCTTTCAGCATACAGGAACAACAATCCATTAAGTTGTTTATCTTACATTGTTCTTAAACTATCAATCTTTTAAACAAAAACATTTCAAATAACATTCAAAACAAATTATTGTTCTATCTCAAAACAAAAACATAAACATTAACTTTATTTATAAGCGAAATATACATTTTTATATTAGATTGTATATAGTATAAAGGAACAACTCTCCAATAAAATTGTTTATATATTATGCTTAAACTTACGACTTAGTTAAATTGAATCACATTCAAAAGCAGATCCAAAAGCTATATTTGTTTAAATTCATTGTTAAAGCGTAAACGAAAATCTTATTTTTAAGCGAAATTAAATATACTGCAATGTATTCAGTAAGCTCCAAAATATTTCTGTAATTAAAAAAGCAAAAAATCGATGCACAAGTATTTTACATATATAAGAAGCAAGAAGTTATTATTTCATTTACATACAAAATATTGAAATAATTATTTTTTTTAATATTAAACAAAAATCTAAAAGCATCATACACAAAACAGTCGAACTTCCATACAAAATCTTGTCCCCTCGTTACAGATCACTGCAATTAGGCTTAATAAGAAAAACCATTCTATATTATTACAAATTTTTCCTTAAGCAAGTATTTTTTTGTCCCCTTGAGATTCGCTATATGAAAGTTCGACTCTGTGCGGAAATTAAATATTTAGTGAAAAAAATCTTTAGAAACGAAGCATTTATATGTTGAATATTTCAATTTTAGCAGCTCCAACTTACGTGATGTATTTTAATTATTTTAGCTGCGATTTGAATTTTTGGCACAAATTAAATGCGACCATCATTGTGCCATCGAAATGGTTGGTTGTGCCATTTGGGTTGATTTGGTACTGAGAAGTTCACCGGATTGCACATAGTATTTCCAATGATTGTTGGCAGATTCCACTGCCCAACATTCATCGCAGGAAGTTGACTATTTATGCCAGCCGGATACAGTTGCGATGAGTTTGTGTACTGAGTCCACGGTTCGTCGCTCCAAAAAGTCGGCTCCGATGGAGCATAATTGTTGATTTGAGATTCGTTAATATTCAGATTAATCCGGCCAAAGCAATAGCTGATATTATAACCGTAAAAAGCGAGCGCCTGCATGGAGGCATCATCAATGATTATCGACAATATTGCCATATTGCCATGCGTGGCTCGTTGTACGACCCGCCAAAGTCTCGTACTTATTGGGTTTTGGGCATTAACAAATTCCAAAACCTTATGGTCGGGCAAGTGATTGCTGTTGGGAAAATAGCCTTCAATGTTGTGTCGAGGAAATTCATGTTCCTCGAGCAATTCAATGTTCAGACTGCTCCGATCACGAACCAACTCGAAATTGTTGCGCACCCAATCGGCTGCACTATTATTCGTACACTCCAATTGCAGCCATTCGTTTTGCAATACGCATGCCTCAAACTGCGCCGTATGCTGTGGCGTTGAGTGCGTCACAATCACATCCAGTATTGCATCCTGCAGTCTTGCCATATCATCAATTGTTAGTCGCGGCGAGCTGTTTGATGATATGATGCCAAGTTTAATGACATCGCTGGCTGCATTCAACGGATTAGCGTTGAATTCCAGTGGCCGCTGCGCCTTTAAACTTGCACTCAATTTCGTTGTATCAATCTTTTTCGCTGGCCAATTGTATTTAATTGCCTTGAGCCGCTTCAGGCTGGTCTTTGCAAACGTTTGTGCATCCTTTCTCGACAGACCACCGAGAATACCTGTCTCGTAAAGTGTTTTTTGTAACTTTTCTATTTTTACAAATGGCGCATTTGTTTTGGCGCATTTGGAGTGCGGCTGCTGCAGCTGCGGTTGCAAAACTGCATTGCCAATTTTGGGAGTTGATGTTTTGAGGTTCCGTTGTGGTTGCGCATTGGCATTTTTTCCGGGTTCCTTTTTAACACTTAGACAGACCTTTGATTTTGATAACATGGCTAGCACTAGATAAAAACTAAAACTACAAACTCAAAAACTACAAAACAAGCGCAACAGATGCAACTCTAACTGTGCGCTGCAATGCTTTTACTGTGAATGCCAAAACATACATACACGTACATATGTACGTCGAAGAAGCTGATGTTTGCGGTGAACGTGAATGCGCTAACTGTTGAATGTTCTTTTTTATTTTTATAATGATAATATTAAAGTTTTAATTAATAAATATAAATTTGTATGTTTGTTTTAAAATTTATTTAATTGGGATTTTGCAATTAAAATAATAACAATTATATATTATAAATTATATAATTCATTGCTACTAATTATACAAATTATTAATTACATATTACTATTAGCTTTAAGTAAAACTAGTTCTTCAACAGGGTAATCGGCTTGGTCTGATCTTGTGGAATATCTGATTATATTCGCAAGCGATAAAACGCGTTCAACTGGCGCCGATGATGCCAATGGCGTATTATATTTTATAGCCAAGTCGTGAAGTAAAGGATATTTTTCCAGAACCTCAAAGGTTGTACCCGAATTCCGTAGATAACTATGCAACTGTGCCCCAACATCTTCCATGAGTTTCATTGAAGGCGGCAAAGGAGATGGCTGCGACATATCCAAATCACTCGTCTCGCATCCATCGTCTGTAAAATGAATTATTCATGGGTTTATTCATAATTGACAAATGTTGATATAACTCAAATTTACCAGTTTCATCAAATTCGTAGAAATCATCCTTTTCCTTATGTTCCTGACAAGCTTGAATAGTAGTATTTTCTGTAGCCTTAATATGCCGCACGGTCCCAGCAATAACAATTTTGTGTATATCATCAGCGGTTCGTTCATGCGATGAGACTCTAGCCAAAGCATTGAACCAACGCATTTTGACGCTAGGACATAAAACTGATGCAATAATTGCACTGTTGGCATCCTCGGTAAGTTGCAGGTATGATGCGAATCGTTGCCGTAACTTTAGCTGCAGCTCAAGTGCAATAGTTTTCAAATCGATAAGAACTGAGGATTCGGCAACTCTTTTTAGTTTCACGCACAGCGATGTCAGAGCTGGGATCAGACAGCCAAAGAACCAATTGTTTTCCATATGCAAAAACTCAATTGTTGTTGCGATGGGCGTCATAAGGTTGCGGTATTCCTCCAAATATTGAATATCACTCGCCGAGAAACATGAACTGTGCAAAGCCAATTTGCTGCAGAGCTCATCTAATTTCTGTTTGTGCAACAAAATGCTACAAACGGAATCGTAAACGGAGTTCCATCGCGAAGCAACTGGGCAAATGAATGGTGCAGTCAATATTTTTTTAATTATCTCCGATGATTTGCTGCAATTGCATTTCCGCCATAATGCACTGCATTTGGCAAATACCTAAGCGAACAGAAGGAGTTAATTAATTAATTGTAAGAAATGTAGAAAAATTGTTTGATTACTTTTGTGTGTCGCTCCTTTAAGGCTTTGTCCTTGTCGAGGAGTTGCATAAAATCGGTAGACGCTATTAAATTAAGCGTGTGGCTGGCACATTGAATTTGATTTGGTAAAGCATTATAAGTCAGCTCTTTCGCTTCGCATTGGGTCTCCTGGTCAATTTGTATGCCAAATTCACGTAGGGCATTTGAAAAATTGAAGCTATTATGTGTCACAGTTGCCACAATCTTCATATTGATTAGATCGATTTGAGTGTTGATTGTGCTTATCATCTCCATTATACAATGGGTATAATCTGCGTTAAATCGTTTGCAGGCCAATGCAATGGAATTTCGTTTGTAGTTTTGATCCAACCAGTGACAGGTGTAGCCAAAAAAGCTACATGATCTAATTGACCAGATGTCAGCCGAGGTGCAAACATATTTTTGCGTCGCAATTATACTTTTAATGCTGTCACACATTTGGCCAAAGCGTGCATCCAATCGCATCTCCAGTTGAGGACGACTCATCACTCGCAATTTTGTGCCCTTAAACAAATTCCGAAAGCTATTCGACTCGACGGTTGTCAAGGGCACTCCACTATCTATTATATAGCACATGACTCTCTGATCGAATGATTCTGTTTCGTGTACTTCGAGCGCATCGGTGTTTCCGATTTGCTTGGCATTTAAAAATGCTGCGTGGATCTCGAAATGCTTAAGGCGCAAGTGCTTTATGAAATTTGAGGTAACTGTGGCGAATCCCTTGATTCGGCTGTGGCATGCGTTGCATGTTGCACTGATTGCTCCCACCTTGGCATTGGAGTCTTGTACCTATGAAGCTATATATTTAAAACTATAACATATACATGATATAACTTACTCTTTCAATATTGTAAAAAAACCGAAAGACTTCTGGTAATTTAATTTGGCTTTTACGTTTTGTTTTCGAGTTTTCGAATATCATTTTGACAGCATATTTTCGTTTGCGATTGAAATCTGGCGAGTCTATGTCACAATCGGATAGAAACTATAATGAAATTGATATAACATTTTTTGAAACTTAGAAATAAATAAATAAAATTAAGCAAAGAATTGCCAAGCTATAATATTCATATCTTGCTACCTCTGTTTCCTCATAGGACGTATCTGAGTGCTCCTTGGATTGCATTCGACAGCTAACCGTTGGCTCTTCACTGCTTTGCCAGACAACTGATGGTTCCTGTTCCATCTTGATGCATCCCACTTTGCTGCTTTTGCCCAGTGACCAATTTAATTGCTCGGGTAAAACGTTTGAAGGAGCAGCAGCATTGCAGTCAGCATCTTCCAGTTTTATACTGCTCACATCTACCGGTTTTGTGTCCATATCAATTATTTTTTTGTAGGCTCTGTTATTATTTTGGTCGCATTTGTGCTTTCAATTTAAGATTTAAGTAGCATAAACAAACACTCCGTAAGTAATAAAACTCTGCTCTGTTGTGTTGGTCATGCCAACTCGCTTACCATTTTATATCGATAACAAATGCACTATTTCGACGCGAATGACAATAAAAGAAGATGAAGAAGAATAGAGCGCAGTAGCGCGCGAGGTCAATAATTTAAAAAACTTTTCAAAAGTTTTATAAATTCAACTTTCGAATTTTGGACCTTGTCACTTGATTTTTCAAAACTCTGTTCTAAATACAAGCTATAATAATAATATAATAGGCCTATTCAACACCATTAAGCTCAAGCTAAAGAAAATTAATTTAAAAAAAAAAATGTTTGGCAGCCATTATTAAAGTGTGTTCATACTTTTTTGCACAAAAGAACACCACATATATTGAAAAATACTGAACATCGGCAGCAAATATCGGTTAAATATCGTGCTCTTCCCATCTTTACTTTCTTGAAACCTGACACATAGGCTGGAGTGTTTCAATGTTTCAAAATATTTTTTTATGTGGTTGTTGCAGTGTTGCCATATTAGCTTATTTTAAGCTAGATTTAGATTATTTTAAAATCAAAAAGATTGGAAAATAGTTGAAATGCTTATAGCTTGAAATCTGGCATATTTCAAATTTCAAATAGCTTATTTCGGCTTAAAAAATGTATAACACAACAAACTTTGTTTTTGATTGTATTGTAATTTTTGTCATTTTTTTCGATTAATCGGACTAAACTCATATTTGTTGTGCGTAATTTGGTAATTTTTCGTTTATATGTTTCGGTTACACTGAAATTTTGCTCATGTTTACACATAATAGAAAAAATGCCGAAAGTGACTTACAAACAAAATTTCCGCGCTTCTTGGTTAAATTTTGATGAATTTAAGGAGTGGCTACGTAAAGTGCCAACTGACTCCACAAAAGCGTACTGCTGGTTTTTTAAGGCATCGATTGGTGCCAAGTTGTGCGAATTAATTAATCATCCGCCAAATACAATGAATCCATTGATGAAGTTGATGAAATCATTTCTTTACTATAATAAATAAATACCAATAAAATTAAAAAGTCAATTATTTTGATGTTTTTTATTTTTAAGCTTTTATTTTTTTATTTTTGGCTTATTCTAGCTTAATTTCTTCTTTAATCTAGCTTATGGTGTCTCCCAAAATCTGGCAACACTGGGTTGTTGTTGCTTGACGTTTGAAACTTGAAGCTTTGAAACTTTGAAACGACTGTTGAATCCTTATTAAATAAAAATCATTGGTGTGAACGTCTAACGTTTTGGCGTACCCAATATTTGTATGTGCCAAAACTTTTGTTTAAATTTCATTGTATTGAAACTCGTAAAGTTTTCCAATGATTCTTCGATATCAGCTTGAACAACAGTAGCTTTAGTAATTGTCGGTATATAACGCATGTGTTCGACACAACTGTTTATTGACATTTTATACACAAATTTAAGAAGGGAGTAAAAATCCAAATGATTTATTATTAATCTTAAGTAGAGTCGAAGGACTTATAAGTTGCTAGCACTCCCCAAAATGCTCGCTATTGTTCCTTTTGGATTAAATACTTAATATTATGTATAAGCTAATCAAAAAAAAACTATAGTATGCTTGTCAACTTGAATCAGTGCTTCATATTCAACTACAAACCAAATACAAATCAAATTCAAAATGTGTAGGAATGTTGGTGGCGGTGACGACGAAGCTTGTTGCAAGCTTAGCACAAAGGCAATCGTTTTTGCTTTTTTTACATTAGGTCATGCGATATTCTTTTCCATAGCTACCGGAATCGCAATGAATGATGATAAAAAAATCAAACAAAAACTTAATAAAGCTATGGTAGTTGGATTAATAATTATGGACTGTGCACATATTCTAGCCGGCTTATTTCTGCTTTTCGGCGCTTTCAAAGTAAGTGTTCAAGTGTTGTAATAGTCCTTTCTATTGTTACTATCAATTAAATATTTTTTTTTCCTAGAAAGTAAGATGGGCTTTACTTGTTGGCACGATTCTAAGCAGTATATGGCCGTATTTTTTGTTCATTCTTATTTATCTGCCAGGTAAGCGCAAACTTTTATTATAATAAGTAGCTGTCCATCAATCCCATTACAATGTATTATTTGACGGGTTAAAATATTTAATGCGTTGCAATAGCAATAAGCTATGTAATTATATATATATAAGTCATTTTTGGGTATGGTTTGACTTAGTTTTCTATTATTAAATATTTTGGTATGTTTTATCTTTTCAGTTTTGCAAATTTTTTTTACAATATGGACTTGCAAATATAGGTCTACACTTCAAAAACGTATATAATACTTTTGAACATGCTGTGAAATTATATATATTTTAAACTATCAAAATTAAACAGGTTAAAAGGCTCTAGCCAATAAAGCTCGACTAGGATATACCGTACGTATGACAGCTCCGGCGTTCTATAATCGATTTCATTGGTGATGTTTTTAAAGATGTGCATCAACAATCTTTGGAAGCCAAGCATGCAACGCTTTCACAGTTAGGAAACCAAAACTAATGAAAATTAAATTAATTCCTGGCACCTGCTAGAGTGAATAAGTAACAGTCGAAACACGATTGAAAAACCGATATCAAACAGAATAAAAATTAACCGTTGGTCGAACTTTGTTTGGTCTCAATTTTATTAAGCTGATTGTTCTGTGGAACGACAACTTTTTCGCTTGCGACTGTTTTTAAATTAAACAAATAATATTTGTGCACAAAATTTATTTCACTCACTTTTTCACTTCAGAAATAAAAGTGTCATGGTAAGTCTAAAAAAAAAACGTTTAAGTAAAAATATATTTAAACTTAAATAGTTCAAAAAAATAATAAATATTAAAATTAAAGATACACGCGAGGCACACACGATACAAATCAGCACCTAAATACAAAAGAATTTATTGCGTCCCACCCCAAAAAACTCAGGAACACAGACGCAATTCATGTTAGCATCGTTCATATTGTGCTATATAAAAGTACCAGAAATTTTTCAAAATTTGACGCCAGACCAATATGTTCTCATTACTCTTACTAGTTTAAAACTACCACTAATAAAGGACAAACAAGTTCTGTTGGTGGGAATAAAAAAATTCAACTTTTATGGTACTCAGTAATAAATGGATCTATAACTGATTTAATGAGCCCCGTTTGTAAGGATTTTTATTGGCTTGCTAATTCAGTGGCACTTAAATCGTATGCAGTTTTTCGTTTATGGTTAAAAATGTGTGGTGAGACTAAATGTAATGTGGGGATAATCTTCTCATGCTAGCTTTTTTGAAGCTTATTAAATATGCTCGGAAATTTTTGATATTGCTTCTAACTCGGTGTCATTTATTTTGGTCAGCCAGCAAGTCTAATTTTTTTCTTCCAAAACACTTAAAATATTGTCCCAGTTTTTTTCTATTGAAGACAGAGTGGAATGCACTATATTTCACCTAGTCTGACAAAAACTGTTAAGTGTTGCATTTAATAAATGATGTATGCAGTGAATATGATAATTGTAAGGTAAGGACGATTACTGTGTCTTCATCCATGTTGTAATTGAATTCGCATAAGATTTTCGTAATTTCTGACTTTATGTTTTCGTCTGGAAAAAACAGTTTTATCATATGTAAAAATTTTTAGCTCATGTACCTAAAAACTAAGTGTACCTGTGGATGGGTAGCCATCTAACGATTTTTCGTCAACCAAGGGTCTTATTTAATGTAACATGAAACATAAGCGTGCTTTAAATAGTTATCAGTCAACATCCGATGAAATACAATAACCAGACCTTCCAGACGTTAAATTCATCGCTCAATGAAATATTCACATTTTTATAGCATTGAATTTCTATGTCCATTTGGTCAAAGGACCCGTTTTGGCAAGGTTGAACATAATCAGCAAAAACTTTATTTACCGACTTACTGACTGATAAATCTGAATTACTAGTTGTAGTATTTAAAAACTGTTTCAACTGTTTGTTTTTTTTCTGCCTCACCGAACTGGGATAATTTATTCGTTGGAGGAAATAAAAATAGGGCGATACATATTATGAAATTCGGATAAATTATTCATTACGACCGTTTGTTATAGATCGGACAACATAGCTTTACATTTTTTTACCACATCAACATCATTTTTGTCTGTTTTGCATACTTTTTTCGAATGGTCAACTTGATTCAGTGTTTCATATTGAACTACCTCAGTAATCATTTAATACAAATCAAATTTATAATGTGTTCGAGTTGTGCTAGTATGGACGACGTTTGTTGCTCGCTTAGGACAAAGACAATCGTTTTTGCGGTGTATACATTACTTCATGCGGTATTGTTTTCCTTGTTTTGCGGATTCGCATTAAATGATAAGGAAGGCACGGAAAAGGCAGGAATAACACGTGGTATGATAGTTGTAGCGATAATAATGACCTGTGCACATATTCTAGGCGGCTTATTGCTGCTTTTAGGCGCTCTCAAAGTAAGTGTTCAACTATTGTATGTAATATGTATTTGTATTGTTCCTATCAATTGAATTTTTATTTTTTTCTCTAGAAAGTAGGATGGGTTTTAATTATTGGCACGATTCTAAGCTCCTCATGGCCCTATTTCCTTCTTTTTTTTGTTTATTCACCAGGTAAGCGCAAACTTTAATCATAATTAGTAGTTGTAGCAAGCTTAAAAAAAAATCTTTAGTCCCCTAAAGATTACAATGTATAATTTAACGGGATAAAATAAGTGATATAATTATATATAATTTTCGAGTATGGCTTGACTTATTTTTCTATTACATATTAAATATTTTGGTATTTTTATACTCGTTACTCGAAGGTAAATATTGGGTTTGTGCAATGTCCGTTATGGTGTCTGTCCGTCCGTCGGTTTTTCCGTCTGTCCGCCCGAATAGGCCCAACTTTTTTCGACACCCTTTAAGCTAGAGACTTGAAACTTTCCAAATGCCTTTATCTATGGCCGGGACTGATAAAGTGTTAAGATTAGGGTTCTACGATAAATTCGATAACGCAAAATCGATAAATCTACCTATTTCGCACATCCTTACAGCTAGAACTTCCAAATTTGGTAGGTAGATAGCTATTGACATCCCCCAAATACCTGCATCAAAAATTTTGGAGCCACGCATTTAAAAAACGGAAACGGCTATATCTGCCATAGTTTTTGAGCAGGAGCCACCAAATTTTGCGCCAAGATAGTTGATGATAATTCCCAAAAAAACAGCATCAAAACCATTGGATGCCACGCTCATCCATACTGTACTAGCCGCCCCCAGCCGGCCCAACGCTTCGTTAAAAACGGGAATGTGTGTATCTTTCAGTGTAGTTGAGCTAGAGTAGCCAAATTTGGTAGGAAGATAGCTGGTAACTATCCCCAACAATCTGCAAATATCTGCATCAACAATTTGGATGCCACACTCCCCCATACCACCCCCAAGGGGCCTACTACCTACTTTTAACATACTTTAAGCTAGTATCACCAAATTTAGAAGAAAGACAGCTGGTGGCATCCCCATCTGCGTCAGACAATTTTGAGGCAGCCTACACCGCAATTAGGCCTCTTTTTACCGGTTTTAATACTGGTATACCGCAGTCGGTTGCGTCCGACTGCAACGTTTCCAATTGTTTTATTTTCAGTTTTTCAAGTTTTTTTTACAATATGGACTTGCAGATATAGTTTTACACTTCAAAAGCGTATATAGTACTTACTTTTGGACATGCTGTGAAATTTATATATATTATACTATCAAAATAAACAGGTTAAAGGCAGACCAATAAAGCTCGACTAGGATATACCGTACGTATGACAGCTCCGGCGTTCTATAATCGATTTCATTGGTGATGTTTTTAAAGATGTGCATCAACAATCTTTGGAAGCCAAGCATGCAACGCTTTCACAGTTAGGAAACCAAAACTAATGAAAATTAAATTAATTCCTGGCACCTGCTAGAGTGAATAAGTAACAGTCGAAACACGATTGAAAAACCGATATCAAACAGAATAAAAATTAACCGTTTCGCGAACTTTGTTTGGTCTCAATTTTATTAAGCTGATTGTTCTGTGGAAATACCAATAATTTAAAGTCTTAACGACAACTTGTTCGCTTGCAACTGTTTTTAAATTAAACAAAATTCATAATATAAATCCTTGCATTAAATATTTACACAATTCTAATATTTCTTACAAAACTAAGGAGTGGTAATTTTTCAGATTTAATAATATTAGTTTAACTTAAATTTACATTTTTTTTTTTTTTTTTGTGAGCCTATCCTTGGCGTGAACAAAATGTTTCTGTAACACTGAATTCATTTCCTTTTCCGTGGTTTTATATTTGTTGTGGCAAATATCTAAAAGCAAAAATATGAATTTTAATTTTTTTAAATATTATATTTTTCCTAATAATGCTAGTGTATACTTACTTTTAATTATTGAAACCAGAAAGCATTTTTCAGCACTTGGCTTATGGGCTGTACCTTTCCAGCTGAACTCGGAAGCCACTTTGTCGGAAAATACTTTTCGTATTGCTGCTCGCAAAAATTGCGTTGGGCTATCCCCCCCAGTTTGCGCTATACATTTTTTCTGAGGATTTCTCTAATTAATTTCCATATTTTATAACATATATAAAAATAATATAAACTTACAAATTTTTTCAGTTTGCCATCATTCTGCTGTATTTCCTCATCGAACTGCACTATATTATTTATATCGTCGAAAGGAAAAATTTCAAGCTCAGGAAGCTCCTCGGGTGTGTCAGCGTCAATGTGGAGGTTTCGGTTTTCAAGCTTGACAGAAATAACCTCTTGAGTCAATTTTGTAACCTCGACTTTCAAACTTGAAACCTCTGACTTCAGCGCTCTTATCTCATTGCACAAATCCATCAAAAGATTGTGAATGGAGTCAGGTGGGGTTGCGTTAACGTTGTCCACTGCAAAAATATGCTGGAATATCAAAATCAAAGCTTTCTAATGAATTCTCGGCATATGTTATTATTTTCTATGGGCGGCTCATTAATTTTCCTAATAATTGCATTTTTAACTTCTGGAAATAATAATCTTCGGGCTTCTTTTTTTGCTAACCGTTTTAATTGTTTGGCTGACATTATCGCATGTATAATTAATAATTATAATTATCTATAACTAATATTAAAACTGCTCACCGAACTGATCCCTTCCAGAATTCGAAATGTAATTAAAAACAATTTATTGAAATGCACAGTTAGAAAAAAAAGATATAGAAAGCAATAAGCAAGCGAGTCCCTTTTGAGTCCCCAAACTGTTCAAAGTAAACGTGCACGTTCTGTATGTACAATGGTATACAATGTTTTTATAAACAAATGTATTAATAATAAAATAGCAAAATTGAAAAATAATTTTGTTAGTTTAATATATAATTATTTAATGAAATAGAAAACTATTTTAAAATAAAAATAAAATTTAAAATTAAATGATTTGTGATTAAAAATAATTAAATACAGTTAAATAATTAAAATTACGACTATTACAAGTTATTATTAAACAAGTGTGTTCTACATAAAATAGACTGGTTGTTTTACATATTCATATTCATGTATTTATTTCATTTCATAAATTTTTATTTATTATAACTTAATATTTAAACTTCTAACAAATTAACATCAATATTATCTACATTAGAATGCAAAAACACAATTTTATTCACCATATCATCTTGTTGTGCAATTTTACAGCCTTTGTCTAATATTAAATTTTTTGCGACTGAAAAGGACCTTTCTGATGCCGCGCTGCTTGCCGGAGCTGATAAAATTTTGCAGCTTGATTTATACAACATAGGAAATTTTTCCTTGTTGCTGTCCCACCATTGCAAAACGTTAAATTCATCGCTAAATGGAATATTCACATTTTTATAGCATTGAATTTCTATGTCCATTTGGTCAAAGGACCCGTTTTGGCAAGGTTGAACATAATCAGCAAAAATTTTATTTACCGACTTACTGACTGATAAATCTGAATTACTAGTTGTAGTATTTAAAAACTGTTTCATGACTTCGCGACAGTTATCAACTGTTTGTTTTTTTTCTGCCTCACCGAACTGGGATAATTTATTCGTTGGAGGAAATAAAAATAGGGCGATATTATGAAATTCGGATAAATTGTTCATTACGACCGTTTCTAATAGATCGGACAACATAGCTTTACATTTTTTTACCACTTCGACATCATTATTGTCTGTTTTGCATACTTTTTTCAAATGGTTAATATGTGGTATGGCTAGATGCAAGGTCGAATTGGAACTGCCTTTTAGTGTCTTTGAACAAGAATTAAATGGTTCAAGTAGGGTTACAATTGATGATAAATTGCTTAAGTGAATATCCCGAATTCTGAGAGTTTCATTTTTTGCTTGCAACATTTTTGAAATATCCGTCCAGTTAGCTTTAACAGAACTAAATAAATTATGAACGGTATTCCACCGAGCGGGGCAGTAACTTTTTAAAGAAACTGGTAAGGTTGCATCTAAGCCGGATTCTTTAAAATATTTTACCAATTTACTACACTGGTTTACCATGTCCAGCAACTCGGGGACTCCTTTTACTGTGCTTTCAATTATATTATGCAACAGATGATCGATGCAATGAATATGATTCAAATCCGTGAATGCTGATTTCATGTTGGATGCTCTGTCGGTCACCATAATGGGGCCATCAGTTTCAAGGTCACAGCCGAACTCACGCAGAATTTTATTTATTTTCGCCTTGATCTTGTCCGCTGAAAATTTTTTTAGTTCAATATTGCCCGTCGCTAATCAGGTTTCTATATTTACCAGTAAATGAAACTCCTTTCATTGATTTGACTGCCAGTAACCGATTTATCATTGCTCCATCCGCTATGTAATGTATTGTTAATGACACGTACGATGTTTGCAAATCGTTGTCTGTCCATATAGCGCAGGTAAGGCTGTATCCAATATTTTTAATCCTTTGTACATCCTTCTTAACACCATCAATGTGAAAAGCATATAGTTGCGAAATGTTTCGTGACACCGTAGTTGGATGAGGCAATAAATTATCTATATTTATGTTCTCGCCAAAATTTGAACCAACTGTTATAAGGAACTGAGCTAGTTTTTTTACGCCTGAGTCATTGATAATATTGAAAGATCGTCCATTTTTTACGACCCACTCAGTAATAATTTGTGTTGCCTTTTTTTTTGTGTCGGTATCAACTTCAACTTGAGAACAAATATTTTTTTTGCGATTAGCCATCATGTAGCATCTATGCTTTACTAAGTTGGATGTTGTCTTGGTAAATTTATAAATATTGGAACACATTTTACAAGCAACTATGCCATCCAACTCATGTCCATTTTCGCACTTGATTCTCGCAAAAGTGTCCCACACCTTGCTCCGTCCTCTTTTTTGCGAAAGTACGTAATCGCCATTCATCAACTTCTCTTTTATGACGACATTTTCTGATTTCCAATCAGTGTTTTCAGTTAAAGTTGAAATCTTATGAAAAGTATGTAATTAATATTAATAGTTTTTTTTATTTCCTTATACAAAATTTTAAAAATAATTCTAATGGCACGCAGGTACCCACAAAAAAGTAGGAATATTTTTGAAAACCGCTGTACTACAAATGCAACAGCGAGCGGCAACGCTTTGCATAAACATAAATACATATACATATAAGGACACACATACATGCATATGTATAAGAGAGCTGCATGAATGGCAAAAAAGGCACAATTGAATTAACAACGCTCAAAATGAAGTGAGTCAAATTGAATGCGAAACGAAATGAATGCGCTCGCGAAAGATTCGGCCGCACAACATTTAACCGAAAATAGACAAATTGAATGAGCGAAAATGCCGAAGAATGATAGAATGCCGATTGAATTCATTCGAATGCCAAACCGGTTTTTTTGTTTTGTCGTGCTTATGGAAAACGAAGAAAAAATCCAAAAACAAAATTTATATTTAGTTTTCATATATATTAAGTATTTTATTGATTAAATATATATTTATAAAATTAATTTATGTTCGAATGTAAAAACATTATTTTATTAATGTTCTCTGGATTTGTGGTGATTAGGGAACGTTTATCTGTTATTAAATTTCTAGCAGCAGAAAATGCACGTTCTGATGCAGCGCTGCTCGCTGGAATGCAAAATATTTTGCAACTAGCTTTAAACAACAACGGGAAAAATTGTTGGTGGACATTCCACCAAGCTAAAACGTCAAAATTTGTTGTATATGGTACATTAAGATTAGAATACCCTTTAATTTCTTGTTCTATTGGGACCCTATTTGTGTTGTCATGGTGTGCCTCAACGAAGTCAGCAAACTCATCGTTAGCCGAATCAATTTCTGTTGGGTTTGGGTTTCCAAAACTTTGCATAATTTTTATGCACTCACTAAAAATAGTTTCTCTCTCAGTGTGGGAAAATTGTATTAGCTTGTTTGTGGGTGGAAAAAGAAAAAGGGCAATGTTGTGATATTTAGATAAATTAGGCACAACTGTAATTAGAATTTGGCTGTGTAGAGCGGACTTAAAGGACTGAATTATTTCAATGTCATTACTTTCGGACTTGCATGCTTTTTGTAGTTTATTTATATTCGGCAAAACTAAATGTATAGTTGGTCGTTTACTGGCTTCGAGCTTTTTTGACACACTCTCAAAAACTTCTAAAAGGGTAACAATAGATCTTAAATTATTAACGTTAATTCCTTCAATCTTGGCTGCTTGATTTTTATCTATTAGCGTTGTTGTAAGATCTATCCAATTAACTTCAATAGATTTTAGTAAGTAATAAACAGTGTTCCAGCGAGTGGGGCAAAAGCTTTTTAAAGATAAACCTAATGATGAATTCAATCCGGATTTTTTGAAATATTTGACCAACTTGCTGCAAATTGTAATAATATTTCCCACCTCCGGCACAGCATCGATGGCTTTTTCTATCGCGTTGTTAATAAGGTGATCAGCGCAATGAACTTTTTCTAAATCTTCAAACGCCTTCACCATATTTGTCCCACGATATGTCACAACTACGGGATTGTCCACTTCAATTTTACAGCCGCAGTCTTGCAGTATTTCTTCAATTTTTGCACGAATATTTAAGCCTAGATATAGAAAACAAAATTAAATCTAACCTTTCCATTAGAAGTTTAAATTACCAAACCTGTGCACGGCGTGTCTTTCATAGACTTCATGGCGATAAGGCGGTCAGCCAGAACTCCTTCCTTTACATAGTGAATAGTACACGACAAATAAGACGTTTTTAAATAATTGTCGGTCCATATGTCACTCGTGATGGCATATCCCAATGCTTTAAACTTTTCAATCTCAATCCTAATAGGACCAATATGAGATTCGTAAAGCGATTTAATGTTTCTGGATATTGTTGTAGGGTGAGGTAATAATTTATTTACGTCGACGTTTTTTCCAAAAGTTGCTCCCACGTTAATTAAAAATGTTGCAAATTTTTTTAACCCAGAATCATCAATAATTTTTATAGGACGACAGTTCGTCACAACCCATTCCGTTACGACTGCTTCACCCTCCTGCTTCGTTTCAGGGTTAACATCAATTGCGGCGGCTTCATTAAATTTATTCGCGTTAACTAAGTAGCATTTATGTTTAACAATGTTTGATGTGCTTCCTGTAAACTTATGCACACTAAAGCACATCTTACAAGCTACAAAATTCAGCAATTCGTCTCCCATATTGTTTTTTATTTTCGAGAAAAATTGCCACACCTCGCTTCGGCCTCTCTTTGCAATCAAAGTATACAGCCCACTCTGCAGCTTCTCCTTAATGTCATTTGCATCATTTATCTATATGTATAAAAGAAAGTCGTGTTAGTTAAGTCACTCATCACTCAAGAACGGCGCAACTGATTTGGCTGAAAATTGGTGGGGAGGTAGCTTAGAACCAGGAAAAGGTCATGGTATATGTCACGTTATTTTGTCACGTTCCCGTGGGATGGCGGTATAAGGTAATTAGTTGACTGTTTTAAATGTGTGAAATGTTTGAAAAATACTGGCGAAAGTTGTTAGAAAGTTAACTGTTTTAATTGTAACGTATTACTTATAACTTCTTTCGAGTTTCTGTTTTGTGCAGAGATTATCATTTAGAAGCCATACCGCGACCGACACGATCAAATCTTTCCCGACGAAGCTGTAATGCAACTAGGATTCGAAACATTGCAGGTGAAAGGACTGAAGATGAACAAGAAATTGCGCGTGAAAAGATGGCTCGACTTCCTGCTTCTCAATCACACCAGCAAAGCGAGGCAGCCCTTTAAACGGCTAGGTTGGCAATGCGAAATCGTCGAGCAAGCCTCAGAGATAAATAAGTAGATAATTTACGACGAAGAAGATTAAATGTGTCAAGTACTGATTTGAATCGAGCAGCGTTTCGATACGATTGCAGTACTGATTATGGATGGACGCTGTTTGCGAGTATTGCGGCGCATTGAAGTTTTCCGGGGAAACGACACGATTGTGCTACCTTAGTGGGAAATTAAAACTAACACGACTTTCTTTTATTTATACTTTATTTTAGTCTATGTACACCTTAAATGATATACATAAATTCTGGTGCACAGCAAAAACTAGTGCACCACACGCAAAGTGTTGCTATTTTAGTGTTCCTATTCCCCTCTCTTTCTTTTGTATACACAGTACAACAAGCGTGTACACCATTTTTGCTATACCGTACACTACTTTGATGCGTCATATGAACATACGTTTGCAGAAGTCTACTAGAGTCACCAAATTTGATGGTGATGTCCCACAAGATGTGCATCAAATCCCTAAGTGTACGCGTTTTCATGCAGTTAGAGAGTTTACTGCAGTCGGTTGCGTCCGACTGCAATGTTTTTTTACTTGTTGTATGGCAGCAGTCTACGGTAAGTGACTAGTGCCGTTCGTTAGTTCTATCCTAAACTTATTTTACGTTAAAATCTATTTAAAATGTGTCTTTATTTCGAATTACCTCTTCCTCCTCACAAGATGTATCTGATTGTTCCTTTGGCGTGCTTTGTGCACCGGCCATTGCCTCATTGCTCATCCAGGTAACTCGCGGCTGCTTCCGCAATGAATATTTGGGTAGAGTGTCTGACGAAATATCTCCATTCCAATCCTCAATTTCTATCTTAATGTCGCCTGTGTGCTCCATGTTTTGGTTAGAATAATTTATATCAATTCAATTTAAACAATATTAACAACAACTCAGTAAATAACAAATCGCTTCTAAGTGCTCGACAGGCCAGCTAAATAATAATTTCATATCGATAGACATTTTCGCAGCGAATCGGAAGAGAAGAAGAAGCACTATTCGATAGGCGCGCTAAATACGTTATTCAAATTATATTAAGTGAATTACGCAGAAAAACACTTTACTTTGAATATGTTGAGAAAGTTCAATGGAATATGCTTTTAATTGACACCCCGAGCTTAAATCAATCTAAATTTTCGATATTTTTGGTGCTTTTTGACTGAAATTGATCAACTTTTTACAGATGATCAATATTTATATACAAGTTTAAAATGAAGTATTTATATACGGACAAAGCTGTTCAATTGCGATTACGATATTAATTATCTTATTGAAACCATAATTTTTGATAAATACAGAAAATTTTTTACTTCTATGCAAATAACTGTATGTGATTTGAATTTTTTAAAAATTTAAAATTGTTTTATCTCAACTTAGCAAAGTAGAATGGTCGCCAACAACATACAAATTAAAGAATAAATTTGTATTTGTGTATTTATGTTATCATATTCTATCAGAGAATTGACTGTATTAAGGTAAACGTGGTTCTTTTGTGGTTCTTAACCTTTATTGAAAAATAACATAATATTTTAGTTACCAACTAGCTTAACATTGAGCACTATTTACTATAACATTTCATCGCCTCCAGCTTTTCCAATTCAATCGCCTCCATTTTTTTGTAATGCTGTAGCATTATTGAAGTTTGTTCGGCCATATTGGACCGCATGGCGCCTAATGCATCGGCCACACGGGTCATTAAAGCATTTTGCTGCCCGCAAAGTCCTTGCAAACTCTCCGCCTGATGTATTTTTTTGCTATTCTTTTTAGTGGATGTTTTGCGCTGTGCCTTATCACCGTTAGGCGTCAAATTTGATGTGACTTTAGCATGTTTAGGCCTCTCATCACCGTCTGAATGTTCACTCGCTGTTGTGTCAGGAGTATCCTCGGTATCCGTGGAGTAACCAAAAGACTCGCCACATGGAACAATTTCCTCATTGTCGCAAAAGCCGCAAATTTGTGCAATGGTATTATTATTACGCTTTTGAGTACTTTCTATTCCGGGTCCGTCTTTTTCTATTTGTAGCAGTTTCTTTTTTATGCTATCCTTCCAATTCGACCAGACCTAAAAGTCAATTTAGGAGCAATATACATACTATATTGGTGTAATTTTCTGTTGCGCTGAATACCTTTTTCCACGCTGATACACTTTTACATGGTGGTCCATCAGCATTTAAGTCAGCTACCAAAGTACACCATTTCGCATCTACGACGAATCGGTCATCCTTCGAGACTCCTTTGGCAATGTCTGGATTCTCCTTCATGAACGCGAGAAGTATTTTAGACTGATCGTGATTTTTATGTGTGCGGCTGAAAAAAATATAAAGATTATTTTAAACTAGCGATCAACTTATGTATATATCAGTTCTGTCAACTGTTTCATTTTTGTCATAATTTTTGGTGGCTCGACTTTTAGCCAGAGTGAAAAAAAAAGTTGGTTGTCTATAAATGTGGTTTACGGACTATATAACGGACTCATAACTCCCCCAAGGCAGATCCGTGTTCCAGGTAGATTGTTGTTTTTGTACTTCAATTCGATCTGAAGAAGTATCCGGTTGTTCTGCTACTAAAGATTGGGGTTGTTGGTTTGAGAGCTGAGTACTATTTTGAACATCGTTTGACCAACCTGGGAAGAGCCAAGCTAGCTGCACTGCGCTGTCTGTACTCCCGTTGTATCTCTGCTCGTGTTTTTGGAGCAGCGTTGGTTGAACGAGAAGGGGATGCAGCACTCGATTCTAATGAACCACTGAGAAGAGCCAAGCTAGCTGCACTGCGCTGTCTGTACTCCCGTTGTATCTCTGCTCGTGTTTTTGGAGCAGCGTTGGTTGAACGAGAAGGGGATGCAGCACTCGATTCTAATGAACCACTGAGAAGAGCCAAGCTAGCTGCAAAGCGCTGTCTGTACTCCCGTTGTATCTCTGCTCGTGTTTTTGGAGCAGCGTTGGTTGAACGAGAAGAGGATGCAGCACTCGATTCTAATGAACCACTGGGAAGAGCCAAGCTAGCTGCAGTGCGCTGTCTGTACTCCCGTTGTATCTCTGCTCGTGTTGTTGGAGCAGCGTTGGTTGAACGAGAAGAGGATGCAGCACTCGATTCTAATGAACCACTGGGAAGAGCCAAGCTAGTAGCTTTGCGTAGCCTGTAGTTGCGTTGTCTTTGGTTCTCTGCAATCCTTGCAGCTGCCGACTGTGCAGGAGTTCTCGATGCTGCAATGCGCTGTCTGTACTCCCGTTGTAACTGTGCTCGTGTTTTTGGTGCATCGTCTGTTGGTGGCTTAGCCATGGTCGTAAAGCAATGTGAAAATATTGTTTTGTTTGGCCTGGCTTGATTTGTTTTTTTTTTTTTTTGACTGGTTGACTCCAGGCGTAGTTATGAATTTCGTCAGTAACACCAATTATATTTGCAATAGGCTCTATAGGCACGTCAGTATAACCATTTATATTCGTAAGGCAGCTCAAAATAATTGCAAAAACACAGTGAAGTTGGGTGCGCATCGATATTATCGCGTCATTCGATAGTCAGATCGACACACCGCCAAATTCATCGGTAGTGTCGAAGCGAGTAAAAAGGCAAGAGTGTGCATTTGCTAATAAAATCCTTGTCTCAGGCCCCGAGGTAGGCATAACTGTATTTTGCTTTGGTTGTGGTGTTTTTGAATGATATAGAGCAAAACAAAATCAGTAAGCAATAATTGTGAGCGAGCACGAAGCGGTTTTTTTTTTCAGTTGCCCTAGCACTCAGCGGCCCGCTGAATTATTCAACGAAAATTGTTCCAACTCTAAAAATAATTAATATTTGAAAGCACAATATAATAAAGAATCTTTTGTTTTTCAAAGTTCAAACTGTGTCTTTCAGCAGAATCGTTTTTGCCTCCTTTACGGATTTTTTCCAGCTTTAATTCTTTTCCAAGTACCAACGCGCAGATTTTCGCAACAAAACCAGCATTAAGTGTTTTAATATTATTAATCTATGGTCGTGGCAAGGTGATGACGGGTCTTACCAGTGCGGTTTTGTTTGTTGTTCGAATGCACCCGTCAACAAGAACCAAAACTCCCCCTAATAGGCAAATATCCCCAGGTTATCAGGTATGTCAGAAAGTGCAGGTGCTGATCTTGTTATCTCGAGCCTGGGTTTCTCCAACATTAGATATCACAGATACTAAAGGGTTGAAGTTGGTAGGCAGTTATTTGCTGCCTTAAATTATTCTAAGCCGTTGCAAATTTTCATTCATACGCATAATTTCTAACACAATAATATTTTGTGCTTTCAACTATTAATTAATATTAGAGTTGGATAAAACTTTGTGAAATAATTTAGAAATAATTAAAAAATAAAATAAAAGAAATAATAGCAATGCATTTTTTAATGAATTTCTCTAGCTGTTTCCTAAATTGTCAAATCATTATTGTGGCAATTCAGGCCGCTGAGTACTAGGGAAACTGAAACAAAAATGGCTGCACATGCGCTTCGCTTTTGCGCTCACTCACAGGCAAAACGTAGCAAAATACCGTTATTGCTTACCTCCTGAGACGAAATAACTGTTTTGCTTGGTCTTGCCAATTGAAGCATCTTTGTATATAAGGTCTTTGGCCACAGTTGAGGTGCCGTCAGACGAAGCAATTTTATCGTGCAAGCAATGTACTGTCAGAATCGAAATGTAAACAATTGCAGAAAGCGATTGCACTTGGCAGTCACACGAAGCAATAATTTTATGCAATAATTTTTGGCAATCATTGCTGCCTAGTCAGACGGAGCCCTGAAAATATATTTATGGAATGCAACTCTGCAATGTTAAATTATATTATGGAAATGTCACACCCGGAGAATGGAGAACTGAAAGAATAGATCCGTTGCCTTCCTTGCGCCATCTATCCAACCAGTCTTCATCGGAAACGAATGCAATACGCGATGAGTTTATTCAATACTTCACTTCAGAAGAAGGCGAACTACGTTGGCAGTATGCAGTTCGTTAATATATGTATAACGCACAACACACATACATACATAAAATTTAAAATATAACTTACGAGTTCTACTTAATTTCAAAGCATTTAAAAAAACATTGTTTACTTACTGAGTCAATATCACCTTCTGTTGTTTTTTCGTTAGCTATAAAAATCAGGGCTTTATAAAAGTCCCACTTTGGTTGCACTGATGCAGCACTTCCACTACTAGTTGTTTTTTTATGACTAGCGAGGAAGTTCGTTCTTAAATTCATAATTTTTTCCCTCACTGCGCTTGCCGGGACCTCAAGCGAACCAGAAATTTCGTCCACTGCCGCTGCCTATGCGTACTTGTTTTTATAATTTTTGTTGCATTTTTGCCAAAGACACGGCTTTCCTTCCAAGTCTTCAATGAGTTTAAATATTCGAACATTTTTCCATGTGATCTATACAAAATAATCATGGACAAATATATTAAATTTATTCTAAATTTCTGATTTAATTAACTTTACCTTCTCCATTGTCGATTCCAAAAAAAGTTAACAGTCGTTGCTGCAATTGCACTAGCAATGAACAATGATTGCCAACACTGTTTTTTTTTTTTTAAATAGCGATTGCATAAAAAGGACAATAATATTTTTAAACTACTTATTTTCCTACTAAAATATATACAAAAAGCAAAAAACACTAAGACGAAAACACAACAACACAAAAAACACACCTAAAAAAAATACGAATGAAATTATGTACCCTAATATATATTCTACTTATAAATACATAATTCATACTAATAAAATGCCCAAAAAACTAAAATATTTAATAATATTAATTAATTAAATTAATATACAATAACAGGTAATCACACTATTCAATTAAAGTTCGTTATTTTTCATTGCGACCAAAAAAAAGTTAATTTGAATGTTTTGCAATTGTTAATACATCTATGATTCGAACACTCATTTTTTTTTAAATAGCGATTGCATAAAACAGTCAGACGACGCGATTTTTTTGGCAATCGATTGTAAGCAATGACTGTCATTGCTCAAAACTCATTTCTAAAACTGGTTGCAGCCTCGTCAAACAAAGCCATATAGTTTTGCAAGCAATTAAATAATTGCTTGCACGAAAAATTTGCTTCGAATGACAGCACCTTTAATAAACTAAACTAATTTTACGCAAATATCTTATTTAAATTTGTCTTTATTTCTAAATACCTTTTCCTCCTCACAAGATGTATCTGATTGTTCCTTTGGCGTGCTTTGTGCACCGGCCATTGCCTCATTGCTCATCCAGGTAACTCGCGGCTGCTTCCACAATGAATATTTGGGAAGAGTGTCTGACGAAATATCTCCATTGCAATCCTCAATTTCTATCTTAATGTCGCCTGTGTGCTACATGTTTTGGTTAGAATAATTTATATCAATTCAATTTAAACAATATTAACAACAACTCAGTAAATAAAAAATCGCTTCAGCAAATAATAAGTGCATATCGACAGGCATTTTCGCAGCTAATCGGAAGAGAAGAAGAAGCACTATTCGATAGGCGCGCTAAATACGTTATTCAAATTATATTAAGTGAATTACGCAGAAAAACACTTTACTTTGAATATGTTGAGAAAGCTCAATGGAATATGCTTTTAATTGACACCCCGAGCTTAAATCAATCTAAATTTTCGATATTTTTGGTGCTTTTTGACTGAAATTGATCAACTTTTTACAGATGATCAATATTTATATACAAGTTTAAAATTAAGTATTTATTTACGGACAAAGCTGTTCAATTGCGATTACGATATTAATTATCTTATTGAAACCATAATTTTTGATAAATACAGAAAATTTTTTACTTCTATGCAAATAACTGTATGTGATTTGAATTTTTTAAAAATTTAAAATTGTTTTATCTCAACTTAGCAAAGTAGAATGGTCGCCAACAACATACAAATTAAAGAATAAATTTGTATTTGTGTATTTATGTTATCATATTCTATCAGAGAATTGACTGTATTAAGGTAGACGTGGTTCTTTTGTGGTTCTTAACCTTTATTGAAAAATAACATAATATTTTAGTTACCAACTAGCTTAACATTGAGCACTATTTACTATAACATTTCATCGCCTCCAGCTTTTCCAATTCAATCGCCTCCATTTTTTTGTAATGCTGTAGCATTATTGAAGTTTGTTCAGCCATATTGGACCGCATGGCGTCTAATGCATCGGCCACACGGGTCATTAAAGCATTTTGCTGCCCGCAAAGTCCTTGCAAACTCTCCGCCTGATGTATTTTTTTGCTATTCTTTTCAGTGGATGTTTTTCTCTGTGCCTTGTCACTGTTAGGCGTCAAATTTGATGTGACTTTAGAATGATTAGGCCTCTCATCACCGTCTGAATGTTCACTCGCTGTTGTGTCAGGAGTATCCTCGGTATCCGTGGAGTAACCAAAAGACTCGCCACATGGAACAATTTCCTCATTGTCGTAAAAGCCGCAAATTTGTGCAATGGTATTAATATTACTCTTTTGGGTACTTTCTATTCCGGATCCGTCTTTTTCTATTTGTAGCAGTTTCTTTTTTATGCTAATCTTCCAATCCGACCAGACCTAAAAATCAATTTAGGAGCAATATACATACTATATTGGTGTAATTTTCTGTTGCGCTTAATACCTTTTTCCACGCTGATACACTTTTACATGGTGGTCCATCAGCATTTAAGTCCGCTACCAGAGTACACCATTTCGCATCTACGACGAATCGGTCATCCTTCGGGACTCCTTTGGCAATGTCCGGATTCTCCTTCATGAATGCGATAAGTGTTTTAGACTGAACGTGATTCTTATGTGTGCGGCTAAAAATAATAGAAAGATGATTTTAAACTAGCGATCAACTTTTAAAGCAGTTCTGTCAACTATGGAAGCCCTATTTCATTTTTGTCATCATATGTGGTTCTCATACATTTAGCCAGAGTGAATAAAAAAAATTGGTCTATAAATGTGGTTTACGGACTATAGTTTAACGTGACAACGTCATAACAAAGCATACTTTTATGAATAATATTGAATCATTTTTAATAAATTATTTATTTCTTCCAATCTGTGTAATTTTAAATCAGCGAGACGAGTTGTGTCCGACAATTCAACGCGGAGAACTTTGGCCGTGGATGTCGATGATAATTTTCGATAAATTGCTACTCCACCAGCTGCATTTGTATCAAAAGCCGATCGTTTATTCTGCTGAGTTACACACTCATAATTATTGATTGAAACTGGATCACAATTTTCATGCTACCACGTTTTAGTCAACAACAAATAATCAGACCTTGTTATCAAGTTAGCAGCTTTGGCGTTGTTGCTTTGTGAGCTGAGAAGCTGCCGACTGTGCAGGAGTTCTCGATGCTGCAATGCGCTGTCTGAACTCCCGTTGTATCTGTGCTCGTGTTTTTGGAGCATCGTTTGTTGGTGGCTTAGCCATGGTCGTAAAGCAATGTGAAAATATTGTTTTGTTTAATTTTTTTTTTGACTTGTAGTAGTTGTAGGTCTCGTCAGTAATACCAATTATATTTGCAATAGGCTTGGTATCGTTGGTCCACTTGATTGTACTGTTCGTTAGAACATCTACGTCCAATAATAATAGGCACGACTGTATAATCAATTATATTTGCAACGCAGGTCAAAATAATGGCAAAAACACAGTGAGGTAAAAGCACACTCTCGATAAAAGCAGGGCTCGCGAGACACTACAGCGCTATCGAAGATTTACAGCACTTGCAATTGCAAAACATAATGTTATTTCCACTTTTTTGATAAAAGCTTGAACCCAATCGCAATTTGTATGATTTAGCAAGAGAATATATTGTTAACATCTTAATGAACATGCTCGAACTAAAACCAATTAACACTATGTATGCCATCATTATTTTAATGTTTAAATTCGCTGGCTCAGGGAGTTTTCATTCCAACTATCAGCTTGTCACTAGCTTGTTTTCCCTCTGCCACATATCCCTACGACTTTATTAATAGATAACTGAACGTTTTGATTACTTGTACATACCTCTTTGACGGATCTTGTTCAATTCGTGTCCTTTTACTTGGTGTCTCCATTTCCTCGTCGCTCTCAGAATCTTGGCTCATATCCTTCTCAGTTCTAATGGGCCACATAATCCTACAATTATATCAATATACTATAACTGAATATTTCGAGTTCTTGTGCATACTTTGACAGATCTCGCTCAACTCGTGTCCTTATACTCGACGTCTCAATTTCCTCATTGCCATCAGAATCTTCGCTTATATCCTTCTCAGTTCTAATGGGCCACATGTTTCTAAAATTATATCAATATATAAGAACTGAATATTCCGAATACTTGCACATACTTCTTTGACAGATCTGACTGAGATCGTGTCATTTTACTCGGCGTCTCAATTTCCTCATTGCCATCAGAATCTTCACTTACATCCTTCTCAATTTTGATGGGCCCAATTTCAATAAAATCAACCAGAGGGTCATCTGTTTCACAATTGTTTAATGGCTCCATCAATTTGAGCGATTTTTCTCTGCTTGCCATTACTTGTATTGCAGTTTGGTATTTATTTAAAACAAAATAGACAGAACGGAGCAACAAAACTCTGCGTATGCAGAACTTTAATTTCTCTGTGACTGACTGATTGTCGATAGCTTCTTTAAGTTATCGATAGAAAAGAAAACAATTTATTATATTTATAAAATTGTTTTGTATATATAGTATGCATATGTTTTATATAGAAATTATTTTTTAACATTTCTTAAGTGAAAATATATTTACTGTTTTTTGTATACATTCGAATGTATTACAGCTGTCTATGAGCTTTGAACAGCTGATGTTTGTTTAAGTTCGTGTCACACACTTATAAAAAGTGAATAAAAATTTCGGAATTATTTAAAAAATGGAGAGAAAAAAAGCAATTTTATTAGCTTATAATTCCATGATGACGCAGGCAGTTCTTGCTGCTGCTGCTGTAGTAGAAGAGGAGAAGCCGCAGAGAAGTGCTCGACGGTGTTGGGCGCGAAAGCATTTGTTGCAGCGGGATAGGCGTGGGCTTGGGCAAACTCTTTTCAAAGAGCTGTTGCGTGACAGCGAAACGTTCTATAATTTCACCAGGATGAATATAGAACAATTCGATGAACTACTGTCCCTTGTGGGATCAGATTTGGCTAAGTTTTCCATTAGAAAGCCAATTCCAGAGCGCGATAGGCTTATGATTACATTGAGGTAAAGATAAGATTTTTTTTGAATACTGTGCACACATAGATTAATTAAATTTTGATTAATAGATTTCTAGCAACCGGCTCGTCCTACAGTGCCATTGGTTATTCCTTTCGCGTGGCCAAGTGCACTGTTCACAACATCATAAAGGAAACGACTGAAGTAATTTGGAATCGTTTAAACGAAAAATTTATCCCAAAGCAAACTAACTCCGATCTAAAGCAAATTGCTGAAGACTTTTATAGCTGCACTGGACTGCCCAATTGTATAGGCGCATTAGATGGGAAGCATTTTGCTATCCAAGCACCTGCCAACAGTGGTAGATTATATTTTAACAATAAAAAAAAGTTTTCCATTGTTGTGCTGGCTGCTTGCGATAGCAACTACAATTTCACTGTCGTCAACGTTGGTGCTTATGGTTCTAACTCAGATGGTATGCTCTCATTAAAATCATTTTAACCTGTTTATTTTGAATGAAAATATTATTAATTTAACTTCAATATTAAGGAGGAATCTTGCGTCACTCGGACTGGGGTAAAATGTTGCTGAACAGTGAACTGCCAGTGCCAGAACCTTCTTCATTGCCAAATAGTGAAACAATGTTTCCATATTTTTTTGTTGGCGATGCGGCGTTTCCGCTAAAACGCAATTTACTTAGGCCATATGGTGGGCGTGGTTTGTCGGAAGAAAAACTTATTTTCAATACAACTCTCTCAAAGACACAACGTCTTATTGAAAATACGTTTGGAATTTTAGCATCAAAATTTCGGATTTTCCATACCGTGATTTGTGCAGACCCGAATCTGGCAATATCAATAGTCAACAGTGCTGTGGTGTTGCACAACTTTATTATGAAAACAGAATCATGTTCAACCTCTTCAACGCATTGTCAAGCGGAAAATGAAATGGACCAGGGAAGATGGAGCCATTTTGAATCAGAAGCGCAGCTCAGACCAACGCATGAAGCACAACATTTGCGCGACGTCATGACAAATTATTTATCAACAAAAAACTAGTGCTTAATAAAAATATATAATTCAATTTTAATACATTTTATTTGTTTTTTATTGACTGTATCTATATTCCATAGAAAGTTCCATTATTTTGCGTTCAAATTCCTTCGCCTTAGCCTTCTCCAATTCGTTGTATGTATCTTGAACGAATGTCAGCACGCCTTCGATTGGAGAATTGGTTTTCATTGCACCCAACATTTTGGCGGTATTGGTGTTCATTGCCTTAACAATGCTATTTAACACTCCTGGCGTGTTTGAGCGCGATCGCGACAGTGATCGTTGCGTTGTAGCTTGTTTCGTTGTGGCTTGCTTCGTTGTTGCTTCCTGCGTTGTTGCTTGCTGCGGCGATTCTAGACGCGGCGATTCTAGAAGCGGCGATTGCGGCTCCGATAGCAACTCAAAAATCTCATAATGCAACAAAGACTCCTCATTCGCAGTCGAATTGCCCAATGCTTGCGAATTGCTTACCCTGGAATAGAAATAGTATAATTAATAAATCAATAATAAATACGAATCAAAGCCAGTGCTTACTTTCGTCGTTTGTACGCTTCGTCGAGGAACTCTAAGTTCTTCAAAAAAATCCACTTGGATGGTCTACTTGCAGCAGCGCCACTTTTGCTGTTGTCTTTCTCCTTCTCCCGCCTATATTTCTCTCGCAGTCTGCGAAAGTGGCCGTACGCTTCATCACCTTAAAAATACACGGTAATGAAATATTGTCACAACCGAACGAATTACAAGAACTTGCCAGTAATTTTGAAGTCCACTCCAATGGACTTCCACAAATCCTCCCGCATCAGCCTGTTTTTATATGCTTTGGACGTGACCCTCCATAAGCATTCATTATTATGCACCACTTCAATAAAACGTGCAGTTGTCTCCTCGTCGTATCGAAAATGTACAGCACTGCAATTGCAAAAGATAATTTTAATTCCACTTCTTTAATAAAATCGAAAATGTATTGTTAACATCTTACTGAACATGCTCGAACTAAAACCAATTTACACTATGTGTGTGTTCAAATTCAAACCGCATCAGCTTGTCGCTAGCTTGTTTTCCCTTTGCCACATATCCCTTCGTTTGGATTACTTGTACATACCTTTTTGACCGATCTTGCTCAATTCGTGTCCTTATACTCGGCGCCTCCATTTCCATATTGCTTTCCCCCGAATCTTCGCTTAAATCCTTCTCAGTTCTAATGGGCCACATAATCCTACAATTATATCAATATACAATAACTGAAAATTCCGAATACTTGCACATACTGTGACAGATCTTCCTCAATTTGTGTCCTTTTACTCGGCGTCTCAATTTCCTCATTGCCATCAGAATCTTCACTTACATCCTTCTCAATTTTGATGGGCCCAATTTCAATAAAATCAACCAGAGGGTCATCTGTTTTAAAATTGTTTAATGGCTCCATCAATTTGAGCGATTTTTCTCTGCTTGCCATTACTTGTATTGCAGTTTGGTATTTATTTAAAACAAAATAGACAGAACGGAGCAACAAAACTCTGCGTATGCAGAACTTTAATTTCTTTGTGACTGACTGATTGTCGATAGCTTCTTTAAGTTATCGATAGAAAAGAAAACAATTTATTATATATATAAAATTGTTTTGTATATATAGTATGCATATGTTGTATATAGAAATTATTTTTTAACTTTTCTTAAGTGAAAATATATTTACTTTTTTTTGTATACAATCATTGAATGTTTCTGTCAACTACATTCAAAATGTATCAAATTATTAGAGCTGCAGAGCTGCCACCTAGCAAAACACTGAAATGAACATATGGCAGTGCCGTTTAGTGGTTATAAACAAAACACAACTGTTGCTTTGCCTGTTTTGCTTGTGTGCAAGAAAAGGCGTTTGTTATTGTTCACAGATGCTTTCTACTACCTTATCCAGAAAATTTAATTTCACGTGCTTAGGGTATACGAACTATGAAGGACGTTTAGTTACATTTCAGATATTGCAATTTTGCAATTTATTCGAATACGATATTGACTTCGCTTTATCTACTATTTCACTTAATTTAAATAAAAAGTCCACGTTAAATTAAAAGAATCAAAATAAAACAATGATTATAATAAAATAACACAGTAATAATTATTATTTAAGCAATAATAAAACTATTTTCGTTGCTGCTTTATAAAATACATACAGTAAAAGAGTTGCCGATTTTAATAACTTTAAGCTCTTCTTTTTTTCTGTGGAGATGTACATATAAGTTATTGTAGAAACATAAGGACGGCTTAAAAATTATAATTTAGTTTTCTGAAATTTACAATAATTTATATTAAATGGTTGGGGTAACATTTTCATAGCTCTTACATTGAATATTTAGTTCTTTTTTCCTTTGTTGAATTTGCAGTTCCAAGAGTTCGATACGGAGTTTACGTTCTCGTGCCTCGTCATCCGCTTTGATTCTTCTTTCGAGTATTTCCCTCTCATGAAGTGCTTGCGATCGCTTGTTCTCACACCTCCAAAAGTTCCGATGTAGCAGGAGTAGCTTCATTTTTTTATCCTCAACTTGCTGTACCCTGCCACGCTTCGCAGTGCCCCGCCTTTGGGATCGCTCAGAGCTTGATTCCCTATGGCGAGCTTGTATATTTCTTGCATTTTGCTCAGCAAGCGGCGGTGAACGCTCAGTACTTGACTCTCGCGCGTGCACTTGAAAGGTTCTTAAATTTTGATCACTAAGCCGCTGAAATCGCTCGGACTTTCGACGTATTTTTGATGCCCTAGCCTGGGAACCATTTCTGTAAAGTTGAGATCTTGATCTTTTGGGCATTTACACTAAATCATTAGCTTAACGTTTGTTAGCTACTACAAAAATTAAAAACAAAACTATTTAAATCACTTATATACCCATATCAGCTGTAAGTGCTGTCAAACTTCAACAAAGATTTGGCAGGAAAGTATCGATATTTTAGATCGATTACTGTGTGAAAAGTGCAGAGTTGCGTATTTGTTTTCGCAGCGCACGCGATTGAGAGAAGTTTTTTGGTTATATTTTAAATTATTCAAGTTTTAGTAAGTATCCATAATTTTATTGAAAATGAAACAAAGCCTATGTCACTCGGGAATAGTGTAGCTTGCCAACAGTGAAAGGTTTTTATAAATCAGTACAGTAGTTTCGAAGCCTATTCATTTCAAACAAACAAAAAATCAAACCTTTCCTCTTAATAATATTAGTTTAAAAGATACTAAATTTTGGCTTTGGACTGCTCGGACTTAACTGATCATCGTCCGATGCAGTAACATCGTTGGACTGTAATTTTAAAATATGTAGATTTGTTCAGCAACAATAAATTTTATGGAGCTAATATTTATATATATTTATGTGCTTACATCAAACTTTTTATCCTCGCTGTGGATGTTGGGATCATTCTTGAAATTGTCTGTAAATTAATATCGATAATATAATCTAAAATTGTAAGGGAGATGTTCTATCCATCTGTTTTTTTGACATAAAACTGTCAAAAATCAACGTAAAGCTTAGCTGTTGGTATCGTTCGAAAGCTAGTTCAATTGCGCATCAGATTAAGGCATTATATACATATCATTCATTTTTTGAAAGATATATAGGATTAAATGAAAAAAGTCAAAATCAGAATTTTCAAAAATGTGTCTCAATGGTGGTCACCCCCTTTTATCTTGTGAAAAAAAAACAAACAATAAAAAAAAAAAAAATGCCAAATCATTGTTTTTATTAATGCAAGTATTGAATATTTGCATTGTTAATTTGTTATACAATCTTATAATACAATATTATAATAATAATATAATAAGAGAAACAATTTTTATATTATCATCATATGTGACGTCATCTTCGAAATACGTTATCTGTCTTCCTTGTGTCATGTTGCTCACATACCTGATTAAAAAGGGCGCGAGGTTTTAAGCAAATCTACAAAAAATTAAGTAAAATTGTATGCCAAATCAGTCTTCATTTAATTTTCCATTTATTATTTATTAATGAATTGAAATAAAACGAAAGAAAATAACTTAATAATAACTTTATTTTAACAAAGTAAAATTTTCTTTTTTCTTAATGTTTCTTAATTTTTCTTAATGTTTCTTAATTTTTCTTAATGTTACTTAGTGTCAGGATTTTGTGCAACGGAATTGGTTTTTGTGCATTTTAAGGACATATCCTTCAAGCAAATAATGCAGAAGTCTACGTCTACGCTTTTTCTTTGTCTTTTTGCCGGTGTTAATTTTTAGACTGGCGATTTAGATTTTTTCGCTATTCGTTTGCCTTTCCCTTCTAGTTTTGCGACTGCGATTTGATTTTTTTTTCGAACTTTCGTAGCGCAGCGATCCAACGCTGTTAACAATGTTTTCGATGTAGCGATTTCAACATTCACACCAGTTTCTTCATTGAATGTAATGATGCGCTCTGTTTCCGCATCGAAATCCTCCTCTCCATGATGGGCATCGCCTTCCATCATAGCAACCGTAAAATCTGAATCGGTGAACACGCTAGAATCGATGGGATATATGCCTGAAAATGAGTTGGAATATTAGTCGAAATAAGCACAAATTTAAAAGACAAAAATTATTGCAATAACCTGTGATTCTAAATCCGGCTTTTATATTTAAAGGCGTAAAAGCTTCTTTAATGCATTTACACATGAGCTCGGGGATGTGGTGTATCTTAATAGCCTTATTTGTGTTATTTTCGCCCCACTCCATGCACTTCCTTTTATAGCAAGCCTTCAGGGGCCCAAATACCGATACATCCAGCGGCTGTAGGCGGTGGCTACAGTGCGGTGGGAACGAGAGCATTGTTACTCCATTTTCGTTTGCCAAATCCATTGCTTCAATTGAGAGGTGCGAATCGTGGTTGTCCAGCAGTAGAAGCTGTGGACGCAGAGTGGTTGCTCCACTAAATTGAATGAAATGCTTCATAAAAAGCACAAACTCCTTCTGCTGCATCCAGCCTGAGCCGTTGCACGCTCCAATGCAGCCAGGCATGGCATGGTCTAGGAAGTGCGACTGCATTTTTTTCCGCGGAAATATAAAAAATGGCGGTATCACACTTGCTGCTGCGTTGACGCACGCGACCATCGTAACTAGATTGCCATGATCCTGCGACTGCCCAACATGGTTCGCCCCTTTGCGCGATAAAACTGTTCCTATTTTTGTTGGGACGGTTGAGCATCCAGATTCATCCATATTCCAAATGGAGTGCGGCTCATAGTTTTCCTTATCCGTAACCCGATCCAAGTTAGAAAAAAAGGACGCCAAGCTCTCTCTATTAAAGCCGCGGATCCGATTTAAGCCAATTTGTTGCGGAGTCCACAAAGACATGGATGGGTGACGCTTAATAAACAAGTCGAACCACTTGCGCCCGGCCATACAATTTTCATTCCAAATCTCTGGATATGAAATTCCAATTTTTTTTGCAAATTGGAACGCCAATCTTTTTACCTTTACTACGCTAAGTCCATGATAAAGGTCATTGCACTTTGAAATATAAAGCATCAAAACCTTCTCCTGCTTTTGAGAAAAAATCTGTAAAAAGGCGAAAAATTTACTAGATAGATAATCTCAAAGCAAATCCTGCAAACTTACAGATTTGGGTCCCATAGTTTTGCTTTCGTTAAGCACTACTAAAATTTCTTCTTCAGTTGCGGCTTCTACGTTATTTAGTGCGCTCTCAACTTTGCCAACATAACGTACCAAGTTTGTCCGAGGTATTTTAAACAATTTTGCCACTTTCCTTTTGGATTCTTTATCAATCAAAACCATTCTAATTGCAGCTAGTAAATTTTGTGGTGAAATCATTTTGGCGCCCGTACCCCTTTTGAATTAAAAAGAATATAATGTTAACATCTTACTGAACATGCTCGAACTAAAACCAATTAACACTATGTATGCCATCAGGCAGAGGAGGTTTTAATTAATTAATTCTTTTTATGCTCAAATTCGCTGGCTCAGAGAGTTTTCATTCGAAATCTGTCAGTTGGTTTCCCTTTCGCCACATATCCCTACGACTATAATAATACATAGCTGAACGGCTGGATTATTTGTACATACATCTTTGACGGATCTTGCTCAATTCGTATCCTTTTACACGGCGTCTCCATTTCCTCGCTGCTTTCAGAATCTTCGCTTATATCCTTCTCAGTTTTAATGGGCCACATAATCCTACAATTATATCAATATACTATAACTGAATATTCCGAATACTTGTGCATACTTTAACGGATCTTGTTCAATTCGTGTCCTTATACTCGGTGTCTTCATTTCCTCGTTGCTATCAGAAGCTTCGCTTATATCTTTCTCAGTTTTGATGGGCCACATAATCCTACAATTATATCAATATACTTTAACTGAATATTCCGAATACTTGTACATACTGTGTCAGCTGTGGCAGATCTTCCTCAATTCGTGTCCCTTTACTCGGCGTCTCCATTTCCTCATTACCATCAGAATCCTCACTTAAACATTTCTCTATTTTAATGGGCCCAATTTCAATATCCTTCACCAGAAGAGGGTCATCTGTGTCACTACTGCTTAATAGCTCCATCAATTTGAGCGACATTTTGCCTGCCATTGCGTTTTATGCACTTTAGTATTTATTGAACACAAAATAAACAGAACGGATCTTATGCAGAACTGCAATTTCTCTGTGACTGACTTATTGTCGATAGCTTCTTTAATTTATCGATAGAAAAGAAAACAATTCTTTATTGTATAAAATTTTTTTATTAAATGGTTTGCCTACGTTGTAAACAGAATTTTTATTTTTTAACTTTTTTTAAGTGAAAATATATTTCATTTTTTTTAGGTATACATTCATTGAATGTTTCTGTCAACTACATTCAAAATGTATCAAATTATTAGAGCTGCCACCTTGCAAAACAATAAAATGCACATATGGCAGTGTTTAGTGTTTACAAACAAAACACAGCTGTTGCCTTGCGTTTTTTTTTTGTTCACAGATGCTTTCTACTACCTGACTACCTGATCCAACCATTTTCATTTCATGTGCTTAGGGTATACGAATTATGAATTATAGGTATTGGAACTGGCAAGGATTTTAATTTCATTTTTATATTTATTTTATAGAATTACCATTTAAATAATAATTAATGATACAACAATTTTATTTAAATACATTAAAAGGGTTGTCGATTTTATCACTTGAAGCTATTCTTTTTTTACTTTGAAACCGTTGATGTCAATTTTTACAATTATGTATTTCACTGAATTTTCATTTTATTTAAATTCATTAAATGCAGTTTTGGTAATTAGCTAAAAATGATTAAATTTTATAAAAGAAACTTATATATATAACTACTATGTATTATATTTATTATACGTATTATATTGGTGATAGCCTACTACGTTTTTGTGATTGCCTGCTGGAAGTTGATGGCATATCGTCGTCATCTTCGCTGCTTTCGTCAATAATATCGTTTTTGCCCAAATAGCACCGTCGGCAGGACCTCCGCAGATGGTGCACACAGAAAGGCTGCTTGCATTGGTCGCATACTGCAGTTGTTTTTGTGTCCTTGCGCTTGTCTCGCTGGTATTTGCAAATTTCACATCGCCGTCTTGGGTTGTTCATCTGAAAATCAAACAAAACCAAGTAATAGGTAAAATGTGTTGCCATATTTCCATTATTTATATTACCTGTACTGTTGGAAGGGTCTGTCTTGCGCTAGTTCGTATTTGCCCTGTGTTGAAGTGGCGATGTAAAATTCGTTTACAATAATTTATATTAAATGGATTTTAGAGCTCTTACAATGAATATTTAGCTTTTCTTTCTTTTGTTGAATTTGCAGTTCCAAGAGTTCGATGCGCAGTTTACGTTCTATACTTAGCCTCGTCATCCGCTTTGACTCTTCTTTCGAGTATTTCCATCTCATGAAGGAATTGCGCTCGCTCGTTCTCGCACCTACAAAACTTCTGCTGTAGCAGGAGTAGCTTCATTTTTTGATCCTCGAAGGTACTATATTTTGGCTTTGGACTACTCGGACTTGACTGATCATCATCCGATGCAGTAACATTGTTGGTCTGTAATTTTAAGAATTGTTTTGCAACAACATATTTAAATGGTAAATTTTTATGTGCTTACATCAAACTTATCATCCTCGCTGTTGATGTTGGGATCATCATCATCAAAAGTGTCTGTAGAATTATATCGATTATATAATTTAAATTTTTATAGTTTGTCGTTATCAAAAACTTCTTACATGTTAATCCATCACTGTCCAATGCTTTCTTAAGGCCTTCTGCGGCAATAATCTTTTGTGAATCCGCAGATACTAACGAAGTTACTTTACACATGTAACGTAAGCTGTACTCCTTCTCCTTTTCGAGCTCTATTTTGGCTTTTCGCTTCATGAAGTTAAACTTATCTCGCAACTGCTGCCACTCGCGCCGAACGCCTGTTATTGCCACAAAATTGTCGGCTAATTCCGCCCAGGCTTCTTCCTGGCGTCTCCATGTGAAGGCATCCGTTTTGTTGTTGTTGAGAACATCTTTCCTCTTTTCAACGAGCGCCACGAGCGTTTCTGCTTCCGACGCCGAAAAAACTCTCCTTCGTTTATTATCACTAAACAATTAATTTACTTAAAATTTGCTTTGGTAAATGATTTAAAATCAAAATTACCTCCTCGAATCTTGTTGATCTTGGAGACGCTATTTTTTAGCCGGTGTTTCCGTCTCCTCATAATTCTCATAGTCCGTGCACATCTCTTGTTTAATTTGGCTCGACTCAATCTCAGTATTGTCCGCAATAAGCGATTTTTTCTTTACAGCTGTGTCGGGCAGCCCCAAAGTTTCGCAAGCTCTTATAACGCTCGACATTTTGTTCAACTTTTTGCAAAAAAAAAATAAGCAATGCAATTTGATGACAACAAAGACCGATAAGTTATCGATAGAAAACAGCAACAGCTGTGCAAGGAACTGTAGGCTCCAATTCAAAATCTGTTATCTGTTAATTAATTAATACACTAGTAATAGTGCTTATCATAATTATATGCCGATTACGTAAGCTAAGTTTTCTTCCCTCGAATTAACCAATCTTACTCGAATGGTATCACGTCGTTCTTTCTGCATTTTTTAAAGTTAATATTCTTACTCGTTTGTTTGGAAGGAGAGATTCTCTTTGCTCGCTTTTTTGTGCAACTCTTGAAGCAGATGCTCTGTCGCGTTGTTTTTGATGGCGATGTTCTCGTTCTACATCTGTTTCACCTCTCAAAGTTCTCTTCTTCTCAATGCTCTCGGTGTCTTTCTCCCAAGTGATGATTTTTTTTTCGAGGCATTTCGAACAATTTACATAATTTCCCTTTAAAAACTAAGAAAAAGTAATTCAATTTTCTTAATGCTCAAATATTCGTGAGCGTTAGATTACTCCCGGGCGGAATCATAACAACACAAGTTCATCAAAATAGGTTCAGCGGTTTCAGAGTCTAACAGGAACAACTCCACATACATTGCCTTATATATATATAGAAGTAATTGATTAATTGTTGAATTTAGTTCATAGAATGTTAATTTCACCCATTTTGTGTTGTCCGATTTACAAAACTTGCATACTGGCAGCACTGTCATTTACGTTTCGCTCTGAATGCCAAACAGCTGCGCTGCATAGTGAATGCTCGAATCGGTTCAAGTGTACGTGGATTTTAGATGACTTTCACGACACCAAAACGTCAAACAAATGGAAAATTAACAATATTAACAGTGTAAATAGTAAACAATGAACATAAGCAGCTACGATTAAACTGCGAAAAGCAACAGCAACTACATGAACAACGAAATTCCCTCAAATTCTGTCCAATCAATTAAATGTGCCTGACCAAAAAGTGCTGATAAAAAATATTACTCAAATAGTGGAAAAACGACAACCACAACAAACTAGACGGAAACGGTTGTCGATAATTATTAATTATTGATAATGGCACCCACACGCAGGCCCAGCGACGGCCTGCTAGCGCGTGTCAATTTTCCCCTCTACGCGGTGGACATGCTCACGAGTCGCCACATTCTTGTTGCCGGCGGCGGCGGATCCAGCAAAACAGGCGTTGCAAATGGATTTGTAAGTCTTTCAACAGATTGTAAAATGAATCAATCCGATACGTTCCAACAAAAATATCAAAGCTGGCATAATTTAAATATCCATCTGCAATATGATATTGTTTTGAAGAACAAATTTCCTTAATCCTTAATTCCATTTATATTCCTTTTTTCAAATCAAAATCTACGAAACTATATTTGAATTTTAGGAAATCTACGAGCTTTACCACAATGGAAGCCACTTTTGTGCAGAGGAAGTGTTGCGCCACGAGACTGGCGCCAATGTGGTCATGAATTTCGCAGTGCGCAACAGTGATCGCCGGTCGTATTTGTGCGCCGGCCAGGAGGCGCATTGCCAAATGTATTTTGTGCAGCCGCGCATCGAGTCCGAGAACGATGCGGAACGGGATAGAAAACCAGCGCCTGTGGAACGTCCACATGAGAATGGAGTGAGGCAGCGTGGTGGTGGCGGCGGCGTGGGGCACTCTGGGGTGGAGGCACTACCCAATGGACACAATAGACACAACAACAATCCAACAACAACAGCGGATATACTTAAACAGTTCCAACGGCTGCGCTTCGATATTCAGGCAGCGGATGTGGTGCAAACGGATTTTCTAAGCAATGCGGAGCCGCTGCAGCGTGTGGTGCGCATCAGCGGCAATGGACGACTGATGGCAACGGGCGGCACCGATGGCAAGCTGCGCATCTGGAACTTTCCCCAAATCAAGCTAAACACAGAGCTGGCGGCACATACTAAGGAAATCGATGATTTGGACTTTAGTCCCGATAGCAAATACATTGTAAGCATCTCGAAAGATGCCCAAGGCATCGTGTGGGATGTGCACGCGGCCAAGCAGCATCACAAGCTGCAATGGCAGACGCCCGAGGGTGGCAAATATTTGTTCAAACGTTGCCGCTATGGCACCGTCGAGGCACACAAAGACAACTACAGGCTCTTCACGATTGCCAATCCGCTTGGCAAGGTGGGCAAACAGCGTGGCTATCTGCAGCAATGGGACTGTTCGAGTGGCAAATTGCGCACAGCTGTGCCCATAGATGAGAGCCTATCCTCGCTGGCTGTACGAGACGATGGTCGTTTTGTTGCCGTTGGCACCATGTTCTCGGGCAGTGTATCCATGTATATAGCGTTTAGTTTGCAGGTATTTAATGATTAATGATTTATTCAAATCAAATTATATAAGATTACATCTATTTGAAACAGCGTGTGCTGCACATTCCCCATGCTCACTCGATGTTTGTGACCGGTCTACAATTTCTGCCCATTACCAATGAGGAGGGACCACCGATTTCAAGCGATACGGAAGCCGCCGTCCTCTCCATATCTGTGGACAATAAAGTTTGCATACACAGTCTGCCACAGCGGCGTAAGTAGTAACTTAACAAATCAAAAATCAAAACAATTTATAATTGATTGTTATTGTTTTCAGGTACGATTCCCGCTTGGCTTGCCATTGTCTTCATGATTGTGATGATATTTGTAGTGTTTGTTATCTGCTCGTACATTGGCATTTAAAGATTGCTTCAGACTGCCGGACCAGCTAAATCAATTTGCATTATTAGGACGGTCAACATTGTTTAAGTTTCTTTTTTCGTCACACCCACACACCTGCTCCCCACTACTAATTATTTTAAGTGCATAGTTCTTTTGTATTTTATTTGTTTTCCCGGCTGCCTTATCGCGTTGTATTCTCTCTCTCTCTCTCTCTCTCTATCTCTCTCACTCTGTAATTTCCGATATTGTATAATAATTTGCTTCCGTTTTGGAAATATCTCAAATTGACCGTTAATTGTTATAGACAGGAATTAGCTTGCAATCGAATTGATATTTAAATATTGAAATAAAAATAAAATATAATATAAAAAAGGTGAATGAAGTGCAGATATATAGTAATAAATTGAATACATATACATATATACGACTAGAAGATACCCAGTTTCATTATTGTTATATGTTGTATCACAATCTCAAACAATTGGTTCACTGACGTCTGTGAAAGCCTCCCCACCAAATCATAAAATCATATATCATTCATCGATCATTCAAATGCGCGTCATAATTCGCTAGAAAGAAAGGAAAGACACAGAATTATGGCTATTGAATTGGAAATTCCAAAATACAAGCTATGAGGCCATGTTCAACTGTCGCTTAAGTTTTTCGATGTTTATACTCGATACCGAAGGTAAAGAGTATATTTGGTTTGTGCAATGTCCGTCATGGCGTCTGTCCGTGTGTATGAGCGCAACTTTTCAACTGTATCGAAACTTTGGATGACATTTATTATATATTTTTCAACGGCTATAAACTGACAATTTCAAAGTAAGCGCGGACCTGAGCCATTGCTATATTTTCAGTGGACCAGCTTATAAACATCGCATAGTGTCCTGTGCCAATCGGTATGCTGTTCAATTTCTTCGATATATCCGTATTCGAAATATTATCATAAGTTAAATACTTCTCATTCTGAAAAGCAGTGGTTCAATATTATTAATAAGGGATCAAGAAGATATATTTCATTAATGGCCTTACATAGGGGCAGCTGTGATTCATGTTGGTGTGACCTTCAAAGAATCCTGTAAACAGTTTAGCAACAGCATTATATTTTCTGCTATAAAACCTGCAGAAGTCAACGGTAATGTCATAAAGATAAGGCTGCCAACCGTTGTTTTTGATCAATAATCTGAAATTTATCTGCAGCTCGCATTAAATACAAGTTTCGTATGGATTTGGATAAGTTCCTACCTTATGGTCTTTCTCTACTGTGGTTAGCAACGTGTAACGCAGGCTGACAGAATTTTTCAGACGGCTAACCTGTTGCACGTAGCAGTACTCCACTATGACCGAAGCTTTATGCTTACTTTCGCAGGATATATTTGTAAATTTCATAAATTTGCCCTTGTTGAATAAATAAAAACAATTACACTATAGATGGTTTTCAATTTCGAACAAAATATTCTTACTTGCGTATAGCTAATATTTATGAGGCATATACCAAATAGTATTAGCCAAAAGTATTGAGAGTTCGACTTGTCCATTTGACTGATATTCGTCGAATAATGTATAATATTTATGTAATATAATTATAATTAGCAATGCACATTTTTTGATTTTAACTATAATGTATTTTTAATTGTTGATTCTTTAAACTGAATTTGCAAATTATATAATCTGAAAATAATTTGTCCAATTACGTTACGAATAACATCACCCTTAATAATGCGTATAGCCTTAACAGATTTTGTGATAGTCATCAAATTTGCTCCATTATGTATGGGAGATACTCGAAGCAGTTGACCAAAAAAAAAACCAAAAAATGGTGAACTTACTAAAGTTTTTTCCCCAAAAAATATTAAAAATCACTTTGTTTATTATTTAACGCAATTGTTTTTAATTATTATTTCGCCTGCGCTTGCTTGTAATATTTCATGCTACAATTTATAACTATATGTATATAGATTATATTTAGCGTTTACAAAAAATTATTCATTTATTACGCACTCGAAATATGCGTTTCAATTATTTGATTTTTTATAATTATTAAATTTTAACTTAATTATGCTTGCTTGCTCTTTGCTTATCAGTTCGTTATTCTCCATATGTAAGTATAATAAAATATTGAATTGTTTTTTTAAATTTAAAGTGAATTTGTTTGATGTTCTTTCTTTTTTGTTTTGCTTGTATAAAATATAAAATGCATATCAAATTGATTTTTATTTTTTTGTAATGTTTTAAAAATGTTTACTTAATCATAGTATTATGATTTTTAATGGGCGCACACGTTAGTTACATAGTTATTTAATTGCAATTATAAATATTTATGTTTAGAATTATATGTATGTATATTAATATTATGTTGTTTTGCTGCTGCCAATATGGCTTTAATTAGCATAAATATTTAATTGTAGTATTTAATTATGTACGTAGCTTATTATTGTGTATGATTTAATGTATTTGTTTTTTAATTTTGATGGATCAGATTTAATTTAAAAATGCAATGCCAATTGCTGCATTGTGACTAATTCAAAAATAAAATTCAACGCACAAACATAAATTTCTAAAATCGAAAATATTTAACAAAAATCATTTTGAATTAAAATTACATACATAATATATACATATGTATATGCACAATTTAAACGTCATTTTTTAAAAGAATTTAAAATTTTCGTTTTCTTTTTTTATAATACTTTTGGCATTTCTTGCTGCTAAAAAAAAAACAAAACAAAACACAAACATTCTTTCACCTTCTTCTTCGGTCTCTCTCTGTGTGTCCGTCGTGGGTAAAGTAAAAACTAATTTCAGTTAGAATTTGTTGTGAACAGTCTTTATGCTGATTAATGGCTGCGTGTAGCTTGTAGCCCCCATAGCCCCCACTACGAGGCCTTGGCAAACTGGATAACAGAGCTCAGGCGCATCACCTTGGAACCGGCGGCATTCGCCGCATCCGTTGTCTCGCTGCTCGTTGTGGCGCCTTCGTTAACTCCTGCACCTGCACCGGCAACCGCACTGTTCTCATTGCTGCTCGATTCACCCTTGTTCATATAGTTTTTGCGTTTGCGCAACGGCAGCGTCATTACATTCCGATCGGCCATCATAAGCGAATCGCTTTCCGGCGACGAACTGCGCTCCGGCGATTCGGTGCTTGAACGCAAACCAATTGCCGCCTCAACGCGTCGCACAATATCCGGATTGGGCAGGGCAGATCTGTAATTGGCAATTGTTTATATTAATTAATGGTCAAACTTAATGTGCTTAAATTGAGTTATTTGCTTTTTTAAATTCAAATTATGTTTTCATTTGTATTTTAAACAGCTGTTGGCTGTTGACAAAGTGCTGCCACCTTTTTTGATTTTTCTTTTCATCGATTTGTATTTTAAACAGCGCTGCCACCATTTTAGAATCACATTAAATGCGCGCCAAGAATATTTTGTTTGAAATTGTTTTGCAATTAATTTAGTACTAAACTGTTATCATGTTTGAAATGAAAACTTACTCATATTTGGGCACCGGCGCATAGCCCTTGTGGAGTCCATGACGGGCCAAATCGCCGCGCTTGAAGTGTTCGATGAGAACATTCGCCTCAAGCGTATCATCGTAGTTGGCCGCCAGATCGCTGACATGCAGTGTAGGCTGCGATTGAGGAGGAGCTGGCTGTGTTGTCTGTGTTGAAGTGGGCGTTGGTGTGGGCGTGGCAGCATGACCACGTCGCAACTGCATCATTTGCCAAGCAGCCGCGTGAACATCCTCATCATTGTTGTCCTCGTGATGATCGCGACGCGCCAAACAGGCTGCCTCGAGCAGTGCCGGATTGATGGTTAAACCATTAGCAGGAGCAACAGTTGTCGTTGTGGTTGTGGGTGCGTTCTGCTGCTGATCGATTAATCCGGGCTGTGACTGGTAGTAGATCATTTGCGATGTCGTCGGCGATGTCTGTTGTTGCATGCTCAGATCCGTGGGCATCTCCTCATCCGCATAGCTGCTGCTGGTAAGAATTTGTGGGGTATCCGCACTCAGATATTGTGCTTGTGGTTGTGGTGGTGGCGGTGGCGGTGAGGCCTGACTGCTCACTGGCGAATATGTGGATGAGACAGAGCTGGGCGAGAGTGGTGATGAGGTAATGGCAACACCAACAGTTGAGGAAGTTTTTGTTGCACGCGATTGACGTGGTTTCTTTGCAGCGATCGGTGAGCTGGGTGGCGAATTGTTGCTGCTCTCCGAAGTGCTGACCATCGAGGAGGACATGGAAGAGATGGATATGGATGAGCCACTAGCCGCAGATGCTGATCCCGCTGCCGCTGCCGCTGCTTCCACTTCATCATCGGGCAATTCATTGGCATGGCCCTTTATGTGCGCCTCCATCTCCTTTTTGTTCTTGAATGTCTCATCGCAAATGGTGCACTTGTAGCATTTGGCGCCATAATGCTGGACACGATGCAGTTTCAGGACATGATTGTAGCCAAAGTCACGGAAACAGATGTCACAATGATACGGTTTCTCGCCCGTATGCGTTCTCGAGTGAACCTTGAGCTGCTTGGAGCATGTGAATCCCTTGCCACAGCCGGGCTCCGGACACTTGTAGGGCTTCTCGCCGGTATGCGTGCGCATATGGATAACCAACTGGCCCGACTGGATGAACGTCTTCTCGCACACGGAACACTTGTGCGGCCTTTCGCCCGTATGGATGCGCATATGGCGATGCAGTTTGCCCGAATGCTCGAATGCCCTGCCGCAGACATCGCATTTGTAGGGTCGCTCCTTGGTGTGGATGCGTCGATGCACCTGCAGATTCTCCTTAACGCTGAACAACTTGTGGCAGAACTCGCACTCAAATGGACGTTCGCCCGTATGGGTTCGATAGTGACGAATCTGTTGGTATCAAAAAACAAAGAATTGGGAATTAGATCTGATTTAAGATTTGGGAAATTATTACGATCTTACCAATCGAGCGGGCACCGCAAATGTTTTCTGGCACATGTCGCACTGATAGGGATCGGCACCGGCTGCCACATTGGCCAGCGGCTTGATGGTCGGACTCTTTGGTATGCCCAGTGGCAAGCCCGCCTCGTTGAGCTCAATTGGTGCGGAGCCGGAGGGGTTGACACCCTTGAGGCCCATGGCGAGATCTGCATTCTTGGCATGCGATTTTGTGTGCGAAGTGTGAGCGGATTTGCTGCCAAAGGTCATGCCGCACTGCTCGCACTTGAACTGCGGCTTGTTGGCATTGGGTTTGCGGGGTGTGATGAATTTTGATGGGGCAGCTGCCACAAAGGCCAATGGTGATGGTTCGCTTTTAATGCGTTGTTGTGTTGTTGTTGCTGTTGCTGCTCCTGTTGATGTTGTTGCTGCTGTTATTGTAATACTATCATGTTGTTGTTGTTGGGGTTCTTCTTGTTGTTGTTGTTGTTGTTGCAGTGCCAATTGATAGTTGACAAGTTGCTGTTGTTGTTGTTGTTGCTGCTGTTGCAACTGGATTTGTCGCTGCTGCGGCGTCTGCAATAGCTCGTAGTGCTCATGCTGGCCGCTAGGTGGCGCCGCACCAATGCCGCTACCGCTCGTTGCAGCAAGTGGCGCCTGCAAACAAAACTGCGTCTGACTCGGTTGCTCCGTCTTTATAAGCAGCTGATTAGCGGGATAATAAACCATATTGGTTGTGGACAATTCTGTAAAAGGATCAGGATAAAAATAAGTATGTACTTTACGCACAATTTATGTTGTATGAAAAAAAATAAATAAAAAATTACAAAACTTAAAATAATTACAACAAAAATTAAACAAAAAATTATAAAATTAAATATTAAGGGTAAATTTTAAAAATAAATTATTTTTTACCTAAAATCGGTCATTATCAAATCTATTTAATTTATAACATTATATCAATCTATTTAATTTATTTCAATTTATTTATTTATTTAGTACATAATAGGAAATAATATTTTTTTACACTCACACAACGAATTACCTTTCGCATTGTTAAAATAAATAAAATAAAATAAGACCTAATTTAAATAGTGTTTTTTTTTGAGTACGATAATTTCAATAAATAGATTACAGTCGAACTTCTATATAACGAATCTCAGGGGGACAAGAAAAACCATCGCTATAGAGAAAATTCGTAGTATAGAATGGGTTTTGGATGGAACCAGTTTGCAGGGTTCTGAAAATTAATTCGTAATATAGAAAATTTCATTATACGGAAGTTCGTTGTGTGGAAGTTCGACTGTAATAATAAAATAAATAAATAAAATATATTAATTCATTAGTTTATTATTCCAATCCAAGGTCTAAAAACTTGTCAATAAAAAACGAATATTCCATAACTAAATTAATAAAAGCCCACCACAAAATACTTCAAAAACTTCAATATCTGAAAGTCTTAAGATTTCAAAACCTACACAAAAAAGAAAAATATTCCCATCTTTAGTTCTTAAATAAACCCAAAAAGTTTTATTCGTAATCATTGAAAGTTCAATGGACAATTCACAGAGTGTGTTATAGGGGCTTTCATGCTATTGAAACGCTCATTTCACAACCCCCTGGATTCTGTTCCCGTTTTTGAACAAGAACTTGACAACCTGCATTACGCAACTTTCTTTGAAGAACCAGACGAGATGAGTAACAACGCAAAAGCCCAAAAGGTAGCCGCGCATTATGGGTTTTTTTTCGGGTGGTTGGGAAAACCCATTAGGGGTTGGGGGCATCCCCTGCAACAATAAGAAGTAGAGTCGGAAAAACCACCCTACGCACTCGAACTACGCAATTTTCTGTTATTGCCGGCCCAAAGTTTTCATGGCAAGGAAAACTCGTAGAGGCTAAGCGGGGTAAGGAGTGGGAGAGAGAGAGAGAGAGCGAGAGGTGGAATTTTGATAAGATACGCAACTACGCAATAGAATGAGAATGTATTCAAGTTCCAGGCAGGGTGTTAGGAAATATCCCAAATACTTATTAGGGAAATTATTTTGCATCTTTTAAGCTTTGAAAACCGGCATTTTCCTGTCTCTCTCTCTCTCTCTCTTTGTTGGTTATTTTGATTGACTCCACCCGTTTGCCGTCAAACTCCACAACAATAAGAAAAAAAACTGCGTATACCAAAACAAAATGGCGTTTTGGAGTTGGGGTCGGTCCATGGGCAAAGCTTTTTCCGGCTTTATTCTTGAACTTTCATTTTTTTTTTACCTCTTCCATTTCCAAGGGTTTTCTTTTGTGCTGCTTTAGTTTTCGGATTGGATATATCCACCAATTCCGTGCCGGATTTGTTAAGTGCATCTTTAATCCAATTTTGCTTGGTTGTCCAAGTCTTTTTCTCATTATTGCGTTCAGTCATTGTAAATTGTAGAACAATTTCCCGATATAAAAGTTTTTGTTTATATTTTTTATGTTTCAGTCAACTTTAAAAATTCATAGTTGAAGAGTTTTTCATTGTTCTTATTATGAGATCTTTTTGATTAGTAGTAAGGAAAGTGTAAAAAAGTGCTCGGCTTTTTTTTGTGAGGTAGTAAAAACTTGAGTCTGTAAATCAGACTTTTTTTGTACTTAGTCAGTCCTGAGTTTAATATTATATAGCAGTCTTACGTATTATGCTTAAATTAATATTTTTTTAATTTAAGAAATGTTTGATTTTGTTTTTATTTTTTTTAATTGTATTTAAACGACAATTTTCATTTTGCGCGTAATTTTGTGCTTGATGACATTCTTTTTGATAATTTTGATAATTTTTTTTAGATCTTTGCTATTTTGCACTGTCGCCGGCTGTGGAAAGTGTTGATAGTTTTGAGGCTGTTGTTGTTGTTGTTGTTGCTGAAGCTGTTGCTGATGCTGATGATTATGGTGTGGAATCAGATGACTGCCTTGAGCCGAGCCCTTATTCATGCGCATTTTTCTAAACGATCTCAAGATATCATTCATTGAGAAATCAGTCATTTTAGAGCTCCACCACAAGCACACACCGCACACACACACACCACACACACACACACACACACACAGAACTAAAAGCGTTTTTCACATTGCCGTACGCGAAGTTCTTCGGTTGATGGTGCATCGGAGACTGGTGGGTGAGTTGCCGAAAAATACACCGAGAACCCAAACCAAACCAAAGCCCAAACTAAACCACCACCAATTGAGCTCATTGATCTGTGAGACGAAAGGAACAAAAATTTCCCCTATAAATTTCCCGACTCAACGCTCATTCAATTGGAAAAGCGTCACAGTTTGAGTGTGTTTTCCTGCTCTCTCTTTCCAGCTAGGAGTGGGAAATTATTTGAGTGGATTTTTATTTGAGCAAAATATGAACTTTTTCGAGTGTTTTTCCCAATGGAGCATAAGTCATATAAGAAATAACATGCGAGTATTTTTTTTTTCGGGTGAAATGAGTCATCGCAAAAAACAACAACAAATCGAAATCTTATCTTATTGATACGCAAAAAAAAAACATACTATTTTTCAACTGAGTCATGCTGAATTTGATACATTTATCTACATAATACATATTAAATATATATAAGAAACGTTTAAAGGTTTTCAGGAACAGAGTACTATAAGATGATACATGTACAAATTTCCCAATCCCTGTATTCCCCATCGATCTAAACTCTATAATTTTACAATATATTTTTTACCTATTTTTCTACCTCAAAGCATAAGAAGCACCAAAAAAGGCATGAAAAACTCAATGGTAAATTAAAAATTAATTTTTAATTTCGACCTCTTCTATTCGACACAAGTTCAAAAAACTTTTTCAAGTTTTATGTTGTTGTGTGTGTGCGTGTGTGTGTGTGTATTCGAGTGTGCCTCACACAATTCGTTAAACTGGCGCAAAAGTTCATTAACATTCGACACAAAAACTATTTTCGTGTGTCTGTTGAAACGAAATTAATATGTACATACATACATATGTACAAAATGTATATGTGTGTGTGTGTGTTTGTATTCCACTGATCACTCTCTCCCTCTCTCTCGCGCGCCTTGGACTTGATGAAGGTAAAGAAAAAATAAGAAGAGGAAGAAGCAGACCAACACCAACACACTTTTATCTATTTGTGAGGTTAAAAGCACGACGAGCGTTCGGTCGGTCAATGATCGTTGAGATCTTCCCCGCACCGCCCGCCCCCTTAACACGTACCGTACCGTTATTTTGTTGGGATAGCTCAGAAATAGAGCGAAACGCAATGATTCAAAGCTGGTCGCTCACCGAAAACCGAAAAAAGCCCCAAGCTGTGTTTGAGCTATGAATTTGTTTGTTGTTGTATTGGATAGATCAGTAAACTAGTAACTGTGTTGATAAGAAAACAATTTAGTGCGGAGAGCGAGAGCGGGAGAGTAAGATAAGGCAAGAGAGTGAGATGAGTGCAGGGAATTAATAATTTCTATTTAGAGATGAGATTTCTTAGATGACAATGTTACTGACAAATTACTAAATATTTAAAACTGAGATTTTTTTTAGGAACAAAATTTAATAAATATATTCATAAAATACGAAGAAAAAATCACCGATTGGTGAAATGGTTTTTTTTAAAAAAAAAAAAAAAGATCTCAGACCCAGAAACTTAAAAAATAAAGCAATTTACATATGTACATGTATGTAAACAGCTTTTAAGTATCAAAAGACAGCTTGACAACTTGATGTTATTCATGGTTTTTCTTATTTTATTTATGTTTATTTTCGAGAGGCCAATGAACATTTAAATAAAAGCAAATTGTACGCGTTCCTCTGTCTCTATCTTCATGGTATTTTGGGACTATTTGTCTGGCGTATCCCATAATAATAATCAGTTTTTGTTGTTGTTGTTCGTCGAATTTCATCTATTTGTAGCTTTTAGTTTGAAATTTCTTTAGATAAGATACGAGCTCACAGAACGAACTTTATGCTCATTAGGCTTTCAGTTTCGTCTTGCTGAAATTGAAAATATGGACCAACTACTGAATGAATTGTTGTTAAGGGCAGCTTTTCAAGGGAAATACTTGAAAAATGTCGCATGACCGATAAGATAAGATAAGCCGGAACGTGTGACGTTTCAGTCAAGATTGGATCTTTAATTCCTTTGATTTTATTATAGAAAATTGTAATTTTATATGAATTATTATTATTATTATTTCAAAAAAAAAGCACTGAGCAAAAAGCAAAATGTAGAGGTGTAAAAAGCTCAGAATAGCTTATCAAAAAAAAAAATCCAAAAAAGGAAGGGTATTCACTCATCAAATGTCCACAACAAATTGCGAAGGTCTAGACGAGCAGATTAATACAAAAACAAATAAACCGTTAGCATTGGACACCTACACACCAATACACAAACATACATAGACACAGAGCGACAGAGCGAGAGGCGAATCCGATAGCCGTACAAATTATATACATACATTTACATACAACATACATATGTTTATGTATATGTACATATATATGTAGTCAAGCAGTCAGTCAGTTGGCCTAGGTCAAAACGACGTCGGCAGCGAAGAGTGACACGACGCGAATAGAGAATCTGATATTCTATGTATGTATGTGTGTATGTATGTTGCTATTTGACGGCGCGTGTGCAAATTAAAATAATAACTTTAAAGCTAGATTTTTCATAAGGGCATGATTCGACAGATTTTCATGTTATTGCGCACGTCAAATCTGACGCAATTTGTCATTCTAACACAAAAGCAGTTTTTAGACTTGTTGTTCGTTCGGCGTTTGGCGTTAGTTTTTGTGAAATTAAATATTTTCATGTCAAGGTAGAAGGCGAAAGGAAATCAAGGCTGCCTGGCCGGCCAAGCAAAACATAAAACACAAAAAAAAAACAACCCCCGTCACTTTCACAGCAGCAGCAGCCGAAGCCACAGCTACAACAACGTGCATACGCTTCCCTTTCGTTTGACAGCTACGGCTTTACGGTCACCTTCCCAGCCGCCCACGGAACACACACACACACATACACGTACACAAACTGGCAGCCTGCAATTGGCAGCAGCAACAACAACAGCCAGCTTGCTTACTCACTGCACATACAATTTACGTATACGAACGACAGTTGCGCATTGCCTGCTTCGGCTGCTGCTGCTGTGGTTGAAAATTCATGCACGGCCTCTGCCAAACATATTGAAAACGACAGCCACCAGGCAATGTGCCGTCGAAAACGCATGCACGCCCTCCACGTGTAGTTCAAGTTCATGACAAAATGAGCAAGCACACGAGCCGAGCCAACATGCACAAACACAAGAGTGTGAGAGAACGTTGTGACTATGTGTGTGTGTGCGCTGCTGCCATCGTTGAACGCTGTCTGCTGTTGACGTCAGCGTCAGCGCTCACGTCGCTGCTGACGCTAGCAGCGCAGTCAGTGCAATTCTCAGTATCTATGCGATATTTGGGATGCGCTTGTGTGGGTTTTTGCTAAATTTGCATTGCATACTTTTTTTTGGTATGTATATTTTGAGCTGATCGTTAAATAATTCGATATAGTGCACATGCTGGAAATTTTAAGTTTGTAGTTACCAAACAAAATGTAATTAAAAGACGCTGCGCTCAGCACAAGTTGAAGCGGCGACAAAGCAAGCGCAACCTCATTCAAAAGGGTCAACAACCTACGAAAAGCTCAACGAACATGTATTTTTCGAAGAATGTAAAGAAATGAAATCCGAAAACAAAGTGAGCATTCACACACACACACAGACACACACGCACATGAAATGTGAAGCTTCAGCCAGAGACAAAATTTCAGCTGCTGCTGGGGATCGTGTTGTTGTTGTTGCCGAAAAACAACAACAACCACAGTCAATACATAAAATTTTGTCGAGTGCTCGACCAAAAGCAGGCAAAAGATACTACAAGAGACATGCACAAGTGATTTTTTCTTACACACACACATACATACATACATACATATATAAGTGCCGAATTTTATTTCGTCTTTGTTCGGCTGCAGTGCGAGAGAGCGAGAGAGAGAGGGAGATGGAATGAGACAGTGGGGCAGACATATTGTATTTGAATTTTGAATTGTTGTTGTTGTTAAATAATTAAATTCAATACATATTTACGAGCTGATGATATATGCTATATAAATATAATCAAACGAGGAGTGGCATTTAAATAAGCAAATGCATTTCAAGAAAGATTAAAAATAAATAAATAAAAATATAAAAATAAATACAAACAAGTTTTTCAAGCGTAATAAAAGTGATTTTTTGTAAGGGGGGCTTGAGCTTCCGGCAATGAAAATAACCTTATGATTAAATATACATACATATATATATTTTTTAGGGGGGCGTACCCAAGCCTCTCATATAGCGGGGGAATTGTCGATCATTTAAGATTTGAGGAAGTTGAATGTCATGGAAATGATATTTAGCTCTGGTAATTACGTTTAAATATATAACTAAGAATCATTTGTCAAGTTTAATAATGCTTAATATTTCAAGTTAATATAAAATATAGCCTGTATATTCCGTATCCTGTAGATACATTTTGTTCTTATAAAAACCAGTTTGTTTGTTGGTTTCATCTACCTTTACTTTTATGTCTTTATACACATTATGTTCTTTGTGTTTTATTTTTTTGGCAAAACACGTTTTGCAGGTTCTTTTGACAACTAACCCTCGGCGAATGAAATTTGGTTAGAATATGAAATTGATTAAAAAAATTAGTTCGAAAATACTGACCAAGCCTAAGGCATAACTCATTATACATAAGTACATATACAACGTTATCTAGCTGAAAAAAATAGATATATTTTAAACTTTAAGCTTTTATATATATTTTGTTCGAATGTTAATTGCATTAGAAAGAGATAGCAGCACATAAAACAGCTACAGCTGCGCGCCTTGAACTTGAATTTGAGCTGGCAGCAGCAGCGGCGGCCTTCAAATGAAAATATCAAACGCAAGCATACGAAAGCACGAGAGAGAGAGAGCGAGCGAGAGCGAGAGAGAGTGGGAGAGAGGAGCAGTGAGAGAGAGAGAGCTTGTGCAATGCAGGCGCGTACAGCCAACGGCTGCGTCAAAAAGGTGACGACGCTGCAGCTGCAACTGTCCTTGAACTTGGCAAAACACAAATTTGTTGTTGCTTTGTCTTGGACAGCACACACACACACACACGAACACAAAAGCTGCTGTCCACCATTTGCTTTATTAATGTGCAGCAGCAGCAGCGGCGTCGACGCAGGCAGAGCGCAACAACAATGCAACGACTATACATACTACAGTGAAACTTCGATAGCTCGTATTTGAAGAGACCGCAATAAAAATAATAAATTTCAAGGGATCGAAGAAATACTATGATTTATCAAGGCTTTTCGCTTATCGAGGCTACGACCTATCGAAGTTTCACTGTATATGCCTTCAATATGCTTTGGCCATTGGATTTGAGTTCCTAAGTTAAGTAAAATTACTTGAATGCAGTTCAAGGACTCATGACAAGGAATATAGTATTGGAAAAACCCAGAAAATCGCTTTCGAATTTTAGAATCGATTTTGTAAAATTCCCACAAGATTACTAAGAAAATTTCAACACAAAACTTGAAAAAAAGCCCTGCTTCTAGTTCTTTATTTCTTGGCGGGGAAGATTATCAGCGATTTCTGAGAAATGTGTCGACACATAAACAACAACAACAACGATTTAAAAAGCCTGACCACAGAGCACAAAAAGCACCATCGAATCAAAAGGAAAACCGATTGGAATGGACGGGAAAGCTTCGTTCATTTAGTCAGAATTGGCAATTAGAACGCAGAAATAAATAAATATACAGATAGATGAAGCCGATATTTGTATATAAAAAATACATTTAGAAATTGTTAGCCAAGGTCAACAATTTTGCTATATATAAGTATGTATGTATTGAAAAACGTTGGCCGTGGTGCGCGGGGGGGGTTTTTCTAGGCATGATAAACACAAAAGCAAGCAAAGAACCTAAAAAGAATGCCAAAAACAACAAACTAACGAAACAAAAAAGATTAATTAATATGGCGGCGGATCGAGACAGAGAAGCTGATACGTAATTGCGGGGGGATACACACACACACACACACAACGAAAGCTTTACGCATGTCTGCGAACCGGCTTGTTTGCGTTAGAATCATCTTGCTCGTTGCTCGTTTGTTCGGTGTGTATCTGTCAGATACATTTTTTGTATATATATACTGTCTGTACCTGTTTATGTGTGTGCGTGTGTTGCAATACAAAATTTAATGGGGTAGGCAAAGGGTTGGCAAACAACAACAACAAAAACATTTCGCATTTTCGCAAATTATCAAATTTTGCCTTATTCCCCGCGGTTTGAAATTATCGATAAGATATGAGGGGAGCAAAATACAAAATACAGTCCAACTTCTATATAACGAATCTCAGGGGGACAAGAAAATTCTTCGTTATAGAGAAAATTCGTTCTAGAGAATGGGTTTTTGATGGAACCAGGCTGCAGGGTTCGGGAAATGAATACGGAAGTTTGTTGTATGGAAGTTCGACTGTACTGATATTCAACAGAACAAAATACTTTATTTATTTATTTGCTTTTACGCTCGCATATTTTCGCTTTCATTGCTAAACTGAACAAGTTTAGGCAAGTTTACGACTCTTTTTATTGGGCGCCATTTGCTCGAGGAATTCTGGATCGAGTTAAGTGAGAGTTAAAAGCTTTAAAAACAGTTCAAATGTTATCCAAAAATATGTTGGATTAAACAGAAATTAAGTCAATTTTAATAAACGGAAACTTTCTTGATTTTTTTTTTTGTTGATTTTTCAAATATGTATTTTCATTATCAAATACGGAATAAAATTGAAGAAATCGTTTTTTTTAAGTATAATTTACTTGCACATCATTCGATAACTGATTATTATCGCAATTTTTAAGTGTTCTTCAGTCATTAGAACCTTGAAAAAAAGTGAACTTTAATTCATAAAAATCATCCAAACAACGATAAGAACTAAAAGTTAAGAACAACAAACGGGTGGAACGTGAATGAAGGCAGCTCGATTCCGATTCCGAACTGTTAACTCAATATAATAATAATAATAATAATCGATTGCCGATTACAACGGGGTTCAACGGTTCCATGATTCGACGGTTCTAGGTTTTGTTTTGGTTTATTTAACAAAACAATTTCCTGTCTACATAAATATGTACCACAATATCAATTTTCAAGATTACCCCTTCGAACCAAATGCCACGAAAATGTTGTTAATATTGTTTTTGTTGGTGCAGGTGCTGGGAATTTGTTATTGTTATTGTTCTGTTGGCTCGTTGACGCTGGTACTGACCTTCAGGCACAAAATTAGCTAATAGATTAAATACAACAAATATTTTTGCGCAAAAAAACCAAATAAAAAAGAGCACGGGACTCTTTTTTATCGCATTGAAATTGCGCAAGACAAAAACAATAATATTTCCTAATAAATGTTATATAGTTTAGTATATGTTAAAGAGTAGATCGATTTTAGAGATAAATGTAGTACAAACGAAAAGAATCTTACAACTTAAACTTGACATCTTTTTAGTATGGAACTGTCTTTTAAAATAAAACGTTGGATAAAGAATTCTTGTTGAAGGAATAATATTTTAATAATTTTATTTAAAATTTTCTCACATATTTATTTAGAAATATTCAATACTTTAGCTCAAGATATCGAGAATCTAAAAAGTAAACGTAATGCTTTCGAGCATTATCAAGGTAACGTCATTCATAATACAGTCATTTACAATATCGAGCCATTATCAGAATCAGATAATCAAAAATAGCATAAAGAAAGTGTGATCCTTTTAGGTTCTACTTGAAGGTTTGGCGCGTGCCAGTGTGACTCATGCGAATGCATTGTGAAATGAGTCAGGCATGATTGGGAAACCCCTTTCCATGGACACAATCGATCACTATCGAAACATTGGCATAAACAGCTTAGGCCCAATTAGACAAGCTCTTGGTAATGGTGAGTCAAGTGGTGCATTCGATAGATTGGGGGCGGGATTGAGTCATCGGGAGTCCAGTTAAGATAGTCTACTTTGGTGGGCGGTGGGTGTGTGAATATTCGCTCTCAGACCCTCTTAATACAAAATCTAACTTTTAACGTGGCCATCGTTGTTTTATATGATTAAGGTACATATGTTTGTGCCACACTGCACTTAAATAGAGAAATTAATCATGGCAAATCTGTTTTGCTTTACTTTTGTTTTTCATTTGCTAGAATGGCGTGTCTATATACTATAATTAAAAGTTCTTAGTTTCTAGTTAGTTCCAAGAAGTTGTGAAATCATTCGAAACTAAAAAGGTCTACAATTAAGTTAAGTTAAGCTATTTTTTAATTAACGTTATTTAAAATAATTTTAAAGTCGTTAATTATGAAGAAAATTTAAAAAAACTATTCTAACTTAAAAATAATTTGTTTTAATTTTATGTCATTTTTAACAGTTTTTATTTAATTAAAATAAATTATTTTTATATTAATTTTTGTTAAAATAAAACTTTTCAAACACGCAAAAATTATAATTAAATTAATCAATTAAATATTAAAGCTAATATTTTTAATGTGAAAAACAATATTTTTAATATGTAAAACTCACCATAAAAGGACAAAATATCCAATATTTAAATTTTTTAATAAGAAATTCCTTGCTTAGTAATTCCAAAATGCGAATCCAAATGTTCTGCTTAAAGGTTGATTTCTTTTAGTACCAATATTCTTGTAGTAATTATATTTGCGAGTTGAGATGGTACTGTTTTATTTTGTAGTATTTAAAAAACAAACACTTGTTGTCCCGCGTACCTACGAGCGGCAAGTGTTTTTGTATAACTTTTTCACTGTTGCGCAGTCAAGGCGCAGTCGGGGAATTAAAACGAACTTGTATTCAAATCGTAAATACGAGAGAGAGAGAGAGTCTCTGCACTTTTGTCGTTTGTTTGGCCAATTACAAAAACGATTTAAAAGTGTGCGTCCGTTAGAATCAGAACGAATATACGCAAGGCGTTCACGTTCGACGGTCGACTAACCGAACGTTGCGATCGTCGTGTTCTGATATTGAAAATTGTATAAGAATTGAGTAGCCAAAAGTTCTGAAAACGTCGTGTATGAGCGAGAGCGAGACCGAGACTGCGAGCACAAGCGAGGGAGCTTTATAGTTGCGAGCTGAGTTCTCATACATTTACATATGGGTGTGTGTGTGTGTGTTAAGCTTCGGCGCGGCGTTCGTTCTGCTGCTGACGTTTCTAATGCCGGCAGAGCTTCATACAATTTTGTATTTTTCAAGTTTAATTTGAGCTCGTTGTTGTTGTTGTTATCGTTATTATTGTTGCTGCAAATTTCCGTATCGAACGTTCGTATGTATATATATATTGGTTTGAATAATATTTATCTTTGCCGCTGCTGCTGCTGCTTTTGATTATTTTCGTATGGGTAGCTGCGCAGCACTAGGCAAGCTTTTGTTGTTGTAGTTTGCTGGTGCTACGATTAACGTTTTGTTGTTGTTGCGCACATTCACACGCCACTATGAACAATATTGACCTAGGTTATATACTATACATACATACGCACATACACACACGCACAAATGAATTTCGGATTTTTTTTATACTTCGCACAATTTTATTGCTTTTTTTTCTAGGTTATATTTTATTTTTGCGAAATTCTTGGTATTTATTTAAGTATTTATTTTAGTTAAATATATTTTTTATGTATTCGTTATCAGTCTTTTACAACAATTTAGCGAAAACACACAAATTAATTTAAGAATTGCACTTTATTTTGTTTTTTAAATATTTAAGACATTTTGCTAGTTTCAGTTTTTAAAAAATATAAGGCAAACGGAGATCAAATAACGTTTTTTTTAGTTTTCTGTGGGTATTGCTTATGTTTTTACCGTCAAAAGCTTTCTAATACTATTGAAAGTTCTTTCAAGAACGGAAACGCTACCGTGTTGACGCGTCGCCAGCTCGATGAGAAATACGAAATGGCGACCAGCGTTCACAACAATTTTGCCGAGAACAACACGCCAGAAGCAGCGCAGCGAGCAGAGCGACGCAGCAGTCACTGCGCAGCCGGCTTCGCTGTATCCGAATAGCGGCGGCAGCGGCAGCGGCGGCGACAGCGACTGCGACTGAAGAACAAAAGCTGCTGCGCGTGCAAGCTTCAATATCATTGTATGCGCTTGTATGTGTGTGCATGTTGTTGTTGTGAGCCGGCATTTGAGACAGCAGCAGCTGCTGCTTCTAACATACACACACACAAAGACGCAAAGGCTGAGGCTGTCTTTTTGTTTTTTTTTTTTGTGTAGCCACCGCAATGAATTTGTTGTTGTTATTTTCGGCAATTTGCCTTTGTTGCGTTGGCGTTGGCAGCAGCGACGGCAACAGCGACAAACGCGCTCAACTTACTCAATAAAATTTTTATTATGATATCTACGCACACGAATATAATTCGTTTGGCGTTCAATTTGTATTTTTTGTTGTTGTTGTTGTTATTTGACTTTGCTTTTGTTCTTATCTCAGTTGTTGTTGTTGTTGTTCGTTTTTTTGCTGTATATTTGGACAGTTGCTTTTTGCCGCATTTGTGTTTTCGCAGCTTTTTTTGTGACGTATGTGTGCGTGCATGTGCGTGTGTGTGTATATATTTGGGGGACAAGCTCAATTTGTGATTTATTGGCATGATTCGAAACTTTTTACTCAAAATCCACGTCGTCATCTCAGACTAAACTAAACCTTAAAAGATCGCTCGATGCAAACATTTTCTTTTCGGAAATAAATCGAATTTTTGAATATTTTATTTTGTATTTAATTTAACAATATGTTGCAGACTGTACTTATTATAAAGGATTGCTTAAAAGTAATGACAGTACGACCTCGCTACACGCAACTCGAGATCTTCGCGAGACTTCTGTGTATTCCGAAAAGTATAAATTTTACAAATTTAGATTATTTTCGTTGTTAGTTGGGAGTTGCGCGTGTAGCGAGGTCGTACTGTACTTAAATGTTGAAAAATATGCTACATATTTTCTCGCCTCAATTCCTTTTGTCCCTTTGTTAAATTTTTCGACAATATTCTTGCAGCGAAGCGAAGTCAATGCCCCCCGCAAAACTTTATAGCCAATGTCTGCTGTAACCCCCCTCCGCCTTAAGTATCTTTTCTTTCGGTCCGTCTTCTACCAAAGTGCAGTCGTTGTTTCTTATTTGTTGTTATTATTAAAGAAGCGAAGAGTATTGACCTCGGCGATTTCTTTTGTTGTTGGGCCAGCAACACAATATTCAAATTATCGTCCATAAATAAAAAGTTATCCAAAAAAATAAAATTCGGTGCAAATTTTCAGAAATTGCAATAAATGCCAAAGAAAGTACCAGAAGAAGCCAAAGCGACAGAAGAGAAAGAAGAAGCTGACGTCAAGCATTTCCTCTGCCAGCGTTCGCAGTCGACGTAGCCGCTGCTGTTGTTGTTGTTGTGTTCGCAACGGTGCAATAAATTCGAGCTTCATCCCTTTTTGGCAACGACCAGCACCAACAACAACAACAACAAATACAACTCAAACCCAAAATGTCTGCAATGTCGCTCGATTCGGTTGCAAAGAGGGCAACGGCAGCGGCAGTTAAAGTTGCTCGTGTGGCGGCCGTGCAACAGTTTTCGACAGCTGACATCGGAGGCAGTGCCACAGTTTTGGACACATGCTGCACATGCATAGGACAACGGACAACGCTGTAGAGTTTGTTGCATGTCTGCCGCTCTCTTTGCTCTCTCTCTCCCTCTCTCTCTCTCTTTTTAGCAGGTTGAACCATTTGCCAAAGAGCGTGCAACAAAGTCCAGTGAAAATTTGAAACAGCTTGACGGCCGTTTCCAAAACTAAGAACAAAACATTTTTTTGAATTTTTTAATTATTTGTCGAAATTAAAAAAATATTTTAGTACAGGCAAACCTCGATAGTGTGAACAAATTTCAAAATTTTGATTTTTGTTTTGTTCACACTATCGAGGTTTGCCTGTACCATGTACGCTTTAGAAAAAACTTTGTCCCTTTTGTGTTCAAAATTTTAAATCCAATATTATTCTTAGCCAAAATTTGATGGAAAAACAGGATAAACTGTTTGTAATCAATTTAACCGTAATAATTATCATAAACAAATGGAAAATATTATTTTAGGCTAATTTTTTATTTTGAAAAAACTTTCGTTGAACTTTAACCTTAATTTTCTTTCAAAGTCTCCTTTTTAATGTTTTTACGGCTGCTAATTACTAAAAAAATAAGTGAAATTTGTCTGAAAATTAGTTTTGTGCTCTACGATGCAATACAAGGATGCGTGCAAGGACTGCTGCTCCCCAACCTTAGAAAGGTTGAGACCTCTCACAATATCCCTACCGTAGTTTTTCGAAGTATCTTCGACAAGTATTTTATTCTTACTTCCACATGGGGCTAAGATTCGATGAATAAATAAATAGTCAACTTACTTGAGAGGAATAGCTTGGTCCTTGGTGCAAGTATTGCTGCTTCCTGTCCAGAAGGACATCAAGGAGTAAACTGATGCCCAAGAAAACTGCCTTGAGGCATAGATTGGGGAACAGGAAACTTTTGACTCTTGCCATAATCTTTCCTAGATCAGGGAGCAGAGTGTACGCTCCCGTGGACTCTTTCTCTGGCCTAGGAATCATTGTTATAAGCGCTGATTTTCAGATTTAGAAAGTATCCCAGTATCCTAAGTAAAAGCAGGCCTCTTTTCGGGAGAATTGTAAGTGTCATGTTGTCTGAGAGGTCTTCGTCAGGAAAGTTCTGATCTGCTGGCAAGGACGTCATGGAATGGCAGCTCTTAGTGTATCCTGTGTAGTCAGGCTTACCGGCTTAAATATTTCCTTCAAAACATCATAAGCTTACCAAGACTTATGTTCAGTGAAACTTCGATAACTCCAGTATTAACAACGGCCCATAATTAATTATCTAAGCTATATGTATATAATAGCAAAATTACTTGAAACAGAATTTAGCACGGTTTCTTTTTTTGATGACACTTCGTTTCCGGATGGGCATACCACAAATAACCTTGATACCTCGGGGGGGACAGACCCCATCCCATTTAGTGTTAGGCACTCTCTTCGATATTGCACCAGAATATTCCCGGAAAATGAATAGAAAAACACATTTGTTTATTGCGCTACAATGAATCATTATACACACATACATACACACATACTCCATTAGCCTCCTCCGGGGGGGCTCAATAGTCGCGTGTGTTGACCATTCAGACAACAATAATAATAATAATAAATGAAAACAAAACAACAATAAATATCATTAAGTATTTGATTGCATTTCCGATTTAAGATCCTCTTTTGAATTGGGGGGAACTTTGACTTTTTATAAATTCTTCAAATTATATTTTGGGGTTTGCTTTAATTGCAGAATTTCCTTATGAAAATATCAGGAATCTATTAAACTCAACATTTTATTGTTTAAGAATAAGTTTGGGCTTTTTTTTAAATTTTTTATGATTATATTCAAATGGAATTTTTTCCAAAATAAATAAGAAACAAGAAAAATAAAATAACTTTCAATGATAAAATTAGTTTCAATTGTACAAAAAATTATTTTCGTGTAAGAATAATATACACTGGAAAAAACTATACTTACTAATTGTTTCAATTAAAAAAAAGGCTTAAAGACATTTTGCCTGGATTAAAATGCAAACAAAGAAAATCTATATAGAAATTAAAATTTCGTATAATGACAAAAACAATTTATAATTTTAAATATAGAAAATCATGGCTACTTAAATAATTAACTGTAAGTGAAAATGACAAATAAAATTTAAATAAAATTTAGCTAATCTCAACTTCTTTAAATAAAATTCATACTACAGAATGGGATTTTTCATTGAAATTGAATTTTTATATAGAAAACATTGATGAACGTCAGTTCGTTATACTGTGATTTAACTGTACAAAAACTAAAAGTACCTTATGTCAGTGTAAACGTAAATAGTTTACATATCTTTTTGGGACAAAATGTATCTAAAAATAGTTTCCACTGAATTCAAAAAGTAAACAAAACTGAAACAAAAAAAGCAATATTTGTCTAAGATAAAACTGAAAAAAAACTGCGTCGCATAGTCCACCAAGATAATAATAATTACCAAAGTTCTTGGAATACACGAATGCATTACGTATACGCCCTGTTTTTGCACAGATTTTGAATCGGTGCAATCTTAATCTTACGGCTTCAGCTGATGCAATTGCTATTACCGAAACCGAGAGATCAACAAGTACTTGAGCAAATACAGTGAAACATCGATAAGTCGTTGCCTCGATAAGCGAAAAAACTTGATAAATCATGGTATTTTGTTGGTCCCTGGAAAAAGTCAACCTTGATAACATGAAAAACCCGAAGTTATTGCCAAGAACGATGTGGAAAAGCTAAAAACATTTGCTTAACGTACTTCAATATCTGTTGTATATACGTATGTGTTCACTGTAGTTGTATTCAATGTCAGTGCCAGTGCCAGCCAAGATGAATCCATTCTTACAAGTCTTGCCTTTAATAGAAAAGCTAAATAGTTACTTATATGTGTGTGTTGTGTGTGTGTTTAGTGTAGGTAAATGTAGACATTTGCCTGTGGTATGTTCGGTTATAAAGATTTTAGATAAAAGCTTTTTAAAGCTGTTTCTGTTTTCGATAAATATAAATTGGATAAGGCAATGTTCGATATTCTATATCTCCCGTGTTTTGACGAATTATCAATTTAATATTAAATTATCGAAATCATAGGTATATCGGAAACAGGCTGAATTATCGATACTTTGGAACAAACTTTTACATTTTACATATTATAAAAAAGTCTCAGAATCCTTTTAAGGAACGTAAGAATTAAAATTTTATTTAATATAAGCTTGGGCCTAACAAAATAAGGAACATAATTTTGGTTAACTTTTAAAAATTTCTGGAGTGTTAACGTTATCGAGTGTTTACTGTAACTACGTATTAAATTATGTACAAATGTGAACCAAGTTAATAACGAAGCGAATATTGCAAGATTACAAAACAGCATTTTTAGCAGCACCTGTTTCCGTTACTATACCCTTTCAGAGGGTATTGCAAGTTTTTCGTAAAGTGTGTAACGTCTTTTTTTTTTACTCGTTACCGAAGGTAACGTCCGTCTGTCCGTCCGTATTTTCCACACCCTTCAAGCTAGAGACTTGAAACTACCCAAATGTTTATGTCTATGGCCGGGACAGATAAAGTGTCAAGATTAGGGTTCTATGATAGCTGGGAGGCTGAAAATCGATAAATTCGATAACTCAATATCGATAAATCCACCTATTTCGCACACTCTTACAGTTAGAGATAGCAAATTTGGTGAGAATATTGCTTGTGGCATACCCCAAACAACAATAATTTTGAGGCCACGCCCACCCAGGAGCTTAAAGGGTATTCAATATTCGGAGTATTTAGTTTTGTAGTCCGTTCATTCCAGTTGTTTGTTTCTTATTAGCAAACGAATGGCAATTAGTAAAGCAAAATAATAATAAAAATAGTATATGTGATTGAAAAAACTGTTGGGCTAATGTCGCCAGCTGTAAAATAAATTTGCATACGTGTGCAATATTTATGAATAAATATTCCAATTAGATTTGTAACATTGTAAGTCGAACTTTATTTCATCTCTCTTTCTGTAAATTATCAAATGAATATTAATTAGGCAGAATAGCAATAGCAGAGGGAGTGTCAACTGCCAGACTGCGTCAATAATAACTGCATTACACGCGGCAGCGACAAAAATTAAAGAATACTCGCTCTCTTTCTCTCATATATACACAAAGACACTTACTTACAGACAAAGGGAGTAGGAGCGCGCGAGAGAGAGAGAGAGAGAGACAGACCTTGCACTTTATTGCTCTCACACCGTTTGGGTAGCTGCATTTGTTGCTGCCTCCCTCGTTCCCTTGTTCAACGTGATTCTTGTGCGCCGGTTCATTGACCGTCGACACGTGCGTCGAAAACCATTGCACGTCCTCTTGCATTTGTACTGTGGCCTGTGTGGAAAACATTGGCATCGCCTCCAAAGCGGATATTGCACGTTGCATTTTATCGCATGCACATGTCACTAGTGCTCTCTCGTTTACTCGCTCTAGCACTATGCAGCGACATACAAACGTTCGTGTATGTGAAGATACATACATATGATCGTTCTCTTTTATGTGTGTGTGTGTTGTGAAACGGCTTTTGTGTAGCCCCCAACCGAATGCGCCAGCTTTAAGTTGTTGATGTTTTTTTGAATTTTCTTATTTGCTTTACGGTTGCGCGTGGCCTGCACTTGTGTGTGTGTGTGTAATATATTCTCAATTTTCGGCAACTATCGATGTATAACTATGTATATCGACGCGCCCACATTGCGAGCCTCTTAAGTCATTGCACACTTTTGTCGATTAACATGCAATTCGCCGAAGATAGTTCGTTCTTTTGTTCGTTTGTCTAACTGCAAGTTTGTAGTAGCACACACTTGCATTTTACGTGTATGTATGTACGTATGTTTGCACACATGTTCGGAACTGATAAGAATATTACACCATTCGGCGCAATTTGCTACTATTTTGGCGGCCCAACATATTCCTATTTACATGATTCGGAGTGTATGCGGTCTACATGCTTGTCTCATATGTTTGTATGTATGTACATATGTACATAAGTTATTGCTCTTTCGTTGGGCATTAAGTAGAATCAATTTCCGGGTGTGTTAAACCCAAATAATTATTTGACTTGTTGAAACAACACTTTAGATAGGAGAACTATTGTAGTACCATTATAATTAAAGGCTATGGTAAATATCTTTGGTAGTAAATGGAATGTTAATTTATTCAAGGGAATGACGCATATTTCTGAGACGTTCGAATATTTGGAACTGAAACTTGAGTAGAAAATGCTAGAGTTAAGAAACATACTGTTACAGTCAAACTCCCATATAGCGAATCTAAAGGGGGAACAAAATCCCAGGGTTCTGTACGAAAGTTCGTTATAGGGAACATCGACTATAATTAAAAATAATAAAATTGAGGTACGACGCATTTCTTCAGTCAATTTATCGATTCGATTGTGCAATGTGCGGCTAGACGACACTCTTAATTGCTATCAGTGTAGCCGGTTGTAATATATTGTAAGCTCATCGAAGCTTACGTAAACAAATCTATCCAAAGTGTTTCCTCACATATTGCAATTTGTTATACATATACGAACCTAACACAATGTGGGCAAAAAGTAATGACCGACCCTGGGCAACTAAGTATTCACTGTTACTGTCAAGTACAGAACAATAGTTACACTGAAAAAAATTTGTTAAATTTGTTAGATTTATTGTTAATAAAGGTGCGTACTTTAAAGTTTGTTAAGCTGAACGGTTTTTCTAAAAAAGTCATTATTTTCTAGCCCTAAAGGTAATTGTTATGGATTGCCAGGTGCTCATAAATATGATTAGAAAAGACGGGCACAATAAAGTTAACCTCAAACTTGAAGATAAGGCTTTGAAAAAGACGAATTTTACTTTAACAGTTTAAAAATCTCTTTTTCTTTATGTAAAACTTGTTAAAAAATTGGTTAAAAATCTGTGATTTTGCATGTTTTTGATTTCATATCTGAAAAGCTTCAAGTATAAGATTCCGAAATTCTTAAGAAATTCTATAGCTCTAATAATTATTGTTCTAAACCTAAAGCTTCTATAAAGTTAATGGATTTGTCAAATTGATTTTAAGAGTTGATGATTTAAACTTAATTTAAATGGAGTTAATTTACAACATGAGTTAATTAAGTCATTAAATTAAATATTGCACGTTTGGTTTTTTTATATTTTCATCGATTCAAAAAATATATCCGATAAATAATTATGTATGTAATCCCTAAAGGTTAAATAAATAGTTTTAGATTCGTCATATTGAAGATTGCGATCTATTTATTTTGCTCAGTGTATGATTTTGAGCACTTTGATTTAACGCGACCTTCACAAACAGCAAGTCCAATCTGCCGTGCATTGACTCGGCAAACTGTCTAGCTCTCTCTCTCTCTCTCTCTGTCTGTCCCTCTCTCTCTCACTAGCACAATCTCTTTCGCTATCGTCGTCGCCTCTCTCTCTCGCCTCCTCCTCCTCCTCGGAGATTTAATAGTTTTTACACGCGCGTTTTGCCAAGCGTACGTCAAACTTAAGATGTAAAAATATTGCAATTTTTGTGTATTATTTCCGACACGCTCCGCGAAATGAGAACTGCATTGCTGTATTTGTTGTTGTACCATATATCATATATATAATATTTTTCCTAATTTTATTAGCTTTGTGAGCGGTTCCGGTGCCGTTGTACGCTTTATGTTAATGGCCGGAACGTGCCGTCGAACAAAATGCACCAAAATATTCATTAGAAAATATATTCGAAGTTATCGTGGCAGGGAGTTGGTTTTTGCTTTATGGCCCGGGACAGTCCTAGGCAAGCAATTTTAAGAAGTTTCCCTTCACAGGTAATACGAATATTGACTCCGAATGCAATTTATCGAAAATGATGTCACTCCCTTTTCAACCTAATTATCGATTATCGATAATTATCGATTTATCAATAAATGTATGAATATATATTGCCTAACCGTGGAACTTTTTGGGAATTATTAGCTTTGTAAGAACTTAAAGAAATAATACATCAGTAGATATCAAAATGAAATGAACCAATAATTATTTAAAAGATTCAAAAAATCTAGAAATAATTCAAATATATCATTTTTGAGAACTTAATCAAAGTTAACATTGTATTAAATACGACAATGGATTGGTAATCGATCACGGTGACTAAAGTAGCAAGGTTCACAGAATACCCCAGACATGTTTAGGGCAATTAAAAAGTGAATAAGTTAGCCAAACAGCCGACCTTTAGACCTTAGATAAAACTAACTTACGTATTAAAGAGAAATATACAAATGCTATTAGATTATTCGATTATTTGATTATTCGATTATGAGGGGTAGACTACTACGATAAGAATTGGTTAACGTTCAATCTGAAATTGAGGAAAGTACTCCAATAAATCAAGCAAAAAGATTTATATGCCAACGAATTTGTCCCACAAGGCAATTCCATGGCCTATTATATGGCTGGGAAACACTTGGGGCCTCAAAGCCCAGAAGGCCTGGCACAATTCTCTCCCCAATACTGACTTTTGTCCTTTTGGAAGAAGCAACGAAAATTGAAAATTGAAAGAAGGAAGCAAATCGATTTTCAAGCGATAATGCGTCGCGACTTAGCTATATTTGTAGTATAACTGAACAATCTATAAATAAAATCTTAATGATTAGCTCATTTCGCGCAATATATTAAATAAGTACGAATACACGTCACATTTTTAATCGCCTCCCGTGCCTATTAGTTTCATTATTGTACTTTAAACATTTATTGCTCGTATTCAAGGGTATTTATAGGATTTAGATTGAAACAACGTGCTGAGGCTCTTAATAGCGATTTATTAGAAAGTGTTTTGGAATAAGAAAAAAGACTATCTTATTCAATATGGATTGAAATGATGGTAAAGTCGGCTATTGTTTCGAATAGTTTGACTTTTGAATGTGCTCAATAATTGTCTGATTATACTCGATACTAAAGGTAAAGAGTATATTGGGTTTGTGCAATGTCCGTCATGGTGTCTGTCCGTCCGTCTGTATGAACGCACTTTTTTTCCACACCCTTCAAGCTCGAGACTTGAAACTTTGCAAATGTCTTTATCTATGGCCGAGTAAATTAAAGTGTCAAGATTGGCGTTCTACGATAGCTGAAAGGCTGGCAAATCGATCAATTCGATAACTCAAAATCGATAAATCCACCTATTCCGCACACCCTTACAGTTAGAGTTACCAAATTTGGTAGGAAGATAGCTACTGGCATCCCCGAAAAAAATTGCATAAAAATGTTGGTGCCACGCCCACCCGTTCCGCCCCCAGCTTATAGCTTCTTCAGTTTTTGAGCTGGAGCCAGCAAATTTTGCGAAAAAATAGGTGATAGCGATCCGCAAAAAACTGCATCAAAACTTTGGATGCCATGCCCACCCATACCGCCCTTGTCCACCCCAGCCGCACCAACTTTTCTTTAAAAACGGGAATGCGTGTATCTTTCATATATGAACTATAGTGTTTGAGCTAGAGTCTCCAAATTTGGTAGGAAGATAACTGGTAGCGACCCCCAAATATATTTTGGAGCCAGGCCCACCTATACCGCCCCCAGCCCCTCTTCCCCAACCTTTACAAACTTTGAGCTACAGCCACCAAATTAGGTAGGAAGATAGCTGGTGGCATCCCGCATCTGCATCAGAAAATATTTGAGGCAACTTACACCCCTGCCGCATCCGTACCCCTTTGCAATCAGGCCTCTTTTTACCGGTTTTAATACTGGTATCGAGTAAAACGCAGTCGGTTGCGTCCGACTGCAACGTTTCCACTTGTTTTTTTTGTTTTAAGTATAATTTATTTCATTATATATTTGCTTATAACTTACAAATAATTACCTACTAATTAATAATTGAGATTAACTTTTGTTATTATTATTATTTTATGTTTAGTGCCGCTCAAACAACCAATCAGATAAAAACCTTTCGTGTAAACATTGTTAAGGTTTTTATAAGATTTTTTATTCCTATTTTTCTGAAATAAATATTTAAAATAAATCTGATTAAAATGAAAAATGATCTTGTACCGCAAGCTCAGTTCATTGTTATGAATTTCTAGCTTTGATGTAAAAGCACAAAAGCTCTGTAAAAGCTCGAGCTTGCACATTGTACTTACGCCAGTTTTGATTTTATTTAAACCCATTATAAAACATATCATGATATGAGACGATTTGTAAATAAAAACAAATTTTAAGTCAAATATTTTTGTTTTGGTAAAGCTTTTACGTTTTAAGAATTCTTCAATACCAAAAGCTTTATCAAGCGTGAAAATACTTTTGAAGTTTCTAACTTGCACACTTCTAGACAATTCTAGACTTTCCGCAACAATCTCTAGATACCCTTAACCCTTAAGCAGGGCACCTTCCCCCGCACAATTACAGCTACATTAAGTTGATTTCAAGTGGGGAACGTATTTATGCCCAAGCACATTGGGACTCCAAACTGTTTTGGTGGCATAAATTACAAATTTAACGATTTAGAGATAGTCAGGCTTCCTAAAGATAGGTTAGACAAAAATGTTTATCACCGTTTGGCTGGCGGTTTGCGTTTAATGTTCTCATTTCCGGCATTTTATCTGTTTTCGTTTTCATTTTCAGATGTGTGTCAAATTGCCCCCCTTCAGTTAGCCCTTACCCGAACGCGAACGCAAGGTGTGCAAGCCAACCCCTAAACTTAATGCATTGTACATATGTTTTACGAAAAGCTGTCCAAGAAATTTCCTTTGACTTCGGGGTTGGTTTGGGGTTTCCTTTATTGAGTTTGGTCTTTGGTCTTGCCTTAGCTTTGAGTTTTCTCGCTTAGCTTTTACTTTCAGCTCAAGTTCAATGACCTTGCACTTTTCTTTTCACTTTCTTGACACACTAAAATTTGCTTAACTCTCTTGCGGCTGATGAGGGTGGGTGACTTTCCCATGCGAGGGTGGATTTTTTTGTTGCTCTTCTTCTCATTTCCCAGTGACATGCGCATCATATTTTATTGGGGTTGGGTGGCAGAAAGCCCGTTTTCCTCCAGGGGAGGTGGGAATATTTAATTGTCATACCGGTAAATATTTTGGTCTGTTTGCTTTTCATTAAGGGGAAGCTTTTTCTTTAGGCATAAACCGGCCGGCATTGTTCCTACAGAACTTCATGAACTTCACGATAATGGAAAATTTGAGCATAGATATCGAATTTTCTGATTTTTACCATCTGGTTCTTTGGTCCATTGATTGATAAGCTGATTTAAATAGCCTTTTTTGTATTCGAAAATATATTTCATGTCTTCAAATCTACTTTGAATACTAGCCAATAAATAGCTCGGCATTTCCCGAAACTTTTACCAAAACCAAACAACTTCAAAATCAATGAAAACTTAAGATGTTTAACCATAAATTACTCAAAACTCAAGTGCAGATCTCCCAAAAAAGAAAGCTTACAAGTGATCAATGCTGGGCCCCAACCCCCAACCAACCTAAAATTGTTAAACTACGCCCCCTTTGCCGAATAAATTGAAAGAACACAAATTTACCAGCAGCTAGCTGCGGGTAGCATTAGAAATTTTGAAAAAACCTGAAAAGAACAAAGAGCATAACATAAAAGCAACGAAGAGCAACGAAAAATGCCCAGCACATGTCCAAAATACAAATACATACATATATATTTGTATGTGAAAACTTATCTAATACTATGGATACCGTTACTTGAGGTCACTGGCCCACACAGCACACAACTGCACTTGTATAGTACAACAAACAAACAAACAGACGACGACAAGCACACACACATACAACGGCACGTACGTACGCACGCACTCTCTCTCTCTCACGCACTCTCTCACTCACAAGCCAACAACTTACAGCCGGTTATGTCATGCCATGATTTGAGCAAGATTATCACATTTGAGTGAGCGAGCACAATTTTGGGTGAGTGGGAAATTTGTGGGGAAATTTGAAACGTTTTGAGCGCAGGTCATTTTATGTCATTTGAGTATTTTAATGGGCAATTTGCTGTTGCTGCTTTTGTAGAATTTCCTTTTTGTTTTTGCTTAAGTCTTTCTACATTGAGTCATTTTATGGATTTTTATAAGTCAGGTCAGATAAAAACTTAGACCTTTTCAATAAATTTGTTAAATTTAGGCTTTTATTTGAACATTTATAAAGAAGTAAAATTTGTTTTATATGAAGCATTTTCCCTATATTGCGCATGAGACCCACTCAAAAACTGCTCGAAATTCCTCTAAGAAATTTCCCTTTGCTAAGTTCGGTGAAATCAGCTGTTTGAAATGCGCAAACTCGAAGCGACTACGCAACGCAATTGAAATTGATTTTGACTTAAGGCGGGGAGAAGACAAGAACACAAAAACACCGAACACCCACCACCAAAATAACGGACACCAGGGAAATTTGGAAAAACACAAGCACACACACACAAAAAGTTGTTGTATGACCCATTTTCGGTTGAGTTCAAAGACCTTTCGCTTGTGAGCTATAAGCTACAAGAGCTCTGGGAGTTTCAAGCGGACAACCCAAACGAAAAACAAACCAAAATATATTTTGGGGCTTTTGGTAAGGCTTTTACTTTCTGTATCTAATTTAATTTTGGTTTTTTTCGTTGATTCGTTATGTATCGAATGCAACTGTTTTCGAGTTGTGTGGGTGGGTTATCATATGATGTCATTTGTGTTTGGAGCCCGAGGGTGAAAAATAATGCATAATCAGCTCTAGGTTTCTATTCGGTTATGCGTGTGCCAAGTTCTCTGGATTGGGTTGGCCACCATATCATGGTGGTTGTTATTTAAATGAGCCTTCCCCTCTCTCCTTCTCACACACTTGTCTCCACCACCCAACAACACACAGTTTTTATGTCCAATTTGATTTTTGTTGCTGGGCTCAGCTTGACCCACATCGGGGAATTACTTATTATGACTATGTTTATTATATTATCCTATTAGATTTTCTATGGCATTTTGTGTTCACTCATTAGATTTTCCGGAACATGGAGTGGCGAGGAAATTCACCAAAAGAAATAAATAAATAAAATGTTAGTATGATATAATAAAGAACTTTGCTTTTAAAAAAAATTGCGTTCTTAAATTATTTAAAAAAAAATAATGCAGAATTAAGTTTATTATAAATATGTATTATTTTTTAAAAATATTTTTTCGGTAAATAATGTATAGAAAAATCGATTTCTAAAAAACATTTTTTTGGTATGTTTTTCATCTCTAATTTTTTTTAAAAAATATTTTGTTTTGAAAATTATTTATGATATTAATTAGAACGATAGCAAACTGTATAAAATAGAATCACTCAAATCGCGTTAGAGAAAATTTCCAAAAATTTAGTAGCGAGAAAAATATCGTCGTGAATCAGATTTGTATATAAAATCGTTTAAAAAATGTTTGACTACTCTTTAAAAAGACTGAAACACTGTTGAATATAATCAACGAAATTTTAAATTTTACGAATTTCCCAAAATATTCTCAAATAAGTTTCAACATAAATTCCCTCAACAAATGAAATGTTGAAAACTTATTATTTAAGTAACGGAAAAGTAAACAAAAAACATGTCAAACTTAAATGCCGCAACCGATCCAAAATTCAAACGAAATATAATCTTGAACTGAAAATTCTCGGGTGTCAATAAAGACATAAATATGTATGTATATATGTGTGCGTATTTTTAGTGTATGTGGTGGTCCAAAAAAAAAAGAAAAAAGCCAAAAGAAAACAAACGCCGCAAAGGGAAAGTTCAAGAACCCCATGAAAGCGTCAGCTCCAAAGACTTACACATATAAATATACATATATGCACACAGACAGCAATACCAGATAGAGAAAGGGGTGTAGGGGGGGCTGAAAGCATTGCCTGTCTCACTGTTGAATTAGACGCTACCTCCCCTTGTGCCCAAGAACAAAAACAGCAGCAGCAACGGCCAACACTTTTCCCCACTCACCACAAACGAAAGTGAGTCTCGTGCTTCCAACTCCCTCCACCACCCACCGCCCCCTAAACTACCACAACCCCCTCACTCTGTCAACTAGCAATCGAAAGAAAAGTTCTGCTTCTTTTTGGCGAGTTCATTGAACCTGGCGCTGTGGGGCGAGTATTCGGAAGTACACATCATTTGTTGTTGTAGCTCCCGCTCGAAAGGGAGCCCTTTGTTTACCCCACTTTGTGCTTGATACATATATGTATATGTGTAATACACTCTCACTTACTGTTTGGTGGATGAAATTGCCTCTTCTTCTTCCTTTCAAGTTGCTTAATTTACGTATGAGCCAAGTTCAATCGAACCGACCACACCCCTCGCCGAGCGCCTACGCCTAGGCCTATGCAATAAAATTGGAGTTTCCTATCGTATTCTGATAGTCTTTGTGTGTGTGTGTGTGCGTGTGTGTGTGTGTGGGTGAGTGCAGAAAGTGAAACGAAAGTTGCATTGACTTTTTCGCTTATAGATAATCTCACATATAAAAGTGTAAAAAGACGTTCATTCATTTAATTAAAAGTTATTAATAAAAATATAAAAAAAAATAATATATCACAAACAATATTCTGCCAATTTTTAAGGCTCATTCACTATTTGGATAAGAATAAATTTATGATAAAAGCGGTATTTAAACAAAACGGTAAATTCGCTAAATTATTGTTTGTAATTTATGACAACTTTATATAAGAAACACTTCCCATTTTAAACTGTAAAATAAGTTAATTTTCATTCATTTTGGAAATTTAGAAGACACACTAACAAAATATAAGCCAAACCTGTACAAGCACTCACCCGACCGATCTATCAAGAAGAATATATTAACTTATCCTTTGCACGATATTTTCTGCTTAAGTATTATATGTGATTATTATTATTAATATCTTGTACGTTTGTATGTGTTGACCTTTGTTACTCAATCACGTAAAAACTACTCAATGGATTTAAATGAAACTTTACAATAACATAGCTTATACATCAGCATAACACATAGGGTACAATTTATAAAGATAAACGCGAATAATTTTGCCACGCCAACCTTATCCACCCAATTCGTCTTATCTGTCATTAATACCTAACAAATATTTAAACATTTAAACAGTTTAAGGCAATTCAATCAAGTGTATTTTTTTAAAAGTGTAAAAAAGCCATGTACTGTGAATTAAAGCGTCCGTCTTATCTTTCCCAAAGCTCTAATAAAGCCCGAGCTAGGAAAGTCGCTAAACTCAACTAGGAAGGAACATTTTGATGACCAAAATTTTAACTGGAAGCTAAGGGAGACAATGCTCTTATACCGCGCATCCCAATAATACCCAACCACTTGCCATTCAATTATGAACGCCTGCAGCTCGTATTCAAGGTCGCGAAAACCAGTGACATATACATATAAAAACGGTGTTCGGATCTAAACATATAACATTTTAATTTGTGTTTTCTGTTCATAGAGTAAAAATCAAAGAGCGCCACAGCATTGCGTGTGTGGGTTTTCCCAGTTCTAAAATATTTTGTTAAATTTATGATACCATAAAACTGACTACATTTTTATAAAATAATATCTGTATTTGTTAACAGTATTTAAATATTAGAAGTTATTGTTTTTGTTGCAATCATAGGATTTAATTGCATCACGAAAGTATGCAACGCTTATTTAATTTTGTTTCAATGAGTGAGATTGTCATGCATTTTTGAGGCCGCATATAAGTATGCAATACAATTTCCAAATATGTAATTTTGTGTCAGAAAAAAATTGTTTTTTTGCGGCATAGCGTCATATCTCCGCGCGACATATCTCCGCCCAGTACATTTTGCTGGCAGAGATATGTCGTTTTTTTCTGGCGGAGCTATGTCGTTTTCCAAACGTCATATCTCCGCGCGGAGATATGTCGCTGTGAAACGACATATCTGGCTTTGTCTTTTGGTAGAGGCAGAGAAGAACGAATTTCGTTGCTATTAAAACGACATATTTCCGCCGAACTAAGAACGTCATAGCTCCGCGCGGTAATATGACGTTTTCAAACGACATAGCTCCGCGCGGAGATATGTCGCTGTGAAACGACATATCTGGCTTTGTCTTTTGGTAGAGGCAGAGAAGAACGAATTTCGTTGCTATTAAAACGACATATTTCCGCCGAACTAAGAACCATAGCTCCGCGCGGTAATATAACGTTTTCAAAATATTCCGCGGGGAGATATGTCGCTGTGAAACGACATATCTGGCTTTGTCTTTTGTCTAAAGAATCTCTATAGAAAGTTAATTGGCGAACCCACGCAAGATGAATTGATCTATTGAGAATTATGTATGAGGTTTTGGCACCTCCATTTCCCGATTTCTGTGAGTGTCAGCAGCACTTGAAGGATTGCTTCCTCAACTTGGGCAACGTTTACAATCTGGACTAAAAGAGACAATGAGCTTTGTGGGCAAATTAGAGGCGTTTTCTATAAAATACTCAATTTTTCATATTTTTGTTGACTTATCATATATTTATTTATTTATTAAAAGTTTCGTTGAAAAACCATATTTTTGGACTTGACTTTCTTTCTTTTCTCTTACTAGCTTTTTAAAAACTGCCCTTTACTTTTTACATTGTACTAAAATCCAAAGTAATATTGCACCTAGTTACACAATACTAATACTTCGCACAGTTCGAAATGCTTTTAGCCTTTGCTTGATCTTCGGGAAGTGCGGGAAGTGTTAAGAAATAAATCAACTCAAAATCAATCAATGAATATTTATTTTTGTTAACTTATATATTTTGTATATACATTATTTAATAGATCAATCAATTCAAGCGCAATAGATTAAAGTATTATCGGTATTATCGGTTATCGGGTATTTGGCCTATGCCGCTAGGAGCGCAACAGGCAAAATAGCCCTTTGACACTTGACAGCTCTAAGAGCAACAGCAAAATAGCTCTCTTGACACTTGACGACTGCAGGAAACAGGCAAAATAGCCTGCTCTTGACACTTGACGAAGCTGCCATAGGAGCGCAAACAAAATAGCCTGCTCTTTACACTTGACGAAGCTGCCGCTAGGAGCGCAACAGGCAAAAATAGCCTTCTTGACACTTGACGAAGCTGCCGCTAGGAGCGCAACAGGCAAAATAGCGCTGAAAATATGCCGAAAAGAAAAGATTTGAAGCAGCCGTAAGATAATTTGAGAATGCTGTTTGAAGCAAACGTTGTGCATGATCGATCAGTCAGTTCGATCAAACTCGCTTAAATCTGATCATTCAAACGCTTCGTAACAACATGTTTGATCAATTCGATCACAACATTCGTTTCGTTCACTCGTTTGGCATGATTGCTCTGCGCGCTGATCGACACTGAATTTTAAGTTCGGGCAATGAGCATAAATATTAGAAGAGTGTGCAATTGGTAAGAAAAACCTAGTCCCATGCCCCCGAGCTAGGCATAGCGGTACTTTTCTATGTTCTGCCTGTGAGTGAGCGCGATAGCGGATAGCATGTGCAGCCGTTCTTGTTTCAGCACTCAGCGACCTGCCAAGCGGCGGGCCAGCGGCAACCGAAAGGGTCAAAATGTGTCGTGTGCGTTGTTTACATTTCTTGCTTTGCCTGCCTGTCGAGATTTTTGATATTTTTGATATTTCTTTCGTTGTCTGTCTCTTTCACAAGTGAACTACTGAATACAATTTTGAAATTTGTGTGCATCTTTGCTAAACTGTGTGGCATTATTGTTGGCTAGTGTCATAGAACTAAAAATTTGAAAGAGTATGAATGACCAGCAATTGTCAAACTGAAATTTGGCTGTTTGTGTACATCTATGCATATCCAAATTAAATGTGTGTGTGTGGCAATTGTATATCATTTATTGACTTGCCACAACTTTAATGACTTGACAATTTAGGAAACAGCTAGAGAAATTTAATAAAAATCCGTGAGGGAGGCAAAAGCTATGCTGTTGAAAGACACAGCTCGAACTTTAAAAAACAGAAGATTCTTTTCGAACACCAATAATAATATTTTGTGCTTTCAAATATACATTAATTTTATAGTTCAAAAAAATATTGTTGAATAATTTAAAAATATTTTAAAAATAAAATAAATGAAATAATAGCAATGCATTTTTTATGAATTTCTCTAGCTGTTTCCTAAATTGTCAAATCATTAAAGTTGTGGCAAGTCAATAAATGATATACAATTGCCACACACACACATTTAATTTGGATATGCATAGATGTACACAAACAGCCAAATTTCAGTTTGACAATTGCTGGTCATTCATACTTTTTCAAATTTTTAGTTCTATGACACTAGCCAACAATTATGCCACATAGTTTAGCAAAGATGCACACAAATTTCGAAAGTGTATTCAGTAGTTCACTTGTGAAAGAGACAGACAACGAAAGAAATATCAAACAAGTGGAAACGTTGCAGACGGGCGCAACCGACTGCGATATAGTCGATACCAGTATTAAAACCGGTAAAAAGAGGCCTGATTGCAAAGGGGTACGGATGCGGCAGGGGTGTACGCTGCATCAAAGATTGTCTGATACAGATGGGGATGCCACCAGCTATCTTCCTGCCAAATTTGGTGACTCTGGCTCAAAGTTTGTTAAGGGTAGGGGAAGAGGGCTGGGGTCGTTTTGGGTGGGCGTGGATCCAAATTTTTGATACAGATCTTTGTGGAATGCCAATTGCAATATTCGGTGACTCTAGCTCAAAGTTTTTAAAAATTGGGGAAGGGGGGCTTTTGTAGATAGATTTGCTCCAAGATATCTTTGGGGGTCACTACCAGTTATCTTCCTTTCAAATTTGGAGACTGTAGCTAAACACCATGAAAGATACACTCATTCCCGCTTTTAACGAAAAGTTGGGGCGGCTGAGGTGGGCAAGGGCGGTAGGGGTGGGTGCGGCATCCAAATTTTGATGCATTTTTTTTAGGATCGTCATCACCTATCTTGGCACAAAATTTGGTGGCTGTAGCTCAAAAACTGTGGGAGATATAGTCGTTTCTAATTTCAACCTGCGGGGGGCTGGGGCGGAATGGGTGGGCGTGGCACCAAAATTTTTGATGCAATTTTTTTGAGAATGCCAGTAGCTATCTTTCTACCACATTTCGTAACTCTAACTAAAAAGGTGTACGGAATAGGTAGATTTATCGATTTTGAGTTATCGAATTTATCGATTTGCCAGTCCCCCAGTTATCGTAGAACCCCAATCTTGACACTTTATCTGTCCCGGCCATAGATAAAGACATTTGCAAAGTTTCAAGTCTCTAGCTTGAAGGGTGTCGAAAAAAGTTGCGTTCATACAGACAGACACACGGACATTGCACAAACCCAATATACTCTTTACCTTCGGTATCGAGTATAAAAATATCAAAAATCTCGACAGGCAGGCAAAGCAAGAAATGTAAACAACGCACACGACACATTTTGACCCTTTTCGGTAGCCGCTGGCCCGCCGCTTGGCAGGCCGCTGAGTGCTGAAACAAGAACGGCTGCACATGCTATCCGCTATCGCGCTCACTCACAGGCAGAACTAGAGATGGGCATGGGCCTCCTTTTTGAGGCACGGCACGGCCCAAGCACGGCTGGTAAAAATTGAGGCCCAACACGGAATTTTTTTTAGAGGCACGGAACGGCAAAAAAATTTTTTAACCCAATTTTTGTTGTATTTTTAAGTATTTTATTAATTTTATTTAATAAATTCAAACATTTTTCGTTCCTTACATTTTAGTGCATATTTTTATTTAAAAATAAGATTTTATCTAAATTACTACTTGTAAGACGCGTTCTTTTTTCATTTAAAATTACGCCAGACGTGGAAAAAAATCGTTCGCTCGTTGCCGAACTAACTGGAATGTTTAAAACATTTCTGGCCAATGTTTGCAAACTTTTAAGATCTTTGTTTTCTTTCCAGAATTCTAAAACATTCGCGTTACAAGTTACAGACATTGCTAAATATTTATCTATTTCGGATTCTTCAGGACTTTTTTCAATTTTTCTCTTTTTGAACAATTTAAGTCCATGAACTTGGAAAACGCATTAGCATTTGCGGCGATCGCTTTTTTTCAGGAGACTGCTGTACGCTCTGCTTGCTATGAATATCAACTATCATGGCTTTTACTGTTGCCCTTACTTGCTCCCTTTTTTCTTCCGACAAAAAAAACATTTCTTTATACGGGGGATTCAAAAATAAGCCAACTAAGTGGACGGCAGATGGAGAAAATCTGGTTTCTAAGCCTTGTAATATTTGATTTTTGAACTCCTGAACAATTGTAGAGTCCAAACAATTGCTTGAGCAATTTTCAACCAACTTCTGAAAAAACAAGGGGTTAATATGCATAGTTGGCTCTTTGTCACTGCTTAATTTTTCAGAGCACTCCTTAAAATCTTTAAGAAAAGTAATCAGGTTTTCAAGTAAGGTAAAATCTAAATTTGCAATGCGGCTGAGCTCGTTTTTAGCCAATAATAAGCTTTTTACTTCTTCTTGGACTTCAAAAATGCTGTGTAACATAATATACGTGGAATTCCAACGAGTTCTGACATCCTGTTGCAAAGTTTTCGACAACTTGCTGTTGAGCCCCGACTGCTTAAAATATTGAACAAGTTTTTTTGCGCATTCTACCAAAGTTTGAATTTCTAAAGATGGATGTTTTTCAATAATATCGTCCATAACTAAATTCAAGTTGTGACACGCACACGCAAGTCGCTTATAAGGCTTCAAAGCACAAACAATATTTTTCCCATTATCTGTCACAAAAACAGAAGAGCCTAACTTATCTTTTAAATTAAATTCATCTGAAATGCTTTTAATATTATCAATAATGTTCTGTCCGGTTTTTTTTATCTTCTAAGAACTCTCTCACTCCTAACAACGCAACTTTAAGTTCAAAATCTTTGTTAATGTAATGTCCACTTAATGAAATAAAACTTCTCTGGGTGTATTCGTCGGTCCACATATCTGTAGTAAACGCAAGATGTTCATCTCTTAAATTTTCCTTAAGTTGATCTTTAATTTTAAAGTATTCATCCGTCATAACTCTCGTTGTCAACTTCTTCCGGGAAACAACCAGGCTTGCAAAGGTTTGATGGCCATAGTTTGCGCCAATATCAATACTCCCGAAAGCCTTCTGCCACACCTAACGCATGCAAATCTTTTGCAACTAAGCCAAGTTGCTTACGCGCTAGAGTATCCAAAACGTTGTCCGGCACTGTTTTTTTTTTTTTGAAAACTGCAAGATCGAGGGCTGGTTGCTGGTCGGTTCTTTTGATTGTTTAACACATTTGTGTCGGTTTAGTGATCCCGAGCCAGTTTTATGGGTGTATGCCAAAATGGTCTTGCATTCATTGCAACACACAAAGTATTGATTTTCATGGTTATATTGAATTAATTGGAATTTATTCCACACACTGCTTTTGGCATCTTTTTTGTTCACCAAGTTTATTTTGGGATCTTTTGCTTTTAAAGCTCTTTGCAAATATTCTTTGTTCATTTTCTTTTCACAATGTGGCGTCACTTCTTTATTACAATAGCACAGTTGATGCCGTGGTTGCATCAATCGTGCTATCGATGTTATTAGTATTTATACGATATATCGATAAATCCTACAGCTCAAGTTGACAAACAAGCGATAAAACTAGGCCGACTTACCGATTCCACCATATCTATATTTAAAATCCTGACAGTGTCTGTACCGTGCTTTCCGTGCCTGCCGTGCCTACCGTGCCTACCGTGCCTCTAGACTTTGACACGGTAAAACACGGCAATTTTTCGTAAGGGGCCCAACACGGAATTTTTTTAAAAAGGCACGGCACGGCACGGCCCATGCCCATCTCTAGGCAGAACATAGAAAAGTACCGCTATGCCTAGGTCCCGGGGCATGAGACGAAATAACTGTTCTTCTTCGTATTACCAATTGCACTATCTTGTATACTCTATTGTCTTTGGTTCGAGTATGATGATCGAAAATGATCGGAATGAACAAACCGATCAGCTCGAACGCATGATCGAAACTCAGATTTCGATCATGTTGTGATTGAATTGATCGTGAGTGATCCGATCAGATCGAAAGTTGCGTTGTAAAATGAGAGTTACTGTATGGCTGTGTCTTCGAAGAAATAATAAAATTAACAAAAACATATTATTTCATTTATTTATTAACATTATAAAAGCAAAGAATGCTTAAAATTAACAAAATAAGAACAAATTCCATTTAATTTCGGGTTGAGTCGAGCCGCCCGATCATGAGCAAACATTGATCGTGAGCGAACTGATTGCGACAAAAATGTTTGATCACTCTTTGCTGCTCATACAAAAGTTTCGATCAAATGCAATTATGTACGAATTGATCGGCTGTGATCCGAACTGAATGTTCGCTTCGATCACGCACGCTAACCGATCACTCATTTTTGCTGATCGAAAGTTTTGCCTCATAAAAAATCCGATCAATGATCGGGTATGAGCGAAAAATTTTTGAGCGTTGCATGCATATGTAAATGCTTTACATACAAGAATAGACTATACTATAGTCATGATGAAATAACACCAGGTGGTCCATTCCGCAAACTACAGTTCCTTATTGTTGTGGTCGCGACAAATGAGAGTGGTGGTCGCGACAAGCGACATAGCAATGTAGAGTCTGTTGATTAACCCTAAGCAGCCCCTCTAGATCAAACAAACAAAACTTAATATTTTAAAGTCTTATTTTTAATAATTTGGAATTAGCAATTAAACGCTGCTTTTGCGTTTGAATAGATAATTTTCGGTTAAGAATCTTAATTCTAAAATAAATTCTAATTTTAAAATAAAATTTTTTAACATTTAAATTAATATTAATTTTTTTCGCAGTTTTCAATAAAATTTGATGAACATTTTTTTTAATAGAGAACTCTTTTTTTTTAAAACAAAATCAAACACATTTTCTAATTGACTTGACTTGACTTCAATAGTATTACTAGTATTTAAAGTACTTGTGTTTACATTGAGCCAATCGGTTTGATCTACTTGGACGTTTCCATTACCGGACAATAATTCAGTATTCTTAGCTGTATAAAATAGTATAATAATTAATTAGTTACAATAACTTAAAAAAGAAGACAAACACAAAACACACAACATAGCTACCAACAATGACGGACAAAAACGAGTCTGCTGAAACATATAAATAAACATTTGACAAGTACAATTCAAATTTTGTTGATTTCAACTACGGTTGGCTGTTTAAAATGTTTCTACCTGTGATATACTTTCTCAACCTGTATTTAAACTGCAGAGGTGTCGGATGGTCGTATTGGCCACCCTTGGACCTCATAGCACCAAAAAAACTCTCTACAATATCTTGGTTCAACCGACTTGTTAATAAATACTTGATATTATATTCATTGAACAAGGTGATGAACAGCCCGTCGATTGATGCGTTGTTTACTAAAATGCCTTTCTGAAAAGGCAGCAGTCTTTGATTTTAACCAAATATGTCAGAGCGTACAAGCTCTGACATTTTCACCAAAATGCTCCTCTGGCAATCTAATTGCTTGCCGTATGGTTGGGTGGACATAATTGAGTTAGATGTAGAAAATTTTGAATTAAAAACATCAAACCAATCATTTAGCAGCTTAAATAGGTCGGCCGTTTCGCATGCGTTTTCCACTTCATACCCTAACGAAAAGCAGCGTCTTATTCCACTAGCAGTTGTATTAGAAAACAACTGTGTTGCCAATTTCACCTTCTGCCGCTCCACTGAACGTAAGTTAATGTGGCTTTCATTAACTTTAAACAATATCGAAACTTCAGAGTTGTTGCAGTGACTTATTGCCTGTTGAACCGTTTGCTTTGTCAATTTTTGCCCTTTAATATTGAATCCGGTGTCAACATAATGGTTGCGGACCAACTTCAGAAGATGCGGTGCATCCGAAAAGACGAAAATCTTGAAATGTCCACATGTTGGATGACTAAACCATGATTTTGCTAAAACATAAGACAAATTTAAATTTCTATGTAATTTGTTCAATTGTTGTCACACCTACTTTCTGTTATGCCGAGCTCACTCCACAGTCGTTGGTTGCCAGCACCCAGATCAGACACAATGGCCACTACTCTGTAACCATGGACCATCAATTTAATGCCGTTAATGGTATCCGCGTCCATTCTTCTACTGTAGTCATAAAAAACTGGTTGCTTCCACGACTTTATCAATCCTCGAACGATTGCAAGTTGAACATAGTTCGCTGGCTCGTTTACGGCATCCGAAGAACTGTCGTACTCATACGCAGCAGCAACTTTCATTTCGTCGAAAGCTAAAACACACAGCTTATCGACTTCTGACATTTCATCATTTTTCATCAAACCGATGACCATATCCAGGGTTCCCGGCTTAATGTCTATATTAGACAACCAATTGTATAGCGTGGAACGGCATGGCAGTGGATAGCCTTTTTTATATAGATGATTATATGCTCGTGGTCCAGCGGCGTGTAGACATATTGCATCTGATATGTCTGCAGACTGAAAAACCGATCGTTTTCCATCATTTTTTAAAATTTTAATTTGCGTCTCCGTAAATATTTTGCTAAGAGAATTCTCCAAGCGGACCAAACCTTCAAGCTGATCTTTCATAATTTTGACTTGATTTTCCAAATCACTTATTTTTTGGACTAATTCTTTATTTTCCATATAGTATATGTCGTATCACAAACTATACAAAATATTAATATTGTTATTTACACATTTACTTTTTCGCAGAAAACTTACTCTGTTTCTGTGCTCGCATTTGAGTAGCCCACTCGAACAATTTCTGGTTCCGGCTCGTCCTTTTTTTTCTTTTGCGGCAAAGCATTAGGCATTAGGCGCTGTCTCTTGAATTCCTGGCCTTTGCGCGTAACTTATCACTTATATTAAAATGGGCTTCGCATATTTTCGAATTTGGCCCAAAGCTCCAACTTAGGGATTTTTCCCACAATTTTCTTTTTTTTTCGCATTTTGGTACATTTATTAGTTTTATACAATCATTTTTAATAACTTTTTGACAATAATTGCAATAACGCATTTCGCCACGTTAGGGTTAAGCAATTGTATAAAAAAAAATTCGTCCGCACCCAACCTTTTAGTACAACAAGCAGTGAAGCACTGACAATAAGAAACAACCGAGAGAGCGACTCTTTGCGGAATGGACCACCTGGTGTTATTTTATCATGGTCTGGATTAACATCAGGTGGTCCATTCGTAACAGAGTCGCTCTCTCGCTTGTCCCTTATTTTCAGTGCTTCACTGCTCACTCAACAGACGCTGTCCGCGTTTCATGTGCTATGTCCGTCTCACTCGCACTTGTCGCGACCACAAAATAAGGAACTGTAGCTTGCGGAATGGACCACCTTATGTTATTCCATCATGCACTGGACTATACATATCTCCGCGCGGAGATAAGTCGTTCTTAGTTCGGCGGAAATATGTCGTTTTTGGTAGAGAAGAACGAATTTCGTTTTATGCGTGTATACACATGCATACATATGTATATGTATGTATGTACATATATATTTTATGCGTGTGCACTTTGTTGATCTGCTGGTGGCGGTCAATAGCAAAACAAAAAGTAAATTTGAATGGTTTTGCAATTGTTAACACATCGTTAGTGAGTTCGAACACTCATTAATTTTTATTTATGTAATATGTTTGTTGCCGTCCGCTTGCCTGAAAGACCGAAAAAAATTTACCGCAATCGGTCTCGTTCAGAGTAGAGATGGCCGTCGGGATCGGGATTTTCGGGAATCCCGCGGGTCCCGAAAAAATTATCGGGCGGGATGGGTACGATTTTAAAAAAATCCGGGAAAGTCGGGATAAGTGGTCGATCCCGAAATTCCCACGGGTCCCGGTAAACCTGTCGGGACCCAAAAATCAGTCGGGACCCAAACAAAATGTACTCGATAAATGTTCTGTATTTATCGAAATTACCCACCGATTGAATTTTAAGTGGCACGATATATCGCAAGAGCAATAAATGGGAGCATTTAGATGTATTTTCACTATTACGAAATTCGGTCACTCTTTTCCAATAATTGGTGCAGCTGGAAATGTTGAAATTTTGCAATTACAAAATTTTATGAAAAAAATGTAAGTATATTTTATTAAAAACAACGCCTTTTCAGTCTTATTTTAATATTTTTAAAAACATAAATTGTATTCATTTTTAATTTAAACATAATATAAACATAAAATTCAAAAAAATAAAAAAAAATGGTTTAAATTAAAAAGTTCATTATAAATAAAAAAACATAACAAAAATAAAAATACTTCAAAATTGCTTAAAATAAAAAAATCAATAAATTTAATTTTAATCAGATTCAGAAATTCATATATTAATTGTTTTATCTGCTGGCCGATCCGGTTGTTGTGGCATTTTGATCAAAAAATTGTCCAAAGTCTGCTGAGTAGCCAAAGATTTTTTTTCTAAATAAATTTCTTTGTAACAATTTGAAGCATCAGCAAAAGCTCTGGACACTTTTGAACTACGATTTTCATCTGGATCATTATTTGAAAAAATTTCCATTGCCTTGGATATTAAAAGCATGGCTTCAGAAATATGACGAGTTGTAAGCACTTTTTCTTCTGGAACCACATCGTCTGAGTCAGCATCATCTTCTAACATACGATCAATATTCATAGCTTATAAATCCTCATTTTGGAATTCTTCGTTATGTGATTCTAACAACTCATCAATATCATAAATTAGCTTCCAAGGCTAATGACGCGATTTCTCTTCGAACCATTGGCCATTGGTAAACCATCAACTTCTGCGGAATTTTTTTATTATGCATTCAGGCCATAATTCACGCCAAACACCATTCAAACAAGATTTTGTTAGTTCTTTCCATGATAAGTTGATATTTTTGATAGCCATCAAAATGTTGTAATTTTTCCAGAACTGTTTCATAGTTACTTTATCATTTCTATCAGTTGCTGCAAGTAACTGACTAAATGTTCTTCTTAGATAGTATGATTTAAAGGTGGATATATTACCCTGGTCCATTGGTTGTATGATTGATGTTGTGTTTGGCGGCATAAAAAGAACTTTAATATTTTCGGAAAAATCATCCACTTAAATTGGATGCCCTGGAGCATTGTCTAATAGTAGAAGCATTTTAAAATCAATATTTTTTGCACAACAATAGGCTTTTAATTCGGGAACAGCACAATTTTTGAACCAGTCACTGAATAAAACTGCAGTCATCCAAGCCTTTTTATTCGAACGCCAATGAACTGGAAGATCCCTTTTACTTACATTTTTAAATGCTCTTGGATTTTCAGAATGATAAACAAGAAACGGTTTAAATTTAAAATCACCTTCTGCATTTCCCCCTAAAAGAAGTGTAAGCCGGTCTTTACTGGTCTTGAATCCAGGGCCAGATTTTTCTGATTTGGAAATGTACGTTCTCGATGGGAGTCTTTTCCAAAATAGACCAGTTTCATCAACATTTAGAACTTGCTTAGCAGAATATCCTCCTTCATCAATTATCGCTTTAAGTTCAGTTTGAAATTTGTTTGCGGCTGCTACATCTGCACTGGCTGATTCACCTTTCAAGACCACAATGTGCAAATTTGATCGAGCTTTAAAGCGTTCAAACCATCCATGGCTGGCTTCAAACTTTTCGATATTTTTGTTGCTGCAAGGTATGGAATCCTTTTGTATCTCATTAAATAGACTTAATGCTTTTTTTTGAATCACTATTTTGCTTAGAGGCATCCTGCGCTGGTTTTGATTTTTAATCCAAATGTTAAGCAGTGACTCCATTTTTACTATAGATGAATTTCTTATTTTGGTAACCTGCTTTGATTGTAATGGTGTAGCAGTTTTCGAAAACTCTTTTATTTGATGTGCATCACTGTTACAAATTGTTCTCACAGTTGTAAGAGCCAAATCAACTTTTTTTGCAATTTCAAACGCCTTTTCACCAGATTTAAAACGTTTCAAAATTTCTAGTTTTAGTTCCAAACTTTTTTGTTTTCGTTTATTATTTATTGCAGATTAAATTGCAGAATTAAATTTAATATGATAAATTCAAGATGTTTCTGTTAGACATCTGCATGAATGCAATCCAAACGGCAAATGAATAATTTACTGCGTAGTAAATGCCAATTCTAACGTTCGAGTGCACACACAAAATCATATGCTATGCTGTGTGTAGACCAGAGCTCGCAAAAGACGGTCAACTCTTTTTTTTGTTGCCTTCCGCTTGCCTAAAAGACCGAAAAAAATTTACCGCAATCGGTCTCGTTCAGAAGCAGGCCCTTTTTTCGGTTCTCTTGTGTGCTCTGTGCTCAACGACAAAAAACAAAAGCAATAACAAGTACACAACACGCATTGTGTACCTATTTTAGTTTTCCATTCCCCTCTCTTTTTTTGTATACACAGTACAATGAGAAATGTGTACACCATTTTTGCAATACCACAACGACGCAAAGTGAAATTTTTACGACGCATCTCTGAAAATCCGAAAATTTGTAAACGACGAAACTTCGAAAACGACGCAGATCGGGACGACGCAAGTCGAGGCTTTGGTGTACAATGAGAAGTGTGTACACCATTTTTGCAATACCACAACGAGGCAAATTGAAATTTAAACGACGCATCTCTGAAAATCCGAAAATTTATAAACGACGCAACTTCGAAAACGACGCCGATCGGGACGACGCAAATCGAGGCTTTGGTGTAATTGCCAAAAAAAAGTGAAGAAATTGTCTTTTTAAATTCTTCCTCAAAAGCTGATGTGTGAGAAAACATTATTAAGATAAAAGATCAAATTGTGGATAATAGATTTAAGAAAAATTGCGATATTTTGACATTTTGGCAACAATGTAATGATTTGCCATTGTTGCAAATGCTCTCCAGGCAAGTGCTCAACGTTCCAACGTCTTCTGCCACCAGCAAAAGGGTTTTTTCTACTTCCAGTAGAATTTTGGAAGAGAGAAGAAATATTGTTTTTAAACAAAAATGTAAATTTAAAGTAAGACTATATTTTAAAAAAAAAACATACATATACACTTATTTGAAAAAAAAAATTCGGGAAAATGTCGGGACCCGTGGGATATACCCAAAATTTTTCGGGACAATCGGGATGGGAAAAGCGAATTTGATTTCGGGACGGAATGGGATGGGAAGCAATTTCTTTCCCGATCCCATCTCTAGTTCAGAGTATGAATATTTTTTCGGTTCTCTTGTGTGCTCGGTTGCGGGGCAAACACAAGAATCTGTTGCAATGAAAAAGACACAGAAACACGCATACATATGCAAAAGACACTTTTGCATTTGTGATGAACCAAAAACGTCCGTGGAAGGAGTAAAACGAAAACAAAATAACGGCCGTTGGTTGAATATTCCATATTCCACTTATTATTTTTGCATTTTGCTTTGTTACTCTGCGAAAGAAGAATACACATACATATGTACATATGTGTGCATGCATATGAAAACGCGCGTAATTGATTTAGAATGGTTCGATACTTTATTGCCGACTGGTGTTTTTCTTAAGCCGTCCCACAAATTATCCCCATTCTGCTTATTTTTACACCTAATATTTAGTTTTATACTTAACAATTTATTTAACAACTTAGTGGTAACTTAAGTAATTAAAATAAAAGCGAGTGATAAGTGATTTAGTGACTTTTTTTAGTTAACACGGCAATGGCCACCCAATTGTATTTTGGCGCAATTTTCTTTCTGTGTTTGTGTGTGATTGAAGAAGTGCAAGTGGCAGCAATAAGGTAAAAACTGTATTTTTAAACTAATTATATTATCTGTGGGTGTGTGCGTGTGTTTGATAATGGCTGCTCCTATTAAACCTTCAAATATTAAATGCGTTATTGAATCTTGCAATAGTAGTTATAGAAAATGTTCAAAAGATTTTCCGGTTAGGTTATTTTCATTTCCATCTAATGCAGCCTTTTAATAAAGGGTTGATTCTTGCTATTTGGATAGGAGAAATATTAATAGAAAGTCACATATTTGCGACAAACATTTTGAGGCCAAATATTTAGGAAAGCTTCGTTTAACGTTTGGTGCGATTCCCACATTAAACTTGAGTGGAAATACCCTGTTGACGTCAATAAATGCTGTTGTTTCTAATGAATATGAATTCTCTGGCTGTTTTATAGGCAACGCACATGAACAAGAAAGACCAAGTGACATTTTTGTATCAAGTCAGAAGTTAATAATGACGAAATAATTGAAGAATTTTGCCATAATTGTTTAAAAAAAAAGGGGGAACTAAAAAAAGCAAAAGAAAATGATAGAAAATTAAACATGAGTTTTAAATTATTAAGAAAATCCCTATCTAGCAAAAATCGGCGTAGTAAAATTTTAAAGAAAAAAAACCAAATGTGCTTTCAGCTATTGCCAGGATGTCACATGTCTCAGAGGACGCAAAAACGATATGCATTATGCTTTTAAAGAAAAAAAGTATCTACATATACTCAAGCTGAAAAAACTATTGCACAGCATATGTATTTACTTTGACGGGGAAAAAACTTATGATTATCTTCGAGACGAGCTAAAATTAAAGCTGCCATCAAATGATTCATTAACGCGGTGGGCAGTACTTAGAAACATTAGACCCGGCTTTAACCCTGATTTGCTTAACAATTTTCAGAAAATTGTTAGCGGGATGAGTGCTAAGTGCAAAGAAGCAGTTATTCTATTTGACGAAACAATAATTAAAAGGGGTCTTCAGTACAATAGTACTCTTGATGAAATACAAGGCTATGAAAATGATGGCCAAAAATCAAAACGCGAGTTGGGGAAACATGTGTGTGTTTTCATGTTAAAGGGGCTTCATGAAAACTGGGAGTATGTCTTGAGCTATACAGTTTCCGCATACAGTATAAAAAACGGTGACCTTTTACATAAAGTGACGGCAAATATTGAACAGGCCCAAGCCATAGGCCTTAATATTAGAGTAGCGATTTGCGACCAAGGCGCAAATAATGTAGCTGTTTTTAAAAGATTGGAGGTTGATGCAAGCAAATCAAGCTTTTGCATAAATGGTAAAGATATCAATGTAATGTAGGACGTTCCACATCTTATAAAATCCTTGCGAAATATTATAATGAAAAGGAACCTTGATTCGCCTGATGGCGTTGTTTCTTGGCAAATTACAGTTATTTCAAGAAGATTCCAAAAACTTAACACGACTCTGCCCCAAACTAACTAGACCACATGTGTATCCAGATCGCTTTGAGCAAATAAAAACTCAGTGTGCCACCTAAATTTTTAGCGACAGTGTAGCCGCTGCAATTAGAACAATTATTGATAATGGGGGCTTTTTAAATTGCAAAGAAGTATCAAAATCAACAGCAGCATTTATTGAAAAAATCAACAGGCTATTTGACTGCCTCAATAGTTATGTTCTAAATGATAAAAATAAATTTAGATGTGTCTTGTTCAGGGCAATGTAGTTCATAAAACATACTTTGAGGCACTTAGATATCCTATGAAAGTTGATTGTATTAATGGAATTATTTTAACTATATCTTCAATACTTTCCTTGGCACAAAATGTTTGGAGTGAAAGTCAGGATGCATTTTACATTGCGACGTCAAAATTAAACCAGGATCCATTGGAAAAATTTTTTCACCTAATTAGATCTCGCAGTGTAACAAATAATTATCCCACAATGTTAGAATTTAATGAAATTATGGCAAAAATGCAGTCAATGAAAATTCTAGCCTGCGCTTCGGATGAAGATTCCATGTTGACTAACATCATTAACAACAATGGGTCAAGTCAATCAACATCTGAACTTGGCAGTGTCAGTGACGATGAAGATGACTTGATTTTTACTGACGATGAAGCAGAGTTAGATCTTTTTTTAGAAGCAACAAATTTAAATATTGTAGACGCATTCAATGAGAATGCAGTGCGTTATTTTGCGGGATATTTATTACAAAAGCTGTTGAGTAAGCACGACTGCAAAGAGTGTGCTAAACTTTTTAAATCGTCCGATGAAGTCCCCTGTTCTTCTGAGTGTTTAATACTCAATAAAAATGTAAATAGCAATCTTAAGCTCAAAGCACCGTCCGAATATTTCTTTAATTTAATAAAAATACATTTGAACATTTTCAAAAGCTACTTCGAGACAAAGTCTCACAAGTTCTACATACAAAAAAAAAAAATACAAAAATGCGTTATAATAACATCCAAATTCGACACATATGCAGACTGGTTTAATAAGTCCGATAAATGCTTTGAACATAGGTATTACCTGGTTAATGAGTTTGTTCTTGTTTTGATTAGAAAAAACTGTAAGTGGCTCACTGACAGGATGGGCATAGCGTCATATCTCCGCGCGACATATCTCCGCCCATATCTCCGCGCGGAGCTATGTCGCTATTAAAACGACATATTTCCGTCGTTTCACAGCGACATATCTCCGCCGAACTAAGAACTACATACATATCTGCTCCTGAAATATTTTTTCAATAAACGCATTTATTTATTGATTTGTTTTAATAGCTGAAAGAGATTTAATCTACCCTTTAAAAAAATAAATTTCATAGACGTCTTTATACAATGTTATTATTTTTATATTTATTTATATATGTATTTAGGTCTTACGTTTGATACTTTAATCTATATATATAAAAGAGTTTGTCCTGTTAAGAATCGAAGAGCCACAGCCTTAACGAAAACAGCTAGAACAATTTTCCATTCAGGTAGTGAGTCTAAGAAAGGAATTATTTTGGAAATTAGTACCTCCCATACATTTGAGCACTTACCCATCAAAAACAAAACACATTACCCATTCCACTACTGCCGCCTGATTGTCGCACAAGCCGAGGGTTTGATCGCGAGCGAGAATACAAAAACAAAACAAATGCGCAGTGACGCCTTCGCGTCGCACAAGCAAAGTCATAAAAAAAAGGATTGCAAAGGGGTACGGATGCGGCAGGGGTGTAAGTTGCCGCAAATATTGCTGATGCAGGATGCCACCAGCTATCTTCAAACCTAATTTGGTGACGCTAGCTCAAAGTTTGTAAAAGGTTAGGGAAGGGGGGCTGGGGGAGTTATGGGTGGGCGTGGCATCCAAATTTTTGACTTAGATCTTAGTTTGGTGTCAATTGCTATCTTCCTACCAAATTTTGTGACTCTAGCTCAAATTTATAAAAAGTTGGTACTAGCTCTCCTGTGAGCAGTAAGGGGGCTCAAAAACAGATCATGCAGATTTTTGGAGATCGTTACCAGCTAGAGTTGTGTCGTTCGCGAACGAACAAACAAAAAAGAACTATTCACTGAAGTGAACGAACTGAATAAGTTCATCTTCATCGTTCTTTTTTTTCATCGTTCGTTTTTGTTCATCGTTCGTTCATCTTCATCGTTCTTTTTTGTTTAGTTCATTCATGTTTCTTGTACGTTCAGTAGCTCTTTTTTTTGCTGTTATGTATGTACTAGTAAGTACCCCGCTTACTTCGCTGCGCGGATAGTTTATATAAATTTTAGCAACAAAAGATATAAAGTAAATAAATTAGAAAATATTTCACAAAATATTAAAGCAAAGTATTTAACATTCTCTTTTCCACGCCACCATTGAGGCGCGTCATTATACTCGATACCGAAGGTAAAGAGTATATTAGGAGTATGTCCGTCATGTTGTCTGTCCGTCTGTCTGTATGAACGCAACGTTTTTCCACACAATTCAAGCTAAAGACTTGAAACTTTCCAATTCTCTTTATCTATGGCATAGTAAATTAAAGTGTCAAGATTGGGGTTCTACGATAATTGGGGGGCTGGCAAATTGATAAATTCGATAACTCAAAATCGACAAATCCACCTATTCCGCACACCCTTACAGTTAGAGTTACCAAATTTGGTGGGAAATTTCGGCATCCCCGAAAAATTGTGGTGCCACGCCCACCCATTCCGCTCCCAGCCCCCCGCGGATTTAAATCAAAAACGCCTATAACTTCCTTAGTTTTTAAGGCTCGATCCACTAAATTTTGCGCCAAGATAAGTGATGACGATCCCCAATAAACTGCCACGCCCACCCATACCGCCCTAGCCAACCCCAGCTGCCCCAACTTTTCGTTAAAAACGGGAATGCGTGTATGTTTCAGAGTTGTTGAGCTAGAGTCTCTGAATTTGGTAAAAAGATAGCTAGTAATGAACCCCAATGATCTGCATTAAAGTTTTGGAGTCACGCCCACCCTTTCCGCCACCAGCCCTACCGCAGTTTCAAATCAGAAATGACTTTATCTTCCTCAGTGTTTGAGCTACAGCCACAAATGTTTTCGCCAAGATAGGTGATGACGATCCCCAAAAAAACTGCATCAAAACTTTGGATGCCGCGCCCATGACTGGTAGCGACACCCAAAGATATTTTGTAGCCAGGCCCACCCATAACGCCCACAGCACCCTTCCCCAACCTTTTACAAACTTTGAGCTAGAGTCACCAAATTTGGTAGGAAGATAGCAATTGACATCCCAAGAAGATCTGCAGGAATAATTTGGATGCCATACCCACCCATAACTCGTCCAGCCCCCCCTTCCTCCACCTTTAACAAACTTTGAGCTAGTGTCAACAAATTTGGAAGGAAGATAGCTGATGTGGCTGCAGCGGCTGCACATAAAACTGTGGCAGGGCCACAGCAGGCAAAGCACCCCAATAATTTTGTCCGTTCATTCTTGTATCACTTTTAGAAATGAAATGAAGCAATACGCAAATGGCACACTAAAGTAAAAATTTTTAAATTCCCTGAGATTGAAAGAGTTACTGTTATTTATGTGAATTGATCTCATCTACAAAACAATATCACATTTTCATGCTCTTAAGCCAATCGCATTCCTCTTAGTCCTCCTTTGTTGTTTCAGATTCGTGTGTGCATACAACGGCTTATAATAAGCCTGAAGCGATCGACAAAAACAGCAACAACAAATCTTTTGCATTCACATTTATATTTATACCCTGAAATGGGTAAAAAAGGGGTATAATTGTTTTGTGCAAAAGTATGTAACAGGAAAAAAGAAGCATCTCCGACCCCATATAAAGTATATATATTCTTGATCAGCATCAACAGCCAACAATATGCAATATGAAAATCATACCCAACCGGTCGCAGGTGACGTCACGCGAAACAGCTTTTTTTGCGCAATGCGTTATCGGTATTTTTTGTATCATGATTTCGGCTCATGATGAAACAATACAAGGTGTTCTATTCCGCATTCCTGCTCTCTTTGGACGTACTTATTTTTTGTCAGTATGCATTGACACTTTGAAGTGAGCAGTCGTGTTGCGGAAAAGTTGTTGAAAATGTCTAAACAATATTGTTGTATATGTCTTGCAACGACATCAAATAAAGTATTTCATGTGCCAAAAAACGCGAAAAAAAGGAAGTTGTGGGAAATCAAACGCTGGTTGCTGGCAACAAAATTTGCGAAATTCATTTTGATGAAGCCGATAGCAAATTTGTTTCGGAAAATGGTAAGCGGCGGCAACTGCTGGACAGTGCTGTGCCAAAAAAATTGCTACAGTCCGAGTTGCAGTTCTTTTACACGGAACACCAACAATCAAATAATACACCTAATGCGTTTGATTTTAATTCCCAAACTAAATATTTGTATTTTTAAATATACTTAATTAAATATATTTATTACAGGAAAGAAGTAGTTGATTCTGGAATTGCTCTGGAAAACATTCGCTTAAAATCGAAAATAAATGAACTAACAAAAGAGATTGCTAAGCTCTCTAAAAAGTTAGAAGATGCAGAATCATTGGCAGAAAGTTTGAAGGCAATTTTTACGCCAAATCAAATAAGAAAATTGGAAAGTTGTGGCAAAAGAGTGAAGTGGACAAATGAAGACATTTCGTCTGCGATCTGCCTTCATGCAGCTGGACCGAGAGCATACAAACATTTGTATAAAAAGGGCTTTCTACTCCCATGCGAATTTACGCTTGGTAAATGGCTACAAGGCGTAGAAATAAAGCCAGGCAAACTAGATTTTGTGCTGCAATTAATGGAAAACTCCGTTGAGCTGGACCAAGAAGACAAGATTTGCGTTATATATTTCGATGAGATGAAAGTGACATATGGACTATGTTCAGGTGGCAATGGTGCAAGGCTTACGTAAGTCTTGGAAGCAGGCAATATATTACGACTTCAACAAGCCAATGTCGAAGATAATATTAGATGACCTGCTGGCAAAGCTGTATGCGGCAGGATATACAGTTGTAGCCATGATATCTGATTTGGGTCCCGGCAATTTTAAATTATGGTCAAATCTTGGCATTTCGACTGGTAAGATTGCATCAAAGAAATTATATATCTATATATATATTTATAAAACTTTGTTCAATTTAGAAAAATCCTGGCTTGCGCACCCTGCAAACGGTGACTTAAAAGTTTTTGTGTTTGCTGACGTACCACATCTCCTTAAACTAATAAGAAATCATTTTCTTGATTCGAAATTGTAGTCAGTGGAACCATCGTCACTCAACAAAGCGTATGGCAAGTTTTAAAACTCACGTCGGCATCAGACTTGTCCATCCTTTGGAAGGTCACAGAAGACCACTTAACTGTTCAGGGTGCAGGGAGACAAAAAGTTAAGCTGGCAGCGCAGTTGCTTTCAAATTGTACAGCAACGGCGATAAGACGCTGCTATTCTTTGGTGCTGGACGTCTACAACGCATGCGCAACAGCTGATTTCATTCAGCTTACAAACGATTGGTTTGACATTTTTAATGTTAAGCTAAACACTGCCAACACTATGCCAACCAAGCAACCCTTTGGCCTAAATCTAGAAGCCCAACGTAGAGTGCTCAGGGAGATGTCGTCATTTATGTCTTCGATAATAATACCAAATGGGAAACGGCGCTTACCTTTTCAAAAAGGAATTATTGTAACAAATAATTCACTTGACCTCCTTTTCCAGTACCTTAAAGAAAAGTACAGCATGGATTATTTAATAACAAGTAGGATTTCGCAGGACCAGTTGGAGCACTTGTTTGGTGCCTTGCGGTCAAAAGGTGGTTTACACGATCATCCAAGTCCGCTGGAATTTAAGTTTCGGTTGCGAAAATACCTGCTAGGTAACATAAGTATTTGTTGGCAGAATTTAAATTAAATGTCTAACACATTATAAACTTTTTAAGTAGCGAAAACCAAGTTGTATTTATTGTATGCTACAATTTTCAAAAGCCAATGAAAAACACATATCGCTAAGGCCTTTTTTAATAAACGAATTGCTCAACAGTTCAAAACATGTACAATTAGACCCAAAAATCAAAAAAAAATTTTTAATTTACGGTTAAAATTTAGAATTAAAAATTTAAATGAAAAAATAAGAATTCAAAAGCAAAAACAAAGGCAAATGGGCCACAAGAAATATTTAAAAATAATTACTTTAGTTTTTTATTATTATTATTATTATATTGTTAAATAAAGTTATTTAAAAAAATTAATTCCAACAACAAATTTGTTTTATATTTTTCATTTCAAATTCTTTCATTTGCTGCAGATAACAATAACACTAGCAAGAGCAGTGCGGTATATGAAGTCATACAAAATTTTTGCATACATTTCCCTTTATAATTGTTTGCAGAACTCGCACCTGTTTAAATTATAGAAAAAATCGTTAAATTCCATTTTATTTCATTAAAGGCATTTCATTTTGGCATATTGAATTTAATTATTAAAGAATTTAATGAATAAATATCAACTTACTGTGAAAAATGCGTCCACACACCACAAAAAATTTGTAAAAGTGACGCGCGCCGCGTGCCGCGTGTAAAACGAAAACGATGTAACATGCAACTACAAATTTTAACACTTTTACAAACAGAAGAATAGGCACAGACAAAACGTCGCGCGGGCCAAACACAAAACGAAAGACGAAAATCGTCACACACATGCAATTATGCATTTGTATTAAATCACTTTACACTTTTGCACACAAAAGGAATAGGCACAGACAAAGTGTCGCGCGGGCCAAACACAAAACGAAACATGCTAAAAACGAAAGACGAAAATCGTTTGTGGCTTAGAGGGGAAGGGGCGTCCAAAAACGAATTTGACAACAGCTCGTTGCGTTCGTGCGAGCAGTCGTTTTTATTTTGGCAATTACAAATGCGCTGGAAAAAAATATCATAGGTAATGCATTACATTTCGGCTTAAAATAATGCAATAATAATTCGACCCATGATGAAACAATGTTATTGTTTCACCATGATTTCGGCTTACTCTCTTATGTATGCGCGCGCTCTGCAAGTCAAACAAAGAGCGTAGTATCGCTGCCTTCTTCGCACGCACTGAATCAAAGCAAAACATATGTATGTAAGAGGCTGCAGTTAAGTGAATTGCATAGCCTAAACTCACACGTACTTTAGCCTTTAGCTTTGATTTAGTGTGTGCGGAGGAGGTAGGGTTATTGAACTTTATGATTGACATGCAAAGCGCGCACATTAAATAAAGAGTGAACAAAGGAGCATGATCAGAGCGAGATATCAAATTATCTAATTATCATAAGATCGACGCGCGCGTCTGTTTAGTTTTAAGCGGCTCTTTGAGTTTGGGACGAAGAGCGTGGTTCACACGTACGACGCAGGCATGCATAGATTTGTATACAAACTTATATGAACGGCCTTTGCTTGTTCGAAATTGTATATTATTAATGTAAGTGTGATACGTTTTGTTTAAGTTATATTAGCAGCAAGTAGGCAAATCCACCCCCACATACACATGTATTTTGGTGTGCAAAATTTTTCTAGACGCACCAACAAAAGTAGCAGTGCGGGCCCAACAACAACACTTACAACAACAAAAAACGTTACTTGGGTCGTAAATCAATTGTCAAAGGCACACAAATTTGAAAAGAAAAAACAATGTGCACTGTGCGAAAAGATACATGTACATAAAATATTGAAAATTATTTTCAAGCGCATTGTTTACAGTGTAAACTTTACACCAAGACCTCGCTTTGCGTCGTGGTTACGTTCCAAAAAAACACGACGCAAACTGAAATGACGCAAAGTGAATAATGATTTTCTATGGCAAGCCATGTAAGATTCGAAGATAGGTTCCGGGGTTACGAAAATACTACTTTTTAAAAAGAAAATTAAACAAAGTAAACATTTCAAAAACAAAAATACTATTCATGTTTATTACATACATAATAAAAACAAAAAACAAAACAAATTCAACGAAAACAAAATAAAATATTCACTTAATTTATAAAAACAAAATAAAAATTAATCATTGTTGGCTTTTTTTCTCAAAAAATTCGTCTATTGTAGCTGAACAGCTTTTTCTTTAAAGTTAAGTACATTTCTTTATAGCAGCTGATATTTGAAGCTACCGCCTGCGACACTTAAAACTCCTCCCGCTGTCAGGATCGTTTTTCAAAAAATCTCCATAGCTTCGTCAATTAAACACATTGCTCTGGAAATTTGCTTGGATGTTAAATTTTCTTGTTCGGAGATTTGTGTTGAATGGTCACTGTCATCTTCATGAGCAGATTGCAATTCCAGTTGCAATAGTTCTTCATTTGATATTTCTTGGTTGTGCGAGGTTAGCAATTCATCTATGTCAGGCTCATCCATACCTTCAAAATTAGACTCTTTAGCTAAATTAAATGATGAAGTGACGCGATAACTTGTAAGCGTAACTAACTTCACTTTGTAGATTGGTAAAAAGAACTAGTTCAGCAGCGACGCAATTCGAAATTCTAACGAGGCAAAGTGAAAATTGGTGTTAATTCAGCAGCGACGCAACATCGAAAAAACGCAAAGCGAAACGACGCAAAGCGAGGTCTTGGTGTACTTAATTGTGTATGCACTTATTCATTAAGAAGCGAAAATCCGTTTCTTTTTTGCGAGTGTATGAACCTTTTTTTGCTTGTGCGACGCCAAGGCGTCACTGCGCATTTGTTTTGTTTTTGTATTCTCGCTCGCGATCAAACTCTCAGTAGTGGAATGGGTAATTTGTTTTGTTTTTGGAGTGGGTAAAAGTGCTCCAAAATGTATGGGAGGTACTCGAAGGAGTTGTCCAAAATAAAATTCCTTTCTTAGGACAAACAGAATACCTGCATAAAAAATTGTGTGAAAATTTCAGCCTTCTAGCTCTTTTCGTTTAGGCTGTGGCTGAGCCATTCTAACGCGGACGAAATCTTATATATATAGAGAAGATGTTTGCTGGATATTTTCAGCTGGTATGACACTCTTTCTTTGTTTTTGTTCACTATTTTCGAGTTGGTATGGTAGCTCTCATTCACTTATTGTTGTGGCTGGCAAATGCAAAAGTTATTACAATGTCTCTTAAGCAAAGAATTTAAAATATGTAGAAATGAGTATTGAAGTGTATATGCCATTTTATCTAGTGTACATGATAGAATCCAACAAAAAATAAAAATAATAAGGGGGCAAACTGCGTTTTTTAATTAATTCAGAATATTTAATGATGCACCCTTTGCTTGGACAATGGACAATAATTTTGTGCCTTGAAAATGTTAAATTACAAGTAAAACCTAATTATTAAAGAAATTATTTATAATTGTTTCATATTGTTGCGCATAAAAAAAGATCAAACAAAAACATGGCAAAACGGTCTGAAATTGAACGAACAAAGACGAACGATGAACATAAACGAACGATGAACAAAAACGAACGATGAACAAAAACGAACGATGAACGAAAATGATCAAATTAAGGAACAAAATCGAACGAACAAAAAGAACGACCTGGTTCACTTATTGAAAAAGAACGAACAAACTTATTCATCAATTTGAACGATGTTTACCCAACTCTGGTAATACCAGCTATCTTCCTACCAAATTTGGAGACTCTAGCTCAAACACTATGAAAGATACACGCATTCCCGTTATTAACGAAAAGTGCAGCTAAAGCTGTAAGTATTTTGTAAACAATATACAATATAAGCAAGCATACGTTTATTAAACCTCTCTATTTTAAAAGTCAATTTTAAATAAGCCCATCTAAATTAACTTATTTGCCAAATGACAAGTGTATTTTAATTTAATTTTAATCTTCTATACTTATATATACAAGAGTTTGTCCTGATTCACGTAGTGTACAAATTCTAAACGAAAAGAGCTAGAAGGCTGAAATGTTCACACAATTTTCCATGCAGGTAGTAAGTGAGTCCTAAGAAAGGAATTTTATTTTGGACAACTCCTTCGAGTACCTCCCATACATTTTGGAGCACTTTTACAAACTCCAAAAACAAACCACGTTACCCATTCCACTACTGCCGCCTGTTTGTCGCACAAGCTGAGAGTTTGATCGCGAGCGAGAATACAAAAACAAAACAAATGCGCAGTGACGCCTTCGCGTCGCACAAGCAAAGTCATAAAAAAAGGTTTGTACGCTTGCAAAAAAGAAACGGATTTCCGCTTCTTAATGAATAATTGCATTCACAAATAAGTGAACAATGCGCTTGAAAATAATTTTCATAATTTTATGTAAATGTATCTTTTCGCACAGTACACATTGTTTTTTTTTTCAAATTTGTGTGCCTTTGACAATGGATTTACGACCCAAGTAGTGTTTGTTGTTGGTGTTAGTGTTGTTGTTGGGCCTGCACTGCTACTTTTTGTTGGTGTCCTTGATTTAAAAAAAACAACAACAACAAAACAAAACTTGGTGCGTCTAGAAAAATTTTGGACACCAAAATACATATGTATGTATGTTGTGGGGGTGCATGTCAATCATAAAGTTCAATAACCTTACCTCCTCCGCACACACTAAATCAAAGCTCAAGGCTAAAGTACGTGTGAGTTTAGGCTATGCAATTCACTTAACTGCAGCCTCTTAGATATGTTTTGCTTTGATTCAGTGCGTGCGAAGAAGGCAGCGATACTACGCTCTTTGTTTGACTTGCAGAGCGCGCACATACATAAGACAGTGAGCCGAAATCATGATACAAAAAATACCGATAACGCATTGCGCATAAAATGATGTTTTGCGTGACGTCACATGTGACCAGTTGGGTTTGATTTACATATTGCATATGGCTGTTGATGCTGATCAAGAATATATATACTTTATATGGGGTCGGAGATGCTTCTTTTTTCCTGTTACATACTTTTGCACAAAACAATTATACCCCTTTTTACCCATTTCAGGGTATAAATATAAATGTGAATGCAAAAGATTTGTTGTTGCTGTTTTTGTCGATCGCTTCAGGCTTATTATAAGCCGTTGTATGCACACACGAATTTGAAACAGCAAAGGAGGACTAAGAGGAATGCGATTGGCTTAAGAGCATGAAAATGTGATATTGTTTTGTAGATGAGATCAATTCACATAAATAACAGTAACTCTTTCAATCTCAGGGAATTTTAAAATTTTTACTTTAGTGTGCCATTTGCGTATTGCTTCATTTCATTTCTAAAAGTGATACAAGAATGAACGGACAAAATTATAGGGGTGCTTTGCCTGCTGTGGCCCTGCCACAGTTTTATGTGCAGCCGCTGCAGCCACAGCAGCAACAGTTTCAGCTATCTTCCTTCCAAATTTGTTGACACTAGCTCAAAGTTTTTAAAAGGTTGGGGAAGGGCGCTGTGGGCGTTATGGGTGGGCCTGGCTACAAAATATCTTTGGGTGTCGCTACCAGTTATGGGCGCGGTTTTGATGCAGTTTTTGGGGATCGTCATCACCTATCTTGGCGCAAAAATTTGTGGCTGTAGCTCTAAAACTGAGGAAGATAAAGTCATTTCTGATTTGAAACTGCGGTAGGGCTGGGGGCGGAAAGGGTGGGCGTGACTCCAAAACTTTAATGCAGATCATTGGGGTTCATTACTAGCTATCTTTTTACCAAATTCAGAGACTCTAGCTCAACAACTCTGAAACATACACGCATTCCCGTTTTTAACGAAAAGTTGGGGCAGCTGGGGTTGGCTAGGGCGGTATGGGTGGGCGTGGCATCCAAAGTTTTGATGCAGTTTTTTGGGGATCGTCATCACTTATCTTGGCGCAAAATTTAGTGGATCGAGCTTAAAAACTAAGGAAGTTATAGGCGATTTTGATTTAAAACCGCGGGGGGCTGGGAGCGGAATTGGTGGGCGTGGCACCACAATTTTTCGGGGATGCCAAAATTTCCCACCAAATTTGGTAACTCTAACTGTAAGGGTGTGCGGAATAGGTGGATTTGTCGATTTTGAGTTATCGAATTTATCAATTTGCCAGCCCCCCCAATTATCGTAGAACCCCAATCTTGACACTTTAATTTACTATGCCATAGATAAAGAGAACTGGAAAGTTTCAAGTCTTTAGTTTGAAATTTGCGAGCCCCAATATGGTATATAAAATTGGCCATTAATACACCAAACTTTCTACCTTGTGCACATAAATCTTTTCCATTTCAATGAAAAGGAACCGCCACTATTTATTATAAACGTAAGGCTGAAACTATTAAAACTATGAATTTATGTAACAAATAAACTATTTATTTAAATTACACACTCGCAATCTGGAAGCTCACTATTAAAATTTCAAATATCGAAAAATGCTGAAAATACAAAACATCGATGCATCAAACAATGAACTGAAAACATCGATGTAACGATATTGGCATCGATAATTGAGCTCTACGTAGAACCCAAACTTGACACTGTAACTTACTATGCCAGCGAACACTGGAAAGTTTCAAGTCTTTAGCTTATTTTGTTTGAAAAACGTTGCGTTCATACAGACAACGACACAACTTTTCTTTTCTAGTTAACTTTTTTATATTTTGTTTTTTAACGATCTACTTAACAACTAGCATCAAAATCTGCATGATCTGTTTTGGAGCCCCCTTACTGCTCACAGGAGAGCTAGTACCAACTTTTTATAAATTTGAGCTAGAGTCACAAAATTTGGTAGGAAGATAGCAATTGACACCAAACTAAGATCTAAGTCAAAAATTTGGATGCCACGCCCACCCATAACTCCCCCAGCCCCCCTTCCCACCCATTTTACAACTTTGAGCTAGAGTCACCAAAATTGGTAGGAAGTTAGCAATTGACATTCCACAAAGATCTGCATCAAAAATTTGGATGTCAGTCTCTTTTAAAATTTGGTAGGAAGTTAACTGGTAGCGACCCCCAAATATATTTTGGAGACAGGCCCACCCATATCGCCCCCAGCCCCCCTTCCCCAACCTTTTACAAACTTTGAGCTAGAGTCACCAAATTAGGTTTGAAGATAGCTGGTGGCATCCTGCATCAGCAATATTTGCGGCAACTTACACCCCTACCGCATCCGTACCCCTTTGGCAACCCTTTTTTTTATGACTTTGCTTGTGCGCCGCGAAGGCGTCACTGCGCATTTGTTTTGTTTTTGTATTCTCGCTCGCGATCAAACCCTCGGCTTGTGCGACAATCAGGCGGCAGTAGTGGAATGGGTAATGTGTTTTGTTTTTGGAATGGGTAAAAGTGCTCCAAAATGTATGGGAGGTACTCGAAGGAGTTGTCCAAAATAAAATTCCTTTCTTAGGACTCACTTACTACCTGCATGGAAAATTGTTCTAGCTGTTTTCGTTAAGGCTGTGGCTCTTCGATTCTTAACAGGACAAACTCTTTTATATGTATATATAGATTAAAGTATCAAACGTAAGACCTAAATACATATATAAATAAATATAAAAATAATAACATTGTATAAAGACGTCTATAAAATTTATTTTTTTAAAGGGTAGATTAAATCTCTTTCAGCTATTAAAACAAATCAATAAATAAATGCGTTTATTGAAAAAATATTTCAGGAGCAGATATGTATGTATGTAGTTCTTAGTTCGGCAGAGCTATGTCGTTTGAAAACGTCATATTACCGCGCGGAGCTATGTCGTTCTTAGTTCGGCGGAAATATGTCGTTTTAATAGCGACATATGTACATAGCTCCGCGCGGAGATATGACGTTTGGAAAACGACATAGCTCCGCCAGAAAAAAACGACATATCTCCACCAGCAAAATGTACTGGGCGGAGATATGTCGCGCGGAGATATGACGCTATGCCCATCCTGTCAGTGAGCCACTTACAGTTTTTTCTAATCAAAACAAGAACAAACTCATTAACCAGGTAATACCTATGTTCAAAGCATTTATCGGACTTATTAAACCAGTCTGCATATGTGTCGAATTTGGATGTTATTATAACGCATTTTTGTACTATTTTTTTTTTTATGTAGAACTTGTGAGACTTTGTCTCGAAGTAGCTTATGAAAATGTTCAAATGTATTTTTATTGAATTAAAGAAATATTCGGACGGTGATTTGAGCTTAAGATTGCTATTTACATTTTTATTGAGTATTAAACACTCAGAAGAACAGGGGACTTCATCGGACGATTTAAAAAGTTTAGCACACTCTTTGCAGTCGTGCTTACTCAACAGCTTTTGTAATAAATATCCCGCAAAATAACGCAATGCATTCTCATTGAATGCGTCTACAATATTTAAATTTGTTGCTTCTAAAAAAAGATCTAACTCTGCTTCATCGTCAGTAAAAATCAAGTCATCTTCATCGTCACTGACACTGCCAAGTTCAGATGTTGATTGACTTGACCCATTGTTGTTAATGATGTTAGTCAACATGGAATCTTCATCCGAAGCGCAGGCTAGAATTTTCATTGACTGCATTTTTGCCATAATTTCATTAAATTCTAACATTGTGGGATAATTAATTGTTACACTGCGAGATCTGATTAGGTGAAAAAATTTTTCCAATGGATCCTGGTTTAATTTTGACGTCGCAATGTAAAGTGCATCCTGACTTTCACTCCAAACATTTTGTGCCAAGGAAAGTATTGAAGATATAGTTAAAATAATTCCATTAATACAATCAACTTTCATAGGATATCTAAGTGCCTCAAAGTATGTTCGCATATCCAAAAGAGTTTTATAAACTACATTGCCCTGAACAAGACACATCTAAATTTATTTTTATCATTTAGAACATAACTATTGAGGCAGTCAAATAGCCTGTTGATTTTTTCAATAAATGCTGTTGTTGATTTTGATACTTCTTTGCAATTTAAAAAGCCCCCATTATCAATAATTGTTCTAATTGCAGCGGCTACACTGTCGCTAAAAATTTAGGTGGCACACTGAGTTTTCATTTGCTCAAAGCGATCTAGATACACATGTGGTCTAGTTAGTTTGGGGCAGAGTCGTGTTAAGTTTTTGGAATCTTCTTGAAATAACTGTAATTTGCCAAGAAACAACGCCATCAGGCGAATCAAGGTTCCTTTTCATTATAATATTTCGCAAGGATTTTATAAGATGTGGAACGTCGTACATTACATTGATATCTTTACCATTTATGCAAAAGCTTGGTTTGCTTGCATCAACCTCCAATCTTTTAAAAACAGCTACATTATTTGCGCCTTGGTCGCAAATCGCTACTCTAATATTAAGGCCTATGGCTTGGGCCTGTTCAATATTTGCCGTCACTTTATGTAAAAGGTCACCGTTTTTTATACTGTATGCGGAAACTGTATAGCTCAAGACATACTCCCAGTTTTCATGAAGCCCCTTTAACATGAAAACACACACATGTTTCCCCAACTCGCGTTTTGATTTTTGGCCATCATTTTCATAGCCTTGTATTTCATCAAGAGTACTATTGTACTGAAGACCCCTTTTAATTATTGTTTCGTCAAATAGAATAACTGCTTCTTTGCACTTAGCACTCATCCCGCTAACAATTTTCTGAAAATTGTTAAGCAAATCAGGGTTAAAGCCGGGTCTAATGTTTCTAAGTACTGCCCACCGCGTTAATGAATCATTCGATGGCAGCTTTAATTTTAGCTCGTCTCGAAGATAATCATAAGTTTTTTCCCCGTCAAAGTAAATATGCTGTGCAATAGTTTTTTCAGCTTTAGTATAGATACTTTTTTTCTTTAAAAGCATAATGCATATCGTTTTTGCGTCCTCTGAGACATGTGACATCCTGGCAATAGCTGAAAGCACATTTGGTTTTTTTTCTTTAAAATTTTACTACGCCGATTTTTGATAGATAGGGATTTTTTTAATAATTTAAAACTCATGTTTAATTTTCTATAATTTTCTTTTGCTTTTTTTAGTTCCCCCTTTTTTTTTAAACAATTATGGCAAAATTCTTCAATTATTTCGTCATTATTAACTTCTGACTTGATACAAAAATGTCACTTGGTCTTTCTTGTTCATGTGCGTTGCCTATAAAACAGCCAGAGAATTAATATTCATTAGATAAAACAGCATTTATTGACGTCAACAGGGTATTTCCACTCAAGTTTAATGTGGGAATCGCACCAGACGTTAAACGAAGCTTTCCTAAATATTTGGCCTCAAAATGTTTGTCGCAAATATGTGACTTTCTATTAATATTTCTCCTATCCAAATAGCAAGAATCAACCCATTTATTAAAAAGAGCTGCATTAGATGGAAATGAAAATAACCTAATCGGAAAATCTTTTGAACATTTTCTATAACTACTATTGCAAGATTCAATAACGCATTTAATATTTGAAGGTTTAATAGGAGCAGCCATTATCAAACACACGCACACACCCACAGATAATATAATTAGTTTAAAAATACAGTTTTTACCTTATTGCTGCCACTTGCACTTCTTCAATCACACACAAACACAGAAAGAAAATTGCGCCAAAATACAATTGGGTGGCTCTTGCCGTGTTAACTAAAAAAAATTAATGAGTGTTCGAACTCACTAACGATGTGTTAACAATTGCAAAACCATTCAAATTTACTTTTTGTTTTGCTTTTGACCGCCACCAGCAGAACAACAAAGCGCGCACATGCATACGCATAACTACGCACAGACACACACAAACACTTACAAACAAACATAACGAACTTCTTTAATAAGTGAATGATGGTGTGGGATACCCTACCTAGTTCATTTGCTATATTAATTGATTAATTAATTAATATTATTAAACTATTTTTAGTAATTTCTCATTTGTTTGCTAAGCGCCAACTTATTAAGTATGCAATTATTGCATATATATTATATCCACAGTAGCACTTATATAATATTAGGGTATCTAACACTCATCATTCGTCAGTTCATTTTCTTATTATAGAAGTCCGCTATGTTTGTTTGTAAGTGTGTGTGTGTTTTGTGTCTGTGCATTCACGAAGAAGCAAAACAGAATTGCCTTGGACGAATGATGTTGCTGCATACCCTAACTATCTTATTTGCTATATATATCAATTAATCAATTAATATTATTAAACTATTTTTAGTCTCAATTGTTTGCTAAGCGCCAACTTATACTAATCAAAGTATGCATTTATAGCAAATATATTATTGAAGTACATGTCCACAATAACACATATAATTTATTAGAGTATTCAACAGTCATCATTCTCTTTGCTTAACAGCTGCATGGCTCGACCGTCCCGGGCTGGGGCGCTCTGCCGCTGCACAATGCACTAATACCATCATACTTATTTTGAGCAGAGAAAAAATTTTTACAACAAACACATACTATTTGCTATACTAACGCTTAATAACGCGTAACGCTTTTTTTGAAAGCGTCGACGCTGATCATGTGTGAGATAACGCGGTGTGAGGTTTGCATGTATTGTACCGAGATAGTTGCGCTACCCGCGCCTATAGATGTTAACACATCAAAAAGGTTTGTACACTTGCAAAAAAGAAACGGATTTCCGCTTCTTAATGAATAATTCCCTGCGGTACGGCTGGTGTCAAGGCATACCAAATTCTAGTCTGTGATGCATCACTTGTAGCTAGCTAAATCGTTAGCTTCTAGTAATGCAGAGGGCGTTAGGAAAATAAAACGAAAAACACAAAATAAAATCATACGGTGCATCACTGCATGCTAGCGATTTACCTAGCGACCAGTAATGCATAGAGTCGCTAGGCAAATAAAACGAAAAACACAAAACAAGCAAAGCGACAAAGGAACAGAACAAGACAAAGCGTGTGTGACAAAGTTAACTGTTAATGAACTGGTTATAACCAGAATTTTGTCAGTTTTTGTCTTCAAATTTGCATTGTCGCGAGCGCATTTTTCGGTACAGTCATTAGTGAAAAGTTATCAAGCGAGTGCGGGTCATCACATCATAATTTTACAAAATTTTTTTTAATAAATCAATTACTGTACCATAATTGTAAGTGCATAATTGAATATTAATTAAATAAAGAAGAAAAAGGCAGCAGCATAACAATTACAAATGATGAATTAATGAAATGCGCAAATTGCAAAAATAATGAAGACATGAAAGGTAAGTTTCACTACGAATATAATTTTATCAATTTTTTTCACTAATGTGTTTAATATTTTGAGTTTAAATCAAATTATTCTCATTTCAGGTGAATATGATGGCAAGGTTACTTGGTCCTTCTGGGCCAAAATCAAATTTAACATACATTTTAACGGATCAACTTTCAATGGAGTACAACGTAGATGGTGTTTTGGGGAAAGAGCCATTAAAAAATATTAGTTTTTTCTTTATGTCGTTAATAGGTAAAAAAAAGAATACAGTAAAAGACATACAATTCAAATTAAATTTAATCTCTTTTTTACATTACAGACGCAATTTCTAAGTGCAATGTAGGGCCGCCGGAGCTGGAGCTGCGTAAGGCGATGCAACTCACAAAAAAAGAATAATTAAGAAAAATAATATTAAGCCTAGGTAATTTTTAACATAAGTAGCACTTTTTATTATTCAAAATTTAAAAATAAATTAATTTTGTTAATATTTTAATTACCAATGTGTCTTCGTTTATATTTTGTACTGGCGAAAATGTAAGCAACTTGTACTAGCGAAATAGTTAGTTTGGGCGGTCTAACGATATTCCTAGGCCTTTGGCTCCAGGGAAATAGCTAGCGATGATCCTACTGCGAAAGGCCTAGAGCGAAAGCCTAACGAAAGAGTTAGCTTGGGCGTCCTAACGATTTTCCTAAGCCTTTGTTTATGTTTATGTACATGTATCTTTTCGCACAGTGCACATTGTTTTTTTTTTCTTAAATTTGTGTGCCTTTGACAATGGATTTGCGACCCATGTAGCGTTTGTTGTTGGTGTTAGTGTTGTTGTTAGGCCCGCACTGCTACTTTTTGTTGGTGTCCTTGATTTAAAAAAAACAACAACAACAAGAAAAATTTTGCACACCAAAATACATACATATGTATGTATGTTGTGGGGGTGGATTTGCCTACTTGCTGCTTATATAACTTAGACAAAACGTATCACACTTACATTAATAATATACAATTTCGAACAAGCAAAGGCCGTTTAGATAAGTTTGTATACAAATCTATGCATGCCTGCGTCGTACGTGTGAACCACGCTCTTCGTCCCACACTCAAAGAGCCGCTTAAAACTAAACAGAGCGCGTGCGTTGCTCTTAAGCCGAGTGTCCACTAGCAAGTTTTCTTCGGAAGTTGCTTCCAGAAGTTTTTGTCGTGTAAACACGTATTAGAAGTCGACTTCCAGAAGTTTTAGCTTGCAAGAAAAACTTGCAGAATTTATGTGGAAACACGTGTTCGTTACTTGCTGGAGTAACTTGCGCAACTTGCTGTGCACTGCAAGTGTTTTCAAAACTTGCGGAAGAAGTCAGGTATACGTCGGGTTTTGTTTTGTGTTTTTTTTTATTTATTGTCGAAGTAAATAAAAATGGAAAATAATAAATTTATTTGGAGTAAGGAAAAAATACATTCGCTTTATATTTATATTTTAATTTCAGACATTGGTACAGAGCTTCACAACATTCCAACCCACAAAATAAACATATTCATAATTTGCATTAAATTTAAAATACTTATGAAAATAAAATGAATTAAAAATATTTTATTTTAATAAATATGCTGCGATGGCAGCTGCCAATATTATTTTGCCACAAGACATTTTTATACTGTAACTCTACTGCAAGCTGAACTCACATTGTGTGTAAACACGTCTGCAAGTTCTTGCTGCAAGTTAGTCGTAAAACTTCTACAAACTACTTCTGCAATCAAATTTCCGCAAGTTTTGGTTTCAGTGGAAACACTTCAGCAAATACTTGCAGAAGTTCTTCCGCAAGTAACTTGCTAGTGGACACTCGGCTTTATGATAATTAGATAATTTGAAATCTCGCTCCGATCATGCTTCTCTGTTGTTGCTCATTTACGTTCACTCTCTATTTTATGTGCGCGCTTTGCATGTCAATCATAAAGTTCAATAACCCTACCTCCTCCGCACACACTAAATCAAAGCTAAAGGCTTAAGTACGTGTGAGTTTAGGCTTAGCAATTCACTTAACTGCAGCCTCTTAGATATGTTTTGCTTTGATTCAGTGCGTGCGAAGAAGGCAGCGATACTACGCTCTTTGTTTGACTTGCAGAGCGCGCGCATACATAAGAGAGTGAGCCGAAATCATGATACCGATAACGCATTGCGCATAAACAGCTGTTTTGCGTGACGTCACATGTGACCAGTTGGGTTTGATTTGCATATTGCATATGGCTGTTGATGCTGATCAAGAATATATATACTTTATATGGGGTCGGAGATGCTTCTTTTTGCCTGTTACTTATTGGGGTGCTTTGCCTGCTGTGGCCCTGCCACAGTTTTATATGCAGCCGCTGCAGCCACAGCAGCAACAGTTTCAGCTATCTTCCTTCCAAATTTGGTGACACTAGCTCAAAGTTTGTTAAAGGTGGGAGAAGGGGGGCTGGGCGAGTTATGGGTAGGCATGGCATCCAAATTATTCCTGCAGATCTTTTTGGGACTTTTTGTCACTTGCTATCTTCCTACCAAATTTGGTGACTCTAGCTCAAAGTTTGTAAAAGGTTGGGGAAGGGTGCTGGGGGCGTTTAGCTCAAAAACTATGAAACATACACGCATTCCCGTTGTTAACGAAAAGTTGGGGCGGCTGGGGTTGGCTAGGGCGGAATGGGTTGGCGTGGCAACCAAAGTGCAGTTTTTTGGGGATCGTCATCACCTATCTTGGCGCAAATTTTGGTGGCTCTAGCTCAAAAACTGACGAAGATATAGGTGTTTCTGATTAAAAATTACGGGGGGGGCTGGGGGCAGAATGGGTGGGCGTGGCACCACAATTTTTCGGGGATGCCAGTAGCTATCTTCCTACCAAATTAGGTTAGAGCTCTAACTGTAAGGGTGCGCCGAATAGGTGGATTTTTCGATTTTGAGTTATCGAATTTATCAATTTGCCAGCCCCCCAATTATCGTAGAACCCCAATCTTGACACTTTAATTTACTATGCCATAGATAAAGAGAATTGGAAAGTTTCAAGTTTCTAGCTTGAATTGTGTGGAAAAACGTTGCGTTCATACAGACAGACGGACAGGCAACATGACGGACATACTCCCAATATACTCTTTACCTTCGGTATCGAATATAATGACTCGCCTGATTCTCTACCCAATGGTGGCGTAGAAAAGAGAATGTTAAATACTTTGCTTTAATATTTTGTGAAATATTTTCTAATTTATTTATTTTATATCTTTTGTTGCTAAAATTTATATAAACTATCCGCGCAGCGAAGTAAGCGGGCCACTTACTAGTATTTATATAAATTTTCCTGTTCCACTTACTTTTAATACCAACATACTGGCAGCACTGATACGCAAATGTACATACATACACATATGTACATATGTATGTACCTCAGTGTAATACATAAGTATATGGCAAATATGTTTTCGTTTCTCTCTTCCTCAATAGTAACGGTACATATGTATGTTCTGGGTATTTGGTCTTCTTGACGGTCAAGTAAATGCTTTACATACAAGAATAGACTATACTATAGTCTGGAATAACATCAGGTGGTCCATTCGAAACAGAGTCGCTCTCTCGCTTGTCCCTTATTTTCAGTGCTTCACTGCTCACTCAACAGACGCTGTCCGCGTTTCATGTGCTATGTCCGTCTTACTCGCACTTGTCGCGACCACAAAATAAGGAACTGTAGCTTGCGGAATGGAATACCTTATGTTATTCCATCATGCACTGGACTATACATATCTCCACGCGGAGATAAGTCGTTCTTAGTTCGGCGGAGATATGTCGTTTTTAAAGCGACATACCTCCGCGCGGAGCTATGTATGTCGTTTGAAAACGACATATTTCCGCGCGGAGTTACATATGTCGTTCTTAGTTCGGCGGAGATATGTCGCGCGGAGATATGACGCTATGCCATTTTTTGCTATCTTAAACTTACTGCTAATTCAGTTGTTTTGATTTTAAAAGATGAATTAGACTTTAGACAACTAATAAGAAGTGTCGATAAATCGTTAAATTCATTTTCATTATTGGAAACATTTATGTATATACATGTACGATTCTTAAAGATAAATATACAATACTTGTAATAAAAATAATTTATTACAATCATATTTTGAATAAAATAATTAAATGAAAATGAAAAATCAAAAAATTATTTCAACCAAATCAAAAGATTGGAGGTATGATATTTTATTTTATTCTTTTTCTTTTTGTTCATTACATCCCATCTTGTGAATAGTTTTATTAAATGTCAACATGTTTGTTCTTGTTGTTTGTTTTGTTTCTTACGCGTTATATACACATATATATATATTGATGTCATGCAAAAATATATAGTACGTAAATCATTAGTTGCTCAACGATGCAGACCTTTCCACGCATCAATTCGTATTCCCCAAATCTCTGATTACGCTTACAAGGTTACAAGTTTTTCAATGTTCAAATGAATAATAAAATAGAGCAACAAATACAAAATGTAATAATAATTCGAAGCTAATTGTCTGCATTAACGTTAATAATACGAGCGTTAGTTAAATTTGAAATTAATGCACAATTATTTTGGTAAAAGGAAAACAACTATGGAATTATTCAACTAAATAACTCAAAAAGATGGATAGAAGACATAAATGAAGAATGGAAAATAAGTTGCAGTTTAAACAATTCAAATGGGTGGACCTTAAACTCTGATTAAAAAAGACTTATTTGCTTATAATGTTGCTTCTGGTAGCTTGTTGCTTGATTGATTGTTTTTATTTATTGTTGTTATTATGTGTGCTGATTTCGATTACTGGGCTGGTGCCGGCTGTGGCTGCGGAGCCAAACGACTCACAAATCCAATGCCTCCGCGAATAATCTTGGCAACAGCAGGCGGCGAGCGAGCTGCCAGGGCCCCAAAGGCAATGGAAAGCTCTGCGAAAGCGGTGCGCGGATAAGGATTGCGACGCGAGCTGTACCGCATGACCAGGTAGTGATAGTAGATGATGGGTGTCATTAGACCAGCGTGGGCCCTGTATTGAAAACAACAAAGAGAATACCAATTTAAGGAATATTTATATTTATTAAGCCAAACCACTTACATGAAGGTCAACACAATCGTGTAGGGCATAATGAAGATCTCACAGAAAGCGGTTGCCTTCAGTATGTTGGCCGCCTGAAACTCCACAATGGAGATGATAAAACGTGCGCCCCACCAAGAGTTGTGACCAATCAGCTATAAATGGTTAGGAAACGTATTAGCAAACAGTGTACAGAAAACTTCTAACCAAGCAAAACTTACGTCCAAAAGCTTGAGGGAATAGCTGGACGCATGCAGCACAGAGTAGAGCACAACTGGGATGAGCACCAGCAACGTTGGCCGAATGCTAAAGAAGATTAGCGAGTACATCATATAGTGACAGGAGTCTTCGGCAAACAGACGCGATAGGAATTCGCGACTAAAGGAGAAGGCCGGAACGCGCTGATGCAAACGCAACGCCGAAATAGCCGCATTCGCCAGCAGAACCTTACTGAAAGCGCTCTGCTGTGATCTGAAAGAGAAACAAAACAATAAATGACATAATTAAGGATGACTTTATTCAACTCACGTGAATATGGGCAAAACATAGCTGACAGTAAAGAAGATGACGAGCAGGCGTAGCGCCCAAAGCGCCGAATCGATGCGATTTGTTTGAAAATGTTGCAGCAGCTTCGCTGGCGCATTTTGTGTCGTCGTCGTCGTCGGTTGTTGTTGTTGGTGTTGCTGTTGTTCCTGTTGTTGTGATGCGCCGCTTGATGCACTTGGCTTTGAATCGCCCTGAGGGCTATCAAAGCTCGGCTGCTCAGTTGTCGTACTCATGATGCTTGTGAATGGTATTCCTTTAGTTCTTCAATGCTGATATTCGATTCTGCAAGTAAGTTTTCGAAACCATTAAAACACCTTATCAGTAGCAAACAAACGAGCTTCTTATCAATCTCTCGCTAATCGTTGGACCTGATAAAGTCGCTATGCGAAGTGCAGGCAATATACAGAACACAGGAATTTATTTATAAATATCGTCTGGTTATAGTATTTTTATTAAAGCTGTCCGTTGTCGGCTTTTGACTGCAATTACTGGAATGCTCTACTTCTGTTTAAGTATTTTAATATTAGAAATTTTGACATTATTTTCCCTTAATAGTTTTTAAATGTTTTTTTTTCTAATTGTCATTTACATACGACATTATAAGTGTGTCGTTAAAAAAAACCCAGTTGAATGGAAAGTTGCAAGCTTACACACACAATTACACAGACACACACACGGTTGATGTTAATGTTATTGTTCGGGTCTGTCAGTTAAGTACCAAGTTCGAGTGCAATTATGGCCACAAAACAACGAAAAACAATAAAAATGTCTGTTGGTAGAGCAAATGAAACTAGACACAATTTCGACTTTAAAGATTTAAATGAAAACCACTTATAAATGATTGTTGAATTTAAAAACGAAAATCAGCGAAGCAAAGCAAATAAATGAGCATTTCACCAAATACCAAACAAACATTAAACACACATAAAATATTTATGTACTTCAATTGCAGCCAGTTTTCAGTTAAGTTACAGCGACTAACAAAACTCAACTGAGAAGGAGATGTGCCCAGACGTTTGTTCGGTCTGCCAACTTACTAACTAACCACAACACAATGTGCATGTCGTTACGACATACCTGTCAAAACACAAAACACAACACACACACACACCCGCGAACATGTGTTCGTGTTGGGCCAAACAGGTGGCAGACTAACATACACACACACACGCGAGAGAGAGAGAGAGAAAGTGAGAGAAAGACGGAGTGCGACGGCGTAACGTGGGCAGAAAACGAGATTGAAAACTGGCGGAAAAGTTTTGTAATATCAATTTAGAGATGCAATTTTAGCTTTATATTTTTAAAGTTAATTTTTTAAATTTGAAAAATAAATATCTACAAAATTTAGTTAAAATTCAGTTACTTATTCGAAATAATTTTGGTTGGAAAAACTATAATTTTCTGCTCAACACTGGCTTGGATATGATGGTGATGGATATGAAAGGTTTGTCTAATAGTTGACTTGTTGTAAGGGGTAATCATTTAGTATGCACACTGAAGGGCAGAAAACTAGTATTGATTTTGAGATGTCCCTTGACTAAAGTGGGTCAAGTGGGACGCTAGACCTGTGTGGCGACGAGGCCAATAAATTACTTATATTTTATATATCGAACTGATCTATTTTTTTTTTAGATACATTTTTGATTGTTAAATTAAGCAAAACGTTGTGAAATATATATGAATAAAGTGACGTCACACGCTGGGCCACGAGGAACACGTCAGTGTCAACCGCACAATTGGGAACAAGGTGCGCGCTCTCTTATTGTGTCTGACATCTGATTGCGTTTATTGAGCTTGAAACCCTAAATACATATGTATGTACATACATAAGTACATATGTATGTACTAATGTGAATACGCAAACATATGATGGAATAACTATAATCAGAGCGTAATCCAAAGGGCACTTCCATTACATTCATTACCTTTTCATGCGTCTGACAAAATACACACAACTAAAGAATTGCTTACATCCGATTTTTATATTTTTTTGGGCAACACGTACAAACTAGCGTACGAGCCGGCAAAGCACATCAGACGACAACGACCTGCATATTGTCTGCACTTGTTCACATAAATAAATGCACATATACAATGTACAAGCATATGTGTAGCAATGAATGGGTAAACTAGGCTATAAACCATTGCGACGCACTTTTTTCTATTAATTTGGAGCCCCCTTCCACACACCAATACCAACGTACCAAGAAAGTAAGCAACAGAACAAGCGCGAACGGTGCAGCTGCAATGTAACTGCTTGCAATCTATCCAAATCTAAAACTTTGTTATGTGTCCACTCTTTATAAACAAATTACGCCAACTTACCCGAAAAATAAACTTAACGCACAGCGTCGCTTTGCACTATGAAATAAAATAAAATAAAATAAATGTGTCGACACAGATTTGGGATTGAATGACGGCCGATAACTTTGGCCTGCCAACTCACTAAAATGTACACTCGGCATTTTCTCAGCCATCTGGTAACGCTTGGCCAGTGTGTACATATTATTTGAATGTGTTGGCATGCAGCACGAATCCAACCGCATTTAATGAAAATATATAAATTATAGCAATGGACAACGACGAGACAACACTACCTGCAGACACATTAGCTATTCTTAATGAGTTCTTGGCGGAACGGTCACAGCGTGAACAAGACGAGGAGCAGCGCCAAATTCACAAAACCGGCAAGGATGCATATTTCGAGGAGGATTGGGTAAGGAAAATGAACTAGAAACTTGTGTTTTTTGTATTAATAACTAACATTATTTAGCAACTCAGTCAATTTTGGTACAGTGAGCTGACAAAACGTGCAATAGGCGATGCAGTGGCTAAAATTGTGTCGGAACAAAGCAACAACGAATTCCGGATAGCTTTGTTGTCATGTCCATCGCTGTATGCAACAATAAAGGACTTCCATGACAAAGGTTTGAGTGTTAACAGTACAATAGATGAACAACTTAACTTATAAAAACAATTTTCAGTCAACATCTTTGAGTACGATCAGCGTTTTGCTGCCTACGGCAACGATTTTGTGCATTATGATTTCAATGGCGTTGACAGCAGTTCGGGTTACCTAAAAAACCATAACAAATGTTATGATTTGATAATTGCTGATCCACCATTTCTGTCCGAAGAGTGCATGTCTAAGATGTCAAGGATAATAATCAATTTGCAGCGCAACAGCAATTCCAAGCTTATATTTTGTTCTGGCCAAGTTGTCGAGCCTTGGCTGGTTGCCTCTTTGCCAGTGCATAGGTGCAACTTTCGGCCGGAGCATGAACGAAACTTGGGCAACGAGTTTGTTAGTTATGCAAACTTTAATTTCGATCATTATATTGACAAATAAAAATAAATAACTCATGTTTGTTTGATGTGTAGCGGACACTGAATGAATTGAATGACGTTAGGCTCATTTTGTTGATGCATCGGCATCCTTGCGCTGCTGCACTAGCTCGCGCAGGCCGTCCTCCTGGTCCTTAAGTGACTTTTGCAGAAATTCCTTCTTCTTTTCAAGCAGCTCAATGGCCTTATCACATTTCTCCTGCTTACTCTTCAGCTCATCCCGCATGTTCGACACATCGGTCAACAGAAACATGCGCCCAACAGACAGGTACACCCTTAAGTTGGGATATATCAAATATCGTTCAAGATTCATTAATTCTATCACAATTATCAACTTAAAGCTCACCTGGTGTCATCCGTTAGGTTGCTGGTGCCCTTTTCAGTTAGCGTATATTTGTGTTTGCCTGTCTTCACCATGTCGCATTTCATGTCAATCATGTTGATTTTTTTTGTTGTTTCCAATTTGTTAATCTGCATTTCAGTAAATGCCTGTTTGGGTTTGGTTAGGAACAACAAAACAGATGAGTTTTATTTTCTTATTGGCAGCACCACGCGCTGATAACCGGCAGCCAATTGGCTTTTCTTTGGACACATACCTTTTTCAATTCTAAATCCATTTGTGCCATTTTGTGAGTGTGCTCTAAGCAATTGTATACTTATATTTCGAACTTATTTTTATTTAATGCACTTATTCTACGAATGTTTAAACATATGCGTTCAACTTGAGGTTTTCTTTTTTTTTTGTAGATAGCTGACTAAACTGTGGCGGTCGGTCGATTGAGTGTAGCAATCGGACGACATGTTTTCAAGGCAACGCTAAAAATGTTGGCATATTCAAATGTCTTTCAAGCTAATAGCAAATCAATAAAACTGTATATTTGTTTACAAATCAAATTACCCTTTTGTATGCTGGCAGTTATTCCAGTGTTGACTTTAATTTCCAACAGCTGATTGCCGGGTGATATTTCACGCGAGTTGGCATGCCTGCAGAGCCAAGTAGAATAATGGAGTGGCCGAGTAGTGTGTATTTCTTTTTTTAATATAATTCTTGTAAACTCACACATCCTGTCTGAAGTTGCTGAACATAAATTGGGATACACAAACGCTTAAGCAATGTCCAAAAGAGGACAAAACACAAGCACAAAACACAGCGACGACTCTGATTGGCATTTAATGGAAAACCAGAAAGTTGCGACCGACGCAAAACTTCAACCCACTCGAGAAATTGACATTGGAATTGTTAAGATAGAGAAGGACGCGATCCACGAATTTAATATCGCTGACAACATGGAGTTGCAGTGGGAAGAAGCCCAGCACCAGGAGCATCAGACAAAACGGTAAGCAAACACTTTGCATTTGCTATTGGTATACGTTAATGTAATTTGAATTCTTCTGTTACAGGATTCATAGAGGTAAGAAATAATTATTAGGTCAATTTGTGGATAAGGATCTGTCTAGTGCAAATATCAATCAAACTTTAAATTGATTTGGCTTGAATGAAGGCAGATCCTCTACCTTTCAAGCGCTGCTCTTATTTTCATGTCTTTCGTATTTATTTGAATTATTTTATTAATAATGAATTGTTTTATTGCAGGTCAAAGAATGGTAAATTGGCGGGAAGCTGAAGTCAACTATCTGATTGATTTAATTAAAAGCCACGCATACGTTTGGGACACTTCCGTGCCCGATTTTAAGAAAAAACATTTGAAAGCCCATTTTTGGTACCTGGCTGCCGATAAAATAAATGGAGCCCTAAAACCACAGACTCCATTCACTCGAAGTAAGACTAAAAATTATTTAAAAAAAATATTCCTTGATGTTCTGTACTATAATTGTTTTGTTTTTTATGTCAGATGATTGCTTTAAGAAATGGAACAATTTGAGAACATATTTCCAAGCGGATCTCAAAACGGTGAAGCCCAAATCTAACGGTGGCTTTTCGGACGCTGAGGAGCATATGCAAGCTGGAGGCTGGAAATACAGTTCGCGAATGAGTTTTTTGCTTGGTTGCCGCGGTCCCAAATCATCTTCAAGCACATTCAACAACAGTGAACATTCTGTAAGTAATAGAATAACTTTACACAAAGGCTGTTGATAATATATCAAAATATCGATACTTTTTGTGAGAAACGATATACTCATATCAAGATATTTTTTGTTTAAATATCGAATTTGCGATATTTTATTGTTGATATTTTTGCGTTGGTCTCTTTTGTAATGTTCATGCGTATGTACAGAACGATCAAAAAGATCAAAATGGATGTAAAATCAAATTATAGCGAGATAAAAAATGGCACAGCCAAGTGTAATTTGTGCGGAAAAGTTTTGAAAACAAGCGGTAACACGACCAATTTGGCGTCGCACCTGAGAAACAAGCACCATAAAATTTTTGTCAAGTGCTGCCAAAATAAGGTATTTACAGTGGCGTCTTTTTTCTTTGAGTGCGTGTGTGACTCACGTAGCCGTATGCCGGATTTACATTACAATTTATATATCAAAAATATCAATATATCGTTATTGCAAACTGATATAAAAACAAGTGGAAACGTTGCAGTCGGACGCAACCGACTGCGATATACTCGATACCAGTATTAAAACCGGTAAAAAGAGGCCTAATTTCAAAGGGGTACGGATGCGGCAGGGGTGTAAGCTGCCTCAAAAATTAACGGATACAGATGGGGATGCCCACAGCTATCTTCCTTCCAAATTTGGTGACACTAGCTTAAAGTTTGTAAAAGGTGTGGGAAGGGGGGCTGGGGCCCTTTAGGGTGGGCGTGTCATCCAAATTATTCCTGCAGATTTTTTGGAATGTCAATTTCTATCTTCCCACCTAATTTGGTGACTCTAGCTCAAAGTATGTTAGAGGTTTTAGAAGGGGGGCTGGGGCGGTATGGTGGGCCCGGCCCCAAAATTCTTTAGGGACCACCTGTTATCTTCCTACCAAATTTGGAGACTCTAGCTCAAACAATATGAAAGATTCACGCATTCCCGTTTTTAACGAAAAGTTGTCAAGGGCGGTATAAGTGAGCGTGGCATCCAAAGTTTTGATGCAATTTTTTCGGGGATTCCGTTTTTTGCTGGCTCCAGCTCAAAACCTGGGGAAGATAAAGTCGTTTCTGTTTTAAAACTGCGTGGGGCTGGGGGCGGAATGGGTGGGCGTGGCACCAAAATTTTGATGCAATTTTTTCGGGGATGCCAGTAGCTATCTTCCTTTAATTTTGGTAACTCTAACTCTAAGGGTGTGCGGAATAGGTGGATTTACCGATTTTGAGTTATCGAATTTATCGATTTGCCAGCCCCCACACGGACATTGCACAAACCCAATATACTCTTTACCTTCGGTATCGAGTATAAACATCATATTGATATTTTTTCAAAACATGAAATATTATTAAAATATTCAGCAACCCCCAGTGAAAACAAATAATTATTTGATATATCTTATATATATTTTAAGCTATTTGAAACGTCTGCGAGCTTATCAGATTCAAATGGAGAAATGGAATCCGAAATGGGATCGGGCGAACGTGGTATTGTGCTCGAACCGTTAGCCCAAGATAACGAACAAAGACCATCGAATGAGCATTTTAATGAAGTGCTTGAATGCAAACCAGAAATACCTCTGTCCAAACGTAAAAGAAAGCAATCCGAAACATCGGAAAGTCCCTTGCAACACAAATTGTCTGGCGTAACGACAACAAACCAAAGAACCAAGGAACCGGACACACAATCATATTGCTTTAGTCGATATGTTGGACAGTGCTTGGAAAAACTGGATTCGGATCTAAACTTGGAGGCAAGAGAAAAAATATGCCTAATCTTGTTTAGATATGAAAGATTGCAATTAGAGCGACAATAGACTGAAAACAATATAGTACTACATAGAAATCAAGAAGAAGTCACTAGGATTAATCAAACTGTAATTATAGTTTGTGTAACTAACTCTTTGTCATTAGCTTATAATTCTCAATAGCCTCGTAATTGTTTAATTTACTATAACTTATATTCTTACTGAAGACTACAATCAGTATAAGTTTACAAAAATGTCATTTATTAACAAATAAATTTAAGAATAAATTTGTTTAATGCTTTAAGTCAAATCAAGTGTCAGGCTCATACACTATTTGGGATTAACCTACTTAATATCAATTATTTCCGGCTTATTGAAGCCGATAAAGTGCCTCGAAGACCGACGGACCGAATTCGTTCTCGCATTCGCTTGACAACATGGAACGTTGGCATAACAAGCTTGCTGTTGTTACCGGGGCGAGTGGTGGAATTGGAGCTGCTTGTGCCCGTGCCATGATTGGGGCAGGATTACGTGTGGTGGGATTGGCACGCCGTGAGGCCAAGCTTAAGGAGCTGCAGTTGAGTTTGCCAAGTGAATTGCGTCAAAACTTTATGCCACGACGTTGTGATGTCTCCAAGGAGGAGCAGGTGGAGAGTGCATTCAATTGGATCAAACGTGAGCTCGATGGTCCCGATATCCTGCTAAATAATGCCGGCATAACACGAGAAACCGAATTGGTAACGCCGGGCAATACGGCAAAGTTGCGCGAGGTAATCGATACGAATATAATGGGTGTCATTTGGTGCACCCGATCTGCATTCAACAATATGAAAGCGCGCAATGTTGAGGGTCATGTGCTGATCATAAATAGCATTGCCGGCCAGCAGGTGTTGAACTTTATTGATGTTTTGCCTTCGTTCAATATTTACCCGGCTACAAAGTTCGCCATTACGGCCCTAACCGAAACGTACCGGCAGGAGTTTCAGTTGCACAAGAGCAAGGTGCGCATTACTGGCATTTGCCCGGGTGCCGTCAATACGAATATCTTTCCCGAACAAATTCATTTCTATGTCAAGGATATGGCCAGACTTGAGCCATCGAATATTGCCGATGCTGTGCTCTATGCACTTAGCACTCCGCCGCATGTCCAGGTAAAAAAAAACTTGTTAAATGAATTTTCGTATTTTATATGAATTCTAAATTTGCTGCTTCTTTCCAGGTACACGAGATAACCATAAAGCCCATGGGTGAGATATTTTAGAGTATAACGTGAAATTTTGATTTATCAAAAGTGTTAAATACAAAACTGATCCAACTGTTTGCCTACTTTGAATTCTTGTCTGCTGTATCTCCGCTTTGTGTTGTTGTTGGTGTTTTTGTGACCTTGAGAGCTGATAGTCTCTCCCGCAGTGCCGTTTTATTTAAGGTGTGCATGCAAAGGAACTGGCCGTTGAGGAATAGAACGGGTATATCGTAACGAAACAGTCGCAGATACCGCACATTCTCTTTGCGATCGATGAAGACTTTCTTTAGTTCAAATTCACCGGCAAAGTTTTGCTCCAGCTGGCTCAAAAGTTCATCACAAAGCGGGCAAGGCTCTTTAGTATAGAGTGTCAACTGAGGCAGGCTCTCCGGCAATTTAGACGCCGGAATGCTACAAAGAAAACGGAGTCGTTAATCAACTAATAAGAAGGCTGCCTTGGAGCTACTCACATTTTCTCGAGCACTATTAGGACGCATCGCCCGTCGCCCGACTCCATGACGACACAACCTAAGTTGCCGGCGGGCAGGGCATGAACTATGTGCGTCAGCACATGGCTGGCAGTGATTTGTTGCACATCATGGGTGCACACATCCTTTAAATTGAGTTCGGCCAGCAGGCCACGCTGTTCCTTGTGCAGCGAATCGTTCAACACAAATTGCCAACTATGAACATCGTTCAATTGAACGGGCTGGCTGTTGTTCAGACGATATATGGCCTGTTTATTGTCGTTCTCTATAAAGAATTCACGGACCACGGCCAGGGGCTGCAGCTGCAAACGTTCTGCGGTTTCCATGGTGGTCAGTGCAAGCGCTGCTGCGCCCGGACACGCCGCCAAGGCCATCGACTCCTCCGGAGCACCAATTTGCTTCTTTTCTTTGGTTTTAATAGTACGGTGCATTCCCGGTGTCATCAGCTCACTGGGCAGTATATCGTAATCCTGCGGCTTAATGTTGGCGCGCGTATCGCCCAATATGATGCATCCCTCGGCATTTGCCTGCAAGCATTCCAGCGACATTTGCAAGCCACGGACCGAACATGCTTTGTTGTTGATTGCATGTGTTTGACAGCTCTTGAGACCTAGATTTTTGGCAACGCTGCTGAGCGAGTCGCTGTTCACATTATCGCTAGATGTGCAAACAAATAACTGCTTGAATTCTTCGTGGGGCGCCAAAGTGCGTTTTACCAGCTCATCGATGACCAGGCCTGCCAACTGATCTTCAGCTTTGGTATATTCGAAGCTGCTGGGCGTTCGCACAGCTGCTGCTATAACAACTGCATTCTGATTTGGCTTGAGACTGTAGTGGCGCACCAAATGCCATATGCTAAGGTGATTGTTATTTGGAGTTATTATTTATTATTTAGTTGACAAGAACACACCTTTTAAAGCACTGCGAGCGGAATATTGCAGACATTTTTTTAAGGCAAACAGCTGCTACTTTAGTTGTAATTTAATGTTATTTCGAATTTTCGAACATCGTTCACATTGAACAGCTGTCTTGAACGAGGGCTGCACAACATTTACAGATTGCTTCGAAATCAACAACAACAAAAACACAGCGGTGAAAGCTATATTCAATTTATAACGTTAAATTCGACAGACAACTGCGATTAATAAAACGCTAAACAGCAGAAACAAATACTCAAAACCAGTTATTACGCGGTTCAAGTTTCCAGTTGCCAGTTATATTCAACAATAGTTGGGAAATTGCACAAAACTCGGCTACGGCTGTAATACACATTTATACAATACTCCAAATGGAATTGACCTTCAAAAAGGCACGATTGATAAATAATGCAAACACAGCTGGTACTGCTGCTGCGAGTGAAGTTTGCAGCGATGGCGCGGATGATACCGAATTCGGATGGTGGGCACTGCCGGAGCCAGCATTATTGCAGATCTTTGCCCGACTGAGTGTCTACGATCTACTCCAGGCGAGTCTCAGCTGCCGGCGCTGGAATACCATTGGCAACGATGATTTGCTCTGGCGTCACAAGTTTCAGGAACACTTTAGAGCCTCGCCAAGCATACCACTTAAGCCGGGCGCCAGCAGCTGGCGTTCCGAGTATCAGCGCCTCAGCACCGAAATTCCATTTGTGCAGGCGCAGCGTCTGGAGCCGAGCGAGGGTAACAATCAGGGACATACACATCAGGTGTTGCATGTGAGTTTCGCTCACAATGGTGAAATGTTTGCCACCTGCTCCAAGGATGGCTACGTAATAATCTGGAACGCACAACATCCATGTACCGGTAGGCTGCATTTCAATAGGATTCCGTTCATTCTCTCACTTTTATTGTTTTCAGAAAAATATTCGCACAATATGAAACAGTTTAGTTGGAAATATACACAGTATTCCCAGTTCAATCAGACGGACACACTTCTGCTGGTGTCCGGAGTACATTTTGGTTCGCCTCAAAGCACCTCCGGTGAGATAGCTGTCTTCTATCTGGGTGCAACGGAATCGCATCTGCGTTGCCGAGTCGTCAATCGGCCGTACGATATCTTTGGCACCTGGTTCAGTGACCAGTATTTGCTATCGGGCGATCTGCATTGGTTGGCGCATTTGGTTAGCACCTCGGTGCTGTGGCTTAACAAGGCAAATCAGGAGACAGACTCCGAGCATGTGCCCATCATGAGTCAGCTATACAAGTTTTACAATCGCAATGCGAGTTCGGTGCGCGCCATTATGATGGCAAGATGTCCCTGGCTCGATGACTCCAATGATGTATTGGCTCGAGTACCACATAAGGCCCCACACGGCAACAGCGAGCTGCCCTCGACATCTGCCAACGCCCTGGCCATGGCCACTGCCAGTGGTAATCCCGTGTCTCATGCGGCCAGCTTGCGACGCACACGCAGCTCAACGCCCGAGGATAACTATTTGCCGGACATAAGTGACCACAGTCAGATGCGCCGATCAAGGGCTAGACCCGGTCACACATCCGATGCGACCATTCACTACCTAGAGGAGTATAGGCGAGCCGCGGCGGCAGCAACCGAGGAGGATGAGACGGACACCGAGGAGGAATACGAGTCCTGTGAGGAATACGATGAAATGGAGAACAATGTGCCCAAGTATCTGATCTTTTCGACTGGCTCGAAAACATTTACGCCCCATCAAATTGGCTTCAAGCGCATACGCAATGTATTTTTCCCCAAGAAATTGGATCCGGGTCCGACGCTCAAGGAACGAATTGCAGCGAAACGTGCTGCCGAGCAGCAGCAGCAGCATGCTCCTCGCAACGATCCCGACTGGTGGGACTACGACTCCGTCAAGGATCGTTTCGATCAGGTGGACAAAGTAATCGATCTGCATGGCCATATCATTGGCATGGCTTTGAGTCCGGATCATCGTTATCTCTATGTGAACACACGGCCGTGGCCCAAGAACTATAATATTACCAATCCGCTAGAGCCGCCGCCCATTGCCCAGGAGATCGACATACATGTTATCGATCTGATGACCCTGAAGCGTGTGGGCAACATGTTGAGGGCCCACAAGGCATATACGCCGAGCACCGAGTGCTTCTTTATATTCCTCGATGTGTGCGACGAGTATGTGGCGAGTGGAGCTGAGGATCAGCATGCCTACCTGTGGGATCGCTATTATGGCATCAGTTTGGCCAAGTTCAAGCACTCGGATGTGGTCAATAGTGTCGCCTTCAATCCGAAAGACTCACAAATGCTGGTCACAACCAGCGATGATTATACCATCAAGGTGCGTTACATCCAAGTCCTTATACTATACTCTACTTTCTTATATCTTATCTTATAACTGTCTTAGATTTGGCGCTCCCGTGCACAGGCATTAGCTTACAATATACCGCTAAATGTCACCGAATCCTTTGAGCTAAAGCCAAAAAATTAAAGACAACAACAATTGCCAGTTGTACCTGCCCGATTTGGATACAGTGGTCGCTCTCTATAGTGAGAACCCGAATTGTTTATCAAATTCTTTCTTTAAAAAACCAAGGACTAAGCATTCAAAGACGACAACTGTATTTAAGCAAAGAGTATGTCAGAAACTGCTTATTTTGGTGTTAGTTTTAAAATAAATAAATGCAGTTTGTTTCATGTTTGTTACCTGTTCGTTTGATCAAATCTATAAATGTTGCGTTTTAATTTATTTCGTAAAATACTAGTATGTAACAAAAGGTAAATCTTGTAAGGATGACCTAGCCGGGACAAGGCCATTGCATTGATAGATTTAAAGGAATTGGATAATTCTGAAGGAATTTAATTAACCATTTATTATATTATACTTTTCGTGTTTGATATTTCTCCATCAAGGGTAAGATTATCAAGTTCAAGGCTATATTTCAGCTGGGATAATAGTAGTGCTGGCAACTGGATCGTTGGCGCTTGCCACTGGCGTTGCAACCAATGCCTCATCCTCGGCATCATCAAACTTGATATGTTTGGCCAGCAGTTTGGCAACCTTTTCGCGTCCACGCTTCTGCTGCACGCGCACCTTTTTGGACACGCAGCACATTCAATTGCATTTCGGCGCAACTCAGTTGACGCGCCAGATCCTCGGCCGCTGTGGGTGTGCCCATGCGCAAATGTGCCACCTGATCTCCCTCTTTAATGTCCACGTACTTGATGTCCGTGTACTGTCGCATATCCGCCTTGAAATCCTTCACATTGGTGCAGGGCTCGTGCAGAGTGCATTCGACAATTAAGCCCGGTTCGTATTTGAAGAGTGGCGATCGCTCCTGCGCATCCGCTGCATCTTCGGTCTTGCCAATCGTTTTGCTATCATCGGCTACTTCGCTGCCACCGGCACCATAGAAATTCATATTCATTTTGTGTACGCCAGCGGTTTTATTTCGCTTGCGACGTTTCGCAGGGACTGGCACCTCAGCCGCTTCGCCGACGTCGCCGACATCGCCGCCAAGTGGCTCAGGTTCGTCCTTGCCCTTCGATTCCGTTAACGGCTGTTGTTGTTGTTGCACATGCACCGGCTGTTGCTGCAACGTCGTGCAGTTCTGCGTGCTGTGCCATAGCTTGCTCTTCGCCTCACTGATAATGCGACGCTGCAGATTAAGGTATTTGTTGCGCAGGCTGCACCAGCTGGTCTTTGGCAGTATTTTAAGATCCATTGCTTTAGGTATTATGTTTGGTTTCAGTTTGTCTGCATTGGAACGCTTCTTTTGCTTGCGACGACGTTTCTTTTTTTCCTCCTCGGTTTTGTTGTTGTCGTCGTCCGTTTCACTTTGCTGTGAGGTTTCGGCATCGGTTGTCACCTGGACATCACCAGTTGGATCGCTTTTCTCCGGCTCAAGCTTTATGCGTTTGGCAGCAACCGTCTCCTGCAATGGTTCCTTGTCACCTTGGCGTTTCTTAGATTTTTTCAATCGTACATTAGCTTCGTTTGCAACCTCGGTCATTTGCTGTTGCTGCTGAAAGGAGCGTATGCTGGCCAAGTCAGCGGGATCAGTATGCTCCATGGATAGAACACCCTGAACTTGGGCAAATGCCTTGATTGCCTTTTCGACCGAGCTGCTCTTCTCGAACTCAATGAACGCGAATTCCTTGATTTTTCGCGTGCCTGGATAGTGCGGCAGAGAGACATACGAAACCGGTCCGTAGCGGCTAAACACCTCCTTGAGCCAATCGTGGGTAGCCGTCGCCGGCAGCGCCTCGACATATAGCGTTTTGTCATTAACATCACGGTTTTTGGGCAGCATTGTCTTGCGACGCACTTTTAGGCCGCTCTCGTCCAGCTCCAGCAGCTGCGAGTTGGACAACGAAGTTGATATTTGCCGAACATCCTGCGTAAGCGTTTTGATTTTGTTGAATGTTAGAAAGATTTCCAGCGGCACGTCTACAAATGGCAAGAATTGATATAGACAAAGTGTAAAGTTAGTGAAAGTGTGCAAGTTAGTGAAAGTGAACATGTACTTACACGGATCCTGCTCCACATAGCGACGCAGGAATCGATCCTTGCTTAGATTTGCATCACCAAAGTAAAATTCCATTTGGGAGCGAATCGAATTAAAAAGATGCCGCTTACGCTTGCGTCCTGCACCGTCGTTTTTTGCTGGTGTCACGGCCGTTGTGGCTTGGATACTGGTTGCAGCTCCTTCGGGCATATCCAGTTGTCCACTGTTATCATTAATGGTAGGCTCTTGGCCAGTATTTTTATCGGTAGCCATTTGCGTTAGCAAAATTCTTTTAAACAAAAGTGTGCAAGTTTCTCAGCGTTGCCAGATTTATGAGTACTTTTTTTGTACGCTTTAACAAAATATCGGTGTGGAAATCATTAAAACTATCGAAGGAGAACCCCGCATTGCATTGCCATATAAATCTTGAAATTTAAATTAAAATAAAACATTTTTAAATTATAATTGTTTGTGTAGGGAAATATGACATCAACAAATTAACAGGATTTATTATTAAATAATAATAATAGTTCTTTCTTTTCGTTTAAGTAAAAATGTTAAAATTTATCGTAACGTATGTGTATAACGAATTTTGATCGGGGACCGACTATAGGGATGGTTTCACTGTGGCTTCAAAATCTGGTTCAGATATGGGTTCAACATCTTTAGTTGCTGCTGCTTTTAGATTTGATGTGGTGTGTTGTGGCTCTGGGCGCGCCTGAGCCGACGTTGAGGGCTGATCAGGCTGGCGACAAGAGTCTTCGTCAGTGGCCAAAGGTTTCTTTGTTTTCTTCTTGCGTTTTTCGGGATGACCATAACAGTGCTCGCATTCGTCGTCATCTTCCGAGGAGCTCTCGCCAAAAGCTAAGCGTTTTTTATATATGCAACAGCCTAAGCACACACAACAGACAAAGGGATTCGGTCAACAATATATAGAATATTTATGAGTGATTCACTCACATTTTGATTTCATGCGATTCATGTGTTCATTGTCTATGACACCATCGTGGAAACCGACCCTGCGTTCATCTCGCGGCTGTTCGAGGCGCAGCAGCAATGTGGGCGCCGGTCTAGAGCTATCTGTTTCCTCTTCAGTTTCTGCTTTGGTCCCTTCCGCGTTGTTACTCAATTGCATTTGAGACATTTTCAATCTAAATAAACAAAGCAGCAAAAATAATAACAGCTGAATCTTTTGAAGTATGACCAGAGTTTTTAGTCGATTGTGTGTTTGTCGATAGCAACTTTTTCGATTGCTCGGCAGACGGCCAAATGAAACAGCATTGCAGTGTGGCAACGCTGCACACAAACGTCAATTCGCAGCTGTCCGTCGTGTTGTATACCGAAAATGTCTGCAATTGTGCGATATAATTTGTTAGCAAAATCTCAACTTGGTAATAAACACAAATAGCGTTTTAATTTTCTAATGCCTGACTTTATCAAATCATAGCCTGCGTAGCACGCATGAGAATTATTGCACAAGTATCTGGAAAATTCTATAATTTCACAAGCAATAAAATTATGTAATTTATGCGCTCATCAAAACAAACTCATATTGATTTATATACTATCTATGTGAATTTCACAATTGCAGCTGCTGCGCTGCCAGCCACTCTGCAGTTGCGCCTACAGAGCACGCAAGCGCCTCCACCAGGCACACCGCCACCACAGACGAAGACCAAGTTTGGCCCCCTGGCTGATGAGGATCGCATTTTCACGAATCTTTATGGACGTCATGATTGGCGCTTAAAGGGTGCCCAGAAACGTGGCGATTGGTACAAGACCAAAGAGATCGTTCTTAAGGGCCCTGAATGGATAATCAATGAGATCAAGACCTCAGGTTTGCGTGGACGTGGCGGCGCTGGTTTTCCCAGCGGAATGAAATGGTCCTTCATGAATAAGCCTGGCGATGGACGTCCCAAATATCTAGTAGTGAATGCCGATGAGGGTTAGTGAATGCCCAACACACTGGCAATTACTAAAACTTTGTGTTTCCACAGGTGAGCCCGGCACTTGCAAGGATCGCGAGATTATGCGTCATGATCCACACAAGCTTGTGGAGGGCTGTCTGATTGCAGGACGCGCCATGGGTGCCCAAGCTGCATACATTTACATTCGCGGCGAGTTCTACAATGAGGCGTCTAACATGCAGTTGGCCATTGCCGAGGCCTATCAGGCTGGTCTTATTGGCAAGGATGCCTGTGGCACCGGTTTCGATTTTGATGTCTTTATGCATCGTGGCGCTGGTGCCTACATTTGTGGTGAGGAGACCGCACTCATTGAGTCCCTGGAGGGCAAGCAGGGCAAGCCACGTTTGAAGCCGCCATTTCCCGCTGATGTGGGTCTCTTTGGTTGCCCCACCACAGTGGCAAATGTGGAGACAATTGCCGTTGCGCCATCAATATGCCGTCGTGGTGGAACCTGGTTTGCCAGCTTTGGACGCACTCGTAATTCTGGCACGAAGCTTTTTAACATTTCGGGACATGTAAACAATCCCTGCACTGTTGAGGAGGAGATGTCCATCCCGTTGAAAGAGTTGATTGAGCGTCACTGTGGTGGCGTCGTTGGTGGCTGGGACAACCTATTGGGTATCATACCCGGTGGCTCATCAACGCCCATCATACCAAAGAAGGTGTGCGATGATGTGCTTATGGATTTTGATGGTTTAATTGCTGCACAAACCTCGTTGGGTACAGCAGCTATAATTGTGATGGACAAGTCCACGGATGTGATTAAGGCAATTGCCCGCTTGATCTCGTTCTACAAGCACGAAAGCTGCGGACAGTGTACACCATGTCGCGAGGGTATCGGCTGGATGGACAAGATAATGGAACGGTGAGATCTATCAACCTAACTGCGAGCGTTTATCATATATAATTTGACTATTTTTTGTGTAGCTTTGTTAAGGGCGATGCTCAACCCGCTGAGATCGATATGCTTTGGGAGATATCCAAACAAATCGAGGGACACACGATTTGCGCCTTGGGCGATGGCGCCGCCTGGCCTGTCCAGGGTCTTATTCGTCACTTTAGACCCGAGATCGAGAAGCGAATGCAGCAGCATGCGCAGCAATCAAAGCGCGCAACAAATTAATACTATAAACTATTCTAGCTAATTCTTGTTGAATTATATACATATATATATATATTTTAATCGCGCTTCGATTTTTTGCAAATAAAAATGTAAAGTTCTCCTAACTACAAATATTAATTCAGTTGTAAACCCTTTATGTGCTTGATGACGGCATCAATATCCTCCTTGTCGGGCATCTCATATTTGGGTGGGAAGGTGCACAGGCTTAGAGGACCGTCAATCTGTGACTCAACGCCTGGATAATCCTCACAGCGTCCGGGTACAAATTGATATCTAATAGGCGGCATTTATGTCAATTTATCTGAGTTCTATTAAAAAAACTTACTCTTTTGCTGAAATGCATTGCAGCATTAGCATAGCCAATAAATATTTTATAAACATAGTACTTGCTGCACCTTTGACGTTTAAGCACCGACTGAATCTCAGACAACTCAGCCTCGCTGTTATGCAAATTTTATGCAACGTCTATAATTAACTATTTGATGGCAATATGATTAAAAATGCATCTAAATTCTAATCACACGATTTTTATGATTAATCGCTGGCAGATCAACGATTAAATTATATAGATTTCTTGATTGTTTCGAGATTCATAGAAAGTCAATGAACGACAAGTTTTTTCCATTTTAATTTTAAAATAAAGTGAAGAAATATTTCTCGCAACAAGTTGTATTTAAGGTAGCTGAAATATGTGACAAGTAGTGAAAAAAAAAACAAAACATTTAATAATTAGAATATTTATAGAATTTACAGATTCACAATAAAAAAACAAGAATCTTGTAAAGTACAAAAACTAATTAAAGCTAAATGAATATCAAGAGAACATAGTATTATTTGCCTATTGTTGAGATTGGTATAATTTGACAATATTTTAATGAAATGTCAGTAAACAGGTAAATATGCTTATAAAGTATTTGACAAAAGTCTTGACAATTTACATTAACCTGGTTAATAGTTGTATGTTTGATAAGATTTGAAATATTTTTAAATTATTACAACACAATCTATGCGAAATTTAACATTAATACTAACAATTATATTTTATGTTTAATTTATAATCAAAGAACTTAGACAAGTTATAGGATGAAGTTTAGAAAGGTTAAAGAAATTCGTCTACATAAAACTACTACACATACAATAAGTACATTTAACTTCTTTTTAAATCAACTAATATTCTTACTATTGCGTTTCGAATTGAACTGCACAGGCGTTCAATTAAAACGTTAAAATTTTTAGAAAAAAGTGTAGAAAGAGTCGCTTTTCGACACATTTATATACAATATTTTTTTTAGATTTTTTTTTTAATCGTTTTTTCTTAATGCCGTAGATTTGTTTTTTAATATGTATTTAAGTTTATTTTGTTTAATTGTGATTTGTTTTTAGTTAAGTTTAGTTTTAGATCATGTTTAGTTTGATTTGTTTGTTAAACGTGGCTTAAAGCGTTTCTTATTGCTTATCTAGTATGAGAAGGAACATAGTACAATATTATGTTGTATATGTGTGTATGTATGTATGTTTTTAGTTTCAGCTTAAAGACTAAACAACATTTCAAACAAGTCACTAAATGAGTTTCTATATATTTTTTTTTTTTCGTTATTTCGGTTTCAATTTGTATTTTTATAGGTTGTTTATCTGAATTTTCTGTTGTAAATAAGCGTTAACAACTATATACTAAAAACATATATCTATGTAGAGTGTATTTATGTATGTATATAGTAAGTATATGATCTGGCTTGTATATAGTATTTGTATATGGTTGATTGGTTTTTGTTTGCCAACTATAATTGCGAAGAGCTTTTGGAGGAAACATCAAGATCGGGTATAGATTTTGGGTTCGAGTGTCAAAAGTAAAAAATATGCTATATGTATAATAATATAGATAGTTACATATATATATATATATGTTTGATTTTTTTTTTTCGTTTTGTGTATATGTATATCAAGTTTATAGTTTAGTATCACACTAGTAGAGATAATGCGAAGAAGCCTGAGCTCTATACTGCTTCGGTGTTAGCTTAATCAACTTAGGATTGAATGCCCCCAACGCTGCCTCGTTTGTCGATGACGGTGCTGGCGGCACGATGTGCGAGCGAAAGCGCGAACGCAGGAAATTTTGCATGGAACGCATGCGGATGATTGGCGCACAGGGCGATTGTCTTAGCGTATTGTGATTGAGCGCCCAATAGATGATCGGACTGATGGCCGAATAAAAGTATCCTAGAAAAACACACACAAAAAAAGCTATCAGTAAATAAAACATGATACATAATATAATTAGTTATATAGTATATGAGTATATGTATATGTATATATAAGTATATGTTGTATTGAAAGGTTAAGAAACTAGGACACATTGGCCAGTAGAGATCACAACATGTCACCAACAAGAATACACAATATTGTGTATTCTTGTTGATTTGATGTCACCTTCCAACTGCGCTGAAGTTTAGTTTGCTGAGCTTATAAACTAGCAAAAGAGTGAAAAGAGTGGCTATTTGGCCTGCGACCTTTATTGGCAGCTCAGCAAACTATCTCAAGAGTGGCTATTTGGCCTGCGACCTCTATTGGCAGCTCAGCAAACTATCTCAAGAGTGGCTATTTGGCCTGCGACCTCTAGTGGCAGCTCAGGTTGTTTAGTTGTTGGTTGGAGCATTGGATAAATTTCAATTTCAAGTAAGCAACAAAGTGTAGCATACTTTTTAGATCGTTAAGAAAATATACCACTGAACGAATAGATAATTCACTTTTCACTTACCCAGTAGAAGACTGAAGTAGACTGAAGTTTTACTGCAGTATTGCTTATAACCGAAATTCTTGTAGAATATACAGAAGACATGAGGTGACCAGCAGACGATAAAGATTAAGGCGGACGCAATTAGCATGTTGGCAAGATGACGACGCGATCGCAATGTTGATGTCTGTGGTAGGGGAATGCCCGGTGTGGCAGGACCACGGCCGGCACGCTGAATCCGTTGCCGCTGCGAGTGAGCTCGAATCTCTCGCATTGCTCTACAGGATTGATTGATTGATTAAAGCTTCCAGTTAGCTATATGGTTAACTCGACTTACCGGGGTGAAATGGGATTGCTGGAGCGATAAGAGCCCGGCTCCAATGCAGCGCTCGAGCCCGGCAAGCATGGCTGTAGATTGTGCAATTGTATATCACCCGGACTGATGGCCATCTGGCCACCACCATTTCCATTGCCATTGCCATTCGATGTATCTTCTGCAGTGGTTGGACCACCGCATGCTGCCTGCTGGGCATTGGCACAGCCCGTCACAATGACCATGTGCGTCTGACGACGCAGTATGGGCATGGGCAGCGGCAGTTCACCATGCGCCGCCCGAGCAGTCAGCGACAATGCGCACAGCTTGCGACGCACCCCATAATGATTGAGCAGCACGCCAATGCCGGGCAGCACAAACACCGCAATCGTGTGAAACATGATGAAGGACATGAACATGGCATTGGCGCCCAGCTCGGAGGTGCAACTAATACTTATCGGATTCGGATTCGGTGTTGTGCCTGCTGCACCAGCACCCTTAATGATCACCGACTTGGCCATGATCCTGTAGGCAAACAGAAACGGTGTGCTTATCGCCGCCGATGCAACCCAAGAGAGCACCGCCAGTGAGACATGGAGATAGCGACGCTGACGCAACTGGGCGAGCCGTGGATGCTTAACAGTTGCATAACGATCCAGCGAGAGCATGAAAAACGAAATTGTGCTTGCCGCCACAGGCATCACCTAAACGATTTGATTTCATATATAGATATATTTTAATAAAATTCATTAAATTATATTTCTTGAAAAGTTAGAAAGTCCTTTTTGGAGTTGGAGATACCCCAGACACGCTTATCACAGTTGAGCAATACCATCCGAAGTTTTTGAAAATATTACCAAATCTTTAAAATTCAAGTTTATATTGCTTTCGATAACATGTGTATATCGAATATTGAAAACAAACTTGAATTGAGCTTGCAACTTCTCTCTTCTCTCTAGTTCTTAATGTCCCTGATATCGACTGACTATATACAGAAAATGGTTTAAAGTTCGATATCTTCGATGTCTCCCAACCCAATTCAATGAATATGTTTAGGAATTTTCTATTATGTTTGTTGTTTATGTCTTATGTCACTAGCTAGTTTAATTTTGCAAACTTTAAGATTTATTTTTATTATCGATAGCACGTTTAGTAAAAAATTTGTATATCGAAAATATATCGATAATCCAAACCTTATGTCTCTAGATCTTATAGTCTCTGAAATTGATATACGGACAGATATGGCTAAATCACTTCGAATAATGATGCTGATTAAGAATATGGATTGGAGATGCCTCCAACAACACCGTATAAAACATGATCTTACCTGAACGTAATTGATTAGTTTGCATAGAACAAGCGGCAAGGATCTAGTACCACGGTTCATCGCCAGATTGAGAAGAGTGACGGGCGCCGAAATGCCAGTGACCAAAAGATCGGCAATGCAAACAGCCAGCAGCAGAGGATTCCTCAAGCGCACCGACGAAGCCGAGCAGAGGGTGAGCACCAATGTTGAGTTGCCCACAACGCCGCCGAACACCACAAGGCCATAACTAATGGCCAGCAGCAGTATGGTGAATGATGGAATCGCATGCTCCGTATCCCCACCAACTTCAATATCGTACGGATTGATCAAAGTAAAGTTGCCATAATTATCGTAGTCAAATTCATGAGCTCCGATGTTTCCGACTCCGCCGCCCTCACCATTGCCGCCGCCGCCATAATAGTTGTGCTCGAGTAGGGCATAATGAAGCTCAGTGTTATGGTTACCGTTATCGAAATCGATATTGCCATCGACGGTGGGCTGCTGTTGTTGTTGGTGTCGTCGATATGTGTTTTCCCACCATTGCTGCAGGTTGTTGCTATTCATCCTTTAATCACACTCTTGCAGTATTCCGAATACTAGGCGCTGCCGATCGTTGTCGATGCGTTTGTCTGGCTGCCTCATCGCATACTAAAGGTGCTAGGTGCTGGTGCTGCACGGAACCGAAAAAAAACCAAGAAAAACAAGAACAAAAATATAATATAAAAGAAGGTAGGAAGTAACAAAATGCCATCATCATCATCAGTCTTTCGTACCCTGCACATATTTAGCGGCTTGGCGCGGGGTAGCGCTAAAAAGAATGCTCTACTTTTTAAATATAAATAGCACAAAATGAAAGTTATTTTGAAGAAATTTTATATACTTACATATATATTTGTTAACAAAAATTAATTGATTTAACTTACTTTAGGGGCAATACCATCGAATATAATTCTTGATTGTAGAATAAGAATTTAAATGTTATTAGCTAGTGCGAGGTATCATCTTAACGAGCTATTGGTATAGCATTCCATCTTGTTTTGTTTCAACAAGGACACACAAAGTGACAGCCACATGAACACACGCACACACACATGTACATATATATTTACATATATATAGAAGAGCCTCTGCCTGACACAGACACTTATACAATGCGAACGAACAGGGCGCACTCAGCGATTAGTGCTGCGCTTCCTTCCGCCGTGCCCCATTTTGCCAAGCCAAGCCAAATGAATGGCAACCTTGCACTTTGCGCCCTCGACAAACAAACGACCTCCAAACGCTCCCCCCCCCTGTCATGATGGGCTGCTGTAGTCGCTTAAGCGCCATCTAGCGATATTTGAGCGAGTGGGCGAGCCAGCGTTAAAGAAAGGAGACGGAAGACAGAAGAAGAAGGAAAGGTGTGAAAGGGTGAAATTTAAATGATGCAATAAATGCAGGTGAGGCTGTGGCTATTAAAAACTTTAATTGAAATCCTTATCAAAAGCGAACGAACGAAACCCAACTCAACTCATTAAGCGCCTCATCAAATTGCCAACTGCCAAATCTAGGGTGACTCAAGATTTGACCACGGCAAATCAACAAAATGCTTGCACGAACAGCGTGAGTCACCCTCATCTAACAATGCGTGTGCGTGTGCGTTTGTGTGTGTGTTTGTGCATTGTATTCTTGTGCACAAAAGCTCCGGCAGACAGCGCGCTTTGTTGATTGCTCATATATGTATGTATGTACATATGTATGTGTGTGTGTTTGTGTGTCATTTGCTTGCGTCAGTATGTGTGGTATTGGGGTGACTGCTGCTGCGCTAGTGTGTATAAATTTTTCGTTGTTGTTGATGTTCCAGCCGCCGCCATTGTTCTGCACAATTTCTGCAGGTGCATGAGTGGGGGGAGGGTGGAGATGATTTTGCTTTCTGCTGTTGTTTTTCCTTTTGATTTCGGCTCATTGTGCGGCGGCTGGATAATGTGACTGACATTTGCTTAATCTGCTTAATTTGCGTTAATCTAATCGCCGTGGCCTGTGCGTCGTCTAGTACGAGCCACATTGTTGTCTGTTTATGCATATGTATTTGCGTGTTGTGTGTGTATGTTTTTTTTTTTTTTTTTTATTCTTTATTAAAAACTATATATGTACAAGAATTCATGTGAAATGAATATATATATATATAGGGGCGAAAGCAGTGTGCGGTATGTCCGTTAGGAATTGCTTCGCACACTACCTTCGCCGCCTATATTGGAGTGATTCTCCTTAGACGCTCCACTCGCCTCTGCTCCAACATCACATCCGCCGCATATGCGCTGACTGCATCCCATCTGGCCGAAGACTCAAACATTCTAGGTACTAGGTTCTCCACCGTGATGGGACCACCCAAAGCGCGCTCAAGCGTTGTGCGTTCTGCGTTGGGCCGCAAACCGCCCACAGGTGAACAGCACGTGGTGTGCGTCCTCCTTCACGCCTCCTCCGCACCATAGGCATTCCTCGCTCTGCTCGTGGCCAAACCTCTTAAGATAGCTCCGGAAGCACCCATGTCCAGATAGCAGCTGAGTCAGGTAAAAGTTAACTTCGCCATGCCCCCGGTTGAGCCATGGTAAGAGCCGTGGAATCAAGGCGAATGTCCAAAGCCCCTTCTCTGAAGAGTTCCAGCGAGCTTGCCACCTTTCCATAGTGCTGGTTCTTGCTGCCAGACGGCTCAAGCTCGCTGTAGTAGCGGCAGTGCGGCTTGCCAACTCGCCCGCCTCGATGGCCAGCTCCACGATGGGAATCATGCCTGCGATAACCAGGGCGGCCTCATCAGAGATCGTCCTGAACGCGCAGCATACTCTAATAGCGCACAGGCGGTAAGTTGCGCCTATGCCGCGGCAGTAGCTAGGAACCCGTACGGCTCTCCACCAGATAGGCGCAGCGTACAGAGCTGTTGCTCGTACTACGCTCATCAACAAGCGGCGGCGCACCTGCTTGGGCCCGCGAGTGTTGAGCATTATGCGCGACAGTGCGCAACAAACTCCAGCTGCCTTGGTTGCGGTATACTCAAGGTGCTCCTTGGACCTCAATCTCGTGTCCAGCATCACGCCGAGATATATAATTGCCCGTTTGGACAGGATTGTAGTCCGGCCAACAACTATCCTCGCAGTTTCCACCATCTTGCGGCTGCTCACGAGCACCGCCTCCGTCTTGTGCGCAGCCAGCTCCAAACCCGCCTGGGTAAGCCAATCCTGCACGCGGGCAATGCACGTATTGCACGCGGCCTCAGCACTCTCCAGCTCCTTGCGAACGACGACAATGGCAACATCGTCGGCAAACCCAACTATGTGCGCATCATCCGGAAGATTCAGCCTTAGGACACCATCGTACATAATGTTCCACAGAAGTGGCCCCAGAACGGATCCCTGAGGAACTCCTGCAGAAACATTATGCACTTTGATGCCTTCGGTGGTCCGGAAGTGCAGCACTCGTCCGTCGAAATAACTCCTTACTGTGTCCCTCAAATATGAGGGGACCTGCAGTAACTCCAGGGCGTTAAGGATGACATCCCAGTTGGCGGAGTTGTACGCATTTTTTATGTCCAGCGTGACAATGAGGCAGAACTTTTTTGCTCCTCCTGCCCATCTGGAGCCTTGGATAGCACTTTGAGCAAGGTCGACCACCATACTGAGGGCGTCCCATGCATTGAAGTCGCCCGCGAGAATAATTCTGCTGCGACCCCTGGCGTCGTCGACAAGCTGCTCCAGGATAGCGGAGAAAGCATTGTGTGGCAAGCTGGGCGCAAGGTAACAGCTATAGATGCACAAGCTGCCCAGTCTTGCTCTCACAAATCCATCGAACTGTTGCACATCGGAAAGCTGTTGAGCTGCTCCACTCACCCACAACGCGGCCTTCTTGCTAGTGTCCGACGCCCAGATGCCTGATGGGGCAATCGGTACTCGGTGCGGTTCGCTCAGAATGCATACATCGATGCCATGCTCCTTTGTTGTCTGCTCCAAGAGAGATTGAGCAGCCATGCAGTGGTTAAGGTTTAACTGAAGAAACCTTTACATTTCGTCCGTCCGACAGCTACTTTGTAGGCAGGACAGTTGAAGCTGCCCGTGGTATGGCCCGCGTTACCTGACCCATGTTTAGAGCACAGCCAGCACACTGGCGGCTTGCTGCAGGACCCAGCCTCATGACCAGCCTCGCCGCACCTATAGCACGTGCACCTGCGATCATCCTCGCTGGTAAATTTCGCCGCGATATGCCCAAACTCAAGGCATTTGTAACAGCGCAGTGGCTGTACAATAGGCCGTATACGACAGATCACCCAGCCAACCCGGATTTTAGCCAGGTCCAGTAACTGGGTGGATATAGGCGTTGGAAGCACCAACGTTGCCGATGATGAGCCGCTGCGTAGGGCTCGCAGTGAGCGGACTGCTTCCACCGTTAGGCTGGGAGCATCTATGGCTTTGTGGATCGCCTCAATCAATTCCTCCTTCGTGGTCAGCTCATCCAAGTCTCGGATTTCGACGCGTTGGACATCAACGAGCGTCTTGACCGTCGCTCTGTTCCCTAGGGCTTTTCCCATGGCTGATTGCAGCTCCTCTGAGCTGTGCGCTGGCTTTTTATTTAGGCGAAGTAGCAGATCCCCGTTTGCTGCTCGCCTGATGTTCTGCACGTCCTCGCAGTATTGGCGCAAGGCAGGGTCTGATTTGACCACTCGGAGCATGTCGGCGTAGCTGCAGCCGTCGACACCGGTTAATACAATAGCATCCGCGTGTGTGTGTATGTGTATGTCTGTGTGCGTAGATGTCGTAATTCTTAATGTAAATAACCTGTTGTTGGGTTTAAAATTTGCTGGGTGATATTTATTATTTTGTTGACTCAATTAAAACGTAAAAGATATTTAATATATATTAACTTATTTATTTACTACACTTTTAATTAATTCTTTTACTAATTTATAAGTTAAAAAGATAAAAAAAATATTATTTAACATATATAACAATTAAATAACCAAAAAAAATTAGATCCGTCACGTAACTAAATAAAAAGCCTTTAAATAACATTGGCAGAAATGTTACGCAGGCGTTTGATTTGCATTTTGAGAATATATTAATTTACGTCACTCACACCAAAGATGACAAAAGGCAAAACCATACGCACCTCCTCCCCCTCCATCCAAACAACACCTGATGCTCAAACAACGAATGGACAAAAGTGAAGCCAATGAGATAAATTGGAATCTAGGTTCCGGGAAAGAGAGAGCGAGAGAGAGGGATAGATTCGATTGCCCTCTGTAATATGAAAAACTGTCAGCCACAGGTGATTTAATAACAAGGTGCCTACTCATACACACACACACACAATAGCCGACTGGATACACATCGAAACACGCACACACACACACACACTCGGTCACAGTGAGATCGTAAGAGAAACAAGTTGATGTCGTTTAGCTCCGCTCCGTCCGCTGCTTTTGTCTGTGTTCTTATTGATTTTACAGCTAACAATTTTTATATTCGAATGTGTTGGTGAGAGTAGTCCAGGAGTCTTTTTAGCTTCTTCGTTCAAACAAAACATGTGTGTGTGTGTATATGTATGTATGCATGTGTTCGTTTACCGTTGTCTTCGTCTCTCTTTCTCTTGAGCTTAAGAAAGAAGCAGAACAAGCCAATAGCGAACCTTTTTCGGGCAAAGTTTAATGCCGAACAATGAAAAGTGCGTGGGCAGGGCAAATGGTAAAAGACAGCACCCACACACTTGCACACACACACGCCAATATATATATATAGAGACAAAAACGACGCCATAATTACTAACCATAAAAAAATGCGTGGTGTGGAAAAAAATAAGCCGAAGAACAATTAGTGTTGGCAGCTCACACACATACATATGTATGTATGTATGTATGTACATAAGTATCATACGTAATAACTTACAGTTTTGTTATAGCGCGCTTCATGAAAAATGAAAAGCTAACGGAACTTGTTTGCTGTTTGTTGCTGTTATTCCTGTAATTGTTATTGCTGTTGTTGTTGCTGTGTTTAGCGACTGTTTACTATATCGAAGGCACTGTAATTTACAGTTAGAGCTATTTTTCGTTTTTAAATACTTTATTGCTGCGAGCGCGTCTTAATCGTTGTTGTTGTTGTTGCTGTCATCGAGGTTTTCTTGTTTTTACTTATATCGAATACACTTATAGCAAATATTTTAGCATATTTATTTTATTTTCTTTTATTTTTAGTTGACTTTTTTTTATTTATTTATGATTTTTATGTAGGTTTTTGGTTTGTAAAAATGTTTTAAAAAAGTTTGTTGTTTGGCGAACGTGCGAGTGTATTGTGTTGATGTGTGTGTGTGCGTATGTGTTAGTGTATGTGTGTGTGTGTGTGTGTGTGTGTGTGTGTGCTGGGAAAAAAACTAAAATAAAACTCAATGTGCGGTGTGCAGAAATTGTTCCTCAATGGCGCACATTACACGAAAGGACTACGGCGGAAGACTGTCCTGTGTGACAGTGAAACTTATGCTAAGGCAGCCCAGCCAGCTACCAAAACCAGCCAGTGAGAGAGGGAGCAGAGTTCGAAGTTAAAAGTCGTGAGAGAGGCAAGCCGACAAGCGCCGAATTAACAGAGCTTTCGAGTGCCAAATAACAAAAGCTCTGAGCCAGCTTAAGAATTTGACTTTTGCTTTCATTCAGCCGCCAGGAGCCCGAACGACGACAAGTGCAATACCTGAGGAAAATAAAAAAAAAACACTTTCAATTTAAATACTAACATGTTTTCTCTTTATTTAAATATTTGTTGTTGTGTATATGATTAAAATGCTTGATGTACTTTAATAGTTGCAACTTGTATTGGACTTTTCTAATCCGTTGTATACTTTGATTTTTTATATTTTTTTTGTTGTATATATGTATAGTATATGTAACTTATGCGCTTAGTTTCTACATTGTTGTTCTTATTTTTTCTTTACTTTTGTTGTTGACAATGCAATACTGTAATTAATTGGTTCTTACAAAATTATAATTAGCATATGTATTAATTAATATGTAATTATTATTGGAACAGAGGTTTCGAACAAAAATGTTTGCTAAGCCTAATGATGGGCGGCAATAAATTAAAGACATCAAAAGTTTTACAAATAAAATCATAAATAGATAGAATATACTATAAATTACGAAAACTAATATTTGTATTGTAATCGAAACAAACAATATTGGAGATAAAGTGACGTTAGGTTGATATTGGTGATTTGAGAATTACTTGAAGTACTTAAAACATAAAAATATTGATTATCAGTTGTTTGTTGTTTTGTTTTTCGTTTAAGTTTAAGTAGCAGCAGAGTTTCGTTGATCAGTTCAAGTTTTTCTTTTGTTGTATAGTTTTTTCGCTATATATATAGATGTAGCAGTATTATTGTTGGCAGCGGTATACTTAATGTTTGTTTTGTAATATATATCTTTCATGCTTTTGCTTTCGATCTAATCCTCGATAGTATATTCGGGCAGTTTTTCATATTTTTGCTTGGTGGCCTCGTGAGTGGTGTCCACAAGCAGTATAGTATGGGAATAGCCCATGCTAACCTGAGGTATTTTAATGCCATCCATTTTGGGCACCTCCTTGGGCACCGTCGACGACTTCTGGAACTCACCAATGCCCAGCTCCCCAAAGGTCGGCGATGCGCCCCAAGCAATCAGCGTGTCATCAGCAGATATCATAATTGAGGTATTGGCACAGCCAATCGATGTTATATTCCAGCCTGTGAACAAAAGTGTTAGTTTGAGAGTTATATTTTAAATTCGTTAAACATGCCTGATAAGTCCTGGACAGGTTTGGGATACATGTTGGCCTCGCCCGTTTTCTTGTTCTGTCCAAAGAGGTAGAGAAGTCCCAGCTCGTTGATAATCAAACTAAAGGTTGAACCGCAATATACACTGCGTCCTCCACGACCTTGGGTATCATAGAATTTCATAAGACGCGGCACCATCTCATCCTTGGGCTCAGCATGACCCAGACGCCCAAAGCCGCCAAAGCCCCAGCTGTAGACACGTTTCTTCGAGTCAATCGCCACCTTTTAATCAAAGAGATTCTTAGCTTGTAACAAGGACAACTTGGCATTTACTTACTGTGTGATTGTTGCCGCATGCAAAGTCTACAATCTGTACACCATCAACGGGTGTCACATGGCCCTCCTTGCTCTTTTCAATATAAAGCACAACCCGCTTGGGCGATGTCTCGAAATGGAATGACAGCTTGTTGGCATTCACAAAGTACTTGGCATCCGTATTGTGACCCAATTGTCCGTACTCCGGCAAACCGAATGTGTGCAAGTTGCCTTTGATGTCGAGAATGACGGAGAATTCGGCGCCGCAGCCAATGCGTATGATTGGTGGACCGCGATAGTTAATCGGAGTGGGTGCAAATATATTTGGATGTGAATTGCCCACGCCGCATTGTCCAGATTTGTTCTCGCCGCAGGCATAAACTGTTCCCGTGTCGGTAAGGAATAGCGTGTGATGGCGTCCACAAGCCGCTTGAACAATATTCAGATGCTCCAAGGCTGGAATCAGTGTGGGCTTCTCTACCAACTTAATATCCTGACTTAAGCCCAACTGTCCACTGGGATTGCGACCAAAGCCAAGAGCCTTGCGATCCATATTGATGAGTATTGAGTGCGCTGCAGCGGGACCACTGGCCACCGACCGATACTAAAGCGAGAAAATGTTCGTGTTAAACATTGAAATGTGAACATATTTGCAATATTTCTCTCTCTCACCTTCTCGTCTGTAAAGCGATGAAAGCTGAACAGATTGGGACGCACTTTAGTGACATTTTTGCGATCACGTTTGCCAGTCAGATCCCAGGTGACCATGCCGGCTACCAGTAGCTGGCCCGGTGTCTTTTCCAACGTCGCCAGCAAATCCTCTGGCAACTTGCTGGGCGGATCCAGCGTGTCATGCGGTATGAGTACCTCCATTTGGGCAGCTGCCTGTTGTTGCTGCTGGGCGACATCGTCGTCGGATTCATCGCTGAACTCGTCCTCGTAATCGGATTCCTTCTTTTTGGGACGACGCTTGTTGGGACCGGCCCCGTTACCACCTGCCTTTCGTTTAGCCGACATCTTTGAATTTGTAGCAGCGATGCGTCTCTGTTTCTTACTCTATCTCTTTGTCTTCTTTGCAGCTGTAAAAGAGACAAACAACAACAACAAGCATTGAGAACCAGAACCAGAATTTGTACGCAGCAGAGCGTAGCGGTCTCCGTTAGAGCTGTGTGCGTGACACCAACATGAACGCATTATTTTGATCAATTCAATTGTTGTTAAGAGACTTTTATTGACTTTATAAAAGATGATAAGCATTTTGGTCATATTTTAAAATAAATAACACCCTTGCTTTATTCCGGTTAAACACTCTTGCTTTCGATATGTTTTGGAAATATACATACATATGTATGTAAGAGCGCATCTCTAAACACAGCTCTCACACGCTTTATTTTCTATGTGTGTGTGTTTGTGCGAGCGTATTTTCCTTATGTGTGTGTGTGGTGGTTTTGCAAGCATGGAAAAACAAAATGAACGCCAACAAAGTCAACCCGCTACGCTGTAACGCCGACTGCGGTACTTTTGCAATTGACCAAAAACCCACCAAATTTAGCATTTAAACCTAATATAATAATACTCTATTTGACGCTTCATTGTATGACGCGAAATTATGTCCACTAACTGCAACTGTTTTAATGAACGGCGGCTTAAAATCAAATTTGAAATGTTGGCGTCACTTTAAAAAGAACCACACACCAAACAAGGGCCGAAGCGACAAGCAGCCGCAACAAATTGATTTAAAGATTCATCAATTGGCGACAAAAGGAATTTCTGGCTCACTAACTTTAATTAAATCAAGCACTAATAACTTACTTTTTATACTTTACACTTAATTACTTTACGTATATCGTTCCCGTTTCTTGCACAGCAAAAACAACAAAACTAAACTCAGCCAGAAGTTGAAGTGTGTGCATATTTTGCAAAAATTGTAAAAAGAAATAATCAAAAAAAGTAACTCATCGATAGTTGATATTTTTCTCTTTACGATATACGGCGATGTTAAACATCGCAAATTGTGTTCAGGCCCTGGTATACGCGGTCCAACAACACCAACATTGTTATATTTTGACAATAACAACAATTTAAGAGCTCTTTTTGGGCAGAGATCATGGACCAAATGGATAACGAAGACGCTGAAACCACACATTATTACCTAGAATGCGAGAGCGGCGTCGAGGAATGGCACTGGAATGCCAAAAACACTAAAATGCTCGTCGAACTATATACGGAACGGCGTCACAGATTCCGAGATCCAAAAGTAAGAAAACGCGCATTGTGGACCGAAATTGTTGATGACATGGAACGTGCCGGCTACAAGGGGATCAGTGAGGATATTTGCGATCGCAAATTGCGCAACATGAAGAAAACATATCGCACGTGCCGTGAATCGCTCAAAAAGAACGGACGCAAGCGCGTCGCCTGGGAATATTATGATACATTCGATGATATGTTTCACGGCGACAACGCACCAGACGCAATCAAGGGCGCCAAGGATGCAGTAGAGCAGCAGAAACACATTGCACTGGGTGAAAGTATATGCGGCGAAGCCAGCAGCGCCCTGGACACAGACGCATCACAAACGACAGAGGCAAGCCAGGAGCATCAGCGACAATTGATGATCCTGGAGCGCAATAGAATCGCGGCGATACGAGAGCTTAGCAAACGAATCGAAGAGTCCAATGAAATACAACGCGAACGCAACGACTTGTTGCGAGAGTATCTCACACAATTTTAGTTCAAATATGTAGCAAAAACATTTCACAAATAAAAAATTTGTAATATTTTAAATGTTTGAGTAAAACATTATCTGCAAATTTATATATTTTTATATGTATCTATATAGATTATAGGTCTTTTGTGTTTATTTGTAACATTAATTTGAAATCAATCATAAATATAAATAAAAGTTTAAATTTCATTTAGCACAAAAATGTATACATAGGTAATAATAGCATGGTGGAATTACATACATACATACATATATACATTTGTATGAATATAAACCAGCTCTCTTTCCAAGTGTATGTATGGATGTATTGGCACTATGAGGTGAACACAATCATGTTGCGGAATAACTATTTGTATTTGCATGTGTGAGCAGATGCAAACATAGCTTCCAACTGTTAGACAACAGCTGAGTATGTCACCTGTACATAATAACACCATTTTTTAAAACTGTATTAGAGGCTGTTTTCGGCGATGGCGATAAGCAATTATGTCGGGCATAACGACTTCCCGAAAACGTTCGTGACTACGCTTGAACTCCTCAATGGCGAGGCGTCGCTGCTGCTTGATGTTGTTGTTGTTGCTGATCGCTAATACTGGGGATCGGGGCACTGCTACTGGAGTATCACTGTAGAATATTGTTTTTTGTGATCCTGGCGCATGGCGTCGCTGCGCCTGTGGCGTTGTTTGCGGACTATTGTTGTTGCCATTATCTGGAAGAGGTGTTAACAGTTTGTAGCCTTGTGTTGGTATAATGCAGCATATTCGTGCAATTAGCTCGCACAACGGCATATTTTCAAGACCAAGAACGAAAATCAACTGTTGAGATAAGCTCGCTGCAAAACAGGCGCAAGCTCTTTGCAGGCTGCGACGCTAATGAGATTGCTTATCTACGTTGAATACTTTAGCTAATTTGGTGAATTTGTCACAAAGTGAGTGACAAAATTTCAAATAAAATTCCTAATGACTCGAATTGAATAAATCAGTTCCAAATCAAATTTAAACAGCATAAAAAACTAGAAAAAATTTGACGTAAGGGTGTTTAATGTTCGTCATGCCATTGGAATTTATATATCGTTGACAGCATGTAACGGTAAACGTAAGGGCAATTCTGCATAAAGCAGCTGTCAAATAGCTGACGTCATTTGTGAATTATGCTTACCTTTGTTGTTGCTTGAGCCAAAGTAGCTGGGTATAAAAGGCAGCGGTGACAAGAGGACACCGGGAAAACCTTCAGGCGGTGGCGGCGCTGGACGATTGAAAGGATTTTGGCGTCGAGGCGGCGGCCTGGGTTTTCCCAGTGCATCCACATCTACCAGGGCTGCAGCATCGTTGCGATCATTGCGCATTTCTGCAATTTTATTTTTGTTTTATTTTTAGTTTATTTCGTTATAACAATTTCTTACTGTTCCTAGAGTCTTGAATCTCCTGTAACTGTCTCTGCAGCTCGGTCACAATAATTCGTTTGTATTCATAGCCAGCGCAGGTTAGAGCCTTCATCCATGCCTCCATGCTGTCTTGGGTGTCGGCCGCGAGTATGTACGTGCGATTGCCATTAAATGCTATTTCAAAGCAATAATTATCCATATCTGATTCCTGGGACAGCTCAATTGTGCAGCCCTCGACTATGATCAGACCCAGCGGCTCTTTATCGAGTCGCGTTTCGAAGTAGAACAGTAAATTGCCTTTTAGCACAAAATAGCGTCTTTGAAATGCCTTGTTTACCTCGCCCCGTTTGAAAAGGAAACCTGTGAATAATACTATGTAATTATATGTTAAACAATTCGTTTTGGAAACTTACCTTCCATATCAAACGGCGGCGATCGGGCAAAAACACATAGGTTCTTTTCATTGATTTTCATTGTGTTGCGGCGTTCAGCTTATTGACTTATGATGTTTGTTAGTTTTATTAAATCATTTAAAATTCACCTTTTGTTTGCATTAATTCGGTAATACATATGTACAATCGAATGTACATATCTATTTACATTGAAGCGTACATTGATGCATAATGGTGCTGGATAAACAGCTGATTCAATTATCGGTCAATGTTGCCAAATCTAATTAAAAGTACAAGGAATCAAAACGGCCTCTAGAGATGAACCATATTGTTATTTAAATTTTAAAATTGGAGCCGCGAGGCTTATAGAACGATGTAAATGGGGCTTTATTTTTTTCATTGTGTTTGTGAATTAAATAAGTTGATTTTATTTTCAGTGTGTCCATATTACAACTATCAATTATCAAAAACTATCGACACTCTGGAAATAGATACACATGCAAGTATCGATACCAGTCACAATACTCGCAGAACACCTGAGTAAAGGTCGGTTCGACAAAACTTGTCACAAATAATAAAATTTTTTCTCAAAATTTCGTTTGTCAAACGTGCCTAAACGCATACATTTATTTTTTTTTTTAACATTTTTTCCACCCCGTCGCTTGAACTGACGATAAAAACAGGCTGCCCCAGTGTCGATCCCCGATTGTGAAATAACAACAACGTAAAAAGTTGCAAAAAACGCAACGCTTGCATAATGAAAATCTGGACATCAGAGCATACGTTCAATCACCCATGGGAGACGGTCACACAGGCGGCATGGCGCAAATACCCAAATCCAATGACGCCCTCAATTATCGGCACAGACGTCGTAGAGCGTCGCGTCGTCAATGGTGTCCTTCACACGCATCGTTTGGTCCAATCCAAATGGTATTTTCCCAAGTGGACACATGCGTTAATTGGCACCGCCAAGACGTGCTTTGCCAGCGAACGGTCCACAGTCGATCCACAGCGCAAACAAATGGTCTTAAAGACAAACAATCTCACATTTTGCCGCAACATAAGCGTCGACGAGGTGCTCTACTATGAATCGCATCCGGTGGACTCCGGCAAAACGCTGCTCAAACAGGAGGCGACAGTAACTGTTTATGGTGTACCATTGTCGCACTATATGGAAGATTTGCTAACCTCTACAATCAGTTCGAATGCGGGCAAGGGACGTCAGGGGCTCGAATGGGTCATTGGACTAATCAATACGGAAGTGAAGAGCATTGCCGATTCAGCTGCCCGCGGCACAGATGAACTATTGCACAGTACGCGGCGTTCTATCGATGAGGTTACCGAAACGGCGAGAAAAAGCATGGATGAGATTAGTGTGCAGGCGTCAAAGGCAGCTAAAGCAATGCACATAACATAAACTTAAACACCCAGCCTATCTGTGTATCTGACTGTGAGTGTGTGTGTTTGTGTGTGTGTGTGGTGCTGCTGGAGTGGTAGTGAATTTATAAGTTTTAACATAAAATGCGCAATGCGTCTGGTACGCCAAACCAATTAGAATGTTTCATCAATATAGTATATATTTTTTAAATTATAACAAAAAAAGGAAAATTTCCCATGGTTATCAGCTAACAGCTAACTGCGCGTGTGTTTTTTCGATAGGGTCACACTTCAACGTGCAAAGTTGATAAGGCGGCAACAACTACAGCAAGGACGGCACCAGTTGCAGCAGCAGCAGCAGCAGCATAGAAGCAGCAAATTATTTATTTGTAAAATAAAAATATATAGCTCTTAATACGCAACAACTGTAAAACGAAAAATCGATCAAAAGACAACAAAAAAAAATAATAAACCGAACGAGCATTAATTTAATCCCAAATCGCTCAAGTATATTTTCAAGTGCAATCGCTTTTCATTTATTTTGTTGTATACACTTTGTTGGCTGACCCCCAAGTTTGCAGCTTTCAACACAATTTAAAAATATGTATACATACGTAATAAATAAAGCTTTTCCATAACGTTGTTGCTATACCAAAATGGCAACGTCACATTGCGAATGCTTTTTCTTATTTATTTATACCCAGCACAGCGATGGGCTTGTGGGGTATGCTAACAGCGTATCTTTTTTTTTAAATTATAAATTTATTAGAAATATTTTTATGCGATTCTAGGGTTGTACCATTAAATTTTTGATTAAAAAAATTGTCTATATATTTTTTGTAAGATTTTGCAATATTTTTAATTATTCAATGTAAACATTAAATATTTAGTTAAATTTCTTCAATAAAACAATGTATAACAAATTTCGCTGTGCATACCCTTCGCACATTGTATATACAGGATAGCGTAACAAAGCAACAGCTGTTAAAACTTGACAGTCACAGTGGTCGTCGTACCTAGTCTCTCCCACTCTCTCTCACGGTTTTATCGAATTCGCACGTGCACGTGCGCGCCGCTTATTGTATTGTTGTATTATCCAATTTCGGTTAGTTGTGTATTTATTAATAGCACCAATTCAATACAAAATACTGCTTTTTATAAGTAACAACAAAGAGTCGTGCTTTTGAGCAAAAAAAATATGTTTACACTTTCGCATGTTTCGATGTTTATCAGCGCGTTCCAGTGAAAAAAACAAAAAGACGGCAATGACGCCAGTGCAACAACAACAACCAATGAATGCAATTACTATTTGTAACTTGAAGCGCTGATCTGTGGCTGATAACCTTTCAAGCGTGCTCGTCGCTCCAGTTGGCAACGTCATTGACAGCTTCGCAAGTTTCAAGTGCCAGCACTTCAGTCTAGTCGCAGAGCGCACAGAAAAAGCACGCAAAAATTTTAATTTTGTGAAAATAAAAATCAAGACCAAAACCAAGATCATTTCCCCGTCTTTCAGTGCCTAGGCAGTGCAATAGTTTATTCGAGGTGGGCAACATTGGAAGTGCATCAAAACTGTTTGCTTGTTACCGTTTAAAAAGTTTTCTGTGAAAATAACTAATTAAATTCAGTGACTGTAAAACTGTGACACAACTGGAGGCTTTAGAACTGTGCATTTGTTTTTTGTTCGCTAGTTGAATTTTTTATTTTTATTTAAATTGATTCATGTAAAGAATTATTTAAAAAATATGGGGTGTACGCTCGTACGATTGTTGAAGATAATTTGGAAAAAAAAAATTATCAAAGTAATAAAATGAGATAAAGTTAGTGATAATACTATAATAAAAGGATTTTTAATATAAATAAATACTAAAAATAAAGAATTTATATTTATTTAAAGATTATCTTTAGTTCAAAAATTAATTCACAATAGGAGGTACCCTTAACCCTCCGCCATAATCAGGGCCGGACTTAGGGGAGGGCAACCAGGGCTACAGCCCGGTTTCTAAACCGATTTCGATGAAAATCCCACTGAAATCTCGCCCTGAAATCGACTCGTTTATACATACGAACCGACGGAGGGAGGGTATAAAAAAGTGATTGGACGGAAGAACTAAAAAAATTCGGAAAAATTTTTTTTATCAACAGCTAATCTTATAATGGGCATCCTGAGATATTACGATGTGTCAGCCTTTGATGCTGAGGAGGAGCAGCGTGTGGTCCAGCGCCTGCAAAACCTAGATCCTCAACTATTGTCCGTTCGCATGGAGCGCTGCTATCACTTGGAGTACGACAGCCAAGAGAGGAGCAACAGCAACAAAAAACATCCTTTGCCACTCGATAAATTGATGTGTTGGCTGATTAGGCAGCCCCTCCAAATGAAGGAATCGCTGAATGAGCGGGCAACTTTGGAGCTAAAGGATAAGAGGACTCAAATCCTTTTGGAGATTGGACCGAGGTTCAATTTCTCCACGCCATATTCGACCAATTGCGTTAACATCTTTCAGAATCTTGGCTATGCGGAGGTGCGACGCATGGAATGCTCCACGATTTACTTGCTGACCTTTGCCGAAGCTGGAACACGAGAAGTGTCCAGTTATGTGGCACTGCTGGGGGATCGTATGACGCAGTGCGTCTATACGGCGGCAAATATGCCGCGAGACAGTTTTGATGAACAGTTGCCGGCCCAGCAGGCTGCCTGGCACTATGTGCCTGTGTTGGAGCAGGGCCGTCCAGCGCTGGAGCACATTAGTCGGGAACTGGGCTTGGCCTTCACGGACTACGATTTGGATTACTATTTGGAGCTGTTTGGCAAGACATTGAATCGTGATCCCACGACCGTGGAGCTCTTTGATTGTGCCCAAAGCAATAGTGAGCATTCCCGGCACTGGTTCTTTCGCGGACGCATGATGCACAAGGGCCAGGAGCTGCCGAGCACATTGATCAAACTTATTATGGACACGCAACGCAATACGAATCCCAATAATACCATTAAGTTCAGTGACAATAGCAGCGCCATTGTCGGTTTCACCCATGATGCACTGCAGCCAAAGATCATTGGTGCTCCGGGCGCTGTCGAAGTCCAAAGTGTGCAATCCGATTTGATATTTACGGCGGAAACCCATAATATGCCCACAGCTGTGGCTCCGTTCAGTGGCGCCACCACCGGCACCGGAGGTCGTCTCCGGGATGTCCAAGGTGTGGGTCGCGGTGGCTTACCCATTGCTGGCACCGCCGGCTACTGTGTGGGTGCACTTCACATACCCGGCTATGTCCAGCCCTTTGAGCCGAAGGGCTTAAAGTATCCCGGCTCGTTTGCGCCACCGTTGCAGGTGCTGATCGAGGCGAGTGATGGTGCCTCAGATTATGGCAATAAATTTGGTGAGCCTCTCATCGCCGGCTTTGCCATATCCTATGGGCTGCACAATGCTGCATCACCTCAGATCCGCGAGGAGTATGTCAAGCCCATTATGTTTAGTGGTGGATTGGGCACTATGCCCGCCTCTATGCGGGACAAGCTGACGCCTCAACGTGGCCAGCTGCTGGCCAAGATTGGTGGACCCGTCTATCGGATTGGTGTTGGCGGCGGCGCTGCGAGCTCCGTGGAGGTTCAGGGCTCCGGTGATGCTGACCTGGATTTCAATGCGGTGCAACGCGGTGATCCGGAGATGGAAAATAAGCTCAACCGGGTGGTACGTGCCTGCATCGAGCTGGGCCCACGTAATCCCATCCTGGCCATACACGATCAGGGCGCCGGCGGCAATGGCAATGTGCTCAAGGAGCTCGTGGAGCCGGGCTTTGCGGGCGCCATTATCTTCACGGAGGAGTTTAAGCTGGGTGATCCCACCATTACAGCCCTGGAGCTGTGGGGCGCCGAGTATCAGGAAAATAATGCAATACTCTGCAAGTCCGAAGATCGTGAACTGCTGGAACGGATCTGTGCACGCGAACGTTGTCCCATTAGCTTTGTGGGCGTGGTCACCGGTGATGGTAAGGTCACACTGGTCGAGCAGGCGGCACCAGCCGACATGCAGCAGGCTCTGTTGCCCGAGGTGCGTCAAAAGTATGGAGCAGCTCCCTTCGATCTGGAGCTAACGCATGTGCTCGGCGATATGCCCAAGCGCACCTACGACCTGACCGAGATACCCATGCAACATCAGCCGCTTCGGCTGGCCGAGAGTATGCAACTAACGGAGGCACTGCAGCGTGTTCTCAGCATTGTCGCTGTCGGCAGCAAGCGTTTCCTTACCAACAAAGTGGATCGCTGTGTGGGCGGCCTCATTGCTCAGCAACAGTGTGTGGGTCCACTCCAGGCACCCCTTGCCGATTATGCCCTGACTACCGTCTCCCACTTTAGCACTGCGGGCATTGCCACCTCCATTGGCACCCAGCCAATCATGGGTGAGTCCATCATGCATTCATTCCATCTACCGGTACAGTAGGTCCACAGATTATCCTTTCATAGCCTCACAAATTAAACCAAGGTTCAGGTCATACTTATTCCCTTTGGAACTACCTTTCGCAGGTCTGATCAGTCCAGTGACTATGGCGCACATGTGCGTGGCTGAGGCTTTGAGCAATCTGGTGTTCGTGAAGATTAGCGAGATGGCGGACATCAAGTGCTCGGGCAATTGGATGTGGGCTGCCAAGTTGCCCGGCGAGGGCTATAAAATGTATGAAGCTTGTCGAGCGGTCAGCACGGTGCTGCGTCAGCTGCGCATTGGCATCGATGGTGGAAAGGATTCACTCTCGATGGCCGCCAAAGTGGATGGCGAAGTCATCAAATCGCCGGGCACACTTGTGCTCTCCACCTATGCACCCTGTCCGGATGTGCGAGTGCGCGTCACACCCGATCTCAAGGGTCCGGCGTGTGGCAAAGACACCGCTCTGATATGGATTAATATTGAGGGTTGTGCTCGACTCGGAGGTTCGGCGCTGGCGCAGGCCTATTCGCAACAGGGCGAATCGACGCCCAACCTGATGCGCACCAAAGTGCTGACCGATGCTTTCGAGGTGACCCAGGAACTGCTCGGTGAGCATCTGTTGCTCGCCGGACATGATGTCAGTGATGGTGGTTTGATTGTCACCGTATTGGAGATGGCAATCGGAGGATTAGGTGGCCTCAAGCTGAACATTGAAGAAGCAACAACAGGCATCACCAGCTATGACGAAGTTAGCAAGCAAATTGGCAATGATTCGTGCCTTTTGTTCAGCGAGGAATGCGGTTGGGTGCTGGAGGTGGAAGCGTCCAAGGTGGAGCTGGTGCGCAAGCGTTTCCAGCAGGCAGATGTTCCCAACTATTATCTGGGCACGACACATGGTCATGGCCTGGACAGCTCTTTCGTATCCATTACAAATGGAACAAAAATGCTGCTAAATGAACCGCTCCTCAAGTTGTACCAGCAATGGGAGCGTACCAGCTACGAACTGGAGAAACTTCAGGCAAATGTTATTTGCGCCCAATCCGAATATGATAGCCTCAATAATCGTCATGCACCGCAATATAAGGCACCCTTGAATCTGCAGTTGGAACTCAAATTGAAACGCTCCGCTAAACCCATTAGGGTGGCTGTACTCCGCGAGGAGGGTGTCAACAGTGAGCGCGAAATGATGGCCAGTCTGCTGCGGGCCAACTTTGAGGTGCATGATGTGACCATGTCGGATCTATTGGCAGGTAAGCAGTTCGATTTTTCCGAATAAATAGATCATAAATTAATTGAAATTCACTTCACCAGGCACCACCAGTTTGTCGCAGTATCGTGGGCTAGTCTTTCCGGGAGGATTTAGCTATGCCGATACCTTGGGCTCCGCCAAGGGATGGGCGGCCAATATTCTGCACAGCTCCGTGGTGCAGCCACAATTTGAGGCATTCAAGAGGCGTCCGGATGTGTTCTCGTTGGGCATATGCAATGGTTGCCAATTAATGACGTTGATTGGCTTCGTGGGAAGTACTAATGCTGCCAAGCCCGAGGTAGCCCTGCTACACAATCAATCGCAGCGCTTTGAGTGCCGTTGGTCGACGGTGAGGATACCGCCAAATAAGTCCATTATGTTGAGCAACATGCACGACCTGGTCCTGGGCTGTTGGGTGGCCCATGGTGAGGGTCGTTTCGCTTTCCAACGCGACGACATAATGCATCAGTTGGAAGAGCAGCAGCTGGTAACTTTACAGTATGTGGATGACAAGGGCGAGCCAACCCTATCGTATCCCATGAATCCCAATGGCAGTCCCCACGGCATTGCTGGTCTCTGTTCGCCCGATGGTCGTCATTTGGCCCTTATGCCACATCCTGAACGTTGCAGCGCCATGTATCAATGGCCGTATGTGCCACCCGGCTTTCCAGTCAATGCTGCCACCCAGATGGAAAGCCCATGGCAGCTAATGTTCAACAATGCCTACAATTGGTGTGCACAACTCGAAAATTAATTCTCGATAAATATTTACTACTACATTCCTTATATTGATATTTTATCTTATTTCTTTTATACTTTTTCATTATTAAATCACATAACTTATACAAAAGTGTCAAATTTATATTTACATTAAGAGAAAATATTTATGACAAAGTGAAAATTTGCAACAATCCAATGTTTTTCAATATTTATAATACACAGATTACTTGATATACAGTTTAAAATTATAACAACAATTTTTATTACCTTTGTACTATTCAATTACTATTTAACAAAATTCAGACTTAATAAATTTAAATCAATTTGATAGTCAGCTAAATATGACTAGATTTAAACTATATAATTAAGATTTTAATCACTTTAGTGTGTTATTTGCAGTAGACATTTGAGGTAATTAGCTTTAGCGCCCGGCGCCATCATATACTTGGAGTTCCAGTCATGCTCGTTGATGTGCAACACCTTGTAGCCCATCATTTCCAGATGCTTGATCTTGAGCGATTCGGGTCCACGCAGCGCCGTCAAATCGTTTTCGCAAAACGAGTCCAGCTTAAGCAGTAGAATAGCAACCCTAGAATGGAATGTTATAATGTTTCGATTTCGATTTTATATCAAATGTAACAAATACTTGGTTATGCGATCCAGCATGGTGGCCTCAACTGGTGGCGCTGGCATGGGCTTCTTGTCCTTGTCAAAGTGTATCACAAAATCTATTTTATAGCCATAGGGCGTTGTGTGATTGCAACGAAAGTAGTTTTCATCCTTAAGCAAATCTTTGAGCAAAAGTTGCACATCTGTGCTAAAAGCGCTGGGCACAAAGAGTTCTACAAAAAAATTAGCTTATTTAAATAAAAAATGTTAAAGTAATTATAATAAGCATACTTTTGCTGAGTTGTGCTTCCACGTAGTTCTGCTGAAACCACGGCACATTCGTCTCCGGCATATCCAGACAAACGGTGCGATTAAGTTGCATAACGCGATTGAGCACCCGACCCGGATAGGTTGCCTTGGAGTAGCAAATTTGTATCTCATCCTCGATGCGCTGAATGAACTTGACGCAGAAAACCTGATTGATCAACTGCTCCGGAATCATCTTGTAAAAGCACAATGCCAGGCACGATTGCACCAACGACAAACCGCTCATATGATCAAAATCACTGATAGAGAGAGAGAGATGAAAGTCAATTAAATTTGGAATTCAATTCAATTCAATGGCAAAAACTGACCGAAGTAGCACCAATGCTGCATAGTTCAAGGACTCGAGCGATGCTGGCGTATAGCCCAGATTGTAGGCGCAGGTTAGAACCTTTTCCACAGTATCGCCGGTGACATGTTGATGCTGCTCTGCCACATAGTTGAACATCGACTCCAACAGCTCGGGCACAAAGAAATGCGATGAATTAAAATTGTATGCCATATCCCGTACGACTCGAGAGTTGAGATCCTTGCATTGCAGCGTCTTGTAATGTGCTAGAGCCTTGCTATAGGCCTGTGTATTTTTCAGATCTGCAAAGATAATGTGACTCAAAAGTTAATTTTCTAATAGAAATAATGATATTGCATAATTTTTGGCTAGGACTTACTCTTCCGATGACTGAGCGTTCGCACAATCACGCTCAGGTCGCTGGCATTAAGCGGCTCCTCTTCGCTGCTGGCGAGATGTCGTTCGGCACAGGAGACCAGAATGCTGTCCATCGTCGAGAGTTGCATGCCCAACAGATGCGGCAGATGCTGGCGAAAGCGTAGCTCGCAGGCAATCTGCATGCCACGACTCAACAGAAAGCAATCCTGTATACCAAATTGCGGAGCCATGGCAAGCATTTTGCTCAGCAGCATATTGGGAAACTTCTTCCAGGCAAAGGGTGTCTGGCCATAGGCCATGACAAAGGCGGCCAAACGCGCAAACTTGGATGGCAGCCGGCCGGCGACATCCTGCTCGATGGTCTCGATGCACAAGCGACTGAGTCGGCGCTCCAGCTCCTGATGGCGATAGGTGCCGCCCAGATTGTTGTTGAAGTTCATGTAGCGCTGGCAATGGCGCAAGAAACGCAAATGGAGCTGTTCCTTGTTGGAGGAATCCAGTTCCTTGATGATTCCCGACCAGTAGACATCGCAATAATGCACTTCAGCAATCTTCAAAGATCTCAGCACGCTAAAGAAATGTCCACTGGCATTGGGCAGCTGCCAGGCGGATTTGGTGTGGAGTATCTTTCGAAATTGACGCATATAGGCAACGCGTTGATGCATCGCGGCAAAGGGTACAGCACAGGAGAGCGCATCTGGGGTAGCCTCCAGTTTCAGCAGTGCTTCAGTTGCGATCTTGAGTGGCTGCACCAGCGACGCCGGCTCCTGATGATGCAGGTATGTGCGACACACACTCTTCAAGTCACTGGATTCCAGTTGGGGCAGACAGCTGCCGAGCGCTAGCATTATCTGCCTTATCAGCGGCGTATTGAGATGCGACCAATTGGGCACATTGAGCATGTGCAGCAATTTTAATAAGGCTTTGGGCGTTGCACTGCTCAAGGTGCCACACTGCAGCAGCTCGTGCACGCGCTGCTTATACGCGCCGAGCAACTGGCTATCGATCAGCGGATGCAGCTGGAACAAGCATGTGGACAACAGCCGGACATCCTGTTCGCTGCAGCAGTTGGCCACATGCCGCTCCAAATGTGGCATAAAATTGCGACAGACAAGCGGCGTAAAAAAGTCACGCTCGATATTTATGGCAACCAGTAGACGTGAGAGTGCAGGCAGTGGCACCAGGTCAAATTCCCCATCCACGGCCATCATCTCAATGAGATTAAGTGCCCGCGAAAGTAATTGTTCGAGCTTCGAATTGCTGTTGGGCACATGCATCTTGCGCAGGTACAAATAACAGCAGCTCAAATCGTTAACATCCATATGGGCTATGTGCGGGGCTAAAGCGGGTAGCAGCTGCTGCTCCAGTCGCTCCGTCAACGCCTTCTTATCCTCGGCAGCAGTCAGACTTTTAAATTGTGTCCACAGCACTGTTATGCACTGAACTTGATGAACTAACTCTAGCGGGTGCTGCTCCATTATATCCAACAGCTCCTGAGCCTTTTTCGATGTGCTAATCTCTATACTGAGCGCATCCTTTAGATTTATTGCCTCATACGTGTCGAGCTCATCGATGCTGTTTAGCACCTGTTGCTCTTCTGATGGGCTCTGATCTGTGCTGCAGAGACGCAAAATAGTGTAAGTGATCCGTTGGATTGGGTTTGATTTGGACAGCTGCCTCCATAGCCGGTTGGGAGCGCCATAAATAGGTGGATTGGCGCCAATATTAACATGCCGGGGCAACAGTTGCAGTTGACGTGTGTGTTGCAAATATTGCACACATATGCAGGGGGCACGCGGCAAGTAGTTTAAATACATGTTTTCACTGAAAACTTTTATACACCAGAAACGGTTAAATAATAAACAAATTGCGACTTGTGAAACTCGAGCGCGCTGACGAAAACAGCTGAGTGCGCAGCAACAGCGTCGGAGTGCTGCCAACCTGTTTTCGGCCGTTGGTAAACACTGATTCGCTGTGCATACTGAACGGTTTTTATTTTCTTTGTTATTAAAGCGCAAGAAGCTTAAACTATTTCGTTGATTATTTGGCAAAAAGTCTAATCTTTTTTCTTTTCGCTTTGTTTAATTGCTGCTTATTTTATAGGTACGAATGGAGAAAACTACTGGTTGATCAACTGGTAATACATACATTTATTGTGCAGCCCTGGTAACAGCTGCTGTTTGTTTTCATCCAACAACAACGCAGCAGCAAAAGAACCAAAAGTGTAACTGCAGCAAATAATTATCGATAATAAATCAATAATGTCGCTGTCGCGGTCGCAAAATCAAGTGATTGCCCTGCAGGTTGGCTATTCTCACAAGGATGCCAAAGATTCCACCGCCATGCGTGCCAATTGTAGCAGCACATTAATCCGCTGCCGCGATGGCACCAACATTATTGTGGACACACTAACGGCCTGGGATGGCGAGCATTTGAAATCGTTGCTGGCCGACCAGGGACTCGATGTGAACGATATCAATGTGGTTGTTTGCACACATGGACACACCGATCACACTGGCTGCAACTATTTGTTCCAGAAGGCTCGACTGCACATTGTTGGCTCCTGTGCTTCGCATCGAGATTTGTATTTTGAACACCCTTGCGAGCTGGACACGCATGGCGAAGTGCTGCTCGAGGAGACACCAGGCCATACACTGGATTGTGTATCGGTTATCGTTCACAATAGCCAGCTGGGCGGCACTGTGGGCATTTGCGGGGATCTTTTCGAGCGCCGCGAAGACATTGAAGATGCAAAGATTTGGAAATTGGCGGGCAGCGAAGATGAGCAGCGACAGGCCGCCGAGCGACAGCGCATGGCCGAAATATGCGCACACATTATTCCCGGACATGGTCCAATATTCGCGCTGGATGCCGAGCTCCGCACTAAAATTGAAAACTATATTAAACATGGAGATTAAAAATTAAAAAAAAATCAAACATACATGTATATAGAGCAAAGTTAAGCAACCTATGATATTAGCATTAACATTGATAGACGTTTGTTTGCATGTTTAAATATTCAAATTACGTTCTGCTCTCCGTTGTTATAAGTTTTTTTTTTGGTCTAAAATTTTACTGTTTAAGCGAAGCAATGTTTCAAAAATTAATAAATATTTTACTATTGCCAATTTAGAAGCGATATTAATCGAAAACCGACGTTTGGCTACTGCATCGAAATTTTCCCGTTAAGTGCAGGAGCAGCAACAACAAGAGAGGAAAACTGATTTAACAAAATATTATATAATACATAAGAAGTCAATCGAAAGTTTTCTTCAAAATGAGCCAGGCGTCGTCGAGTGCATTCAATGCCGCACAGCGGAATCGTTATTATAATCCCGTCACGCGTATACAATCGCTAATACAGAATCTGGACGCGGAACTGCTGACCCTGTGCAAACAATGCTCAATGTCAAAGAATGTGGGCAACAACAATCCATATAGCAGTCTCATTTCGCAGAAGCATCCAGCGACCAACGTAAGTAATATTCTTGCGCAGAATCGTCTGTCTTCGCAAGCACTTTCAACGGTCGGTTTGGCGCCCGATGCTCAAAAGCGACAGCTGCGTAATACCTATCGAACGCGTGTTATCGACGCCTATCGCAATCGAAAAATATTCACTGTGTTTGGCAACTATACGACGATTAGGCGCGCTTTAAGCCGCCGCGGTTGGCTGGAAAAGCTGCCAGTGGGACGGCATGCCAAATTGCAAGGCATGTCCGAGGATGCACTGCTGGAGCATGCGCGTCGCGGCAACGAATACGAAGCAGTTCTCATTTCTAAAATGATCAACAATTTTCCGTCGTTCTTTATCTGGCAGGCCAAGGGCCAGCGCGACTTGTTCGGAGAGGTAAAGCCGTTTCGTAATCGAGTGCGACGCAGCCAACTTCTCGATTTCTCGACCAAAGTCGGGCTGGTCGGCTGTGCGGAACAGGAGCGCTGGTTTCGCGAGGACGGTGTGTGCGGCATGAGCTATCCGCGTTTCTATCGTTTGGGTGCCAACAGCTTGGAGGAGCGGGCGGCCTTCATTGAGGATTTCCATCAGACACAGGCACGATCCTTATTACGCTACATTAGAGACCACCGACCCTCCGAACTAATCGACCTAGATCATGGCGAAGTATTGGGATCTACAATCGAATTTGCCCTGAACAAAGTCAAATCAATGATCAGACAAAAGGAGCATTATTCGTTGGACGATGTACGTATTAAATTGCCGACGTCGTCCGAAATGATGGAGAATCAAGCGTTCATGGGCCAATCGTCGAAGGTGCTCCAATCGAATGCCAGGTTCAAGATCAGCGAGAAGGTAATGGTGGAATATGCCCGCCTTGCAGCTCAATACCTCGATCAAATTGAGGCGCTTTGTCATGATTATCGCTGGGATGGCTCACGCAACCTGTGGATACTTAAGCCGGGCTATCAATCCCGCGGCATTGGGATCGTATTGCGTCACTCCCTCGATGACATCTTGCAGTGGACAACAAACAATCAGAACAGAAAATACATTGTACAAAAGTACATTGGTAAGGACGATTGAGATTAAAAAAACGCCTTAACGTATGCTATAAAATTTTACTTTTCAGAACGTCCATTCCTTATCTATCGCACCAAGTTTGATATACGCCAGTATATGCTGCTAACAATTAGCGATAGCCACGTAACCATTTGGACATATCGCGATTGCTATCTTCGCTTTAGCTCGCAGGATTTTACCCTGGATGATCTGCGGGAGTCAATACATTTGACCAACAATTCGGTGCAGAAGCGCTACAAGAATAAATTGAATCGAGATCCGCGCCTGCCCAAACACAACATGTGGTCGTTGGAACAGTTCAAGAACTATTTGCGTCATGTCGGGGAACCAGAGGACACTTGGACAAAAATTTACAATGGCTTCAAGCAGAATTTGGTGGCTGTTGTGTTGGCCAGTCTGGATGAGACGGAACTGGTGCCAAATGCATTTGAATTATATGGCTGTGACTTTATGCTGGACTACCAGTACAATCCCATACTCATTGAGATCAATTCAACACCAGATATGTCCCCCTCGACCGAGGTGACAACTAAAATATGTCCGCTAGCCTTGAAAGATTGCATTCGAGTGGTATTGGATGTGCCGCGAAATCCGAATGCCGCAACGGGACAATTTGAGCGGGCTTTCCAACTAAACTACAATGTGAACAAGGATACCGATGGCACACGACCCTTGGAGCTAAATGGCAAACAAATGAAACTACTCGAAGAAATTCCCAGTCTTCGAAATACTATGACGAATAGTAATCCACGACACCGGCTCCTACGCCGTCTGTTTAACAACGTGAAGACGACAACAAATCGCAAGTTTGGCAAGGACAGGAACAAAGCGGGTACATCGCAGCCAAGCAAACTAAACGTTGGCAAAGTAGGCAGCATGGTAAATATATTGTAGTATCCTTATACCCATAACTACATTGAATTTTTCTCAATACTTAGAAGCTATCCAAAGCAAGCTCGAGGGTTGGAGTGAAATCGGCGTTGAACTCAATGACGCGAGAACATTTAGCATTACAATATACAGCGCCCAAATAATAAGCAGGTAATTTTAATTTTAGACATGCTAAATAATTATTATTAAAAACTCGAAACTACCCATAGGCATTAGTACAAAGCCATAAATTGGCTGGGTATTCAAGTTATTAAATTATTGAAAATGCAAATTTAAATCACGTTCGATTCGAAACTACGAAAAACATATCAAGCTTTTGACTGGGCTGTTACAACAAAAAATATTCTATAATTCAGATTCAGATTTCCGCGTAACGTCAAGAAAGAAATATTGCAAAACTTACAAATCCCTAGGGTCACATTAATCAGAATAATAAATTAGATTTTTTAATAAATTTATATTTTCTCTAAAATATTCAAAAAATATGAACAAACAAAAAAAATCAAGGGAAAGAGATAAAATTTATTAAAAAAAACATTACACTATTTAGATCCATAAATGGGTTCGGTGTAAATAATATGCATATTTGAAAAACATTAATATTTTTTAGAAGAAAAAAGATAAAAATACTTAAGAATATTTAACAGGAATGTCTAACACATCCATGCAAAAATACACCTATAATTATTTTGAGCAATGCACAAACTGAAAAACTATAAAAAATTACATTTTCTGAATTATACAACTTTAACTTTAATTTATTCATTAACAAAACCAAGAATATGAAATGTGATTTGACATTCTATTTTTGGAAAGAGGTTATTCGAAAAAGGTGTTTTATGTGCACCATATTACAATGGCAGTAGTGGGTGGTTTAGTGGTCGAGTGGTTGAGTGGGTGGTTTTAACAAGTGAGCAATGGCACTGTCAACGTTGAGCTTGTTGCTGCCAGCTTGCTGCGCGGACTGATGAGCGGGTTAGTTTGCAGTTCACTGGAAGCCTGCTTCATGGCCGTAACAATGGGCTCGCCACGATGCAGTGCCTGAACAGAAATGCTAATTGGTAGCCTCGGACCATTCGACTTGCGGCCAAAGGTGCGTCCAATTGCATGCATGCTGGCCGAGCTCTCGATTTCTGATTTGGTACGCGCAAAGCGTCGCGAGCAACTGTTTCGTGTCCCCCCATCGAGCAGCGAGGCAGTTAGTGCTGGCCGGGATCGGGAGCAGCCAGTTGTGGCAGTTAAGCTGTTATTGCTGGTTGTTATGGTACGCAAACTGCGCCACTTGCGTTCACTTATAGCTGGGGCTGTTGCTGGGGCACTTGGCGGTGGCGGCGGCGGCTCCTGTTTCTCCACCAGATTCTCAGCACCATTGTTGGCATAATTTTTGATAAGTATTTTGAATTTTTTGTCCGTGCCTTCAACTTGATTCACCCCAAAGCGTGGACCACAACTACGCTGTCGCTTGGGTGGTACAGCGGTGCTGACAGTTGGCTCCCCGCCGCCCATTGTTGTGTTCCTTTTGTGGGGGGCGGCAGTGGGTAGTTGGGTTATGGAACGACCTGCTTGCTTCAGCAAATACGGGCAGGGTGAAGTTGTTTGTGCTGTTAAAATGGATGGAGATTTAAGTGTGGCTGGTTGTTGTTGTTGGGTGCTGCTTATGCTGCTGCGACTGCTGCTCAATGGCTCCACCATGTACTTCTCCATGTACTCGGTGGCATTGAAGGTGGGCATCGCACGATGTATCCGCGATATGTTTGTTGTTGTTGCTGTCGGCACAATGGCCGATCTCTGGCGATAGACACTACTCGTGGCCAGACTACGCTCCTTGCGCTGTTGCTGATAATAAAAGTGGCCATGACCATGATGTCCATGATGACCATTCGCCTTGTGCAACAGCTGTTTGCCTTTGACAAACAGATTAAGACCCATATAGGCAGGCGTCGGTGGCACCACCTGGCGATAGGCCAACTCAAAGTTGCCCATATCCGATTTGGGGTCCAAGCGTCGATCAATAACCACTGAAAACCAAGAATATTATTTAATTCAAGAACTTGAAGTTTTTCGATTTGGTTTTTTCATTTACCTTTCACCACATCCTCCAGACATTTGGGACACATGCGCGCTGTAACACTTGTCGTCGCGCCGAGATCAGGACTCGAATTGATTTCAATGAGCCACGGATAGAAATTCTCGCATATCATAAAGTCGGCACCGAATAGTTCGAATGTATTCGGTCGCCTATCCATATTCTCCTGCGATGCCAACATGGTGCCGACAATGGCCTTGCGCATGCCAGGATAAATGCGCTCCAGCCACATGTTGGATTTGCCAATTTGACGCAAATATGCTTGGAACGAGAAACAGTCCCACATATTCTCGCTGGGCAATCGCTTGTCCCGCTTCCCATTCGTATACTTCTTCTGTATGGCATGGTTTGTCAGATGCACCGACTCATGATGATTGCTCAAACTATATTCCTGTGAGCTAAATCGCAGATAGCTCTCCCGATAGAACCAAACGACCAGCGGCTGTGTATTCGTTATCAAAAACCATTGGCGTATATCGAATTTTGTTTGGAAGACTATTAGGGGTCGTTCTGAAAAGCATAGAGTTTAAAGTTTGATGCGGTTTTTTCAAGGTATTTCAGATATTAAAAGTGTAGTAAATTGAGGCTATGATCAAGCTAAAAGTATTTTGTTTGTAATGTCTAGTTATAACTGTTTTCTAAATGACCTATTTTTAAGAACCCAATAAATACATATACTATGTTGTTAATCGAGATCCATACTCAGCTCCCTTTTTACTTATTAGGTTCTGTAACTCAATTTCCACTCTGATTTTTATTGCTCATAACCTGTTGCATTTACCAAATTTTATTATTGACAGCCAAAAACCATAAAAAATTCTGAATATTTAAAAAAAAAAGATCCCAGTTGCGGCGCATTTTGGACAAATTGCATAAATTGCATACCTATGTAGCACATACACACACACATGTACGTATAGTTGTACGAAAAGGGTGAAGTGCGTGCCTGCAGTTAGTGGGCTGTAAACTTTTGTAGTTTTACGCCCCACTGCCAAAACAGAGCAACAACAATACTAGTAGGAACAATGTCAGCCTGATTTCGACCTAGTTTGTGTTTGTTGGTTTTATCGCTGTTACTCCAGAGCCAGAATATATTTGGAACTATGTTAAGCCTACAAATTGGCAAGTTTAAATTAAGACAAATACGTAAAGTGGATATGAATTGTGAATTGATGGATTTAACTTGTATTAATTGGAACAATTAACTCACCTATATACTTTTGCACCACATAGCGACTCTTTGATGCTATCGATGGATTAACTACGCCTAGGATTTTCTTGAGATTATCCATGAGTAAAATGCCACGACCACGACATTTATTGGCCGGCTTGACAATCCACAAGTTCTGATAGCCATCGAGGCTGTACTGCGGCCAATGCGTCTTCATCTTCTCGACCAGCGTTATACAGCTCTTGACCATGTGTTCGAGGGTACGTTGTCCATCATGCTGAATGCGTGCATCCTCGTTGACCAGCTGCTGATGCTGATAGAGGAAAGCATCCCAATCGTGTTCCCAAATCCTGGGCGGATCCTCGTAGTCAATGTCATTGTGCTGGCAGCTGTCGATGTAGTCAACGAGACGCCTATAGGCAAAGTCTATCGATGAATAGGGTATCTTGCCGCTGGGCGAGAAGACGGCATCGCAGCCCTGTTTGTGATACTTGCACAGCATGGCCCGCAAATAGGCGACACACGCCGTCAGCTTAAAGTTGTCGACAAATTCACCGAGTTCCTCGGGACTCCAGACGTTGTAGCAGCGAGGGAAATACATCTCGGCCATGCCCTCCTCGAAGAACCAATGGAAATCGCGCAATTGACTGCACAGACCCTCCTTGGAGGTGAAGGGTGCCCTGTGGAACTTATTGATGGTCATGCCCGGATTCTTGGCCTGATCAATATAATCGCATTTCTCCTTGCGATTCGTCCACAAAAAGTCGACGGGCATATGCTCGAGAAATCTAGACATTATATTCCTTTCGCACTTCAGGACATACTGACGTCGAGTTTCGCCTGCTTTGCGTTTGGGTAGACGTTGGGTCAGATCCTCATAGGTCATTTGACCCATGGGCATCACCTTGCGATGCATGTCCAATTTCTCGACCCAGCCCCGAGCCAGAAGTGCATTGCGTACTGAATGAAAACATCCGCGTATCGTAAAGATTTTATTCTGTTTAGCCGCCTCCTGCGCCTTTCGCCTCAACTCATTCATGCGTTCCGTTGTTATCCAGGCGCGACGTGCCACATAATTGTTCGGAGCACCTTGTGGCGGCACCCTCACGGGACAGTTCTCCTTGTTGTTGTGAGCTGGTTTTGGTATTTGTATTGGTGCTGGAGTGTTCAGTGGTGCAATGTTTGCTATCGACGAAGGAGCAGTTTGTTCTATCGTAAGTGGAGTCCGTGTTTTGCACAATGTGGCACTTGAGCATTTTTTCTTTTGTGGCAGCTGCTCTTTGAGCTGTGGCAGTGGCTGCTCCTGTTCCTGATTGGTGCTCGTGGCTTGTGGGTGACTACTTGGACGTGGTGTCGGTTTCTGGAGCAGCTCGTGCATATTTTTTATCCAATCACAAACCGTTTGCAACCGTTTCGCCACTCCGAAGCTCAGTGACTGACTAACTAACTAAACTGCTTGACTGACTGACTGGGCCACTAGGTTGTAAGTTATATCTGTGTTTGTGTGTGTGTTTGACTGTTAATTTTGACTACGGGTGGGCCACCCATATGGGGAGCTGCCTGGCAACCATTGAGCCAGTTAAGTTCATAACTTCAGTTTTCAGCTCAAAACGACTCTATTAATAGCTACAAGCTTGGCGTCGTCTCTCCTTCATTCAACGGGAGTCGGAGTCGCCGCCAAATAGCGTACCAAATTTATATTGGGCTAGGTCGACTTTGGTAAAGATTGGAATAAGTTCAAAGGAGAGCTCCTTTTAATATTAAATGTTTGTACTTTGAATGAGAGCAGTTAAGTTGGTATTAATGCAAATCAGGAAAAATATAAGAAATCGTGGTATTAATATCGGTATTAATATTACTTAAATAAAATCAACTAAACTCATATCTTTCATTGTATTTGAGTTTCTAATAATGGTCTTAGAAATTAGGAAATTTATAATGAAAATAATTATAATAACAAAAGAAACTATAATTATAATAATGAAAAAAGACAGAAACTCTATAGTTTTATTAAGACGACACGAAAACAGAGTATTCCTAGTTGGGTTTGCAAAAACAACATAATTCTATTTTCGTTACAGAAATTTGTAAACGTTAATGCAAATTATTATGACACGAAAAGACCAAAAAATGATTAGATACAAATTAAAAAATGTTGATAAAAATTTAGTAAGAATATACAATTTAGTCAATAGAGATTTGATCCTAATTAAAAACTTGAATATCTACTTGTTTTCTAGGGATTATCAACAAATAAATAGAATCTGAATTTTAAAAAAATGTTTTCTTCTTTAAATTTTAAACTTGGTTTTTTAGGGTCCTAATCGAAGAACTCTTTTCTTTTCTACTACTTTTTTTTTGAGAATAAGAAAAGAAAGTGGAAATTATGAATATATACTGAAAATTCGCGAAGAGTATGTCTCTAGTTGGGTTTCAGCTGTTGTAGAAGACAGTTTATGTTTACCCACATTGAAAATGTGAATCTCCGTTTCGTGTCCTGACATTTTATGCGCAATACTTGTGCTCAGCAAGAGATGTTGTTGCTGTTGTTGTATTTGTTTATCCATTTGCTGGTTGGCATTGTTTACTGGTATTGGTATTGGTGCTACTGTTGGTGTTGTCGTCAGAGTCATCGCTTCACATCGTGCTTTGGTGACGACGTCAACGCCGTTGCTGCCGTCAGATGTCGGCTCATATGAATGCTCGCTGGAGCGTGAGAGCCACGTACCGGAAACGGCAACATCAATCCAGCCACGGAATCGTGTAGGTTGCTGGTTGTTGTATTCAGACCCAGGGTCTAGTTGTGTCTGCTTGTGCAATTTGTACAATGGCGTTTGGCAGCCTTTTCAATTATTTGTAAAATAATCAAGTTAACTGTTACCGCAAAGTAGTCGATGGGGGGCGAAAGACTGAGCTTGGCAAATGGTGAGGATCCCCTTGGCTTTGTTCTTTAATGTTGTTGTACGTACGTATTTGGTTCAAGGACGTCTCTGCCGCAAAAGTTAACTCTGCGGCGGTCTCTACACGAGTTGCGACTTTTGCAATGACAGGTGGGTCGGGTCGTTGGTGGTTCGTGGTGGTTGTGTGGGTGGTGACATCAAATCCACACGGCAACACCTACATACGTCAGGGCGGCTCAACCTTTGCGTGCTGTTTGCGAAGTTTCTGCTAGCTTAATTTTATTTTGTTTTATTTTTGCAAATCTTTGCCTTAGTCTATTTTGGCTTAAAAAACTTTCTTTCTACTTACTATATAAATGAAGATACTTGTTACATTTTGTTGTTGTTGTTGTAAGTGGGACGGTAATTAATTTCGCTGCAATCGCAAAGGGTATTAAAATTAGTTTAAAAATAGCTTCAGGCTTGTGGCTTGGGCAACAAGATACATACATATACATAAGGTTCAGTTACAAGCGAAGTTGGTTTAAAAGTTGTGTTGTATTGGGGTCAGGGGTGTTGCACAGTTAAGCAGCGAATGCTATTGAGATGAAACTGATATGGATATGGATATAGATATATATGGTATAGTACACTTAATCGAATGACCTAATAGCTAACAACTTTTAATTGTTTATTGAGATTTTTGAAAAAACCTTTATTTGTCTCAATTATTAGCGACCTTAAATTTTCAGAATATTTTTGATTATTTTTACTTGTTTCTTGTTTTATATATATAAAAGTCTTAGATGTCTTGCAATTAATATTTTTAATAAAATAAAATGAATAAATAAAAAAAGCTTTTAATGAAATGAATGAATGAAATTTAGGCAATTGACAAAGTTAAGTCAAAAATTTAGTAGCGTTGTTCAAGGTATCTCGTATTCGAGCTTCCTCGGCTAGAGACTAGTTTAAGGGTTGAACTAAGAAATGGAATATTGGCTTCTCCAATGTTCTAAAATTAAATAATTTTCTGTGTTTCTTAAGATTAAAATTTAGCAATTACTAGTGTTAAATTTTAATTATCTTATTTTATTTTATAATTTTTTTATATTTATGCCATAAAGATTGACTTCTGTCCCTATATTCTTTTCAAATCCGCTCCTGTACGCATACAGAACTTACGCACAATGCATTGAACTCAAAGAACTTTCACAAACGCAAGCGTTAATGAAGAGCTTTCGTGTGAGCAAAAATCCACTGCAGCTTTTCTCCAACAGGGAACATTGTGGTGGAGAACAACGTGAGAGAGAGATAGAGAGAGCAAAAGCCCGTGAAAATGTTGGGCCACGAAATCAGCCGAACACCAATTATCCATTTATGCACGAAGTGTTTGCCGATTGACAAACGGCGTTGTTCGCGACGATGCAACACATATAAAATCCGAAGCGCTTAAAAAATGTTAAAACATTCATAACGGAAAACTCCTGACGTGTGGACGTGTTCGTCGTGCTCTTTGTCTTTTTGACGCGTCTTTCGCTGCTTGTGTATTATTTCTGTGAGTGCATCTCGTTCTTGTTGCTGCTCACTAGCTTCTTTCTAAGTTACTTATCCTATCTACCAACAACAACAACAACAACCAAAAAGAGAAATATCATTCATCTAATTGCGATTTATTTTGCCGCGTTTTGGTCTTTGCATTGTGAGCAACCTTGAAATTTCTTACTGGAAACAAACAACTTGTCAAACTTACAAGTGCAATAAAACTCAAATAGTTTACACCCTCACCATTTGCAATGTGACTTTTTAAAGTGTTACCCGCCTCGCCAATTGTACTTTTCTGTGTTGCCAATATATCAAAAAAAAAACCTCAAATAAGTTGCCATATCATCGTTGAAACTTTGATCCGCGCTTCTTACAACAAATAATTAATCAAAGTGGGTCTACAAGTCGATTTTACATTACTGCAAAGGACGAGCAGCTGTTGCAACCACAACAAAATGGGCACTATTGGTGAGTTCTTATTTAAAGTTATCTAAAATTTTTCATTTTTTACCTATGACCTGGAAAAGGAAAAACCTGAAAAGTTATAAGTATAATTATGGACAAATTAAACCAAGAAACTATTTTAACGGATCTAATACAATGTATGTAAGGTTTGGGCAAAGATCAACCCACTCTTTGTCGATTGATTGGGTTGAAATACTAAAATTTATTCTAATATTCACTAAGAAGCTCATTTTTTCAAGAACGAACCCCAAAAAGCGCTAAGTTCTCGTCATTGAATAAAAGCTTTGGATAGTGTGTTTGGCTCAAGATTGCATACTTTATCTTTTGCCGATCCCTATTAAAGTTATGATGAGTAAGACTGTAAGTGCCGCAACTTAAATTAAATATAAACTGAGGTGGCTTATGGGCTAATAAGTTCTTAAAACTAACAATCTTATGTCGGATACTAAATATACCATAAAACCAGCATCAATCGCAATATTTTGAATAGGATGTAGTTTTCATCAAATTACCAGGAACCGAATTTATAAAGCAAAATATCCTGTGTAATTTGATCTGAGTGATTTGATAAGTATATAAGAGTATAGGATTCATCTTGCGTTACATTTCATTGCAATGCAAAGCATGAGAAATTTGATCAATTACGATGTTATGCCAGTAATTGCCGATCTTGGAATAGTAAATTTAATAGAGACTTTTGTTGGATTCCCCGTCATGTCTAACATGTTATGCTCTTGACATACACCCCCATAATTGAAGTTCTAGGGATTTGGGCATTACGTTGAATCCTTGAACTCTTGTTCATGTTCATTTTTCTTTATTACATCTTATATAAATTGTCTATGCTATCTTCACTTCTTATACGCCCACGTAATTGAAGTTCTGGGAATTGGGGAAATTCACTTTGAACTCATGTTGATATCTATTTATATTGAGATTATTATTATGTACACCTCCTCCTATTCTATTAAGATTTGTATAACCCAACATTAAATCCCGTTGAAGTAGCTTTCCCTTACGACTAACGACAATCAACAAGGGCATTGAGATTTTCTTTTTTTTTCTCTTCATTTTAATATAGCATGAGTGTGGGCGTAACCGTATCCTGTGTGTGTCTGTGTGTTTTTTGCTTGCTTTTCAATTATCCTAGCTAAAAATAAACCAAAGCAAGCACAGCCCCAACAACAACAACACCCGTAAATTTGTGCATTTCAACACCCGAGCACAAAAAAAAACAGAAGCAAGTTAGAAGGCTCGAGTCGAAATTGCTCGACTAGCAGATATCCTGCGCTACTGACTGTTTGACTAAACTTTAATCTGCGATATCTTCAATGTTTCTCAACCGATTAAACTTTCACTGATGATCATAATTTTATCTATAGTTTTTGGATCATGTTTCAAAATTCCCAAATTCAAAATTTTGTTATCGATTGCATGTGTGAAACAGACTTGCCCAACGCGAGCTATGCGCGAACTTAAATCGGACAGACTGACGGACATTTGCACAAAACCCACTATACCCTTTTTTTCCCATTACATTGGGTTCAGGGTATACAAAAAAAAAAAGAGAGATAAACGGCGTCATAATGATAGACCGTGTTTATCTAGGGCTGCCTGTCCGTCCGACATCCACGCTTTAAATCAGAGTCCGTATTCTGTTTATCCCAAAAGTATGTGGGATAAATAATAAAGCGGTGAATAGAGGAAATTAGTTACGCCGGACCCTAAGGCATAATCGAATGACGCACGATGTGCCACTGATTTTCCATGCCATGAAGCTATAAATATATGCATTGTTGGATTATGTGTGATTGTGTTTGTTCAACGTGTGCGTTTTATCCTTGAATGGTAGTGTGGTTTTTAGAGGGACACACCTCAGCCTCACCATTCCATGTTTTTCCAGACAGAACAAACGCGCTTTGATTGCCAGCCAGGCAAAAAAAACCGTAGCCGTAGAGTGCCCACTTGCCACAATGGGTTCGTTGAGCCTCTGTGTGTGTGCATACAAGTGGTCCAGTTGAGTAGGGGGCAGAGAAAAGAGACTTTTCATCTGAATGTTGCTACTTTGTACGCCATTTGTTGTGCGAATCTGTTTTTCTGTTCGTTTGTGTTTGTGTGAACCTATTAGCAACGCTTGATATGCTGCTCAATGCTGTTGGCTGTTTGCCTTGTTGCTTGGTTGCCTGTTTGTAATGTTGTGTTTTATCCTCTGCCCCGAACCGATCCTTATACATATACATATCTCGTTGGCGTCAGCTAAAAGTTTAGAGTTGAATGTGGGCATCAATTTTAAAATGGGTCGAAAAACGGCTAATTAAAGTGTGGTTCGAACCTGACCCAATAAAACTGATGATAGTTCTATTTGTAAATATACATAAATTGATTTAACTAAGTTTAAACAAAATCAATCGAGCTTCTGTAGTCCTGTGTATTTGGGACATCGGATCAAAGTTCACAGCAACGAAAACGAATCCCAATATTAATCAGACTATATTGACAAACAGTTGAGAGAGATATGAGGTCAGGTCTGTATTGACTTGTACAATAAGAAATACATGCGACAATTACAAAGGTATGGGAAGGCGGGAACATTTAAGAGCTTTTAAACACAACAATAAATGTGAGGGTAGACAATGGCAACGGTTTTTTGAACATCATTATCCGATTAATGGCCAAGTTAATGGCTTTGTTGAGCTGTAAGCGAGTATATTTATAAGGACAATGACAATGCCAACATTAGACTATTTGGCTTTATTAGTGTTACAGCAAATAGATATGCAAAGTAAACTGTTATAAATTTATAAGTGGATTATAGTGCTCTCAACTTAAACTCGGGCTACATACTTTAGGTTATCGAGCTTGTCATGTGGGCAAATGAGCTTGATTATGGGACAGGTTGGTCTGGGCTTCAAGCAATGGCAATAAACGAAAGTTTTCAAAATGAATTCGTCAAATTCCTCGTTGTTGCTATCAACCTTGAGCAGCTCACGATAATCCTCAACACTCTCCAGACTGATGGGATCCAGCTGATGCATATAGCATTTCATTTTGAGTATAGCCGAATACAAATAGTTGAATACATCGGTAACCATTTGCTTGTGGAACTCAATGCTGCGATGATATTTATCGCCCATTATAAACGGTGTTTCCATCTGCCTGTCCAGCTGACTGTAAACCTCATAAAACTGCTTACATTCTATATTGAGTTCCAAAACCGCATGCTTCATGCAATTGCTGCAAATAAATGTAACATAAAATATTAAATTTGAATATTACTTAAAATTTAAGCTTACATGGAACCGCGCAAAACTTCCAGTTTCTCCTCGTACTCGTTGATAATCGCTTCCTCGGCGGATAGTGTATAGACCTCGGGATATCGACAGCCCGGAGCTGAGCTAATTAATATTAAATACCTTTGGGTTAGCAACCATAAGCGTTCAATGATTATTTTGTGTGTTTCCAATTCGCATTTATAGAACTCGTAATATTTGCAAAAGCGTTTTTCCAATTTCACCAGCAGACCCAGGATTTCCTCTTCTTTTTTATAATGATCCTTGAGCTGTGGCGTCAAATGGTCTTCATCGTCCTTCGACATGGCTTTTGGTTTTTGTTGTTTTTCCTTCTCTGACTGTGTTTTGTGTGAATATTGTAAACCCTATGAATTTTGTTGTCAAGGCTATTTGTCACAAGGTGACAAATGGAATGTACAAAAATAGCAAAGCCTTTTACATTCATTATTTTCGGTAAACTGCAGCTAAAGACAGCCATAAACTCAATTCAATTCAATCAAACTAACCATAAACAAATTCGGAATCAATTAATATCAATCAATTTGTATTCGCCGTTGATGGTAATTTAATTTGTGGCCAGCAATAAATTTAGTTAATTAGAACAAAGAGAAAAAGCTACATAAACCCACGCTCAACAGTAGAACCGTTGTGGTATGTGCAATCTACTATCTGCTTTTAATTTATAATTTAAAATTATATACAAACGAATCTTAGTGCCGGCAATTGTTTACGATAGCTGGATATTTCTAACAATAATAATAATATATTAACATTCCATCAAATAAAGATTTAATCTGTCAATATTTATTAAAGCAGCAAAGTTAGCTAAAAATTAATGCTCAAATTAATTTAAAAAGTTTAGGATTAAAGTATACAACTTCTAAAATGTATAGAACAAATTTGTAAAAATTATACCATCAGGAAGTCGAAAAATTAGTTAAATCATATAAATATAATATATATATCCATATGGTATATAAATATTGATCATGGTATTGGTAATGGTATATAAATATTGATCAGACATTTGCTTTGAATTTTATGATTGGTATTCAAAAACTAAAACAAGTTTAGCACAATTCACCAAAGTGAAATTAAAATAGATTTGTCGAATACAATTAATACATCACTAATACGACATGTTGTACAGCCGACTAACATGTGATGGGTAATCTTTTAATGGCGCACATAAACGAATTTGTGAGGGAACCAAAAGTCAACCGAGCAGTGAATCGATCTTCAGATTGATTTCGATTGAATACTACATTTTTGTTTGTGCATTGCAAAACTAAAAACTTAATTGAAAATTAGCCAATTTTTGTTGTTTTGCCGGCACTTGCCTGTTGCCACTTGCCACTTTGCCATTTGCCACCCAGCTTGGGCAGGAGAAATTTAAAATATTTTTAGAATGCGTAAAAAATGTTGGGATGCGCATTTATGAAGTGCGAAGCCAATTGCCGAATTCGAAACGATTTCAACACAGTGCACAGTGTATATAAATAGGCATAAGCATATGGCATCGTTAAGCTATGGGGGATCTGAACTTGCCCCTGCTTTAGTTAAAAATATATTTCCAAACATTTCTCAATATTATACTCAAATAAACAAATGAATTGCCGTGCGGCCGCGATTTTTATGCGAGCTTTGATGAATACATTTAAAAAGATGCCAAAAAAACACCGAAAGTGTGTTCAAGAATAAATAAGAAGATTATATACCGTAGGAAAAATAATAATAAAAATCAGGTAAAAGTTTGGAAGTGCACTGAAAAAACTTTGCCTAGTTGGTAACTTTGTGAGTCCCTATATCCAGGATATAATATTTTTTTTGCATACATATGAAGATTAATCTGAAGGACTACAGCAAGTGCCATTGATTCCACTTGAACATAAGACCTCTTTACAAATAAAAATGGAGATAAAATGCCAAAGCGAAGCACATTTTGCACACATTTTGCAATTCAATTTTTGTTTATCAACATTTTAATTGGCAATGCGTTGTGAACACGCGGCGTATGCGCAATGTTTTTTTTTTAGCTGTAACGAAATCGGTCTCTTGCAGCCAAGATGTTTTTATCATCAGCGCCAGCTAATGGGCCAATCTGTCTGTCCAACCGTCAATAAGTCCATTTGCCATAAGTTGCCTTTTGATTGCTCGTCGTTCTGCGCGTGTTTCATGCAATTAATTCATAGAGTTATGGCAAATTGTGTTCATAGTGCTGGTTGAGTTATGGGTGCGGTCTTTCAGTCCCATTGAGTGCAACGAACCTATTCAGTCATTTTAATTTGCAGTCGATTGCTATTTAAAGTGCTTGCGCTTTGTCAACGCTTTTAGCTGATGCTAAAAGCCCTTAATTGTTGAGTCAATGAATTGCAATGTACTTCTTATTTTTATTTCGTACTTGGGATAAATTTGCTTAAATTATTTGCATTAATTGGGTTACTAATTGGAATGTTTGTAAATATTTTTTAAAGTTGAATTTTCCTATTTTAATTTTTTACAAAAAATCTCTTAACTAATTTTGAAGGACTTTTTTAATATACAATTTTTTTACTTAAATTCAAAGAAGTTTTATTTTGTGTTCGGCAGAAATTGATACTAGTTTTTTTGAGAAATAACCTAAAGTTAAAATTTGTATTAAATATTTTTCCTGTTTTTAAAGCTAGTTGGTATATTTATTTGCTTTTCTCTTAACACTTTATGAATGTTCTGAGTTGCTCTCATACCATTTTTAATAGAATAGTTACAGATAAGGTTTTTCATTGCTCCATTACCCAACACATCAAAAACTCTCTATACCTTCTTTAACATAATGCATTCAAGGAATAACAAACTTAAAACTTTTTTATTCATTTTTAAGACAGCCATAAAGTGCTTACCCCTTGCGAACGCATCGTCCACATTGTACTATATGTACATTTTATTGGTCTTTTGGCAAAAGTCAAACAACATCTTTAGCTCAGCCGTAAAAACTTGATTTATGCTAATTTGCTATTTGATGCGCCGCGTTTAAATAAATGGACATGAGCGCGCACGTCGCACAAAGTATATTTATTTGATTTTAGATTTTAATGCGCTGATATAGAAATACATAATGCTGTTTTCCAGTGTGCAGCTTCAAAAAATATATCGCCGCGTAAAGCAAAACAAATCGCACAACTTAAACTAAATAAACTGAAATAATATTGCATTTATGCAGCGAGCAGCCCACAAAAATAGTTCTTATTTATACATTGTGTGCATTTTGAAAGTGAAGCATTATTTTGACGAATGTTATTAGTAGTTTTTGTTCATAATTTTCGAAGCTTTTTGTTTGCTTTCGATCTTTCTTATTTTATTTGTTTTTTCGCTTTCTACGCGTTGAGCCGTGCCGCAAGGTCGCCGTCGCCTGTCGCCGCGAGAATTATTATGGCTAAGCAAAAGATAAAATATATATATATATATATATATGTATGTATGTATGGCATGGGAACAGAATCAGAATCACCACCACACCACCAGCAATAATAACAACAAGACGAATCACAGATTGTGCATTTTGCTTTCGTGTCGTGTCTTTTGGCCAACTGTTTGTCTGGCAGCCGGCAGTCGGCTGTCGGTTTTTGTGCGTTGTGACGCGCTTTTTGCCATTGACACGCAATAAAAATATATGTTCTTAAAAATTGTAAAAATTAACCATTTATAATGTGCACATAGTATTTTTAGTATTATATTAATTTACATTTATTTATTTGTTTTGGGTTAAAGTTTTGTTTTTATTTCGTTTTTGTTGGCCCTATTTATTAATTGTTTCTGTGGAGGGAGACAAGGCGATAGCTGACGACTCGACAAATCAGGGACAAAATTGTCTGTCACAACCATTTTCTTTGGCTCATCTTTTACATTAATCTGCATATTAAATGTGTGCTCTAACAGACGTATTTGAGATTTATTAGTTTGTTTTTATTTAAACAAATCGCTACATTTATTACAACATTTAAATGACTTTAGTAGCATTTGTTAATTACAGATGTTAAGCATGCTGGTTAATTTCATATATTTTTCTGTTTTTTGTTTGTTTTACTCAAAATCAATGCCACAAAAACGAAAATAAATAATTTTTTGTTTTAAAAAATTCTAGTTTATACTTGCTATAACCTGAAATTGAAAAGTGTTTTGCTCTTAAAATTATTAATAAATTATGAATATTCTTCTGATCTAAACGAATATTTTAATTGCCGAGTAGAATATTATTAATGATTTATGCCTGACTTAATGTTCTAAATTAGAAAAGATATAATACAATGACCGAGTAAAGCATGCAAATATTTTGTTGGACTTAAGTTAAGATCAGATATCAATAGCAATCGATGTATCGTCTATGGTAGCTGTTTGTCACTTGTTCCATCTGTTAACTGAGGCTTGTCTTTGATGCATCTGTTATCTAAGTATTTGTGGGTGATTTCAACAATTGTCTCTATTATGTTATTCATCTCAATCTCAAATTGCGTGGGTGGTTTTCGGCGTTGTTGTTTGTTTGTGGCGATGTTCGGTTCTGTTTTGCTTTCTTCTGTACTTCGGTCTAACCATCTTCTTTGCTCGAGCATTTCTTTTATATTATTTTAATTTGTGCTTTTCTTTTTATATGTAGTATTTAATAAATTATTAAATTTCGCTCATCAGCCAGACGCACACATGACATGGAACGTAAATGAATATTAGTAAAGTCTCCGGCGAACAAAACAATAAAAAAAAATAAAAAACATAAAGAAAAAGATACAAAAAACTGAATGTTTTTGATTGAAAATTATTGTCCTAATCTATATACCTGAGGCGGGGACCAAGGCATTGAAATCAAAGAAATTCGTTGGAAGTCCAAAAATATATTTTGATTTCATCGTTGTCGCTGTCGTTGTTCTTGTTGTTGTTGTTGTTTTGAAATATTACTGAACAAACGCCAACTAAGATGACATAGAAAATTGGCCGAAGCCATAAAGGCGAATCAAACAAGCCAAAAATAACCCGGAGTAATGAGCAGAGAAAATTAACAATCAATAGTCAATCGCACTATGCATTGCCGCCGTCTTAATTGAAATGGCCCAAAGTAATCACGCATTAATTGGTTCGGCGTATCGTTCAAGTGCCATACAAATAAAACTGGCTTTAACCGGTCCAATAGCCGACCAAGCTCTTTGGCGGTTCCTGCTATGATTTTATTTTTCGCCAAATATTTGTGCTTTATTTTTTTATTTTCTCTCACTACGAAACTTTTTGCACGTGATGTGTTCAGCCAATTGAGAATCGTGGTATTCTCAGGTATTGTTGTTCTTTTCGCTACTGAAAAGGACAAAGATCTATGTATCTGTTTACTGAATTGACTATTTGCATATTTGTTGTTGTTTGTCTATGTCTGCTTTTTACGGCCGTTTCTTTAATTATTTGTATTCAATTAGCAGCTCGCTGAACAGCATCTTTATGTTGTTTACAAACGAGGAGAAAACATTGTTCGACTAGAAATTATTTTGTGTATAGTTTTAATATGCTCTACATTTAATAAAACAATTGAACATATTTTGTTGGCGTGTAAAATAAACAATAAGAAAAATAACAATTCAACAGGCAAACATTTAGTTGCCCACCAAAATGATATGCATTACAGGTCTACATTTTACGAAGCTAAGAAAGTTAGATTTAAATTAAATTCTGAAGATTTTGCTAATATTTAATTTATATTTATTAATTTTATGTATACCAAATACAATCTCAAACAAAAATTAAATAATATTTATTTGACTTGAAATAAATATTAAAATTTTACACAAACGTTAAAAGTTCAATTTGGTCTTATTTGAAGAAAATTAATTTCTATGATTCAATTAAAACTAAAGATATTCGATTTGATTGTTAACAATCTAATTTATTAAAAACCAACACAGTTTAAAAAAAAAATATCAAGAGCTTTACATTATTTCTAGTTTTTTCACAATCTGCAGGGTATTTAAGTGCTTCAAGCGCTTGAAAACTAGGCCACACATACATACAAATGTTTCCAGATATACGGCTAGAACTTTTTTATTGAGTGTGCAAAAACCGTAAGCATCCTGCTGTATTTCAATCAACTTGGCATACATATCGAAATTTCGCTATGCTTAATCACGTTTAATTTCATCTAATCACTTCCTTTTCCTTGTTAACGTGAGCATCGAGGAAATGATCAAGAACAACAACAACAAACCAACAGTTGACGTCAAAATATTGAACCCCATCACCACCACCACCGCCACCACCCACCCACCGATCAGTTAGGGGAATTGCAATCATAATATTATTATTTTGCATTACTTACAATTATTTACGAGTAGCAGTTTCGCAATGGTGCATTCTGAGTGTTCCGAGAAAATGAGAAGATAAAATTGCCAAAGATATTAAACAGTGCAGAACAGACAGCGCAGAACAATTGTATTTAACGGTTTCGTGCTTATTGTATCATATACTCGAGTATTTATTTATTAATTTCGATTGTTGTATGTTTGTCGGTAAATTTTCGCTTTTTGAGCTGACCCTCAAAGTGGTTGCTGAAAGTGATTCCCCCCAGTTGCCACTCAAAATAAATGCGTACAATGACGTGCCGCCAATCCGTCAGGATCTTAAGCACCTTAAGCATTTAAATTATTATTTATTATGAACGCTTGGCGTGTAACACATTTGTAAGTATCTTTTTAATAGTATTGTGAATATGATTAATTAAAATTGTCGCTCGGTTCTTACGTCGGCGCTTGCCTTGACCTTACCTTGAAAATCGACAGAAACATTTTTACTTTTACAACATTTTTTCAGTTGGTTTTACATTTTTTCTCTCTCAGCGCGTAATTAAAATTAACCTATAGCTAAAGATGTTTACAGCGGACTATTTTTATGAATTTATTTACGAACATTAAATGTATCATTAAAGCGAAACTATTTAAATAAATTATTGAAAATAAAGCGCTGCGTGGGCGTCGTCACTGTGTACGTGTACGTGTATGTAAACTGACAGCGCTCAGTGTGTGCAATTGGTTTCTTATTCTTTTTTCTAACACGTTCTATGGGTCTCATTAGCCGTGACATGCACTTCACACCAGGGCCGCTGTCAGGTTGTTCTTTAAAAAGAGAGAGAGTGGCTTTAAGATGTACCCCGCCGACACATTTTCTTGAATTTCAATGAATTTTTTCATCTCTTTTTTGCACTCTTGTGCAAGTCATCTGCGCAATTTCCAAGACCAGCTGCTTTGACTGTCTGTCTGAGTGTTTAGAGTGCTTAGCCATATATCAATATTTTTCCGTGGGCAACGGAACACGCCTCTTTTTTTGTTCTATAAATAGCAAACAGAAAACCGATCAACAAATTAATTGCATCTTATGAATATCTACACTTAAAATAAAAACAAAATCAATTAGATAAATGTATATATAAATTTCTATATGTTTTCTCTTTCTGTTTGTTGTTGTCAGTATTTGCTACACACAAAAAATTCTCAAGATATATATTAAAGGAAATATAAAAACAAATTATGTTGTTCATTCTTTTGTATATTATATTATTATTGTTTTATTTTATAGATTTGTTGGTTTGTTTGTGAGTGTTATATATATTTTTTTTATTATTTATTTTTATACCCTGAACCCATAAAATGGGTAAAAAGGGTATAATGGTTTTGTGCAAAAGTATGTAACAGGCACAAGGAAGCATCTCCGACCCCATAAAGTATATACATTCTTGATCAGCATCAACAGCCGAGTCGATATAGCCATGTCCGTCTGTCCGTCCGTCTGTATGAACGCGTCGATCTCAGAGACTACAAGAGCTAGAGACTTCAGAATTGAATATAAGTTCTCCTATACCATAAGCAGAACAAGTTTGTTTCAAATTATCGATAACTATTCTGGTTTCCGATATACATATGGTATCGATTACAAAAAAATATCAAATTTGCAAAATGTAAAAATGGGGGTTGAAATAATTGGTAACAATAGAACTTTTCTGAAAATATCGTTCAAATCGGCTAAGAAACACCGGAGATATCTAACTTAATCGATTGAAGTTAAGATAGTTTTTTGTTTTGTTCAAATTGATTATTATTTTTTATAGCTAAGCATACTTTTAGGGCGCAAGGAGATTTAATATATTTATTGCAACTGGGTTCAGGGTATCTTCTAGTCGGGCTCCCCGACTAGAGCCTTCTTACTTGTTCTTCTTACTTGTTTTTGTTGAGAGCGCAACGGAAATTTTGTTTTACACTCGCTAAATATATTTGATTTTATTATATTGTTGTTTTTAGTATGCGCAAATGCGCAGAAGGAAGACTTTGTCGAAAAGTATGCGATATTATTTGAAGTGCTCTGAACATTTTATTTGGAGCCTAAATAGGGTTAACCATTTTATTAAAATAGCAAAAATAATATTCTATTAAAAATTGCATTTTCTTCATTTTTATAAGCCTTTAATAATTCAGGTTATTTCTTTACGGATATGTTTGATTTTAAAATGGTGGTCGGTGATGAAGTTTTTTGGAGGAATGCACCAACTATCTTCCTTACAAATTTGGTGACCCTAGCACAAAAACGGTGGAAGATATATATTGATACTTTGTCCGACCCACACATGAACCCAGATAATACCAAAGTTTCAAGTGTCTTAAGGGGTGACGAGAAAAAGACAGATAGGCGGGCATTGCACAAAACCAATATACTTGTAAACTTTGGTATCAGAGTATATAAAATGTAAACAACCAGCTTCAATAACTACAAATAAATATTGAAGGTTGGTAAAAACAAGCAATTGAATTTAATGTAAAATTTACAAAAAAAATTAGCTGTTAAAATTGAAATCACTTCTATAACACTTAAACATAAACACAACGAATCGTGTTACCCATTGAAAATAAACAAATTGCTAAAAATATTTGTAAATGTAACAAGAACTATTGACCCAATTCCCGTAATTATAAACAACCAAGAGCACTTCTCGGGGAAATCCTACAAGTTAATAAAGTAGGTCTTATGATTTATGAAATCTAGCAAAATTATGCTTAATCAATATTTAATGGGCCACATCAAAGATAAAGTAACATTGGTTTGGCTACATGTACAAATGCAGATCTGATTGTGCCATAAAGTCAAACCAATTTAGCATTTTATGCTGAGCACACGGCCAAATGCATCATATATAGATAAATATAATATATATATAGTATATCGTACAGAGAGGTGTGGGCAGTGGCTGGCCAGTTCAATATCGTAGACAGCACGGTTCAGACAATTCTCGAGTACTACGTGTCTTCGGACTTGGCCAATTTATCATCATACTCAACCCTGCAACACTCCCCTCCGAACTTTATCCGATCATGATCGTATATATCTATGTAGCGTATATATGCGTGCCCATAGGTATTAATTTTACGATAATCAAAACTACAACTCGTTGGAAAGACGCCCGCACGGCTGCCTCATTTATACGCAGCAGCCACATTTATACACATTTGTATTTGTCTCTATCTCTCTCTCCCTCGCTTGTGTGCGTGTGCGTTTTTGTGTATGTAGCACGCCGACCGACAACGACTTGCCGATTGACGTCAGCAATGCCCCCAAAGTCACAAACAGTGGCGGGCGGGTTGCCAGCGGGCAAGGCGAGGACCGACAAACCAACCGTACCATTTCAGCATCGTTGGGAAGGGGGACGATGGTTGGGTGGTTCGGACGAGGCGGGTGCGGACCGCAGTCATTTTGGCAGTCAGTCATACAATTTGATGTTGCGCCACCTTCCCTTCCATTTGCGCTATTTGTTATTACTTACAGTTTGCAACAATAGAAGATAAACGTGAAATTTTTGGCAACGAGGAGAGCTTAAATTGAATCAAGAATAAATGTGATTAAATGTTTGATTCGAGAGAATTCAACTAAAGAACCTTTTAAATGTTTAAACACAGGAGATAAGACAAAAATGAAGAGAATCATAGACATAAAATAAATATTATTTTGCATTGAATAAAATAATAACTAAGTCGAAAAGAAAGGTTAGACAATCACAATTTTTATAGGGTTTAAAAGGTAAATTTCTTAAAATAATATTTATACTATTAAATGGATGCAACAAATTATAAACGTTCAAAAAGAGTACACAATTTTCGTTGAACTAAAAATATATATATTTCTTTGCATTTTCTGTCCAAGAATTTTGTATGCAAACGCATGTGCAAGTCGATCTGCTGACGCCATTGTCGCTATTGTTGTATTTGTTGCTATTGTTTTATGTGCAATTGTATTTGACAATTGGAGCTAACTGTCTGTCAGGCGGCTATCTGTCTGTCTGTTTGCTTGTTTGACCCACTGTGTGGATATCTTTTTAGACCATTTTATAAGAAAATTCTGTCTGTTAATTTGATCTGCTCGAAATGCATTTCGCCTGCTGACCCTTTTGACGGCATCTATTTTTAGCAATGCAAATTGTGTGTGCTTTTAGTGTCTTAAAAATTGCCATAACGCATTCATGTATTATTTCTATGTTAGTCTGGAAGAGAAAGGAATTGGTGAAAGTTTGATTTATGAGCACAAAAAGGCGTTGGTTGACTTTTGTATCTCTGTTGATGGTTCTTTAAAGTTTATTATTAGTTTTGAGCTCTTGAGCTTTTGTTTTAATTTTAAGGGGCCTGCGCTTGTTTGTTAGGGATTTGTTGCTGCTGTTAGCGTCTCTGGCCTCGAGCCAATCAATTCTGGAACGGAAATAGAAATTTGAACAGACAACATTATAGCAATAGCAATATCTCAATCTGCTCCGTGTCAGTGTTGTCCCCATGCTGGGAGAGAGGTTAATGGGCTCAAATTATTCATGCAGATTGACCATCTCATTGACGGAATGACGCAAGTGGCATAAAGTTCATAAGGTTAATAACGAGAATCATTAACATTCGAAATATAAATACCAAAGAACGCAAAGCTTAGATAAATTTGGGGAGTACAAATTTTCACAGAAAAAGAGATAGAGAAGAAAGAAGAGTTTATAAATCGAAAGGCCATAAAATTCGGAAAATAATTTCTGATTTTCATGGTAATAATAATCTAGTTTCCCTTAAAAAAATGTATATTAAAATCATAACAATTTAGGGGAATGTGGCTCTTCTCATTTGATAAAACCTCATACATCTCGTGGCAATTATCTACGCTACTCTTAGATTAATATTTTTCATCCCATAAACTATTTAATTTTCGCATTACTTGTTTACCCGTAATTTGTGTAAAAATCAAAATATTTTTCTAGCTATGTATTCGGAAATTCATTTTTAACTTCCTCATCCTCCTCCATCCCAAAGAAAACACCTCGCAAAATGGTTGGTGGCGACATAAAATGGAAATTCAAACGAGTGAAAACGATTCGCGGTAAAATTCATTTTATCTCATCTCATCACACTCAAATCACATCACGCCCTATTAATGTTTGAGGTTTGCCTCCAGCCAACCATACTATATATACCTTTATATTTGTATATGTAGTTGCTGTCTCATTTGTTGCGAAAATCAAATGATTTTGTTCTCGCTTTTGCTATGATATTAAATCAAACGTACTCTTAGGAAGGCGGGTTACGACCAAAATGTTCTTCCAAAACTCAAACAATGACTAACAGTAAGATTCTCTGACGTCTTTTGGCCATATAACTTATACACCACACACCGATTGGGTTGTGCCGATCTTCATCAGTGCCGATCTACGCAGATTCTCCACTAACTTTGTCATAGACAATTTGGCGACATCGTCGTCTCATTTTTATTATCGTGGGCGTATTTCTCTTCAGAGGGCATTAAAAAACAAAGCGATTTCCTATGTTTTTATTTTGCTGCGAAATTAATAATTTTCGCCATAATAAACAACATTAAGAACAACAAAAATTGGCACATTAAAAGCAAAAGCAAAAGGCAACATCAAAAGTCGGTAATAAATCATAAACAAATATATACCTAAATGAATACAATAAAAAATTTAAGTCAATATTCAAAAAGGAGGCCACTTCCAAACTGTTGATTCTGTTACCACTGAGACCAGGCACCTGTGATTGTGTGCTTAAATGCTTGGGGAACAATTTAAGGCAACAATTTCGATAAGCTCCACTTGGAAAAGGTTTCAAATAGGGTATACGCTGAGCTAATAAACAGAGTAGGTTTTAATAAAACCGTTTTATTAATCCCATAAGTTAAAATTATCATCAGCTGTGTAAATTTATCGAAAACCTTTTATTTAAATTGTTTTCCATTCTCTTTCTTTGCATTATTTTAGAAAAACGCTCTTTCTCCTTTCGGCTGCGTCGCTCTTTTGGTGATAACGGCAGCACCAACAGTCGCAATAGCAACAACAACAGCAGCACCTGCACCAATCACAACAACCAGAAACGATGCAGTACACCACTAACACCGACCAGTACAAGCACCGGGAAGTTGGAGGTGCCAGGTGCATCGGTAAGCCGGAGGAGCAGCATTTACAAGAAGCCGGAAAAGAATGATGGAGGCTTGATCCATTTGATACCGGATGTGGAACTGCCACTGATGACATTCGCTGATCAGTACAATATTGAGAAGACGCTGGCCGAAGGCTGTTTTGCAAAGATTTTGCTGTGCCGGCACAGACCCACCAATACCACTGTAGTGCTGAAGGCGGTCCATGCCGAGCTGACTACCATTAAGGAGTTCCAGAAGGAGTTCCACTACAATTATGAGCTTTCCCATCATCATCATATACTCAGCGCCTATGCGGTCGCTTTCCAGACCATGGACTACTTTGTATTCGCCATGGAGCATGCCCCGTATGGAGATCTCGCCTCGAACATTGGCCCAAATGGCTTGTGTGAGACAGCCTGTAAACTGGTTGCGGAACAGTTGAGCTCAGCTCTCGGTTTTATGCACTCGAAGAATCTAGTGCATCGTGATCTCAAGATTGAGAATGTATTGGTCTTTACGCCCGACTTTACGCGCGTCAAGCTCTGCGATTTTGGTGCGACAACAAAGAAGGGCCTACTGGTGCACAAGGTGAAGCATACGTGGACCAGTTGTGTGCCACCCGAGCAGCTGGAGCTGATCAAGAACGAGCGTTTCCAGTGTTTGCCCATCAGTGATTCCTGGCAATTTGGCATACTCTTGTACAACATACTGGCCGGCAATCCGCCATGGCACTCGGCGGATTGGGTCAAGGATCAGGCATATTTGAACTTCATGAAATACGAACAGCGCAAGACAACAAAAGTGCCCGAAAACTTTCGACGTTTCTCGCCACGTTTGATGCGCTGCTTCCGCAAGTATTTGAGTCATGATCCTGAGGATCGTTGCAAGATCACCGAGGTGACCAAATACATGAAGGATCGCTGGGTGGAATGCCGCATCTCTGCCTCCAAATCGGCCACGCTTATCTCACCCAGCCACCCTCACGATCAGGACTCGTGCATCTACCTCAATCAGCGAGAGGGTCGCCTTTCGGGAGATGAGAACAAATTGCGCTTCAAGCGTATGATGTCCAGCTACGGTCTGGATATACCCATCGATCAGACAATGGTGCAAAGGCGCGTCTGGGATTGGCTTACCCATTGCGATTCCAACTTTGATCCAGATACAGAAAGCTTGCACGCCTTAGATATGACAGAGTAAAACCCGATTTTAGGGAGATATTTTTGGATTTAAGAATTTTGCAGATCTATGAGATCAATATATTGTTTGTAGAACCACCGAGAAGTTACTTCTCAATAACTACAATTTTGTTATTAAAATGATATGAATAATACTTATATACGGACCTTGTAATACTTGTAGACAAATTTTTGCAAAGCATATATTATATGAATTTGTACCCAAAAGATAAAATATAAAAAATAATTGTAATCCAATAAGAAAAAAAAAAAAAACTCGTACACGGATAACTTTCCACAAGTGCTAACTTTGTAGTCTTCCGCTTCAATGGTTTTTTTCTATCTATAAATATAAATGTATATCTTTATGTATTTGTAGTTTTAGATATGTATGTATATGTAGACCAAGTTTATTGTGTGATGTACGCGTTATTTACTTTATGCATACATCATACACTATACCAACTAATGCAATTATGTAGAATTAAATTTTTAGTGCAGAACAAGTTTACTATAGTACGCAGAGGTATTTACGATACGATGACCAATTATAATAATTATTAGCTAAGTGTTGTTTTATCTATGTACATTTTGAATAGCGTCTATCTATTTGTAAGCCCAATATTTTTATGATCCCTGTATATGTTAGACTCTATAACAAAAAAATTCTTGTATATAATCTTTAATTATACATTATAATTTTATGAAAAACTATATCTATACACCAGTACTAATTAAATTGAGTTATGTTCACTAAATGCAAACAAATATAGAAACTTTAACTAAGTTTATTGAAAAATATAAATAGCAAATATTTTTATTTCTAATGTGGAGATTGACTATATCACGAAACAACGAAAATAACTGGCTAATACAAAGTAAGTCACGACTTTATAATTTTAAAATATTTTTAACTACACTTTATTTTTGTATTTGTGTTTAAAATTAAGTATAATGGCTGCCCAAGATATTAGTCATAAAAGCGAAATTTCCTAAACATTTTCACAACCATCATTAAAATTGTGCGACAACAATTCGCTTTGTTGTTCAATGTATGGAACATTGTTTAAAAAAGATCTTGCGAGAGCTAGCGAATAACAAAACCTAACGATAAATATTTATTATTGACGCATTAAAAATTTCGTTTAAATGTTTAGTTATTTTTTATTGTTTAAACTTTTGTGTGCGGCGATTCGGACAAAGTACATTTAGTTGGCTTATAGATTTTTGGAAATAGATTTTTTTTTTTTTTAAGGTTGATCAGCGAATGTCATCATTGGTCAGGGCCATGATAGTGTGGTTTACAAACATGCTCAAAACATTTGGTGAAACAAAATATAATGAATGAACAGCTTTGTTGTTGTTGTTGAACACGAACAGGATGTGACGCTGTCGTAAATCTGTTTCTAATAAACAAAAACAACTGCTGCATGTCGTTGTTTGCACCTGGTTATTTTGCACAGTGTTGCTGTTGCTCACCTTTATTGTGACTGGCATTGACTTTGTATTCCTTGTTTTTTGTGCTTCCTTTCGCCTTTAAAGTGAATGCAACACGACTAAAGATGAATCAATTAAGATGTTCCCGCTGTTTGATTGATTGATCGACTGGCTGAGTGATTGGTTGATTGACTGGCTGTTGCGTTCATTTACCTGTAATTCAATTTTAATTTTCAGCGTAGGACGCGTGCCATTATTTTGTTTATTTTGTAACGCAAATAAAAAAAGGAATAAACAGAGTTGCGAGCACTTGACTGTATCCTGTTACCATTTATTTATTTATTTTATAATTCTATAATAGGCTTAAAGCGACCAGTAGTTAGTATACCCAATGATTAAAAGCTTCGGGATCAAAATTCTTCGTCGAAGATTTGTATTTTAAATGTTTTTATTGCTTTGCTTAAGACCTAAACGCGCATGTTAACACTAAAAGCAATTTTATGGATTTTGCGTCTATGCGAAAAGTCAACTACATATATAAATATATCTTAAGATCTGCTCATTTTCATGGCACACGTCTCGCTCTCTGGAGACCATTAATAAGTCGATTAAGGTGGCGCCCTTCGCAGTTCAACTGAATGTCATTTTTGATTGCTTGGATTAGCAGTAAATGAGTCTCAATAAATATACAAATGATCCAATTTAATTACATCTTATTGCTGTAAAACTGTCTAAAATGCAAAAACATGTTGTGCTGCGCGCATTATTTTAAATCAAATTGTACAAAAATAGGTTTTAACGATGCCGCCAAGGCGTCAATTCATCCAACAAGACCAGTCGCCAAAGCGATAAATGTATATTCTAATTTCCATAAAAGCCATGTTGTTGTTGCTGTCGTTATTTACGAACTGTGAGAGAGCGTCGCATTATTCGACACTCTATCAAGGCAAGCAACCTCAAAAGTATGCAACACTCTTATGAGCTTCTCGTTTTGTGGGAACGTGACAACAGGTGTGGAGCGTATTGCAATTTGGCGACGCCTTTCTTAACTTGTTTCGTCGAATCATGTACAGGTTCGTGCCTATTAAATTGTGGCATCATTCCAGTATGTATGTCAATATTTTGCATTATCAGAAATGTGCACAAAAATATAAAATATTATTAGTATTTATAGAAATATTTCGTGTTACAAAAAACAAATCAAATCGTATATGCTGCAATAATAGAAACTTCTCGCACATTGCAATTATTAAATCAAAATTAAAACATAAATTTTTTTTTTATAATTTTTTTTTTATTTTTTTGGCTAGATAAACAACATCTGGCGTACAAGTTTTTGCAGTATGTGTAAAAATTACACTCGTTAATAAATTGGTTCTCACACAAGCTGTTTATTGAATTGCTATTAATGCCACGTGTCTGTCCAAATAATGGCTATGGTTTGTGTCTTGGATGATGTGCGAAGTTATCAATTGCTTAGCTTAAACAAATAGTTGGTAGCCGTATGTGGATGTGTGGGTGTTACAAATTGGCATTAAATATCTCGAATGTCTAATAAGCTGTCTAAAATTTACATATATGTAAATGTATGTGTATGCGCTATATATATGTATTTATATAAAAAAATGTCTATATAAAAATGTTTGTGATAAATCATAAAAATTGCATGACAAATTGCAACAGTCGAAAAAGAGTAGATGTGCTGGCCCTGCCCTTGAAAATCGGGTAAATCCATATGCCGTCAGGTTAAACGATCGAACTCAGGCCGATTTCAGGGGTATATGTTTTTTGATTACCTAAAAAAAATAACACAGAGAAAGCGTGAGAAAGAAAACGAGAGAGAGAGAGCGAGCATGGGATAAACAATTGCAATTTGCGCTTGCGTTTCTTGTTTACAATTTAATACTAATAAAGGCGCAAAAATCAATTAAGACGCGTGTGAAACACGTCAGAGATTTGGCTAAATATAGGCGAGCGTATTAGACGCCTGTTTTTGTTTTCATCGATCGGCGATTATATGCCGCGGGGGCGTGAACTGAATCATCGGGTCAAAACAGACGCAGGAAATAGGTTTTCCGCGTAAAGAAAACTCATTTAAAAAAGAAAACAATTCATATTAATAGATATAATTGATCTGACGAATATAAGATACTCTTGAACGACTCAATATTATGTTCTGGAAATCATTACAAGCTATGAAAAAAATTGCCAAATTGTATCGAACTAACCTCAGAGCACATTTTCTTGTAGATCTCGTCGGTGTCCCAGGGACCACGTTCGGGTAGGGCAATTCCCCGCCTACGCAGCTCCTGGACGCAGTCCGTTAAATCGAAAATGGGCAACGGATCAATGCTGGCCTTCGCAACTTTGCCAGCCAAATACTCTACATAATGTGTGCTATAAAAATATCAATTAGCTGTAGTCTTTTATACAACAACAAGATCAGGGGATTTCCAAGAACCTACCGACACATGCCCGCATGCTTATCGGGCACATCGCTATTGCAAACAGTGTCCACTAGACCCTGCGGGGTTTCCTTTTGCAAGGGAATGGGACAGCGGTCGGAGGCTCGTGCCTTGCTGGAACTACTCGGCTCATCAGCGGTTTCGATTGGTTCCGTATCGAATTTGACCTTGTGCTCTTTGAGCAAAAACTGTAGCTGCAGGGGTATCTTGTCGCGCAGATAGAACAAACAGTTGCGCGGATGATGGGCATGCAAGCCCAGCTTGGAACAGTAAGGCGAGATGTTGCACTTGGCGCCCATCATAAAGGGTCGGGCACATCCATAGCAGAACTCAAATTTACACTGGGTGCAAGTGAAATGCATGCAGCCGCCTCTGAAATTCAAATAAATAATAGTTTTTAAATACGAAAAATTAAAATGCATTTTCCTACCTTGCCAACGAATAGCGGAACTTGCATTTGGGGCAATCGATGCCATGTTGCGCCAAATGCTCCTGTACCCCCTGTGCCTGCAGCTCCGGATCATTTTCCCGCTTCCATTCCAAATACGCTTCGCAGCTCGTGCCCTCGTGCTGTCTCTCCCAGGGTTTGCGACACATCGCACAGGTAACCGAGCCACAATCGGGGCATATCAAACGCTTTTGCTTGGGACGGGCAAAGAAGCCTGACGAGCACTGGATGCACCACTTAAAGTTGGGATCCTGGAGCAGTGTGCGATCTCGCAGTTTGCGCTGGAACAGCTCATGCACATCATTGTCCAAAATGCTTTTGAGAAATATGTCTAAATTGGAAAAGTACTCCAAGTGTTCATCCTCATGGTCCGGCTCGTTGCTCAGTTCGGGCAGCTTACAGTACGGGCAACTGCAATCGTTGATGCTGCGATCGGTAATCTGCAGGGTGGAAAATGGGATTCATAAATTATGATAAATTTGATAGCCTTAGAATTTTTTCTAGCTAAGCTAAGGACATGGGTAAATCCACTGGGGATCTGAGATCCTTCCTCCTGCCTTTTACATACATTGGGTTATATCATGTTAACACATTTTAATGGGGTGAACTGGGTTAACTGCATTACTGCTTACCTGCACTGTGAAGTAGCTCTTGGCGCACTGCTTGCAGCACTTGTGCGTGCATTTGAGCATTGAAACGATTTGATTCATGGGATAGCTGTTCATGCACAGTTCGCACTCCTGCTGCAACATGGATATGGCCTGATCAAGATCGGAGCACTCTTTTGCAGCCCACAGAGCAACATCCTCTTGAAATTTCATGTTAACGAGAGTGGCGGCAATTTGTGCCTCGGCAATATTTGTGACCAGCTTCTGCTCGACATATTTGCGTGCCAGCACCTAAATTTAAGAGGGAAGTTTACAAGTGTATGAGAATTAATTTCTAAAGATTTTACACACCGCTGGATCCTCGATAACTGGTTCCTGTACGCTGGCATAGGCCCGAAAGACGGGTATGCTGTGTTTGCGCTTGAGAAGCTCTGCCTTAAGGGGTGCAGCTAAAGCTGCCTCCTCCTCTGGCTCCTCTTCGCTGGCTGTTGTCTCGTAATCATCATCCGAGAAACACGTCTCATGATATTTTTTTTTGGGTATACGTGGATGTGACCTTGGTTTAAGCAGCGCGTTAACCGCAGCTGCCGCGCCACTTGTGCTGGGACCATCCAGGATGGTATTTGTATTGAACTTGCTAATGGCATCACTCATAGATTTCTTGTTGGTTGAGCTTGTCTTGAGAGGCATACGACTGTTATTCGATGAACTAGAGAAAGTTTGTTGTTTTTGCAGGAATTCCTGCTGTATTCGTTTAACTGACGAGATGCCCATGGGTGCGGAAAACGACTTGGAACGCATCGGCAATTTTTTGTTGATTATTGTGGATGCGGTTGGGGTTTTAGTTTTTGTTTCATTTGTTAGTTTGGGTATTTTGCTCACTGTGGGTTTGTTGGACTTAAGTGTGTTGGGAGTTTTGCTAGCCTCTGTTTTGTTTGTTTTGGGATTTACCATTTTGGGCTCTTCCAATACTGATATACTGAGTAGTTCAAGCGGACGGGTTTCTGAATCGATAATGGGTGGTGCAGGTGTTAGGGGTAGGGAATTTGCGACTTTTGTTGGCTGAGATGTTGAAGGGGATTCCAATACAATTTCCATAGGCAGTTCAGAGAGTTGATTTTCTGTAATAGGTAATTTGGGCACTGGAGTTGGAGGGGGAACCTCAACAGTTTCCATAAGTTCCTCTATTAAAATAGTTTCCTTTTGATTCGTATCATTTTCATCTTCTTCGGCTGATGGAATCCTTTCCTCAACTATCCTTGCTGTGAAACAAACCGTTTGAATCTCTGCACTCAATTCCGTTTCCTGATGGTTTGTGGGTGTGACTGATGAGGTGCTCGTGACTGTTTCATGCGTGTCAACTGGTGTTTGGGTAAGCTTAGTATTTTCTGTCTCCTCTTCTTCCTCATCAAATTCCTCTTCTTCCATAATGTCCTCGATCTCGGTGCCTTCATCGTCACCATCAACCAAACCATCTGCTGCGCCGCTGGACTCTTCCTCAATAAATGATGGGTGCTCATTGTATGTGCCCTCTTCTTCACCCTCGCTGTCATCATACCAGCCCTCCTCTTCACCCTCATCGAACTCATCGGAGTAGTCTCCCGAGTAATCTTCGTCATCGGTGGACTCAAACTCATCCATGCTAATCTCATCACGCATTTGTTTGATCAAACGTTGCGTGTCCTCGACGAGTTCACTTAGATTTTGCTTTGCTGGATCTCCAGATGGTATAAACTCTTTGAAAACAACCTTTTCCGACTCTGATTGGCTTGAATGTGAACTGATTGTGGTATTGCTTGTCGATTCGTCAGGTGACTCAGTATTGAGAACAGTCAACACTTCACTTTCCGGTGATTTCGCTAAAGGTTCCTCACTTTCCAAACTAAAGAGCTCAGTATCAGAGGGGGATTCATCGTGTATATGAGGTTCCTCACTGCTGAATTCGGCTGCATCTTCAAAGACCTCTTCGGAATCGTTGGGTGTATGGACATCAGCCGTCGAGGAAGATACATTCGATTCCTCTATTGAAATTGTTAGAGGAGATCTATCGATTCCATCTGTCCCGTTTAATACGGGCTCCTGTCCTGTGTTTGTTTGATCATCTTCAACTTCAGCTGGTGTTGGTGTTTGAGTACTATTTCTGCTCTCACTGCGCAGATTGGTTGTGCTTAAAGCTCTTACAGGAATCTTGGAGAAACGCTTTGGACTTTGCTTCTGATTAGTTGTAACAGCAATTGTTTGAATAAGCTCAACGACTGTAGTCGTATTTAACTCAGACTGCTGTTGCGTGTTGGACGTAGTTGGTTCTTGTGCTTGGTTGACTTGGTTATGAGATTGTTCTATCTCGTGAGAAATACTTTCTTCGGTTCGAAGTGACGAGATGTCAGCTGTTGATAACTGTGAAACTTCAGTGCCATGCAGAACTCCTATGACTTCCGAGATGACATTTTGATGTTCAGGTTCAGCGAGATAAGCAGGATCCTCTGGTATCGTGAGATGTTCGATTTCCATTGGATTGTTCGTTGTTTTAGTAAAAGCTTCAGCTTTTATTTCCGGTATAGATGTTTTTCCTGTATCAGTTTCTTTACTTGTGGCAGCTTCAACTATTAACTCGGCTTCAGCTTCTCTTTCAACTTGTAATAAATTCTCTTCAACTTTAATTGTAGCGGCTTCTTCAACAGCATCATTTTTAATATTTGCTATTCTAGTTTCAAATTCTTGTCCAGGTTCTGCTTCAGCCTTTTCTGTTTCGGCTTGTTCTCCTATTTCAGATTCTGTTTCAGTTTCAGGTTTTGCATCTTGAGCTTGTGCTTTTACTTTTGCTTCGACTTCAGCTGTTGCTATCTTAGGCGCCAATACCAACTCAATTGTGTCTGCTTCGATAGATTTTTGTGTTTGCTCAGGTTCGTTCTTAACTTCAGTTTGTTGTGTTTTTTGAACCGTATAATTTGGTAATCTATTTCGATTAGCAGGCTTTTGACTTTGGTCCCGAGCTCTTCCTCTTTTCGGTAGCTGCGAACGTTTGTTTCTTATATTAGCTTCTTGACTGGTGCTGGGTTTGTCATCTAGTTCGGCCTGGGATTCAATTGCTGCTTGAACTTGTTTTGGCTCTTCTTTAAGCATATTTTCCTTTGTTTCGGGTGTACATGATGACAATACTTTCATTTCGGTTAGATTCTCAGTTGTCTTGTTGGTAGCTTCAGTCGTTGATTCGTTGCCAGGTTTTGGTATAATTTCTTTCTCTGTTTCTTGTGATATAAGCATTTCTGTCTTCGACGACATTGTTACGTTAAAAGGCTGCACTGCAGTTTGTTCAACTAAAGCGTCAGGCGTTACTTTTATACTAGCTTCCAGGTCCTTTAAATTACTATTTACTTTCTCGCTCTGTTCTTGTTTCACAACTGCTTCTTCTTCCTTCGGCGCTATGTAACTCTTGTAGATAATACGCTCCGCATTTACAAAGTCATTTAAATTATACTCCAATTCATGCCATCTTTCGAGGCCACGATCAAACTCCAGCTTAAAATTGGCAATTTCCGTGGCATAAATAAAATTCGTTGGGGTTTCTTCGCGTATTGAACTTTCCCGCAAATTCGGCTTGATGAACTCTTCCATGATATAAGCCACGGGATCTATCGGTGGTGGTGGTGTTGGCTCTTTTTGTACGACTGCTTCAACCACAGTTGCGATTGCTGTTGATGCTGATGGTGTTGGTACTTCTGCTACCTCTGTTGGCTCCATTAGCTCCTGTTCCACCTGCTGCACTAGATTTGGCACAATGTCCTGTATGTGTTGCCAGACAAAGTTCTTAACATCATCGCTGGATTTGTCCTGTAGCGCAGACGGAGATCTTAATGTGCTGATAGGGCTTTTTGTTAGGATGCGCATAACTTCTGGATCCGTTTCGTATTCTTGTTCAGGTTTGCTTTTGAAACCCTCCAACATGGTTTCAATTGATCGGAGTACTTCCTGATTCTGTTTGGCCTGATTCTGTTCAATATTGCCAATGAGTATTTCAAGATTTTTAAGTGTACTATCTTCGAGTTGGTAAGGACTTGGCGTGGCATATGACGATTTGGCAGGACTGTGATTATCATCAGTGTACATCGAATCAAATGGATTGGCAAATGCAGAACCTTCACTGTTTGTCATTTGGAAGCAGTCCAAAGCATGTGTGTTGAGGAAATCATGGATATCTACACAATAAATGATGAGACAACATGAAGAATATGATAATAAAGAATAACAGTAGTCGCTCGAAACATGGAAATATGCAAAAAAAAATTAATAACTAGAAGTATTCCAATTTTCGAGCAACCGCTGTGTGATGAAAACTGAAACTGACCCGACTTGTTATCAACGGCCACACTTTCATTATCCACGCCATTTGGCGAGCCCCAGATGCGCATTAGAAATGGTTTGAGTTGTGTGCGATTCAGTTCGATCAAGGCCTGTTCCACATTACCTTGATGCGCTGTCAACGCATTCACAATATCCTCACTTAGGAAGTTGCCCTTGGCCGCCAGCTTGCGATACTTTTGCTGCCTCTGTTGTATGCAATCGGCAACGGCTTGCCAAACATTTCCACCTGAGATTCTGAGCGCCTCACGTGCCTCATTCTGTGAGACCGTTCCTATGGTATTCTCAGCTCTCTCCTGGCCATATTTCGTGGAGAGACTCTGGACGGTCTGAACCAGCTTGTGCCAATTCTCGCGAAGCCATTGTATTGGATGTATTTCAGGACTACAATACTTAAGAGCTGCCTCCAATTCTTCCACAGTAAATTTATAGAGCTCCAGTTCTTTTAGTATAATGTGCATTTCGATTTCGGGATCGCGAGCTGGTTCGTGTTTGTAGCCGACTGAATCGTGGGGTAAATCAAATGGAGAGGAACTTTGCTGTTGCGGAAGAGATCGTGAAAAAAATAAGAAGATTACTAAAAAAATAAAAATATTTATAAGAAAAATATTTAGCTACCCCTAAACCTCAACTTATTGTGAACTAATCTTTGGGATGATAATAATTTTTATTTACTTACGTGCTGGAAAGATCTCAAATCGTTAATGAAATTAGGACGTCTGGTTAGCTGCCCTGTATTATATTGGCTTGATGCCATTTCCGCATTATATCTAAGATCATTGGAGCTACGATAGCGTTCGCTGTCCTGCGGCAACTGTGAGTTGCTGCGATAATAGGGTTTCCTTTCCATTTTGGGTGGCTCAGGCGTCCTAAAACGCTCCTGGGCGACCGGCTGCTCCTCTGGCTGAACTTGAAATGGCAACGCATCGTAGGTCTACAAAAAGTGCTTATTTATTTCCAGATTTCATAGAATTGCATGCATCTTGTTGGTTTACTTGTGTTGAAATGCTCTGTGGTGGTGGTGAGGTGCCCATTTCCCTAGCCTGTCGGTCATTTAGAGTATCATTATTATTGGGTGGTAGCTCCCTGGGTGGGGTGCCTCCGCAGCCAGTGGAGACCTTTTGAGCTTGCTTCATAACCTGCTCCGCCTGTGCCTGTATGCTCTCATCCAGTGTATTCCATATATTCTCAACGGATTCTGGAAAATGATGATGGGATGAGAGCTTTAATGGGGGCAACGCAATTCACAAAACAAAACTCATGGGTGTTTAGTTTGGGATTTGATTTGTATTTCGTATAATGTTTCAATAAATGCGTTAATTGTTCTTGTTTCAACAGTTACAGTTTGTTATTTTGTTGGATGAAGGAGTACAATGCTAGAGGTATTTCTTTGTTGTTGTTTGGTAACTGGGGGTTTTTCGGTTTCAGTTCTTGGTACCCTCGAAAAATGAGATTTTCTTTAGAATCCTACCTTTGTTTATGAAACCCTTGGATGCGGAACTTTCTGTATGCTTCTCCGCTGTAGTTTTTAGTGGCGACTTAGTTGTTGCAGAGGGTTTCTTGGTGGTGCTTGTTGTTGGTGTTGTTGGCTGTTTGGGCTTGTTTGAAGGTTGAGCCTTGTTTGGGGCTGCTGATTGATTAGTTGGGATGGACGTTGTTGTTGACTTCATGGAGCTCTTGCGCCCCATTTTGGTTGATTCAGGCTTTGTTTCAGCAGTCTTGATCTCCTGTTTTGTTTCCGTTTGTTTTGTTGACTTCTCTGAGGGCTTTGTGGGTGCCTTACAGGGTGTCTTGCAGCAGATGGCACATATCTTAATATTGGGCTCATTGACGAAGGTGCAAAACTCGCATTCCCATTCGTGATCGGGTGTTGTGGGCGGTGGTCCCAAATCATCATCCACAGTTTCAACTGTGGCTGCTGCTGGCGTCTTTTCTATCTCACTCTCAGAGGCTGTAACTTCCTCAACTACCTCCTCATATTCGGATTCACTTTGCTCCGCTTTGCTAGGTGTCGCGTTTGTCTTTTGCACCACTGCCGCTGCTTGTGTATTTTCATCCTTCATCTCTGGCTTGCGTTTGGTGTCGTTTCTTTTTTTTTTTTTTGCTGAGTTTCTACAGAGTTTTCTTGCAGCTTCTGCTGAATCTTGGCTTGAACCAAAGCACGTGCGTCCGAACCCTCGGACTCCAGATCCGAGTAAATGCGACTTGTTTTCGTCGGCTCCTGTTGCTGTCTCTTTAAAGTACCACCACCTCCTCCAGATGAATCCCTACGCTCAGGCAGCCACTCACTCTGCACCGACTTGGCAATGGAGCTGCGTCGATCGCGCATCTTGTGCTGCTTGGAAGCCATACGCTGATCACCATCTAGCTCGTCATTGTTGATCAGCTGTGAGGCGCTAGAGAGACGCCGTTGACGCTGCTGATGATGGTGCTGATGCTGATGGGAACGTGAGGCACTCGTCATGCCCGAACGATTCGAAACCAGGGAACGACGGTCATCTTGATCCGAATCCTCATCATCCGTAAGCTCGTCATCTACATAGCTACTGCGCTTGCCGCGTCGCATTGACAACGACTTGCGACTATGGGTCGGTGAGGAAGCATAGCGGGCCCGTGATGTGGCGCGCGAGGCAACTGTCGGTGGCATGCCCATGACGCCTACAAAGGTATTTTAGGTAAATCCAGGTTCAATGTTTTGCCAAATATTTTATTCTAAGCTTACCTGGATGCATCATAGGATAACCAACACCAACACCTCCTGGATACATATTGGGCATCATTCCACGTTGCGTCATAAACACTGGAGGAGGATAATGTGGATGCTGCTGCTGCGGCTGCTGTGGCACATAGCCCGCTTGCATGTTGAGCGACATGTTCGAGTGATTAAATTGCTGCTGTAAGCCAAACTGGGACCATTCATCCCCATGCGGATGAGAGTGTGGATGCGGTGACCAGGTCGTCTGCTGGTGGCTTTGACAGCCGGCACAGTTCAGCTGAGCCAAAGATTGTGCCTGGCAACGAAGTCAGCGGAAGTCAGGTTTAAACATTTAAAGATGATGATATTTATCAATCAAATAAATCTACAGGTTGACCTGGAATCGAAACTCACCTGCTGCATACGTTGTTGATTTGCCAGCCAGGTTCCGTTGTGCTGTGTTTCCGCTAGAGGGCGCCTTGCATTCATCGAATTAAGATTGAAGACGGAGGTGCTCATTTGACGGCGCTGGGCGCCGGCTGCCTGTCGTTGTTGTTGTTGTTGGAGCAACAGTGAATTGTGAAAATTGTGTGAATCATCCGATAGATCAAAATGCGATGAATTCAAACCGGATGACATGCTGCCGGAACGAAAATGCGAGGGCGATGGTGAAATGTTTGACCAATGCTCGTAGTTCGGCAAATGCTGCGCAAGGAAATGTACAAAGAACAAAAAAAGAAAGAGAGAGAGAAAGAGAGTGTGTGAGGGGAGAGACAAGGACGACACACAGACGATACGATATACGATACAATTGATGAGGGAAGAATTGGGAATTGATGGGATATAGCCGAAGCATACCTGTTCGCTGCCCATAACCGAGGTGCCACTGCAGGTTTCTGCCTTCTGTTGGCGATAACGTTGCTGCAGTTGCGCCATGCGATCCAACGTTGCGTTCGCCTTACTCTTGATCTTCTCCAGCTGCACGGATGGCGGCCGACTGATTGTATCGAATACTGACTTGGGTGTGCCCGAGCGCGACGAGCCACCGCCTTCGCTGGGCGCCGGGCGTGGCGTTTCTGGCAGCGGACGATTTGTCATTTGGGGAGCAATTGTGCCCCGCCAGCCGCTGCTGGACTTGTGTGACGGCGTTGGCGATGGCGGGGGCAACATCTGCAAAAGAATTGCGTTTTGGGTTCCATTTTTGGGTTTAAATTAATTTTCTCTGGCTTAATACCCTTGCGGACAATATATTTGCATTTACTATTAATTATTATCTTTGGTTTTTAATATAAAAATGATTAGAATTGACTTTTATATCATGCCTATAATAATTCAAAAACATTTTTCAATAATCCCTTTACATTTTTAATAATTCCTTTTAAGGGGATTCTATTTGATAAACCTTTAATAGAATAATTCTGAATATTGTCCTAGAAATATAATTCACAGATTTTCTAAAATCAGCATCTAGTAGATACTAAACCATCTTGAAAGATCCCAATAAAACAGTTTCTCAAAATGTATCACTTCTTATTTATTAATTTTAGTCAAAGCATTAACTAAATTATTACAATCAGATAAAAACAGTTGGACTCTGGTCTGTCTGCAAGGGTATACAAATTTCGGCATGCCGAATTTAGTTTGGACTGGCAGCATTAAGATTTGTTTTTTATATTTGGTTGTTGTTGTTTTATTCAAGCATTAAACGGTAAAAATAATTACAAACTGATACTAAATGGTAGAACTAGGAACTAGTACATGGTGTAGTACTTGGACTGGTACTTGCACTAGTCTGGAGTTTGTATATATTGTGGTTTATGAAATCGTGCAGTGGCGTACCTGTTCCTTGCGGCCCAGAAACGGTGTCAGCAAACCACGCTTGCTGCGTCTCGGTGGGGCCACTGGCGGTGTTGCACCACCCGCTGCTTTTGGTGGTATGGGCGGTATGCCCTGCTGCACAGCCTAGCGAAATATAGCATCAATATGTATAGAATGATAAATGTGCATATATACATATTAACTTTACCTTGCGTATGTGCTGTTTGCGCTTGGGATGCTTGTGGAACATGTCGTCGCATGAGGCGCAAAAGATTTGGCCAGCGCACTCGGAACAGGTCACCCAAGGATTCTGTGAGCCGCATAATGTGCATTTCAGTTTGTTATCTACGCAAAACACAAAAAAAATCGAATTATTTAAATTATGCTTAGTTTATCAACGGCTTTTCTTTATAAATATATAAAATTTTATAAACTTGATTAACCTCTATTTTTTTTTGAAGGTTTCAATTAACACTTGCCTGGCGTTTTGGTGCGAATCTGTGTGGTTTTCATTGGTTCATTCGAGTACTGCTGTTGATTGGTAAACTCGATGACTTCGTAGTCGGGTTCGGGTGTGTTCTTCGTTTTTGGAGGCAGCGAAGGCACCTTCAACTGAGTGCCGTTACTAGCGGCGACACTGCCATTCATTGGCGTTGGTGGCGGCTTGGGTCCAATGCGATCGTTTGCCTCGTTCTGTATACAATTCTCTCATAGTTTTTATTTAAATATATTTTGTTGTCAATTTACTCACCACCCATGTGGGCATTGTGCGTATGTTTCTATTGAGCAATTGTTGTGACGTCATCTTTGTTGTCATTGCGTTTTTGGTCTATGGCAGGCGTTTTGTCGTTCAATTTTTGTTCGGACTTCACCACAGTCTTGTCTTTGCAGCTGTTTGATGTAAAAAGTTATTAAGCATATCTGGGGCATACAATAAAGAAAAGCCATAACACAAAAATATGTTTATGTGCAATTTGTGGGATCGTAAAACGTTCTAGTTTTCTGCTTAGAAAAATATTTATGTTTAATGGTATTGTTTTGCGTTTGAAAACACGATCCCCTATGTTTGTATGTACTTTTATATATATGTATCTATATATGAACAAATTTCTTGTTGCTCATAATATAATTTTTTACTACTTCGAGCACTTCAAAGACTTTATATTCAATTACGCACAAACTATTTTTACATACATTTATATTTTTCTTGAATATTTTTAGCCTGCTCACCCAAATTCTTGTGGTAAGTCCCCTAGGTAAAATGTGAATGCAATGCGGATTGCAAACGACCAAACGCCGCCAGAGTTCCTCCACGAATAAACTGTATAAATATAGGCCACAATTTTGAATCTTTCAAAACATGTCTAAGCTAAATATGGCAACCGACTTACAGATACTGTATATAGCAATATTATTTAAAAAATTATAAATAATAATCAAAAACTATTTCCAGTTTGCCTAGAAATATGCAACGATTTATTTGTATTGCCAAACAGGAAGTTTTCATTTTTCTAAGATAAAAATAAACTTTAATTTGAATCAAGCATAGCTGCATAATTTTATTACGTATAGGGTGTTAATGCGATGTCGGCAACAAATTTAAATTGTGCATAAAATGGTTTTTGCTTATTTTTGAAACGATTCGAATGGGGCAAAACGGAAATCATTTTTGTGGCTCAATTAGCGCGAGCTGACAGCGTGTTTAAGTGGCAAGAAAGAAAAGATAGAGAAAGAGAGAGGTCAAAAGAGAGACAGAGAGTTTACATAAAAAGAAGAGAAAGGGAGAGTGTGTATGCGCAAGAGAGAGAGATTATTTGGATAACAGAGAATTGGTTAGATTTATTGACACAAGCTGAAAGTTTGTTGTAGAACAGCCTTTAAATCATTTTGAAATGCATTCGTAAATACGAGATATGATATTTTGGATAGCAGTAGGGGCATTTATTTTCTTAAGTTTTCAATTTTACTTCTTCCCCTCTTCTCTCTGACTTTGTAGTTTGTGTAAGTTCTCTAACATTTCTTTATTGACAAAAGTTGAGCAATATAATAAGAAATCTTTATTTTTTTTGTTGAGTTTAGGGAACATTTACTATAAGCAACATCTTTATATTTAATTCATCCGGCAAACATATAAGTATAAATGAACATTTGTATTAGAGCTATATGTATCTTGACCACCGCATTCTGTTTTGCCTGCTGCGTTGTCGTTGGCAGCTTCAAGTGGCAGCTGCCCTGGGAGCACACACACACATAAATTTAGATGCACACACAATTACACACACACACACACACCTTTTAAGCGAGCGCATAAACTATTTTTAAACACTTCTTTTCTTTGCCTTTTTGTTAATTTCCCAAATTTTGCACAAATTTAAATTATATTTTTTCTTTTTAATGATAAATGATTTAAGATAAATATTTTATTTATTCATAAATGTTGATCATTTATCAATTATCCGTAAAATGACTTGATCTTTTCGATTCTTTTTTTTGCTTGTTCTTTATTCCGTTTGAGTTATAAATTTAGTTTTGGTTATTTTTAGCACGCACTTTAAGGTGATTTCGTTTGGGTTGAATTTGTTCAGTTTGTTAAGCATTAAGGCGATATTTGTTATTGAACTTTTGTGTAATATTTTGATATCGGGCATCCTTTATAAGACGACTTACATAATTCGATTTTATTATCCACAACCCGCCGCACTCAAAATTGCTGCTGCCAGTTGGTAACACATCAATATGTATACATAAACTTGTACTTATATATAGATAAACACTATATATATATATATATCTTTTTTTGGTGGCTAGCCGCTCGACATTAAATACGTATATTTTAGCTACGGTCTCGTTCGGCGATCGTCTCCTAACAAACTAAATTGTCTTTGCGGCCATCTAAACAACATTTTTACTACAAACCCGCCGAATGCGACGATGTCGCCGCCGATCTCACTAGGAAGAAGTCAACGTAATTCTCTATTTATTCTCAATGTGTCTCCATCTCTTCCATTATGAATTTCGGTTTGTGTGTGTGTGTGTGTGTCTGGCTTTCTCTTTTTGTGCGTCTATTTTGGGGAAATCGCTTCGTTGTACAAAATGCAAGTCTTTTTCGTGCGTTAAAAAAAATTGAAAAATATTTTGTAGTTAAACATTTTTGAATGCATTTCATTCCGTTTTTGACGTTGAGAGCAGCGTCTAGATAATTTATGGCTTATTGTTGTTGTTATTTCTGGATCATTTAATGTGCATATATAGTATGTGTCCACTACTGGTGATTCTTCCTTATATATGCCACATACATTATCCAATTTTTAATATTTAGCTACAAAAGAATTATTTACAAAATATAATGATATTATATGATATGTATAAGTTCGTATTATTGTATAAATCGCACATTATCACAGTCCATGAGCAGCTATTCATTTAAAAAGTGACTGTTGAAGGTTCAATTAAATGCAGCTAATTTTAAAAGGTTATTGAATAATTTATAATAGTCCAAAAATATTCAGGACTTGAAAATAATTAAAATTTTTATTGATCAATATTGCTTTTATTAAATGTGCAGTAGTATTTTTATTAAATAAATATTTCTATATCTTAATTTAACGATTTGTGACGGAAGAAAATGACCCAAAGCGACTTCCACGTGCCGGCAGGTGGCACGCAATTCAAAATCCAATTAACAGCTGCTAGGCATGTTTATTAATAAGAACAAATTAAAAGTGTTTATTAATAAATACAATTTGCGAGTTTTGGCCATAACAAGCACTTCGCGGCAAAACATAAAGGCCACTCGTGGGCGCAACATGTGGTATGAGTAATGCCAATCACAATTACATATACACCAATGTACGTTTGTCTGTTAGTATGTGTAAGAGTAACATTAAGTGCACATTAAACAAACAGGAAATAACACGCAAAACGGATTTTCGTATGCAAAGACAAAAGCGAAGCGCAATAATTGCAGACACGCAGTTTTGATAAGCCTGCTGCGCTTCGCTTGCCATCCTTATTTTCTCTGCGGCTGCGGCTGCTTCTGCTTCTGCTGTGCTTGACTTGAACGCCGACCTTGTCCGCTCAACGGCGACGTCGGCGCTTACTGCGACTGCAAAGCGCAGCGCCGAAAATCGATGGCAGGCAGAAACGACACAGCTGTCGTTTGTCTCGTTCGGCTCTAGCGTCAGCTGTTCGTAAACAAGCAAAATGCCGGCTGTTGTTATTGTTTTTCTTGTTGTTAAAGCTCCCCCAGAAAAAGCTCTCAGCATGTTTTTATTGCATGCGATTAGTTCCGATGGCACACGCCGTTTCTTAAAGCTGAAAACACAATTTTTCGGCTGCATTTGCGCAGCGCGCGTTGCAGGAAACGCATGTAAAACGCGGCTATTTATTTATTTACGTGTGCGTGTGTGCATGACTGTGTGTGTGTGTTTAGAAATTAAACGATTTTTACGGCACATTGCGTGCAAAAGAGTGCAGTCTTTAAGAAAATGGGCGAAATACCATATTGAAAAAAATCGTTCCTTTTATTGAGTGCCGTTTGCAATGCGACATTTGCGTAATGCTCGATGGACATAAATAAATAGAGCACCATTTTGTTTTTGAAGAAAACTTCTTCTACATTGGTATATGTACGCATTTGGTTGCACGTAATTGGTTCAAAATACTGTTAGAAAATAAATAATAAAATACAATAACAAAATAAAGATTATATAAAGTATATATATATATAAGATTATACTAACTAACTACTAACTAAAAACAAATTGTATGCAAAAAAATTAAAAATATTTAAATCAATAATTATTAATCCAAAATTAGATAAATATATAAATACTCTATACTTACATATGTGGTTTAAATATAAACGTGTTTCACATTGTAATAATTTCACAAACTAAAAAAAATTTACGGCTGACTTATGAAGCCGTTCAAATGCATCCAAGCTCAATAGACATAATTAAAGGCAACTACAAAGAGAATTTCCTGCATCAGCAAGATAAGAAATGCTGCTCGAGTCCCATAATAAGAAATAGCACAGAAAGCGGAATAAAGCAGCTGCTTACGGCGACCGACGAAAAATCGATAAGTGTAACAGCAGCAGCAGCAGTCGCAACAACAACGTCAACGTTAAAGGAAGACGCAAGAAACACGCTTATTAAATGACTGCTAAAAATAGCATAAGACAGCAATAAAGCAAAACTCAACTAAACTAAACTAAACGAAACAATGGTGGATGCTAAGCCACCGCCCACCCCGCGCACTCCGACGCCCGGCACTCCACCGGCAGCGTTTGCCGGCGAGAGATCAAAAATCAAATTGTTTATGGAGCGAACGCCGAGCATCGGTGCATTGAAGTCCAAATTCTTAACAGTGCTAGGCAACAGCAATGAACTGCTCAATGGCATTTCGAATAAGGTAAGGCCTTGATCATGAAACTATTAGAGAGCAGAGAGCGAGAGCGACTCTAAGCTGTGATTGCATCTCACCTCAAAGTGCTAATGCATACTAACATAACAATAAGCACTTCAAAAGAGAGCAGGCATGCTAAGTACGCCACCTTATTATAGTAATTCCACCATGGAATAGTTGAAAATAAAACAAAAACAAACTGACACTTTGATAGTTTTTTTTTGCTTTTGTCGTTGCATACATTTGACCTTCACTTGGCCCGGATATTATTGTTGCTGTTTTAAATTGTACTTGACTCTGGCTGACAGTTTTGCCGCATTTTTTTCTTCCTCTCCACTCGTGGCCTTGATTTGAAAATTAATTTATGAGTGCGTCGAGAATCCTGCACTTAAAAATAAAACTACCTTCATCCTTCTTGGATTATGGATTATAACTCTCGCTTGTACATCTATTTATTCTTTCTCTCTCGCTCCCATTTTGTCTTGCAAAAGCAATCAATTTAGTTGATTCGTTCTTTTCAAACTTGCCAGCTGCATCGCTCATCCAAGGTCGCATTGAAAGACTTTGCTTCCATTCAATTTACACAACGCTTTTGTTGTAACATTTTCTATTGAAACTGGATCTGTCTTAAATATGTACATTTGGCCTGAGTGGAGCCTTTGCAAACTGTCCTTTATTCACAACCCAACACAGTATATTTTGGACCGCCTTTAAGAGTACCTCCTTTGATCCCACAAATATATGTATATATTCGTGATCGACATCACATGCCAAGTAAAAATATCCAAATTCTCCAATTATTCCATCAGCTATGACATTTTATTTTAATATTCTCTTACTTTATTATAGTTCATTCGAATACAAACTTGAAGTTCTTTAAATCATAAAAAAAAAATATTCAAAAAACTTTATTACTAGTTATAAGAATTGTATCTTTTTATTTAGCGATTACGAATTTGCTTATTAATCATATTTTATTATTTTTTATTTTCTTATTTTTGATTAATTAATTTATATTTTTTTGCTATGAGCAAAAATCTCCGATCATTTTTAAGTGAAGTTTTTCGCTCTTCTATTCTCATCCTTAAACAGACAGCCAGGGCTGCCAGACATTTTGTGGGAGAGCCTCTCATTATGAAGTGGCAGCACTTTCCTTTGCTTGCGCAGCCTAAAAGCTGGCAGCACATTTTGTTAATTGTGTTTTTTATACTCGATACCGAAGGTAAATTGGGTTTGTGCAATGTCTGTCATGGTGTCTGTCCGTCTGTCAGTCTGTCCGTCTGTCCGTCTGTCTGTCTGAATGAACGCAACTTTTTTCGACACCCTTCAAGCTAGAGACTTAAAACTTTGCAAATGTCTTTATCTATGGCCCGGACAGATAAAGTGTCAAGATTGGGGTTCTACGATAACTGGGGGACTGGCAAATCGATAAATTCGATAACTCAAAATCGATAAATCTACCTATTCCGTACACCTTTTTAGTTAGAGTTACCAAATGTGGTAGGAAGATATCTACTGGCATTCTCAAAAAAATTGCATCAAAAATTTTGGTGCCACGCCCACCCATTCCGCCCCAGCCCCCCCGCAGGTTGAAATTAGAAACGACTATATCTCCCACAGTTTTTGAGCTACAGCCACCAAATTTTGCGCCAAGATAGGTGATGACAATCCTAAAAAAAATGCATCAATATATGGATGCCGCAAACACCCATACCGCCCTTGCCCACCTCAGCCGCCCCAACTTTTCGTTAAAAGCGGGAATGAGTGTATCTTTCATGGTGTTTGAGCTACAGTCTCCAAATTTGGTAGGAAGATAACTGGTAGTGACCCTCAAAGATATCTTGGAGCCACGCCTACCCAAGCCCCCTTCCCCAACTTTTAAAAACTTTGAGCTAGAGTCACCAAATTTGGTAGGAATATTGCAATTGGCATTCCACAAAGATCTGCATCACAAATTTGGATCCACGCCCACCAAAAACGGCCCCAGCCCCCTTCCCCTACCCTTAACAAATTTTGAGCTAGAGTCACCAAATTTGGCAGGAAGAAAGCTGGTGGCATCCCCATCTGTATCAGACAATCTTTGATGCAGCGTACACCCCTGCCGCATCCGTACCCCTTTGCAACCAGGCCTCTTTTAACCGGTTTTAATACTGGTATCGAGTATATCGCAGTCGGTTGCGCCCGACTGCAACGTTTCCACTTGTTTTTCTTTCAGTTAACGCTAAGCAGCAGCAGCAGTGATTCCGATTATTGCGATGACGATGATGAGAATTTGCCCAAGTGTAAGTGAATCCAACAATCAAACAAAGTGTACTTGCTATCTCTTTCACTCACTACCGCAGATGATGAGACAATTGACTATACAAAGATCGATTTTGAGGCACGTCGCGTGAAGGCGCGCCGAGCCCACGAAGAGATTATATCAGGTCGCTACAGGCAGCCCAATTTGGCGCCACGTAAGTGCAGATTCCATTTTGTGTATAAATTCCGATAACATCAAATACTTGCAGGTCCCCGCTTGGAACGTTCGCGCAGTCGTCATGCCAACAAATTGGGTGGTTCATTGCGTTCCAGTTCACCCTCATCCTCAAGCAGCGGCAGCGGCAGCAGCAGCGATGACAGCAGCTCGTTATCGCTGGCGGAGCAGCTGCCGCCGGCACGATCCCATGACGTTAGCAGCACGACGCACTCCAATTCACTGGAGTTTGAGTCGAGGCACTCGGGTGGCTATGAAAGACCTAGAGCCATAGCGGGGGCTCGACGCAGCGAACTAGACATGCAGAAGGATATACAGCGGATTAGTGAGTTGCTGGAGGCGACATCAATTCCGCCGCAAATCGATGTCCAGCCACCGACGGAGATGGGCTCTGTGCCCAGGGGTCAGCCATGGGGCTCCTCGAATAGGATTACCGCACGCAGTCGCACCTCGAACAGCAGCACTTTAACAAGTTTAAGAGATGAGCTGCCCGATCAGCTGCATGCCAGCCCCAGCATGGAATCGAGCGATTGGCGCAACTTTATACGCTCCGAGTCGCAAAACTCGGTGCCTTCGTGGGCATCATCAATCAGCCTGGATTGTCGAGCGGGCGAGGAGCCCGTCAAGGAGTTCATGAAGCATTTCACCCAGCTGCTTTTCAATAACCTGGCGGCTGTCAATCTCGAGCTCAAGTCGGAGTTTGGTGTACTGCTTCGCTTGGAGATGGGTCGTCTGTGGTTCACCCGGTTCCTCAGCGGGCAGCGCAACAAGTCAAAGCGTTTGGAAACCTTTACATTCCATGCTCTCGCCCAATACTTTGCCTTAGCCCTGTTCGAGTGTGGCGAATGCGAAGATTACGCCCCAGCGTCGATCCTTATGAATCTCTGCTTCTTGTTCTATCATGAAGGTACGTTGGCTCAGTAGGTTCAGAGACTATCCCTGACATCCTCACACATCCTTTGACATCGAATTTCAATTGCAGTTGATGTTCCTGGCTGCGATGCATATCGCGAATATCTTTTCATATTGTTGCGCCAGCAGCCACTATGGCAGCAACCTCGCTTTTGGAACGCCGTCTTTCACGACTCCATCCAGGCTGAGCGGGAGCACAGGATCAGCTCACAGCTGCGACGTCAGCAGCGTCGTCAGGCTAAAGAGCAGCAGCGCGTTGATGCAGCTGGAGTTGAAAGCGTTGCACCTGCCACTCGCAAGCATGGCGTTGATTCCTCATCAAGCTCCTCGCACCATGGAGCAGCAGCGACAAAGACAAAGACAAAAGCTGCGGCGGCGGCGACAACAGCCAGACGAAAGTCAAGCAAATCCAGTTTGGGACAGGGACAGCAACCGAAATCGGCCAAGGGGCAGGAGGATATTGCGTTTCGACAATTGAGGTGATTATATATCATATCTTAAATATACATGAATATTAATTTTATATATTTGCAGTGCATTTACGTGCAACATGCACTCATTGGGAACCAGCCAGGCAATTTGTCTCGAATTTCTAAAGAAACATGTTGTGGCACTTAATCTTTCGAAGGGTGAGTGCAGAGAAACTTTGTATTAATCCTTTTTTTACTTGTTATAAGGATATCAAATTATTGTTCCTAAGGTCTTCAACTAAATTACTTGTTGACAAATAAAATCATAAGAGATTATTTAATATTTAAATTCCAATCTTCGCTAAATAATTCACATAAGATAGATAATTCACTCTAGATTTAATTTATTTAAAGACTCCTCGAGCAAATAACTGAATAACTTAACTCTTAACTAACATTCCCATATTAATATTACAGATAAAGCCAAGCTGATAAGGGACAATGTTTATCGTATGTACCATGAAACGGAACTATGGGGTGCTAGCCAATCTTAAGTATATGAGTGTGTGTGTGTGTGTGTGTGTGTGTGTGTACCTTGTGCAATGACCTGTCTACCATAACAATATCCCAACCTGTTTAAATGCCTCTCAGCACTAATACTAGTTTTAATAAATAAACGTTTCAAATTTCGTCTTAACTTAAAATAAAAACAAATTCAAATCAACTAAACTTTAAAACTAATCTTGATGTAATATTCTACTCGAATATAGAAAAGAAATTTAACTCGCAATGTTGACTAAATCGAAACAAATTAAATGCATAGATATATAGTATCAATATTTATGTGAATGTCTATTAAAATACAATTAGCAAGTATGAAAAGAATACAATATTTATATCCGCAAATTGTGATAATAATATTTTGTGATTACTTTATACTATATCAAAGGAAGTTAAGTTTAGAAAATGAGATATGTAATACATACTTGAAAAAAAAAAACCATACTACAAATACCAAAAAATTCCAAGTGAGAATCAGTTCTCCACAAAAACAATTGACTATACCAATATTCTTTAACTTAGGTACAATAAAACACATTTAATAAATACTACCTACGAATAAAGTTTAACAAATTAAATTGTACTAACCAAAGTTTTTACTAACCAAATGAAAACTTTTGTCAAATTTCTCTGGGTGGAATAAAAACCTGCGTTTGAAACGTTTTTCCAAAACACTTTTAATTTTCAATTGAGAATATAGTTAGTTATAGTATTTTATTGTTTGAAGGATATTTTAAAGCTTAACAATCATTCGTTTTTAATTTCTTTATGGTTTATTTAATAGCAGTAAAATGCGTTTTATTTTAATTGCAAAATAAACTATTGCTTTAGCCCATAATATTTACAACAAAAGGAATTCAGTTACAACATATTTGAAATCTCTCCCCTTTGCATATCAACCGAGTATTTTGATATGGTCTCTGTCCATCGGTTATGGGAACCTACATTAATTATTTTGTTTTTCCCGACAAGTTGGATTGCGTTCAAAAATCCAAATGCAGTTTTGCTGTTTGGCACAATCCAAGTATTGAATTTTGTGGCGAATTGCGTAGCATGAGTTGAGTTCAGGATTATGATCCTTGAGTGTTATTACGCTTCTCCGGTTGGCATTCGTGTGTGTTTAGTTAAGTCATATTTGTACATGAAGACTCTGCCGTTCGAGTCGTTAATAAACGATTTTTCGCCAGGCTGCCATCTAAATAATATTTCAAATGCGATTAACTTAAGAATTCGTTATTCGTTTGATTTACTCACTGTTTGGTCGTTGAGCTATTTGCTGTCAGTCGTCGCTCCGGTTCGATGTCCTTGTGCAGACGCAATATGTGCTTCTTCAGTCCCTCGCTGCGCACACACGCCTTGGGACAGTGTGGACACTGGAAGGGTTTCTCGCCCGTATGCTCGAGGATGTGAGCTTTGAGATCGCGATTTTGGGCAAAGGGTTTCGGGCAGTAGGGACACTTGAACGGACGTTCGCCCGTATGCCCGCGTATGTGTCGTTGTAGATTATCGTTGGTTGCAAATGCTTTCGGACAGTGAGGACAATTCAAAGTGCGCTCACTCGAGTGGCGTCGTATGTGCTTCTGCAGATTGTCATTTGTTGCAAACGCCTTGGGACAATGCGGGCAGTTCATGGTGCGTTCACTGGAGTGACGGCGTATATGCTTCTGCAGATTATCCTTGGTGGCAAACGCCTTTGGGCAGTGTGGACAGTTCAAGGTGCGCTCATTCGAATGCCTGCGTATGTGCTTCTGCAGATTGTCGTTTGTTGCAAACGACTTGGGGCAGGTGGGGCACAGAAAGGGACGCTCACGGTCGCCAGAATGCGTCCGCGTTAGATGAACCTTTAGATTGCTGCTTGTTGCAAAGTCCTTGGGACAGTGAGCGCACTTAAAAGGTTTTTCACTCACTGTCACACTAAACGATTTGATACTGTTTTCAAAAGATTTGCATATCAGCTACAAAGTTTCAATAAGCGAGCGACCACTGTACTCACTTTTTCTGTGAATGCTTCTCTGTAGTGTGTCTTTCCTTGTTGTCGATTGTGGCGCCACTGCCCGTGCTTTGCCAAACAAAGTTCATGTCCTGCTCGATTTTAACGAGTCCCAAGTCTCTGTGTCGCATTGTTAATTGCCAATCTTGTGTTTTAAACATATTGCATATTGCCTCACAGTGCTCCTCCTTGACGCAGCCCACATCGATCGTTTGCTCCATGTTTTCTGACTTTCTGCGCACCACTTCTGGCCGCTGCCCACTTGAAGAACTGTTATACAAACAGTGGCAGCTTAATAACTTTTATTTTTAATTCGAATTTGCTGAAAATTATTAAAAATTTGTATAGCGCAAACAGCTAAAAGCTGACAAAAGTAAAAAGCCTTTCGATTATTATTTGCTCAATATATCGACTAGCCGTCAGCTGTGCGATAATCGAGTTGGCAGCCCCGTTTCTGCTGTTTTAGCAATCGAATGAGCGCTAAGCGATACAACTTTTTTAAAAATTGAACTGCTGATATGTCGTAACTATCAATTGGTTTGTGCAATTTTTTAAGTACCTTTAAAACAAAGTTGTTAAATTAGGAAGTCGAATTGTAACTTTAAAAAAATCTCGATTGATTACGAATAGTTGTTGAACTTTCACTACTATTAATTGATTACGATTACAAATAATCACAATCTTAATAAAACTATTTTGTTTCAAAAAATATAATGAAAAATAATCAAAAACTAATCCAACTTCTTTTTCTGATGATTTTCGATTATTTGGGTATGAGACCTTAGTTTTTGAAGAATTAATATTTGGTTTTGGTGATCTTTCTACTTTATCAAGGGTGTGTTTAATATAAATGACTAAAATAAAATAATAAGGGTAAAATCAAGGGTGTGTTTAATATAAATGACTAAAATAAAATAATAATAATAAAAAATAAAATAATAAAAAGTTGAAATGAAATAATTTTTTTACGATTTTGTTGTTGTTTAATTTATTGAATAATGCAACAAAAACGAAATTACTTACAATTTTTCAATCCACATGCTTGGAATTTAAATTTGATAATGTTGCTGCTACTATTTTTAAAATTGCACTAGAGAATATACATAGATTTGTTCAATACTTGTTGTAGGCACCTTTTTCGATGCGTGGCAATTGTTATAAAACATATAAATTATTTACGTTAGTTTTGCTAGGATATGTTTGGAACTCTAAGAAAAAGTATATAGTACTATGTGCTTAGTAGGTGAATTTTGTTGAACAAAATAACTTTTGATGGTTTTGTTGATTACTTTTAACATAAAACAAATTATAATAGAAAGCATTGATAATAACATATATAAATAAAAACTAAATACAACTGACAAATTAAGCATATTATTACAAGAATTTATAAAACTATAAATTAAATATTATTCATATAGACAAGCCGGAGCTACTATAGCAACTATGTATTTGCGGGTGTACGATTTGAACTTTTGTGAAAAATTGGTTTGCTTTGATTTGATTTCGACTTATATTTTTTTCGGGCAGATTTATTGTTATTGACGCTCGTCGATATCATTTCAATATTCTTTTTTTTATATAAATATATACAATACATTTAAAACACGAAAGCGCCTAAGCTCTAAGTTAACATTTGTTGTTGTTGTTTATATTTTTGTTGGTCTCGGATTTTGATTAGTTTTACTAGTTTGGCGCAACCGATGCCATTTAATTTCCCACAAGGCTAGCTCAGGTTTTTGCCATCATCACAGGTTGTTAGTCCACCAACACCTGGAAGGTAACCGAGCCCATGCGATCACGCAAACTGCCACTGTAGATGATGTTCTTGGCCCAGGCACGGCACTCCACATCCAACATTTTACCTTTGGGCGGATCATTGATTTGCACGGCGACAAGCGGACTCAGATATCCGTCCTGATTCAAATACGGATAGTAATAGGCCGGGAAGCCTTGACTCGGATAGTAGCTAATGTTCTGAAAGTTTTCCTTATCCTTGCTCAAGTGACCATTGCACGTCACCCATATTTGTTGGCGCTGTTGGAGCAGTAGAAAGTAGTGATTAAAGGGATTACATTAACTTTCTTTCCACATATGTACCTCATCATCATCTGTGCTGTTAATTAGCTTTTGCAAATCATCGGGCATGGTATTAACAGGCGTATCGTAAATCTCTGGCTCCCAGTTATAAATTTTATTCAGCTTGAGAAAGATGCAGGGCTCCCCAGCCGCATAGCCATAGCCGTTGGCAGGTGAACATGGTCCTAAGTTATCCGTATTGACGACGCATACATCGCTGGGATTTTTTATTGGCTTGTAATTACAGTGCTTCGTCTTGCCACCCTCAGTGTGATTATAATCTGAAATACACTTGCTGTTATCCATATAGAATTATGTAGCTTTGATGAACATACCTTTCAAAAAGTCATCGAGCAATTCAATCCAATATGCCGCCTCTGCCTTCTTACTTTTATCGTATTCAATAACCGAACCTCGTTCGGTTTGTTCGCTTAGCGGCCGGAATCCCAGGCCGGGATTGGTGCCTATAAGCGATTCGGCCATCTTCCATTTGGGCGCTTCATTAGTCAGCGTTGACAGCATGCCCGCCATGCATATTGCAAACAGTATGCCCAGAACTATATAAAAGACCACATAAAATGTGAGCAGTAGTCCTGAAAACAAAAAATATCATCAAAATTAATCGAAATAAATTCTTTTGGTATGAAAAATATTTATTTATTGATATAGCAAAAGTTTAGGGCTCGGATTTTTGTAAATAGTATGTTAAGAGCCGCTTTTTAAGTTGTAACTTGTTATACTGCTTACGCAGGAATTAATATAAACTTTTATTTAGTGTACTACAAAAAATAAAATTAACATTAAAAGCTTTTTTGTTTTCTTTGTATGGAAAGTTCCTACGTAAAATGATGGCGTATTTTTTAATTTATATTTATTATGCGAAAACAATAAATGGAAACAAATCCGATGAAGATTAGCCCCTGGGTTAATTTTGTTATTTTCAATTTTTTGTTATATGTTTTAGTAACGCGATTTGCGTTGGGCAATTTAAAAAGCGACAAAAAGCCGCTGTAAATGCGGTAATTGCAATAAAAACAACAAACAGGATGGAACAAAAACAAATAGAGACAACTAAACGGAACACTATATAAAGGGGTAACTATATACGTACATATATACTTATATATCAGTAGTATTCTGTTTACGATAAATTCAATGTCAATAGCGCATTAGCGACGCGTCAGCTAGAATCCAGTTTCGATCCGTTGTTACTTTCGCATCGAATGGACGGACAGACTAGCCACTGAAAGTCAATTGCATAAATAACGCAACGTCGACCAAAAATTGAAACCGACAACTGTCTCGATTACCACAAATAACAAATTAATCGTTGGAATGAATATCGGGGCCAAAGTACAGTAGGCAACAAAAATAATAGCGAGAAAAGCGAAAAACATCTATCAATAAGTAATCAATCGATATTTAATTTGTATACCCAGTAAAACTGATTTTAAGCGTTGGTAATATATAAATAGGCTAAAGTCAATATGGATGAAGAATAGATTAATAATTCAGCAAATATTTATTTAACGCTATAATAGCCAGAGTCTTTATACTTAATATACCTTAACAAATAATTAAAAAATATATATTAAATTTAAAAAATATAAAATATTGTAGATAGCTTCAATATAAGATTAGTCTTATTCAATAAAAATCTATATCAGCCGAAATATAAAATAATTCCTGTTGTTTTGGATTTTGAATCTTAACGAAGTCTTACTATAAATTTGTATGAATGAGACCTTATCTAGATTGACAAACCACAAAACGATGTTAATTGTTCAAGGGTATATAATTTGAGTCATTTTGTTGGCTCCTTATTGTTTTTTGTAGCCTGTTTGTTGTTACCAAGCGGTGGCCGAGAAAATTAATTGCGTTCAAGTACAAGGAAATAAGTTTGGCAATGAACACACGCTGTTCGCGGCTCGCTGCTGGCCGCATTAGTTTTAGCCCAAGGCATTTTTGGTGGCCCAGATGCCGAGCTGGGCTATGACGCCAGCCAGTCAGGCTGTCTCTGTCTGTCCGTCTGTCGGTCAATCCAGTCCAGACTGACTTCGGGCCAAGGAGGGTGCCACCGCGGCGCGTGTGTAACCAATACCAAGCGGGCCCATACTAGTATACATATGTTTTGCAATAACATTCTTATGTCTTCACATACACCCTGGCAACAATTAAATATACATACATACATATATTCTTGTTTACGTAATCGATAAACTTACTTCGACTTGATTACGACTCTGAAAATGATGGATAGCCAACTGTTGGTAAGATAAGTATTTCAGCATAAGCCTTTTCCTTCCAATATATCTTTCCTAGCCCCAAAACATTAACTTTGCCCTGTAATCAAACGAGCCTATTTCCCAAAATACAATTAGGTTCCCTCAAGCAATTTTCGGAAAGTTCATCGATATATTTATTTGGGCCCCCGTAGAGCAGTTTGATTGGGTCAATAAAGTTTACTTAGATAACTTTTATTTAATGTGAATAAGCTTTAATGAAAAATGTAGTCTAGAGAACGGTTGAGTTTAATTTTTCTTAGACATCTAACTAACAGGAAAATTTGTATATACTTTCTATTTAGTATTTGTCTATACCCCTCGAACTTTTTCCTTTTAATATTCAGTAGGGTAGCTGAACTCTTTAATGCCTGCCCCCCAAAATGGCACGGCAAATTCTTAATAATATTTTAAGTGTTTTTTTTTTTCAATATGTTTTGTGTCTATTTTTGTACGTTAAGAGAATAAGAGGTAGAGAGAGAGAGATGGAGAGAGAGAGCCGCCGAACGAATATATTTCAAGGCAAGATGCCACAAAAATGCCAAAAGTACAAACTGAATCGGGGCAATGCTGATTTGTAATATTTTTTGAGTTTGCGAATGTAAATTGAAATGGAAATATAAAAAGGCAAATAAAATATTAAAATTATATACAGCAGACATCGGTCTGTTGAAAAACACTCTTTAAATAGTATATTGATTAGCCGTCGCGACGGCGTTTGGCATTTTACCACCGAAATTTGGAATTTTTCAATGTACCATAATTTTTATTTCCTTTGAATATAATCACATTATATTTGTGGTTTAAGATCTATTATTTCTTAAATCAAATAAAAAATTGATTATTAATTTTATTTTATATTTTGAAAAGTTTTCAAATAATGTTTGAACAAATAAAACATAACTTGTTGCAAGTTGCTGTGCTGCTTTGCAGTTGAATTTGTTTTGCATTAACATAAGCCAAAGTGGGGCACATGTAGGGCTTGCACCCAACCCACCCAACCCCTCGAACCATTGCGAACCAGGGCGTACAAGTTCTGCTCACATAACAGTAAATACGATTCATCTGAAACCTTGTTTATAAGGCTAGTGCAGCTGCGGTGTGGGGGGCTGGCGGTGGCAGTTAGGGAATGCAACCTGCTAGGCGCCGCATTGTGTAAACTGACGCGACTCAGTGACCAAGCTTTAATAATAGCACACACACACACACACAGTTTGTTACTTTGCCACTTGACGATGTGGTAAACGAACATTAGGAGCCCGTGACCTAAATATATATACATACATAGCACCTCTCAACCCCTAACCAACCTGCGACCCCCTCCATCCCTGCCAACTTCTGGCATTCGTTGGATTGATAGCTTTCGTTTTCTCGTTGTTCCCGACGCAACGAAGGCCACATAAAGTTAATAATTAAGTTGTTGCACATATGGCACAACACTCGATATTACTTCGGGGGGGTTGGTTGCTCTAGCTGCGATTTCACACCATTTGTCGTTAGAGGTTTCAGTTGTTTACTTCTGCCGCGTAATTGTGGCAACCGTTTGTTTACTGAACACAAATGTGCGACTCTCAACCATTTGCCAATTAATGTTGTAGATTTAGATTTGATTAATGAGCTGCTTATGGTTAGTACGAGTATTTAAAAAATAATGTAGAGTCATAGAACACAATCAGAAGGTGCTGTTGTTAAAGTCAATAAAAGAAATATTCTGATAACTGTTCTAAGCGCAGTATGTGGATTATTGGAAGCTCGATAGCAACAGTTGACAGGTTCTAGAGGTACTTTAAACGTTAGAGGGTGAACAGTTCTAAAAAATATTAAGCTACAACAAGCTGGGAGCAATTAAAGGTCGATTACATTCACTAAGAACCCACTCACTGCTTTCAATTGACCTTTGACTGACACTTTTCTTACCCTTCACTTCACTTCACTTGATTTATGTGCTGGAGGCACCTCTTGAGAGGTCTGAAAGGAAGCAACAATTATTGCCTAGCAACAAAGCCAACAAAGAGAATAACTAGCAGCAGGAGCAGCAGCCACAGCTTGCTGTATGTCAGCATTATACCCATTAGAACATTCACCCGCTCCAAGCTCCAAGGGAGGGGTTGTTGGTTGAGTAAGTGGGCAGGGGCTTGGTTCGTCCAACATCAGAGACGTTCCAAATTACGAGAGCAAGCGTCGCATTGGCGCCGAGCTCCGTTATGGTTTCCACACCTGCTACTGTGTAACCTACCCCAACATACCCACCACCCCCTAAAAAATCCTTGGTATGTTTAGGAACGGCACACCCTTTGTCCAATGCGTCATCGTTTCCATTCGTAAGTGAATAGCATAAAAATAGTAAGTATATATGCCTACTTTGCGTCATTTTAAGTGAATTAATTTGACATATTACCAATTTATAAAACGCACACCTCCCCCCGCTCACTCTCCGTCTTTAGTGTGCTGATTTAATCGGGGGCGGCTTTCCGCTCGATTGGATTAACTTAAATATATATATGTTTATCCGAATTGATCAAGTTTTTGGGCTGGGCACATTTAAGCATTGTTTTTTGTGTCTTGGCTAATTGGGCATGGACAAAAGAAATGGCTTACAAAGTGTCTGCTTTGAATAAAACTTAGAAGTTCAGTTTTATTGGTTGATACTTCAGAAAGTTTGAAGATAAGAACTAAATTAGTTAATTGAATTCGGTTTATTGCCACTCAAACAAAGTCAAAATATAACTTTATTTATAACATATTTTATACATGTTAGTTAAATTCAAAATAATTAATATTTATCGTGACAAAATTGTTTTTTTTTAAACAGTCAACAATTAAAAAGCGACTTAAGAATTGAGTATTATTTTGAATAAATTATAAAACAATTAATTAAGTAACCTTGATCGTTGCTCGAGCAACTATTTAATTCATTAATCATTTCGTGTTATTTGCTCTGACTATAACAAGCTTTATTCCCTTGTCTTCTTGGATGCCTCAATTTCAGTAATAAAAAAAAAACTATGCTTTTTCTATGTCTAATCGAATCCACCAATTTCGTATCTCAAGCTGATCTGTTTGGGTTTTTCTGGGTTTTCCCAATCCACACATTTTATTGTTGAATTTCACAGATAATATTTTAGTTTTAACTTATATTTTAGAGTTAAATAAATATTGTAAGTTTGTGTACACTTTATAAGGTTGCCCTTTTTCAAAATATCTGAAAATTGATCAATTTTGATAATTTCCCACAGAATAAACTAACATGAATAACCTTGGCACGATCTACAAATATATTTTCCCCGAGACAAATATTTAACACTCTTTTTTCACACTGCTTCAATTTCATTGTTTGAAAATGAGCGAATGGGAATAAATTAACAAAATATAAAAAAAAACCCAATAAAAAAAAAATAATTAACGTTTTACTATATAAACAGAGTGATCTAATTTGTGTCATGTCTAATCGCTGGATTTGTCGCTAATTTCTGCTCTCTGCTAAAAATAAATAACAAAAATGCTACAATTTCTTTGTTTATTAGTTGAGTAAACCTTTTCATAAATCGAATTAAACCGGTTTAACAGCTTTTATTTCTGTATCTGTGTTTGAGTTTATTTTTTGTGTTTGTTTTCATTACAAGTTCAGTTGCCAGTATTTTGTTTAGCTTGCACTTGGCTAAGAGAATCTTAATTTTATTTTTTTTTTGTTTTCAATTGGTTTGCATTCCCCAACGAATAACGACAATAACGACGACAGTGAAGACACCTGTCAATGTACAAGTATTCAAGATGTGGCTGAAACCAGTTTCTTCTGCTGATTACTGTTTTGCCGAATGGAGGGTCATTCCCCCCTCACCCAGCAATTAGTTGTATCTAGTTAGTCGCCTCTACGCTGGGCGCCCATTTCGTTTTTAGATGTAACTAATTGTTGCATTAACTGCAAACACACATAAATAGGTATATAATCATGCATATGTATGTACAAATTCATGCATGTGTGCGTGCTTTCGACCCAGATCATTCACGGTTTTAGGTTTTATACAAAATCAATAAATAATTGAATTTATTTTGATAAATTTCACACTTCAGTTTTTAATTAAAAAAAATAAAAAAAAACTTTTTAATAAAAAAATAGAGTATTCTTGCAACAAACTACGATAGTTTTAATTGTTTAAATTTTGTATTTGTTGATCAAATATATCAGCTATAAAAATTGGTATAAAAAAAAAAAAAATATTCATAATATATATTTAAAATATTTATATTAAATCGAAATAAATATTTGAATATACTTAAGGACAATCTGTTTTGGTGCTAAGAAACTTAATTACGTTTTTTGAGCCAACCCCAATAAAAATGTCAATGTTTTAATGGACTGCACATGTCAAGGATTATTACCTTCAGTGTAAAAAACCAGCCATGAAATAGATTTAATGATAGGAACAGACATTAGCAGGACAACAAGCATCTATGTGTCAAAGGTACATATAAATTTATATATAGCGTACGTTTGTGTGTGGCAGTGGCATTAAAAATGGCCACAGACAGGTGTGTCAGCAGGGCGGTGCCGGGCATGAAGGGCAACAAGGTGTTAAGGCTGGGCTAAATGGATTTGGTAGTCGAATTGTTGTCATGAACAAAGGGCCCAAAGGCAGGCATTATAACCGAAATTATGAGGATCATAAAAATACCCTGATTGGCTTAACATTAAATTTGTTGTGTTTAAGGTTAGTTTACGTTAAATAAAGCAAACTAATTATGAATCGAACTTAAGAGGCATTCAACGCAAATTAGTTTAAGGATCGCAACATCTAAAGCTAATTAATTAAATGCATTAAAAACTTATTTTGTATACCAAACACTTATTTATGGCGCAGATATTATCTACTTATATGTATTTATGTTCCAATCTATTTTATAGCTTTGTTCCACTCATAACGTCAAAATGAGAGAGAGAGAGAAGAGAGAGAGAGAGTGAAACCTTGAAATTGTATAACAGAACTTATTATAAACAAAATTGAATGCAGAGTGCAAGCCATGATGGAATTAAAACGAGGACATCGTATTAGTTGTATTATGAGTGCAAGCACAGTATTAACCGTTAATGTGCTCCCTCTTTTGCGCTCTATACAATGTGCTCTCATTCTCTTTATCTTTCGCTCTCAATCGCTAAAGATAGAAACGTGCGTCCGTGTTAATTCGTATAGAATTTGTATATTTTTGGGGCGCAAAAAAGAATAAAATTTTATTTATGTAAGTTTATACATTATGTATATGTAGAAAAAACGAAAAAAAATTGCTTACTCGAGTTTATAGGTATGGAAATTATTCATTTCGGATTGGAAAATAATTGAACTTTGGAAGTTGAAGTTTTACTTTATAGAAGATTATAACAAATGAACAAATTCTTAGTTTCTTAAAATTTTTATTCTTCTTACGTCTTAGTTTTTTGAAGCTTATTATATACCTTGTTATATTGAAATGCATCGATTAGTTTTAAATTAAACAACTTCTCTACAAGTATAAAGTATACTGAGTAACTAGTTTTCACATATGTTAAGATATTTCAAATATACATATGCAAAAAGATGTGTAATTATCATATTAGATGCATTTTTCTAAGATGAATAAGCTGACGTTTTTATAGTAATAACTCGGTTAGCAACAAGGGAACGGCCTAATGGAAAGCACCAAGATTTACTTAAATATTATCGCATTTGAAAATAAAATATTTGCAAACATTATAGCACATAATTGTATCTAGATTTTTTTGTTATCGCTCTAAGGTAGGAGATTACACATATGGCAATGACATCTAAAACTTGTTTTTGTTTTTTTTTTTTTTTTTTTTTATTATCACTCTGAAATGCAGAGCGAACAGTAGAAGTAGCTGATAAGCTCTTTTTATTTGCTTACACTCGCACTCATTACCGAATGACCGACTTGCATTTATACATATGTACATGCATACAAAAATACAAAACCCGAGTTCTGTTTGTGTTTGTGTAAAAGCATTTCACTTATTTCGTTAGTGTTTGTTTCTTTCCTTGTAACGCAGACGACTCAGCATTCGATTGACGCAGGGCCAATTTTTGCATATACATATGCAATTCACCTTCTAATTCGAATTCGAGCATATGAAAATGGAGAGAGGCGAGTGTATTTAATTGCTTATCGCTTCCGTTTTCGAGTATGCTCGAAGTGAAGACAATGGGTTGAGCGTGATCTCTACTTTAAATTACTCACCCCAACTTTTGGGCGTGCGACCAAAGAAGGAACCATCAGCCGGATCGTAGAGCATTTCGCAGAAAGTTTTCTTTTTGGCCGGTTGAGGAAATTCACTCACGTACTTTTCACCTTTTCCGTTATTCTTCGACATTTTGCCGCTCTTTTCGATGTGTTTTTCGCTTTTCGCAAACAGTTATTATGTTTTATATATGTTGAATAAAATATGAGCTGTTCAGCACGTAATTTTGATTATGTTTGCTCTTTTTTTTCAATTGCTCACGTGGACGGCCAAAGTGGTATTAAAAAGAGGTTTTTTTAATCGATGATTTGTTGTAACAAAATTTTTAGAATTTATTTCAAAAGCACGTCTTTAATTTTGTATTAATTTTAAGGCAATAAGTTGTTATTCTTAAAGTTTGTCTCTACGAGAAAAAAAACTGTGTAACTAATACATACACACATACACTCGGTCAAAACAGAGCTAACTTGAATCTCGTTTTTCGTTGCGTATTGCGTGCTTCGCTCTCGAGTTAAGATCACCAACTGAACCACAAACTGTGGTGGCCAAAGCGACCGACATCGACAGCGTCAACGACGCCGACATCGCTTTTTGCAGTTACTGCGCTGCTCAACACTCACACATGCAACACTTTGCCTCTCGAGAATCAACACGCACACGAAAACGAAAACGAAAAAAAAAAGCTAAAGCATTCGAGACAGCTGTTGAACGCTTTTGATATGTACATATAACAAAAATACAAACATGGCCAAAGCGAAAAGCTTCTTGTGTGCCGGGTCGGTCTTGTTGTTGTTGGTTACGCTATGGCAATTGTTGTTGCTCTTGGGAGTGTAAGTATATATGTATATACATACGTCAAAAAAAATGAGTGATAGAGTGCAGACATCGGCCAGACAGCAGAGTACAGGTGCGCTGCGAGGGCAATAGCAAAATCAGCATTCGAAACTTTTGAGGAAAAGTATTAATGTTCTTCCTTTTCCGTTTGAAAATTTAGAATATTTATGGTTATGACTCACGTTCCAGAACTATTGATGCACCGACATTACCCTCATATTTATTGCCTACGCCCCCGTACAGCAATTCTAATACAAAACATTTGCTTTATTAATATGTATTATTGTAAAGCACAAAGCTGAATCGCCAAATGCACATACAAATCTCAAACTCAACGTGCTCTCTCTTTACATTCTCTCTTTCTCTAATACTCACACAGCCTAAACTCTGACACACGCTGCGAGTACATTGGCTTTTGTGTATTTTGTTGGTTCCCGTTCCCGGTCCAACTCTCGCTAAACTTGATGCCTATCGTTGTTTTTAATGTGCTATTTTTCTTTTCTGTTTTGTTATTTGTTTATATTCTGGGAGCGCCGACATAATGTTGTTTTATTCATCACAACACATTTTTTGGGGACCATTTTTTCGTTGTTGTGTACATTTATATTCAAGAGCACATATGTACATATGTCGGAGCTTTTGTGTTTGCTGTACATTGATAATGTCATAGGCGAAAAAAAATTTAATTTCTTAATGATGTTGTTTTGGTTTTTTGCTCTGCATTAATCATAGTCGTGTCATGTAAAAAATTGCTGTCAAGTGTCGCAGCAATACATAAAATTATTAATTTGCCGCAACGAGCATTATTTCCAGCGTTGGCATTGCAAGTACTAAGAAGAAAAACTGCTACTCCTTCGGCTGTTGCACTTTAAGAAATGCCCCATTGTCATCAGAGTATGCCCTGAGTGTGTGTGTGTTCGCCACATGCTGCAAGTCTTTCACTCTCTGCGCATTATTGTTGTTATCATCATAAATTTATTAAATTATACTTGACAACGATTTATCCAACCGCCCAACGCCCTAGGAACTCATCTCTGTGATGCAGGGAAGGGTGTTTATTTGCAGGTTTACTTCTTAAACATTCTTATAATCTTTTTGATAAGATAAAGTCATGTTGTGGAATCTTTTAAAGGGAAAAATTGAAATACAGTACGACCTCGGTTAACGCAACCCTCGCTACTCGCAACTCCTCTAAAATTGCAACACCCTAATTCAAGATCTTCCCGAAACAGCTGCTCAGAAAAGTAAAAATTGTAAAAAAGTACAAAAAAATTTCTAAATTTTTCAAGAAATTAATAAAATAATATGTTAACCTTGCTTTAAACACAGTCTTATTCGATTTACTTTAATTTTAATGGTTAGCAAAGGCATCTCTTTTTGAAAAAAGGTCTCGTGGCCAAAAGAAATTTTCCCCTCGGTTTTCACAACTAGCCAAATTTCAATAGGTTTCGTTAAGGGAGCTCGTACTGTATTCTTAAAAAGCTGTTCAAGTCAATAAATTAAATTGTAGGAAATTCTTTAAATTTATATTCTTCTTAGTTGCTAGTTGAATAAATATGTAAGTAAAATTATAATAATCGTCAAATATTTGTTAGAAGTCAGTTCAAACCGTCTCATGGTGATTCTTTTCAAATGTGTTTAGTATGTATGAAAGATTTGCCTTGTTGTTGCTCAACTTTAACTTGAATTCAACTTCAACTCAAGTATAAGAGAACACAGGGTTCGGGATAGGGGCTCTGGAATTGTATGGCATGAGCTTGCTTAATCTCTAAAACCAGTTTATCTTGTTCGAGCTGAGCTTTTCCAGCACATATCACATTTGTCGATCGATGGGGCCAACGAGTGGGGAGCATCCTCATTAGAGCGATGTTTTGATTTTTCCATTGTAGCAATGATTTCATTTTGTTGCTCTATGTACACATTTACTTTTCTTTTCTTTAGTGCTCTTTTGTGTATTTTGCTTGCTTGTAATTGCCAACGCGTCTGCTTTTACCTACTACTAATTAGCTGTCAATTAGTCGGCTAAGTAATTGATAAAGTATATATGCTCAACTGTATACTCTAATATAAACTATTTGACTGCAAACAATTGGAAAAATATTTTTGAAATATGTATTATCTTTACTGGTCTCATTTTTCCCTTCTAATCCTATTGTATTCATTTTCAAACGTCAATGAAAATTAAAAAAAAAAGAGAGCAATCAAACATTATCAAAATAAATGATCTAGCACCATGTTAAGATACTATAAAAAAATACTACAGTCGAACCTATTCAACGAATTTCCTTATAACGAATATCCTTCTTAAAAATCCATTTTGTCTTACGAATTTTGTCTATAACGCAGTTTGTTCTTTTCCGCTTTGAGATTCGTCATATGGAAGTTCGACTGAATATACATTTTTCATAATTATAATTTTTCTTAATATGTTACGTCACAAGAACTTAAGAATTTCATGGAATAATTTTAAGTTAATACCAATAAAAAAAACAAAAACAGAAAATACCTGCTGAAAATTTCACAATCTGAAACAATTTTACGCACACTCGACTTTTATAAAATTCTTATATAATTATCACCATTATCAAACAACACTTCACTTATTTGCCTTGATTCCAGAAATAACCCGTTACCACGAAGCACGAAGCAAATCTATCAATATATCAATAATCTTCAATGAAAAGTTAGGCTGATGCAGATCTTTCTTGCCAACATATTTAGTGACTCTAGCTCGAAAGCTGTGAAAGAAAAAGACATTTCCTGTCTTAAAATCAGGTGGATAGGGGCGGCGTACATGTGTAAGATACAGGCAGCTTGTGGGCGTGGCATCAAAACTTCTTATTCAGATTTTTGTTTGATGTCACCAGCTATCCATTAACCACATTTGATGACTCTAGCTGTTCAAAATGTGGGAGAGATGTGTGTTTTATCTGTTTGCACTCCGAGGTGTATCGACTTGTTATCGATTTTCCAGCTCCCTAGTGGGCGTAGAACCTCTATAAACGCGCGACGAATATTCACCTGCGGTAACAGAGTATTAAATGTTTTTATTGAATTTTAAAATTAGGATAATTGGAATTAATGTTTTTCTATTATCTTCACGATTTTTAACACACTTAAGGCAAACAATTATGGACATTCAATCAAAAAACGGCAAGTCAATAAAAACTAATCATAGAAATGGTATATCATGGGTATTCTGTTAATGAGCCGCAATGACGCAACTTGACCAGATTGTGCAGATAACATATCTATATTGGAACACATCGAAATAACAAATATACAGTCGATCTAGCATTGTCCCCACTGCTGACCAGCAGCAAAAAGTAAAAGCCGGCGCACAGATTTCAAATTCCTGATAACTATCTAGGTTACGAGTGCTACCAATATTGTCGTATGTGCCTTCATATCTTATCTGGCAAACAGCATGTGGTGGCTAAGCAACAATGCGACGACAGCAATTAACTTTATATAAGTCATGATAATGGCATATAACAAAATAATTCCTTAAAGTTTTTTTGATTAAAAAATAATATTTCAAAAGATTTAGCATACAAACCTCGCTGCTAATTCACTTGAGTATTATGTGAGGGACTCATTCAAAAGCTCATTGCTATGCAAATGTGTCTTTATCTAGTCATCAATAATTGTTACAGACTTGAATTGCTTACTAAATATCTTAAAAATATATGATGATTGAAAAAATGTTGTTAAGTTAAATAGAAATTCCGTTAAATTGAATCAACAATCATTAATTAAATTTATTTAAGAAACGTGACTTGTCAAGCATGTGATTCAAAAATTGAAAATAAGTTTCTCAAATATTTAAGAAGCATTTTTATAACAGTTAAACTCTAATAAATGTGATTTATTTTTTCTGTTGAATTAAGTTTCAAAACGTTTATAATTTTGTATCGCCCATATTTATTGAGAACAAATTGAAAATTAGTTCATATATAGGCTTAGATGCTGTTTCTTTTTGACTAATACACATTTTTGAACTTACAAACTAAACGCTGCAAATTTGTTATTTATTGATTGATTGTTATACATTTCTTTAAGACTTTTGTTGTTGTGTGGGTTAGAAAATGTTTTGCATACAAGCTTTATACTACATAATACATATACGAATGTATATATTTATGTACAAATTTATTTATGGTGTGGTGTAAATATATAGAAGATTGTTTTGTTTAAGTATAAGATTGTTTCAATTATTTTATTGAATAAACTTTTAGTGAGTTCTGGTAAAACTAGTTGGAAAAATTGTATTACAAAAATTTGTTTATCTTTTGGCTCCGAAATTGGTCAGCTGCAGCTTAAGTTCCGCACAAAGTTGTTGGTCAAAAGGATCCTTAATATCGTTAACTTTAAATTGTGGTCAATTATACATACAAATGTATGTATATATTATGTATAACTAATGTGTAAGTTTGTGTGTTTTATTTGTTGTTTGTTTTTTAATTTTAATTTGGGGCTACCTAAAAATTTGATTTCATTTTTGTGTTATTTTTCATTTAAATGGCAGTTTAATTATTAATTTTAAATAAGCAATAATAACATGTAAATTTGTCTCTCGTAGTTTTTTAACAGCGCTAAATGAGATTCGTTCTTGGCTAGCATTTAAACTTTAGGATTTTTACAGATTTCCTTCTTTTCATCGGCATTTAGCATTTTAGCATTCAGCATTATTGCAATTATTTAATAATTTTTATAAAATGTATATAGTTTATTATAATGCAAAAATCGCTTGTTATATAAATTTATACATATAGGCGGTAGACACTACAATCTTGCTATATTTTAGATTTTTCTTGTTATCATAATTTGTATAAGACGAAGCTACATTCAAAAATTGTAATGTATTCAAAAATGTTTGTAATATGTTATTATTACTTTCGTGGGTTGCTCTTATAAAGTTTTGTAATATTAATTTATGTATAATATGATGCTTTTAATCTTAGGAAAAAACTGCGTTTTGGTGTTGTTATCCTTCCTTCCTTCCTTTCTTCTTCGGTCTCTCCTCTCTATCTTCCCTACACATTAGACAAACTAGCATCTTTAACTTGCTACTTTCTCGCTTTTGCTTTGCATTAACTTGTATTTTGTATTACTTTGTTTTCTTAATCAATCAACAGCTCATAATGCACCGAGCCGAGTCTGTCCTTGCGATCATGCTTTATGTTGCGTGCCCAGGCTTTGCACTCCACGTTGATGATTATGCCAGCTGATCAAAAAACAATCATATGATAAGGTTTATGGTATATATATGTATTACTATATGTTTTTCCACTCACGCTTGGGGCGCTGGAAGTGCACTGCGACAAGTGGACTCAAATAGCCCTTGGAATTTTGAAAGGGATAGAAATATCCCGGGAATCCACGAAAGGGCAAATAGTTGATGGGACCAATATTCTCCTGATCGGCGGGGTTTTCGCCATCGCACGATACCCAAATGGTATTGAGCTGCATTATAAAAAAAATTTATTAGTTTAACATTAATTAAACAACTTTATACATATTTTTACAGAAAAATAAAAGCTAGAATTGTTTTAGATCTAAAATTAAATAAAAATACCAATTATACTTATATATTTTGTATGCTTTCAATTAAATGTTGGCAATGAAATAACGATAGTATGAATTATTATTATTTTTAAAAGCAAAGAAATGTTTTATATTTTAAAGCTAAATTTTATAAAGTAATTTTTCTGTTATTATGATATTAAAATTGAGTTTTAAAACATTTAAATTTTAATTTATAATTTGCAAATATAAAAATTATAACACTTTACTCTTAATAATATTATATTTAAGATATTATTCTCGGACTTACTTTGTTTGCTTCCTGCTGTTCAATTGCAGTAATGTAGGTCTTAAGATTGTCGGGCATATTTTTAGGTAAATCCGTGGAGGTATTATAGAACTCGGGCCTCCAGTCAAAAATCTTGTTCAGCTTAAGGAAAATACAGGGAGAGCTCTTGTGATAACTATAGTGATTCTCCTTGGTGCAGGGAGTCCACGATTTAATGTCCACATCGCACACCTGACCATTTGGTGGTGGCCGATCGTAATCACAGCTGTAGATGTTTTCACCCTTTCCTGATGTCTGACCGGGCACTTTGTAAACTATTGATGGAGAGTGAAGTGAAATGTAGGATATTAATAAAATTTTATAAACGTGATTCTGTAGTAAGATAATGTTTGAAATTTATCATATTATTATATGACTACTATAAACTTATTCTGAGATTTAATTTAATAGTCGAATTTCTTGAAGCATCTGTAATTTTATTTCATTCAAAGAAAACAAATCAAAAGATATGTTTTTCCGATCAAGTTAAAAGTTAACCTATTAAAATTAATCTCATTTTTCATTAAGTCAAATTCTGTAACATTTTTGTGTAAATCCAATTCCTTTTTTAATGTGTCTATTTTTGTTTACTGACCTTACTTGCTGTAGTCTTAAAGCTTTGATTTTTTTAACCCTGTCCTATTAAGTTCCACTTTATCTCAACAAATTCGACATGCAAGGTTGGCTAAGAGATTTCGTGGCCATCAACCTACCATTCAGAAAGTTGTCCAGCGCGTCTGTCCAATATTTGTAGCCTGTTTCATTCGTAGTGCCCTTGAACCGTATTAAAGTGCTCTCCACATTATCAATGGACGGCATAGGGCGGAAGCCGAGACCTGAACGAAGAAAATAAGTATTAGAACAATTTTTTTAGAAAAGTTATTAATAATTGGTTAGTTAGAGGGATATTATATCATTTATTCTATTTAAATTTATACGTAAAGTTTTTGAAAAAAATTATACTACAGCCATATAACGAATTAATTTCGCGAACACTGCTTTTTGGTTCAACTTTCAGTGTGATTTGTTCTCCATATAACGAATTTCCCTATAGCGAATATTTCTTTATTACGAATTAATTTTCAGGACGTAGCTCGTACGCTCATGCGTTTTCTATTCCCTATAACGAATTTTTTCGTTATTGCATTTTATGTACGAATTACGTTGAGAATGCGAAAACACATTTTTTCGTGCTATGTTTTGCTTATTCTCCGATCTTCGCTGCACAGTTTTTTATGAAAATTTTTTACTGCTCAGTGCACGTCGAAGATGTATGTAGATTTAGACGTAGATGTTGTTGTTGGGATTACTCCGTTATTTTTTATAGGCATCAAAGCAAAAAATAGCGGATTGTGATTAACTGTATTTAGAATAGTTGTACACATTGTAAAAAAGTGAAAATGTGCGCGATTCTTTAGTCTGCAATTGACTTTGAGTCTAGAAGCAAGAAAGTACTTCGCAATTTTGTGGAGAGAAAAAATGACGTAAATGAATATGTATTTGCTTCACTAAACGTGCTTGAAGTATTTATCGAGGAAGAGAAGTGGAAAAATCATGTACAAACTAAAATTACTGATTATTTTAAATAAAACTACTTAATTCAAACAAAATTTCAAACATTTCTATATAACGAAGTATTTTCTTGTCCCCTTCGGATTCGTTATATGGAAGTTCGACTGTAATAATTTGAACAATGAGAATAATCCTTTTATCTAAGAAGGCATATTTTTTTAAACTAATATTACTCACCTGGATTTGTGCCAATGATCGAGTTTTCCAATGTCCATTTGGGAAAAGTATGATCCAAGGTTTGATAAAAGACCCACATGCATATGGCCACCAGGGCAGCGAGAACGGCATAAAAAACTAAGTAGAAAAAGCCGATCTTACCTAAACATTAATAGGAAGAGAATACAAATCAAATAATTAGATTACAATTAACACTGAACAAATTGGTGTGAGCTCCAATAAAATATGAATTATGGAAGAATCATGTACAATAAATGTTGTCTGCTCAATTGAGCTGATTAAATTAAGCACTTTAAAACGCCCCAGCTAGTGACCAAATGTCAATAATGGGTTAAACTCTTAATTGATGAAGTGATACGGAGTGCGAGCACTACGCGCCGGTTCAGAAATCAAAAAAAAAAAAAAAAAAAAAAAACAAACTAAACGAAGAACTCTTATACCACCACTGAAGATCTGCCATTCTCACTCACACTTGGCGTTGTTCAGCGATGAATCATAAGCGTGTATAAGACTTGAGGTATAAGACTTGGGCGATTTGCTCTTAGACACGTAAACGCCGCGTCGTTTCGTTAAGTTTTAATGCCAACACTCAAGAGCGTACTTCAAGATCTATTTGATGCGCTCTTTAAATGCGATTGCATTTACGCACACATAAACACATACTGAGTGTGCACATAACCTCAACTTGGCCAACATCTTGGATAAGTGGCTACAACTTTCCGAATTTGAAAAGGAAGAGCGCGAGTAAAAAAAACGTACAGAGAGAGGGAGAGAGAAGGAGAGGGAAAGGGAGAGACGCCGGAGTTTACTAGTGAATTGAGTACACAAAGAGAAAAAATCTGTTTGAATACATGTAAAAAAATATTGATTATTGTTGAAATTTGTTTATATTAAGTATCGGTAGAAAGATGGAAATGTTTTGTGATTTCTTAAACAATCTTTAACCGTACTTTAAAGAAAACATTGTGTTAAAACTTACTTGTAAAATTTAAATAAATTCAAAAACGTAATCCTTGAAAAGACTAAATTTTACATCTTTTTAACTTGAATAAATTACTTTGTTTTTAAATATTTTATAATCCTTGTAATGTTCTTCCTGCTTAATTCTTTGCATTCCTTAATAACTTTTGACGAATAATTGTCGCTAATTTTCCCGTTTCCCATTCGTCTGTTTTCCGGATTTCGCCGTCAGTTATTAACGCCATGTTACTTTAGCAGTTACGCTAAGAGCAGAGCTGTTAACACAATTATGACCCTTCTAACGCCTCAAAGTATGTCAACCAATAAATTGGCGCCTGGTGCCAACATTCACAGGCAACAAGGTACGACAAGGTAAGTGTTTTGAGGTGTATAATTAAAATGTTTTGCAACTACTTGACTTGAGACTTTGCCACTAACTAGTTGAATGCTTTGTGAATGGGTTGAGTTATTTGTATTTCCCTAAATTACACTTTCAAGCAGCGCAAGTCACGTTTCGGCAAAACGTATTCTAGAAATGTTCTTTGGGATATATTTTTATGTTAAAGCGTTTTGGATATGAATCGGTTTTTTTATGGAGCTAATTTTAAATGATTTTCGATTACTTCTGTTACAAATAATATTCTAAACTTTGAAAAAGTATAATTTTGTAACTTAAGCTATAAAGTAGCGCCAGTAAAAATTTATGAAATGTTCGCTAGTAAAGCATATACTTGTATAAATAAATAAGTAAATGTTTGAAACATAATCATACGATAGATGGACAATAATTTATCTATCTATCTAAAATTTTATTTTTATACGTAAGGTAATGTTGCAATGTTAAGTTTATCGAATTTCCTGAGGAATAAACCTTATTTATTTTGAATATTGTAAATTTTGTATAATAACATTATTAAAAATATTGTCTAAGATTTTCTCATAGCTTACCCCACGAGGCTCCAGTTCTTCCCATAACCGTGCCCTCCTTTTTGTTGTATAAGAATGTACCAAGCCGAAACGGTTTGGGTTTGCGTATGGCTTGCATATCCTCATTCTCATTCTCATTATAATATGACGTTGGTACGGGCTTTGACATTTTGATGGGCTGTACTTTGTTTTCCTCTTAGTTATTGTTTTGTCAACTCAATTTTAAACGTTGTTCCAAAATTAAGTGCAATTACCTGACGGATGTTAAAATATATAAATGATTTTAGTTATTAGTTCACTCAATTTGATAAGAGCACTTTTTAGTTTTTTTAACCTCGATTTATCATAAAAAATAAATTTATTTGTATCACATTAATTTTTAAAATTGATTTATTGATAATTTTATTGTATTGAGTTTTTACTTAATTTAGTTTTAATTATAAAACTGATTTATTTATTTTTTAATTTAAGTATTTGATTGTTTTCTCTTAATGTTTGGCATTTTGGTTTACTTTTTATTTCGCTTTTTTTACTTTGTTGTTATTTTAATATTTATTTTTTTTATCAGTTAATGGTTGTTTTTTTACAATTTCATATTTTTCGGCTCTTTTTTACAACTTTTCTACACTAACTCTCTCTCTATCTCTGTCAATCTCTCTTTCTCTCTCGGCCACTCTCCCTCATTGGTTTGTTACTCTCTGTTTTGTTTTCTTCCCTTAAATTTTTTTTTACAATAAAGTTTTGACTGACATCACCAACAACAAATTTGGCGCCTTTTTGGCCAGCAACCCCCACAACATAAAAAAAATTCGTGTCCCAGTTTTCCAGTGGGTTCGAACGGCTAAGCGGCTTTTTAGGGCGCCGCCGACGTCTGAGTGTCGCGACACCTTGAACCTATTCCAAGGCGGGCTGGGAAACAACGCTAAGGCGAGAACAGCCAATACCCTTGCTTGCTGTATCTGTCAGATACTTGGTATCTTTAAGCTGCCACAGTGCAACAGATAATAACAGACATCAGGGCCAAAAAGGCCTTCTTTCGCTCTCTCCCATCTTTCTTTCTCTATCTCACTTTATCACTTTCCGGATATTATTATTTTTATTATTTTTTTGTATCAATGCCGCCTTGGCTTTGACCATTAGATACATTTGTATATGTTGTCCCCCTTTGTTTTATTTATTTATGTTTTCGCATATCTTTTACTTAAGCTTTTCTTTCTTTTAAGCAAAACAAAACGCGACAACGCTCTTCCACACACACAAACACATACGCATATGAGCACATTTTTTTTCTGGTTATTATAATGTTTTGTTTTTTTTTTTTATATCTCTTAGCAACTGCTTTGGGCTTTGAGTTTTGTGTAGCTCCGCTCTTAAAGCCGCCGTCGCATACAAACAACCACACCTTTTTGCTACAGCTACGGCCTAGGGCCCAGCTACTTTTGAATAGCTGCGTTAAGTGTATCTGTGTGTGCGTATATATTTCGGGTGTGACAAATAAAATGACTTAAGCAATTGATTAAAGCCAAGACAAATTTCTAATCTAGAGTTTCAGTTTGTTTCCACTCATTCTTTTTCTTTCCGAGTAAAAAAAAAAAAACACAACACAAAGCAAAAATACACTTCTTTTTACGGTGATGTTGTGTGCGGAACTTTGACTGATTTTCAGGCAACTAGGCCAGGATTGCAGGCTTAACTTGTTGGCTAAGCTGCTTCTCGAAGAGATATTTTCCACTTATGCTTTTTATTATATTTTTCTATTTACACAAATCTCGGTTCGCCGTCAACCGCTGCCCGCTTTCGCACGCGCTCAAAACAAATGTCAGACTGAAAACCAAAAACTGAAGTCTGGGCCGCCAACAATACACAGAACGTGGCTTGGCTTCTCAGTTGAGTTGAGTTTATAGTATATTTAGCTGGAAAGTGTACAGCAACAACAACAATCGCTCTCTCTCTCTCTCTTTCTCTGTTTCACTCAATGGTTTCGTTGAGTTTATTTTGAGTGAGATATACACTTTTGGCGGCATTTGCATTTTGTTCGAGTGACTGGGAACTGGGTTCTTTTTTTTGGGGGGCTGAACTCAACTGAATTGGGTTGAGTTGGGGCTGGTCTCTGGTCTCTGGCACGTAATTGATGTCGCAGAGTTGTTGTTCTTGTTGTTGGACTTGTTTTAATTAGGCGCATGCAACGCAAATTATGGTTACTACGGCAGTTGTTGCAACTAGTTTATCGGCATTGTGCAAATTGTTCGGCGCTAGTGAGGGCTACACTTGACGAATAAATGTTCCCAGCCTTGACTGAATTTCATTGAGCCATTTGATCATGGTGACAAATGATTCACAAATCAAGAGGAAAACCTAGAATGGATGGCAAAAAGACAAAAAAAAACTAGTGGAAACGTTACAGTCGGACTCAACCGACTATGCTGTGAATTTATAGAAGATTGTTATATTTGTTTCAATTATTTTATTGAATAAACTTTTTGTGAGTTCTGGTAAAACTAGTTGGATAAATTGTGTTACAAAAATTTGTTTATCTTTTGGCTCCGAAAGCAGCTTTCCTTTCATTTTTGTGTTATTTTTCATTTAAATGGCAGTTTAATTATTAATTTTAAATAAGCAATAATAACATGTAAATTTGTCTCTCGTAGTTTTTTAACAGCGCTAAATGAGATTCGTTCTTGGCTAGCATTAAAACTTTAGGATTTTTACAGATTTCCTTCTTTTCATCGGCATTTAGCATTTTGGCATTCAGCATTATTGCAATTATTTAATAATTTTTATAAAATGTATATAGTTTATTATAATGCAAAAATAGCTTGTTATATAAATTTATACATATAGGCGGTAGACACTACAATCTTGCTATATTTTAGATTTTTCTTGTTATCATAATTTGTATAAGACGAAGCTACATTCAAAAATTGTTTGTAATATGTTATTATTACTTTCGTGGGTTGCTCTTATAAAGTTTTGTAATATTAATTTATGTATAATATGATGCTTTTAATCTTAGGAAAAAACTGCGTTTTGGTGTTGTTATCCTTCCTTCCTTCCTTTCTTCTTCGGTCTCTCCTCTCTATCTTCCCTACACATTAGACAAACTAGCATCTTTAACTTGCTACTTTCTCGCTTTCGCTTTGCATTAACTTGTATTTTGTATTACTTTGTTTTCTTAATCAATCAACAGCTCATAATGCACCGAGCCGAGTCTGTCCTTGCGATCATGCTTTATGTTGCGTGCCCAGGCTTTGCACTCCACGTTGATGATTATGCCAGCTGATCAAAAAACAATAATATGATAAGGTTTATGGTATATATATGTATTACTATATGTTTTTCCACTCACGCTTGGGGCGCTGGAAGTGCACTGCGACAAGTGGACTCAAATAGCCCTTGGAATTTTGAAAGGGATAGAAATATCCCGGAAATCCACGAAAGGGCAAATAGTTGATGGGACCAATATTCTCCTGATCAGCGGGATTTTCACCATCGCACGATACCCAAATGGTATTGAGCTGCATTATAAAAAAAAAATTAAAAAAATGTATTAGTTTAACATTATACATATTTTCAGAGAAAAATAAAAGCTGCAATTGTTTTCAAATTAAATGAAAATACAATTTTTATATATTCATAACTTTTTCAATTAAATGTTGGCAAAGAAATAATGATAGTGTGATTTATAATTATTTTTTAAGGTAAAGAAGTGTTGAACATTTTAAAATTGAATTTAATACTTTAATAACTCATATGTTATTATGATTTTGAACATGAATTTTTAAATTATGACAAAAATCATTTAAGTATTGAAAATAAAAACACTTTGTGTACTCTTAATAATATTATATTTAAGCTATTATTTTTGGACTTACCTTATGTGCTTCCTTCTGTTCAATTTCAGCAATGTAGGTCTTAAGATTGTCGGGCATATTTTTAGGTAAATCCGTGGAGGTGTTATAGAACACTGGCTTCCAGTCGTAAATCTTGTTCAGCTTAAGGAAAATACATGGAGAGCTCTTGTGATAACTATAGTTATTCTCCTTGGTGCAGGGAGACCACGATTTAATGTCCACATCGCACACCTGACCTTTTGGTGGTGGTCGATTGTAATCACAGTTGTAGATGTTTTCACCCTTTCCTGATGTCATACCGGGCACTTTGTAAACTGTTAATGGAAAGTGAATTAATGGAGAAGAGTTTAATAAAATTTTATATATAGGTTATCGAGCGACCCATTGAATATTTCCTAGCAATAAGAACAACGCCAAGAAACAGTAATAAAACCATTCTTGAAATGAAGTAAAATTCTAGATGCAATAGGTTGGCCATCAACTTACCCTTCAGAAAGTTGTCCAGCGCGTCCGTCCAATATTTGTAGCCTGAGTTATCTTGAGTGCCCTTGTACCGTATCAGAGTGCTTTCAACATTATCAATGTCCGGCATAGGGCGGAAGCCGAGACCTTAACGGAGAAAAAAAATTAAGAATTGTTTAGCAAGATGGATATTATATTCTTTATTCTATTTAAATAAATAAGAAAAGTTTTTGAAAAAATTATACTAATTTAAACAAATTATGAAGTTTTTGTTTAGCAATAATCTAAGAAGGCATATTTTTAACTTCACTTACTCACCTGGGTTTGTGCCAATGATCGAACGCTCCAATTTCCATTTGGGAATAGTGTGATCCATGGTTTGAAAGAAGACCCACATGCATATGGCCACCAGGGCAGCGAGAACGGCATAAAAAACTAAGTAGAAAACTCCGATCTTAGCTAAAAAAAATAAAGAAATGAAAAAAATTACATAATTAGATTACAATCAACACTGAACAAATTAGTGTGAACCCCAATCAAATAAGAATTATGGAAGAATCATGTACAAGAAATGTGGTCCGCTCAATCGAGCTGATTAAATAAAGCACTTTAAAACGCCTTTGGAGATCTTTGTGGTATGTCGCCAGCTATCTTCCTACCATATTTGGTGACTCTAGCCTAAAAACTGAGATAGATACACGCATTCCCATTTTTAACGAGGTGGTTGGCTGGCATCGGCTTGTGCGGTATGGGTGTACGTTTCAGTTTTGTAAGTAAATTTTGATGCAGTTTTTTGGGGGATGCCAATAGCTATCTTTTACCAAATTTGGTAAATCTTCCTGGCCAGAGATAAAGGAATTTGCAAAGCTTAAAGTCTTTAGCTTTACGGGTGTCGAAAAAAGTAGCTTTCATACAGACGGTCAGACACCATGACGGACATTGCACAAACCCAATATACTTTTTAACTTTGGTATAGAGCATAAATGTGGTTCATTACGTCAAACAGCTAGTTGTTATTGTAATCAATATTTAATACTAGCTACTTGATGCACTGCAAATACACTAAATTTTCCATAACAAATAAGGTGGAGTGTAGAACATTCTCGTGCTTAGAGCTTTTATTATTTTAAGTAATAATTATTTCCAGTAAATGGAACTAGTTTTCTTTAAAATAAAAAACTAAATATAAACGATTTAATGTGTTTTCTGTGATCTATATAATCTTAACAATATACAAATTTTGATCTTGAAGTGTTATATTTTATTATAAATAATTTATTACTAAGTGACTGTGCAACTGCTCTGCTGCGTAATGAATAAACTTCAATCTGCAAAATGTTCGGTGTTCCTTAACCAATTTCTATGAAAATATCACAGATTTTCGTACGTATAGAGGTATTTTATCATTTCATACATCGATTTGTTAAGCAAATTTTTTTGCAGTGTACAAATATAATGCTTTTAGAGGCTGCCGTTTCGTGCCAAACTACATGCGACAAGTACCAAATGCATTTGTCAAATGCAAATGCACAGTTAACTGCCGCATGTAGCCGCATTTCTTGTAATTGTTGTTGTACCTGATTTTATTTGGTTGTTGCTTTTGTTACTGCAGTTGCATGTGTTGTAGCCATGACGACAATTCCGGAGTCACTCAAAACATTCGTCGAATTCCCTTTTTTGGTAGGGTGCATTGCTCACTCTCTCTCTCAACGCTCTCTCCAACAAATTTTCTATCGTTAAAAACTGTAAGCATTGCAAGATTGTTTGGATCGCTGGACAGGTAAAGTCTCATACGAATACCAACAACTATTTGTTGCACCACCGAAGTCACTTTTATTTTATCTCAACCATAAACAGAGAGCCGATGAGAGAGAGTGTGAGTGTGTGAATGAGAGCATTTGGTTGCATGGCCTCAATAACTGGTTATTGCTTTGGAAAAACTTCATTCAACTCTGTTCAATGTTTGCTTTCCAGTCGAGGGATGCTCTGCATTCGCTACTCCGGCTAAGGGTTGAATTTAATGTAGCTCCGCACCGCTCTGTTCTGGTTTTGGAATTTACGCCACATTTAATACGCAGCTACAAATATATTTTTGCGTAAAATATTGCGCAGTCCACACACATAGAATTGAGGTTACGATTTCAGGTTTGAGGCAAGTGTGTTTTTTTTTTGCGTTTCTTTGAGTATTTTTAAGCTCCAGATTTGAATATTCCCATCATCGTCAAAACACACTCATTTCAAATGGTTCACATCAAAAATTGACGAGCCATTTCGTTAAAACAAACTAACACGTCGCGGAAGCCTCAATTTAAGTATGAAAGCGAGTCAAAGGCCATTCATGCGTGTATGGGAATGTGTCCTGCTGCGACGATTCCAACTGACACGTTCCAATTAGCAAGTCGTTCAACTATAAATCGAGTACAGACTCGTCTCACCGGCCCACGCTATGGCGGTCTCATAGAATGGTTTAGGAAAATGGTGGGTATAGGTAAACAAAGGTAGTCCTATGTAGTAGTTGCATTAAGTATATAACACTGGTTGACCACAAACTTTACTTTGTATTTATTATTACATTATTATTATTACATTATTATTATTATAATATTAGTAATATAGTTTTCATTTATTTTAAGGAATTTATAGAAAACTTGAGATTTATGTTTATTTATTATTAATTGCTGATTTGTGAATAATTCTTTAGGAATTGTTCTAGCCATAGGCTGTTTAGTCATGATTACTTACCGTAATCATTAGAAATTAGATTATTCAATTTGTTTTGGCCAAATAATCCATTATTTACAATTATTTCTGAGCTTTTACGATTACAAAAACAAAAATACATATATGTATTCACGAATTTTTAAAATTTATAAAAAAAAAATCAAATCAAACATATGTTTGCAAAATAATGGGCCACAAAATACGATTATCGCTCAATCACATTATCGCGACGTGAATCTAAGAGACAACACTTATAAAATGTACTTTTTTGATTTTTGAAATGAACGTTGAAAATTAAAATCAAATGTTTTTTACAAAATAAACATTAGATTAAAATTGTTTGCAAATTGAAATCAACAATCTTAAAATACCTCAACCTTAAGAAAAAATCCAATGAATTTTTTTTTGGAAATGTATTTTACATATACTTACATATTAAAAAACTCTTATTAAGTCATTTACTTAAGTTAAATAATATACTTACTATTATTTTATTTTATTAAAGAATTTCCAAAATAAATGCTTAAATTGTAATTAGCTTTGGCCAGTTTTTATCTAGCGATTATAACCACTGTATAATCCTGCAAATAATCTACATGTTTATCTGGTGCTGGTCACTACTCTCGCTTCTTACTGTGAGTGACAGCAATCCATTTGCAATAATGGCTTGCTATATAATCGAAAAAGTGACATAGAAGTGGCCTTTGGCTCATGGCTTGATTCATCTTCTTCACAATGGCCAACTTTGCAGATAGCATTGTTATCCGGGTGACGTATTCCGTAACTTCAACAAGCTAAACAAGGCTGGGCTGCCAGTCAGTAATATGAGATGCAAACAATTCCCTTTTCAGACTGTTATCCTTTGAGTTGTTGCCATGTTAAACATGTCATCGAAGACAACCTAAAGCTTGTTTAATTTGATGAGACAAAAGGCTATCGATTCCCTGTTTGCAAATGTAGTCTAGATTCTGGTTGGAATATCTTGTAGGCCTGTGTAAACGATTAATTTATATTTGTATTCCACTAAGGATAAAACTAATATAAAATAAATTCATAACTCAAAGTACATTTGATCACTTTTGAACAGAAACATGTTGCATATATCAGGTTTATTAAGTTTGAGATCATATTGCTCGATATTGTTTATGGTAATAAATATTTTTTCGTTTGAATTTCTAACATGGCAACAGTTGTTTGTATGTTATTATCATAATAAACAGACTTAAATGTAATCAACCTAAGTGCTGATAAAAAATAGTTACATATTATTAAGATAAATGATTAGGAATATTATGTTAATCTCTAAAACAGGGAAAGCTTTAAATTTCATAATTATTGATCAATTTATTACATATGTAAGTACACATAAAATATCGTTACAAATTCATTAATAATTTTTCAATGTAAAAAAAACAATTCCGTTCATAAAAATCATATTTGAGAAATTCAGTAATTCAATCAAATATTTTATTTTATTTAAGTATTGCTCCAAAAGAAGTAGTATGCATGGGTTTATCGAATTTCGGCATTATTTTTTTTAAAAGTCCCTTTAACTCTAACAACATTTTCGATTTTCCAAACAGATACTAACACCAAATATTGGGATGCAAAAAGTAATAGAGATGAAATATCATATTCGTCAGCTTGTCAGCTTTTTTCATGTGCTTATTTATGAGTTGAATCCGTTGATGTTGTTGTTGTTTTTGAGAGGTTACTGTTGCTATTCCATAGATGCATACTACGATTGCATAATGACATAATTGACCGGCATATTGGTCGAGTACACTGTAGTACTTATGTTCGTACATACAGATATGTTTTCGTATATGTAAGTGTGCCTCAAAGGTCAAACAGAACACAGTTAAAAAGTATTTAAAGAGCAGAAAGGCAGGAAGTGTGCAAAGGAGGGTGGGTTGAGAGGGGCGGGCAACCAATAAAAAACGTTCCGCCTACTTTAGGTGAATTTCCACACATACATACATATGTACAATTTAATTTAACTGTATTTTGTGTCGCACTAATGCGGCGACAAAAGACTTTGATTTAATCCAAACTGGCACAGCTTGACATTTATCAAGATTTACGCTCTTCGCTTTTTACGTAACTACATATAACAAAACAAACAAGTGGAAACGTTGCAGTCGGGCGCAACCGACTGCGATATACTCGATACCAGTATTAAAACCGGTAAAAAGAGGCCTGATTGCAAAGGGGTACGGATGCGGCAGGGGTGTACGCTGCATCAAAGATTGTCTGATACAGATGGGGATGCCACCAGCTATCTTCCTGCTAAATTTGGTGACTCTAGCTCAAAGTTTGTTAAGGGTAAGGGAAGGGGGCTGGGGCCGTTTTTGGTGGGCGTGGATCCAAATTTTTGATGCAGATCTTTGTGGAATGCCAATTGCAATATTCCTACCAAATTTGGTGACCCTAGCTCAAAGTTTTTAAAAGTTGGGGAAGGGGGGCTTGGGTAGGCGTGGCTCCAAGATATCTTTGGGGGTCACTACCAGTTATCTTCCTACCAAATTTGGAGACTCTAGCTCAAACACTATGAAAGATACACGCATTCCCGCTTTTAACGAAAAGTTGGGGCGGCTGAGGTGGGCAAGGGCGGTATGGGTGTTTGCGGCATTTAAATTTTGATGCATTTTTTTTAGGATTGTCATCACCTATCTTGGCGCAAAATTTGGTGGCTGTAGCTCAAAAACTGAGGTAGATATAGTCGTTTCTGATTTCAAACTGCGGGGGAGGCTGTGGGCAGAATGGGTGGGCGTGGCCCCAAAATTTTTGATTCAATTTTTTTGGGGATGCCAGTAGCTATCTTTCTGCCAAATTTGGTAGCTCTAACTGTAAGGGTGTGTGGAAACGGTGGATTTATCGATTTTGAGTTATCGTATAACCCCAATCTTGACACTTTATCTGTCCCGGCCATAGATAAAGACATTTGCAAAGTTTCAAGTCTCTAGCTTGAAGGGTGTGGAAAAAAGTTGCGTTCATACAGACAGACAGACGGACAGACACCATGACGGACATTGCACAAACCCAATATACTCTTTACCTTCGGTATCGAGTATAAAAATATAAGAAATTTGATCTTTCTTTGCCTTTTCCATATCAAGTTTATCAAACTTTCAAGCTTACCCCAGCTTTCGATAGTCCTGCCAAAATATGCATTCTCATCCTCATCGTAGATCATTTGCTTGATCGATTTCTTCTTTGGCCGCTCTGGCGGACGTGAATAATACTGTGCAAATCCATCGATACAATCCTCGGTTATGGTTGGCATTATTCTAGGCACTTTTCGATGCTGCTTCTTCAGCTCAACAACGGAATATCCTTAATGTAGTATTCGAGTATCTGATGATATGCGTATCTACCGTTCGCGAGACTGATCGACACTTCCCGTTCCAGAAATTGGACTCAACTAAGTCGAGCTCGTGCCATAAACCACAAATCCAAAACGCAAAGCCTCTAAGTCTGCTGCGTCAAAATCGCCGTCGCCGTCACCGTTGCCGTCGTTGTTGACGCCTGCGTTTGAAGTCGCAGAGTCGTAGGCGTTGATCATTATTATCATTTTATTTAATCATCATCATCACATAGAGTGTTCTTTTTTCTTTCACTCGCTTTGCAATGGGGGTCGCAACAGATTTTTATTGTAGCTCTTGTTGCTTTTCCATCGCCAACTGAGACTTCGGCTTCGGCTGCGGCTTTGACTTCTCTGTCAACGTTGACGCCAGCGACGCAGCTGGCTTCCCATATGCAAAATTGTACGACGTGTTGAACAACAAACACCAGCAGCAAAAAGTGTCGGTCTTAATCAAGATACATTCAGATTTACATGTGGATTAATTTATGTACCACACTCACTGATAATATACTTATAAGTATACAACATATACTAAGTACTACTTGAAGCAGTCTCGTATATGGTCTCAAAAAAGTTCAAGATTTGCTAGAAACGTTAATTTAAAAATAACATATTAAAAATAATATATTAAATTCAAAATTAAGTATTAAGTGATATTCATTCAAAAAATCATTGCATATAAAGATGAATAATGCATCCAAAGATAGATTGTTAGTTTGAACTTTAAAATCATAACGGATACCGATTTTTTTATGCGGTAATTTAGATTTGTGAGAGGGTATAAAATTCTATCTACTATATAACTGCTCTATTTATTACATCTTGTTTTAATCAAGTTGCGCTTTAAATATAGAAAAGGCTTTATATTGGGTTTGGTTCTTAAGAGTGCGTAAATTAACCAGAAAAATGCAGAAGCAGACGCACAAATGCCAGCACATGCGAATACAATAGAACTAAGCTAGTAAATAAAAAGTAAGTACATAATAAATACAAATGTACATATGTACATACATATATACCCCCGACCCCAACATAATGCCATAAGCGTGACACAATTTCTCTTAATTGAATTTGAAGACACTGATTCTTTTCAGTGCAAATGGACATAATTCTTAAGCCTATGTAGTTTATAGAAAGTGTAGCACGAATAAAATAGAATATTTTTAAGACTATAAGAAATGCCAGTTGAATTGTATAATCGTACAGTTAAAATAGTTAAACCAAATTCGTGCAATGGCACAATTAAAAATGCGAGAGATTCGCGGCTCGTCGCAACTAATTGCCAGATGAAATATGATTTCCTTTGACACTGAGCACAGTTTATAAAGTCACTTTGCATCGCATTGGATCGTCTCGTTTCGCAGTTGCTGCCTTGATTTGTTCAGCTTGTTCAGTTTATTGCTATTATTATTATTTTCATTAGAATCTTTTTTTTTTTTGTTGTTTGTTCGAAGCTTGAGGCTAAGTGTGTGTTTGTGTGTTTGTGTTTTCGCATAAATCTGTATGTTAAGTGTAAGTGTATTCATGCCAAGTGGGAATACAGCAGGAGGCAGCATTGTGTTTTATACAAATATATTTTTACAGAGGGTATTTTAATATTGTCGAACACTGTGCATTAAAGAGAAAGAAGCGTTCGACCTCATAAAATGTATATGTTCTTGTTTAGCGTTCGGTTCCCAGCAATATTAATCATATCTGCGATAAGATCTATGTCTGAATTGGCTAGGTTAGACAACAATATTAACTTTCTGTTCTTAAAGAGTCGAAGCCATATGCATATTAAATAGTTCAGAATTATCGGCATTACTATTTCATCGTAATAGGTTTATTGTAATATAAAAAATAATTTTTATTAAGTTTTTGTTTAAGCGACAAATTTTCCTTAGTTTATCCATTTGTGAAAACCTTTAAAGTCGCAACCTAAACTAAAAATCAAGATTGTTGAAAATAATAACAATAAGCAATTGGTTTGTTTAGATTGTAAATACATTTTGGCCTTGAATTCGATACACTTTTGCATCACATATAGATTGTTTATTTTTCCTGATTAGTATTTCAATAGGTTTTTGGTCACAGCACAGTTAAATCGATTTTGATATGTATAATGAGTGATATGTAAATATATGTTTGTTTATTACGTGTCAACTTTGCATGTACTTAATCGCAGAAATAAATACATAACATACATATATGTGTACATAAATAAATCCCTATTAGCTAATTAATTGTCTGTGCCATAAAATAAATGAAAAACTATTTTTTAAATAGAGATAGGTAGAAAAGAAAGTTCTTATACTTATAGTTATTATGTTGCCTGCTAGCAAGAACATATATATTTATACATACATACTTATATATCTTTTATTAAATGCAGTTCAATGTTATTGCAAATTGTTTCTAATACCAGAATACCCCATCTTTAATTGTTCGACTTCGCTTAGTACAAGTATCGGATAATTGCTCTACTTAATCGACTCTGGCTGATTAAAAACATTTCGTTTCACACGTCTCGACTTGCAGTTTTTTTTTGATTGACAATGTAATAAGGCATTAAATGTGCAATGTAAATCGCAATCGCGCTTTATCTAAACCGATTGAATGAATCGAACTATAATGAATGGGTGGCATACACATTACGAGTTGGGCCTTATGAGAATGCTGTTGTGAATGCCATTGATTGCTTAAAATAGCCATACAAATTTTGCATTTGGCAAACTAAGCTGGCGGGAAAACAGATACAAAAAATAATAAGAGGCACAACCTTATGCAACGGTTATTTTAGTTAGTTGGATGCTTAGGATGTAGTATTCGAGCATTTGAAAAGATCGCTCGTTGCGCTTTATAAATGGCACACAAATCGACAATTTCCTGTGTGTGTTCTACGCCCACCAGCATGTTCCCAAATTAGTCAGAGAGCGAGAGGCGAGTGTTTGTATGTATGTTTGCCTGTGTATACGTCAAGCTTTCAGCGTGCTCTGCAGTACGTAACGGCTTTTCTGTTCTTTTCATTTTCAAATTAAATTCAATGAATGTCGAAATCGTTGCGTGGCGTATGCGCAATGTTACAAATAAGTGGCGATGGCTTGCGGTCACTTTTGGAACTACTAAGGTGCTTGTGCTATGTTTCTGTAGATGGCGCTGAAACTGGGCAACAGATGGCGCCAACACTACAAAGCCTCACTGAAATGATTGCTCAAATTAAATAGACAAATTAAATCCCAAGTTCATTAGCTTGAACAAATCTTTATTTTTATCCCTATGCATTAATTGTAAAGATTGAGTAAGTTCTGTTAATCTTTAATATTTATTTCACTTCGTTTCAGTTTCTTACAATATTTTGTTTACCAGTTGCTTTCGTATTACATTTTACAATGCATTTAATTAATTAATTTACTTTTATTTTATTTATTTATATCATATCATGCTATGTTTAGTTATGTGTGTGCTTGGATGTTTTGTGTGTGTGTATTTGGTTATGGTATGCATTTTATTTTATTTGTATATATATATATGTAATTTTATTTTATAACCTTTGCTTAACAACTTAGAGATTCGATTTTACTTTTCGTTTGCATTCAACATTTTTTGGGTTCTCAATGTATTTTATATTAAACTATAGTTAGCAGCTAACGGTTTTAAGGTGTATCTTTGCATTTCATTAAAACATTTATATAAAAACAAGTTTTTTTCATACAAAATATAAACTAATTACAAGTATTCATTAATATTTGTGTTTCTATATACTTTTTAGATTCATAACTTTTATGCCTGAAAACTAAACGGTTATTTACAATAATTGGGCTTTTGAATTTTAGATAAGCCGTAAGACATACTAGTTCTTGAGTTGTCGATCGTTTTGGTTACTTTGAATGCGCAAAAGGAATTTGTTGTTTGCTAAATTTTTCAATATATTTATTAACATATTTCTCTTCTTTTTTTTTAGAACATAATTGATCAAAGAAATGCAGCTGATCTTAACTTTTAGTATTTGCTATAATATTTACATTATGTAATTGGTTTGTATATGTATTTGTATAATATGTTTTCCACATTAGGTAACAGTGCTGAGTTTTTTTCTTTTCAATTTCAATATTTTGCTCGGTTAGTCACTAATTAATTTAATGTGCTTGGGGCATTTGCTAAATAGTTAAACGGAAATTTGTATCTACTTTTTTGTTGTACAATGAAAACAAAATTTGTGTGATTTTTAATGAAATGGTTTATTAACTCTCTAACATTATGGATATTCAAGCATTTATCGATTGTTTTAACTCTATATAATGCAATTTATGCTACACGGTTCCTCGGGTTTTTGATGGCGCCGTTTCGTAATCTCTCTTTTTTGAAGTCATAGTCAAAAATTGTAGCTTACCTTTGTTTTAAGCTTAGGTCAGTTGTGAATGGTTATAGTACTACATTCAATTTATATCAAATACTTTTAGTACTTAATTTCGTAAAGGCTTCAAGCAAAGCTTCCTCTGTCACAAATGACATGATTTCAAAGTAATAATAACAATTATGCCAAATAATTTGCCAGCCTGTATTTTGCTTTTGGGGCATATCTAACGATATTTTGCGCTTGTTTACGAATAGTTGTTTATTTTTTTTATATATTTTTATTTTTATTTTTAGTTTCTGTTCGCACAGCTTATTTATGTAGACAGAAAAGGAAACGATACATGTAGTTAGGTTAATTAAATATGAATTATCTTTAAATTGATCTGGTATTTTTATTTTTAGTTCATTACAAAGTAATTCAATTACATTTAACTATGCCTTAAGATAAGATCAACTTAATTGCACTCGTACTTCTTCTAAGTCACATATTCATACATAAAACAAGTAAATTGTACGAGTTTGCCATAAGTTTTACCCTTACTCTTACTCTTATAGTAATTGCTGGCTGATTGATTCTGTAGTCGCAGCTCATCTAATCGAATCTATTGAAGCTCCTGCTGACTGGGCTGACAGGAACCACAGCATTTCTCCTTATATCTATGCAATCGACAGAGGCCCATGGCCCGTGCATTCCGACAATATCGCGAAGTATCGTGACAACCAGTTGATTTGGCCACTGTAAATATACACAGATTGAAACGAAGATGTTTATTTTATTATTTTAAATGAATATATAAGTAAATTGAGACGATTAATATAAATCCACTAAGATGTTAACTGAGTCTACAATATATGTACTTTATTTACAACAATATATGGTTAAGTGTCTTTATATTTATTATTGAATTCTTAGAATATATTGTTCAAAATAAAAAACAATACAAAAATATTTTAACTCACTGTACAATGTAAATCGTAGTTATAGATTTTATTTTGTGTGGATTAATGTTATGATTGGACTTTAAGACTGATACAAAAAATACTCCCTTAAGGAGTTTGAGTAGTAATATTGTGCGATTTATAAACTTCTAACTTTGAATGAAAAATGTTACGAATTTAATTGTAAGAAATGTGCAGCTTTAACTATAAATATTAAATCATCAAACCTCTGTATATTTTAATTAATTTTTTAAGCTATGCATTTCGATATTCGAATTTAAATGTTAATTTTTAATGTTTAAGCTATACATATGTATGTGCGTGTGTGTTTGTGTGTGTGTGTGTACTTACGCTTGGATTGACATTGTGGACTTTTGCACACCTTCATGACGGCCGGTCTTGGCTGATGTTTGCACACATTGCCGGCGGGTCGACGGCTGCCATACCAGACGCACTGCAGAATGCGGAATTTAATGCCCTGGCGACCACAGGGCGCATTGCACTGTAAAACCAAACGAAACCGAATAAAAAGCCAAGCAGAATGGAATTGCATTTGAGTGTCATTAATAAAAGATGTGCTCATGTTGATGTAACTAGCCAGGAACCATGATCCAACAACCAGGAACCAGGAACTGGCATAGCTATAAGCTATATTTAAGAATATTCTAGAATTATCACCCACCTCGGACCAGGGCTCGACACGCCAGACGCCCTTGCAGCGTTCGTTGTAGCATTCCTGTCGCCCCGTTGGCCTCTCATACTCATCGCATAGAGTGCTGGCGGTGGCGTTCTCATAGCGGCAGCTAACCTCCCGACGTTGCACGGCCGTGTTGCGTCCGTGGCAGCGAGAGTGCTGGCAAAGAGACCAATCGCCCTTGGTCCAGTGCGGACAGGGCTCGTTGCCGCAGCTCTGGAACGTGTCAGGCATGTCCAGCCCCTGGGCACGGCACTCTGCATTCTCCACGACTTGGGCGACTTGGGTGACTTGGATGCCATCAACGTTTGACAACGAAGCTGTCGTTCTCGCTGTCTTCTTTGTTGCCTCACGCCGGCAGCTCAGTGTGCGGCGCTGTTGTTTTGTGTAGATAGAGGGGAGGGCCAAAATTAAACAACATTAACTGTTATATTTTCTTGCTTTCTTTTCTTTTGCCGCACATAAAACAATGCCACCAAGAAGCCAGAACAGCAGCCAGCAGCCAGCTGCCAGGACAACTGTTTGTCGCTTCGTCGGTCTGCTTCGTTCACTGGCTGTTAAAATATTTAAACTTGTGCTTGATTTTTATGCGGACTTGGGATACACGAATGGCTGTTAAACCGTATCCTGCCTTGTCCTGCCTTGCCTTTCACTTGGCTAATTATTATACTAGTGTTGTCTGTTGCTTAGGGAAACGGGCTTTGCTCTCTCAATCTTTCTTTCATTCTCTCTTCCCTCTTCTTGTCTAACATAATTTAATGGCCTTTTATAAAGCTAAATTTGCCAGAAGGGTAAGTCAAGCCTTACATATAGTACATATTGAATTATTAAATAAGGAAATGTTTACATTTAATTAACGCGAATTTTGTTTTTTGGCAGCGCAATACAAACGCATTTTTGTTCGAAATAAGTTGATATAAATATTTATATATAAATCATGAATACATCAATTTTAACCAAGCTGTTCAGTTTTTGTGTCTGTGTTATCGCATGGATTGAATATATGCGTAAGATAAACAATTTAAATAAATATTTTTATAATTTTTTCATTTGATTCTTCTCTTGCTTACGATATTCAAGTGATTGGGTATTTCGAGCTTACCTGTAAGCCGCTGCCAGCTGCACCGCATTCCTGCGAGCATTTGGACCAATTGCCCAGTTCCCATTTGTAGATGAAATGGTGTCCGCTTTCCACATCGCTCTCATCGTTGCTGCTGCTGCTGCTCCCCTTATTTTTGTTGCTTGAGGAGGGAGGTATTGTGATTGTTGTTGCCGTTTCCCAGCGAGCGTGTGGCATATGTGGTGTTACATCCCTCTCCCTCTCCCTCTCCTCCTCACCTTCTCTCTCCATTTGAGCTGGCTCTTTGCTCTGGCTGGGCACGGTAAGTTGCACTCGACCTGCCTCGGTGTGCAGCTCTTTGGTTAGCACACGGGCTGGAGACGGAGATGGGAATGGGGATGGGGATGGGGATGGGGCAGGCTCATCCTGTTCGTAGCGTTGCTGCGGCTCCATATCGACGCCATAATTGAGCACCTCACGTTGCAGCAGATGTTGTCCTCGTGAATCCTTAAAGCGCTGCAGCGGCCAAAGAAACTGTGAAGGGCAGAATGGGCGGCATAATCATCAAGTTCGGAATACGTATTTAAGCTTAAATATTAGTCAAAAGTTTTGCTATACATCAGCCCGCATGCAGCACATACATACAATGTGGCATGCAGTAAGCAGCTGGCAACACAGCAGGCAGCATCAGTGGAGGCGCCATGTTGTGTGCTATGCTACGGTAAATTTGCACGGCCGTTCAACGCGTTTCCGTTTCCGCTTTCATAACGTGCAATGCTCTTCTCTATATGTAAGTGTGTGTGCGTGTGTGTTGTGTACAAGTGTGAGTGTGCGTTTCAGTGCTGCCAACTTTTCAACAGCAAAAAATTCTTAACTTATGATTTTTTATCGCAAGCATAAAAAAAATAATATTAAAAAAATAAATGTTTACGTTTGACTTAAGATACTTTGAAAAATACAATCTCTATATTTTGTTGTAACTTTTAAAACGATTTTAACTTTGACAAAAGCATGCAGCACAACAACTGAAAGTTTTTCGATATATTTTAATTAATTAACATAAATATTTCTCCAGAAAACCATAGACAATGCTTAACTGTGGGTAGTTTAACATAGCCATGGTAAGAAATGCTTTCCCTTTTTATCTTTAAAACTTATAAGTTGGAATTTTTTAATAAAAGAAAGATTATATTGTTTATATAACGATAGGTTGTACTTTTTAATAATTATAATATTTTCAATAAGAAAAAATATTTTGTTTGACTATTTACGATGAAAGCATAAATAAATACTTATTTTTTATTTTAAATTTTTCAATCTTTTTGATTGTTAAATTTTTCAACCATCAATAAATACAAAAATTCATTTATACATAAAGCATTTATTATTTTCTATGGTCGCAATGTTCAAAAAATTAACTTCACACTTTCCGATAATGGCCAGCTTAGGCAGTCTGTGAATTAGCGGGAAATGGACAACACTGGCTCTATTCATGCATGCACACACTTGAATTGCCCTCATCAATTGCTTCACGTTGACTGACTACGTACTGCGAAATCCGATTAGCCATTGAACTCTGTTCTTCCGATTCCTCCTGCAGCTGCATCCACAGCTCCCACACTCCCAATACCGCTACACACGCACACACACACAGCACTCAGGCTGTGCAAAAATTTGACTACCAAATGGATTTTTGGGTGAGGCTGAACAATTTTCTAGTGCATATGCCACGCATTTGGTTTTTGACTTTTGGCCAACTATCACAGCTTCCACTTACCCAACCCCACCGCACCCCACCCCTCGCCCTATGTTCGCCACTTAAGCTATCTGCTTTTGTAGCTATTGTTGTTGCTTTTGCTTTTGTACTCTCAACATCATCATCGTCGTCGCTGGTCGTTTTCATTTACAGCCAGCCCCTTGTTCCCCACCCGCGGGGGAGGGACTCTTTGGGATCCAGCCGAAAAAGATGATTTCCCAAGTGGTACTTGAAACCGACAAATACGGTTCAGTGTTTGCTCTTGTTTCTGTTGTTGCAGTTGCTGCATCTGCTGTGCTTTTATGTGAAACTGCTGCTCTATATGCGTGTGTGTGTGTGTGTGCCCCGTTGTCATTTGTAGTTCGACACTAACGCCAACGCCTCCATTGCCATTTATTGTCGCCGCAATCGCAATTGCAATCGTTGGCATTGGCATTGTTCTTCTTCCTGTTGTTAGTACTGCTGTTGTTGTTGCTATTGTTGTTGTTGCTGTTGTTGTTGTTGCTGTTGTTTGTTGGTAGTAAGCACCCAGTCAATACGCACAGCTTATACTAGATGAAGCCCAGCAACCAAAACTCTTTACAGCTTTTCCCACTCATTCCAAACTTTTGCACTGTTGTCCTGTCCCGATGCAGGCTTAGGAAGCTAATGCCAATACGATAATTACTAACATACAAGAGGCATTTGTTTTCTTTTTTCTTAGCGAGGGAATATTTCATACTTAAGAAATTTGCAAAACTTTGCAAAATTTTCAGCGGTTTTTCATTTGTGGTTGACCAAACTAACTCAAATTAATTGAAAACTTATATTTTCTTGAAAATATGCTAAGTTAACCCTCGATAAAATTCTTCCTTTATTGACTAATACATATATGAACAAATTTATACTTATTTGAAAAGTGCAATGTCCTCTCGTATGAACACATTAATTATACATAATGTTATTTTATTTATTTATTTTATGCATATGTTTTAATTACAATTCACGATGAGCGACTTCAATATATTAGTTAACATTATTCAGACTGCACGCATAAATAAATTTTCAACTAGGTCGGCTTTCAGCTCACTTTTGTCGCACTCATTAGCATTTTGCCAGTTAAATTTCAATACCTACTATATGAACTTACATTCGTTTTTATTGCGACAATTTGAAAAGGGGATAATTTGAGGAACGCACATCGTTAAATTCTCACGCCTGAAAAGCAGTCAAAACGTTGCCAGAGACAGGCAGGCAAACCAAACAGGAATAACCCAAACAGCAAATAAATCAAATAACAGTTACAATTTATACATTTTCGAGGATGTTGGTTGAGAGATACTCTGTACAAATATCCAAACTATAAATAACTGAGTAACGTTCTAGGATTTAGCTATTTGGACTTATACCAATTTACAAAGATGTTTAAGCTGTTTGATATACCCAACTCAATGTTGGCTTAATAGCTACAGGGTATTAAAGTCAACTCATGAAATGTGCAGCATTTACTTTTATTTTATTCAACTGAATTTAATTTGAGTTTAAATGTTGCTGCATTAAACAAATGCGCACAGAATGCTGCAATTTGCATGCAGTGTAAATGGAGCGCGGCGGAGAGCGATGCGATGAGAATCAGAGCCATAAAACCGCCTCGGGGCCTGAATTTATCCTGTGAGAGGCAAGGCAACAAACATCCTGCGAGCGGAGCATTAATAAATAGTTGCAATCAAAATTAAAAGGACAGCAAAATTGCGCAAACATTTTGCATTTTGCATTTCGCTTCTTTAAATCATTTTGCTCGCCGCCTGATGAATAGCACTAAAAATTCCATGGAATATGGGGAGATGGCGGGGAGATACTAGTTGAAGCTATGCATCGTCTGTGAAAATTTATTAACGCTCTTTTTGGCATTGCGATTTTTGGTCTAAGCCCTGTATATAAATTTGTCGGGCCACGCAGAAAAGACAGTTACATAATTAATAGACCAAAATGCTGAGCTATAAATATCATGGGTCGCACGAGCTGCTGCTGCTGCTGCTGCTACTGCAGCTCATCTTGGGTAATTGGCAGTCGCAATTCCATGCGAAATGGCCAAAGTGCATTAGCCTGGCTGGTAGCCAGCCAATCGCTAATCAATGAAGTGATTTGGCCGGAAGACAAACTGCCTGTTAATGAGAAGAAGCCCCTAAAATGGCTAGGTGAGAAGCCAAGAATACATTAAACATTTCAATTGCCAAGCTTTACTTATCTGTCTAGAATATAGTAAAGGATACTACGAATAAATAGCTGAAGGAGTTATGGCTAATAAAGCAAAAGCTCATAAAAGCAGCAAAATATCGAATGCTCTTAAAGAGAAATTGAGAGAACACGACTGTAAGATACTTTGCTAAATATTGAGATAAATGTCGAACCAGATTCTTGTTAAGATCTTTTGCATTTTTATATGATCTTCAGTATGTGAATATATTTAATTTGTTGGACTTATTGAAAGTGTTTCAAAACAATATACTTTAAAACAAAATCAAGTCCACTATATTGAGAGCAGCTGCCACTGTTTGAAATGCTTGCTTCATTTGATTACCATTTAATTAGGTGCTTTAGCCAAGGAAGCGCATTAAGTATAAATTGCATAAAGCCCATTTTGAGGCGTACTTTAAATGTCTTTGCGCAGTGCATATAAAATACTCTTACTCTAGAACCTAAGTAGCATAGGATTAAAGTAAAACGAATAGAAATATAATGCTAACTTAATGAAATGCAATTAAAAATTGATTGAATTATAAATTTAAAGAGCGCATTTTTGCTAGTACATATATATATTTCTCATATTTACTTTGGCTAAGTTAAATTCTATTATTCCAATGTTATTTAAGGATTTTTCACCTACAAAATTTGTATTCATTTGCATTTGGTTTTTCGTTCCTTAAATTTGCAGTTCAAATGCGGCTCAATGAATTTGCATTTATTTTTTTTGTATTTTAATATGATAAAAACACTCTGTTAAGTACTAATTGTGAATTGTTGCCCAATGCCAAATATTTGAATATGACACATTAGTTGACTCTATAAATAGTATGCATAAAAACGTATGTTTGCCTTATGACTATGGAACAATTTAATGTTGCAATGTGATTGTTTTATTCTTGCATAAATTATATTCGAAATAAAACAGCCTCTTGTTTCGTTTTTTATTCCGCCAAATATATTTTTTAGTATATTGTATCCATTATAATATTATAATTATTGCTTTTGAAATTCTTTGACTATACCTGGAGTACAGCTAGCTAAATTGTACTTGAATCCATTCTCAATTTTAATCAAATAATAATGCATTTGGTGCCACAGTGCTACTGAGCAACTCAATGAAATGCATATAAATTTTATTATTTATTTTTTTATAATAATGCAAACTGATTATTTTTGTGAGCAGTCAAGCGGCAACACCGCAAAGAGTTAATCAATGCACCGCAAGCGCTCAACCCAAAAATATCAACCAAAAAAAAATTAACCCGTTATCATTGTGCCTAGCAAATACACACAAATGTGTGTGCTAGGGCGTGTGTGAGTGTGTGTGGCTTAAATGGAGACAGCTAAAAGCTGCTGGCCAATATTCAAAATGGCCGTCCACATAAGCTGTTGCAAATGTATGTAGTTATTATATGCACACACACATATGTATGTATTATGGTTTTCTGCGGTTCGCGTATTTGTTGTTTGCCGTTTGCTGTTTGCTGCCAACCATAAAATGTGCAATAGCAACAAATAGTTTTTGCGACATTAGATTAAAATCACATTTAAGTGTCTGTTTTGGTGGGCGGATTGCATTCTAATGTCGTTGACAATTTAACGGTAACTAGCTTTGATAAATGTGCCACCAGGCTAGTGGGTGGTTGGGTGGTTCAAAGTGTCAACCCATAAGCCCCATAGTCTGCACTTAAAGTTTTTAGGGTGTGCTCTGTGATACGCTTGGCTGTGCATCATAAATTATTTTTGCCAAATCTGCATTTGGCATTAAGTATATAGTATATGGTAAAATCGGCTGGTTGCAATATTCGTCTAACTAGAGTCTGCTCTAGGCAGTTGTTGTGCTTAGGACTCTCAACGGATTCTATTAAGCTGCTGTTTCATTACCAAAAACCGCGACAGTATATCGCGCTAACTTGGCTAAGCGTCAGGTGTAAACGGCAACTTTTCTGCGTTGGCGTCGACGACAACGTTGACTGAAAGCTAATTTTCTATGCCAAAAATGTATTTGGCACACACACACACACACTCACATGCTCATACAAGGTATAACTTTTATGACGGCAGGGGGTTGGGGAGGGGGGAAAGGCAAAACGACAGAGGTAAAAATTGCAATGAACTCGCGCGGCAAACAAACTTTTCAATTAATAAATTAAGTTTGTGGCAAAAAAAAAATTGTTGCTAATTGTTTGTTGGCTTGCACACGCACACACTTACACACACATTTTGAGGCAACGTTTGACGTTGGCGGGGGGGCGTGGCACTTACCCAGCCAGCATATCAACAAAAAACATTGAGCTTGCTACTGCTGCCACTGCTCTTGCCTTTGCTTTTGCTGCTGCGGCTGGCATTCATTCAATGGCAGCGAGAACAGCTCATTAAAAACTTTTCGAAATTAATAAATGAATAAGTTAAATATTTCAGATACACATTGTGTACACTTTATAGAATTTCACATATTTAATTTCCATTAATTAATATTTTGACATGCAACTTAAAATTTGAATAATATTTGATATCATGCGCATTTAAAGTAATATTTATAATTATTAGTATGTGGTACAAAACATGCCTAAGTAAATAAAAAATATCGATTTTAGATTTATTATCCCAACTCTTGCTCAAAACACCTATGGACAAAATAATAACAACTTCAGCATCAACTGTTCCTGCATAATAACAACTTGCAAATCATCTTCAAACATATAGCAATATAATTATTTAAAAATAAGCTTATGATTTATTTTTGTAAGGCTATTTTTTAGCAACTCTTTTATTTATTAAACTTATGTTTTTGCTTTCATTTATTATTGCTTGTACATATACATTTTATCACCAAATTTATGGAAATTTTTTTTATTTTTTGTGCCGCGCTTTTACAAATTATTTTTGTGCGGCTATTATTATTTTTTAACGTCTTGCACAGTGTGCAAAAATGGCATGTGTGAAATTAAAATGTCGTTCGACCAAAAATATGTCACAAATTTGATTTATCCCAAATTAATTAAATTTATTTAACAGCTGTGTTTTTAATAGTTTCTATTTTTGGGTTAAGTCGCTCTTCATTTCATTGGTATTTCAAAGTGTTAATAACATTTTGACAGCTTATCAAAATTTTTGAGAAAGTTAAGAACGATTTATAAAAGCCTGAAATTATTTTTATAATTGGCAAATGATATTTTTGCAATTTGCATTTCAGTTAATTAATTCAACTGACCCACATATATTCTCAAAACTTTGAATGTGGCATAATACGTGGCTGACTGTCATAAAGCAGCCAAAAAAAAAAAAGCATTAATTGTTGTAAACTTTGTGTTTAAAATTCATTTATTCATCGATGCAGTTGAGTATTTTAGCTTGCATAGTTTCATGCTTATGTAGATCAAATAAATATTCGATTGAATCAAACTGTTTTATGCATACTCTGCCTAATTTGATTTTTTGCGCTTATTGCAATCATAATAATTATAATAACAATAATTTAAGCTTGGTGCATGCAAAGCTTGTGCTTTACTTTGTGAACTTTTTGGAATTTTGCTCTTGTGTGCTTTGCTTAAGCATTTCATTCTTTGTTGTTTGTTTTGCGTAGCCCATTATGCCAATTGTTTGCTCATTTCAACAAAATGCACAAAATGCAAATAAAAGTCAGCACAAAATGTCTTTGATAGCAAATTGTTTAACGTTGGCGGCGAAATGCGCGCAAAAAGTTCACCTCAAGAGCTAACTTTGTCTAGCTGGCCAATTGAAAATTTCATCAAAATTCTGGTAATTAAACGAATACGCAATTTTTTTGTATTTCTGGGAGACTGTTTACGCGCAGTTAGCATAAGTATGCAGTGTATATATACTTATATATACATTTATTTTTGTTTTTTTAAGTTTGTACGAAAGATGAATATAAAAAATGAAATGAAATGGAAATGGAAAGCATATAGCTTGTTGTAGTATAAAGATATATTTGATATTTTACCTACATTGCATATTAATCAGATAACAATTGTATTTGTGTGTCCATTGATGTTGTTGTTGTTGTTTATTTATTTATTTTTTTTTTTTGTATTGTGTTGGTTTTTATTATTTGTTGTGTGTGAGGGTTTGTTTGACATTAAGCGTCGGAACATCGCCCCGCCCCCAAAATGCGAACACGAAACAAAAATTAATTGTTTCGGTTTAAAGGTTTTTACATAGGTAGAAAAGAAAAAATAATCATAAATGTGTGTTCTTTTTTATTAAGAAATCAACTTTAATAAGAGAGAGAACTTATTTTGCATGCAACAAAGTGCGTAACTAAAGGAACAAAACGACAAGTCATGCTGAATAAAAGACATATTATGAAAACTAAGCAACTGGAAAATCAAAACAAAAACAACTTGCAAACGAAAAAAACAACCCTCACATTGCCAAGATCTCAACCGTAAAGAGTGCCTATATTTAATAATAATTTTTAAAACTTCAATGGTTTCAAAATCTCTTCGGAAATTTTTTTTTAATTTAAATTCAATTTATTATATGTCAATAGAAATCGTTCAGTATTTTCTGAACTTAACCTAATGTGTAGCTTAAAAAAAAAGGTAATATGGAATCGTTATTTGATGCCTTAACAATATTATATATATTTATTAATTAGGATTAGGATATTCTGCGGGTAGGGAGTTCGCTGGGAATTCGGAAATGAAAACGAAAGGTAAACTAAAATGCATATTCAAATGTTTTTTTGTTTGTTGATTGAATAATAAATAAATAGCCAGCATTGACCTTATAATCTTAAAGCTCAGCTAAACACCATCAAATTCGACCAAATTCGATAGTTTAAATCAAAGTATTGAAAAAATATTGAAAGACAACAGACTAGCAAAATTAAAAGATAATATCCGATGTTAACAACGCACAGGTATTATCTATCGACAAAACTGTTGGCAATTTCAACTGGATATATGTTTATGTATTTGTAGACCTTGCTGGTTGTCAAATTTGCTGGCATTGCTGCTGCTGCTGGGAAATTGTGTGTGTGGAGGGAGGTCCAAGTTCCAATCAGGCCAAAGACAAATATGCGCAGGCTGTAAATTTATATGCAGTACTTTGGCAATTTACATGGCACACACCCACGCCTCATCCCCATCCGTTCCCCATCCCTTTGAATTGCACTAATTACACACATGCATTTTGGCAGCACCATTTCGGCCTACCTGGGCTAACAATTACAATTACAAGATTACTACAAGATATATGTATGGCCGTGTCGCAAATGCGAGAAGAATTTCACGGAACATAAAAAAAAAGATGGCAAGGTGAACGAAGCAAAAGGGAAGAAGCGAGCAAATGAATGCATTTAAATCAAAAACAATTTCAAAAATGAATTAATGAATGCGCAACAACAACAAGAACAACAAGAAAGAAACTATAAACGAAACGACAAACAGAACGAAACGAAACGAAACGAAAAGAATCCAATCCAAATGCAAGGGATGGATGCATCCTCTCCTCACCTGCAGGTTGCTCAGCAACGCCTGAAAATAGGGCATGGCCAGAAGAGTTTTGGTGCGGCTGCTGCCGCTGCTGGCACTCGCTGGTTGTGGAATTCTGTCCTGCGATTGCACTAATTGCGAATGCTATACACACACACACATACAAACATACACATATATAAATATATAAATCCATATATGTGTATATTGGTTTGTTTTTTTTGCATTGCCACAATCGCATCGTTAAAGGATATTTTTGGTTTAGCGGTGGTTGGTGGGGGGGAAGAGAAAAATTGCAGAAAGTATTTATTTATTATGGTTTCCTACAAAACATCTTTTATATAGAGCATGATTATCGATACATGTTGTTTATATTTGTATGAAGATGTTAAAGTGCTGATGAAATCAAATTTATTGTATAGTATGTATTTTGCTTTAGTAAATAATAATTATTTTATCGCTTTAAAAGCTTAACATTAAAAAATCACTCTTATGACTTGTACAAATTGATAATCAGTTCTATCAGTTAATCATGAATTTCTTCTATTGCAATAATAAATACATACTATATTTTCTCAAGTATTTAGGCTTATAGCTTATTAACAAATTGCATTTTAAAAGTCTCATCAGGATTCCTAAATAGTTCATAAATATTTAACCCATTTATAACAAACTGCAACATTTAAGTGCATTTTTGGCTGACTTACATAGCTCAAATGTAAAATGCTTATTGAATTTCGCAGCTTTGATTGCAGAAAAAAAAAATTCTCATTTCCCACAAGTCTTTGGTATTTTTGTTTTCTGCAGCCTTTGGCTTGAAATTTGCTCTTGCCATTTGAGCAATTTCCAATTTGAAAGCAGAGCCAAGACAATAAAAAAACAAAACAGAACAAATAATAACGCAAATTCGCACAGCATTGGAACTCAATCAAAGCATTTACGCTAATATTTCTGTTTATACAACTTGACCTGAGTTTGCTCAAAAAAACATTAAAAAAAAACAAAAACACCAAACAATTTTACTTCAGATTTGTGTGAGCTTGCTCGTTCACAAGGTTCACATTGCTTTGCGTTCTGCTCTATCAATAGCAAAAGCAGGACACACACTTGCCAACACCCCTAACACTTCCCTCCCTCACAGCTCTTGCCTTTTGTCTATCTGCACTACTTCTGCACTATCTCTGGTTGTTGTTGTTGGTGCTGGGCAAAAGCATTGTGAAATGCTGTTCATTTTGGGTTTTTTGTGCTCAGCTCAACTCATCTCTGCTCTGCTCTGCCAGCAAACGTTACGTATACGTAATTTCATTTGAAAGCGCATTATGTATACGTACGTATGCTTGGCCAAAATGTTTACAGCCACAAAATCTGAAATGCCAACAGCCACAATGCAGTTGTTTATAGAGTAATCTCGCAGATATTTGCACAGTTGAAATATGTATGTTTATGTTTGGTACTAGACTAAAGTAGAAAAACTATCAAATTACGATGTGGACTGTGGACTGTTGACAGAACAGGATAAGCATATATGTATATGCAGCACTGGCAACATTGGCAGGCACACAAATTCAAAGCAAGGCGACAAGTTAAACCCCAATCTTAAGAATTGTTAACATTATGTCAGCTAAGAACTTTAAGCATTAAACAAATCAAATGTTTGTGTGAGTTGGCGAAATATATGTCTATGGCGCTAATCATAAGCAGCCAGATTTCGTATATTATTATTATTTACCTCATCCTCCATAATGCTGCTATCCGCATGCTGCACTCCATCCGATTTAGGTCGATGATTGCGTTCACGTCCTTTCTGTATCCTTTCCGACTGGTTCTGTCTGCGACGTGTTGACGATTGTTGCTGCGAGCTGCAAAACAACAATACATACAACAAAAAAACAAGACAAGCGAATTAATGCTTAAAACCAAATAAAGAAACAACTTTAAAGTTCTTAACAAAACAGGCAGCGTGCCTAGCACTCAATTCAAGATAAAACCTCAAAGAAAAGCAACAACAAACAAACAACAACCACAACGGAAACTAGTTGTTTAGATTTGTTGCAATGGTTTCAATTGTTTGTGTGTTGTTGTTGTTGTTGTTGCGGCTGCTTTGTTGGCTGCAAAATGTCAAATGCACAAGACTTTTCAATTTCTATGCCACGTGTTTCGACAACACACACACACACATTTTCGTATGGCATGGCTCTACACAAACCCCTAACCCCTTTTCTCTCAAAAAAAAAACAAAAACTCTTCAACGATTGCGCTTTGTTGTGCACTTCTTATAGTACTTTGCATTTTTACGTTCCATGCAGAAAAAAATTCATATAAATTGACAAGTAAATTGCTTGCGATTCCCATTTTTCCCATTGTGAGCAGCTAGAAATATGAACTCATACGAGTAGAAGAGATGGACTTTGCTATAGGCACAATGTATTACTACATATAATAGAATAAAGTAGCTCTGAAATTTAGATGTGGCATCCATCTTACAATTATTTTGAAAAAGTCACGTGTGGATGCAGACCATTTTTCTTAAAGAAAATCATTGTTATAGACAATATACAAATTATAAAATATTTATGAAGAGTTACAAAAATTCTGTAGATATTTGAAATTCAATACATGTAAAACTGGTCAACAAAAGTTTATTAAAAAAAAAAACCTTTTCCGTTTTTGTCCATGCAACTAACACAGAATTTATGTTTAATTGTTGCTTTTTCAAGGTCCGTCTATCATTTCCGTCTAGTGGTTGTTGTCGTTACTCCAAATATCTTCTTAAGGACTGCGACATATGATACATTGTTAATGCTTAAAATTTTGTTTATTCAAGGGTATTTTATACTCAAGCAGCTTATGTTTTTCTTTGGTTATTTCAATTATTATTGCTCTTTGTGGAATTAATGTTTGTGATGCTCTCTCATGCATGATTTAAATAGTATTTTTGCATACTTTCAAGCTCAAGTCAAATTTCTTTGAATATTTTGTTTTTTCTCATAATATTTTTACTGCTGAAAGATTTATCAAAATTTACATATTTCTGGTACTCAGCCTGACAGATATTTATGACACACACACACACAACTTCCCCTGACCATCCCCACTAATATGAACATTATTTCGCCAGTGCGCTGTAAAAGCAAATAATAAATAATAAACATTGAATAATAAACAAAAACGGTATATCAATACAGCTTTTAATGCAGCCTAAAAACACACAAAATATTTACCAAAATGAAACCAAACGTACAAATATGCAGCCAATCATCAAACCCATCCTCCTCCCCGCTACACCTAATCATCTCTTGCTGCTGCAACAAATCCACGTCACATTCTATTTGCATATTTTGTTGCTGACACAAAAATTTGTGGCGCTTGTTGCGAACAGCAAACGTTCAAAAATTTGGCCACCAACGTGTGCCGTACTAAATATTATTTTATTTTTTTTATTTCTTTTTTTAAAATGCGATTAAATGTGGCCGTGCAGCGCACCCCCTTGCCACATGCCACCTACACTTTCAAGTGTTACATGTCGATACTACTATATGCATATATGATATTTTAACACAGTCTCCTCCAAAAGTTGGCCAACACTTTGAAAAGCATGTTGATGATGCACTTGTAAGCCGAATAATTGCACCCCTCCACCCCCACCCCAATCAGCTACAGCTGTGTATGTTTGTGTGTGAGCTTGTGGCTTTGGCCAAAATGCATTTTGCTGTTGGCTGTTTGCTTTTAACCATTAAGCAGGTCGTGCGTGGGCCCAACACACACACACTCACACATATGCAATTGTTGTGTGCTCTGCAATTTTTGGGTATGTTTTAACTTGTGGCCTCAACCAAACGAACACGTAACCCAAAATTGCAAAATAAACCGCACACGCGCGCTGCAAGTAAATACTGTTGAGGGAGTTGCTCGAGCATATGCGGGATGGTTGGTGATGGGGAAGTGGTTAAGAGGGTAGGGGGTGCATAGGAAGCCACTCAATAGACTTAAGGGTTCAAGTGGCTTAGACAGGGAGTAGTTGCACTCACAGCAACCAGCTGCTGAAACAACCAAACCAAAAACAAACTACGGAATTCTATACACATATATGAACATATGAGTATTCGGTGTCGATGTTGATGCCAAAAACAAATAGGGAAGGGATGCTCAATTTAGGGTCTGTAATCGACTAGGGAATGCGCTGATTGCCCATTGATATCAATGCAGCCAAGCAAGTGCTAAATGACAGACGATTTTAGTCTATTCAAATTAGCAAAATTGAATTGAAGTGAATTGATTCAGGGCTATTAAATTATTCTCAGGCTATTTATTAAGTCTTGATTTACGTTCATACTTTTAGATAATTAGTAAAATTTCAAAGAATATATTTACAAGGGAATCATCATGTGTGGAGAAGAAAGAAGACGAGCCTTTAAGATGGCATTGTTCATGGAATTACCTTTTTGATGAGCTATTTTATCAAGTCAATACTTTTCCCTGCATTTAAATGCAGCTCCATTCGCTCATTAGTTAAGCACATTACAAGTTTGAAGAGCTGAGTTGAGTTGCTGACGGCCAGGGGCGGATAATGCCAGGGTGTTGGAAGGGTAAGTAAGCATAGCTGAGGTAAAACACATTTAAGTAACCATGAAATTTACTTAGAGTTTGTTGTTGATTTTATTTTGCTTTTTACCTTGGTTCTCTCTCTCTCTACCTCTCACCCTCTTTATATACCTATGGCATTGTTTTGCGGGGAAAATATAAATAAATGTGCCGAGGTGTGTCTGTGCCATGCAACACTTAGAAGGCGATAACACGCATACGCACTGTTGAGCGTCAGATGGGTTGAGCTGGGTAGTAGACAAAGGTAGCCTCAAGTATTTGCTATGAAATTGTAAGAAAGAGAGAGAGAGGGGCGAGGGACTGAGTGCGAAAAGCGAAACAGTGTACAGATAAGACAAGACAGGAAACAAGCGCAAAACTGACCAGGCAGCAGAGACACCATTTAACATTGAAGCTTATTTCGAAGGGGGGAGTAAAAGAGCATATTGTATACGACATGGTGTACCAAAAGACGGAAGCAACAGACCGAGATAAGCAAGACAAGAATGGTCATAATAACCATGGCCAAAAGGCGCCAACTAAACTGCAAATGTACGACCAGCACAATCTTTAAGAAGTCAAGTTTCAGATCGAATTAGGTAAAGGCTAAGTGCAAAAAATACACTGAAGTGAATTTGTATACAAGTAAAACAAGTTACAATTAATCGAGATAAAAAAACTTTTTCGTCTACATTGTTATTGGAATTAACAATTTAATCAGCTATTTAATATTTTATATCTCTAAAGGCGTTTAAGCAAAAGAAGTGTAGCTTAGCAGTGGTTCACATAGAGAATAATGAATATTTCACTAGCACTCATAATAAGCCTGTACACCAAAAAATTAAAAGAAAGGAAAATATTTTTTTGTTTTACTATAATCCTTCTAGCTCTATTCCAGAGTAAAGAGCATTAAAATTGGAGTGCACAATAAAGCTGTATGCGAAAGCAAAAAACACAGTTTCGTAGAATATTCAAAATTGCGTTAGAACTATATACATACATATATATTTTGTAAGCTGCTTTAGCCAGTTGCATTTAAAAATAAATTTCCCAGTTTCCCTGCGCTTCTCACTAACAATTTTCCAAAGTAAAAAGTTGAAGGGAAAAGTTTTTCTTGTATAAGGGTCAGCAAAGTGACCGTCGTTACTTACCCATTAGCGCCGACATCATTGCCAACGCTGCCTACGCCGGTTCCTCCTCCGCCCGATGGTGGTGACGTCATATCCGCTGAGGTAAGCGCCTCCGTGCCACTCCGTTCACGTACTAAGCGATCTAATGATACAAACGAGTTTAGTTTTAGATTTAAGAAGTGGAGCAAAGAATTTACCTGCTTCCTGGCGTTCCAGCTCCTCGGCCTGCTGGCCAGGCTTGGCCTTTACTTCAATGTGAATCTCGGCCGAGCTGAGTCCAGCATGGCAGGAGTAGATGCCTGCATCACGGAATGTGATGTCCAGGATGCGCAAGGCACCCTTCTTGGACACCTTGAATTTGCGGGAACGCACTAGTGGCTTGTGATCCTTGCTCCACTTGATCTTGGTGCGATTGTAGCGTTTGACGGGACACTTGATTTTCACCTGGGTGCCGAAGAATACAACCCCTGCACCGCCAACTTTCAACGTTATCTTAGTCTTCTTGGGATCATGCTGGATGTGCGTCGAGTTACTGATCTGGATGACAGGCTTCGGATCCTCGGGTGGGCATGGCTTCACATTGCAGGGTTTCTTATCTGGTGGCTTGACGCTGGGACACATCGATTCGGGTCGTTCAATCTTATGCTCTTGTGCCATTATTTGCTTGCATTCCACCTTGCGATCCTTGATGCCATAGCCACAGGTGTGGGAACACTTGGTCCACTCACCCACCTCCCAGCGCACGGGGCAATCGAGTACATTGCAGTATTGCCTGTCGGCCGGCGGTGGTTGGGGGCACATGCTGTTGGGCACCACCATGGTGTTTTCGCCACCCCGCGTCACCTCATGAATGCACTGCACCTCACGGGTCTTGATACCAATGCCGCAGCTCTTCGAGCAGGGTGTATAGTCCGAGTAGTTCCACCTAGGCGGACAAGGTCGATCATTGCAGGTGCGCACACGTGCCTCTGGCTTGGTTTCCTGCGAGCAGAGAAAGGGTGAGACTACACGACCATTGTCTTCCCGCACACAATTGATGATCAGCTCCTCAACGCCACCCAAACAGGATGCACTGCACGAAGTGTAGCCCTGTTCGCGCCATACATAAGTCTTGCCCGGCTCGGAGACACCCACTTTGATCGAGTCACGGGGAAACTGATCATCGTAGCCGTGCGAGGGCAGCATGCAGGGCTCCTCCACACACCGTTCCACTTCATCATGGGGCTTGGTGCCCTCGCACAACGTGTCATTCACAGTGGCAACCGTTCGCGAATATTCTAAATAGATTTTACATTTATGCATACGACGCCGAATTCCCTCGCCACAGGTAACGCTGCAGGGTGACCAATCAGTGTCCTTTATAAAACTACAGAAAAGAAAAAAAATAGAGAAAAATATTTAATTAATTTTAATTATTCTTTACAATCTACAATTTTCTAAATAAGGTCTAAGAATTATAGTAAACTTTTGATGTTTTGCGACCTTCCTTTAGATTTAGACTGTAAAACTACCCATCTCAATAACACATAAAAAAAAAAATCTAAGCATTAGATATAAAAATTCAAAGAAATATAGATACATTTACATTAACATTTATAAAACAAAAAATAAAAAGACCCTTTTCATCTCAGATTGCAATGGCTCTTGATTATTGAAACGAAATACAACTGTGAAGTTGAGCTTTATATTCAGCTGACAAACAACTGAGCAAAGCACATAAAAGGAAACAGCTTCAACAACCTAAACTATGACCCGCACTTCCTCTCTCTCTCTCTCTCTCTCTCTCTCTCTCTCTCTCTCTCTCTCGGCCTCTCCCTTGGAAACTCTATACAAATGCCATGCAACAATAGTCAACGACCACGTTTTACACATTGTATTTTCACATTTGATGACACGCAGCATTCGAGTCGCCCGCTGGCACGGACCCCAAAAAACAGTGCTCGATGACACGTTTGCCGCCACTCATGCCCAAAAGATATATCCTAAAGGCATAACAGATGCCTAAAAGTGTGGTCGTGACTTAAAAATGTACGTAAATTTACAAATAAAAATGTTTAAAACAAAATTAATATAATTTGTTTTAAATAGTTACAGGGTATTTCTATAGTCAAGCCACATTAAACTGCCAAAGACTTGAAATTTATTTTTCAGCTTTATATTATTGTTGTTGGTTTTGTAGTAGCATTGGGCATTGTTTGTTGGCCAGAGTGGTTTTTATGACCGCATTGACAGTCAATAGAGATGAGACACAGCACATAGTTTTCTGACCGCTCACAGCTTGCCCAACCCCCACCCCAACTCCCCTGATGAATTCATCCCCGCCTTGTCGACACTTATTGATTTGTAGTCAAATTGTAGCTGCTGCCGTCACACCACATCATGCGCATTAAAGTGGCGCCAATATTACAGCAGCAGAAGCAGCTGGGGCAGCCTCGAAAAAGGTCCTCGAAGTAGGTCGCTTGCTTGATTTCATAACCGGCGCCCGACAATGTTTCTCATACGCCGCGTAGGCCAGGCCAAGTGCCAACCAAAAACGTTTGAAAGTTTTGTTTTGCGATCTTTGTTGTTGCCGATTTTTTTTTGTTTGTCTGGCTCTTTGCCAGCGCCTCTCGCATCTCCTTGTGCCGCACACATTGAGAAAATAAAGAGAGAGAGAGAGACCAAGGTTTTTTCGGCGGCATCAAGACGCGACTTTATGGCGGCAGGCGACAGGCCGCCAATAGTTTGAGTTTAGTGCCCAACAGATACTATCTATCGTATATACTATATAGTATAAACGTATAAGTTTCAATGGCCCTCTCAGCGAAATATAGTAATAAAAAGCGGCAGTTTTTTTTTTGCTTTTCGCTCCATTATGCCGTTGAGATATGGTTTGGCCTGGACCTTGGGTCAATGTACGAGTGAAGGCAGAGGGTGCAGGGTATTAAAAAGTGACAGAGAGCAATTTGACAATATTTATTTATTCCAAGGACTTATTGATAATATCAGGTAAATCAACATAAGAGAAGAAGAGAATAAAAGCCATTTGAATCAAGTTAAACTTTGAAGTTTATTTTACTCTACCAGCATGAGAGATCTATTGTGTCCGAAAAAAAGTAAGAATTAATCCAAAAATTAATCAATGTTTTATTATCATATTTAAATTACATAAATTGTTTACCTAAGAGCAAGGCTAATTCGGCTACTTTATAACACAAAAACAATAGCTAATTCAAATTTCAAATTGCTACTTTTCCATACATAGATTACACTTCTGATAAGACGATAGAGCTAGTTATTTCCTGTTAACTATACGACTTAACATTTGTGTATTTTACTATTTCTTCTAACTAATTCCGGATATGTTCACAAGCCAACAAAGTACTTAACCTTGCCACGCCCCCAAAAGTTGCTACATTTTGAGTTGCTGTTGCTCACAGTTACTTATTTCTCACTAACATATTACTATGTACAATATTTTTTTTTTGTTAATCTGCGAATGTTTTATACCCTAAAATGGAACTTCCTGTCGTTACATGAGGTTCATCATAATGAAAATAAGCTAAAGAAAAATTATAAAAATAAATTCCTTAAACCAATATTTTTATTAAAGATAGTTTAAGAAGTAATTTTCGAATTTAAAGAGATACAAAATTTAAAATTTTTGTTTATAAAGAAATTCATAAATGAATGATGAACCTATTCAGAAAGCTGAGAATTCGATTACATTTGCTACAAAAACAAAAATAAATGCTTTCTGCATTATATGGAACAAGTGAGGTAGAAAGAAGGAGACAGTGAGAGAGAGAGAGAGAGAAGAGAGAGGGAGCGAGGGAGCGATATCAACCGCAATCAGGGCTGTAATTTATTATTTGTTCGTATATATTGTAGTACTACGCTTAGTATTCCCCACATACCAATTAACAGTTAAAAGCATTTGATTTAGCTATAGCTCTAGGCAACTAGCGATTTCATTAGATGTTCCCAATCGCCTGCACCTAATTAAAGTGTTGGTTTATTGGTATTCACAACCACTTCCACAAGCACCACAAAACTCTCTTGAACATGGAGTAAATTGGACAGCTTATCGCGGCTACTTTATCGCTTTCCAATAAACATCAACAAAGAGGCAGCAGCAGCGGCGGCGGCGGTGGCAGCAAGCACTTTAATTGTCATTAGGCGTACTTTACTGTACTTACAAGCTACTCGAGCAATTTCATGTTAATGTTGATGATGATGATGATGTTGTTGTTGTTGTCGATAGCCTTAATTTAAGGTGTCGACACGGCTCAAGGACATTATGAGGAGGACACACACAGACACTTATATAGTACTGAAGAACTTGGCAACAGTCAATTCGGTGTGTGTGTGCGTTTGTGCTGCTTGTAAGTTCATGTAAGCCAAGTACTTAAGTTGAAGTCGTGAACAGAAGGCCCAAGCAAAGCTCCAATGCGAATTGTAATGCGCGAAAGGCGTAAAGAAGGGAATGAAGGGCTCAATCTCGCACTTGGGCCACAGTCGAAATATGTCAAGTGAGTTCGGGCTAGAGGTCTGAGTCTCAAAATCGCAGTTGGAGACAGCTAAACGAATGCCAATAATGAATTGTCCATGTAAACAACAGAATCACGCTAACAATAATTGCATTCATTCTCAATAAATAAATTAACTGATAGAACTAATTATAACATATTTATTATGGTTCAATAAATTAAAAATAAATTATGCAGCCACAAAAAATAGTGGGTTTTACTTTACCAAACTAAAGATACTTTAACCAAGTTAGTCCGAAAATTAAGGACGGTTTGACTCATCTACAAATCTACAAATGAACTACGGGTTCATTGGTTCATTTGTTATTTTTAAATGTTGTTAATGTAATTTTGTTAATGTAGCTTTTTGTAATTTATCGATTTTTATTGTCATTCTACTATTTGAAAACCTTTGTGTAGGTTGATCAATTTTATTAATAAAATTTGACAACATCTATGAAATCTTTAACTTTCTTCTATCCTGGCACAAACTCCATTTTTGCATTCCTACAATTTTAATTAAACCTAAATAATATATTAATCTAGCCCAAGTCTCACTCACCTTGGATCGAGCGATGGCACATCCGTTCCTCCACCACCTTGCCTGACATTATTATGATTCTTGCTGGAGCTGCCACTCATAAGACGCATGGTGCGTGGCTCCTCTGCCGTCTCGTGATGCAATCGACTTTGGGTATGATGCGCATAGCGCAGCGGTTGATCCGCATACGAGAGTCCTTCGCCATCGTCCGTGTCCTGGCCCGATTCCATGTCATCTATATCTTCAATTTCTTCTTCATTGTCATCATCATCGTCGTCATCATCCAGTTCTGAGCTGTCCATGTGACGTTCGGAGCGCTGTAAATGGTGATTGTGGAAAGCATTAAGGTCTTAGCACTTTTGAGTTAGACTGGGTTTTAGCCATAAGAAATGCTTACCTCATTTGGGGAGGAGCGACTGCTGCCAACAATGATGGTTCCGCCGCCCTTATTTTGATTACCACCCGCTCCACCCCCGCCACCACCACCATCGCAATGGATGCCCGTGGAACATTGCTGCATGCTGCCGGGCTTGGTGAGTGGATCACATTTGGCACTAAGGCTGCCATCCGTCGATTTGCATTCGACGCCGCGCATTTGAATCCCTTGCCCGCATGAAACGGAGCACTGTGAAGGCAGAAGAAGCGTTAACATACATAAGCGTTATAAATTAATGCAATATGTTTCACTAAGGACGAACAATAAAAATTCATTTGTTTGCACAAAAGCTGACGCGAGTCAGACTCAAAAAAAACCACAACGCGAAGTGTAAAAAATGACGAAGTAGTGTCGTGAAATTATTTAATGTGTAAAGTGTAAAGTGAAAGTAGAAACAGAGGTGACGGTAAAGAGAGAGAGTAAGAGAGAGCACTGGTTAGTCAGTCTCTCCTCGCTCTATAATTTCCACTGTTTCTCTTTCTGTTCCTTTCATTTCGGCACGCGCACGCGACCTCGCATATAAATGCAAATTTTCATATTGTTTGTGTTTTGTCAGTCGCCGGTTTAAAAGCATCATCGTATGTGTATGTGTAACGTTACGCAACGTAACAAAACGTTACGTCCGGTCCCATCACTTATCAAGTGGCTTAACCCATTGTTTGTTTGTATGCAATCTCCCTTTTCGGTGCTTTTATGCATTAAATGCTTCCGCCAACCTTCAATTTCCGCTCTTCATTTCATTTTAATGGCGCTTAATTTTGTGGCTATATATTTATGTTTATGCATTATTTTTTTTTTTAATGTAGGCTTATTAGAAGTTGCTTTTTTTCGATTTCATTTCTAAAGTTTACGTACTAACATTCAAACCGTCGTATTTTTTTTTTGCCAGCTTTTCATTTATGTTTTCCTCTTGTTGCAAGTTCATGAAGTTCTTATGGGCTCAACTTTGGGCTCATTATTTTTAAACATTGTAATCCACTTTGTATTTAAAGCTATAAAAGTCACTTTGTTTAACTTCAAGTGCCGTAGGGAAGAGGGGAAGCACACATAAAAACCGCCTAAGCGAGGCACCGACTATCTCATATGGCCTTAACCTAGTATACATTAAAAAAAAGAAAGAAGAAAAGTCAAACAATGTTAAGCAACATTCAGCGAAAATGAAAATAAATAAAATCCAAACTCTAGACAATTCAATTAAGCAACACATAAACTTGACAACCCCTAAAGCCAACCCCTTAGTTTCCTCTACACACACACATATATAGAAATCGAGTTGCACATTAATAAACTTGCACTTTAAATGAACAGCAGCGAAATGAACTCGATAAGGCGGAAATGTCGGGTGTAAATGGGGTATTCTACAGGGGGATTTGAAATATAACTTGCGACCAGACAAACTTAAGCAGCAGCAACTACGGCCGAACAAGTTGATTAAGTTGTACGGCTGGCTATAGCCGGGAAGAGGCTTCGTTCAGTCTTGAGTCTTGAGTCTAGCGGCTTATTACGAGCTAGCAAGCAAAGTAAATTGCAATAAACAACACCACAACAAAAACCATAAAATCGAACACACCAAAACTTAAATGCCCTATAATTTTAGTATAAACTAATAATTATTGAAATTGCATTTATGTATTATAATATATACAAATATTTAATTTACTGAATTGCCTTTGTATATATTTAAATCCCCATCGAGTAGTCTAAATAACTTTCGTCTAAATAACTTTCTTTGATTTGAATATTTACTATATAAAATGAAAATTAAAGCTTTATAATTTAAACGACCTTAAAAAGCTCTATTGCTTTAATTCTAGAACTTCTTCCGTCACTAAGAAATATGTTCGGCATCAGAGCTTCAACAAGAGTTCCAGTTTCGAATGGTAAGTTTAAAATCTCCATAAATACATTAGTGATATTATTACAATCAGGATATAAAGATGCACGAATGCAAGTAAAGCTCTTTGATATAAAGTTGTTGTTAGGATATAAAATAACATAATATTGCTTTTGTTTGCTTTAGTACAATTATGCAACTATTCATTTGTTTACAGTCTGTTGATGTACCCTAAATCTTTTTGATAGGGCATATGAAACATGTAGCCGTCTACACATTTAGCTAAGTATACACGATGGCCAGACATGGCCTCTCGTCATCGCCTCCGTCTCTGTCTGTGTCTAAGTGTACGTCTTTGTCCCCGTCCCCGTCACCGTCTACGTCTTTGTTGGGCTCTCTTCAAGAACGTGACGTCTACGACTTGGGTTCAGTTTCGTCTGCGGTTTGTGCCGGCAAAAAGTGCATGATTATTACACGCGAGCTGTTTTTGTTGTTGTGGTACTTACACCGGTCCAGTCCTCCACCTCCCAGTGCGGACACTCCTCGATAATGCAGGTCTCCTGTGTTGGCGGCTTCGAAGTGCGGCACATAATATCTGCAACCTGTTACCAAAAAGGGAACCAGAAAAACGAAGAAGAAGATATGAAGAGTGTGTGAAAACATGGTAATAATATGTCTGCTATGTGAAGTGTAGTGTAGTAGTAGTAGTATGTGTGTGTGTGTAAGTGTATATTTCGAGTCGTGTTGAGTTGAGTCGCCACTTTGTATGCAAAAATTAGCAGCGTTTAAAAGTGGGCGGCACTTTGGTAATAGCCACTTGCATACCAAACTACTTTTCCTTTTTTTTCGGTTTTTTTTTTTTGGCTATAGAATCAACTTCGCCTTCTCTGCCTCTCTATCTCTCGTGTTCGCTGTCTCTTACTTACCCTCGTTTTGATGCCGTTGTTCTCCTCGGCACAGACAACCATCCGCTCACGGTAGCCATGTCCACAGAGGCGACTGCAAGTGCTCCAATCGTCGGTTATCCAACTGCGGAAGAGGCGGACAAGTGTGTTAGAGTATCCTAAAACTACTAAAACATCGAGTAAACCGCCACTTGCGAGGGCGGCTTTATTTTGTATTTTTTGTTGCTGAATTAGTTCAACTAAATTGTTTCGAAAACAAGTTGCCTGTTGACCGCCTCTGCGGTTTAACTAAAAAAAATAAAATAAAAAGAAAAAAAGCAAAGAGCAGTAGAGGAAAAATAACAGTTCACGCCCCCTCCTTTTGGTATAATGTTCAACACTAAAGTGCACGGCGTTTAATGCAGACAAATTATTTAGTTGGATAATTCACTCTCATCGCCAACTTGATGAGATCATTTCAATGCAAGTGGAATGCAAACTAAGATTGGCGAGTAGCTATAGAAATTTTAACATTTTTGGTCAAAGGTGTACAAAACCAACACCCAATGTAAGAATACAAGATTTCTTTTCTAAGTTAGATTAATAAAAAAAAAGGGAATTTTAAAAAAATAAATAAAGTGTCTCTTTTGATTTTTCTGGGGTTTCAAGGAACAAAGTTTGACATTATTAAAAATTTGTATTCACAACAAGTTACTACTAGAACTTAAAGTTACTCTAAATTAAGTAGTTATACTAATCGCACACTCAATTAAACCATTATCTCACAAGTCTAGACTAGACATCGTAAATCTTTTTGTTACTTTGACATTCTTTTGCTATTTGGCAGCTTGGAATAGAATACAACTCAGTTGCAATCCTAATGCATTGCATATCCTAACAACTATCATAAGTCTATGGCAAATACATACAATGGTCCTTTGGAGATCTTTGGCAGCGAAACGTTACCCCAACCACCTATTAGCAGCTCCCAAAATGTTGCAATAAACGTTGCCAGAAACAGAATCCTCAAGACAGCCAAAATCACGGCCAATAATTGATGTCCCTAACGAACGCGACGGCGGCCCAAAGCCGCGAACAGCAATAAACAGACGGAACGCCAGAGAGCAGCACAATCAAACAAAATATGTATGTTCTACTTTAAAATACCCTGGTATTTCGAATTACTCGTTTTGATATAATAAAAAAGGTTCAATCTCCTTCCTTTAATTTTTGATTAGAAATATTTTCATATTTTCATCTGCCTACGAATTATAAAGCGAATGAATATCACGTGTTCTGTTTTATTCGTTGCTCATTACAAACTAACACAAGTCAGTGTTCCCTTCATTAAACATTTCACAGAGTATTTGAAGCGAAAAACCAAAAGTAACAATAGACAACCGCACCGAACGGAGATTAGAATTTGAGGCTTTGGCGTTGGGCGCGAGACACTCGCAAAATTGGCGTAAACTTCGGTTCGGTTTTCGAAAATGTCACAAAACGATAAATAAAGGGCAGAGTAGAGGCACAGTCACAGGCTGAAGCGATAAAAGAGCCAGGGTAGGCAATCAAAACGTGCGCACGATAACCGAACGCCATTTAAATTGATAGCTGGGCGGCAGGTGGACTCTGGAGGTTTGGATATGGGGAGGATTGAAGGTAGCTTAGGGAGTTTGGGGGCAGAGCTGTCAGAGCTGTACTTACCGCGGCGGACAGCTGTGTGTATTACATGGCACCACTGATGGCTCCGGGTGATTAGCAACGCTGCAAAGCGCCTCATCGACATCAGCGCCAGTGAGACGATTCCTGCATATAGGACGAGACATTTTGTAACCTAAAGCGTAAAAGAAATAGAGAAGAAGACGGAGAGAAAGAAAGCGAGAATAAAAGAGAATGTTAGTCCATTGGTTGCAAAGGATAAAATTCGAAATGGCATTTTGCAGCCTTCAGACGACGAGCGTTTGCTGCATTTAAAATCAATAAATGTCTGAAAACGGCTTTTAGTGGGTTGGTTGCGTTTTTCGGTTGCTGCAACTTTAATGTCACTTAGGCACTTAAGACAGTCACGGAAACGGTAGCAGAAAGTTTCATGAAGGTTTTTCATTCTCCTTCGTTACATTGCGTTGTCAAACGGAAACTTTTAACCCAATGCAATATGTTCGTTGAATTGTTTAAAGAGTGTATATTTATAAATAGTTTACGAAACTACAAGTTTCATTTCATTTCCATAAAACCAAGCAGCATAGTTACCCATTCAATGCAATTTTCAAGTTCCAGTAATCATTCGAAAATCCATATAATAATCCTATTTTTAAATAAACCTGAGTCTTATATTCAATTCAATATTTGATGACATTATAATTTATGGTTTATTTGAGAATTATTGCCGTCATAAACAGACGGTTTTTATGATTTACACAGTTTTAAGATGAAGAATTATTTTAATTCAACTTTAATAGCGAACTTCTGCAGTTCAATGGGTTAACGCTTACAAACAGATGTGAGTTTACAGCTAAGCTAGTAAATGGGCTGGGCGGGCGGTCGTGTTTTAACGACACGAATTCAGTTTTCTTCTTGCTGTGGCTGTACCAAAAAAAGAAAAAAAACATAGAATAAAAAAATGGCACCACCGGAAATTGAAAGAGCAAACACAGAAGCAGCCGAAAGAGGCTGGCAAATGTTGAGGCAGAGTTCGAGAAGGTAACAACGATGGGTTTGGGGATGGTTGTAGTATGTGCTTGGTGGTTATGCTAGTAAAAATAGTCGCACAATGCATAATGCCATAACGATCTGTCAGTTTGAAAAATAGTAGTTGGAAGCTGCACTTTCTCTCTCTCTCACTCTCTCTCATTCCATCTTGCTTGCATTTCGATTGTAAATAGTCAGTCTTGTAGCACAGATGGGACGCCGATTTTTAGCTATTGAATTTCGTTTATAAGCTTCATTGTGTGCTCTCGGGCAACGTCATCGTTATCCTTATTCTTGGGTGCCCCATGCTCCTTCTAATATCATCATAGACGTCAGCTGGAGCCGCTGCTATTGCTGCTCCTGCTCCTGCTCCAGCTACGTATTCATGACACAATTGGCTTAAGGCAATTGGTAATATCCTCTCTTGGCATTTATGTCAATTGTTGTAACGCAAAAAGTCGACTTCATGTTCACGGCAACGACACACCCCGAGAAATCCAGCAAGAGATAGAAGGAGACAGAGAGAAATGATACTGACTTTGGCATGTGTTGCATAGCTTTTGGGCACTGACACAGCTGGAAGCAAAGGGGCCGGGGGATCGATGAGTGGATTTATTAAGCTCACTGCACCCAGCATGTTGTCCATTCTAAGCTCTGTGCAGCAATGGGGAATCTTTCTGTCATTAATATTGATGATAATTTATATTGAAGCGGAAATGTTACTGCTAACTGCAGATTTCATAGATTCTTAGAAACTCGACGCCCTACTTTATATAAGGCAGGTTCTGCAAAAGTCGACAGACATATTTAAGTAGGGAAAAGACAAAAAAAAAAAGAAACAAAAGAAGAGAAAATAAATAGCTAAAGAGTTTTACAATAGGTCTAGAGCTCTATTAACCAGCTTAAAAAAGTATTTCCATCATTCCATAATGAATTAATTGCTTCAATTTGTATTTAGATTTAATAATGTCCAACTGATGATTCTTAAACTTCAAACTATTTCAATGTCACACCCGCACTTAAAATCCCGACCAAGTGAAGTAAAAGCAACCTAGCTAAGCAAAGCTATAAAAGTTACGACCAGTGCCCAAGCCAAGTGCGTTTAAGCTTGCGTTAAGTTAACAACTATTCACATATTTAACCTAGATATAAACGATCATTAAGTGCCTTTCAATTGATACAACTGGCACAGTTGTCTATTATGCATAGAAAAGAAAGAATAAATAAAAAAGTAGGTAGTATAACATTTGGAGTGGCGGCGTCCCGTTGTTACGCAAATAACGCAAAGTGTAATAGTATGGTATACAGAATATGTGTATGTATAATTCGACATAATTGATTACCTGTAATGCATGCAATTATGTGCCGGTGACGTCGATAAGTGAGTAAAATAGAAATGGTCGTGTCCAGGACCAGGTACAAGCACAGCAAAAACATGAGCCATGGACGTGAACAGTAGTTTCCATGTTGGTACGTTAATTTTGGTTGACCCCCTTGTGGGTTCGCTCCCTCAATAGAGGACAGACTGCATTTGACATTTAAGTGACAAGTGAGGCGGACAAACGTAATGTAATGTAATTAACGCAACGAATGGGTCAGAGGTGCAGAAGGGCGGCTGTGGGGGGAACGGAGCAACATCCAAACTTGAAGGTAGAGGCTAAACGATATTGCAATCAAAATTGAAAAACAAATTAATTTTGCTATTTGCAAGAGACGTCGGCCCAGCATAATGACTAAGTAAACCCGCAGTCCTGTCGTATTGTCGGAAATTAACAAGTCCAGCCGCACACCACCCAACTAATGTTGCTTATACTCTGATACCGATGCTAAGGAGCATATTGGTTTTGTGCAATGTCCGTCGAACGCAACTTCTTTGACTTTGGGCAGGAAAGATAAAATTTGAAGATTTGAGAGGATGGGAAACCGATAGAACGATAACTGAAAGTCGATAAATGCTCATCAAACCCCTGGACGTACTCGCTATTATACAGGAACCAAAGTATTAAGACGTCGATGGCGTCCGACTGCAACGTTTTCACTTGATTCTAGTGTGGTTATTGGTATTGAAGCCTCCCACCCGCCACCGACATGCACAGCAACTGACATTTATCAAGTGGCAAACCGATTATTTCCATTTGGCATTTTTGACGGCCTAATGGACGAAAAAGCTAGCGCAAAGTTGATTAAAAATGCATGGGGCCAGAAAATTTTGTGTGAGAAGAGAGAAAAGGTGGATAGTGGAAGAGAGTAGCCTTCAAGTTTGTTCTACTAGGCGGGGCATGGGGCGTGACGGAGCACATTGGTAATATTTGTTTTGGCTTAACGCCATCATCATCGCCCCTCGTCGTCCTCATCATCATCATCATCGGATTTTGCGTGTCTAAAAATTTGTCGATTCTAAAATTCAGTTTAAATCGATTTTTCCTTTAAGCTTAATTATGATTCATGCATATTTTGTTTAGCTTGCAATTTGTAATTTCCTCATTTCGATGCCGCATACATAAAAGACGATTTAAAAAAGGGGAATTAAGGTGAGCGTCTCCGAACTGTTGTTATACAATTATTTTCTTTAGAAATATAAGAAGAATTTATAATTTAGTCATTGAAACTTGTTAATCAAAGAGCTGCTTGTAACTTAAATATATGAACAATTAAAATTGTATTTTAAGCTGTAAGCTATCCACTATATATTACATCGAAAATGCCAAAACTAGTAGAAGATTTGTAGGTTGTTGTACATAATTTGCAACCAAATACATATATAGTATACTCCTTGGGGACTTGTTGTTCTTTTGTTATAAGTAGTTTGCCAACCTAATGAACTCTCATGTGAAACAGGTTAAAAAAAAACAAGCATTCAGCATAACACCCAAGTTATATTACCTCATGTTGCTCATCATGTTATTCCCCCACACACTCACACTTGTAAACTGAATCCGAAAAACTTCTTGTTTCGACTTTCGTCTGCATGCAAAGCAATTTATGAACCCACTCACAGCAGACAGGAGCAGAATGATTGTAGAAAACAGAAGTTAACCTAAGGCTGACTAACAGCAAACAAAAGTTGGATCGCATCAGAGAAGAAAAGGAACGCTGCCGAAAGCTAGTAGTTGGCAGCTAATCGACAAACTTTACTTGCAAATATATTATTTCGACAAGACTATTAATCATATAATATGTAAGTATGTATATATGGGCCAACAACAACAACAACCATTGGCAAAAGTTTAAGCATTTTGTCAGGAAAATTGGTGTACTGTTTTCAACAGGACGCAAAAGTAAGGAGGGCAAAACTGCCACTCGATTACCATGCAAACATTCAATCGAAACAAATTCCAATTCAATGAAAATAAATGAGCACGACAAATAGCTGCCTGCTACACAAACAAACACACAGACACCGAAATTCCATTTTTATTTTATTTTTTGAGGGGGTTTTCACGATTACAAAAAATAAGGAGAGAACACAATTTGACAGCACTTTTCGCGTACGGGGGAAAAAAGATTACAAACGGCAGCAAGGCACGCCAATGCTTGTGGCAATGTTCTTGACATATTCCACTTGTTTATTTACACTAGGGACTCGACCCGACCCACAACTACACAAGTACATTCGTATGCATACATATATAAGAACTAAGGACGATGAGCTAAGGACTATAAGGACTTACCGCCGCCGCAGGTGACGGAGCATTGCGACATCGGTGCCATCTCCCAATAATATAGCGGTTGCGAACAGGAGTTGCCATCGCCTCCGCATACCCCACAGCCGTCGATTTTCTTCGTTGAGCCTATTTTCAAATCGCAGCCAACGCGCTGAAAAGAGACAATCAAGTAGAAAAGAACAGTTATAAGACGAGCGCAAAAACAACGGCAAAAATAATGACAATGACAACATTTAAATACCCTTTAACATCTCGTGTAAAAACTATTGCCGAATTGCAGTTTGGTGATTTTTCTTTTAAATGTAAAAAAATCCAAATTGGAAAGCGGCACGATTACGAGTTATAATAAAAATATTGCGTCCATTTTTATTTTATTTGTATGTAGACAAACCACTGTCTAAATACTAACTTTAAATTAAATATCTTTAAAATAAAATATTTGATATTTTTAAAACAACAGAATTTGATTATATTGTCACTGGACTTTTTGCTATTAAGGTAAATTTGGCTTATTAAAATTTGTTTTCGTGTATAATTCGTGATAAAACTGGAATACCCTATGCAAGATGATAAGAAAGTTATAGGATAGCAAACAAGTAAAAAAAAAATACTACGTAAATGAGTGTAAATCAACTGTTAGCGGTATCATATCGTAACCTATTGGCAAACAAGCGCACACACAAATACATTCACACACACACACCTGCTATAACAGATGTAATAAATAAAATATGGAAATCAATGAGAATTCGTTGCATAAGCTTAGGTGCACAGCACAGACAAACAAACCAAAAAAACAAAAACACGTTGCGCGTATCACTTGTATCTACTTATGAAGTATCTGTGTGTGTGTGCGTGTACATAAGTATTTGTGTGTATTCGTAGTATGTATCAATGAACGATATGCAGCTGGTGCCTCAAGGCACTTGCCACAATTTCGAAGGTTTTATATTGATCTCGTTTACCAAAGAAATGTTATTTAATGCATGGCTGTTTGACATGTAGAATCAGAGTAGGAATTTCAAATGAAAAATAAATAAAGCTATCTATTGTATGTTCTCCACAAAGAACGATTGCAAATTCCACATATCATTCAGTATTTAAAAAATACTTAAATGGAACAAGTTATATCTTTATTATTATATTATTCTATCAGCTTTTTAAATCAGTACATTTATTATTATTATTTTATATATGATATTTTTTGAAAAAATTTTAAATTTATATTTATTTAGTTATTGGAATAAACAAATTTTTTTTTTTATTTATTTTTGTTGCTGTTTATTTGGTAATGTTATGTCTTCTTTTATGAGAATATTTTTTAGTTAGCTTGTCTCCCCAATTTATACCAAGGCTAAGTAGAGGGCACAATAGGTCTCTTAGGTTGTAGTGTATTCATCCCCAAACATAATAATAATAAAAACAATAATAATAATTTGCATTGGTTAATTCCTTACTGGTGTAAACCTTAATTAAACTAAAATATTAACCCAAAAACAGAAAGTTTACATTTTGACAGTTCTTGTTTTTGGTAAATATAAAATAAAAAATTCGTTGACTGATTTACCGCAATTCCCCAAACAGCCAACAGTCAAATGACAGATGGCCATTTGAGCAATAATCCAGTTTTCTAAACAGCCAATGTATTCGATCCTTAACCCATGTCAAGATCTTTGTTTTTCTCTGCTTGTTTTGAGTTAAGGTCTAAACCGCAAGACAAACAGCGCTAGCAAGAAATAAGCCAACGGGCCGCATTAAAACCCACAAAACTGGCAACTTGCTATTTGATTTATTTGCAACAGATACAGACATATACATACCATATATGTCTTCATATGTGTGTGTGTGTGTTAGTTGGCAGTTGCTGCAACAGCATCTACTCCAGCTTCTCCTTGGAGCACAATGTAAGCCACATGACATATTAGCGTTTATTACAACAAATTGGGGTGACGATTTGGCGGCATTACAAAAGAGTGACTGGAAGGGGGTGGGGTTAACGGTGGTAAGAACGCGAAACTAGGCGAAAAGCCGGATAAGGCGCAACACCAATATAAACACACAAACACACACACATACACAACTGCACACACTCGAAACAAATTGAACTGAAACTCAAACAAACCACGGGAAGCTCTAAAGGGGACAGACGAGAGTGAGACAGGGGAAATTCTAGAATAGTGCGGGGGTGTGAGTGGTATGCAGGCGCAACGGTTGCCAGTTCTTATTGTTATTGTGTGTGTGTGTATTTTTGATGTTGTTGCTGCTGCTGCTGTCGCCAACTTCGTTTGACATTATTGTAGTTGTAAGTAAGCCTGCCAAACTCGTCGCCGGCAACCTCCGTACTCTTTGTCAATAAACGAGGTGTGCCTTAAACGTTCAACTTGTGATATACGAGAACATTTTTAAGATGGTGTCCGAATTCTTTTAACGAATTATCCTAGGGTCAAAGTACAGTAATAAATAATAAGATTTGAAAAACTTATTGTTGCTTTTCTTACAAAAAAAAATGCAATACATAATAATAGTAACATAGTAAATAAAATAGAATCAATCTAATTAACCGAACCTATATCATAACTAAATTTTTCCAGAAAATTCTAAAAACTATCCTGTTGGTAAACATTCCCAGGAACTGGAATGGAATTTTTTTAATTAAAACCGTTAGTAATAAATAATAAAAAAAAGGAAAGAATTTGAACAAAAATTTTTAATTGTACATTTTGAGTCACAAATTTAAACTAACTCATATATTATTTTTATTAAACCCTACAAAACTTCTAATTTGTTTAATTATAATTCTACAATCTATAACATATCAACTGTTATCTGTTCACTTTTAGAAACTTCTTGGGCACCGCTCCTAATCTTATGTCCGCGCTTCACTGCATACTTTTTAGCGCGCATTTCATTTCTATGTTGACGGTTGAGTTCCGTGAAGTGGCAACCAGGCAAACGCCAGCAGCACGCTTTATTGGCATTTCAATAGTTGCTCTTTGACTGCTTCACCTCCGCTCTTCGCCAACACTAATGCAACTACACCTACTCCTCAGCCAAAACTTCATCTCTCTCTGCATTCTGCTCCGCCGCCAACATTATAATTTATTTATGCTCACATTCATAATGATACAAAGGCGCTTGCGTTATGCAATCTACATATATATGCATACCTAAGTACGTATTACACAAGCCATAGGCAACGGCATAGCCTTTTGTTTTTATCGTCACCCACAATCACGCCCATTGCCACAGCCTACACTACACGAATGTACATGCCGCCCACCGCTGCTCTGACAACATCGACATAATTTATCATCTTTTAGTTTCGTACCTCGTATAAACACAAACACAAAGGAAGGAAGTTAACAAGTTTGCCACACATACACACGCACACTTATATCGTTCACTAAACATTCTGATTGCATCGATAGTCAGAGAGAGAGAAGAGACTTACCTGACATTTGCCCTGTATGCACATATCCAAACTGCCGGAGCGGCAACGTGTGCCATCCTGCACTCGGGCCGACAATTGTACAATGACACTTTGCTCATCGTAGTGCTCCTCGGCATTGCCGGCTGCCGATTCCCGTGAGATGTCCTCCATAAGATGTGCCGGGTGTCCTCTGTTTTTTATTTTGTTTGACGTATAAAAAGCATAGAGCAGACATAAGAATATTATTAACTGATGGTTTGTTATGCTTCGTTAAATGTCATTGGCAAATGCATAATAAAGTCTTTAAGGTTTTTCAAAGAATGTAGGAAAATATTGGATCGAGTGTTGGGTAAAAAGAAGTGAAAGAGTTTACAATTCGCAACTTGTAAAAATGTGGAAAACAGTTTGTCGACAAACATATATCAAACTTATACCTGTAACATGTTTATCTTAATCTTCATCAGCTTAACGAAATATAATTTTTAGATACTGTTTTTATATTTAAAAGGAGTTTATTTAATTAAAGAAATGCAAACTAAAAATTCCCACTTGGAAGAGAAAACCTTTCATAAAAAACAAGTGGAAACGTTGCAGTCGGGCGCAACCGACTGCGATATACTCGATACCAGTATTAAAACCGGTAAAAAGAGGCCTGATTGCAAAGGGGTACGGATGCGGCAGGGGTGTACGCTGCATCAAAGATTGTCTGATACAGATGGGGATGCCACCAGCTATCTTCCTGCTAAATTTGGTGACTCTAGCTCAAAGTTTGTTAAGGGTAGGGGAAGGGGAATGGGGCCGTTTTTGGTGGGCGTGGATCCAAATTATTGATGCAGATCTTTGTGGAATGCCAATTGCAATATTCCTACCAAATTTGGTGACTCTAGCTCAAAGTTTAAAGTTTAAAAGTTGGGGAAGGGGGGCTTGGGTAGGCGTGGCTCCAAGATATCTTTGGGGGTCACTACCAGTTATCTTCCTACCAAATTTGGAGACTGTAGCTCAAACACCATGAAAGATACACTCATTCCCGCTTTTAACGAAAAGTTGGAGCGGCTGAGGTGGGCAAGGGCGGTATGGGTGCGGCATCCAAATTTTGATGCATTTTTTTTAGGATTGTCATCACCTATCTTGTCGCAAAATTTGGTGGCTGTAGCTCAAAAATATAGATATAGGCGTTTCTGATTTCAAACTGCGGGGGGCTGGGGGTGGAATGGGTGGGCGTGGCCCCAAAATTGATGCAATTTTTTTGAGGATGATAGTAGCTATCTTCCTACCAAATTTGGTAGCTCTAACTGTAAGGGTGTGCGGAAACGGTGGATTTATCGAGTTTGAGTTATTGAACTTATCGATTTTCCAGCCTCCCAGCTATCGTATAACCCCAATCTTGACACTTTATCTGTACCGGCCATAGATCAAGACATTTGCAAAGTTTCAAGTCTCTAGCTTGAAGGGTGTGGAAAAAAGTTGCGTTCATACAGACAGACAGACGGACAGACACCATGACGGACATTGCACAAACCCAATATAATCTTTACCTTCGGTATCGAGTATAATAAGTCTCTTTATTAAATACAAAAATCGACCAAAATTCTTTTGGGACTTATTTTATACTCCACAACAAATCTCTTTATAGTATTTCAAGGATTGCCGACGACTAATCTCAAAATATAGCAATGGGAAAAAATCACAAAAAAATAACAACTGAAGCAGACATTGCAATTTTCTCAACCGTCTTTTGCCTGGCACTTCTTCCATTTCTTAATTTATGTCGCCTGCTGCATTCGCTTAGCCACTTTATAATGGTGTTTTTTTTTTATGATACACGAAATCCCTTTTGGGCAAGAGCTTCATTTGCAACTAAATTGCACAATTTTGACGCTTAGCAAATGATTTATAAAGACCCGCGTATGTAAATTACGAGGCGAAAAGAAATATGAAATCTAACCCAAATGGATTAACCACAAAACTGGAGCCGCAAAAGCCACAAAAAACCAAAACGGCTGCCACTAATTTTAACCGCACATACAAATGGGTTTTAAAACAATAAAAACAAGTTAGGAAGTGGGGAGATAAAAAGAGATCGACTTCGCAGCTGCCCTGTAAGCTTAAATTTTAATAATAAATAAAGTTCGATATGGAAAAAACAAATAACAATTTGATTGCTTTAAGAGATTTATTTATCACATGTTAAATAATAATCTCCAACAAGTCAGTTTTTAATCTTCAATTACATTCAACATTACTTAAAATAGTTGACATTGTGATTGATTGATATTGTGAACACAAGAAGAGGACATTTTAAAGTTTTCTATATTTTTCTAAATGTTTCAAATGGAGCTCTATATATATGTTTAGATATATCTATATTTAATTCCATATTTGTTTTCGTTACTTAATATCACAGAAATAAATAAACCAATAATGGAGCTAATTTTAGCAGCATTTTTATATAACTTTTTCATTATTATTTTTTCGGTCTTGTAGGGTATCCAGAAAAAAAAGGAGCTAAAGCAGCTTTTTTATTGTCACACTGCTGCAGAGAATGGGTTAACCCACACGAGGCAAGCAACTGCAATGCTCCAACAACGGAAGCCATGATGAATAATGAGTGGACAGAAACAACAACTGAAACTGGAGCCGGCCAGCCAGTTGGCCAGCGCATTGGTGTGGACATTATTTTAGTATGCAACAAGCTGCCAGGGATGAGCAAAAAAAAGAACAGAGACATAGACTCGACGGCTGGACTAACCTGCATGTGAGGGCACAGGGTTCGACATAATCGTAGTGTGGCGTCCATTTGTAGAGGGTGCCATCGTAGGGGACATCATTGTAGGCGGCACACTGGTTCGCACGGAAGTCCTGCTGCTCCGGACACGGCTGCATGTTGCAGATGCGATAGCGAGCACTCTCGCCACGACAGCTGCCCGGTGTGCTGCACCGACGCATTTGCTGCATGATGCCACCGTCGCAGGTGCGCGAACATGTCGACCATTCCGACCAGCTCGACCACTGTCCACCGGGGCCCGAGTTGCCGGATGATCCTGTTGCGCTGCCCTTTGCACGTTTCTGTTGCTGCAATTGAGGGATAAGGATTTTTGTGTGTGTGTTCAAATTTTGCTAATTGGAAGAGTGCAGATGTTTGTTGTTTTTTGGTTTGAGATTTGTGTACTCACTTCCAGTTCATTTTCCAAGTCGGATGCTGTATTCCATGTGTCGTCAAACGCTTGACTAGCATTGAGTTTCTTTCCACAAGCAGAGTGTGAAATTATTAGGCAGAAGCTCGTCTGTAAACGGCAAAAAAGAAACAAAAAATTTTATATTAAGGTATGATTGAATAATTTATTTGATATAATATTTAATATTTGTATATTGCAAGTAAATAATCCAATTTTATTCAATTAATATTGAAATTTCAACTGAAACCCAGCAAAGAAAATTTAATGTAATCAAGATATATGTTTTATAGTTCATTATCTATCTCGCTATTAAATTAAAGTTTTGAAATAAATGAATATTTCCTTGTTTTGATCAATTGATAGTTGGGACAATGAATTAACAAGAATGAACTAGAATATTTAAAGCATTTATTTATTTTGATACAACATAATTTTTTACATTTTTCGAAAGCGTAAAACCAACAAGAATCCATATATCTGTGTATCATACCAAAGGATCAAGGTGGGGGAAACCTTGATCCATGTTGAAGGAAAAATTAACAAGATGCTTGGTTGAGCAACTGATTAATTCTAGTCTAGATAACCTAGGTTAGGGTATTTTTCTTACCCTTCGTTACTTATCTTTTTAAGGTTTTACTGCAGTTTGGTAGACTTTGGTGTGTAGTATTAATTTATGAACATTTTGCCGAGGGCCAAAGTGTAATGTGATCATTTATGAATAGACGTTATAACCAAATACAACAATGCAAACATGTCACCTTATTTTATTGGCATTTGAAGTTGAAGAGATGACTTTTTATATAATTGTTGGCATATAAAATTTATATCAACGCACGCGGCTTTCACGTTAGTCACGTTAACAATTTGCATTTTTGGCCGGGACTCTGCTTTTTTATATCGAAGGCACATTAACCTTAGGACACGCGTCACGTATGCCCCCAGGCATTGAAAACAATCTCGACTTGGCGTGTCAAGGGTTATGCCATACGTTGGATGACTGGGCGGAAGAGCGTTGGGGCGTGGACCAGACCGTATGCCGTGTCCTTACTGTAGCTGCTACTGATGTTTTTGCTGCTGCTTAATGGCGTGTCGTATGCCACGTGCCCCATTCCTCTTTTTTTATATTATTTTAGACAACAACACGTAATCGGGGTTCAACTGGGTTAAGCGTTTTACTAAAATAGACTACCGTAAGAGCAGACACTTAGCTAAGTTTTTAGCTCTGTCTTTAGAACCAAGTACTTGCAGATTTTTCAATTTGTATGACTAAATACTTTACTAACATATTTTATTTTTATGTGTAAAACTTTTAGGTAGCTACTGATTATCATACTAAAGATTATTTTATGAATTTCCTGAACACTATCTATTAAAATTTGATTATTTGAATTTTAAATGGGTTTTTAGATCTAAATTAAATTTTATGATTTATTTTCATTAAAATTTATTTAAATTAATTTTTATTTTATGTCAACTGTTATTTGTAAATATATAAAATAAAACACTTTTTCGATAACAAAATTAAATTCATCGTAAATTTAGTTTAAAATTACTTGAACTTTAAACAGATTAAAAATGGAAATAGAATTTTTTTTACATTAGCCAAACTTTGAAATCTTAAAATTTTAAAAAAAAAAAACTAAAGCGTTTTCAAATCGGTTAATATTTACTAGCCTGGTACCAGTTGTGAAATTGCTTTTGCGGCAGTTAAGCAGCTAAATGCCGCAATAACCAACTACAAATGGCCATCATGTACTTGGTCACAAGCTCTGACTTAACAGCTTGTTTAAGTTAAGGCCCAACGCAGGACAATACACACACACAATAGGCCAGCAATTGAAGCAGGACCATTTGATGCTGCATCTGATGCTGATCCTCTTGACCAAGACACCGAACAATAAACAGCCGACATATGAAAGAGGCTAATCTTAAAGGCAAATCAATGGCAAATGGACCACACAGGCAAGGCAAAAAAAATAACAAAAACAAATGTGCATTTTACAAACACACACTTACACATAAATTGTCCCCTACATGAAACATGATCCAACTAGCCAGTTTCACTAACATGCAGAACGAGTCGAAGCTTAAGACAAAACCATTTTATAGCAGTTTAGCTCGGAATATGTAAAAACCCAATGGGGTTTACAAACACATACAAACGACACATACACAGAGCCAGCAGTGCTAGAGATGGACGAACTGAATTGGCAGCTAGTAGATGAAATGTCCGATAAAGCGAATGTAGTGCAATAAAGGCTGTAAAACAGACACACACACACACACACTGACTGAGAAACTCTTAGCTAAAATCGGCGTAAAATCTCATATGTCCATCCATGCGGTTAGAAAAGCTACTAAATTACTATTTAAGTATCTATTACCACGTTTCAAGTGTTTGAGGACCGAGCTACAGACGAACTCGACTCCAACCCTGACGACCCTTACACAAACATTAGAAAAACAAATAACAAACAACCAAAGACTGTGCCTGGGCCACCAACAAGCCAGGTGTATTTGGCTACTATGAGTACGTACAGGAAGACGTATGTTTCCGAAGTGGCTGAAGGGTAGGGTTGTTGGAAGTGAGTTGTAGTAAAGGCATCTACTAGTATGAGCCTACTTGCGCTTGTAAGTGGCAGAAATAACAAAAAGAAACAAACATTAGCAAACACACAGAACATTGGACGAGCACATTTTATGCGAATCCGGTAATTATTTATTTATGAGTTGAAGCAGTTTCAATAACTCACTTTGACCCCATCTACCCCCCAACCGAACCGGACCGAACCCTCAACCCAAATAAGTATGAGAAGGTTGAATTCTCAAACATACTACGTCAAATGTCGGCTAGCTGTATGTGTGTGTGTGTGTGAGTAAGCTGTGAGTGCTCGGGCCATAGTCATCATGGCAGGAAGTCATTGTTGGTAGTTAGTTAATGTGCACAGTGGTGCGAAAATAATGAATTTGTTTCATGCGTTTGACTGAAAGGTAAATATTTAATGGCCAATTTTTAATACTTAATTCTTGCTCGTTATGGAAGATGGAAGAGGAAGTGTTGTGTGTTTGAAAAGTTCACATAAATCATGCAAGGCACAGTGGTCTGTAAGGCTGTTTAGCTAAGTAGCCGAACGATATTAATCAAATAGCTCTAGTTGCAAGTAATCGGATTTTAAAATATAGTACCTATACAAATCTGATGAATACTTATAAAAATGTAAATATAACAAATTTTTGATTATTTTAAATTAATATTTGAATTGAATAATAATTCTAAAATATTCAATCAAAAATAATGCGAACTACTTTCAAGGCTTTTAATGCGATTATATATGCAATTGTAAAATTAGATCTAACAGCAAAATTACATTTTGTTTGTCCACAATTCAAAAACACAAAAAAAGCAATTTGCGACTTGTTAAATTTTCATAAAATTGTACTCTTGCTTGTAATTTATTTTCAACTGCTCCACCGTGCAATATGGTTTGCCAAGCCTAGAAAGAGACAGTCAAGTCTATTTCGAGAGTTGAGAGTTGAGAGGGTGTATAATATACATATATACATACGGCTTATGTATACCCGTATACATGTGTGTTCAATATAGAGTCGTTCTTGAGGCAGGCAATTTTTGCATAAGCATAGGAATTGATGCTGTTGCCAAAGCAACGTCAGCCAGCTAAGCAAGAAAGCAGGCAGGTAGTCAGGCAAGCAGGCAGATTAGGCTGTCAAAGGTAAGCGGCGTAGTGCTAGTTGATTGTTTAGTATTATAACTGTATATAAGTTTATATTTGTGTGTGTGTGTGTGTGTGTGTGTGTGTGGAGTGTGGGGTAATGTGTCTGTAGCGTCACGTCAGTTATTTATTCAAAGCGACAGGCGGCACAAAACGTCAATGAGCGAAAATGTGTTTCGTATGCGCAAAAGGTAAAGCTCGGAAAAAGGACCAAAAAATGTGGGAGGTGGGAGGGAATACAGAATACAGGTACAGAACAGAAACAAAGGTAGACACAACAAGAACAACAACTAAAATTTACAAGGAGTTGCCATGGCAACAATATAACTCTGAGACATAGCCAGAGCCAGAGCCAGAGCGAACTCGTCTGAGCCTCTGACATATGACAAGGGATGGATAGATGGATGGATGAATGGATGGTTGGATGAATGACTGTTTGGTTGTTGGCCAAGGGTTTGTGGGGGTGGTTGGGGTTGCCTAGTTTCCTGTTTTACCTTGACGTTTCCACGTCTATTCGTCTGTCTCTCTGTCCTGTCTGTCTGTTCGCTTGTCTATCCATTTGACTGACATTACTTTGTCATTAATTTTCGATGGCAGCACTTAACACACATGCAGAGCATAGGTCAAATGTCAGTACAGTCAGCTAGCATCCCTATCCCTCCCCCTATCTTAAAAAGCTATATATATACATAGATTTTGTATGTGTGTGTGTGTGTGTTAGTGTAAAAGTCACAAATGACATAAGTAGCGCTATAAAAATAAAATTCGCACCTCTCTCTCTCTTCAATCCTTTCTCGATCCCCAGAGCCAGCCAGTTTAATGCCATTTAACAGCCGTAAGTGGCCAAGGGCTTAGCCGTTGTTAACTGTTTCCGCTTTGCAGCGTTCGTCTCTCGTCTCGCCAAACTCCTACGGCTTCCCATTTGGCCTGACCCCCAACTTTGCATTGTAACTCTTTTCTGTCTTTTTATCATTTTTGTGTTGTTTCGGATTTTAGCCAGCTTTTTTTTCTGCCGTTTCGCAGTCTAACTTTGTTAGGTTAGGTTAGCACAGCTGTTGCTGAATATAAAGCTATGTTTGTTTGTTAGAATGCTGAAGTGTACGCACTTTATTGTTCTTTTAGTTCAACAGCACTTTATGACTGATATCTGGTCAAAAGTGATACTACATTTAACTTATTTAATTTTTGATAGACTGAAAGCAAGTTTTTTTACATAACAAAACTTAAAGTAAATAAAAAAAATCAAAAAAGAGAAATGAATATTTTTATATTATAATTGGTTGTCCTCTATTTTTTCTACTAAAAAATAATCACCAATGATTCAGGTAAGTAATTTAATTATCTGGAAGCTTTAAGTATTGAATCTCAATGTAAATAAGATAATTTTGTGATTTGAAGTTTGTTACAGATGCTTCTTCTATTATGCTATCTTCTCATCTGTCAATATACGTTCCATCTAGAAAAATATTTACTCCAGTTCCTCAATAAACATAATTTCCTACTCTCTTAACTGAAAGTCTAGCTGAAGTAAGAAGAAGATCCCTAACTCTCAGTATATTTTTGAGGGATTTAAGATTTTTATTACAAGTATATATTAACAAAAAGAAGTATTCTCTGTCGTTTACTTTTATGACTGTGATAACAACTGCGACTAAACTAAAGACTATAAAATAAAAGAATTCAATAACTTAAATAGTTCTACACATGACTCATGCATGTTTCAGATATTTAGAGGACAAATCAAACAAAGCTATAACCCGGCATGAACTCTATGTAGTTGAGAACAACGAAAAAAAAAAACAAAACAAAAAATATAAGTATCTATAAAACAGAGCATATTTATTTGATGCCAAAAACTTTGTCAATAAATATCATCGATAGTGAGCCAAAGGCGCGAGTAATCAATTGGCTTGTGAATGGGTATAAAAAGAATGGGAAAACGGGAACGTTGACTGAAAATAACAAAGATGGGGGCTGAAAGTCTAGCAAAAATTACGGAAAAAAATAAAAAGAAGATAGAAACAATGGCCTGTGCATGTCCTGCAGTCATTAACTCAAAAATGGAATCGAAATTAAATTGAAATAAAATGCACGAATTTCACAGGATAGTTAAGGGAAGCCAGCACAACACACAAAATGAAGTCGATGCCAACAAGAAGATAGGCAGACAAGTGCGATGAGACAAACGTCTGTCGCCTCGATGAACGACCCCACCGAATGGATTACAAGAGAGTGTTACAAATTTGAATGCCGATTCCACATGAAAACGAAAAGTGTGTGAGAGACAGAGATGGAGTAGCAATTGTTGTTGTTGCTGTTATTGTATATGGTACGTGCCGTTTGGCCAAAGGACCAACATTTCAAGTGGCAACTGGCAAAATGTCGGGCTCCCAAAAAAGCAACAGTGGGGTCTCGTTCGGTGCGGAGGTTGAGTGGATGTAGGACACTCGACGATCTTTGTTGTTTTCTTCTTTGTTGGTTTTTTTGTGCTTTTCGTTTTGGTACGAGAGGGCACGTTAAATGAATTCATCTCGCACACCATTTCAATTTATTAATAGGTTTTTAAATGGCCAAACTAAAATGCTGAAAATCGTTATAATAATTAAAGATGTTTCAAAAAAATACAATAAAAATACAGGTGTAAAAAATATAATTTCATAAAATTCAAAGACAAATGGCAATGAGCAAATCGAAACGTGTTAAAATTCATTCCTTTTTTCTCTCAGTCAATTACTGGATTCCAAATATATCTTACTTACCATATTGCCTTTTCTCATATTTCAAAGCAATGGCTTACTTTCCTTCATGTTTATCTTTCTTTTTAAAGAGGTTCGATAACTGTTTGTCACACAATTGGAAACGCCTTTTAGATAACAACTTTCTTTATGCTCTATCATTCTTTATTTTGTTGTATTGTATTTTTGCATTTCAATCTACTAATGCTTGATGCTTTATTCTTGTTGCTCAACTTCTCTATTTACCACTAACTGCAAAAGTCTCATACTATATGCACTAGTCGAAGCTCAACTTCAATCTACTTCAACTTGCTTCTACCATTAATCATCTCAACAAATAGCACAGCTTCGTTTGCTATTTCTTCGTCTTTGTCTTCTTCGTCTTCTTCTTTTTCGTTCAACGTTTCGAGTCTCTAGTAGAGAACACTCACCGCAATACTTGTCAAGCACTCGTACGCCTAGACCATTAACACGCCCTCAACAGAACAAAACAACCTTACCAACAAACAAACAAACAAACAAATATCGGGAACACAGACACACAGACATACTGACTGACTAACAGACAGATAAACGGACAGACAGACAAATAACAGTAGGAAGGCTTGATGAGGTGGTGGAAAAGATGGTAAAAAAAAAATAGGCGGCACACGCAAAACCTTGGTCGCAAAGTCAAATTGAAAAAGCAGCTGAAGATGGAGGGAGGCTCAAGAAAGAAGAAAGAAGAAAGAAACTAGAATGGGTAAGGAAAACATTTACTACACGTAACAATAAATCCACTCGAAAAATGGGTGAAGAAATACTAGGGAAGCACACACAAAACGCACTAGAAAGAAAAGTCCATGTTGCTAGAAAATAGGAACATTTTTCTCCTTTCGGACCTGCCCCATTTATTTTAACAAAAGGCTTTCATGTCCTTCATTGACGACGAAGGCACGACGGCACGCAAGGCAACAATATATTTTATACACTCACACACTCAACATAGTACACCAACAATATAAAGTGTAACACACACTTCAACAAATTGATACCAAGATTAAATCTTGACGACATGAAAAGGCAGTAAAAAATCAACAAATAAATATTAATATAAACTGGGTGCGTGTGATTTTAAATTTGTGTTCAAAATGACAAGTTGCGAAGGACTTTGAGTTGCTTGCAATGAAATTTTACATAAATCTTTAAAGAACCAGGTGCACTGCTTCTCAGCCAGAACTAATTACGAGCAACTAATCTAGCAGCAAATGACCAAAAACCGGTACAGTTACCAATTTCAGCTGCCAATTTGGCTGTTCGCCATTTTCTAATTTCAATTTGTCGTTGCGGCTGCTCAGCTTTTATTTTTCAGCTTATATTTTCCCACTGCTTTGGTATTTTTAGCATTTTTTTGTGGGTTCGCCATTCACCATTGACGACGACCCGCACAAATGACGACGACGCCCAATGTCCATTGACATGGCCTGGCCTGTGTGTGGCCGGCCAAACAGAGTTGACATCGTTGTCGCTGCTCAACATTAAAATTAATTACCACAAATGTACAAGTCTCATTACTGCGCGTTTCTTTTTCGGCTGTCCATGTAATGCTTGTGTACATGGTAACTGCATACATACATATGTACATACATACATTCATACATATACTGACTGCCATTGTTGTTACCAGGCTGTTATATGACGGTTTTCTCTACTGCCGCACTGTGACTGGCACTCCAATGAAGAGTAGAATGAGAACTATACACAAAAGTTGCAAAAGTAAATCATTAATTTTGTTTTGTGGAAGAGCTTCTTGTAACATAGTACGGCATTTAAGTTCCTTTGAAGCGATGCGTACTGTAGATTACAGAGAAACTTAGCTCTGAGAACTATAGTGCCTTAACCCTTTGTTGTCCAATCAAATTTTCATTAGAAATGTATTTTTTTATACTATAATTCTATGATTTTAACGATGCAAAATTAAGATTTCTCTCAAGATCCTTGATAAAAATATATTTGTATTAAATGTTTTATTTATTTAATTTTATATTTCTTAAACTATTGTAAACCTATATACTATTTCCGATATATTTGCCTTAGCACTCCAATTTTTTTTTTCAAGGCCTTAGCTAAATCTATTCTGTTGTCAATTTCACTATATGATCTTAATATAAAATATCAAGTTTTATTGGAATCAAATTCTAAATGTCTGAATTACTTACAAAAAAAACTTATTTGCTTAACTTTTGTAGCGCATTTGGTGGCTTTGACCAACTGAACGTATCGTTGCTAAAGTCGCGACGTTGCCGGGGACCCCCCACTCCCACCCCTCTTAACTACCAGCCTAACATCCCTCATTACATTCATCTCCATGCCCCATACTCGTTGCTTAAACCTTTTGCTGACAATGCCACAGTAAGCAAACCGCGCCACTTTAACTTTTTTTCTCGTTGTTGTTAGTTTGAATTGTGTGGAAGAGAGCCGGCAACAAACAACGAAGTAAAGCTAAAGAGAATAGAACACAGCAGAACAGAACAGTCCAGAACAGCCAAATACAATGGGGGAACAGAAGCCCAAACTCCAAACTGAATGAAACGAATGAATAAAAGAATGCAAGTCTGATGTTGCATGAAGCAAAGTCAGCAACAAAATAGCCACATTTTAACCAATAAAAATAAACGACTTTGAGATACCCTTCAGTGCAAGTAATTCTTAAATGAATTTTCTACAATTCTTCGCTTTAAATAAACTATATACCCCTTTGTCATAATTAGAGGATATAAATAAGAAAAACCAACTGAAGAATCATGAAATATTTTGTACTTTAGCAATTGTAACTCTTTATAGAGTTTATATGAGCGTACTTATGTGTGTGTGTGTGTGTAGTTGACCCTAGCGAAAGCAATGCCCGCGCCCTCTCTTAAGCTGCCTCGTAACGTGCCAATAATAGTTGAGTTTGGCATTGTTACTAGCCAAAAGGGGGGAGACAGCAAGAGAGAGAACAAATTGTTATATAGTACATATGAACGAATCTATTATGTGTGTATATTTAAGTATATAGTTGCTTGAGTTCCAAGGATAATGCAACGTCTCACAAACTGAGTTTCAGTTTCTCTTTGGTTTTACTTTTTTTTCGGCGCTTTTCTTTTGGCAATTACTCAAAGTTTTTGTGCACCGGCCAAATGATTTCAAAGAAAACAGAAACAACAAAAACACACAATAACAACAAAAACTAAAGAAAATAAACAAAGTTATGCATTTCAATTTCAGCTACAATTGCTTAAATTAATTTATCATTTTGTTAAACTCAAGTTGAATTTGCTCTTTGCGGTTGAATTTGTTCAGTTTGCATTGGGTTTGAGGTTTTTTTGGTTTTGCCCGGACTATTGAATTGCGACTGAGATTGAGATTTGAGTTGGCAACCAGAGCTTGGGTAATTGGGTTAAATCAATTGTAGTACTCTACTACAAACACAAAATTTGCCAAGAAGACAATGATCAATTACAATAGCACTGCACAAATTGCCGTGTGTGTATTTTTGCCTAATTAAAGCCTTTCTGATAACCTGTAACTATCAAATTGGCATGATACAATATTAAATAGTTATCAAACACCAAAGTCAAATAAACTTTAGTATGCATTGTGTTTGTTTAAGATGGAGTATATAGAATCCATATTTGTGGAATGGATTAAGAAAAGTATAATATCTAAGACCCATTGAATTTCCTATTCTCTCTATTTAAGTCAAACCCACAATGATTCGTTTTATTCCCATGTAAGTTTCTAGTTAATTTTTGCAAAATTCCACACCCAATTAACTTTAACAGCATGTTTTTGCACGTCTACAACGAAAAGCGGAGTAAGTGTTTTTTACAGTTATTCACGCGTGCCCACTTAAATATGCAACAATTTCCGCATAATTTCGTGCACTCGCATTGTGCTGAAGGCGCCCAGGACAACCAACCCACTCACACGGACTCACACTCGCCTGTGTGTGTGTGTGTGTGTGTGTGCGGCTAATCACATGACTGACTAACACGAACTATCTATAGTAGGTGTACAGTGCGGGCGGAGGTTTGGTCTGTGAATGTGCGTGTCTGTGTATATCTGTGAAGTTGACGCTGAGCCTATGGCCAAGCAATTATTACGCACCAACTGGCACGCACACACCCGCACCCGCACATACTGAGGGAAAGAGAAATGTGAACAAACCGACAGAACACACATTTGGTGGCGGCCAGCGTTTGTGTGTGCTTGGGACAGAACCTGCAGATAGATGTGCGAAACTTGGGTGCTGTGTCCTGTGTGTCGCCGACGTTGATTAATACGAAGCAATTTGCAGTCCGTGAATTTGGACGATAGCCATGCGTGAAACTGTCAGGCTATTTCCGCTTGATTCTAAACTGTTGAGCCAAAACCACACCACACCACACACGATGCCACGACGCGCCGCTCGGAGCTAACAATTTTGATGACCCATATTCGTATGTCAAATGCAAATGCAAACTGGGTTCACCCAAATGCTGGCTCAACAATTTAAATAGTTAATGCAATTTGTAGCAATGATACAGCTCAGCTCAGGATTGGCATACTTCTTCTTTTGAGTGGTAAGTGATTTCTCAGTTCATAATTATCAAATTTTAATTATAGCCGAGTATTTTTATTAAGTTTTTATCGTCAGTCAATGATTAAACAATACGTTGCAATCAAAGTTTAACAAGAAAGTAAATTGGTTTAAGTCTTTAATCCATTTTTTGGTATACACCTTTAATTGATATACTTACATAATAATTAATACATTTGACAAGTTTCAACCATATTAATTGCCCAACATTTATTATAACGTTAATATTTAATTTTTTAGCCATTCCAGATATTTGAATTATTTTTTACAACACGAAAATCAAAGAATATCTCCATTATAGTTATTGGTTATTCTTGTTTTTGTCGATTGCCATTTGGTTGCTAGCATACAAAACCAAATGGTAAACCTCACAATTTGACTTTTGCAGTCATTTGCCATTCGAAATTCGAATCGCAATCCTCGATAACACCGCAGCACAGCAGCAGCTCACAGCTCTCAGCTCAGGGAAGCTCAGCCCAGAGGCAACACATGCATAAATTATGTGCACAAATAAAATGCAACAACACAATTCACGCCACAGCATACTTCACCCGTCCGACCATCCTCTCCTTCTCATACGTTTTCTACCGATGGCTATATATATACATAGTATACCCAGAAACATTTTAAAACAATTAAACAAACTTTTATTCTCGTTGGCTCGTTGGTGGATTCACACAAAAAGCACAGCATTTATTTAAAAGCCGCCACTGCATGAAGTCCGACGGCAAAAAATAAAAAATCCGCACAAAAAATAATAAAGAAAAAACATTTAAAATATGCCAGCCACTGAAATGGGTGGGGGTTGGTTGGTTAGCGGGTGCAAGGGTTTGAATCAGGTTTGCATACAACAAACGTTTACATATTTTATTAACTGCTAAAAACCAGTTGAAAATGCAACTAAATTTGGTCAACCCAAATCGCACAAAATCAAACAAAATAGCTTTAGTGAGGCAGCCACATGAGGTCAAAAGTATAACAAATCCCTCAATTTAATAGCTTTATTAAAAATCAATTGAGTTTTTAATGCGATTAAATATTTAACATCAAATTGTATAAACAGATAAACATGCCAATACCTATTCAATTGCTCAAAATTGAAAAAGAAAATCATTTGACAATGGTTTTATTATTTATTATTAAATAATTATAGTTCTACAAAATCCAAATATAATAGGCCATAGTTCAGTTAGTTATTTGAAGAACAAAAATAAAAATTACTGCCCATGATATCAAATAGCTAAAACGAAATTACTATTACAAATTTGAAAGAAAATAAAAATATGAAATTGATCGAAAAGCAATTTGTTATGTACGTACATATATATTTTATGACCTCTCTCATGCCCTTCCAATTTGTTTGAAATTAGAATACTCCCATAGTAATAACATACAAATTGTCGAACCCAAATTGAATAGACTTCCACAATTTATATTATTTACATACGTATACATTTACATGCATTATGTGTATGTGTATGCTATATATACTAAATATCCAAAATGAGCTCAGCATATTTCAGGTTATGCCAAAACTTGACTCGACATAACTTATTAACATATCGAGTACATTTTAGTGGAGCACCGTTTGCTACATGCACCCCATATACACCACAAAAGGTAACTTGTCAGAAAACACATACAAAAAAACATCACACACACTCCTTGGGTTGTAGACAAAGCCATTTACATAACAGCGAATCGTATCGTATCGAATTGTTACGTATCCAAAGGCAGGCAAGCCAAAAATGCGACTAAAGCTTAATATTAAATATTTATAAATATTACGTATACGTAATCGAATTGATTGATTTTGCAATTTCACGCAAGTCGAAACAAATGCAAAGACAGACAGAGAATCGGGAATGTTAAGAATGTGCCTGATGTAAAAGTTGCTAACCAACCAACCAAGCCAAGAATACTGGACCTTTAAGTCCAGTCCAGTCAACCGAACGGTGGGTAACTTGAAACGAACTTAGCCAAGGGAATTTCGAATTTCGAATGTTGGGAGTTGCGAGGATAGGAATGAACGTCTTAAGTGATTTCTAACTGTGGGGCCGTGCAAGTCAGCAGCCAGATAAAATACATTATGGTAATGTGCTCACAGTAACAAGTTGTATATTCCATCTCAAGGCACACCCACAAAATAAGGCGGGACACACACATGTACACAAACAAACAAATATATGTATAAAGCAAAGTATGGAGCAGTTAACAAGCCACATGGCCTAATCCCTTTTAGTCAATGACCAGCAAAATACATTGAAGTTAGACATAAAGGGTTTAAGGATTGGAATTTTTTTAGTTTGTTTTTTTTTATATAAGGATTTTGGACTCGTTCCTTGGTGCTATAAAATGCCGACGGTCTTTTGGTTAATTCGACGAAAAGCATCCGCAATCACAAAGCGGCACGTGTTGCTGTCCGACTCCAATTTTTAGCATGGTCAAGGCAACCCCAAATGAGTTTAACCTTCACGCCTTTGACTTCTTCTCTGGTCGCCTGCCGACTGGCTCGTGCTTTGCCTTTGTTTTGCTCTGCTTTGCCATCTAAATTATTGGTAATTTGATGTTTTATTAAATTTTTGGCGAATATTTGATGGCTGTCCCTTTTTTTATGCGAAAGCTGATTTAAAATTTATGAATGTTTCATTGGGGTAAACGGGCAAGGAGTCCCCTCCTTGTGACGGTGAGAGTTAAAAGGGTTTAAGGGTTGACGACCACTTTATTGTTGTGGCTTATAATTGTCACTCAGTGCTTTTGAAGCGACTGGTTTTTATGATTGTGTAACCATATTTAAGTTGCCGTTAAGTTAAGGCAAATGACAAAAGATTCTAACGAGGGCTAATACGCAGCTAAGTATATATACTATACAGTTATATTTCTTGTTAACTTCAATACGAAATTTAAAAGTTTAATCAGTTGAAACTTCTATGGAACGTATTTATATTTTTATATACATATTTTAGTAAAGAGTTAAAATGAAGATTTTCATGTTAAATTAAAAATATTTACTTACCACGAGCAAAACTGCCTGAATTTGTTTAGTCTTCCAATAAATGTGCGCTGGCATTTTTATCTGTATTTTCTGGTAATCATGGTTTCCATGCTGAAATGGTAAAGATAAAATAGAAAGTTTTAAATAAAATCAAAAGCATAAGATTCAGTGTAAATAAACAAATAGTATAAACTAAATTTAACATACGACCTGATAATAACTAAAGTCAATAGAACTTGGCATTTGTATTGAGGGAATGGGCTTTGCATAATGAAGCAAAATATTGTTAAGTCTTTGCGCTTGCAACGATTAATGAAGGCAACAACAAACAAAAACCAAACGCCAGCTGAGCATGTTCAAAGATATATGACAAACGAAAAGTTACAAGATGTGGCAAGGGGAGCTGTGAGAAGTTTAGCCAGACTTTTTTGGAAGCATCCCTTTGCATATAACGCGCGTAATAAATACGTTTACGGCACTGAGACATTTGTCATTCAAATTAAGTACAAACGATATTACTCATTTCTTCTTCGAACGAGAACGTTTCATTATCACATAACAACAACGAAATGTTGCTGCGACAAAAAGTGAAATTTTCTTAAATTATTCTGGCAAATGGAATGTGCTGTAATTTCTAGCTATTTTTTTTTTTTTTTGGAGAAAATTAAATTTATATTTATGCACGTTGATTTCGTTGTCGGTTGCGGATTCCTTGAGGCAACAAGCAATGCGGCAACCGACTCCCTGCTGTTTACTTTGAATTAATTTTATTTTACAGTCTAGTTAATTTGTTGTTAATGAGAGAGAGGCGTGGGCACAATTACTATTTAACATACTTTAAGTTATACGCACCTAATTATGGCAATTTAGCAGAAAGTTAATGGGGTCAAAGGCTTTTATAAACATTTTCTTAAATTTATTTGCTTTATTTAAGTTTATTTATTTGTATATTTAATTTGCAAATGTATTAGATCTTATGTTGTTTAACTGTTTATAATTTCAAAATAATAATATTTTTGTGTACTTTTAACTTAAACTTCCTTTAGTTAACTGTAAAATAACCAAATTATCTTATTCACTTTTATCGCTAAAGCCCGTTTATAAAAATATTATTATTTTATAATAGTTTAAAAAAGGCTTTTCCCTGGGACTTTAATAGCCGAACGGGTTTAATAGTTTCTCACAATTTATAAGAATATAATTAGAAAGTTTTCAAAAAAATTTTAAAGCCAACGCCGCCGCAACTTCTGTCGAACATTTGTTATGTATAATTTTCTGTGCCCTTTGGACCAATTCAATTAATCGTCATAATTTATGTCAATTTATGGCTGACAAAATATGTTGGCTTAACCAACACTTAACCCATTAAATGCACACCGGGGAACACTTAAGGTCGCCGAGCACGTACAACAAATTGAAAAACGCTAAAAATACACCAATATTATGATGTAGTTTTTGACTAACGAAGACATTTACTAGGGGAGAGAAAAAAGAAAACCGTTTAGATCTATCGCAATGTTATTAAAACTTTTTCATGTTAAACTTTGCCATTTATCATGTTATTTTCATATTTTTCCAGGGCTCTGCTCCTTCTAGCTGACAAGCTGAAAAAGTTCGTCTAATGGGCGAAACATTTTGTGGTAATTATGAGCAGATAGCCGTGAAAAACACTTTTTCCAAATGCCAATTCTTCAGTTAAAGTCCCATACACATTCCAGCTTGTGTGTCCGCTGTCTGTGTGTGGAATGCGTTGTGACAGGCAATGTTGCGGTTGTCAATACATACTTGCGGTACATGGCGACCGACCTCTGGAAGGCCCCAAAGCCCAAATAAAAATCAAAAAATATAACTTCAAATATTACAAGCGAGGTCATAAATAAATATACACGCTGGGTATGACTGTCCGTGCTTGTGTGTCAAAGCTCGCAGGTGATTTTATGTGGTTTTTTATGTGTGTAATTTGTGTGATGTGTGTTTGTGTGTGGTTGCTTTGGTGCTTTGCCGTTGTTGCTGTCGTTTTTGTAACGTAATGTAATTAGTTGGCGACGACCAAAAATGTAATCTGTTTAATTAAGAGATCCATTTGGCTCTAAAAAATTTAAGCAAACTTTGATTTCAGTTTTGTTAAGCATTTAAATCTAATTACATTAAATTTTAAATAATTGCATTCAATGCAATTTTATGTAATTGTAATGTTCTATAATCCCTTAACAATTATTTTGCAATTGAAATCTTTACGTAATTCAAATTTGCAGCATTTCTGTGAGTCAGGTTACTTGCATAACGTTACGCAATTAATTAAATAATTAAAAACTGATTTCGTATGCTCTCTCTTTTAAACAGAAAACGGAAATCAGATAGACGGAAAACTTCCAAACAGACAAACGGGAGACAAGTAAAGAACGCTTGAAATAAATTAAGTATGCGCTTGTTTGTTATACCCTAACTGAGGGTCATTTGGCTTGTTCACAAAACGTACCAAATGTTGTAATACTCAAAAATTTAACATGGTGTTTTTTAAGAATGAGTCAAGGTAATTTTAAAATATTAAACTGATGTACTATCAAAATCAAAATCAAATGATCGAATTTATTTATCTAATTTTATAGAAGTTTGGAAAAAATATCTTTTTAATATTAGGTTAAGTTAAGGTCTGGAGGAGCATCTCAAGGAGTGTCATTATTAATATTTTATAATATTGGATTAATTTTATTATTATGAAAATTCTAATACATATTGGAATTAATTATTAATTAATCGATAATTTTTATTTTTTTTATGTTAAATACATTTTTGGGCTGACTTAATTTTTGCAAAATAATTTTAGCATATAATAAAAAACTATTTGTTAAATATGTCCAAAATAAAATCGGGTTTTTATTTAAACAGTCGAATATCTTAAGCGAACTCTACTTTAAAATAATTCAATTATAAAGTTTGCCAATAAAGAGAAGCAATGTTTTCCTAAAAATACAATGAAAAACGGAACTGAATTTTTATATGCAAGAGTATTTAATATTCGACCACACACTGCACGGCCTACTGTTCTGTTTTATTGTTCGCTTTTGTATTCGTTCACCTCATTCCCTTTGTCATTGTCATTGGTGTTTTGTTGCTGCTGCTGCAAATGTTGCGCATTGAACTTTTAATTAGCAAAAGTGACGTCTACTTAAGCGTGCAACCCACCCCCCGCTTGTCCATCCTGAACACTGAAAGCTAAAAGGTAAGGCATGTGAGGTGCCAGGTGTTTGGAGAGAAAAAGTTGGTTTGGGTTTGGTCTGGTACTTTCTGGTACTCCATCCCAACGACAGCTTTCCACCCCGAACGAAACGAAAGCAAATGACAACAAAATGAAATTCATTTCTATGCACAGATTGTTTGCCTTTGTAGGCGGTAAATGCGGTGGTTGTGGGAACAAGAAACGGGGGCTTGGCATTGCATAACATTTTGTTTGTTTATGTATGTTTCGGGGGCTTTTATAATGTCGTCGTTGTCGTCGACAAGTTCATAAATTATGAACAATTAAAATGTGGCACGGGAATTGTATGTGGGGAAAAGCGCATGCTGTGAGTTTTGGGGTTCCTGCACGATTCTCTAGTTAGTTCATCAAAAAATGTTTGCAGATGTAACAAACAAAGGGTCGAGACAATTGAAGCGAGCTACAGTAAAGCCCAACAGATGGTGACTTTGCTTAATCTGTCACATTTCAGTTATAGTAATACAAAAATTCATTGTTATAAACAAAATAATGTGTATTGTTCCGATTGTCATGTCGAAGCAGACACAGAAAGTCTAGACCATGACCGACACTGGTTAGAAGAACTTGCACCGGTGACAAATTGAGTCGGTTTGACCAGATAATTATCATGGCTGGCTACCAAATGTCAGAGAGAATATTGGGCTGTCCGCCAATCGTAACTGATAAGACGAGAAGATGCTGTGTAAGTATTAAGGAAGGAATCTCTCAAATTTAGGATACTCTATATAGATTTTGCCCAAGAATATATCTTTAGCTTGCTTGTAGACGGTAAAAGTCAAACTGTTAAATTAATGTATTCGTGAAATATCGCTATAACAACCAAGGCTACAAACTGACTTCGACCATAGAACAAATCCCGATTTCAATAAAGAATATAATAGATTTGTTCTATAAAATAAATAAAAAAAAAAGGTGTCAAGATAGACAGACTGCAATTAAAATTCATACGCCACGAAATGGGATAAATGTGCAATTTTTGATAATTTTTAATTTGATATACCTTCACTCAAAAAAAAAAAAAACAATTCAAACTTAAATCAATTATAAAAATAGTTTATTTTACTATTTGATAAATAAATATTTAAATCAAAGTGCGCGCACTTTAAAATTACATGCCACGTTCAACTTAATGATGAGCCGTATTTAATATTACTCAACACGCACTCAAAACTTAATACTTTTAATTAAATTTGTATTTAATACCACCATAGTTAATTCAAGTATGAAACCTATTTAAGTGGCAGACATATAACTTAAAAATGTTCGGCACACAGCGCAATGGCTAATGCATCTAAATTATTCACCAAAATAGTTGAATTAAACATTAATTTGGTTATTTGTACTAGGTTTTTTTCTGAGTGTGGTAAACGAAAGTTTTGTAAGCCTCCATAATCGTTGCGTAGTTATAAACGGAAGGTTTTTTTTTATAAGATATATGATTTGAAAATGCCTTTGAAATACTACTTATTTACTTTTGACTTGTTTTGTTTTAGCTTTGCAACACTTTAAGCCCACAAGCTCTTAATTTGCATTATCATTATTTGATGGCAATGCCCAACGGACCGCAAAGCATAAGAACGCCATATCCGCAACAACAACATCACCAACTACCGCAACAATACATATCGCCAGGGTTTTTGGGACAGCAAAATTATGCTTATATGCAACACATGGCAAATGTAAATTCCTATAACTCCTGCGATTGGTATCCCGCTCAGCAACAGAATCAGCAAAACTATTATTATCAACAACAACTGCCACAAAACGGGAGAGATCAATATTTGCGACAGATGCAACAGGTAAGCAGATGATCGAAACCTTTTGAGTAAGTATATATTTGCTATATTATTATTTTTTTTTTTATTTGTATTGCCAGCAAGAAAATGTAAATCGAACGCTCAATCAATCCCCATTAAACCCACATTCCTCAACGTGCTCCATCGGGAGCCCTTCAATTTGCAAAAGCGAGGTGGAGATATTCCCTACCCATCAAAGTCTGAATCAAACCGAGAGCGTCTCTAGTTTAAAGGATCAGTCCCAACCCAATTTGATCGACCACAACTCATTAGAAAGACACATTAAGATTTTAATAGAAGGTGGACAGAAAACTGATTCCTTGAAGGAGAGCAAAAATATTACTCCAACAAAACAAAACAGCCATAACAACATTGGCAATAACAAGCCAGTTAATAAAAATTTGGTAATTGAAGAGTCTCTTTCCTCCAGAGGAAGCGATTTCTTTAAGAAAATCGGTCTGATCAAAGACTCACCGAGTGGTGGCCAGAATTCATCTTCCAGGCACAGCAACAAGGATCAACATTATATTCAGCCTATTGATGAGAGCATAGTAAAACAAAACAGCTATTATGACATTAATCAAAATTTGGTTGTTGATAAAACCGACGAACGCACGGTTTCCGAATTTTATAGAACAAATCCTCCGATTAAAGACTCAATGGAGGGTAAGCAGAGTTCATCTCAAGCACTTTTGCTTTCGTTTAACAAGTCTCAACATCGTTTCATCTATTGTCGATGTGATCCCAACACTGGAGCAAAAGAAGTAAAGTTTGTACGGAATCTGAGGACAAATCAGCCAGTTGAAGAACATAACTGCCTTGTTAAGCAGAAGAGCAATTTTAACAGTTGCAATTGCAAGCCAGTTAACCAAAATTTGGTCATTGAAGAACCTCTTTCCTGCAGGGGAAGCGATTTCTTTAAGAAAATTGGACTGATCAAAGATTCAGTGAATGGTGGCCAGATGCTATCTAAACAGAAATTAACCGACTGTCAATGCGAGTACAGCAACCAGGGTCTTAATTTTATTCAGTCTATTGAGGGGAGCATACATAACAGCCCAGTTAAACAGCGGAGCATGCATAACAGCCTAGTTAAACAGAAGAGCAGCTTTAACAGTTGCAACTGCAAACCAGTTAATCAAAATTTGGTTATTGAAGAACCTCTTTCCTGCAGAGGAAGCGATTTCTTTAAGAAAATTGGACTGATCAAAGATTCAGTGAATGGTGGCCAGATTCCATATAAACAGAAATTAACCGACTGTCAATGCGAGTCCAGCAACCAGGGTCTTAATGTAATTCAGTCTATTGAGGGAAGCATACATAACAGCCCAGTTAAACAGAAGAGCAATTTTAACAGTTGCAATTGCAAACCAGTTAATCAAAATTTGGTTATTGAAGAACCTCTTTCCTGCAGGGGATGCGATTTCTTTAAGCAAATTGGACTGATCAAAGATTCAGTAAATGGTGGCCAGATTCCATCTAAACAGAAATTAACCGACTGTCAATGCGAGTCAAAACAAGGGCCTTTATTTTAATAATTCAGTCTATTGAGGGAAGCATACATAACAGCCCAGTTAAACAGCGGAGCATGCATAACAGCCTAGTTAAACAGAAGAGCAGCTTTAACAGTTGCAATTGCAAGCCAGTTAACCAAAATTTGGTTATTGAAGAACCTCTTTCCTGCAGGGGATGCGATTTCTTTAAGAAAATTGGACTGATCAAAGATTCAGTGAATGGTGGCCAGATTCCATATAAACAGAATTTGACTGAATTTGGCGAGTGCGGCAACCAGGATCTTAATTTTATTCAGTCTATTGGGGGAAGCATGCATAACAGCCCAGTTAAACAGAACAGCTATTATAACAGTTGCAATTGCAAATCAATTAATCAAAATTCGGTTGTTGATAAAACCGACGAATGCAGAGTCTCCGATTTCTATAGACAAAATGGTCCGATTAAAAACTCAATCAAGGGTAAGCAGAGTCCATCTCAAGCTCATTTTAACAAGTCTCAACATCATTTCATCTATTGTCGATGTGACCCCAACAATGAAGGAAAAGAAGTAAAGTTTGAACAGGATCTGAAGACAAATCAGCCAGTTGATGAGAGCATAAATAACAGCTTAGTTAAACAAAATTTGTCTATTGAAGAGCCTCTTTCTTGCAGAGGAAGCGATTTCTTTAAGAAAATTGGTATGATCAAAGACTCACTGAATGGTGGCCAGATGCTATCTAAACAAAATTTGACTGACTGCCAATGCGAGAACAGCAACCAGGATCTTAATTTTATTGAGTCCATTGAGGGGAGCATGCATAACAGCCTAGTTAAACAGAACAGCCATTATGACATTTGCAATTGCAAATCAGTTAATCGAAATTCGGTTGTTGTTAAAACTGACGACGATTTCTATAGACAAAATGACTTAATGAAGAGTAAGCAGAGTCCATCTCAAGCACATTTTAACAGGTCTCAACATAATTTCAACTGTTGTCGATGTGACCCCAACAATGGAGGCAAAGAAGTAAAGCATCAGGATCTGAAGATGAAGAATCGGCCAACTACGAAGAGCAGGACCCTTAAAAAGAATGGCCATTATGACATTTGCAATTGCAAACTAGTTCATCAAAATTTGGTTGTTGAAGAGTGCGTCGCCTGCAGAGGCTGCGATTTCTATAGGAAAATTGGTCTAATAACGGAACCCCCTCGATATCCACGCAAAAAACCCAATTTCTTTAAACGACTTTTTGGCGGTTTAGATAAAATAATTACAGGACACACGCGCTATGAACTGTCCTTAAGAATGGAGCAGTTAAAATAAGGCTAACAATGTATTATGAAAAAATAAAAACAAAAATCAATTAAATTAAGGCTCACTATTTTAATATCGTTTGCAATGGTATTATAAATTAAATTATAAAAATTACATATATACTTAATATATATTATAAATATATTAATATTAATATATTATATACACTTGCAAATATCGGTAAAATTAAAGTTCAGGAAACATAAAAGCCGTTTAAGTATAAAACCTAAAAATTTTCTATAATAAAGTTTTTGTAAATGAAATAAGGATACAGTCAAACCTGGATAGTGTGAACAAAACGAAATTCAAAATTTTGAAATTTGTTCACACTAACCAGCATTTTTTTATTTTGTTAATAAATTGATATAAAAAATCATTTAATTTGAAAGTTTTATTCAAGTTCACTTTAAAAACAAAAATAAAAATAAATCATAAAAATGTAGAAAATAAAATGTTTCGCTTGCTTTCAGAAACTTTTTTATATTTATTTGTCAATTGGTAGATTTTTCAATGTTTGACAGCACAATAATATTTAGTACATACCATATTGCCTCAATTGTGGCCGCCTAACCCACTAAAATAAACCGCCTAATTCCAAACAATGCCAATTAGATAATTCCAGGCAAACCCGCTGAAAAGGAATTCCAAGTTATGCAGAAATAACATCACTAATTTGCTTTTAACCCACCGCTGTGATCAACGACTGTGACAGCGGTTTTCAATTCGTGTCGCAAGCGTTAACGGCGTCTCATTAAACAGCCATCAACGCTTATTAATTTTGACATTTCGATGGCCATATATCATTATCGGGCTAACAAGCCATCAACATCTCGTCAGCTCAGCCATCATCCACAGAGAGCCACATAGCATTTGACAGCCAGATAAATTTCAAAATTCAAAAAAGTTGATTGAAAATCACAACGAAAAAATTGCGCAGTTAACACGCTAATCAGCTCGTTACCAACTCTTTGATTAACAACTCAAACGTAGAACCATGCCCATTTTTATGACCCCCAACAACAGCACAAAACACTGAAAAGTTTTCCGGTAGGTTTGGAAAAAAAAACTCAGCGAGGGCTGTAAGAACAAACATTTTTGTTTGATGTCAAACTGGAAAAATTGAACAAAGCTTGAAAATCTTATTTAAAATGTGACTAATTGTTTCTGAAAGAAAGTGTTAGTTAATTTGAAAAAAAGTGAGTTAATTGGTCAAAATTTAAAACTTATAACTGTTAGGGCATAAAATTCTTTATTTTAAGTTAACTTTCAACTTTTAGCCTTTAAATCATTTGATGTTCTGAGATCAATTATTATTAATTGAGATTTTCATAGACTTCGGATACAAGGTATCAGTACCGTGATAAATATTTGAATATACATATATCAACTTTTTTTGTTTTCTAAATACATTTTTTTTTTTTAAATTAATTTAAATACATTAAATTTAATGTTCGAAACATTAAGTACAAATTTATTGATTCAAATTATAAGAAATATTTCTAATTTGCGTTTAAAAAATTAGAAAATTGAATATATACCAACAATAAATTCCAGATTATTTTAAAAATGTTAACTCTAATAATTTCAATCAAAAATTAATTAATGAACATATTCATAAACTTTTAGAGCACCCCTCGCTTCCCGTTGCACTGCTCATTAACATTTCAATAATTTCAGTAAATCTTATTGCATTTGGGCGTATCACCAGTGTTTGCCAGTCATTAGTAACGGCTCAGAGCAAAAGGTGCAACAACTGCGACGCGGTCAGAGACCGCACACACACACACACACACAGGGCAGAAAGAGACAGCTTATGTATGGATGCATGTAGATAAAGACAGACGCGGATCAAACCTATTATAGCTACGTTAAGGTTAGCTTTTCAATTTCGTTACTTTCAGATTTAAATGTATTTTAACTGCATATATTATTATGATATATTAGCTCTGTCGACTGGTGATAATAAATAAATACTATCGTAACTGCATTTGTTTTTGTTGTTGTAGGTCTGCTATCGAGAAGCTGACGAACAAAATTCATAAATGAGGTCGACATGAAACTTGTTGCCCTGTTATGACTCCGTCTTGGGCATGACGAGCATGACGTCAAATCGAATTTGCAGTCATCCTATAAGAAACTACAAGAAATTGTAGACACCCCATACCCCGAATCTCAACCCAACCTAACAGCAACAACTTCAATCTTAAGCCACATTGTGTTGACAGCCACAGCGAGCAATAAGTTTCAAATGGAAACGACGACGACATCGACGAGTCTTCGCTCATGTCAACGCAAAGAGCGATGAGCTTGGCAAAAAAAAAACGTAACGACGTGGGGGGGGGGCAAACAGGGTATAGGGAGTTGCATGAGGCGGTGTTGAGCAACTGAGATTCATCGATGTCGTTTGGCGATGCAACACGTTTCGATTTCATTGAACATCATCGAAGTAATATTTGAGATGCACTGAGCTAAATCAGTGGGGTGTGCATCGAGTAATTTAATGGTAGAGTGATTTTAGGAAATGCTCAAATATCAAACAGATTTAAAAATCTTTAGTATTTAGTCATATGTTTTACTTAATGATCATACACAACGAATTCCAAATATAATCAAATATAAAAAAAGCTTTTCATATATTTTTGGATTTTAGTTTGAAGACATTGTAATTTATTTATTGGATTTATCGTTCAACTCAAAGCCACAATTCAATATGGTATTTGATTTTCAAATATTTGAGCCCAAACATTTAAACCGTGCCTCACTCGATGAAAATCCATGGAAAAACTAAGTCGATTTCCACTAAAAATGCTGAGGCCGCCGACACAGTAAAGCCATTTGAGAAAAATAATATAGGAATAAACATTAATTTTTTTCGTCCAATAAATTATTTAGCATGTATAAATCACAGGGGCAGACGTAATGCCGCACAGCAAACTTGCGCTGAAAACATGTTAAAGCCATTCAAAGATTTATTTCGAGATGCTACTCGAGTCTGAAGCAGCCGAAGCAGCGACCAAGAAGCAGGAGTCAAGCTAAAGGGGGTAGGGGGCTAGTAGAGTATATATGGGGCTGCATAGGCTGCCGCGCAAATCGTTCGAGAGAAATAACGAAAGAAAGGAGTAGGCAAAAGTTTTGTGGCTGTTAGCGCTTTTTATTTTAATTTTCGCTCGTTTCATAAGATTTTGCAAGCCGACTTCTGACTGCCAGTCGCACTGAATATGTGTCAGGCTAGGACTGAGTTGAGTTGAGTTGAGCTGGGGAAATATCAGGTACATAGAGCAGGAATCACCACCACCACCAACATTCACACAACATATCCGCCACTTCGCTTACCAAATACAACTTGAGCAAAACTTTTGCATTTTGAATTTATATACCCTGTATATCCTTTAAACAACGGTACCAAGAGCTTTCATGGAGCAATAAAGAAGGATATTGCCTTAAGTAACAAAATGGGTTTATCCAAAATTCGATCAAAATTATAATTAAGTCAACTAGGGTACAGAATATGCTTTATAGCTTAAAATATTGACTACACGCCGTTTACAAATTAAACATATTTTTTAAAAAATCAAAATGGCTTAGAGTAACATTATAAATAAATAAAAGGTACAGGCCCTTAAATTTGTGGTACATTCAAAAGTGTTTAGTTTTTTAATCTTTTTTTCACTTCAATTCAATCATTCAACTAGACAAAGTTTCAACTAAAAGTTTTTGAGAATCTTTTTCCTCAGATTAAACATATTTTTGTATAGGGTGTTTACTAGACTAAACACTCTATCCTAACGCACTTGTACTTGACTTGTTAGAGCTGTCCGTTGAGGCAGCCAAGTCCTCTGTTTGGGGGATCTGCTCTTTGATTTGGTGGCAGCTTTTAAGTGTTAAACTTCGCCAACTACCGCGAAGCAGCGAACAGAACAACTTTATGCAGTCTCATAAATTTAGTGCCCTACCAGTTCTCAGTTCCCAGTTTCCCATGTCAATGTGTGTGGATCTGACTGCTCGACTGCCTGTTAAGGAGCTGCTGCATTAATGACACACGCGACCTTTTTCAAAAGCGCAGAACTTAATTATTCTTGGATTTAGGGTTGAATTTCTATAAAGTGTCAAAAGCATTACGAAACTTCTAAATGGAACAAAAGAGCGCCAAAAAAACCCATTATAAGAGCGCATTTAGAGTTTATTTTAATGAATTCGCAAATTGGGGCTTAAGTTAGTGAGTGACTACGAGACGATAACCTTTAACTGACCTCTTAGAAAACTTTATGGAGAAAAAGTTGGGTTGGAAAAAAAGAAAAGAATTCAAGTTTCATCTCTCAATTGTTTATTTGACTTATCACACCATATTGATGCTAATCCAAATTCAATTTCCAACTCAAATAAACTTTAAAATATGCAAATTTAACTTGCAATCAATCAAACCAACGTATTTCCGTTACATTTATGAACAAGAATATGCATTTATAACTTCCGCACTCAAACTTGAGCTTAAGAGCACTCAAATATCAGTTTTTGAGATCGTAAAGCTTGCCATTAAAGTTTTTTCATATGGTTGCTATAAAACTCCAACCGATTTTCATCACCTAAAGATCAACTAGTACCTTAAGCCATTCAATCACCCATCGCAGCATTTTGTAGCACTCGAAAACTCGTTAAAGCTCTTTACGATTTTTGAGAAATAACCGTTTGATTATTATGAATTTTGTTCCATTCTTTGCACGTGCCACAAAGAGCTGATAATACTGGAAACGTCTTTGCTACAATAAATCCATAAATATGTATGTCAACTGAGCTGAGACCAAACTGAACCATCATAAAGTACGGTCTCTCCACCACCCCCCGATTCTCTTTCTGTTTTTCGTTCAGCTTAATAAAGGCAGCTAATCTGAGGCACAGAAGTCAGAAGTTCTTTTATAAAATTTCCACACACAATGGATGCATTATGCCGCTCGTTTTGGTTGACTTTTTTATTTTGTTAAGTAAATTCTAAAAAATATTCAAATACAGTAATCACACAAATGTTGGAAATACTATTTACAAGTGGGAACTGCTAAGATAATCTTTGTTTTTATCCTCAGTAAATTAATAAGCTTTTCATTTTAATCTTTTGGTAATACTTTTATCAACTGTATTCATTTGAAAATAAAATAAAGTAAATAATTTTTTAATTATGAAATATCCAAAAGATCCGTTTCCCATGAAGTTAAATTCTGCAAAATTACTTGAATTTTTTCAAACTTTTCTTTCTTTTCGCAACAAGTTAAGTGTATTGAAATACTCTTATTCTATATTGTAGCGTTTCGATTTGCGAGCATTTACTGTATCATTGAGGCGAATCCGTTGCATTTGCCACAAACACACACAAACACAAATACACACACTCAAAAAAAGTATGCAAAAGTCTACGACTGCCAGACAGTCAGACAGGCCAGACTTGCCAGACGTGCCAGACAAGGAAGGACTGGCCGCCAGGAAGTTAAAGGAAGCGCACACAATGTGGGAATGTCATTTTGCTTGCGAATGTCACAGCTTTTTCTATATATGTAACTGTGTGTGTGTGTGAGTGTGTGTGCAAAGGCCGTTGCATAAAGCTGCCCTCGTCCCTCCCGCTGTCTTGGTTACATTTTGCAAACCGTTACTGCATCCCTTCTCTCTCGTTCATTCCTCCTCCTTTTGTCACGGTTGTTATACGTGGCTCATTGTGCAAAGTGCTGCTCTGTGCCGTGTTACGTTTTGCAACGGTAAAACAGAACAGCGTCTTTTTTTTTCAATTGGAACTGATTGCGACGCGTCGCGTTCTGCGGTCGTTCATTAATGTTTTTCCAACGGTTAGCTTTTGTACAGGCATTTTTTAAGCTAAGCTTCAGATTCACAGGGGAAAATGTCAACTGCGTTTTTCATATTGTGGTATTGGGACATATTGCTATGACGTTAAAATACTCAAAATAATATTTGTTTCACATATTCCTATAGAAAGATACGACTTACATAACATTTTGACTATTTTTTGGGAACACTTCAACCTTTTCAAGCTTTAGAGCTAAAATATGTTGAATAAATATTTGAAAAGGTAAACTTTGTACGCCAGAAACTTAATCAAAACAAAACTGTTACTTAAGTCCTCTCAAAGCTGCGCTTTATTTACAGATAATTTGTTGTTTAATTTTCTTTCATATTTGCTTCGTAAATGCGCATGAAATATAAAACTTATTTATTTTTTAATTGCTCCCAAACTGAGTGTAAGTGAAGTTTACTTTTGATACTCAATACTATCACACTTTCTGTGCTGCCCACTCTCTCGAGTACAGTTTAAATTGTTTGCACTCTCTGACTCTCCAGAGAGAATTAAAATGCAATTTGTAAGCAAAATTATATTCAATATAATCTCATCAGTGACCGCTGAGATTTTGTTACTCTAAATTAATTGCAATTAATTAAGTGTGAGAAAAAGGTGAAAAAAAAGAATGTTAAAAATGGCCAAAAGCCAGGCAACTTACAACAGTCACGAGTTGAAAAACTAACAGGCTAAGCGCTCTGCATTAAATCCAAAAGAGAGCGTCTCAGTCGCAGCACAAAAATTTAACACTAACTGCTCTGCCGGCGGCAATGGCGGTTCCTTGCTGTTGCTCGTTGTTGTTGCTGCTGCTGCTGCTAATCCACTTTTACTGTTCTTCCGCTCACTCTTAGTACAGACACAAAAAGCACAGGCACACACATCCACACGTATGTATTACGTATGCGAAAGGTAGCGAGAGCGACAATGACGGCAACTTTTTCTGCACGCTGCGCTTTTGTTGTTTGTGTGCGGTTTTTGCTGTTGCTGTTACTGTTGTTGTTGCTGGCTGCTGCTGCTGGCTGCAGGTTGGCGTTTTTCGCACTGATTGTTACACACTAAAATCGAATTAAACTTGCACGCTGCGCTGTTGTTTTTGTTCCGCACACACACATGCACAACTTTCGCCTCTAACTTTTACTTTGTTTGGCAGCGCAGGACGCGACAATATAAACAACAAAGAAAAAAAGCGAACGCACAGCGTCACAAACTTTTAAAAACGTGCAATTTTTTCGTTGTTCTTATGGCTGTTGTTGTTGTTTTTTTCGTTTTTGTTTTAACTCCTTTTCAACTTCTTTTCGGGCTGCACGCGCAGCGAAGCGAACCCGTAAAAAGGATTTACTATTAGCAAAGGCGCAAAGAGACGCGACAAAGTTTACCGACGCGATCAGCGGCGTGCGGGTGGGAATGGCTTTATTATCCCATTTTCATTTATGTTGAATTTGCTCATAATTATTATTTTGTACCGTTTATCGCCGCGCTTGTTCTTGTCGTTGCGAGGTCTTGGTAATTTTTTGCGGTTATTAAATCCAAAAATAACGTTTTTTTTTGCTCTCAATGGATATTTGCTCTTTAAGTGATTAGTTAAGGGATATTTCGGAAATTTAATTTAGTTATGCTTTCGCTAATTTTCCAACAAAATAATTAAAATTTAATGTTTTTTAACTTTCTTCTTTTTCAATATTAACATATTTTCCAACCCATCAAAATTATTCATTATTTTTTTGAATATATATAAAATTAAAACTTCTCAAGTATCTTTTTTATATTTATAATAAATCAACATTTGATATTTTTAATGTTTCCCAGTTTGAATAAAATTGATTTAACACCAATAGAAAGTGATCCCAACTTAAATAAAAAAAAAGACCCAAAATATTATTTAAACTTTTCTCTGCTCTCTTAGAAATTTCCCATTTATAGATCTGTTCTGATTAAATATCCCACGGATCCTTGCACTTTGTGTACAGTTGAAAAATTAGCTTAAGGACATTTTAGTTTAATTAATAAATTAATTTTGTTTAATGCACTTTCGCTGCATCCTTAAAATGCAACACCCACACACACACACACTCTTTACGCACAACAACAACAAATCGCACGTGTGTGAGTGTGATTGCTCGGTTTTGGGAGTATTAGCTTTTTACCGTTAGCACGAACCGCACGCACAGAAAATCACTTGAAAACTGTTCGGCCGGCCCCATCGGATTCGTTGACGAGCTGGCGTACAACACGCAGCCAATGATGTTGCGACAACATTGTTGCAGCAACGTGCCTGAAGTTGTTGTCGCTGCACCAGTTTGTTCTCGTTGTTGTTGCCAGTTGTTGTTGGCGTCTGCGACAGGAACAATGTTGATTGCAACTTGAGCTTGAGTGAAAATTGGATCGAACACATGCAGGTTTGTTGCGCACATGTTTGAGCTGCTTCGCTTACCGGTTTGGGAGGTTTGGGAGTCACTGAGGTGAGTGTTGGCCATCCAAATTGTGAAATGTTGCTAAGAAATGTTGCCGATACAAATATTAGAGAATTTGGTTTGAATGACATGATGACTCAACCAGTTTTTGTTGTTTGAGGGGGTGAGGTAAAAATTGTATTTGGTTCTTTCACGCCTGGGAAAGCCGTTAAATGCGCAAACAAATAAAGCAATTAAGCTGAGATTAATCTTAAGCGTTAATAATGTGCTATTATTCTGAAAGATTGAGATCTGTAAAAATCTAATACAAAGACAACTATTTGTATTATTAAAGCATGGATAATGTAAAAATAATATGAAAAGAAAGCATAGGTAAAGATGGAAATACCAATGATGACGCGAAAAATTGAAAATATTTAGTTCCGTTTGCCATTTTTCGTTAATACATAAAGATTTATACACATTATGAGTTTAAAAGAAAATAACCATTTGCTTGTTTTATCAATCAAATTTAAATTTTTGAATATTTAAATGCGCGCTAAACAACTTACTTACAAAATCTGGTCACACCGCGGCATTTTAAGCTATCGATAGGGCTGGAAAACATTCACAGCAACAGTGCAAAGACTAATCGATGTTATCGATTGCAAGTTAGTTTGACTTCGCATCCCTAGCATAGCAACGTTGCCCGTTCTTTCCTGTCGATACGCCAGTGCAGGCGTGTAGTGTTTTAAAAGTTGGTCCAAGCAAATCAATAAACATCCAAAATGGTAGGTGCCAAAAAATCAAACTATTTGCAGCAAATGCATGCTCAAAAAATGCGTCAGCCAAGTGCATACGAATTTTTTGTGTGTGCTTAACGCAAATTCATAAAATTATGCAAAAACAGCAGACTGTGTCACGTCTGCTTGTGTACGTTTGCAAAAGTGTGTGTGTGAGAAAGTGTGACAGTGGTGAAATGCAAGACAAAGAAAATAGCTCAAGGGGGCGCCGTACGATATGACGTATGCAGTTTGGCTATTTACGAACAGGCATAAGATGTTGCCAGGTGTTCCTTAAATGCAGCTGTGTTAGTGATTTCGCACATCTATATGATTATGTGTATGTATACGCATCCCATACAATTGTATTCAATGTATTTCTTAAGAAATGTTCAACGCAAGTGGTTATGTTTCACCATAACCTCACTAAATCACATCGTCTGTGTGTTTTGCGATTTAATGTGTATGTGTGTGTGTTGCAAACGCCATTTTTAATAGGCAATCAACTGCTCGTAACGCAGTTATTTCACCTATGAATTTTCCTTTCTATGACCAAATATTTGATATGCTTTATTTTTTGATTCTAGGTCAACTTCACCGTCGACGAAATCCGTGGCCTGATGGACCACAAGCGTAATATTCGCAACATGTCCGTCATCGCTCACGTCGATCACGGTAAATCCACCTTGACCGATTCGCTCGTGTCCAAGGCAGGTATCATTGCCGGTGCCAAGGCTGGTGAGACCCGTTTCACCGATACCCGCAAGGATGAGCAGGAGCGTTGCATTACCATCAAGTCGACGTAAGATTTAAATGATCTATTCCACGCCGCCCTCATACATATTCAACAATCTCTCTTATTTTGACCCACCCCCGCCCACAGTGCCATCTCCATGTACTTTGAGGTGGAGGAGAAGGATCTGGTATTCATCACGCAACCCGATCAGCGTGAAAAGGAATGCAAGGGTTTCCTCATTAATCTGATCGATTCACCCGGTCACGTTGATTTCTCCTCGGAAGTGACTGCTGCCCTCCGCGTCACCGACGGCGCTCTCGTTGTCGTCGATTGCGTCTCCGGTGTGTGCGTGCAAACCGAGACTGTGCTGCGTCAGGCTATTGCCGAGCGTATCAAGCCCATTCTGTTCATGAACAAGATGGATCGTGCTCTGTTGGAGCTGCAACTGGAGGCTGAGGAGCTGTACCAGACCTTCCAGCGTATCGTGGAGAACGTCAACGTCATCATTGCCACCTACAACGACGACAGCGGTCCCATGGGTGAGGTGCGTGTGGATCCCAGCAAGGGTTCCGTCGGTTTCGGTTCCGGTCTGCACGGCTGGGCCTTCACTCTCAAGCAGTTCTCCGAGATGTACTCCGAGAAGTTCAAGATTGATGTTGTCAAGCTAATGAACCGGTAAGCTTCAACCAATATTCCCTTTCCAATTGCTTTTAGCACAAAACGTGTGACGCCGAGCGTGCAAACTCTTTTGATTTAACATTTCTCAAGAGCCGCGCGTGCTGAAAGCGCTGCAAGTGCAAATAATCAATAAAAGCAGATCAAATACGACGAAGACGCTGCTGAAACGCTGCATCGGGACCTCTTTCCTAATGTCTTAACGGTGCATTTGCTAAGGCAGCGACTCGACAAATTAAAATTATTAATATTCCTTCCTAACACTGCAGGAAAATACCCGAAATGCGAATTATATATTATTAGAATTACTTTATCTAAATGTTTAAATTTTTATAACTCATTTTTATTCCTTCTACTTGATGTACAGTCTATGGGGTGAGAACTTCTTCAATGCCAAGACCAAGAAATGGCAGAAGCAAAAGGAGGCGGACAACAAGCGTTCGTTCTGCATGTACATTCTGGATCCCATCTACAAGGTGTTCGATGCTATCATGAACTACAAGAAGGAGGAGATCGACGGTCTGCTGACTAAGATCGGTGTTACCCTCAAGCACGAGGATAAGGACAAGGATGGCAAGGCGCTGTTGAAGACAGTGATGCGCACCTGGCTGCCAGCTGGCGATTCGTTGCTTCAGATGATTGCCATCCACTTGCCATCGCCAGTGGTTGCCCAAAAGTACCGTATGGAGATGCTGTACGAGGGTCCTCATGATGATGAGGCCGCTGTTGCTGTCAAGAGCTGTGATCCCGACGGTCCATTGATGATGTACATCTCCAAAATGGTGCCGACCACCGACAAGGGACGTTTCTATGCCTTTGGCCGTGTGTTCTCCGGCAAAGTGGCCACCGGCCAGAAGTGCCGTATCATGGGCCCCAACTACACTCCCGGCAAGAAGGAGGATCTGTATGAGAAGGCCATTCAGCGTACCATCCTGATGATGGGTCGCTATGTCGAGGCTATTGAGGATGTGCCATCCGGTAACATTTGCGGTCTGGTTGGTGTTGATCAGTTTTTGGTCAAGACCGGTACCATCACCACCTTCAAGGATGCCCACAACATGAAGGTAAGAAAATATTGACCCACTCTTCTTCATCAATGCTTATTAACTCATATTTTTGTAAATTCCACTCTTTTAGGTCATGAAGTTCTCCGTGTCGCCTGTTGTGCGTGTTGCCGTAGAGCCCAAGAACCCTGCTGATTTGCCCAAGTTGGTGGAGGGTCTGAAGCGTTTGGCCAAATCCGATCCTATGGTGCAGTGCATCATTGAGGAGTCCGGTGAGCATATTATTGCCGGTGCCGGTGAATTGCACTTGGAGATTTGCCTTAAGGATCTGGAGGAGGATCACGCTTGCATCCCCCTTAAGAAGTCCGATCCCGTTGTCTCCTACCGTGAAACCGTCAACGAAGAATCCAACCAGATGTGCTTATCCAAGTCGCCCAACAAGCACAATCGTCTGCTCATGAAGGCCTTGCCCATGCCCGATGGTCTGCCCGAGGACATTGATAACGGTGAAGTCAGCTCCAAGGATGATTTCAAGGTGCGCGCCCGTTATCTGGCCGAGAAGTACGACTACGATGTGACCGAAGCCCGTAAGATCTGGTGCTTTGGCCCCGATGGCACCGGTCCCAACTTCATCCTCGACTGCACCAAGTCCGTGCAGTACCTCAACGAAATCAAGGACTCTGTTGTCGCTGGCTTCCAATGGGCCTCCAAGGAAGGTATTCTGGCCGACGAGAATCTGCGCGGTGTCCGCTTCAACATCTACGATGTTACCCTGCACGCCGATGCCATCCATCGCGGCGGTGGCCAGATCATTCCCACAACCCGTCGTTGCCTGTACGCCGCTGCCATCACAGCCGGTCCTCGTCTAATGGAACCTGTCTATCTCTGCGAGATCCAGTGTCCCGAGGTCGCTGTCGGCGGCATCTACGGTGTACTGAACAGACGTCGTGGCCACGTCTTCGAAGAGAACCAGGTTGTCGGCACTCCCATGTTCGTGGTGAAGGCCTATCTGCCTGTCAACGAGTCGTTCGGCTTCACCGCAGATCTGCGCTCCAACACTGGCGGCCAGGCGTTCCCACAGTGTGTGTTCGATCATTGGCAGGTGCTGCCCGGTGATCCGTACGAGCCGTCGAGCAAGCCCTTCTCCATTGTTCAGGACACCCGTAAGCGCAAGGGTCTCAAGGATGGTCTGCCCGATCTGTCGCAGTATTTGGACAAATTGTAAGCGCTCGCCAATCAATGACGACGCTGCTACTCCTAACCCACAACCTCCTGCTGCTGGCTAAAACAAGATCATGAAGAAGAAGAACAAACTATATGGCAGGTTGCGGCGCTAGGAGGAAACCCGATCGGCAATAACATCGCAAAACAAGGTCGCTGTCAGCGTTTTCAAAAAACACAACAATACACACATATATTAAAGAAATTTTGATGATTATTAATTGTACAACAGTAAAAGAACAACAACAACAACATAAATAAATCAAGTAAATGATACTACTTTAAGTTTATATAAAAAACCAAGCAAAGACAAATACATACATACATCGAGAGCGCCTACAAAGCGCCTAAAACAGTTCAAAAAAAAATAAAAATAACGGCAAAAAAGGACGGGGCGAAGATAAAGACAGAGCTTACAGCACTCTAGCCAGAGATTATTTACATACATTATTAGTCTATGCTCGAGCTAACTTAACAGTGCAGTTAAAGAATGGCAGAGCCAGTGCTGCCATTTTAGCTCTTTTCCCGCTATTTGATTGTGGAACATTTTTTCAGATATATTGGATCATCAAAATATAGCTTTTTTAGCATGAGGTCTACTGTGTCTAAATTTATATGTAAATAGCTTTTTTAGCTTTATTATTTTGCATATCTGGGTTTTGTTGCCCCAAAAATTTTGGCAGCACTCAAAGAGCAGACAACACAATTTTAGCTTGATATTCTGCTAAACAGAATGTTAAATTTCCATCAACATTTTCAAGCTAAATTCCTATAACTAGATAATATCACGTTAGCTAACATAATCAAAAATGACAGCTAAATTGGACGGCACTGTTCTGTTAAACCAATAACAGCTGTATTTGCTGCCATTGACGAACTAACAGATTATTAATTTGCTCGTCTATGTTTGCTGCAACGGGGGTTGTGTTTTTTTTGTTGTTGCAGTGCGTTGCTCAGTGTGTGTGTGTGTGTACGCGGCGCGTGGCCAAGTTGCAAAATCACAAAGCAATGCACACAAAGCCAATCAATGTTAATGATTACAACAAATGAACTGAACGACATGCGGCGGTGGTCGAAAGAGAGAGAGAGAGAGAGACTCCCACACCATTGCGCTCTCACATGTGACGCTTTAGTCCGCTCTCTGCTTTTGTATGGCTGCCCGAGTTTAGTGCGCCAGCAAATAAACAAGACATTATTACCCTCTACACCACAACAAGGCATACACATACCTACATATGTTCTAATGTAAAAAGCACGCATATTGACTTACGTTTTCCAACATACTGGAGCGCCAACTAACAGATCAGCGGATCGTGCACCTACTCAACGTAATTGTATAGGTTTTATGATTTTCATTGTTTGGAGCCTGAATAATAATTGCAACAACAACAACCACACGCACAATTCACGACTGAAAGAGAGTCAGAGAGCAAGAGTTCTGTCAGTCGTGGGCAGTGTTGGCAACTTTTGTTAAGCAAAAAAAGCCAGATAGGCGAAAAAATAAGACATAAAAAGCTATTTACATACAAATGATACCAAATGACTCGCACAGAAAAAAGCTGTCCCATACAATATTTGAAAATTTTTCCCGCAATCGCGTTTTGAAAAAAGCCAGATCTGACGGAAAAAAGCGGATTTGGCAACACTGGTCGTGGGAGAAAATAACTTCCACCACGGTGAGTGTCCAATTGGCTTTTGCTCTTCCGTTTAGTCGTGTTTCGGTGTTTAAGGCGAGCGGACGTGTTTGATGTTGATGTTGTTATACGCGGCGCATTTATTTCAATATTTTGTAAATAGGTACGTGTGTGTGTGTGTGTATATATCTAATACATGCAAATGTGCGGTTTGTGGTCTGTATAGTGTTTTAGAAATTCAAAAGCGACATTATTCGAATCAAAAATGTATAAATAGTCAATAATTCGATCGCCAAACGAGCGAAACCAACAAAAAAAAGGAGACATGTGTGCTCGTGCCTCTGTGTGTGTGTATGTATGTACGTACATATGTATGTAATAAGTAAATTGCAAAATGCGAATAGAATTCTCTTGTTCTCGGAAGTTGCCGTTGCCGTCTGTTTTTGTCATCGTCTCGAAAGCGGATGCCGCCGCCGTCGCCGCTAACGTCTCAGCCGCCGCTACGTCTGTCACATTACAACAGCAGCAAGAAGCAGCAGCAGCAGCCCCCATTCGGGGTGTTGGCTGTCTCTCTCCCTCTCTCGCGCACATGCTCATCATATTTTTGCTATATTTAGCAACATTTCCAATTGGAAGATTTTTGATTTGACCTTTTGGAAGTAAAAGCTTTTAGTTATAATTATTGTGTTATGCCAGCGGAACAAAAAACAACAACAACATGCAATTGCTAATGCCATCTGTGTGAGTGCGTGTGTGTTTGTGTTTTTAAGCTCGAGTGTGGGTTGAAAGGTGTGCGTCTGCATATGAAAAAATCGATGCCAGACTCCCTGCGACGCGTCGACGTCGACGTTGACGCCAGCCAACTTCATTCAGTAAAGCAGCAAAAGGCAAAGTCAGCGACAGTATATTTTACAGTTAGACAAAGTTGAAGCTTTCCTTTGTCGGTATGCACGTTTGTGTGTGTGTGGGAGGATAACTGCAGCTGAAGTTTGGTGTTTGATTTGAAACTCACTTAATGGACAGCTACCGATAGATAACATCGGATATAAACTTTTTTAATTTTGTTATTGTGCAAAAAAGCAATTTGCGTCTGTATATTTGTTTTTGTGTAGGATGTTTATATGTAAAGCAGCGCACATAAATTATTATATATGTATGTATGTATGTGTACCTATGCATACATATGTATTGTAAGTGGGCGGCAAACTGGGAGGCTAATCTGTCTCCGTGAATGTGTATATGTGTGTGTGTGTGTGTGTGTGCGTGAGCAGCGAGTGTGAGTGCGCCTGAGCTCCATTTATACATATGTACATATATATATAGCTCCTCTCTACAAACAAAGTGTATAGAAAATATGAATGAAGATACGAAAAATGCGAGGAGCAAAGGAGTAAAGAGTACAATTTAAGGTAAGGGAGGTAAGGAGTGGTTAGTTGAGGCAGGAGTGGGAGAGATGAAAGTAGTAGTGAGAATTGCTCCCATTTTCACACCTCCAACGTTTGGGAAGGATTGGGAGTGGAAGCTCTACGTGAAAAATCAATGCAAAAATTTGTTGGACGTGATACAAACATTTTTAATTGGCTTCTGAGGCAGCATTTAATTGAGATTAATATATATATACAGGATTTTGTAAATATTTTAAAAATATTCCTTGAAATCAATTCTAAAATTTTCGATGTGTGACAACTTGGATAATTGAAACAGTTTTATATTAATACCAATTGAATATTATTAAAGGTTATTGATTTATTTGTAAATTATTATTTTGATTTGATTAAATTATTTATTTTTTTATTTTTTTTATTATTTTTAAATTATATTTTTATTAAATGTAGATTTTTCTAAGTTATTTGCAAAACTCAAAATATATTGAAAAAATTAAGTAAAATTAGCGGCTTAATAAGTTTGACAGCCTTATGAAAAACTTTCCATCGAATCAAAATATGTTTAACTACAGATTATAAACTCCAAAAATAACTTAAGACAATAGAGAGATTATTAACTTATTAATAACAGCTTATTTTACCTGACAAAGGCAGCTTATTATCCTAATAGTAAATAATCCACAGTTAAACGTTTCAGAAATATTAATATCCGCATTTGATCCCAAACCAAAATTGGTAATGCTTGGCATTATTGCTAATTGGATATTACGCAAATGAAATCAAAATAAGCTAATTATGAAAGATGCCAATGGCAAACCGACACTTAATCGGCTTACAACTACAACAACAACAATAATAATTGCAACTTTGATTATTTTAGGCAAAAAAAAGAATATATATGTGACACGATTTCCCCACTTTTTTCCCAACTTCAGCAACAACAACTAATGCATTTGAATGGCGAATTTAATGACCTGTAAAATATAGAAAAAAAATCCCCAAATCACTTTCACACATTGCATAGATGAAAATTGAAACAACCGATAACAAAGAAGAGCAGCAGCGGCGGCAGCGAGTTGTGTGGGCGAATTGATTACATTTTCATAATCAACGAAAGACGAAACAAAAGAAAAGGAAAACAAACTTTTGCTATTGGGTTTTCAATGAAAATCGCATAATGGAGGCGGCAACAACACCTGAATCGTGTGGTGCACGCGATTCTGTGGAGGCGTTGGAACTCGAAGCGGATACTGAAACAGAAACGGAGACAGAGGGAGACGCGGAGGAGGCTGCTCCAACAGCTAACAACAACATCATGTCCGAGCCAGCAACTGCTCTAGATGCGCTCGCTGCGGCCAATGACCAACAAAAGCAAAAGTATGTCGCAAGCGCCTAAATGCAATTAAATTCAAATTCAGATTGCGACCAACAGTGGCAGCAACACGATAATAACGATTATCCCCTCGACTTGCAATGGCCTAATTTAATTTTCATTTGCATTTCGCTTTTGCAGTGAGCAAGTGCAGCAACATCTTCAGTCTCTGGAGCCCATCTCGCTGGATGACATACCGGAGCCCATCCGAGTGCTCGATGATATCATATCGGAGTTCGAGGAGGAGGTTACAACCAAACCAGCAGCACTACACAGCAACAGTGGCGAAAATCAGTCCGAGGACGATGGCTACATGAGTCTAAGTCGCAAAAAGTAAGTAAAAATAATTAAATTAATAACGTTTTCGAAAAGAAAATAAATATTTATAAGCTGTAATTATCAGAAATTCAAACTAAACATCTTTGTTTAAAAAATATATATAAAATATTAAAATAAAATAAATAAAAACTTGCTTTCAAAATGTTGAAAAACACAAGAATAGAAATTTTAATATTTTAATATTAAAAATACTTGAATAATAATATAATTGTAATAAAAGTATTTTTAATATTCTGACTCTTTTGTTAACAATATTAATTATTTGCTTTATGGCTCAGTAGTAATACATATAACGAAAAGTTTGCTATATTTTAATTCCTCAGCTAAAGCCCCCAATAAACAGAACTCACCCATCATTTAACAAGCGAATTTTAAATTAAGTTTAAAAATAAATAATATACTCGACTTCATGTAATGTGAAAAAGAAGTAAAGATGATTTAATCTAATAAAAATTGTTTGCGCAGCATGTCGAAAAAGGACTCGGAGGATGTGCCACAAACACCGAGCACAGACACAGTGCCTGAAGGCAGTTTCAATGAAGTTGACGGCACGGCCGAAAATCTAACCAAATTATCTGAGGTGGAGCACAGCCAGGATGCGACAACGCCACTCATACAGACAACTCTTGTAAGTATATATGAATTTGTATATATGTATATAGATAGCTAATGGAAAAGCAATTAATATTCTCAGCCAAAGGCACGCAGTGCGAACTCAACGCCAGCCAACACTAACTCAAACTACTCGAGTCTGCCGTGTTGCGGTGCCCGTGCCGCCTCCAATCTGTGTGCCGCAACCAAATGCAACTCGTCCACCAAAGGTCCTGCGGCTGCCACACGCACCGGCAGCTGCAACGGTGAGCGCAATATTCTGGGCATCGACATCAGTGCCGTCCACAATGCCGTACTGCGCGGCAATCTGGCCAAGTTGCCGGAACCAATGCTTAATGAGCATCCGGTGACCATCTATCCGGGTCCCTCAGCCAAGGCTGGCGGCGACGGTGCGCGCAGCAAGCGACTGCTCAACTCTGTGGAGAAACACAAGGTTGTCTGTCACATGCTGAATCCACATTCCAATAGCTCCACATCGCCATCGACATCGTCGGGATCACAGCACACGTCGAGTGGCGAGGGATCGCCAGCGGCATCCAATGTGAATGTTGCAACGGCCAAGCATCTTCAGCAAGTGGATGATTATTCTGAAGACTCGTTGGAGGAGTCAACAATCTCGACAGATCTCACGCCCGTCAAGCAGAATGGTGTCGCCTGGGAAATACACTTCAAAAGCAATAAAAAGAAGACAACTGCCTCAAAAAAGTCATCCTCAAATTCGGCCAAGAAGGTGAGGCGACGACTTTTAAATAATCTATATAAATATATATGTTGCAGAAGACTTTCCACTATTTCCGGGCAAATGTCGAATAGTTTCTTAACTTCCAATGAATTTCGACTTCTTCTGAATCTAACAACTTCAATATTATGATACAAATGCAATTTCCCTTTAACTAAAAGTATCATAATTGTATTTTGAATATTATTGTCGGTATATTTAATATGAAATTCGGTTTAGTTTATTAGTAAGTATAATAGTAATAATAGTGATAATTGAACTAAGTATTCGGGCTCGACTTTTCAAACGCCTCGATGCGCTTTTCCAACTTGTCAACCTCTAACCACATTATTGAGGCGTCATCCCAGGGTGGAGGCGGATCAGCAATGATGATAGCCATAAGCTTTGAAAGACGACGTTGATCATTAAAATACGCCGACTTCTTTCGCTCGTACATGATCTGCTTGAACTTAGTCAACTGCGCGTTGGGAGAAACAACCTTTTGAGGTTGCTTCTGCTGCATGCTGTTCAGGTCCTTGTTTTTCAATACTCCTCGTAATTCGCCAGACTGTGGCCCATTTTCTCGAGCATGCTTCTTTGCATATTTGCTTTGATATTTTGGTTTCATAATGATCTGTAGTTAAAAACGGTTTTTAGAAACACGTTTCTCTATTCATAACAAAAATATTCAGTTGCTTACCGATTTTGGTTCTGCAATCGAGTTACAAAAGAGGAAAATGAAGAACACGCGGAAAGCGCTACAAATTGGAGCGACTGTTTTTTTTAACAGTCTTAGAACAGGGTTGACGTGCATTAGGCGGTAGTTTTTATATTGCCTTTTAGAGAATTTAGTATTTTAATACGCATAGTATATGGTAAAATAGGGTTGTTTAGTGTTGAAAAGACGGCTTCAAATACGATAGTTATTAAATATATAAAAACAACTATAACACGAATCTGAATAATATTAACATGCTATCGTTTTTGTTTCGACAGCAGGAACCACGAGAGAATAATCTGACCGACTTCAATAACAGTTTCGTCTACAACGAACAGCAAAGCATGCTGGGGAAGGGAACCTTTGTCATTAGGCGATCAACGGCCAAGAAACCGCCTCGTGCCGTCGATGTATTCTGTATACCAAAGCCACCACGCACATCTCTTGGCGCTGGCGCCATAAGCAATGAGTTCTATACGAGCGACAGCGAGCCAAGCGAATCGGCACCACTGCCTCCACCGCCGGCGCCATCGGAGATGACATTCATGTACATGGAAGGTGAAACTGCCGTGACACATACGCGACGTAGCTTCGAATTGGCTGGAGCCCAGAGATCGGCGCTGTCCCTGGACATAGCCGAAGCGGCGGAGCATCTGGCTCTCAAGCCCGTCAAGAGCAAGACGGCCATGCTGACGGAGAAGCGTCTCAGTGCCGAGTCTATGCCTGATAATACTTCGAGCAGCGAGGAGTTCGACGAGACGCGTCTCAATGGCAATGCCTACGATATGTTTGTCTATAATGGAAATGGTGAGTCAAAAAGAATTTAAATACAATGTTAGCTTAAAATATGATTAGCATAAAACTTAACGTAAGTTACCAACGGTACCTAGATGTTAAATGCAACACTGTTTTACTCTGTTATGTTTATATGTTATGTAACATAAGTCTGTTAAAGAGCGGCAGTTCGTATTCTGTAGGCAGCAAGAGCGGTTGATCGCGGATAAGCAGCAAGAGCGGCCGATCGCGGATGTATACTTTAATAAAGAGATAGAGCTCAACAAAATATCAGACGTCTATAAATGTCCTAATTGTCTATAAATGTCCTTCCGTCCGTTCAAAGTTTGCAACTCATTAAGCTTCGCGAATCGCTTTCGACTCATTTTTATCTGCATGGAACCAAAGTAAATTTTCATTTCAATAGGTTTTTAGTCGATTTGACATCTATTTGTGGAATTCAATGTTTGTTGTGTTGTACAAACTAATAAATAATGATATTGATTTTTTTTTTTGAAATAAATTAACCTTATAAATTTTGCAATTCCTATCCAAAATACTAGATATTTTTACTTAATATTCCTCAAACATGGTTTTGTAACTGCGCTTATTAATATGTAGAGCCTTTCCTATTTTCTCTTTTACAAACATTGTCTTGAGTTATTTGACTATTTATTATTCTATTAGTAATATTTTTAGTTATTTAAAGATTTAAATGACGTAATTTATATGTTTAGAGAGGCCTTTATTATGTCGGTATTTAAATACCAACATTTCTTATAGAACATAGTATTCGATGAATACAAATACGTACATCAAAAAAAAAAAACCATTTAGTACGACAACCCTGTTATAAAACTGTCTACTTTCAAAACTTTAAACTGTCAGTCGAATTTGTTAGTCGATTTCATTTGTGTCCGTAGATTTTACTGTTTAACTAGTGAAAAAACTACAATTTTTTTTGTGTGTCGATTGCAAAACCAAAAACGGTAAGTAACTAAATATTTTTGTTGTGAATAGAGTAACGTGTTTCTAAAAATCGTTTTAAACTACAGATCATTATGAAACCAAAATATCAAAGAAAATATGCAAAGAAGCATGTTTGGGAAAATAAGTCAAAGCCTGGCGATTTACGCCAATCGGATGGATTCAATTCAATGCGCGCTGCGAATGGAGGAGTATTGAAAAACAATGACCCAAACAGCATGCAGCAGAAGCAACCTCAAAAGGTTGTTTGTCCCAACGCGCAGTTCATGTACGAGCAAAAGAAGTCGGCGTATTTTAATGATCGACGTCGCCTTTCTCAGTTTATGGCTATCATCAATGCTGATCCGCCTCCACACTGGGATGACGCCTCAATAATGTGGTTAGAGGTTGACAAGTTGGAAAAGCGCATCGAGGCGTTTGAAAAGTCATACCCCAAAACTTAGTTCAATTATCACTATAATTATTATACTAATGAACTAAACCGAATTTCATATTGAATATACCGACAATAATGTCCAAAATGCATTTATGATACTTTAAGTTTAAGGGAAATTGCTTATCGTTTTGAGAGAAAATAATCGCCTTATTGTATAACTCGAAAAAGAGGAAAAAAATAAATCAACTTAATCCTATAATTAATTAAAATTTTAGCACCCAACCATCCATCCTTGATTGAAATTAAAATTTTACATTACAATTGAAAAGCTCCAGCCATGGCACAGTGGTCGCAAAGTCGAGTATTTTGTCTTCAAAATAAATCTGTAAATTGGGAAATATATATTGCTCAATTATAAATTATAATAATATAATAATTACACTCGGTTGAGACAGAATTCTAGTACGAGTTTTGGTAAATATTTAGTTTATTTAAATATTTAATAATATTAACTTAGAAAAATAAATTCAGTATCGGTTTAACACTCTTGGTTAATTTTAATATTTATTGCGTCATTGTTTATTTTTTTAGATACACGCGTCTCCACGGCAACAACGCCTCACACGGATTTGGCGCCCACTTTGGAGGAGGACGAGGAGCTATCAGATTTTAGCTACGGCTGTGCTCCGCTCAAGCAAATTGAGCACAACATAAGCGCTTTGCTGCGCGGCGATTTGCCTCTAATGGGTCCCGTTAATGGACCCAGTGCAGCTTCCTCAGCTGCGGCCGCTGCCTCAGCCGCTGCTGCTGCCGCCGCCGAGTTGCATGCAAAACGAGTGCTGGAGTTTCGTCCGGGCGTGCACAAGTCGGAGAGTGCCAAAGAGATGCTGCTGTCGCAGAATATTGGGTTTGGACCGTTGCCACCGTCGCCGCCCAGCTCCAATCCCGATATGTTTGACTACGATGCACCGCTGCCGCCTTCACCCATTGAGCCACGTAAGCCGCTGGAACTGCCAGCGAACGTTGCGGTTTCAGTGCCCGCCAATCGTGGCACCACTGTCGTCGAGGTGCATGCCACAGCATCGGGTGCAGCGGTGCACAGCAATAGTCATACACGACGCAGTCGCGACAATGTCGCTGCAGTGCGTCATTTTAACGATGAGCTGCCACCGCCACCGGCGCCGGCACACCATCAGTCCACCGGCTTTACGGAAGTGCTGCCCGGACTGGTTCACTCGGTGGCGGCGGCGGTACCACCACCCATGGTGCCAGTGGTACCGCCACATCGAGCCGGTCACTCGCTCAACACCATGAAATCGTGGAGCATTGACTCGCAATATCGCAAGAGATCACCTAAGCTATTTGGCTATAGCAGTGGCAGTGGCATTACCACGCCCACCGGCCTAGGCGGTCAAATGCCGCCACTGCCACAGCCGCCAATGGGCACCATAGGCTCATTGTGCGATGGCGGCTCCGTTGCTGGCACCGGCTCCTATCAGCGACGATACATCAACTATGGCACCAAGCGCAGTCTCAAGCAGTCACCGCGCGAAGAGCATCGTCTCCAAACCTCATGTAGTCTTCCCGAAACGCCAATCTTTGCAAGAGGGTGAGTGCAAACAATTAGTCGAAGCCCACATTTTGTTTCTATATTATATCTTCAATTTTTGTTTGCAGCTGTGACATACCACGTACGCCATATCGACGCCAAAACGATCCCATACCCGTTAGCGGATCTCGAACGGCGCCTCGTTCAAGCACCTCGAATAGCATTAATATGGGCAACTCCATCTTGGGCATTGGCCGTAAGTTCTGCATAGGAAATTCCGTTGGACATTAATCAATTGTTGTTGTTCTTCGTTTTTTAGCTGGCCCCTATGGCACCGCCCAGATTTGTCGCCAGCGATCAATCAATCACGCCTTAGCCTCCAATGAAATGCTGCGCATGACTGGCGCCCCCGCACGCGGCTGGTATCCCAAGCAGCGCAATATGCGACCAGCCTCCACGGAGAATATTGATAGATTGGCGTCGGTGCGCGTTTGGGACAATCCGGCGGGCATGTCGGGCACTGGGCAATCCCGCAAACCGCTCACCCTGCCGCCCAATTTGACGCCATCCTTTTTGAATAAGTCGCCGCGCGAGGCGCTGCGTCGTGTTACCAGTTTGTTAATAACCAAAAAGAGTGAGTGATTATTTTGGTAATGTTATATGCAGTCTAAATGAACCTTTTTTTTTAGAGCACAACAAGGATCGGAAGCATAAGGCATACAGCGATCTGCCCATGGATGACAGCAATAGCAAGCATGCCTACGAATTTGAAACTGGTAACTATTCTTCGATAAGAAGATACTTTAAGGCAGCCTTAAGCTTGCACTCAACCAATGGAAGATATTTAAAACTAGCTAGTTTAAAGTTCCTTAGATTCATACCCAAACAAACCCATACCAATAGTTTCAAGGACAAACCAAGTTGTTAAAAATTATTATATACGTATCTTTTTTATAAAATACATAACCTTATGAAAGTTAATATAAAATAACAAAAGCTCTGAAGCTAATTTTATAGCTGGGAAATAGGAAAAAAATAAAAACCTACTTCCTCTCAAAATTATGTACACTCGGAATTAAATGTGAAACCCTTTTCCTAAACTATAACATAAATTTGGTTGTTGCAGCTTAAAAGTCTTTTTTCTCTGCTTAAGAATCCAAATTATTAAACTTTTTATTTCATATTGATTTTAAGAACAGTTTTTCAATTGAGAAAAAGTCAGTTAGTTAGGAATAACTCTTGCATAATGTGTAAACAATCTATACTACCCGACTGACATGTTCCTCTCATATTGTTTCCGTTTAGTGGGCTCTGGAAAGCGCAAGGAAAGCAGCAGTCGCAGCAAGGACAATGCCACCGCTGTCGTCGGCACCACGCCCAAAGCCAAAAAGAAGGGTCTCTTCAAGACGCTGTGGAAACGCACGAAAACCACCTCGCTGGATCAATAAAGGAAGCCCAAGAACGTCGAACTTGTTTAAGACGAAGCCAAAAACACTGCCCCTCTCCCCCAAATAGTCCAAAGGCATTTTGGAACTAAATACATATGTTTTTAAAAATGAACGTTGATAATAATCGCACTTATGTATAAGTGTAACACACACACACACACACACATACACATGTACTATATATAAAGATAGTGTTGTTACGCTAGGTATATACACAATCCCAATCCAAATAACCAAATTCACCTGCTCAAACATCAACAACTATTTACACGAACTTTAATTCTCACGCTCGTTGGTTTGTTATTTCGCTCACCTTGAAATTTCACACAATATTGCAAGCAAACATATATATCGTACACATACATATATGTACAACTATATCGGTCATATTATAATGCGAAAAAACAACTGAATAATTAAAATGCACAAATGCCGTGAATCGTAAAGACTGACAAAAACAAAAAAAAAAAAAAGAAGTGAGTTTAACAAAAAAAAAAAACAAATTTAATTGAAAACCACAAATATATAAAAACCTTTAAATGCCACAACAGACCAGCAGAGAAACCAGTATTATATATACATATATATTTGGGAACCGAAAGGAACACCCCAATCTTTGAACTTGCAACAATTCCATGGCCGAAACACACACGTAACACACACAATAAAAAGCACGCAACTATGAGCAACAAAATGTAGAACAAAAAAAAAACCAAAAACAAAACAAAATTATTATACAAGCACTGAATTTATATATACAGTATATAAAATCTCTATACACATAGTTTGGAGTATAACTGAACCATTTAGGGTTCCGGGCAGCATTACTTACTTTATATTTATGATGTTGGATATACACGAAGCACCTTTTTTACGCTTCAGTTGCGAATTTTTTGGGCGCAGAGTGTAGAAGATTTCTAATATCTATCTAAAACTAGAAAAATATCGTATTGAATGTCGTGAGCCAAGCAACCACAAAGTAGAATTTCGGGCAAAAATTGCAACAAAAAAAAATATCGAATAATTAATTTAGTTTGGAAATTTTGAAAGACTAGAATAGCCGAAACGCCCTCCAAATTTCAAAGAATATTTGATAATAAAATTTCAAAAACTTTTGCATACAATAAAAAATTTAAAAAACTTAAAACTAAATAAAATTTTGAAAGTAAAATCCAACAAATGCTCAACAGAATTTTTCCAGGCAGCATTTTGCTTGTACTTTACAAAAAAAAAAAAACATTTCGAAAAAAAATCATAAGAATAACTGCAATAAGTAACAACAAAAAACTGTAAACGTTTACTAGTCATTAATAAATAAAAATATGAAAAAAAGTGAAAATTTAAATATATACTTATATATTGAAGATAATGTATTTTTTATTAACACACAAAAAAGCCAATCTGACAAAAAAAAAAAAAAATACAAAATAAATTGGCAATTATAAAGAAGGCGACAAGGCCAGTTGAAAAGTATTATTAACGAATTATTATATTATGCTATAGCAAGTTGGTATTTATTATAATTAATTAAATTGTATGTACAATTATTTGTTTTAATATTATTGAATATATTTTTTAGAAAAGTAGTGTGAAAATTGCACGAATAACAAAAATAAAAACAAGTAATTTAAATAAAAACCAAAGAGGTAATAAAACTGGCAAATGTGGCAATTGAAAACTTTCGACTATAAAGAACGAAACATTTGAGAAAAACTCTGAATGAAATTCTTTACTCAGACCCAATGATTAACGAATTAAGGCAATTTTAGAGGGGTTTTTTTAGTATAGACTTTTGACAGATCCTACATTTGAGCAAACTTTCTAAAGCACTAACTTAACCAAGCCCCAAAAACTATATGTACATCCTACAATCTCACACATTCAGCTATATAAAGAATTAATGCTTGAACAAACCAAGAACAAAAAATTAAAATAATAATAAAAGAAACAAAAACAAATGACGAATTACAATAACAATTCACAAACACACACACATATGAATAAAAGAGCTATGAAATAAAATGTTTAGCACAGACAGAACAAAGCAAATGATATAATTTTTTAGCAAGAAAAAATGAATTTTTAAAAAAATATATATATACATATATATATTAAACTAAACAATTAAAGAAAAAAAAATTAAATATAAATAGCATTGCAAATTTTGAGAATTATGACAAAAAGATTGTGTTTTAATTGAAAGGGTACAGAAATGGGCAGCTAAGAGTTATTGATGTTATATAGATATGATCTTAACTATTTTCTTATTTCATTTAAAATCGTATGTTTGGAATTCCATTTTGCTTGTTTGACTTTGCTGTATTTGTTTTTATTACACATTTCGTTCACAATTTGAATTTGTGCGTGTGTTTGTAGGTAAGTGTAAGTGTGTGAACCAGATAAGTATACAATATATATATAAAGAGTAAATGAAACATTTGCAGCATCAATTAAAAAAAAAAACACACACGCGCCAAAAATATATATAAACTCTTTTACAAAACTAAATAAACTAATTAAACGTATCAGTAATGCGCACATTTTGTACGCCGTTTTGCATTAGAATTAGAATTAGTTGGGACTAAAAACAAACAAAATTAGATTGCATTAGTTTAAGGGCTTTAGAAAATTTCACTGTAGGTGTTATTGTTGTTTATCTGAACAGCAACAGCTTGTTTCATGTTGCTGTTACATATTGTAATGCGTGTCACGAATTTTAAAAATTTAACAAAGTATTTATTTGCATTAAAATCATTATGCATGGGTTGCACGGGTGAATTCAATAATGTGAAGGTTTTCTTTTTCCCATTTTTTATTTATTAATTGTTTTTTTTTTTTTTTTATGTTGCGATCTCTAGCAGCTGTCCTTTAACGTCAAGCCATGTCTAAGCCATGTAGCTGTACTCGTCACCAGAGTTGGCCGTTCGCTCAATATATTGTTTGTCAATTAACGATTCCACGCACTTCTTGATCATTGCTATGTTGGGCGTAAAGCTGACTTTCGACAAAGATAAAACCTGTGAAAAAACAAAGTTTAAGCTTTTCCTATACTATATATTACATTCAAGTTCACCTCCTGTATTAGCGCATTGTGTTTTAACACTTTGCGCGCCTTCATAATGCGTACAATGGCTGCTTGCAGAAACAGTTTACGATCCTCATCCACCGAATTGATCGTATGCTCCACCTATTGGTAAGTATCATATATGTATTTCAATATATTTTTTCTCAGAAGCCATTATCATTCAATTGTCACTTACCTCTTGTGGCGTTTCCTTTTGTAAAGCGGAACTTATCTTGAATTTCGTACGTTTGTTTGTATAATCCATATTCAGTTCGATACGCGTATCTCCCGAGAGATTCTCTGAGCTGGCATTCAGCAGTTTGGACTCAATCATTGGCTGCATGTGTTTCTGATACGTCTCATCGTTCAATTGCAACGTATTTTGTATCTCACGACAACTAAGTGTGTCGCAGGTCTCGAAGAGCAAGATTATCGCCATTTGGTACGTCTGCATTGTCACAATGTAGGATTTCTTAAGGTGACTCAGCTTCAGTTCGCCATGGCACATATGATGCAGCCAAGTTAGTTTACGGCCGCTGAACAAGTTGTGATAGTAGTCTTCAAACTGTGCAAAATTAAAGCATTTAAAAATCGTTTATTGTTACTTTCTCAGTTTATACCCACCATTTTGATGGACTTTTCAAACTCCTGGGGCACTGCAAAAGGTATAACCTGTGTGGAGCCCAAAGGCCAAGCGCCCGCCTGCAGCACTTTAATTGACAGATTAATGCCTGAAAAAAACAAAAAAAGAAGATTATATATTGAAAATTTTTTTGTAATTTAATAGTTATCTGTTTAATACGTACCCAGATCAATGTCGTTGTCCTTTAAATGGTTGTTAAACTTATTGTTCAAATCTGTGGAGACTGAGATATCCGTGAACATGCGATGCAGCTTATTAGTGAACTCATAGCCGCAAGCTTGCTATAATTAACATATAAGTTAAAATATATTGTAGACATTTTAGTTGTAAAACTCACTTTTAAGCGATTGATCATTCCCTCCTCGGCATCCATGCTCTGACTCTGTTCGTGGATAAGTCGCTTGGCTAACAATCGACTGTAGAACTTTTGATACACATCCTTGTCCTCAATGTATTTGAATATGGTTATGTTGTTGGTGAGTTTCTGGTCGATTTCCGCTTCGCAGGTTTTCGATTTCTTTAACAGCGTATCACAGTATTTGGCCACGTATTCAGCGCTGCGACACGGCTGCCGTTCGCTGGGTCGTCGATTTATGACACTGGCGCACGCCTTGTCCAGCGCACTGAGGAAGAGCGAATCGTTCTCAAAAACATCGGCAATTAGCTCCTGATACTTGTGATGCACCTTCAGCATATTCTCCACAAACGCAATATGTATATTCTCGCCCTTGAGCGCTGATACCGTTTCCAGGCCTTCGTTCTTGATGTGCTCAAGAAATGTTTGTATTAGTTCAGCCTTGAGATTATCGGGTATGGGTTTTAGTACAATATACATATTGCGCAGATCCTGCCGCCGCTCATCCGATACCATTTCGCGACACTCCGAGTATATGAAGCCCAATCGATCGTTGATAAATTTCCATTCGCACTGTTTGCGCAACTTTGGCAATGAGCTCGCATGCAGGAATTTCTGTGCACGCTTGCTCTCGTACTCCAGTATCTTGATGACCTCTTGCATGTACTGGGATACGCTGCAACGTTGCAGCAGCTTGTTTGCCTCGTTCGTGTAGTATGTGCCACTCGCTTCCAACATTGGCACCTCGAACAGCTCCTGGTACAGCTTGAGCGAGCCTGTCTTCTTATAATCCTGCACCTCCACAAAGCTGTGTATGACGCCATTAATGACCTGGACGCGATGCGAGTCCAATGTGCCATTGCTGGCCCGATCAGCAGCAATGCCTTCGAGTATGTGACGCACCAGCTCCTGAGCCAAATACTCCACCATATACAGACGCCAAATGTCTAGGCCAAGTTCGCCAATTTCCATTTGATCGGCTGCATCGCTGGACAGATTGCCATAAAATGATTCCGTATCCGTAATCTTTTGCTTTTTGATGTGTTGCTGATTCAGATAGCTACAAAAAGGATAGAACAATAGGTTAATGGAAGTTCGATTTGGTTCAATGGCCAACTTACATGTATAGTTGGTGAAGATATTTAATGCCCTGACTATACTCCATCCAGGTGGTATAGTAGCGCTGCAGCAAATCGGGTTTGCTTGTCGTTCCATTCGTATTCGAATTCGATTCCGGTTCCGCTAACACCTTCTTGGCCAACATCTCTTGTACGTGGGATTCGAGGAAGTGCTTTGTCTCGCTATATAGTCGATCGGCCATCGGTTCCGGCTGCGCCACACACAGTGTGTACACATCGCTATAAACGATTGGTATTTAAATATGTATTTGTTTATTAATGTGTGTGTGTGATGAGTATTTACAGCACATGTTTGCATGTATTTGTTAAAGAAAATTCTTAAACATTTTGGCAAATCATGCTGCGTTGCACAGTAGGTCATAAGCACCAAATTTTTAAATACATTTTGTATTTTTGTATTTTCAATAATAGTTTTAAATAGTTTGTTTTGCAATAATAATAACTTTCCATTTCAAAAGTGTATTAATTTGGGCTATATGCTCCACTGTGCAACATAAAAAAAAAACAAAATAAACACAAACTCACCTAAAGCTCGTGTTCCAGACGGCGCGTTCAACTTTACTCAATGTTATCACCGACTCGGCAATGCAACGCAAGCGCGGCCAGACATCAACAAATTCCACTATTTTTGGCTTCAGCGACATCTCTGTTGACTATTATGTGTGTGTGCGTGTGTGTGTGCAGGTGTGGAAGGATGTGGACTATCTGCTAAACTGTTCGGGATTGGTGGGTGGGCGAAAAAGTGAAAAACCAAAAAACCACAACGATTAGCAAGCAGCACTTCAGATGCATTTTAACAAAAAGGTAATACACTTTGCCACTGCGACAACAACAACACACTGTGTCAACAACGACCATTTGTTGTAATGTTCGCACATTTTTTATAAATAAAGTTAAAATTGCGTCGCCCCTCCGCACGTCGCTGCCAGGCATAATCAGCAGGGGCCCTAGGCCACAAAAAATGAGAAACGACAACGGCCTCGGCCACTTGCAAGCAACATTGAATGCACTTGGCCTCCAAATGAACGATGATTGAGCGTTGCAGCTGTTTGTGGCACACTTACGCGCTTTTTAATAACACGATGTTTGGTTTAATAATGTGTAAAATTTTGTTTTATGCACCTTTTTTCTCACAATCCAAAATGAACTCTTATGTTACGGCGATATGGTTGCCAGTCCATTGCGACTATGGGCAGAACGATTATGCAGCCCTGCAGTGGTAAAATACGATAACGATATCGCGGCATGTCAACATTTGTCATCAGTTGTCGCATATCGAATATTTGCTGTTGTATCGAGCGGCAACCAGCTGCTGTCAAAACAAGCCGCACAAACGCGCAGTGTTTGAAAATCAAAGATTTTTGCTGTCGCATTGCTGAATATTTCAAATTCATTGGCGGGATTGAAGTAACTACACGTTTATGTGTTATTATTTATGTAGATTTATTTTGTATTAATTTGTAATTTTTTTTTCGTTAATTCGCTAATCGTTTTGTTTTGTTATTTAAATAATATAAAAGTGCAATTTTAGATTTACATTTAACAGCTTAAAACACAACACTTAAAAAGTAATGACTAAAGTTTGGAATTTGGTTTTATTAATTTTGCTAGTTATTTTACCAAGTTTCAAATAAAAATAGATTTCACAATTTAATCAACCTTTGAACTTACATAATTTTCGTTGATTGTCATGCTTTAAGCCATTATTAAAGGAAAACTTTGGAAGTGGAATATTATATAACTGATGCTAATTTGTTGTTGTTTATGTTAATGCTATGTAAGTTCGATTTGTAGTTTATTTTTTTGCTAATTCGTTGAACTTTTTTCTAGTAAAGATGCGTCGCTCTATATATATATATACTTACTATATATTCTATGCTAACGTATATATGTATGTATTTATGCATGTATTTATTTATGTTGCTATGTTAACGTTTGGAGTCTATGGAGTATGCCTAATAAATGGTTTATGGTTTATTTTTTCTAACAACTAAAAGATTACATTAATTTAGCATAATTCTAGTACATAAATTGGGCTGCTATAGTGGGTTGCTTTTGCTTTTGTGTGGTGGGATTCGGATTCGGATTAATAGTATATTATAATATTTCGACTTAGTCTACATATTTGCATTATGTATGTATGTATTTATGTTTATAGTTCGTTTTAAGCGCATTTTGTATGCAAAATCTTTTCACAATGAGATTTTTTTCGTATGTTTTTTAAGTTTTTCGATTTTAAAATTGATTTCAACTACACATTTAAAGCAAAATAATTCCATATTTTACAGTTTACAGACATTTAAATTAAATAACAAATTTTTGTTTAAAACAAAACATTCACAATAATTCGAATACATACTTAGTTATAGTTATAATAATGGTTTTAGGTACACAGTTCACAAAACTTTTCAAAAGCAAACACAAAAATACAACTAAATCGAATAATTTATATTTTTTTTTTTTTTTTTTTTTTTAGCAGAATATCACACGATAGGCAAACCATATATGTAGCAAGTATAACAGTTGTATAACAGTTCACTTAAAATCTTCACTCACACACACACTAATACACTCACTCGCACACTCTAAAAAAATAAAAACAAAATAGATTTTTTTTTTCTACTCCAACAACGATTGAGATTCGCCCACTGTGCCATTGCCGAGACAGGATTCGACTTCCGTCGTTTCCGTGGCAATATCCTTTGATTTAAGCTTCAGTAGCGGCGTCTTAATATCCGCCTCCAGTTCCGTGCTGCGCTCCAAACTACTCACTTGCACTGTCTGTGCTCCTGTCTCCCCGCCATGCAGTTCAATTGCCGCCTTCGGCTCTCCCTCCGATTTACCCTAAGAAAAAAGGAAGTCAAATGTTTGGGAAAGGTAATTTGTTGTTGTTGGTTTTGCACTTACTTGCAAATAGTAGGTCATTAGCTGACCCTTTCCCTTGACCACAACCAGACCGCGCTGCTGAAACGTATAGCCAAACGGTACCAATATATTGCAGGTTTCCTCGGTGACCTGGACGGCGCCCGCCTTGCCCGTGCTCTCCATGCGCGAGGCAACATTTACCGTGTTGCCCCAGATATCGTAGTGTGGCTTCCGGGCGCCAATGACACCCGCCGTTATCGGACCATGATTGATGCCCATTTTGAGGACGAAATGATTGAAGGATTGCTCATTGATGCCCTGCAGGGCATGCTTTAGCTCCAAGGCGAACTCCACAAGCACGGCCAGATGGGACCAGCGTTCGGTCATTGGGGCATCGTTGCGTAGATTGCGTTGCAAGTTAATTCCGCTGGCGGCCATGTAGGTGGATCCAATTGTTTTGATTTTAATTATGTCCTGAAACTGCGGCAATTCCAACAGCTAACAAAAAACGAGTTCCTATTTATATTGGTGGGAATTTTTAATGAGGATTTATTTCTAATCGTACCGCATCAAAGTCCGAGATGACCTCGTTTAGGAAACGCAGACACTCCAAACCCTGGTTGTTGACCGTTTCCTCCGAGTAAAAGTCTGCATGGAAAAATCAAACAATATATAATTCGAAATGTTGTTTAATATTTTATTTATTACCTGAGAAATTTGGCATGCTGGCAAAGAGAACGCCCACCTCGGCATAGCTCTGGGAATAGAGATCGTCGTGGGATCGTTTTGTGTTCTTCATAAAATGTTCGGCCACATGCACCGGGAGCACATTATAAACCAAAGCCTCGTTTCGTTGCCGCATATCGTTGGCGGTTTCTTTCTGTTCGGCCACCTCAGTTTTCCATTTAAAGATGACACGATCCTCGTGATCCATCTAATCACAGGACGTCAACAGGATTTGTATTCAAATATTTACATATTAAAATCTGTGTTCTGACTGACTGACTAACTGCTATTAACACACAGCTTAAACGGTAGGGCAAAGACAAAAATATATTTTTCGCTATATTACAGCTTCGATTCGGATTCGATTTTGCTCAGACTGATTCATTGGCTATCAACGTGGAGCCCAGACCGTAAAAGATGGAAAGTAATCACTAAAAAAGGGTTTTGGAAAATGCCACCTCTAAAAGATTTTCCGATAATTCGACACCTATTTTACCGATTTTAAAAAATTCCAATAGACTCGAAACGCGTTATTAAACACAATTCACATTTATATCGGATTAGAAATAAATATTTTATTCGAGTATTTTCCAAGAATTCGTTTCGGTCGATTATTAAAAATGCAGTTTTAACTACTTTTATGTAGAAAATAGAAAAAAAAAACATCAAATTTGTCTACTTGGATGTATTATCTTTGTAATGATTCCATGCGATATTAAAATTATCTTAAAACTAGTTTCAAATACTTACATGACGCGCCAGAAAGCTGAGTGACAATGCGGCAACCAGTAGCAATCCGGAGGCACAATAACGTGTTGATATGAATCTGAAAGTAATTAATGATGAAACTCCATTAAATCTTCAACTTTCAACTTTTCTTTCTTGTCATAAAATAAAATCTTACGGGTAATTTGCACGATTATCTTCGAGATCATATAATTCCTGCATAATGCACACATTAAAATAGCAATGTAGAGCTGAAAAGCAGAGAAAAGAAATTCAAATATTTTTGATATATTTTGCTTGCATTTAAACTTACCTGCTATGGACAATAGTAGCAGGATCTTTGTCAAATGGGTTAGCTGAGCAATTACAGCGATTGCGATTAGAATGAGGACACTAAAGTTGCTCAGATAGGACGGATAGAGGATGCCTTCGGTGGGCATCGCATCTCGCATTTGCTCCACAAACGACTCGGGCAGCAGATGCTCGGCGGTTATAACCTCCTCCAAGCCGGCTGTGGCATTGAATTCACTCTCGCTAACAATGTGCTCGGTGCGCACGAAGGTGACAAAGAAGAACTGACGAAAGAGTAAAATATATTTATTTGTATAAGGGAGTGCCCCCGCTAATATTTACCATATCGATGACATTGCTTAGGCCAATGGTAAGTGCTATAATTATGGCAGCCAGTTCGCGGACAAAGGTAATATCGTTGAAGCGTTTGCTAACATCGACAAAGAACTTGGGCAACATGCCGCTGAAACTTTCGGCAATGCTTATTGCCACGAGCATGGCAATGGGTACCAATGGTGCTGCAATATTGATGAAGTGCAGCGTCGAACGGGGCAACACCAGATACGAGTAGAAGACATCGATGCACTGCACCAACAATGCCGCCAGCAATGGCAGCGAGCTATACGGTTCGCGATAGACCGCATAGGCCTGTTCCAGCTGCGGATTCTTGAAGCGCAAAAAGATGTTTGTATCCTTGGTGAGATTTCTGTGAAAAAGGATTCCAAATAAGACTTTGAAAAATGATGCCTAGTATAATATTAAATACTTACTCATGTCCATCGCGAGTCACAAGCTCATCCTTTAGGCGCTGCTTAAAGTTCTCCAGTTTGATTTGTTCCTCCTCATCTTCGGCAGCCGTTGGATTATGTCCATTGATGACAACGCTCTGAGCCAGCAGTTCATCATTATCATCGTCGGCATTATCATTGCTATCATTGCTGCTTGGATTCGAGTCGGGACTATAATTGTCATCCTCGGTCTTTGATTCGTTAATTTTCTTGCTGCACGGCGAAGCAAACTGTGAAACGTAAATCAAAAACCTTAAATCATGCTATATTATGTTTAGTTGGGACTACCGGCTTACCGGCTTAACCACTTTGGTTATGAAGAAGGTCTTTAAGCCTGCAATGCGCAAAAGTTCCTCGCGCTTCTCACCAAATGCGGGCTCCACCTCGAACTCGCCATTGAGGAAGGCCAATGTCTTGTCGGAAATGTGCACGCGTCTGTCCAAAAAAACAAACAATAACAACAATCAGTTCAATTGAGTTAAGTTAAGGTGTGTTCCCATCAAGGACAAATCATAACAGGACATTGAAATTGCTTAATTATGCAAATAGAGCTTACCCGGCCTTGCCACTGGACTCCATTTTATTAGCCAGCTCAACGTCCTTGGAGTAAACGTCAAATTGCCATTGACGCTGACCGAGTATGCCAGCCAGGACAGCTCCCGTGTGTATGCCCACACGCATATCAACAGGTGAGTTTGCTTTCTGTTGCACATATCTTTTTTTAAAAAAATAAAAACGAAGGGAAGTGAATATATATTAGCTTTAGCAGTAGCCGCAACAAGAGACGACAGAGACACAGGACAAAACAGGACAGGACAGGACGCGTGGCTAAGTGCAATTATATTTAATTGAACAAACGTTGATTTGACATCGCCTGTCATCGCGAGACTCTTGCCGCAGGCAGTCAGGCCTTTTACTCTTTGTTTTTTTCTACTCACTTGATGGCCTTCACCATTGAAAGTCCCATGTGAACACAGAGGACGGCATGATCCGGTCGCTCGTCGGGTGCTCCACTAATGCAATAATAGCAATCACCGAGAATTTTAATGCGCAGTTGTTGGTACTTCTGTAGCGAGTTTAAACGTTGTGTGTGTAAGTTAGTTAGAAAGTTACAATAAAACTAGCTAATCAAACTGAAAATGGTAGGATGGTAAATGATTGACGACACTTTTACAGGTTTGATAAAATTAATTCAATTATTAGGCACAGAATTTCTTTTTTATTAAGTTGTTATATTATTATATACTCGAGCATTGGTCGTAATAAGTGTTAAGTAAACTGATTAAAAAAATAAAATGTTTACAAAGAAAATATAATAAAAACATTTAAAAGAAAAAAATTTATTTTTTCCCGAAGAATTTAATGAATAAAATAAAATATTTACTAAGAAAATCTATAAAAAAAAATATTTAAATGACAAAAAGTTATATTTTTCGAAGAGTTTTATTAACAAATAAAAAACTATGTATTCCAGATTTCCATATAAAGCGGCAAAAAATTCATATTAAAAGTTTTTGGCTAAAGTCAAATTGAATTTGTGCTGCCAAATAAATGAGCCGAAACCGCAGCAAACCAAACCAATAAATAAAAAGTTATGGAAAATGAAAAGTGGGTTAAACAAACACCCATAAATCAGTGAAAAGGAAAACACACAAAAGTAGCTGAACCAATCCAGAAAAAACAAACTCAGTTAAGAAGACCTTTTAGCCAAGCCCAAAAAAAAAAGTCGAACGGGGAGTTAAAATCAACCCGACACATTTTACACGACTGACTGAACGTAACTTTTGCTACCAGCCCCCCACATCCCCAAGACCCCTTTTTTAAAGGGAGAAAAATACAGAAACATGATGAAAAATACAAATTGAAAATGCGTAACTGAAGTGAAAAAGGAATTAAAACGGCTTCGATGCTTATCCCCCAAAACATCATAATTATCATGACAAGTGATTATTTTTTAGGGCAGGTGAACAAACAGCTGAAAAAAGCAACAAAAAAACAAGCAACACAATAAAAAAAACGAAACGAAGCGAAGCGAAAGTTGCTCCTCTTTACCTCGGCGAGTCTATCGAAGCGTGCGAAGAGCTCGTTTAGCATTTTCACCAGATCTTGGGCGCTGTACGTTGAGGAGATGGCAGTAAAGCCGACAATATCCGCGTAAAGTATGCTTTTGTTTTTTGTTTTTTGGTTGGGTGTGAAAAAGAATGTTACGATTTAAATGCTTGCCAGGGTTTAAGGTTTTTCTTTATCCTTTGTAATAAAATGTATGTATTAATTTGAGCCTGTTAATAAATATGCGCTAGTTTACTTAAGGCAACAAAAACTAATGGTAAATGCAACTCCTATTCATAAATAAATGTACCTAAGAAACACTTAAAAATATCCTATTGCTTAATGAAAATTCAAAGTGTGTTGATATTAGATTAATATTTGCTTACTTATATGTATATCAACACACTAAAACTAAATTAAAATAATTTTATGTTCATATTTATACATACCATATATCCAATTCTATTTTCTTTTCTCAATTAAATTACTATTTAAATTTCATAATTGCTTTTTGCAGTTTCCACATCGTCTGACATATATGTAGGAGATTTTATATTAGGATTGCTTCGTCTTCCGAAACAAGAATAACTAAACTCAATTCTAGTTTACTGTCGATTGAATATCTAAGCCGAAATCTTAATTTTATTACTTTAACTTCTAGTACAACACAATAAAAAAACTCATATAAGTATTAGCTCAGATTTTAGCCATAAGCTTACCTAACATTCTCATGCCGACTCATGTAGATCTTTTTGAATGCCTCCGAACTGGATGAGCCCAAATCTTCGCGCATTTTAATGGCCACATGCTTGGGCAGCACAGATAGTAACAAGCGTTCCTTTAAAAAATATACAAACATTTAAAAACAATACAAATTTATCAAATCATTCACACACCTGTTCCGCCGACTGTTCCTCGATGACCATCTTCACTTCCAGACTTTTCTTGGCCTCCAAAAAGGCACGCTTCTGCTTGGCCTCACCCATAAAGTAATATAGTAGACCAATTATTGCTGCGGTGCCTATTAAAACAGCATTAGCCGCCGCCTCATCGGATATAACTGGATCCGGTCGGGAGAAACCCACCGGCAGACTCAAGCAATTGAAATAGGTACAAAAGCCAACGACTAAGCCCAGGAATATCAGTGGCAATGGCAACGTCACATATATCAGAAAGTTTAATAATATGGCCCAGCCGAGAACATCCCTAATATATATAGCGCAGCTTATTAAAACGTGAATTATTATAAATTGTGTTGAACTAATTACCGCGGCGAGAAGCTGTCCTGCAGCATCACATAGGCGGAGAAATGGAGCATCGATAGGAGCCACAGGGCACGTGGCACAATCGTCAGCAGCGATGAATGAAAGCGTCTCAATGAAGGTTTCTCCGAACCGCGTCCAATGTGCAACAGAGCCGTTAGCGCCATATAGGCCAACAGCATGCTGCAGTTGACAACTAAAAACAAAATCAACAAAACAAGAAAGATTTTTTAATATTATTCAAGCCAGTCTTAATTTCATTATTGCATAGGTCTCAAATTACTTTGAGTTTGTATATTTGGTTCTACATTTTTTTTTAATAAATTAAAGTTTTTAATTGTAAATTTATGAATGTAAACACATTTTATTAAGCTACACGAGTCTAAAAATATTTTTGTGTCGCATAGCTTAAATGATTTAAAGACTCCGTGCGACTTTTGATGCATTTGTAAATATATTTTTTAAGCACAGATTTAACTGGAAAAATTATAAAACAATTCATTTTATAAGTAATACTAGTTAAAGAGCTTTACCATAAAGTTAGGCTGTGCTGTACCTTAATTAAGGTTAGATCCATTTTAGTACATGCAGAAATCTCATTTGTTATTTTAGATAAAAAGATTGATGCAATCAGCTTTCAATGGATCGTAAATATAATTGATACCAAGTCTGTTAACCGTATTCACATATTTTATTTAAAGTTGTTAACAATTGAAAGGACTTACCTCTTGTGTGAAATCGCTGCTCCCAGGGTATGCAAATTGTCCACAGATTGAAAAGGACGGCCGCAAATAGAAACCACTTGAGGCCGCTGCGTCGCTGCTTAATGGAATAATTGTGATAGAGTTCGTTGAGTACGTGCTGGGGCAGGATGACCACACCGCCACCGGTGATGCCCACGCCACCGGCGACCACATCCCCCTCGTTGGGTGGCTTGCGGCGTGTTGGGGTTTTGGTGTTTTGGCGTTTGGCTTTGTTGCTGTGACTTGGTGTCGATGCTGCCGTTGTGTGGCCATTCTCAAGATTCAAGGATGGCTTGTTGTCCGGCATTTTGCGAGGTTATCCAAAGTTTGTCGCTTCTCGATCGCCGTCCTCCGGTTTATAAATAAAGTCGGCTCATTTCCGTTTTCGTCGCTTTGTCCCTTTACTATTATTTGTATTTAATGAAATGGGGGCTGGGGCGCGGCGTGTAGCGGGTGGTAACTGCAGAACGCGTTGGAAAATACATGGTATAAATAATATAAAGCACAAACTCAAACGCAAAACACAAACGTTAACGCTAAATTAGAGTCTTAACATTGCCGATTGCCTCGTCGTCCTCTCTCACTCTCTCGCTCTCTCTCTCTCTCACCCACTCTCTCTTAAAATAGCAGGTTGTGCATGAGTGTGTGTCTGTGTGAGCGCCAAGGCGGAAGCGTCCTTGTACGAGAGCCATGAGCGTGGCCCTGTGCTTGTATTTGTGTTGGTGTGTGTGTGTGAGAGTGTGTGTGGCGTGTGCCTGCCTTAAGTAGAAAGCTCCTGTCACCGCAATACAGTGGAATATGTTCGACTAAACTTTGAACGCAAATTTTCAAACATCTTTTGAACCGAAATATATTCTAGCTTTCCCAAAAAAAAACAACTTCTAGTTGATTCTAAAAATGTAAATTTTACCATTTATGCATCGGTTGGATTTAAATGGATACTAGATGACAAAAAAAGTGTTTGTTAAACTATTAAATAGAAAAATGCATAAAGGCAATTAATTACTTTTCATTCTTGTTTTTAGTCAAACCTGGATGGTGTAAACAAATATTTTGTTGATACCACACAGTGTTCACCCCACCCTAGTATTCACCCCATCCAGGCTTGACTGTACAAGCAATTTTAGTTAATCAATTTATTACAATTTGAATGATATTATTCAAAAATAATATATGGCAGAAGACTAGAACCTTTACATGTATGTATAATCATTTTCTATATTTTCATATCAATTAAATATACCTTTAAACATTTCGTATGTCTTATCTTATCAATTGATAAGATACAAAAATTTGAAAGACTTTTATAAAATTCTCTGAGATATCAAATAATTGATACTAATATTCGTAACGATTCTTTTTATTTAGATTAAAAAACTTGAACAAATTTTGCATTCGGAAAAAAATCGATCTTAATTTCAGAACGACAAACAAAAGAGAGCTTGAAATAAATTATGCATAAGTATTATTATTATACGATTTTATAAAAACTTTTATATTTCCTCCCCTTGCTAAAATCAAGTATAAAGGATATTTGATTTTCATCTCTCTCTCTCTTTCTCTTTCAAAGTGTGAACTGCATTTATTTAAAATATATTTTTTGAGACTATCTTGAGCCAAATGTAAATTGAGTCATCAACTTTTATTAATAACCATTTGCATAAATTATGACAATTTTTATTTAAATTTTGAGTTCACATTTTACACCGACCCACACCACAGTATTACTTCCTCTCACCACAATCTCTGTCTCTCTCTCTCGCTCTGTCTCTCTCGCTCTCTCGACTTGTTCCTACTGTCTTTTCTTTCTCGTTTCTGCTACCTGGGAGAGTTGCTGTTTCCTCTTCACTTGGCTGCCGTATCCTTATTGCCGAATTCGTTGCTTCTTTTCTTGGCATACTCAAAATCCTTTACTTCTTTTTAGCTATGCACATGGGTGTGTGTGTGTGTGTGTGCATTGCTGGGTGTGTTTATCTATGTGTGTTTAAGGCTGATTTGCTCAAGGTTCGTTTTAATGCGTTGTGATTTTGTTTGTGTGTGTGTGTGTACACAATTTATGCATTTGCACAAAATTTCATATTTTATTATAACAACAAATTTTTCAGCACTTTTTTAGGCTTTTTTTTTATTGTCGGAGGCTGCGTTAACGATTTTAAGCATGTACAGAAAAGAAAAGTCTTTTCCTACAGCTGCTTGATTTTCCACATATTTTCATTTTTCACATTTTTCACGTTTTTCACTTGTTATTTTACATTTTATTCTAATCTAATAGAATAGTGCAATTATAGCATCTGTTTTAATTGAATTTATTAACCTTTTTTTGTCGACTACAACTTTTTTTTATTGCTGCTGCTTTGGCTGCTGCTGCTGCGGTGGAGCAACCTTTTTTTTTTGATTAAATTGTCGCACACGCGAATTTCGACATCCAAACTAAGACGCACGATAAACTTGACTGATTGTTAAGTGAAAATTTTTGACAGTCAACAGCCCAGCAGCAGCAGCAAGGACTTTCCATAAGCACCAGCCGCTCGCTCTCTATCTCTCTCAGAGCGAGCTTTTCAGGCGCAAGCTCGGCGCAAAAAGCCAAAGAGAGCGAGCGAGAGAGAGCGCAAAAGCGCATCCAACTGATAACGGTACAGCTGTGCAGCTTGATAACGTGCAATGTGCAAACGTCTCTATTAATGTGTATGTGTGCTAAAGGACCTCACACATTCACACTCCAGCTTGATTACTCGAATTGCCGCTGGCACAAAAAATTAATTATTAAGAAATGTTACTAAAATGCTTATCAGCAACGAAGCCAACAGAGCTGTCGACAGCGCTGCCAATGGATACAAAAAAATGAAAACAGCACCTGGCCTTGAGCTCTCCACAGGATGCAGCTGTGAATTCGTGTGAGTGTGTATGTGTGATAAATGTGTATTCAATTGAATAATTGACGGAATGCATTAAATGTAGCCTACAATTAAATAATTTTTTTTTATATGTAAATTACTTTTTATAATATTAATATTTAATATAATTAAATCAGTATTAAACACGACTTTCCTTGAAATCATATAATATATATGTAAAATTATTATTGTTATATGTGTTTTATTATATTATTTAAATTTACTATATATACTTACTTGTAAGTTTCCTTATAGATTAACATAGACTTACATACAAATATTTTCCAAATTTCGTTGCAGCTGGAAAAAGTCGGAAAAACCCTTATGAAAAGGCGCGCAACGAAAATGTGTCTTCAACCGGCGACCGACCAGGTAATAAAACATCCCGGGACGCTGTTGCTGTTGTTGTGTTGCACAAAATTAATCCAGAGCTCACGGGGACACAATGGCACGTGATGCTGTTTAATCCGTCTGTCTGTCTGAGGGCCTGTCCGAACTCCCTTACTACCTGAGCATGTCGAAATCTTGCATTTTCCGTTCAACTGTAGCAACAACAACAAAGTGTCCGTTGCTTTGATTAATGTCTTCTTATAAGCGGCTATCGATAATCTTCATACATATATCGTTTGTGTAATTAAAATATTTAGCTGCAATAAAATGTAGCAAATCTCAAGTTCTTCATTTATTTGTTAGAAAGAGTTTAGCTAAATCAATTTAAAGGGCTAATTATAGCACTCTTAAACATTTTAAGGGAGGCTAAGGCGGCAGATGGCAGCTGGCACGAGTTTGAACCTCGACTAGAGGAGCAGATGTGCGAGTAGGTGGCATGTGTCAAGAATATGTAAAAAGAAAACATCGTTTAGATTTATATTTAAACAAAAATGAAATTGCTTGCAAATATATTCTAAAGTCAAATTTAAGTTTAAATATAACGAAGCATTGAAAGTAAAGTATATAAAAATCGCAATAATTGTGTCATCGATAGAAATGTATTGCTGTCCATAAGATCTCTTTCTCGCTCCAACCGAAAATTATTCTATGCTGGCTGTTTCTGTCGCACTTTTCACCACAATATGCTTAATGGTGTGTCGCAAAACATTCACCACAACAGTGCCATTTCGAGCGTAACATAATGTTAGTTTACACTAACATTAATCGCTCAAAGGCTGATGGTCGATATAAAGTAGACAACTTTAACGCAAATTAAGCGTAAGCAACAGCTAAAATATATTGTGTTCGCTTATATAACATTTCTTTTGAACAATTTTAAACAATTTCTTTGGCCTTCGTCCTTAAAAACAGTTAAATAATTAACCATCATTTGAAACAGTCTGTAAAGTGAATATATCGATATCGGCAGTTTGGTTGTGAAACCATCGATACAATGTTAATAACCCAGTGTATATAAAGTTACCTCAATTTCTGTCTCTGTCTCATTCGGCGTTTTTCTGCGTATCTGTGTGGACGTTTCTCTGAACGGCAACCTAAAATTCTAGCAGGCATTCAACTTTGTAAGCAGAGCTACCTGAAAAGTTGTCAAGCAAGAGCAATTTGCCCAAATTTATAAAATTTGCAAATTCTATTGAAACTAAGTGTGTGGTTTTAAGAATCGAAAGGTCGTGTAATCGTACGTGTGCTATTTGCCAAACAAATAGCTAATAATTTTTCCCGCTTGTCTTTGAAAATTAAATTCTTAAAAAGTAAAATGGCTGATGTGGCTGACAAAAAGAAGTGAGTAATTGAATTTAAATATGTGTGTTAAAATGTGTGCGCCCACCCTGTGGGCATTAAATTTGTTTAAACAATATATATGTAGCGGCAATTGCAGCTAATTTCGCAAGTAGTGTACATGATTTTCTTCCAACGGTTTGGAAAAAATTTCATTTTGAATTTTGTGTCTATCTACGTAAAATGCTGGAACAAGCAATAGAGTTGTCTCGCTTCTGCCAAGGCGGTTCGAATGTGCGCGCAAAAAACGACGCCGTTGAATTTGGCGCGGCGTCATGATTCTTTCTCGCTCACACTCCGGCCGGCAAACAGCGACGACAGCAGCGGCAGCGGCGAGTTCGTCAGCAGCAGCACCAGCAGCATGCTGTTGGTAGCGGCGGCTGTGAAGAAGGCAAAGAAGTAAATTATTGAGCGTGCGAGTGTTGTGTGTGTGTGTGTGTATGTGTGTACAAAGCGGAGTGCGCAAATAAATATGTATGTATATCTGTTCGAGCGTGTGAGCACTGCATCTGTGTGTAGTATTCAAGTTGCCGCTCTTTTTTCTTTCTTTTTTTTTTTGTTTCGTCTCGCCGTTCGAGTTTCAGCTGTCGTTTTGTCCGTCTATCAGTCTCGTCTGTTTGCTTTTGCTGCTGGCCATTAATATTTCTTCAGTTCGTCTTTTGCACAAATTTCGTGTGAAGCTCTCAAAGCTAGGTATTATTGGGGCGCTTGTTTTACGCTCTCTTGTTTCAATTTTTTCCCTCGTTATTTTTGTTTTGTGCTAATGAGTTGCTCACTATTGTGTTTCTCCAGGTATTTTGATTTTGTCATTGCCCAAAATAATCGGTCGAATTGTCTTTGTTTCGCCTGTCTGCGTTTAAACTTCTCTTGCGTCGTAGCAGCAGCAGCAAAAGAGATAACCGTTAAAACCTTTTGTCTGTTGACTTAGGTTGTGTTTTTGGAATGGGAGTAGGGGGGCTGTCTATTGTCATATAGTGGGTGTTTATGTGGGCATACATATATATGTTTGACCGTTATTTTTTGCCGCTTTGCCTTGCAGTGCAATTCGTACCAACGACCGCTCTCTCTCTCACTCGCTCTTCTGTGTACGTGACGCGCGCGCAGTTGGGCCACCAAAAAGAAGCGTGCGAGCGAGATGCATGTTGTGTTGTTGAAACACACAAAAAACCAGTTTTTTTCTTCTTTTATTCTTTTGTTGGTACGTTCGTTGTATTTCAAACAAGTCGCGCTTCTTTTTTGCACGCTTTACCTTTTCCCCCAAACACTTTCAACATTTTATGCTATGTACACCTATTTTCCGCTGTGTATAAAGAGAGCAAAAAACAGACTTTTATATGGAAGCGCATGCCGCCGCTCACCTTTTTGACTTTTTTTCTCCCATTTTGCGTCGCAGTTTCCACGAGTTGTTGCTCCCATTTATCATTTTGTGCTGGCAGATGCTCTTATACGTGTGTGTGTGTGCTTCTTTAATATTATGGGGGTGGTTGTAATATCAACGCGGAAGCTACGCCGGCTGCGATATTTTTGCTGCCTTTTCTTTTTGCCGGTAGTTTTCTTGTGTGTGTGTGTGGTGTTTCGATAAAACTAACAGCGAGAGGTGAATTAGGTGAATTAACATATTTGGTATAAAAATTAATTTGATTGTTGTTGTTTTTGCTACAGCGAGACCCCAGTGGTTGAGAAAGTTGCCGCTGAGGAGGTTGATGCTGTAAAGAAGGATGCCGTTGCTGCCGACGAAGCAGCGGTTGAGACACCGACTACAACAGAAAACGGTGCTGCCGGCGGCGAGGAGGAGTCAAGCAGCAGCGCTGAGAGCGCCAAGGAGAACGGCGCTGATACGAGCGCCGATGCCAAATCCGCCGCCGCCGTTGATGCCGTTGATGGTGAGAAAAAGACCGAAGCAGCAGCAGTTGCTGCCGATGAGAAGAAGGATGATGCTGGCGAGGAGAAAATAGCTGAGGCCAAGCCAAGCAGCGAGGCAACAGCAGCAGCCGTTGAGAATGGCGCTGATGCCGCCGATGCATCAGAAGCCGCCGCCGCCAATGGTGATTCAAAAGGTGAGTGCTACGACACTTCTCTCTAAGTAACTGTATATTAATTGGGATTTTTTCAGATGCGCCCGCCGCTGAAGCTGTTAAGCGAAAGGTCGTCGATGAGGCCGTTGCCAAGGGTGCCGATGATGTTGTGGCCACGCCGGAGAAGAAGGCGAAGCTGGACGAGGCCAGCACAAAGGATGATGTTCAAAATGGTGCCGAGGCCAGCGAGGTGGCAGCCTAAACAATTTTATTCGTCGTATCGCATCGCCCCTCCCACTCCTCCTCCTTCCGCTGAGCCAGCAGCACAGTGTACTACATATAAATTTACTAACACACCAAGTAATCACACACACACACACATACACTTAAATGCGCTAACACACCCATACAATACCCACACACACACACACACAAACGTTGGGTGTGTGTCTGTCTGTGTTTTGGCGCCTCTCTATATAACAATCCTGTCAAAAGGAGCGTAGTCTTAAACACAAATATTTTAACTATTCTCTCTGACTTCTCACTAACACAAGCAAAAACAACAAGCAAAAAAAAAAATCCATTATCATTTAAACAAAAATCTACTTAAACAAAAACAAAAGTTAACTTTAAAGAAAAAAAAGTATATATATATTTAAAAAAAACAAATAAGTAAACGACAAGATAAAGATTTAGATGCGTTTTAAGCAAAATATTAAGCAAGAAAAAAGTTGTAAACAAATGAAAAGCATCAAATTAATAATAATAAACAAACAACAACAACAAAATCAAGTCCTGTGCGAAGAAATTTTGTAAACTTAACGCATTTATCGTTTTTAAGATAATTTCATCTTTAATTTTATATATGTATGATCATGATCCTATATTATTATATATGAATATTTATATTTAAAAGAAAAAGCTCAATGTTGAAAAAGCTCGATACAACAAATCCTTGAACACAAACAACAACAACAAGTAACAGAAAGCTGCCTCCCTTTCTTTTTATAATGCTTACAAATATATATAGATATAGAATTGAGACAACAACAAAAATCATACAAATTAAAGAGAATGTCACAATTTTATATAGCAATCAAATCAACAACAACAACAGAGTCGCCAAATTTGTTGGTAGCATTAAAAGGGATAAGGAATTACTATATATATATTTTAAAATACTTGGAAAAAACCCTTCGTTTACGCGATGTACTTAGTATCTCTTAACTTGGCCAAGTCTTGAGAATGTTTTTTTTTTGGTTTTTTTTTGAAAGGTCTCAAGCTTTTGTTTTGTGTTTGTTAAACCCCGTTCTCAAAACTCACCACTCTCCAGCATTGTATTATTTCGAACCAACAAACAGACCAAACAAAATAGGCAATAAAAAACACAAATCACAATAAATGACGCAGAATACAAAAGTCAAAAATTGAAAGAAAATACATAAATAAACGTTTCAAAAGTAACCAACGAGCGAGCGCAGCAGCAGGCAACAACAACAAGGGCTAACAAAGTTTAGCCAGCACAAAAATCCAACTTAAACAACAAACATTCGAGAACATTCAAAAATAAATGGAAGAACAACAAAAATACAAACAACCCAAAATTTGTGTCACTTATTTTCTACTACCATTTGCTAGGGAACGTGGATGGGGATGACGCGCCTTTCTAGCAAATTCGTGAACACACGTGTATGCTTGTATGTATGTGTGTGTGGGGGGTACGCGCCTGTTTAGCGGCTTATCAGCGAGCGAGCGCGTGTGCGTGTGTGTGTGTGGTGAGTTTTGTCTTTATTTAAATGCGTAAAAGGTCTTATTCGCAATTTGGTAACTTGTTGACATATGAGCAAAATGCTTTCTACGCATTTATTATAAATCTGAAAATTTCCAAAAATAAACATGCTCAAATTCATGCAATGAATCATACTTTTTTACCAGAGTATATTCTGTCAAACTTTTCAAACTAAGCTGGCATTGAATCATCGCGGACTCTATCGAAAGCTGTGAAAAGCTCAAAGCTTGTAGAGCATTTTTATGGCCATGTTGTCCGAAAGCTTTGTTGCGAGTGTCGCTTATATAGTACTGAGATCTGACACACAACACCAACAAGCTGCTTGAAAACGCTAAAAACCACCCACGATTTAAAATATTAAAAACTAGAAAAATCCAAACGCACTTGATCGACTTTGACCCAAAAAATGAAATATATAAACTGGTTTTGATAAACTATATACATTTTAATTGGGATCCGCTAAATTTGCAACAACGGATTTAAATTGAATTTTTAAACTTTTATAGCAGTCAGCCTTGAGTCGTCAGCATACTAATAAATTGGCAACAAATATATCGAAAACATATTTGCGCACTCTTGCTGTTGCCCTTAAGGTATCGATTACAGTATCGATTGTCACTCCTTTAAAAAAAAAGCGTTGATAAGATAAAGAGCATGCAATCGAAGTCCTCTTTGCGCTCTCAAGCCAAAGCTCCGTATCGGCGATCGCAGTTGCAGTTGAAGCGTGCGCGCGAGTGGATGTGAGACCGGAAACAGTGTAATACGAAAAACAGAAGCAAGCCGTTAAACAAACAGCGAAACAGACAACACGTCAAGTTGTTGTTTTTATTTATTTATATATTTGTAATTATATTTAGTACAAAAGTGACGTAAACGTATCAGTGAAGTGTTCTTGTCAGTGCGAGTGCGAAGTTTAATAAACGTACACATACACATATAAATACAAAAACACACAATACGCAACTCTTTGTTAAGTACTTTGTGAACAACGGGACGGCATCGCCAGCAGACGGCAGCAGAAAAAGAGTGCAGCAGCAGCAGAGAGAGTGAGAGTGAGAGCAGTACAAGATGTCGAGCAATTTGCAAACGGTAAGTGTGTAAAATAAAGTAAATACCCTTTAACCTGTTTTTTGTTGTTTGATTTTTGTTGTACTGAACATAAATGTTGATAATTCGTACATTGACCGACGTTTGTTTGAGATCGCAATCTTTTGTATTCGAATGTTATAAAAAAAACGTCAACAGCATTTGTTGTGACGTTCGGCTCGAGGTTATACTATTATTGAAATATTTATGTTGACAGTTTACAAAAAATACTAAAAAAAATAAATATATTTCAATGAAAATGAGATAGAACAATGGATGAATATTCTTGTTTAATTAAACTTAATTTTTTTGGAATTTTTTTATTTGTGCTATAAAAAGTTAGTTTATGGACTTTAAAACAATAAGCGCTTTTTTTTTTCAACAACAACTGTTTCTTGGAAACGGGGTGACTCATATAATGATAGTGCACAAATGTACACATACTATAATATATAAACTTTACAATATTTGTAAAAGCTATCTTTCTATTGCATCGACTTTAACTTGTGTGCAAATGATTGCATATATATTTTAATTGCGTCTTCAAATGGAACCAAATCTTGAAGTTGAAAATTCAGAATCATAAACTATATTCGAAACTACAGCGATAATCTGATGCTTCAAGGGTGTCTACGCTTCGGCTTGCTACGCGTCTTTTGAAGGTTCTTCCGTCGATTCTTTTGATTTACTCTTTAGTTATTTATTTGTTGTTGTTTTTTTTTTTTTTGTGACTACGATTCTTATTCGAATTCTTCGCTAATCGTTCAAGTGTAAGTGCCTATCGCACACTGCCTTTTTTTAAATGCCATATACATTGTTGTCGTGCGTTTAACTTTTTAGTACAGCTCGTGGCGCTTGATAAGCGCAGTTGGTATATTTGTGATTTGTGATTAACTTGTTGCTAACATTTTTTTTGTGCGTAAAGCTCTTCAATCGCTTTTAATCTGGCGTCAAAATGGGCGCCGCGCAAGTCTCTTTGCGAACAGCAGCAGCAGCAGCATCGAACACGGCTCGCTGTTACAGTTCGACTAGTTATCGACAGACGAGTATTTTTCACCACACTTCCACGCATGAGCGAAGTAATTGTTGTTGTTGTCGTTCTGGCTGCTGGTGGAGTTTTCAGTTTCGCCGCAACAGGTCACGTGAAGTCGCTGCTGCTGCCGCTGTCGGCACTGCTGCTGCTGCGCAGTTGCAAAATTCTAGTCAGGTAATTGCCTCCAGTTGATTGCAAACTAGTATTGTCTATTATCTATGTATGCATGTGGTTGAAAATGGTTTTTTTTTTATTTTTGCTTTTTAACGTTTCAAGTGAATTTTTAATCGTGCTGCGAATTACTGTGCTCAATAAATGACTAACAATTATTTATAATGTGGGATGATAAAAATATGTATTGTTTTTTTTAGATTAATATTACTTTTGGTCATTGACAACCGACACAAATTTGAAAAATGTCAAGAATGCTCGTATTTAAAAATTGTAATTTATTTTTTCAAATTTGTTATGTATTTTAAATTATTAACATTAAATCTTTTAGTTACTAGATATTAAAATGAAATTAAATATAAAAATAAAAAATTTAAAGTCTTCTTATTTTGTTTTTAAACTAAAAATACTAAAAGACTTATAAAAATCAAAAAAAAAATAAAATTATTTTCTTGAGGGGCAACTTTCTGGTGGCCAGGTACCTTTTTTCAAAAAGAGATCCCTTTTCTAACCATTAAAATTAAAGTAAATTGAATAAGACTTTGCTTAAGCAAGGATTTCATATTATTTTAAATATTTTTTGAAAAATTGAGAAATTGTGGTCTGTATTTTTTTCAATTTATGCTTCTCTGAACTGCAGTTTTGTAAATACGCATCACGCATCATACGTGAGATTCCCCAGTTTACGTACATTTACGTACATATATTTCTCGACAGAGACGAATGAACAAGAGAACGAAAGAAAAGTGGTAAAAACGAACTTAAACATACGATTTCCTTAGGAAGTTGCGTTAAAAGAGGTAATTTTTTATTTTTTTGGTTGCGTTAACAGAGTCAAATGTTAAGAACTCGGGTGTTGCAATTACCGAGGTTGCGTTAACCGAGGTCGTACTGTATTTTTTCCCAGCAATGTTTCAATATAATTGAAGAGCTTTGCCATTAAAAAACGACTATAAATTAAACGTAACTAAACCACAAATTTCCGAATCTTGTATTTCTGTTAATTTTATATCTAGAATCTAGATAATCGCCTGCTTTAAATTATGCAAATTGCCGTACTTTTTCCAAACATAGAAAATAAATACAAATTTATTTAATTGAATGTTCCGGGCTTTAAATAAAAAACTCAATTAGTGTGCTATTAACTCAATTATTTACAAAAGAATATACAAAATTATAATCAAATTATTTTTATATACCAATTTCATTATCATTTTTATATCACCTAAGCCTATTGTATATTCACGCAAACAGATAAGGGTTTTTTCATAAATTAATTTCGAATGAATTCGTTATCAATTTTATACTTTTACTATTTGAATACGCATAGAAAACATTAAGTAAACAAATAGTATAATTAATTTATAGCCAGTATTAGTATAATGTCATTTAGCGTTTTTTACTTACTGATATTTGATAAAAATCGGAGAGTTAATTAAAGCATACAGAGAGTTAATTCCGACACGTATTAATCTGGATTATCCTTAACAAAATAATATTAAACTCACTTATTTTTGTTCACATATGAATATTGATTTTTGTTTTTCATCTTTATTGAAACGTGATTTATTGTTTATTCTATCGTTACTGTCACACCAATTAAAAAGTATTTACATTTTCAATGATCATTTCTCATTAAATAAATAAATAAAAAAAAAAAATACTAGAGATATATGATATATGTATATCTAGTATCTGTTCGAATAATATTGTGAAATTGCTGCAACAATGTATTAACCTTTCTAAAATAATTAATCCTATAGATTTTTATGAATAAAGTCTTAACAATAATCTCGAAAAAAGTAAGAGCTTTCTTGGTTTTTTTGTTTGTTATGCTTGAAAAACACGCGCCTATTTTTGCTAAATTTAATCTGAGTTTTTTGTCCGTGTTTTTTTTATTTGACAATCTTTGCTACTGACCTACTTATAAAAATGCGGTGATTAGCAAAAGAGAAAAACTTAATTGCACTAAGCAATAGATCCGTTTACAGATTAAACACACATAAAATCGATTTAATCGATTAATTTATCGATTTTTATAGTGTTCTCTTTTAAAAATCCCACAGTACCACTCGGTGTAAACTAGTATCTGCCGCATTGGCTTTCAGACAGTTCGCACATCTTGCAACTAAGTCGGCGTCCCATAAAATACTAGTTGTCGATAAGTCAGAAAGCTTCAACAGATAAGGCGCCGGAACCGCTTATCAAAGACCTTTGCCATTTACTCAACATGGCATTAATGCCTAGTGCTTGTTGTTGCTTTTAATTACATATATTAATTGTAATTACATTTCAAATTGTACTACAAGTATTAAGCACTATCTAAGCCCCTAATGGGCTTACCACATTCCAATTTCTTGAATTTGCAAGAATTTATGTATTGGCACCCTTCTTGATAAGATTTAAGCTTTGTGCCTACAAACAGAATATTTTCTTGTTGCGTGGAAAATTCCATCCATCAAATGCGTTTGCTTCCATGCAAGTGTGCGTGTTCGTTGGACCAAAGTTGATGGATTACCCAAGACTTATTTGGAGAGCTAAATTATTGTAAATAAATTGTGTATTTTAATGAACAACTAAAGTTTACAGAATGTAAGGTAAAGATTAACAAATGAATTTGATTTTAATTATTGGTACAATTGTACCAAAGCGTACCAAGCATGCTTACCTTGGTACACTATTGTCGGAAAGGTAACACACTGCATCTTAGAGCTGGGTTATGAAAAGAGCAAGAGAGAAAAAGATGAAGAGAGAGATGAAGAGAATTTTGCAAGGGTTGACTGGATGTTGCATTCCTGCTGCACCCATTTAAAAGTATATAGGATATAACTAGAAATTGAAGAAAATGAAATGATGTAAAAAAAAGTGAATATCAAAATGAATTTATACTACAATGAATGAAATTATACTACAATATTCTGATTAACAATAATATAATAATAAGTTGTGTAATTGTGTAATTGCATTATCTTTGTCTATTTGAACACGTGCCAGTCATTGGCTGGGCAGGTCAACGAACGCAGTTGGCTAAAATATACTTATGTACGACATTTATCAAGGCACTATATAAAAATGATTACATATGCTCGAATGAGCTTATCTTATCTTTGTTGAAACCAGTTGAAAAATTACATTTATTTTTATTTGTCATCAATACGCACCTTTTAGCCCTGTAGGCCTTGTTATATATGTTCGCAAATTATTTATGTTGCTGTTGTTGTTCCTCGAACCGAATGACGTTTTTCATAGTTACGGCCTAGGTAAAGAAATGCTTACCCCAGCAACCTCAGGCAAGGGATGCACAAGACACTGCAGCAACCACCAAAACAACTGCTACTCACAAAAGAGAGTGCCAGAGAGCAAACGAGAGAGAGAGAGAGCGTTGATGAGTGTGTTTGCATTGTACCTTGCCTTTAGTTTGTTATTGGCTGCTGAGCTGTAAGGAACAAATCGACTTATCGCGGAATATCTTGAAAAAAAAAAAAAAAAAATAAAATAAATAAATAGAGACTTGCGTGCATACGGAATTGACGTTCTGATTTTTTTTATATAATAAGATTTACACTTGTTATATTATATATATAAACTTATTCAAATTTAAATTGGTGATATTTTGTAAGGAATAGTATGAGACAACGTAAAACCGTCAATAATAAAAATAAAACTCGTCGACAAAAGCAACTAAATATTCAACGAATCGATCAGAATTGTTGCAAACGTCCACGTTGCAATTATGAACATATCTGGCAACATTTTCGACGCAATGTAAGCCTCCCGAATTTAGTTGTAATAATTTATGTAAAAACATTTTAGTTTACTAAACGTTTAGTTGGTATCAGTAAGTACCAAGCTCTGAATACCTTTATACGTTATGTATACCCATTAAATTCCTGACTTCAGGTGAAATACCTTAAATCTCAGTTTTGGTTTCAAGGCTTTTATTTTTTTGTGTACCAAGGTTGGATATACTAGCTAAGTACATACGAATAAAAGTTCCATGTAAATTGGATAACGTAATTTAAATCTCCTTTAAGCAAATTTCATCGAAAATGGCAACACGCAAGGCCTCTTAATTACTATAAAAAGTCGACAGCGTAAACAATTCAAGACCTCTGACGTTTGCTGGTTTTTCGGTCTGTTGAAATTTTCATGCCGTTTTTAGCTCATGCAAACGCAAAACCAGCACCCCACCCCACCTCTTTACAATCCCATGTGAGCCCCATCCCAAGTAAAAACATTTGTTTTGTCAATTTTCAAAAATGTCTTGAGTATTTTTTTTTTTGTTTTCTCGCTCTCCGAAACTAAACGCATGCACTCTCTTCTATTCTTGTACTGTTTACATGTTCTCTTTTGAACGGAATTGGATTTGACGCTCTTTCTTTATTGGCACCACCCCAAAAAAACAGGCCACACTTGATGAAATTCGACAGGCGGCTTCTCGCATTTGCCGCGACTATCTAACCGGCAGGTGGAAGGTGGTTACTCCCGAGCAGCTTGTGGTGAAGCGCATCAGGTGAGTTAAATATGAAAAACCAGCTCAAAGTTAATCGATTGACATTTGATCTGTGTTTTGTTTTGCCTTTTATAGTGGTGGCCTATCAAATTTCCTGTATTACGTAAGTCTGCCCGACTTGGATGACTTTGATGAGCAGCAACTATTGGAAGTGGAACAGCAGCAGCAGCAAGCAAATGTTGTCAGCATTGGCAAACATGTTATAGCTGCCTCGACATTTGCTAAGAATAGCATCAATAACAACAACAACACCAACAACAACAACAATAATAATAATGAGACACCAGAATTGACCAACGATTTGGCCCAAACAGTTGTCGCGGGCGTCTCCCCAACTGCCGCCGATGATGATGATGACGTGGCGTTGAGCGCCAAGCAAGCAAACAAACGTCGACGTTTCGATAGCGACAGCGTCGATTCAAGTTTGCTAAGACGACTGCACACGCCCAAGCAAGAACCGCGTGAGGTAGGTCATCAACAACAATTTGCCACCAGCAAATATTAACATAAATTTATCTTATTCTTTGTTGGTCTTTCTAAACAGGTTTTGCTTCGCATCTATGGACAAACACATGGAGATCACGCATTGGAGAGCATGATAACTGAATCGGTTGTCTTTGCATTGCTCAGTGAGCGTAATTTTGGACCTAAGCTGCATGGTATATTTCCCGGTGGTCGCATTGAGCAATACATTCCGGTAGGTAAAGGAGAAGGGCGACGACAAAAATACAATTTACTAGAGTTTAAGGAAAAACTAATATAAAGCTGATTTAGGAATACTTCTTGATTAAATACAGGCGTCACATTTCCATATAACAAACTCATTTTCAGAACTGTGCAATTTGGTTCTATCAAAAAAACCATTCTATATTGATAATATTGTCTATAACAAGTTCTTTCTTGTCCCCTTGAGATTTGTTATATGAAAGTTTGACAGTACTAGCTTTACCCTGCGTGCTTTGTTGCGCATGCTAATGTAAAAATAACATGATATGTACTTCCGTATATTTAAAAAATGTAGCTTTGACTCGCTTGTGCGACCTAAAATCACCACTGACAATTTGTGGTGGATATATTTTAGTTAGTTTTACTTTTCCACCAGTACATAAGTTCGAGAAAAAAAACCGATACAAGTGTTCGCAAGGTATCCGATGGTCCGATCCATTAAATTTTGCAAACCTTTCCGAGAACCATACGAGCAAACTGACAAATTTGCAGCATAATCTGCCTGGTTGTTTCGGAGATCACAGGGAACAAACAAACACAAATTTGCGAATAAGTCATATTATATAGTAGATGCTCTAAACATATACATACAATTATTTTTTATAAGCTTACCTGTGGTACAATATTTACCTTTTTTACGTTTAGGCACGGTCCTTGGCCACCACAGAACTGGGCGATGCACGCATTTCGATGAAGATCGCTGAGAAAATGGGTGAAATTCACAGCTTGAATATACCAATGTCCAAGGAGCCGGATTGGATATGGAACTGCATGGATCGTTGGCTGGCCAGCTTAGATAGCATTGTAAAGGGCAAGATAAAATCGAAGCCCAGTTCAACAGTGTTGCAAAAGCAACGGGAACTAATGCGCTCCATTAACTATGTTAAGGAAATAGCTTGGCTAAGATCCGTAATAGAATCGGGTGATTATCCCGTCGTCTTTTGTCACAACGATCTGCAGGAAGGCAACATTTTGTTGAGGCAATCGAATCAAGAGCGTACACCTAGGGAATCGATAAGTATTTTGAGGTGGGTTTTTTCGGACAAAATAGACAAAAAGATTTATTCGAATATATTTATTTGTCTTTTGTAGATCTAACTTTGATGAGACGCTGGGCGACAGCTTGGATGGCAGCAGCAATTTGGATACAGATGACAAGTGAGTTTTCATCAAATACATTTTGTATATAGTATTTTTACTTAACCCGTATTATTGTTTGGCCGCTAACCCGTATTTATTTGCCAATTGCCAAAATTAGTACTATGTCCCCATATATGCATATAAAACTACCTACAATTCTAGATGGCCTCTTGCTGCGGTCGTGATTTGAGTAAAATTGTTATAAGCTGGTTGTTAAAATCGGCCCAAGCAAATTACCAAATACATACAGGTTATCCATGCCATATTTAATTGAATATCTACAACCAAAATTGACTAATTGCTTTCTCAAATCTCTAGTAAATCGCATAGTGCATCACCCTGTCCGGAACTGGATACCACTGATGACTCGGCACTGGACTCGAGCTTTATGTCCGATCATGAGCCGGATCTCATTATCATTGACTTTGAGTACTGCGCATATAACTATCGCGGCTTCGATCTGGCCAATCACTTTATCGAATGGTCCTTCGACTATACCAATCCACAGTTCCCCTACTTCCATCACTACAAACAGCAATATGCCAGTGCCCAGCAGCGGCGCGACTTCATTGTCAACTATCTAAAGAAATATCACGATGATGAGCATTATGAACCCACTATAGAGGAACTTGATAAGGTTGATGAAGAAATACAGCTCTTCACCATGCTCTCGCATCTGTTCTGGAGCCTTTGGTCGGTGGTTAATGTTACCTCAGCCATTGAGTTTGGTTACTGGGTAAGATTTTACATACAAGTGGAAACGACTGCGTTATAATAATAATAATCAAACTAATATTATGTTTTACTTTTAATTTGACAGGAATATGGCATTGCACGCATTCTGGAATATCAACAACTAAAGTCTGCCTATTTGGAAAAATGAATTTTGGCTTATAAGGATGAAAATTTGATGGGGGGAAAAATAAGTGAAATCCATCATCAAACCCGCACTTAATCGAATCGCGTACTTAAGTGGCCTTAATCTTAAAACCAAACTCATAACAATTAGTCAGGAATTATATTTCCAGCTTAGTTATTGTAGTTGGCAGCTAGTTGACAACACTACTTCATGGACCATATGTGCTATAACTAGGAAGGAGAAGATCATTTATTTGATATGGATATACTATATGAATATAAATATGATATGAAATAATATGAATAGCTAGTGCTAAACGTAGTACTATAAACATCAATTAATATGATACTATATACAATGCTGAGAAGAAAAGTCAAACTAATAATTTGCAGCTGTGATTTTTGCGTGAGTTAAGCATTCAACAATTTAAGATAGTTACGATTGTTGTTGCTTTCAGAAAAATAGGTGTGCACACCCCTTTACCCTAACAGTTTAATCAAAGTATTAAGGCAGCACCTACTTTCCATCACTACGACTATAATATGGGCACACTAACTTACCCAGCACCATAATTTCTTGCATTTGCACTCACACACACACAAACACAATCACACACACACACTGTCGCCCTATCTCTCCATTTATCATACACGCTCAAGCCAATTGGATCGAATTTATTACTTGTTTGAATTTTTTTCCTTTGATTTTATTTTTTGGCAAATACAAAATTCATTTTCGGATTTTTTGTGTTATTTTCAACCCAATTGAATTTTAATATTTTTAATAACCTTGCATAGCGGAAGGGATCTATGGTTTTCAATAGCAAAAGGCAGCAACAATCAACAAAAAATTGTGTTTTATATATTTCTTTAATGAATTTAGTTATAAATTGTATGTATGTATAATCGTATGTAATTAGTATTTAGTGTTTTTGCGTCTATGCAATAAATAAATCAACAATTTAGTTTCAATCTTAAGCTCAATTGTGTGCTTATTTAAGATGGTTGGCTATAATTTATATCCCTTGCCAACTGCTTCGTTCTCTAAATAACAATTTAACTTTTTTTAATTTTACTCCAATTTTTTTGGAACTTTTTTAAACAAGTCACCAGGCATAAGGCAGGGAAGCTCGACTAGGAGATACCCAGAACTCTATTCCAAAGATTCATATAGTTTCCTAAACCGATTCTAACATTTCCAATATCAACATTTTGTTGTTATCGATAACATTTGTATGTCGGAAACTAGAAGAGCTTTAAGTAACCTGAATCTGACTTTGCCTATGGTCTAGAAGAGCATTATTAAGTCTCTAAAATCGTTTTACTCATCCAGATAGAAAGGCGGATACGGACAACGACAAATTCCTCGAAGATCAGAGAATGCTATTGCTATTCCTGTCTTTTACATATACACATTATACAAAGCGCTATATATGTACATATACGAAATACTTTTTCTATGCTAGGTATTTGCGAATGTTTATTACATGTTGTTAGGGTCGCTGAATCTATATCCAACAATTGAGTTTCGAAGGGTCATCATTCTGTTTTAACGGTACCTATATCGATGGTTATATAGTTTTTTACGATCCGACTAACAAACGCTGGTTTTTAATTCTATGTAGTAGGCGTCTTTTGCACACATCGTCATAATGTTTAATTCAAAACATTCCAAATCAAATTTGTATATTACATAATTCTTTTTTTTATTAAATATCGTTAAACATCAATGTAGAAAACTTCTTGATAGGCTTCCTAGACATAATGGCCGCTTTAAATAATGTAATCTTAGGCGAGATCAAGGATGAGTTTAATGGGAATCGAACAGTGCAACTGACCTGATCGAATAGGTGCTGAAACCCAGGATTAACATTAGCTTTGTGTAGTTGTTTAACTGGAATAATGTCGATTCATTGAATGAGATGACTATAAAAACTAATGAACAAATCAAATAGATATCAAATTATAATATGTTTAACAATAAAATCTTTCTAAATATGGTCATAGGATGCACAGTGCATATGTTTGGTTGTCAAAAATGATCTTAAGGGGAATTGTTTTTGGCTCTTATCGAAATTTACTTACTCAATGCGCAATCAGCTGGACTGTGAGTGCCTGTGCATTGCTAATTAATTTGATTTCGAGTCAGCTGCAATGCTAATTAAGTTTCGGGTTGGAAATGCAGGCGAGCATGCAACTGGAAAAGAGAATGGGAAGGGGACCATCACACGGTTGGGCAGATGACGAGACAGATGGGGAGAGAGAGCGAGAGAGAGGGGAATGCAGGATTGCATAACAATTCATCATCATCAAAATCAAAGTGCATCACGTAGCTGCATCAGCAGCAGCAGCAGCAGAAGTAGACGGAACACTATATTGAAGCCTTGTCGCATTGCAATCCGAAAACCATTTTCTATTTTGTATTCCCGTATGTCAACAAGCCTGACAGCAGTATGGTGAGGGGTTGATAGGGCGGGGGGATTGAGTGAAGGTTAAGGGGCAGTTGTACTTATTTAAACAATAGTTGTCCTAGGCACCAGGACACTCATTCAGCACCAGCCACAGACAATTGCTATGGATTGCTTTTGTCTGTCGAGGCGTATATTACATTAGACGAGCATAAAGGCCAAGCCAAGACCTCCTATCCTCCTGCCTCTTTCGCTCACCCTCTCACTAAACTGGTTTCAAGTGCAGTCCGAAAACCACAAGGCAAGACAAGGTACCAACAGAAAGGACATGAGACAAGGGACATGGTACATGCTACACGAACAAGGAGACAAGCAGATAGTCAGAGAGAAAAACAGAGAGGAAGGTACACTATGAAAAAATATAATTTATCTTTAAATTTTTAATATTGCACAGCCGAAGATTTCAAATAAAATTATATTTTACTCATTTGTTTTCTCATCTTTTATAAAATAAATAATAATAACTCTATGCTATTGAAGAAACTACCAATTAAATATATAGAAAAACCACTAGAATTAAGAAATAATTATCTTTGTTTTTGTCATCACGAATCCTTAGTATTGCGTTAGATTTTTTTCTAAGTGCACTCACTATCTCACTGAGTGACAAACTGTCAGCCAATGTGGCATTTAAATGGTCCCTCTGTTCGTCCTGTGTGTGTTGTTGCATTAATTAAAGATGCGCTTGCATTGTTTGGGCTGCATCCTGGCAATTGTGTGATTTGTTGTTGTTGCTGTTCTTGTTGTTGTCTTGTGTGTTCCTGGCAGGCAGCTGCTGATGCTGCTGCTGTTGCTTCAGCGGAGCTATTGCTCATTGTGTTTTGAATTAATGTCAAAGGATTTGCGTAATTGGGCGGTGTCCTTACCAAGAAAATTAACAGCAATCCTGACGTTTGGCACTGGGCCTCTTGCCACGTTCGATACGCTCAATCAAAGGTACCTCAAGTGGCATCCTCGAGCAAAACATTCACAATTAATCAACTGTAAGTCCTTTGAAGCACCACAGTAGATCTAAAGCCTTTCAAGTTATAGAACTCAAAAATTATAATACTTAAACTAAATGTTTCATTTGATATTCATTTTGTTTATTTAGTATTGATTTTTCTTTTATTCTTGGCTAGGATATGAACATTTTTTTACACATTTATTTACATTAAATAAACACTGGCACAACAAGATATCGTTTGTTGTGCGTGTTTGGGAATTCAAAATACTTTTTGTTTGATCTTCTTATTGATGAAACGACGTTTTTCGCTTAAATATCTTGCAGTGGATTTCTACATCACAATAATTATTGTAATATCGTAATATTTGGATTTCAATTCAAACTGTTTTTTTTTTATCATTCAAATAAAGCCCTACTAACGTTCAAAACAATTAAAAAATTTATAATATTAGAAAAGTTACATAAACGGAAAGAAAAAAATAAAGATTATGAATGGAGTCCACGAAAGTAATAGATCGACGTTCCAGTAACGGATTGTCAGTGTCTGGATCTGGACGAGTCAGGGTAGGTGTTGGACAATTTATTACCGAGTCGGTTGTTAAATTGATTCCTCTAAAACGTTTCCTCTAAAACGATTTCTCTGAAACGGTCCAGCGATTGTCAATTAATCGACCATCTCTAACTCGTCCTTTTCGCCATTAATTTTTAACTTTAACTATAGACCCAACAAACGCCAAACGGCATCATCAGCTACATAATTCACCATTCAGGACATCAAATAACTGTGTTCAGTTTTATGCTGTGGCCTGCATTGATCCCGACTGTGTGGGTCAAAGCAGCGAGTGCACCAAGTACATCACCATCAAAACCATCGTCATCGAGACAATCCCAACCAATGGCGACTTAGATTCGAAATGCGATGTGCTGATACAGTTGACGATCTGCTCGCAGTGCCATTTGTATGCAACTACAATAATTTTGATCACATATTATTATAAATAAGTTCCTTACCAGCTTTGAGACAACAACAATCTTTAAAAAAAGGTGTCCATATTATGTGACATATTATTCTCTGAATGCACGAAACAAAACTAATAATGACTTATCATGAATATAATGGCAGTAAGCTCTTATTTTATGACTTTCAACAAATAAATCATTTAACAATTTTAAAGCTATAAAAAAGGCTGACTTGAGTTAGAGTCAAGGATCTTTGACCGCCCGTTGACAATTTCAATAAGTGAAGAAATAATAGCAAAAGCAAAATATAGTTTGAGGGGAGAGAGAGAGACAGAGAGAAAGAGAGAGAGAGTGTGTGTGAAAGATATGCCAAAGTCAAACGAAATGTAAAACCAAACAGAAACTGACACAAAAGTTGTAAAAATGCAAACAATAAATCAACTTTTAGCTGCAACGATGGACCGTCGTTGGCCCTTAAGGGGATGGACGCCCAAATGGGCAATGAACTGGGTGGAAAAGAGAGAGTGCCAAAGAGAGAGCTAGCACAAAACGGGACACTGGCGGGGGATCTATGACTTTGCTTAGACGCAGACAGTTGCATGTTGCAGGCGCAGACAAGAACAATGCCGGGTAAAGTTTTTGCCTCACTTATTTTTTCCTTCCTATTTATTTTGCGGTAGTGCAAATCTTGTCATGGAAGAAGCAGAAGCAGGTTTACTCGGCAAAGAGATGATGGCGCAAAAGCGTACGGAGAGCAACAACTTGGTCAAAGTAATTTAGAAGCAGTTTATATACAAAGCGGCTAGCAAACTTAACACAAAACTGACCTCACAAACAAACAATAACAAAACAATTGCATGAAGCAGGAAGTCAGATGGAAGCCGAAGCCCTGTGCCGGACGGAAGGAAATGCGTAGTACAGACAAACAAAAAAATTGAAACTAAAATAAATATTGAGCAAGTTGTGGGATCCAAAGTTGTGATATATTGCAGCACGAAAAGAGACTTGTTATGTTTGAAAATAATTATTTATTAAATTGCATTGATGTTTACTTTGCTTAAAAGATTTTCAGCCAGAGTTAAATTTTATCGCTATTAATATATACATCGCTCCCAATTGCAAATATCTAAATGTAACAAATACGCACGTCAGCATATTTTACTTGAAAAACGCACAAGAATTTAATGTCATTGAAATTTATTTGCGTAAGAACTCTGTAAATAGAAGCCCATAACTTTCAGTTAAAAAAGGACTGTATGATATATGGTGCGGCTACTAATCCTTCATATTCTTATAAACGACTAGAGTATGCATTTTTGTCATTCCATTTACTCATAAGAAATACGCTGGAATTTTATATATTTTCACTGTCTTGAATTTTGGCAAGCTTATTTTAGCGTCGACAAGTCACAATGCGTGGTGATATCATCAGTCAAGAGTAAGATATACAATTTCTACTTTTTCTTAAAAATTGTTGACAAAAAATAATGTAAAAAAATCATTGCCTACTTTTGTGCGTAAAGTTTTTGTTTGTGAAAACTTTAATTATTGCCAAAGAACGGACGGTTTATAAATCAAACAAAAATTCATTATGACTTTAGTTGCTGAAATGTGTTATATCGCTTTGCAGCTCGAGGTGTATCGACATATTATCTAACGCAGAAATGGACCAAGATACTTGCAAAGTTTCAAGTCTCTAGCTTTAAGGGTGTCCAAGAAACACCCGTTTATCAGACATACACAATTTAATCTTTACTTTCGGTATCAGAGTATTTACATATAAACCAGTATATAGTATTTATAAATGTATATTTCATAAACATGGACTGCATCATCAGTCCGCAGAGCGAGGCGACCCGCCCATAAGTGTTAGCTCGAGGCATGGTTCGTTCACCTACTTCCCATGAACACGACTACTAGTTGGATGGCAACCACAGAAACAAACATACGCAATGATAACAAATTCACATGCAGACACTGAGTGGGAATATAGAATAGACCGCAAGCATTTGTAGATGGCTTGCTCCTTTAGCAATTTCACGCACTATATGCGTATGTGGCAGGCCATACATAATACAAATGCCACGCAAGAGACGTCTGAGAGAGAGAGAGAAAGAGAGAGAGAGAGAGAGAGCGTGAGTGTCTCTGTCTCAGTCACTATCTGTATCTGGCTGAATCTTTGCGTGGCATTTTTTTTTACGATTTCTGGTGTAACTAAGCAAACAGCTCGAGGCGCAACAAATTATAATGTACATAATGGCAATGCGTTGCAGACACACACAGATTCAACTATAGACTTAAGATATACAATAAGATAAACGCAGTGCGTGGCTTTGGGCGCACCAAAAAGAGGTTCCAACGTTGACCATGTCGTATACTTGATATTTAATAGCAAACTTTGCATAATATTCTCCACATTTTCTCTTTGCATTTCTTTTGCTGCTTTTTTTTTTATATTTAGATTCATTCTTTATGCTGCGCTACTTTCGCTTTGTGTTATCACTGACAATTTAGCAGCAGCAGCAGCAGAAGAGAGAAGAAAAAAAACGCCAAACGAAGTGTAATCTGATTGCATTTGGCAGCAGCACAAAGCGTGTGAATCAACGGGGGTTGTTACAAGTCAAGGGAGGAGTGACGGGTAGCGTCTGGTGATGTAGGTGTCATGTCCTGGTGTGTCTGCCAAAGGCGTTTTGCTTAATCAAACGTCGCTCTTTGTGTCAGCGCGATGTCAGTGAAGCGCTTTACACCTTGCTTTCCATCTAGCTGTATTTCTCTTTCTCTATCATCATACTGCCTCCGACCACTCACACACCTTTGAGCAACGCCAAGTCAGTCAGTCAGTCAGTTGATCAGTCAGTTAGTCAGTCAGCGAGCGAGGCAATCGCTGAGATTGATTATGTCTGCTTTAATCTTGCAAATGTAATCAACATGTTTATGGGTTTTCAACCCTTTCTCCTCTTTTTCTTTTTTTTTTTTGCTATATGGTTCCTTTTTTTCTACAAAAACTTTCTGTTTGCTGACTTCATTTAGCTTACTCGTTTTTTACAGTCTTCTCTCTGAGTGTTTGGAAATAGTATATTAGATGTGTGATTTAACTGTTTGGCATTTTAATGAGATTATGCCAAAATATTTAATACGTTGTGAACTGAGAGAAACGCAAAGAATAACGAAGTGAATTGAAAAAAAAATTGTAATCGCAAAATGTTTTCAAATGTGTATTTATTTATTTTCTGATTTACAAACTGTCAATGGACAAAAAGAAAATGTTATAAATTACATTTACAACTTACAGGAAATTAAATGTTGAATATACATTATTGATTTTATTTTGTGTGTTTCTTTGGACATATCAATTACCTCTGCGAACTTATATTCAGTAGTAGTTTTTTGTTTTATTTTCTTTAAAAGAAAGAATACCCATATGGCAATTGTTGCTATAATTGACACTCGCTGACTTGACACCGCAGCCAACACATGGAATCCATGAGGCAGGCATGCAGGATTTAACAAACAGGCAAATGACAAACAGAATTCCGAAAAGCGAAGCCACAGCGCGTGAAAACTTTGGATCTGTAGCTTGGGGAAAAGCTGAGTTCCGGAGTCCGTCAAACTTTAATGATTGTGCGGTGGCGCATAAAGTGCAGAAGGAGAGAAGGAAAGTACAACATTGAGTGCATCGGGGGCGGACAGTTGTGTGGGCGGGAGTAAACACAAAAGGAGCTCTGAGATTTGAGAGAGAAACCGAGCAAGAGAGAGTGAGATGACGACTGGCAAAGTTTTTGGACGTCTCTTATAAAACTTCACACGCTCAGTGGACCCCGGCGAGGGAAGAGCAGGGAAGAACTTGAACTTTTAATTTGTTCCAAAGTAAATTTCAGGCACAAAACTTTAAGTCATATCGGTACTAGTTGGCTGGCCAGAAATCACAGCTTCTCTCTCCCCCCTCTCTCTCTCTTTTTCGTCTGCATGCGACATATGTGGCAAGGCAGAAACAGGAGTAGGGGAGGATGATTGTGGGAAACACGCTTTGCCATGTGCGCGGCATTTGGAACTCAAATTGCTTCAATGGTTTTACACTGGCCGCAATCGATGCCCCCCATTGCAACACCCCCCAAGCACAATCTAGTGGTAGTGCCAAAAAGTTTTTCAATTAAATTTATGCGTAAATAACGTAAAATGTTTTAGTTGTTAATGTTGCTAATGGTAATATTGTTGTTGTTGCGCGAAAAGCCACGAAAATCGTTCGACAATTTAGCAACATTGACGAATTGTTTCAAATGTATTAATTATTTATGGTTTGCAGTGGGCTACACTGCGATTATGTGCTAGTCTGGGAAGGTCCTGAAAGAAATTAGTGGTGTCCATCACTTGAATAGAGCCAAACCGCCCATTTAATCAAGCTTATCGAACTTGTAATTCTTAATTGTTTTACATAATTCAAAAATCCCTTTTTGTATTAACATTCTAACACTTAATAGCTACAACAAAATAATATAAAAGTATTCAGTTATAGATGTGTATATATTTTTAATTATTTAATTAATTTTCTTTATATAAATATCCATCTTGGCAATTTATAAGTTATTTATTAAATACGACTCTTATATTTATTTATTCATTCTTAAGTTGCAAAAAATTAAGTTGATGCAAAAACAGATTTTAAAAATTAGTTTTGTGCATTTATAAAAATAAAACCATATTAATTTATATCTGACAAGCAGTTTTAAAGTTATTCTCTATAATATTTAAGGTAAATAAAATCTGCTTCTAATAAAAATAGATTTTCTACTAACTTTTCATACAATTCGGAGAGAAAAGGTTTTAAGAGAGTCCATGTTACATACATAGGTACTTTATTTGCTTAATTTTTGTAATAAATTGAAAAGAATACTTTAAATTATTTGCATGCTCTCTATTCATAATACAAAAATTGGCTAATGGCTCGTTATCAGATAAAAAACCCATAAATATTAAAAATGCTGGAAACATTTTCATACATATGGCAAATCCCCTAGTTCCATTCGGATGTTTAAACAACGATTAGCCCTACTTGCTATAAAAAATGGTTTTTGTTTAGCAACAAAAGAATTTTAATAAATATGCAAATTGTTCAATGGTATCATAAAAGCATTTTTTTTTTTGGGGAAATTGTGTAGATTAGTGTAAAAGTTTTTGTTCGGTTGCCTGAGCATGAAACCCAGCTGCATACGTCATTATCATCATCACAATAATCATAAATGATAAATCGTCAATTCCCCCTGGCCATGTCCAAGTGGCTTGTATTTCATATCTACTTTTTTTTTATTTAAAGTTGTACATCAATAAAAGAAAAGTCGAGGAGTCGAGGAGCAAAAGAAATAAACAAGTTTTTGCCAAGAGCAAAACTACGAGTCGAATGCCACAAATATGACGCCAAAGGGGATGGCAAACAAAGCCAATGTAATAAAGGAAAACACAACAATCATATTTTTATGGCAAATGCAAATGCAAAAGGGAAAACAGGACAGGACAACCAAACTGAAGTCGACCCAACTTATGGCTGGCCCTTTGCCCGATCCTTGTCAACGGCCATTGTCGCCTGGATGACAGTAGAAAAAGATGACAAAATTCAAAATAAGGTACATGAATCCGAAATACACTTTTTAAATATACAATACCAATAAATATATATCGATAAAAATCGATTGGACGATTAAATTAAACGATAAATTAAACATGGGAAAAAACATAACTTACGCAATAGTTTCTTTTCACTTAAAAACATATAAAATAATACAATTAAGTAAAATAAATATACGTGAAACGGAAAAAAAAGCCTAGAATCGAGGCAGGATTATTAAAGAAAAGATCCAACCAGATCAAAATGTGTTGAAAGTTTGAAAAATCAAACTTAACATTTGTTGGTTACGTTTTTCGATGCTGCATTATGAACGTCAAAAGTGGAGTGCTGTTAATAACTTTTGAGGGCATCAATAAAAAGGATATACATATTAGCATTATCCACGGTAGGTGGCGCTGTTGTGGCGATGGCCGATAAAATGATTTGCGTACAAATTGGTTTGGGCAAAATTCGATTGAGCTGTGGGAATATTCAGCGCCCTTTTGTTAACCGGGTTAACGCGCAAAAGGCAAAGTGGAAAATATGGCAAAAGAGCAGCAACTCAGCAGCCACAGCAAAAGAATTGAGAAAACCAGCCAGCGTTTCCTAACTTCGTAAAGGGGCTAAAGAGTGGTTTGGTCTGAAACACTTCAATGCCAAAAATTTGAAGTTTCCCAGCGAAGGGCAACAAAACAACAGCAAAAAGCATTTGTGGTTATTGAAATTTTGAAGCGTTCTTTTACTCCGCTTCTGGCTTTTGTTGCTTGCCACAATCTCGGACGCTGCCAAATATGGCGGAAAATTTTAATGATTTCCGCCGTTGGAGACAGAATTGATGCAACCATCTTAAACAGACACACTGAAAGACAGAGAGCATCCAACTATGTAGTAAATGAAAACAAATCGACCACCAACGAGTCAGCAAAAGTCGGGACGAGCGCATTCATTACATTTTCCAATGCTCCAACATTTTCTTTTCACTTGCATTGGCCAATAAAAATAGCCAGAACCGTTAAACCAATCGATACGTCATCATTAGTTTTCCCTCAAACTCCGACGGGACAATTTCAGTCAAGAGCTGGTTTCTTCGATAGATGGCAAGCACTGCGTCATGCCTCGATGCCCAAATGATGAGCTCAAATGCAATGAATGAAATTTAAATACTTTATGGCCAAACAAAATTTAATACTGAGTTCACTTTGTCGAATCTTTTATTCGGATCTTACGTTGGCTGTTTTAAAATTATAAAAATAAGACAATTCAAATCTGATTTGCAGATTTCGCAATGCGGTGAGCTAGGGGCAATTGTGGTGAGGCTTGCATCAGGTTTTTGTTGCAGTTTTTTTTAAGGGATGTGGGAAATATGTGAATTTATAGATTTTTAGCTTTCGATTTGATCAACTTTTCAGCCCCCACATTGGTGTAGAAACCCCATCTTGACAAGCTTGAAAGGTGTCGAATAAAGTTATGGACGGACAGACTTTACAACAAACATAATCTTTAACTTCGGTATCAGAGTATAAACATAGTAATAGTATAAAATAAAGCAAAGGACAAGGGAATTTTAAACCAACATCAAACTCTCGACAAGAAAAGTTTGTCAGATTTTTGGTGCATCATTCTGTCAGTTGGTGCAGTGAATGGCGATTGATGGCATCAGAAATATCTCATATCCCTTGCACTTGCTTTGTCAATCACACACACGCAATTTTTATCTTTTATACTCTTTGTCTGACTCTCTCCCCCCTTATGTTCCAACTCTTCTGCACACATTCATGGCGCAATTTTGTTGGTCATAGTTTTTGTCATTTTTGGTGCCGAAAAGACCGAATTAATTACGCTAATTGAAAACCCAATATGCATGAGTGACTGTACGTAAGAATGTGTGTGTGTATGAGTGTGTGTTGATATGCCTGTTTGTATGAGTCACTCGTTTACTTGTACCATTTATTCCACTCAAAAAATTAAAAAACCTTTTTATGATGCTTTTATATCCTGTTTTAATACGAACATATGCAGAGCGCGAAATTTGCAAAATTTTTAAATAGAAGCCCCCGTTTAAATAGAGAAATACATCATAATATACTCGACAAGTTTTTCTTTAGCTTCTTAAAACAATTATTTAATAATTAGACAAATGATCACTTCATCCAAAAATGTCCGGAAACTTCTTAAGCGTTAAGTTTTAACAGTCGTTGCCTTTACTACTAAGTACTCAAAGACAAGCCGAAATTAGTTTTCCGAAACAGCAATCACAACTATGTAAGCTAAGTTCGAAATATTTGTTGCCTGTCTTCCATTACCGACACACTGGCGTTAGTAACAAGCAAATTAAACTAATTTAATGTTGAATTTAATTATTCAATCTAATGAACAATGTAAGCACAAAAGAGTCTGAAAGGGACAGACAAACACAGAGAACAGGAAGTGCCGCGAACTTCGATAACATTTTCGGAAAACTTTCAAAACAAACTGGCAAACTCTTGTGAAAAGTCCAAACGGACTGTCTGTCTTTCGTCTGCAAGTGGAAGAACTCTATTATTATTACAATATGCTTAAAATTCCAAGTTGGTAAGTCTAAAGTCTAACGGTGAACAATGCAGATTCAATTGGAAATAAAAGAAAAGCCAAAGCATTTGGGAGTCATAATATTTATGCTCTAAACTTAATGTGGAAGTTCAGATGGCGTTTAAATTTTCAAAGAAAAGCACACAAAATGCAAATTGCAGCCAATATGCCAATGTAAAAGTGAGGGCCAAAAAAAATCTCAGAAAAAAGGAATAAGAAAAAAAGTCGTGCAGCAAGCCCGGAAGTTGACACTTAAGTTTATAAATCCAATAAAAATCACATTAGCCTTGCGGCGGAAAGTCGCGTGCAAAAACAATGAAGAACAAGAGCTGACACTGAACTAGGGGGCACGTCAAAGGGGGTGTCAAATCCCTGCGACACATTTAGCTAAGCCACTTGAAGAGTCCAACAACCATCACACCAACCTCTCCGCCAACCAAATCTTCTCTGTGGAGAACAGAAAAATGCTAATGATAAGGCCACCCTCTTTTGGCAAAAGTACAAAAAAATAAGAAGTTGTCTATGCCGAGGAACGCTTTTAATAATTTAAAAGTGGGTCTACCGTCAATGGCTAATGGATCACGGCCACTCGTTTACCATATTGACTGCCCAACATTTAAGTGGACACTGCATAAGCCTTGAGTTCAAAATTGGCCACAAACCGGAAATGGCAGCACCTGAAGGCAAAGACTTCAAGTCAAATCTCAAGATTATTGCATACTCTTTAAGTGTTTGCAACTTGCTTTCTCAGGGTGCTATTCTATAGTTTAGGCTTTGCCATTTTTGTCCATAGATTTACAGCTGCTCAAGAATACATAAAATTACATTTAAAGCAATTTAATTGCAGAGCGTAGAATGGTAATTAAATTATTGAATTTATAATTCAAATGCAATAAAATAGCTGATGAGGCAAACTCACATCTGATAGATATTAGACAGCTGCCAAATTATCATATGTAGAAACCAAATTAACATTCAGTTTAAAATGCATTTGGGCACAAAATACCAACTGATGATGTGGGAGGCTGTTTGAAGTAATGCTGTTGCCTGAGAATTTGTAATACCTCAAGTGCCTTTCAAGTGCGTGGCATTAACACTTGAATGCCATATTGAGAATTGAATAAATGAATGAAGAAAGACAGCGAGAGGGAGAGAGAAAGAGTTGAGCGACTCGTAATGTAGATTCGCTTTGGCTGCAACTCATCATCAACGTCATTTACAAAAGTTCGCGATGAAATATTTCTTCGTTTTTTTTTTTGTCTGCGGCAACTGCAATGACAGCTTCATCATCAGGCAACAACAATCAGGCAGAAGAGCTTCAGTTACTTTTAGTGCCAGAGCCCATCCGGTAACAACGTCTCCAGCTTGTCCTGTCTCGTCCTGTCCTGCCGTCCTTCCTGCATAAGTGCCGAGTGCTTGCCGCAAATAAATTTGATTTGCATGTGCAAATGAACGTGGAATTGAATTTTCTTATGCATGAAATGTGCGCATAATTGGTCCATGGCATACACACACACACACTCTAACTCATTCACACAGAAAGGCATTCTAACGGGGCATAGACACACACAAGAGCTGCTGCCAGCCATCATGCCTCTATAGCCTTCTACCACTAGACAAGTGCCCCAGTTGTGGTTTTGTCCATAATTGCTTATGTATAAATTTCAATTCACACATAATTTTTAGTATACTTGAAAAGCAAAAACAGGTATAAAAATTAGGTCCATACTTAGGTCCAAATCCAAGAAGAGAAATCAAAAATCTTATTTCTTCGTTACACATAATCAATTTCAGTATAAACTCAATCAGAAATATGCGTTTTTGAGAGCAAAAATCGTTCGAGAATTTGTGGATGGTTTTCTTTTTCGAATAAAGTCAATTATGCAAAATAATAATCTTTCTAAAAAGGGCACAATTTAAATATGATTTTATTATGACCTAAAATCTATTGTTAGTATGTTCGCTAGTTAAACAAATAGATAAGTATCTCAAGCATTTTGTCCAACGCTGTCTTAATAGTTAATACTAAACCAAACTACTTAAGGACCCTTACAATTCTGTGTGTCCGTGAAGGATTAAATCGCTCAAACAATTACAATGGAAAAGTTATTTTGATTTCACAATAGACAACTGGCACAGTTCACATTGACGCAAGTGTCGGATTGCCATGTGTTTGACAGTTGTCATTGCCCACTTTACAGCGGACTAAGTAGCCAGCACTATATTATGCCCATCGTACAGCTTGCCGCTTGCTCTGCTTCACTCGTAGGACTTGTGGAATACAATGCCCACTGTTGGGGCAGCAGGGCAGCCGGGCAGCAGCAAACTGCACTCGAGAGCTTGAATAATTAAAAATACAATATTGTAGTGCAAACAGTTGGCAAAAACTGGAGCGCTCTGAAAGCGCTGGCGGCTGAATGAATGGCAGCCTTCCTGGCTGCACTTAGCCAAAGATATCCACTTACCCGACCCAGCAGCATCCAAAGCCAACCCACTGTCGTGACAGTGGCATTCCAGTGACAAGCAAGCTGTGCAAACAATCGAAGCAACGGCATGACAAAATGCAGCCCAACCCGTGATTCCACTTTTTGAGTCTTCTTTTGCGAAGGCAAACGTGAAACAGGACGTGCAGGATGCGGTGCAGTTGCTCTTACGGCTCGTTTATGAGTCAAATAAGGCGTGCATGTGTGCGGGCGTGCGAGTGTGAGTGTTTGTGTGTTTCTAGAGATGACAGCATAAAAACGCATATCAAAACCTGCCCAAAAGATTCTTATGCTTGTTGTGTAAAAATATAATATATATAGATAATGGGGCTTGCACAAAAATTTGGGAATTTATTACAGACGAGCTTTTATACAGTGAGTTTAAAAATAAGTAATAATAATAATAATAATTGAACTAAATTGCATTTTTCTGGAAAGAAATTCATTGTGTAGAAAACTTCGTTGTACGGAATAATAAAAAATTACATATAAATTAATTTTATAAACTAATTTTTTTCGTGCTTTGTCTGCTAAAAGGGTAGAATTAAGATTTTACTGTTTGATTTTTTTTTGGGCACATTACTTTATAATTTTAATCGCAAAACAAAATTTTTGTATTGAATAATTTATGATAAGTTTTTTTTTTTTTTTTTTTTTTTCTATTTAACAACTTATAAATATGTATGTGTAAATTAATGATTAATTCTTCATTAGTTAAAAAGAACTCCTTCTTGTAGCACCATGGAATAGTCAACAAATAAACATTAACATTTATTGTATTTTATGTATCATATGCAGTATTTTATGAAATGTTATTTCTTGCTTTCGAAACTATACAGAGGTTAAAGAGCTTTCTTTCAGATAGTTCTTATCTACCATCTCTAAGTGATGGACCTTTTTGGTTCTGCGGCAAAGATGCAACATCGCCGTTGTCAACGCATTGTTGGCTTTGTTTTACTCTCATTTTGGCGCTGTTAATGGTTACGGTTACCGTTACTGATGTTGCTCTTGCTCTTGCTGATGCTGTTGCTATTGCTGTTACTGTTACTGTTTTATTTATTGTTTGCGCTCATTTGAGTCAATTACGACAAACGGAGATTGTTAATTGTTTTGCTGCTGTTGCTGCTTCTGCTTCTTCTGTACAGCGGCCGCCGCTCAAGTCCAAGACAAACAAGTCACATCATCTCAGTGGGTGGATGGGCAGTCGTTGGGGTCGCACTCCACTTTATTTTCTAGTATTTATTCGTTTGCCTCTTTTGGCTTTGTTTTGCTGCTACTTCTGCTGCTGCTGCTTATTGTTTGGCTTTTGGTCTCTGTTGGCTTTTGTTTGTTTGCTTTTGGCCAATAAACGGTGTCTCCCCAATGGCTCACATAACCCCTCCGTTCCTCCTAGCGTGTTTAATGGCGCGTTGAATGCTACATTTGTTCATCGTCTGCTCGTCATCTCTAGCTCTCCTCTCTTCTATGCAGTGGCATCTTATTTTAACAGTTTTTCTCTGGCTTGGTCGACAAGTTGTCGTCGTGTCTCTTGCGTAAACTTTAATTGGCTGTCAGTTCATTGAGGTAAGTTTTAATTAATTTTTTTGACCATGCTTCATGTGTCTTGTCTCTAAGTACGTGTGAGTGTGTGGGACAGCATGTTAAATTGTTTGTTTTTGTTCTTGGTTGTAGGCAGCTAAGTGGTGCGTTAACTTTACCACTCAAATGTTTTGCTAATTGTTTTGCCAACATTTTGTGCTGCTGAGTGCTCCTTAAAGCCGAGTAAATTTTTTAAAAGCCACTTCGTATAAAGTCATATTTTTATTTTATGGTTTTTGTTGCAAAGAGATATGAATACGAGTAACTTTTTATTTGAATTTCTTTTTGGTGAAATTAAAAAGTGCATTTATATTTAAAAAGTATGCAAAAATGGTACTTATAATTGTTTTATAACTTAATAATTTAAGATGTTTCGACTTTATGAATCCGAATGCAATTATTAACTCATTTACTTTAATTTTAATTTATCAATATTTTGAATAAATTTTTAATTACATAAGCTTAGAATATTTCGGCATTATTATCCGCATGATCTCAAAAAGTTCAAATTTAATTTAGCCCAATCGTGGAATGCTTAGTTTGCCTGTAAAAATAATTAAAAATATAAGCTAGGCCTAAAAGTCTAAGCTTATAAGTATATTTATTTAAAACTTACCGATTTGCCACATCTCTATATGTTTTCTAGCCCTGTTTCCGATTAAAGACAGTTTTTTATCCTTGTTTTTATTCGGTGACTTAGAGTTAGGCACTTGAACTTTTGGAGGCTTAATATTTTTAACAGCTTTGCGGCCCCGCTTGCTTGGTAGCGTCTTTACCTTTGGTTTTCGGGAAGGGATCTTCATGTTCCATCGACTGATATTGCCACATTTCTGGGGCTTATAGTCAATGAGATTGCGTCTAATATCTGTCGAAATACCACGTTTGATATATTTTACTTTCGGATGACTTTTGAACAAGCTCTTCGAATCCAGCGCAATGAGACTCTTTAGTTTAGACAATATTGGCAGCTGTTGCATCTGTAACCTATGCAAATTTCGCTTTTGTAGATAATGGTTTTTGAGTATCTCATTGCATTTGCGCATCTGATCGGCAGCTAATTGGATTTCGCAGCGCTTCACCATATTGGGGTTGCAGTTCTTTGTGATTGCCTTCTTTATCGAACAAGTTGCCGAGCTTTTGCTTAAGAACTTTGAAAAATCCGGCTCTGTCTTCTGAACTTGTTTCTTTACGTTCTTTAAAAGCTCAACATTTCGATGCGTAGCGTAACCTTGTAGTAGAAATTTTAATATGGGATTTATTAGTTTTAGTATCGAGTTTTTCACTGTCGGATTTACCCTTTGAAAATTTCTTGGCTAAGCTTAATATTTTCATACTGGTAATTTTTATGGTTTTTTTATTTAATTATTATTGTGTATTTATGAAATTTTTGACTGTTAACAATTTAAATAAGTCTTTGCAAAAGTGAACAAAAACGAGTGTTACATTGGTAGCCTACTGAGAAACATAAACTTAAAGATTAAAAATCACTTAGTTATAATTTTAGTAAATAAATAAAACGAAGTACTTGACTTGAGTGGATTTTGTCAATGCTTTTACCAAATTACGCAAGGCAGTTCATAGCAGAATCCAACTAATGTCAACTAATGCCTCAACGATGGGCCTCATTAGCGAAATATCCAAGCTAATGTCTATTAAGTACCTTCCTTAGATTTACCCAAATGAAAAGTATTTTAAGTATTTCGTAATATTTAATGTTTGGCAAAAAGGTCTGCTGCTCACCTTTTTGCTAGAAATCTTGAACATTACTTAAATAATCCTCAACTGACTATCATCATCAGAATCATCATTATGATCATCATCATCAAGCATGTCCGAAACGTGCTGCTTCTCCTGGTCCTAACGGGTGCCTCGTTTAGAAAAATTGCTCACGCACGGGTTCGTTTTTTGGGGAGGGTTGGAGTGCGGATAGGTGGGTTTTAAGTGCTGGCAGGTCTGTGGTTTGCTTTGCTCTTGATTTTGTTTACCATTCACCGTTCAACATTTTCTGCTTTGTATCGTTCTTTGCCTAAGCGCATTAAAAGTTTTTTTTACTAACGGTGATTTTCTTTATTTTGTGCACTTTATTGAAAGCACATCACGTAGTGCACCTGATTTGCTGACAATCCTTGGACATTCTAAATAGACACCCGGTACTGGCTTAAGACTGGACTCAAAGCTACCAGTTTACCTGCGCTGCATACGAAATTCGTTGCGGCACTTTTTGGTATCGTTATAATTAAGATTAATTGCTTACAGTTTTGTTAATAATTTCGCTCGCTTTGGTACAATTTTGGAAAACTTTGCCTAAAGTTACGTCTCTGAAGGACCCTAAAAGGAGAGTGAAAATAATTTAAATATTCAGCTAATTGGTCAAGATGTTAATGTGAACTTTAATAGCTGTGCGACCATTGTTAAGTAACATAAGGGCAAGGTAACAGTTAAAAAAATTTAAGTTTATGACTGTTGACTGATATAAATAGCTGGTGACTTTTATTACTAAGAAAATTTTTTTTTTAAGGCTAGGCCAAGCAAACCATTTCCAGTCTTATTTCTGTTTGCATGCAAAATTTTTGCTTATTTTAATTTGATCTTACGTTCTAACAAAGTACGAACGCTATTTTGGTACGCCGAAAATTGTACACAATTAGAAAATTTACTTGTTCAAACGAAAATGTCAGCTCGATAGCTCAATTAATGAGAGAATAGTTTAGCATAAGATCCAACGAACAACGACTCAACTCGCGATACTGATCAAGCTATTATTGTACGTTGGCGACATTCTTCGGCCGATAACACAACGGCCGAAGACACTACCGCCGAGAACTTAAGCGCCATCCACTTTACCGCCAACAACTCTACCACCAACCACTCTACCGTCAACTCTACCACCGACTGCTCTACATCATAATGTACCGAACTATTCCGCTCTTCCCAGCCAAGACCATCCTTTTTTCAAGCCGCTGCTTCCAGTGGCTTTATTACCTTCACCACCAGGTTTTCTACTGCCGAATCAACTACCTATACCCATCTTGCCACCTTTACATAAACTTCCAAAACCTGTAGATTTTCTTAATTTACTTCTATTGTCATTGCCAGAACTGCCTGCACTACCGCCACCACAGTCACTAACACTTTCAAATCTGGTTGAAAATTGTGACCTTCTACCGTAGTTACGTTATTAAAAGCTATAACCATACTTTTAGTAATTATTTTATTTTAAGACTCTGGTACCGATGGTAAACTGTAAAGCTAGCGACTTTGCAAATATCCATCCCCAACAGCCCCTACTTAAACAACTGATACATTTCTAGTGTTGACAACGCCAGTATCCACAACTCCTGCTTCGTTAACGTATCACAAAAGTTACACGAACAGCAATAGCACCAACTAGGCCTTATAAGCCTGTCGAGCAACATGACCACCAGCACAGTCATCAACACCATTTACACACTCTTCCTCCGTTAAGACTTTCCTGTCCTGGCTTCTTTAAAAGCGCACCTTCCTTGTTTCAACTCTCTTCGCTTTTATTTTCCCCTCATGCATCTGTTATTTATCTTCCGAGTCTTCCTGTGTTGCCTATTCCAAGCGTACCTACTTTCACAATTTGACTGCCGCTTCTACCTTTTCTCAATCCACCAAGCTGCCCTGTTAATCTCGTTCATCCAGTTCCAGATCATCGTACTCCTCCAAAACTTCCAGCTCCAGCTCTTATTTCAACTCCAACTCCTCCCAAACTACTGATTCATTCGTCCCTTCCTATACTACCTGTACTTAGGAAAACCAAATACTTCAACCATCGATATGAATCAACGAACCATAAGCTATGTTAACAAAATTTGAAACAAATAGAAGTTTGAATACTCAAAGAAAACAACAGTATTTTTATTTTGAAGAGACTATATTTTTACACATAATATTTTGGCTTGATATGCCAAAAGAAACTCAGTGAAATATTGTTACAAAATGTTTATCAACTTATAAAAAGCATTGTTTCATCATCACCATTAAATAACAATTGGGCGCCAATTAAAATAATACCATGCAAATCTGAGAAAAATCATTTATAATTTTTAATTAGGACTTATATTATATAATGCTCACCCAACTTTAATGTACATAAGGTGTATTGTGCTCCATGTATTGCTGTCCATTTGACCCTAATTCCAACATATGGCTAACATAAAAGTCATTTGGTTTATCTGAAAATCAGTTGAATATACAAATGAGAAAAAAACAATATTATTCTCGTAACAGATATAAAAAGTTACGTGGGTCTCAAGCTTAAAATGTGTTTTATTTATAAGCATATAAAAACAAAATATATATTTTTGTAAACGTTGAAGCTCTGAATTTCACTTACCTTCAAACCATTTTTGGAATTAGGATTTACAAAAAAAATTTACGATCTGAAAACCATTACAATTTTTAAAACTTTATTCCAAAAAATAAAATAATGTCGCCCAGACAAAGGCTTTTGAAGAATAGGACTTTTCAAACAAATATGAATTGTGATAAAAGATTTTGAAGTTAAGATTCAAAGCTGCCTACGATTTATTATATTTTGTAAACAAAAATTGTCAAATTGAGTCAAGCTCTTTGAAGGACGTATGCAGGATCAAGAGAGCGCGAGAGAGAGAGAGAGAGAGAGCGATAAATTTAAGCAAGTTCAGTGTTAGCGCTTCTTACATTTTGATAGGCCAAGCTAGTTATAGTTATAGTTTTTTGCCACCGAGGTAAATGCAACAGGATGGGTGGATGGAAACACGTTTAAGCAGCTAGAGTCACCAAAGATTTGCTTTAAATTATTGAATGCCACGCCAACCCGTGCCGCTGCTGAGCCACCATCTATCAAAATTTGACGTCTTCAACCGCTCAAGGGTACTCTACGTCTCTTAGAATTTTAAGGCTAAAACTAATTATGATACATTACCATAACCACATCCTACCGCCCCTAGACTAAAAAACTTCGCATTCTGTTTGGGTAATAAATACTAGATGATTTTATTTAATGTTTCTACAAGTTAATTTTTTTTATGCATAATGAAAAGTCGCTTTTTTCTGTAACCGAAATTGCTGGGCGGTTTTATCCACATGACTAAGTGTTATTGTGCAAATAACATTAACACATTCGTCCACCCCAGAAAACCGGTCCACTGGGGCCGCACCAGGTGTTGAAGGGTCCTTGGTATTGTGCAAAGCAGTCACAAAATCCACTCGGTCCGCAACCGCCGCAAGATCCAATGCAGGCTCCCGGGTAGCACGTGTATCCAAACATGTTGAAATTGTTTTGAGCTTTAATAAAATAAAATTAGAAAATAATATATCTTTATTCTGTTAAATTGACTCACATTGCACGCGTTACGCTAAAAAAAAAAGAAGTAAAACTTTTTTGTTTCAAAATGTAAACTTTCGGTTTCAGTGTCGATGTTAAACTGAATATTTTGAATTTTTTAGAAAGTCAGCCTAAGATTAAAAGGCGAGTTATTCAAAGCCTGCTGTGCAAAAATAGCTAAGTTGTTTTTTGGTGTGGAACTAAGAAGAAAGTATATTTTTTGTCAAATGTAATCAAATACAATTTGTTTTTCTTGTACTTGCCATATTTTATTATAGCATTGACTAACCTGTTTAAAGGTTAAAAAGTTTTGGAATGACAATTGAAAATGGTAACAATAGTGATATGTATGATTTGAATTTAATCAAGCACATCGATATAACATCGATACAATAGTGAAACTTTAATTTATCAATATTAACAAAATGCTATTTAAAGATGTAGTTTGTCCACTTGTGTTGGAACGCTTCAATATTCTGCGCGTTGTTTTTGACCCTAAGTTATTAGCCAAAGGATTGACATGATTGTTAAGTCGGTTATTGTGCCGACCAGTATGCCTATTAATTAATGAAAGTCATTTAGTGTAAATTCAAAAAATATGACGTCTCGCAGCATTAATAAAAGCTTAAATGGCCCAAAATAGATAAATTTGACGAATATTTATTCAAAAACAGTTTTGAAATTTTTTAACAGATGTTTGTGTATCTTATATTGTTGCATTGGATTGGTCCTTAATTTCGTTCTGAAGGATTGATTAACAGCACGGTCCACATCCGCCACATGGTCCACATCCGCCACATGGTCCACATCCACCACATGGTCCACACCCACCACATGGTCCACATCCACCACATGGCCCACATCCACCACATGGTCCACATCCACCACATGGTCCACATCCTCCGCAGGGTCCACAGCCGCTGTATGGTCCACATCGGCCGCCACAACAAGGGTCAAGTCCATTACGTTTACAGCACGGTGGACCACATGGTCCACAGCCGAAACCGCAGCCCGCGTAGCACATCTTGGTAGAATGATGGGCTTATGAGCTTGCTGGAACGTTAAAATTGTAGGATTGAAAGGTAATTTAATTTATAAGCTGACTGGCAGTGAGATACAAACCTAATTTCTTCACGGAAATAGGTACTAGTGGAGTTTAGAAATCCACACAAGCAATGCAGCACAATGTCTAACTACAGAAGAAACTGTCACCTGTGTTAAAAATAAAATATATAATAATAATTTATCATAAAGCAGTTAGTCGCATTTCACAACAAAAAAACAAAGACAAAGCTTTGACAATTTTAAGTTAAACTGGATTTACAAAAATGTAAAATTCTGCGCCTACAAACCTAGAATAAGCTGTTCCATTTCAGAACTCGATTATTTTAACAAAATAAAGTTTACCTTAACAAGGTTTATTGAAAACACAGAGGGTGTGTGTTTAACACCGCACTGCTTTAAAGCAATACAAATATTTTTTAAAATATTCTTAAGTTTTTTTTTGTTTACTTACCTGCTCTGCAAACAGGCACAAAATTTCTGTAGTCAAATATACTTTTCTGTTAAAGCAACCAAAGATGAATGATAATATTATTTTTGGCTTAAGGAAACGAAACTTAACTTTGACATCTGATGTCATAGCCTACTTAATATTCTGGCTCCCTAAGGAAGGTTAAATATAAGCCGAAATGCGTAGGAGAAAATTGATATTGTAAATAAAAACAAGTTGAAACGTTGCAGTCGGACGCAACCGACAGCGATATACTCGATACCAGTAATAAAACCGGTAAAAAGAGGCCTGATTGCAAAGGGGTACTGATGCGGCAGGTGTACGCTGCATCAAAGATTGTATGATACAGATGGGGATGCAACCAGCTATCGTCCTTCCAAATTTGGTGACACTAGTTCAAAGTTTGTTAAAGGTGTGGGAAGGGGGCTGGGGGCGTTATGGGTGGGCGTGGCATCAACATTTTTGATGCAGATCTTTGTGGAATGCTGATTGCTATCTTCGTACCGATTTTGGTGATTCTAGCACAAAGTTTGCAAAAGGTTGGGGGAGGGGGTTGTGGGCGGTATGGGTGGGCGTGGCATCTAAATTGTTCCTGCAGATTCTTTTTGGGATGTCAAATGCTATCTTGCTACCAAATTTGGTGACTCTAGCTCAAAGTTTGTATAAGGTTGAGGATGGGGGCTTGGGGCAGTATGGGTGGGCGTGGCTCCAAAATATCTTTTGGGGTCGCTACCAGTTATCTTCCTACCAAATTTGGAGACTCTAGCTCAAACACTATAAAATTTACACGCACTCCCGTTTTAATCGAAAAGTTGGGGCGGCTGGGGTGGACAAGGACGGTATGGGTTGGCGTGGCAACCAAAGTTTTGATGCAGTTTTTGGGTTATCGATTTTGAGTTATCGAATTTATCGATTTGCCAGCCTCCCAGTTATCGTATAACCCCAATCTTGACACTTTATCTGTTTCGGCCATAGATAAAGACATTTGCAAAGTTTCAAGTCTCTAGCTTGAAGGGTGTGGCAAAAATTGCGTTCATACAGACGGACAGACGGACATTACACAAACCCAATATACCCTTTACCTTCGGTATCGAGTATAAAAATAAAGAAGCAACGGTCTTTTATCCCCCTTAAAATACTAACGAGTGATACATCAAGGACGGGCCCACAAACCAAAACACAGAAATTTATCAATTATTATTTTCTTAAACCAAAGTTGCAATAAGTGCAACAATGCAATAATGCGTAACTACGCTTTCTTTTCGCTGTAAATTAAATAGATTTTTACTCTAACCAATATGAGATTTGTACTTTGATAAATAGACATATAAATTGAGTTAAAAGCTTTATTTCGTTGGAACATTAATTATTTTTATGAAAGTACATTTAAGAGCTGGTATTTTTAACGTTTTAATATGCTTGTGCCAGTAGAATTCTTCCTAAATTTCTTCTGTAAGCTAAATCCGGAAACCTGTCTCATCTAAGTGCAACAGCAGTAGCTTTAGACAAACAATAAGTATGATATAGATTCAATAACTACCAAGTCGGGCACAAGACAGTCGACTGTCTATCACCAGCAACCGCCACCGCAGCACCCACCACCGCAGCCCCCATTACCGCAGGAACCACCACCGAAGCAACCACCACCCCAGCAGCCACAACAAGAGCCGCCCAAGCCATTGCATGCGCCAGCCAATGAACCAAAGCTGGGATCACAGAAGCCACTTGGGGCGCAGCCACCGCAAGATCCGATACAGGCAGCAGGATAGCAGGGCCACTGACACATACTGGCTTGTGATAAGAGCTAAAAAATAAATTCTCATTACAATATTATAGAAAATCGAAATATAAAAATTTAATATATCTTACGGGATTCGGGCTACACGAAAAAAGGAGAAATCCAAAGGATTTAAGTTTGCTGCTTAATTTTGAGAACTAAGTTCCAAAAGCTCTGAATGCTGGTGGTAAAGTAAGTTTTTATTTATTTCGTTTGCCAGGCATAAGCTTTAAATTGAGCAAATAGTCAAAGGCTGCTTGGTTGATTACTTGAGAGAGATATATGGTATTTATTTTTTGAGGCTTAGTTTGGTTTAGTTACAATTTGCAACATCCTTTTTTTAATGCTTTATAAGGCCAGCCAGTTAATGCCACAAAATGAATCTGTGTCAAAAGGGCCCATTGTGCCAATAATTAACTCTAGAACCTCATGAGTTAAAAACGTTGCAGCTAAGTGGAAATGCCAAAAGTGCCCGCGTAGAAGACAAAAGGCGGAAATTAATATCACACACGCTGTGCAAGAGGTGAATAAATTAAATTATATTAGTCGCTACTTTGCATGTATGTATTCTTGTGGTTTTTGTTAATGTTACGCATACGCCTTGTGTGATAGCAACTGCGGCCCAAAGTCGAGCAAGTTGTCAATGCTGCCAGGGCATCAACTCAATCACAGTGTCTCCCTCTAAAATTAGGTGCGAAAATGTGCAAATTACATTTTGTGGTTGACGCAAAAGACTTGCGGCACACTCTCGCCAACATTTTTACACACACACACACACACACACACACACACAGACAACAACTCACGTTTAATTACAGTCGGTCGACGCTGCGCATACGCAACGTCTAGTGTCTGGTGAGCAACAGGAACTCTTTGACACTACGCATATGAATTAATTAGCAATTGCAAAGGCAGCCCTTCAACCACTAACACAAGCATTAAACTCGTGGAAGAGCGTGTCTCTCTAAGCTTTCCGAATAATAAATATCCTTGCAAGTTCATTAAATATATAATTTAAAATAAAATAATTTAACCATTATTCGTTTGAGTGAGTGTGTTTTGATTTCTGTAATGTTATTTTCACAATAACAACAAAATAAGAGGAACACAAATATTTAAAATAAATATGTTACACCATTGATATTGTAGTCAAAATAATCACAAAAAAAAATAAGAAAAACTATGTGTTGAAAAGCATTGAATTATCGTGTGCTTGTTTAAGTTGTCGGTTAGAAGTATCAAATATGAATATTTGGCAGAGCTGGAAAGTTTGTTTCCACATGTGTTTGATTAAAAGAATTTTGACAAACTAGTTGCTTGTTAGTTTGTGGGGTGAATTGTACCCGAAGTAAAACCGCATTAATAATAGCATCTAGTTTTCGTACTCTCTACTATCAAGTAAAGCTCTTGCATACAATTATAAAACCATTAATGTCAAATGGAATGACACAGGACACATTGAGCACACACATTGACTCACACCCGCTGCTGGCCAAGAATTGTAATTGATTACACTTGGGACCAGCTTTATTTTGACATGGCCCAAACACCCAAAAAGCCAGCCCCCCATAATGCTGGCATTTAAAAATGGGTTTCCGGTTGATTATCTAGGGAAAGAGTAGCATTGAATGGGAGAGGAGTAAGTAATTTGTGTATGTGTGTGTGATGTGCTGCTACTGTCAATTAAAAATGTCACAACCAATAATAAACAAGATTTTCACAAAAACACACTCGCTAATACACACACACACAAATCCATACAAACAATGTATTAAACACTTAATGCAGACAATACAAAAATATATTTTAATTGTTGAATGAAATCAATTGAAGCCGAGCACTTTTTAAGTGCTATGTAAATGGCATTTACTGTCCAAACACTTTTGATTGCCTGCCGCCAACATAATTGTTTAATGAAGAGTCTTGTTGAAGAAGATTGGGCGTTTAGTGGGACAGCCATTGTAACTCAATTATTTGTAAGATAAATATTTAAAATATAATATGAAGCTTTTATCGGCCTAGGGTACTGGCATCTAACGGCATTTGACTTGTTGTTGGGCCCAATAACATTAAAGAAATATCTCATTGCATCAGGTTTTGATGTGAACTGTCAGTTAAAGTTTCATTTATTTATGCGACACATTTCACTCATATATTTCAGCGTATGCATAAATATTGCAACGATCGTCAATGTAGTATCTGACTGCGAAACGCGTATTTATCCCGGTGGGGTGCAGCCTTTTTGGCCGCAATTTCACTTGGTAATCGGTGGCGACGCGCAAGCCAACTTAATGCCAAACAATTTGTCAACAATACGTATTATCAGATTTTTGATTGAAATTCTCTTCATTTTTATTTTTCTTGTTGACTTTTTTCAGTTTTTGTTTCTGTACTACTTGTGTAGTTGAGCGCTGAGTGAAGATTGATTTGCTGGAACAACAACAGCAGCAAGAGCAACAACACAAACATTGAATGTTGAGCACAGTGTGCAGTTGAAGATGAAAATGATTGATTTGCTATAATGCCACGTGGCGGTGGCAAAAGCAGTGCAGTGAGCAGAAATCGAAAAGAGCAATGAGAGAGAATTGAAGCAAAGGCTGAGGCATTCACTTCGAGTTTCTATTTGAGTTGGGCAACTTCTTGTTTTAAAGTGAAGCGTTTGTGTTTTTGCTAGCCGAGCTAGTCATCAATCAATCATGTGCTCCCCAATTGCTGTGCCATGCATAAAACAAAAGGCGAACGCTTCAAGTTTGCGCCTCACCAAAGTAGGCAACGGTTTTGTTTGAGCTGCAAAGCACGAGCTATGCTTTTGGCTTCCAGTTTGAGACTTTTGTGGCTGCGTCGAACTCATGCACAGCAGATCAGCTAATTTTATATTTTTAGCCATAGTTTTAAATGTTTTGTTGCGTTTATATACCCCAAAATAGGCAAATGGTAGAAAGGTTTTGTGCAAATGGCAGATGTATTTTAATAATTTCACAGATTGGGCTTTAAATAAAAATTCAAAATAAAATGTATGATAGAATGTTATGAAGTAATTAACTCGAGCAATCACATCAGAGATCGCTGAGTCGCTTATCGCTTAGTGCATGTATTTATCTCTTAATCCTTATCTCTGTTCTCGAATTTAATTTGGGCTGTCAATCAGTATTGATTACCAGTCCTTTTTGTGTTTTGCTTAAAACCGCATTCGAAGCGGTTAAACAAAAACAGGTGAGCACAAGGCCAGATATAATGAAAAAAAAAAAAAAAAATACACACACACACATTTAAAAGCTGCCGCAAAATTGATTGTAATTGACACTTATTGGACAGCAGACACTGACAGAGTTTCGCTGTGCGAATTGTGAAACTTTGGCTTCTCTGTTTTGGGACACCATCGGCGGAAATAAATCAATAAGCGAGGTAGGAAGGCTGCCAGCAAGGACTATGGAACCGGCATTCATCATTGATTGTATGAACACGTAAAATATATAAGAAAATAAGACAAACAATATTAAGATATAGATTAGAATACGTAAATACATTTGTTATTACACATAACTTTAAGTTAAGCACTTACAACTCTGAGTAAAATTACAAAAACTAGTCAAAAATTCGACCAGCTTACTTAATTATCAGCTTTCAGGTCATTACTCAATGAAGTAAGAGAATTTACAGAACAGCCCCTGCTGCTGTTTCTGTAACTTTGCATAGTTTTGAATAAATATTTGCAAAAATGTATGGTTTATTTAATTTTTATTGAAATTGTTTAACCATAATAAAAAGCGATACAAAAATTGGGACTGAATTTCCCAAGCGGACTAATGCATTATACATATAAGCTTTAATAAATAATAAAAATAATTAGATTCAGTCAATTGATTATACAGTCGAACTTCCATTTAACGAACTCCCATATAACAAAGTTTTCCCTATAACGAATTTTTTCGTTATTGTTTCATTTTATGTACGAATTACGTTGAGACCGCGAAAACGAAACAATAACACATATTTTCATTTACCGTTTTGTTTTCGTGTTAGGTTTTGCTTATTCTCTGATCTTTGCTGCACAGCTTTTTAAGAACATTTTTTACTGCTCAGTAAACGTAGGTGTGTTGTTGAGATTACTCCGTTATTTTTTATAGGCACCAAAGCAAAGAATAACGAATTGTGATTAACTGTATTTACACATTGTAGAAAAGTGAAAATTTGCGCGATTCTTTAGTTTGCAGTTGCCTTTGTGTCTGAAATCTGAAAGCAAGCAAAATGTCCACGCCAAATTGCGTTTTATATGCAATTTGAATATGTATTTGCTTCACTAAACGTGCTTAAAGTATTTATCTTCTATTTAAATTACTGATTATTTTAAATAAAACTATTTAAATCATACAAGTTTTCAAACATTTCTATATAACGAAGTTTTTTCTTGTCCCCTTCAGATTCGTCATATGGAAGTTCGACTGTATAATTTAAAATCAAAATCTTTTAAATGGTTTTAATTTTGAAAGACATGGTCCTTAATTTTGCTTTCTTAAAATAATTTTTGCATTTGATGTAACAATAAACAAAATAACAAAGTGCGACAAAGTAGTAGTAGTATTGGCTTAGAATTATTACTGACAAAAATTTATTTATTATTAAACTTGCCTCGGTCAAAGGATTCTGATTTAAAGTCGTCTGCATGAAAATCTCAGCAATGAGCATTTGACATTTTCAATTTAATGTGGGTTTTTTTGTTGTTTTGTTATTTCAAGCAATAACAAAGGCATTTTTTAACTACAAAGTATAATAATAGAATATAAGAGTATACACTCACACAAACACAAGCAGCACAAACACAGAGAGAGAGAGAGAGAGAAATGAACCGATTTGGCAATTTAGAATTTGTTGTTTGTGGGCAAAAACGTGTCTGGCATTTTTACTTGGCGTTTGCCTTGCTCTTGGTTAATGAAAGTCTGCAAGCTGAATTGATTTATCAGCTGGTTTTCTGTTATGTGGTCAGCAAAATGTTTTAAATTTATAGAACATATACATATAATACACAAAAACGAGTTTAACATACCCTTATGCAAGTACTGCAAGCATCAGATCCTCTCCTCCACACACATGTAGCACATAGAGTGGTACAAAAAAAAGTTTTGTTGAATTAAGGGCTGACTTACTACTGGAATCCATAGTACTTACTTACGCCATCTTCGCTGTCCAACGAAGCGTTGGATTTTAGCTGAGCTCTGGAGCGGTGCTAAGTGCAGTTTTTCAAATACCTCCCTTGCAACTCGCTCCCCGGCCACACCCCACTTATACTCCCATAAAGCCGTAAGCTGTATTTAAAGTTCCGGCAAAGTTTTTCATTTAATTGGAGAAGCGAACGAATGTTGAATGCTTCAACTGCAACTGAATCTGAATCTGTAACTGAAGTCAAGCTCAAGCGAACTCGTTTGCAAGTTGATTGACGCATTGAATGATTGCCAACGCATTTCTCTCCATCGCGACGTTTCCCATGGACCGTATCCGTCTATTTGGTATCAAAACTTCAACTCCTCCGCGGAGGCGTAAATTTATATGCCTGCCACTTGGACTGTCACCTGAGCCCACAAATCTCATCTTTTTTTTTTCGTCGTTTTAAGCAATGTTCAATATACATACATGATCAATACATATTTTTTGTAAATATATTTCGTATCGCCGTTTTTCTTGTATTTCTCCGCGTTTCAGGCTTAACATGAACATTAAGTTGTGGCAACAATCAACAGTCAAGAGGACACAACAAAAATTATAGAAATATATATTATAATATAAACACAAGAGTCTATATGTATGTATATGAAATGCTCATCATATTTTTATCACCACGTCGACATAAAGATCTGAATCGCTACAATTCGTCTAAAGGGCAAACGTGTGCTGGGAACGGGGAACCGGGATGCGGGAATTGGGAACTGGCAAACGAATTTGTTGCTCCGTTGTTGCTGTAATCTTTTGTTATGTGACCAATAAAGTAGGCGGCAGTTGGCCCGCAGGCCAGTCGGCCAGTCGGGCAGTCGGTCAGGCTTGCAACAAATAAAAATGTTGCCTGGCACAGGACAGTGGACGACGTGAGGGGGCGTGACATGTTCCGGTCACGGGGGCGGTTCATGGTGGCGTACAAAATTGGTACGTAAACCCGACATAAGCCAAATGTGCAATAAAAGGATTTGTGTGAGAAATTGCTTGAGCACGCATTTTAAATCCATATTTAGTATGTATGCATGTGTCCATAGAGGGTGGTGTATATGGAGTTTATGGCGACTATCTGCAGGACTAGGTAGCATTTCGGACCTGTTTGGTGGTTGGTAAAAAACAAACCAAACAAAATCGTATAAATAAACATGAAATAAAAATGTAATGAAAAAAATAATAATAATAATAGCCAACAATCATGAATATGGATGGGATATAGGGAGAAGCGTATCAAATTGTTGGGAAGTTCCGTTCCGGCGACGTGATTGAGTAATGATTTGCGTCGAGGGCATCGTCAGCAACTCATAAGTTTTGTTTATTGGCAAGGGGTTTCGATAGTGCTTGGATTAATTCACATAATATTCACATACTATTTTGTGTAATCGTGTCAAGACTCAAAAGTTCCTGTATTGAAACGGGTGGTTAAAAGTGTGCTTGCAAAGGGTGGGCGATGCGTTAAAAGAAAGTTTGATACACAGCTTGGGGGACATCGCTAGTTAAATTTCCACTAAATTTGGTAACTCTAATTTACTAAACCAGTAGCAGTTTTCTTACCATATTTGATAGCTATAGCTGTATGGATGTGGGAAATATGTGGATTTATCGATTCCCACCAGTAGGCGTAGAAAAGGATTTTTGCAAAGTTTCAAGTTTTTAGCTTGAAGGGTGTCCAAAAAAGTAGCATACAGACGGACAGACGGACAGACACCATGACGGACATTGCTTCGAGCTTTCGAATAAGTTTTCCAGTAAACTCTAAAAAGATAGTATATTTAATTTTAAGAGTATTTAAAAATCGAAAACAGTAAAAGATTTAAACTCATCTTTATTCATAATTTTAGCTTAGCTATAGCCTATGATTAAAGGTAATTTCTATAATCTTAAAAATATGCACATCTTTACATGCTGATGCAGCTAACAGAGATCTCAATACAAAGTTCGACATGGTCGGGCTGAGCTCATCGGCAATTATGATCATTTGGCCAGCGGCTAATTTTACAACTGCGGCAAGATGCCTCCCGCAACTTGACTAAGGCCATACGGCTTAACAGAGCTAAGCCTGAGCTAAGAGCTGTTTCTTCGTGTGGGGCAGGCTGGCTGGCAGATAAATCAAGTTTGTGGCACAGCGCCTGACGCCTTTAGGCTCTGCCTTGTTACCACTGTGGCTTCGAGTCAACGAGCTGAAGTTGAGGTTGAGATGATCATCGAGTCGCAGTGTTTGCTGTCTGGGTTTTGGGCGTGTTATTCAAAAAGTAAATAAATTGTGTAAAGTAAATAAATTGATTGGAGTTCAATGGGTTAAATATGCTTTATCAAGCATTCTTTGTGGGACTTCAGCAGTTAAGTTTCAAAAACAGTATTATTAAGATAAAGTAGCATACAAAATATACAGCACAAAATTCATATGATTGAGATTGTGCAGTAAATAAAATAATGTCTTTTATTGAAAACAATTAATTGAATAAGCGATCAACTCTCTCTTTCTCATTTTTCCCCGTGGCACACTGTAAAAAAAAATACCATAAAAACTTCCTAAACAACTAGAAAACTTTTGCAAACAGCGCTAAAAACATCAACAACAATAACACACAAGCACACATAAACTACACATGTGGGTCAGTAATGACATTTTAGCCATTTTTTTTTATAGTATGTTTTGTTGGCTTTAAAAAAGGAGCTTAGATTATTTTCTGTTATTTAAATGAGTAGTTCAGCTCTCTGCATAAAAAAAAGTTTGCTTTTATTTTATACGAGATCTGCACTCAAATTCCAGAAATATAGATTATAAAATTTTAACAGTTTTTAATTTAAATTGTTACTGGGGCCTGGTATTGGGTATTCCTTTTTTTAATGCTTTGCTTAATAGTCTTTCTTTAAGCTCAATATCTCTTATCAGATTTAAGATACATATAAATATATATATGTTAATTTGTATAGAAAAAAAATCAATATTATTTCATATTTAGTTCGATATTTTTACTGACAATTATTTTCTTTCTTTAGTTTGGCAACACTGATGTGGATAACTCGTGTTCCACAAATTTGCTGCCTCCTGTGCTCTGAGAAAGCAAGCCCTCTGAAGCTGGTTCTCATGTTTGTTTACTTTCAACTTACAAGTTCAACAACAACAACAGAATACCAACAACCACAACACAAACAGCAACTAAATACAAAGTTTCTAGTGAACGTTGGGCATTTCACCTAATTTCATCTTATGACTGTTACTAGCAAACTCTATGGAGGTTTTAATCGTTTGAATTGATTTTTTTAGTGCTTTGTTGACCTTAGAATAGATCAATGAAAAATATTAAAGTTCAGAAAAAGTATATATTTTTTATATATGTATGTTATTTAAAATATTCTCATGTTAAACTATTTTTCTCCAACGGCTCCCGGCTATTGAATTATAATTTCTAAGATGTAAGCAAACTATTTTTAGTAGGTAAAGTAGCTAAGCGGTTCTATTTTTAAATTTCGCAGTTGCTTATATAAATTTAACTTGGAATAATATGGATGTTAAAACAAGAAAAACAATATGAATCTGGAATTTGGTTCATTTCCAATATGCATAGATCTAACACAATTCGGGGTCATGCTTAAAGTCAATTGGCTCATCACAATCCAAGTCAGTGGCCACAAATCTCAGCCGAGCTCAACTCATTTCCTAATCAATTAAATATTCCGATTTCGATGGGTCGCCCAAAGCCAAAGCTAAAGTCCCATGAATGCCTTTTGCACAAGGCGAACAAAGGCGCGTCGCGATGGTTGTTTAAGATTCATTCAGCTCCCAACTCGTCCGAATTATTCTATGTTTTTTTTGGGTTTCTTTTGTGATTGCGTAATTACATCTAATGAATTCAGCAAAAACGCAAACGAAATTGAAAGAGCGCAACGAGTCCTTCCAAAGGAATTTCTTTTGCTCAAACTTTTCTTTGGTATTTTTTTTAATACTCTGGACTCATTAATAATGTTTGTAAAACGATACCCTAAAAGCATGCAAAGATCTTGAATATGCTTATTTTTTTATTAATAAATCTTTCTATTTTGTATGTTCTGAAAGTGCTAAACATGTTTCAAATTCGATATCTTGAGCACTTTAGCTAGGTGAAGTCTGGGTAACAGGATATCTTGTAGTCAAACTCTTTCGACTTTGACCGTCTTTATTTAATTTTGCATTTTTTTTTGCGCGCTGCAACGAAGGATTTGTTCATGTTGATTTTCATTTTTGAAGACATGATAGAATACTGAAAACTTAAGGCAAAATCTTCTTTAACATGGCATAGACAATTTCGTTACGGTTTTCGGTGCCGCTCACAAAGCCAATTAAACAGTTTGAACAATCGATTTTACCGATACCCCTAACCGAACCGACCCGAACCGGAGCTGTCAGAAGCTGCCTGTAGCACGGCTCCTTGAGCCACATAGCCCATCCTTCCCCTTTCGCTTACAGGTTTTGCTTCTAATTCTGCTGCAAGTGTTTTAAGCACATTTTGGGTAATTGACATTTTGACATCAATTACCGCACTTTCATGGCGAAAAACTTGTACTTGTCCCTCTCTCTGCTTCACCTCTTTCTCTGCTTTCGTGTAATTGTTGTTGTTTCTGTTAGTTGTTTATTGTGTAAAGTGCCAGTTACAAGAGTCACCTGAGAGCTACTTGCTAATGACTCGAGTGTATTCCACATATAATTTAAAAAAAATCTCCAAAAGCACAGCACACAGACACGAACAATTAACCAATACTGAATGGGAAGTAAAATGCAAACAATACAATTTTAGTTGTTAAAAAACGTTATTATAAAACTTAAATTGTTTTAAAAATCTTGTAAAATAAGTTAAATTATTTGTTGACTTTTTTCAGTTGCATTTGTAGGTTTTTTTCACAAATTTTTCTTTCTTTTATTTTGCAAATGTTGGCATTCATCTTGGCATGCCATTGATACTACTCAAATTTTATTCACATCTCAAATTTTGTTAGCCTCAACAAATAGAGCATTCAACATTTCTGTATTTGACTTAGCAACTGGCGTCAAAGTGGCGCCTGCTTTTGGGCAACTGCCGAAACAGAAACAATCTGAACTGTCAGATTGGAAACTCAATGCGCCAGGGCTAGACTGTCAGGCTGCCAAAAGCGGGTCAAGCAACCAAAACTACACACACACATACACATGTATTTGCTTGCTCATACATATATCGAAACACTGCACACTGATCCGGGATTTTTTGCCTTTGGACAAAACCAAACAATTCACATATAATAAATTTCTTGTAATTTCCATTATGTTGAATAACATATTCTCCACTTTATCATAACAAACGATAGGAAAAACTACATTTGAAATTGTAAACCGATGAAAATTGCAGGGCTGCGATAGTATCGAAAATATTTCTCGACTATCTTTATACTTTCATTATGTTGCATTAAAGTTTAGTTTAATTTAAATACAATTTTCGACTTTATGCCACTGTGGCAAGAAGAACAGCAACAATGAGCCAAAAATTATTTCGACAAGAGTGTTACACTTGCGAATGTCCTGCAAGGTCTAAAGTCCTCAAGCTCATTTCTGGAAAATCGAACATTTGAATTCCAAAATTCTAGAAAACATCTTGTTGAATTATTATTTTATGAAAATTAAGTAAAGATAAACGACCTTTAAACGTAAATGTAGTAATTACTATGTATATGGCCTTGAAAAAAATAAATATTTTTATTTATTTATTTAATTTACACATTACATTTTCATTACCATTAATCACTAAGCAGTGAATTTTATCATTAATTTATTTATTCTGTTACAAGTATCCCGACACATCATAGCTAGAAAAGTCCTTTTTGTACAGGGTGCTTAAGCAGCATCAACTGAAAGCAACAAAGGGAAATGTCATTGAATTTTTACACCAATGCAATGCCATGTCAAAGTGGAGAAATGAAGAGTTGTGGAGAGCAAAGACGGAATGACGGAGAATTTAATGCTTATTCGGTCTCTTGTTCTTCTTGATGCTTTGGCTCCTAACGTTTTCAAGTCATTTTAGTAATGGAATGACTTTTGAATATTTGAAGAGCTGTTACACAACATGAAAACTTGACGGCGGCGATGCTCTACACATGCTGCTTTCTGCATCTTCTTCTTGTTCTTCTTCTTCTGCTGTTGCTGCTGCAATCTTGAAATCGCCTTGGGAATGCAACTGGGTGCCAGTTGGGCTGCTGTCGGACTACATTTTTCTATATCGTCACTTTTAAATTTTCATGAAATCCTTTTGCTGATGCTCGCTGCCTTTTCTGCAAGTTTCTTTTTAATTTTTAATTCTTCTCTCTGTTTATTTTGCTCGCAAACTTTCAATTTTACTTGAAGCTATCTATCTATCTATTCATCTTTGTATCCATACATGCAGTGAGTGTGTGTGATTGTGAGTGTTTGTGTGTGTGTGTGTTAAGGCAGCAGCACCAATTGCTCAAGTCAAGTGCCAAAGTTTGCGATTGTAACATAATCGATGATTGGCAACGGCAAGGGGTTACTGTTCAAAGGGGAGCAAATTGTTCAGCTTACATGTAAAAGGTTAAAATCGTATTACTGAATGTTTAAGGAATACTGTGTTAGCCCTAACTTTGATTGATTGGGTAAAGAATGTAAAGCTTGTATTATATACAAATAAATAATAATGCAACTTTTCAACAGTATTATCAAATGTTTAAAAGGCAAACAAATTGAATAGACAAATAAAAGTTCGATTTATGAAAAACTTAAAAGAGGAATCGTATGTATTGACTCCCGACTTTAGTCGAGAACTCCTGTTGCAAGTACACAAGTTACATATTTAAACATTCATAAGACGGGGTTGCAATACATTAGGAATTTATAATAGACTTTATAAAAATTTAATTTTTTTTTTATCTTTTTAAGATTTTAAACGTCTTTAACTTTCAGCATTTCATGAGATTTTGTATCGGCAAATTACGAATATAAGGGTCAAACTTTTAATAACTTTTCGTACAACAATCGCTTCAAATAAATAATTTAATTTACTTGTTAGCTATCATCAAAGTGTGTGTAAAGTCTTTTCTATATACAAATTTAAACAATTACGTCAAATTAGTATATTTATGTATATAATAAATAAAAGAATTATGACATTAATTATAGAAATTTTAGTCCGTTACATTTCTAATAAATTTGTTGTACACATTCATTGTTATATTGTTAATAACCAAGTGTTAAGTTTATCTTTGGTCAAAGGCAATCAAAATTGCCCACATATTAACAATAGCTACAACCCATAAATAATTTGATGTGAAAACTTACTAACTTTTATGGCACCCACATGCGAACAACAGCAACAGCAAAACTATAAATGTGGCTAAAACCGTTGAGTGAAGAGCTAATCTTTTTTCCATTTTTTTTTTTATTGGACTTGGAAAGGTTTTTTCGTCGAGTCTATGCTCACATATTTATGATCACTCAATTATGGGAGGCGTGGATGAGTGGGTGAGTGGACGGTGGGTGTGGCAGGCATGGCAAATCGAAATCGATGTGTGTGTATGTGCATTTCCATTAGCATTCCATTCCATTTTCATTTATGCGTACATATTATTTATGCGTGTTGTTGTTTCCGTTTGTTGCTGTTTGCTTGGCTAAATTGGCATCAATATGCCCCACGCAACGAGTATCGAAGCTGACACGCTCCACCTCCTGCTCCGGTTGACTTTTTGGTCCACTCGTGTGAGGCATTAATGTTAATAATGCACAAGTATATGTGACTGTGTTTGTGTTTGTTTGTGGGGCCAAATGTCGGGAAATGTATGTACTCGTAAATAGTTAAAAATTATATTTGATTACCGGACCAGGCCCAAAGTATGCTTTTATTTTTGTGTTCTCTCACTTCCTCGCTCTCTCTCTTTTGTGGACAGTTTCGAATTGATTTTATCACCCCTCCCACTACCCCACACTTTTATGCAGTGTGCAAATGTTGTTTCAGAACAAAAATTGAGATGAATTGTTTAGTAGGCAATTTGCAATAAGTGTTGAAGCACGAGCCAAAGACGAAAGAGAGTCTTCTGGGATGCTTGAGTGGAACTTAAAAGTGTTTCTTATGTCTTTGGCCATAAATGTGCGTAAACAAATCTTTGCTTGCCCCACATTCGCTTTACTTTATCTCTCTCCCTTTGTGCTCATTTTATGTAGCTGAAACTAACTAAGTAAAGCACTTAATATTGTGGTTCCGAAATATGGCGAGAAACAGAGCGAAAGTTGTGACAGAACAAGGACAAACGAAAGTTTGTTTATTCAGAACACTCAAAGATAAGTTTAAGCGGAGGATTTAAATGAAAAGTATTTAAATGTAAAGACTAAAGAATAAAATAATCTTTAAAAATTATGAGGAAGGAATTTAAAGGAATTTCTATTTTTATACCCTGAACCAATGAAAGGGGTAAATAATGAATAATAGCTTTGTGCAAAAGAAAGCAGCTCCAACCCCAAAAAGTGTATAAGTTCTTGATCTGCAACAACAGTCGGGTCGATTCTGACTGTCCGTTCGTATGTTTAAACGCTTCGATCTCAGAGACTATTCAGATTTAGAACATATTCTTAACGATAAGCATTACAATAAATCGATAACACTTCTGCATTTAAGATACACACAAGCAATCGATAACTTAATATTTTGAATTTAAAAAGTTTGAAACTTTATGAAATGTAAATTAATTTGTATATTCCTTCATGAAAAGTTTCTTTAAACTAAGTTTTGTGTGGTGACTTCATTGAAGCTAAAAAGAATTTCTTCTTGTTATCTGCTAGCTGTAATAAGGAACACAAATATTTAAGAAAATTTAAATAATTTAGTGACATTTTTAATTGGTTATTTTCAGGCTAATACTAAGGAAAGAGATGTTACTAAATACTGATAAAGACGGTATTTACCTTAACGACGAAGCAAGTTAGATCTGACATAAGATTTAATCTATCTAACCAATGCATTGAATACATCCATTTATTGGAAAGCATTTTTATAAATGTTACTGGCCGGGCTAGAAAACATTTTATGTTTCTCTTTGCAACACAAAAATAGATAAGATTCAAAGCCGAACAAGCAAAGACTTTTTAAAATTTATCAATTGACTCCAGATTCACATGCTAGTAGTTTGAACTTGTTAAGTGATTGCATTTCCATCGTCATTCAAATAATAACATAAATTAACTATTCTACTTTTCTTGTCTGTCTGCCCGGAAGGTAGTTTCAAATTTGTTTGACTACCTGCAAATGGTTGCCGCTTGATTTTATTCTTTGTTGTTGCTGTTGCTGTTGTTGGTTTTGTCGCTGCAATGCCCAGCCAAACCAGGCCTAATGCAGTTTCCTTGTTAGCCGCTTGCATTTAAATGCTGGTGGCCAGCTTTTTGACTGAAAAGTGACATGAGAATTTTTAGCAGAGACTGCCGCTCGACATTTCAGGCCAATTAGTCAAGTTTCGGCCCATAAAATATTCACGAGCTCAAGGCATCTTTAGTATTGATTTATTTTAATTTCATTCGAATGCAACTGAGCCGGTTCTGACCGCCATTTGACCTGACCCTAAAATTGTTGTAGCCCAGCTTGACCTTTCAACACCGAAATTTCAGCATACGTCCATGCGTATCTAAATCTTAATTGTTTGCGCTCTCATCAGACACAACAGACAAAACACAAGACACACACAGACACACAAAAAAAAGGATTACTTCTTACAAATTGTTAAAAGAGGTCGGCCTTTGTGTGTTGGTGTGGCAGGTGATAAAAGCAATATGTTTTCATCTATCAAGGGTTTTTGGCCTAATTGAAAAGCCAGACAGCAATCAAAGAACCAGGCACAAATGGAATTATATTTGTAGTCGGCGTGTGTGCGGTCCCCCAAAAAAGATAACTCCTTGAGTGTTGGGAGCATAAGTGTTGGGAGCATTATGGGGCATATCCATAACTGCGGTCAGGTAGAAAATTTTAATTGGTCATGCTTACATTTCGTATTCATTGTGTGGACTCGGTTCTTCTGTTAAAACATATGCATAATCATAATGCGCCCAATAATCAAAAGTTATGTGATAATTTCTGGCTACTCATCATCGTCTTTTGAATTTTATTTGTTTTTTCTACAAGTGTATTGAAAAGGGGGAATCATAAAGTTGAGAAAATGTGTGTAACCAATAAATGAATACAATTTGTTTAATCTTTCTAAGCTTGTAGTGAGGATTTGAAACTTTTGCAGCATAAAAAGAACCTTTTATATATTTCTTGGTATACAGATAATTCTTTGGTTGAACTTTACTTATTGTCGTGATCAAGAATACACTTTATGGGGTCGACAATAAACATCTGCACGCCTTCAGCCTGTCACATTTATTTTCGCCACTTTATTATACCCTTCTTCCTGCCAGGCTATAATTACATAATCATGGCGGTCAGTCAACCGAATGCTTTGTGCGATATGCACACAATCGTGCACTCGCATATATATGTAGAGTATGCCAAATGTTAATGCCAATAAAAAGAGTAGTGGGCAAGAGGTAGGGATATAGTACTGTGTAGTTGGCGAATTCTTTCTCTCACTCTTTAATGGCGAGCAAATCTATCTCGCTCTCGTACACTTAGTCTGGCATATCGATGTGGCAACAACTTTTAAATGCAACTGCCACACATTTGTAAAACGCCTCGCAACGAATTGCTGCTGTTGTTGCATCTCCATATCCTGGCCATATGAACAATTATGTGTAATGCAACAGCAGCCGTCGATTTCGACGGGGCAGTAAAAGTGCATTCGATCGAAAAGTTTTCATTATGTTCAGACTCTGGACACGGCCTGCAGCAAGCTAAATAATGGCCCGGGTAGGTTGTAGGGCGGGGTTAGGAGGCAGGAACTATCTACGCTTCAGTTCATTTATTTGCAGAATGCAAAAGCCTCTTTCTATTTGTGTGTGTTTGTGTGTTTGCATACGTGTAAGCTTGTGTGTGTGTTTTTGTTATTCAGTCAACTATTTAGCACTTGCACAGTGTATGCAATGGCCTACGCACAGAGCCATGAAATTGAATCGCAACTGTGAAATGTAGGGTATTAAAAAAAAAAAAAAAGCTGAAAGACAAACTAATATGCTGAACAAAATAGCATTCTGGGAACAATTATTTTTCTACTTGCAAAAGTTATTAATTCAAGCTTAAGAGCGTATATAAACATATTATTAATTACATATTATTTATTTATTAAAAATGATTTAAAATTATTGTATTTACATAAATTGATATACTTTCCACAAAAAAATTAATAAATTATAATTTTTAAAATTTAAAATTTAATTATATTTATATTGAAATATTTTATTACTATTTTAACAAACTGAACAATATTTTAATAAATTTTTATCAGTAATTTTATTCAAGATACAAAATAAACAAAACCTTTTGTAACAAAATTGGTTTTTTATTTTATTTTATTTTTTCATTATTCAGAAGAAAGTGTTTAATATAAATGAATATTTTGCTAAGTATAAGCTGAAATAAACATTTATTTACTGTTATTATTTAAGTGATTCAAATATTGTACAACAATAATTCCTTTTGAAAATAATTATCGATTGCAATCTTTTTCTTTATTTGTGAGTTTTAAATTAGATGGGTTAGTTGTAGTACCCCGTTCATAAGAAAAGGGTAAAACACTTTAAGCGGTGGGTGTCTGCTGCTATTACATGCGTCATTGGTAAGCCGTTTTAATAACAACAATTACAACAACAAGATAAACAACATCAGCAACAAAACAACGTAAACAACTATTAAGCATCGGCTTCTCGGAAGTTTTGAGCTATAGATTTAAATAATAATTATAATAATTATTTTATGCCGCTTGGCATATGTGAAAATTCGGTTTTCGCTTATGTTTGGAAAATCAACACGCTGCCAAGCCTCATTTAATTTATGCCGCCCACATTGGTCATGAGAGCAAAAGAGTGGAAGGGGGGCTGCATTTGTGCATGTGTGTGTGTAGAAAACAATGACGTTTTAATTATGAGCTGTGAATTCAGATTTCAATTGCACTGCGGCGACATTTTGTCTAAATATGTTTACATTATATTAACGCAATTGAATTAAATCGCAACTCAATTTTGCGTGTTTTCACTTGCCCGGAGGCGTTTCAAATGAAATTCGATTAGGGTGCCATCAAACATTAATGCAATATGTAGATGAAGCAACTCAAACATGATCACATTTGGTATAGTTTTTGATTTATTTATGACATTTCTTTATCAACAGCAAACTTAAATGTTTGCCTAAACCAAAGTATTTAAAGAAGGAAATGTATTCAATATGAAGTTAAGGTAAATAGTAAATACATGATATTGAATTTATTAAAAATCATTTTCTTGTAGGATTATCCTAAAACTTATCTTGGTATAAATTTAATGAAAGCTTAAAAAAGACATCTTGAAATACTATGAACTGGGTTCATATGATATAACCATAAAAATGCTTGTATATAAAAAAAGTCTTTTATAACTGAGTTTTCTATAAATAATTAAGCAATTGAGTTTTGGTAATAATCATATTATTTGTTCAAGTTATGAAAGTCAACAACAAAATTGGTGCAGCCATGCCTTTTAAAAGTAATAAAATAATTTTGGTTTTGGACTTTTTATGAATTCCCATTGGTATCGTGTTGGCGTTAATAGGATTAACCATAAAAGTATCTCAAATGGCTGCCAAAAATATGTAAAGATATTTATTGATTGTAATGTGCCACCGAATAGAAAGCGTTGACAAAATGAATTATTTCAGACCCCCAATGTTGAACGATTTTTTTTTTGTTTTCTTAAAAAGCATCAGGTTCCAAAAAATCTTAAGATGTTAAGCGCATTAAAAAAGAAGAAGAGGAAAAAAACTTGGGGTCATAAGAAAGCGCATTTGTCAGTGAGTTGGAGTTGCGTTCGAATTAAGTCTCAATCAAACAGAATGCGATTGGAATCACTCAAACCGAGTTGCACCATGTTGCCAGCAACATCTATTGGGCACTTGAAATTCACCATGCAGTGCCCACAAAACTGTGGACTCAACGCAACTTCATCGAACTAAGAGCTGCAACTTGTTGTGCCGATTTAACTCAAACTTGTGCGTCCGATGTTGCTGCAACGTGATAGCAACTCAACAATGTTGCCAGCACTTTCGGTCAACTTCGTGTGCGCTGCGCACAGTTAAACGAAGACAATGCCGAAGCTATTTCCGAAGTTTGAGCTCAGCTTTATTTACAAAACAATGAACAATATAGAGCATATTGGATCTGCTGCATTTTATACTAAAACTATTTGGTAATGGTTAAAAAATATATTTCGTTTTTTCTTAATTTTTAAAACTTATTTTTTATAGTGTGTTAATATATGCCACACCGATTTTTCAACACTGACCATTATTTTGGACAAGCTAGAAAAAGAAGCAGGGAAAAAACAGAGATTAAAAGTTCTTTTATTAAATTAAAAAATTCTTGGCAAATTAATTTCTAATTACTATTTTTAATATAAAATTTATTAGCAGAAAAATATCTAAAATTTATTCACGAGCTCTGACGTTTTTTTAAACCCATTTTATTTAATAAAACTTGCATTAAAGTTGTTAAGATGTTTTTGGGATCTTGGCTTTCAAGCTCTTCCAAAATAACCAAGCTAAAAATAGAAAAAGAAAAGGGCTCAAGACTTATATAAATCACACAACTGGCTAACATGCTTAAAGAATAACAAAACTTTAGCGTTTATTTGGTTTGCACAATATATTATATTTGGTCTACAAATCTGGAATATTATTTGACTGTCTGTACAAATAGTTAATTCACAGTTTGTGCAAAACTCAAAATTGGATTTTTGCTCAACTTTGAGTTTTGTTTTGACGCTGACAGATGCCTTGCTAGATAATCAGAAGGTGGAAGAGAAGCTGTTAATGAGGCACATTTGTTTTGGCCACGCATCGACTCGCCCAGCATTAATTATTTATTCATACGCAATTTTAGTCGGTAGACAAAAAGACAGACCGACGCGTCAGGGAAAAGCAACCAAACGCAACTCGCAGCTTAGACAATCAATTTGTTTGAAGCCATAATGCTTGCTTACTGTTTTGTTGGGTTGATTTGTTGTGGCAACTCTCTTTCGCTCTCTCTCTCTCTCTATCATCTGGACTGCTTCGTCTTCATAATTTGCTTGGCTTTTACTTCACTTTAAAAATATAATTTTTTTCTTGTTCTCGTCTCACCTCATGCCACTCCTCGCAGGTTCTTCTTGTCCTGGCGCCATTTATTTCTCAGTCTCAGAGTGGGTCGCAAAAATAAAAATACCAAACAAAAACAACAAGGAATAAATAAATTTGGGTTATGCGTCGTCGTTCAAGAAAAGTGAAATTAGCATAAACTTTTTTCTTTCAGTTTTTTTCTACTGTTGGCTTTTCGCTTTCGTTTCGTATTTTTCACTCTCAACTTTTTGCGGCTACGTTGTTGTTACTTTTTTTTATTTTATTTTAATTTTATTCTTATTTTTTCCTTTTGTTGTGCTGTCCTTTTACATTTCGCTTGCAATTTCTCGGGTGCTGTATTCCTGTTGTCTACTTGGTAAGGTTATTCATGTTATGGCTCCCCAAATTGTTGGCCCATCAACATTACAACTTTTTTTCTTAATTTTTTGATGCTCATATTGCTTAGGCTTATGCATTTTGTTTGTGTGTGTGTGTAGCTCTTCGATAAAGTTGTAATTTACTTTAAATCCAGTATTTACTTGGCATTTTTATGGCAAAATTACTAAAAAGGTTAACTAAAGAGTATTCTAATGCAAAATTTAATTTGATACTTATGTATATATCATATTTTTAAATGTGTAACTCAATGTGGCTAAAATCAAACAAAACTTTATCGTATCGGAGCAATAAAAATATATTTTTTTCATTTTGAGATCTTCACATTTAAATTAAACTAAATTAATACATTATAATTTCATCAACAATAGTTTTTTATATTTTATTTTATTTTAATCTTTTCAAAAATAATCTCACTTAAATTATAAAATGTGTGATATGAATATACATAAGTATATGTAGTTATAGTTACACTTACTTTTTTAAACTTCTCAACTAAGACCCATTTTTTATTTAAGATTATGTTCAATTAATGTCCATATGAAAATCTACAACTGTTGAATTAAAGAAAAGCAATTGATTACACATATGTGTAAGACTTGCAGATAATAAACTGATTCCAGATTAAACACAAAATATTGATAATCCAGCGTATGAGGTTTCAACAATTGACTTCTGAAAACTCACCTTTAATTGTTCAATAAATTAATTGCATTATATTACCAATTATCTTTAACTAATTTAGTAATTAAAATATTAATTTTTGCAATATGCCAGCATCATTCATATAGTATGTAATCATGTTTGTATATATCGCATATAGTAGCATGTGTGAAAAATATAGATACATATATAAAAATACAGTTGGAATGCTTAATGACAAGCGTGGGCATGGGTTACTATAATGATAGATAATTTATTAATGCAGTGCACAACACAATTTGTTGTACGAGGCATGTAAAGAGGATTTAACGCATCGATACGAGATATGATGCTGGACGACATGAACATGGACATGAACAGGATAACGCAGGATTATTCAATAATTGAGTGTGGGTAAGAACAAAAACAAGAGCGTTAACATGTGTACAGCCATATTGTGTATGCATGTATTTTGTATGTTTGCAACACCCACACACAGACACACACACACACACACATTCAGTCTGGCAGCATATTGAGCGACTAATTAAAAGTGCCAACACAGTATACAAGATGCCGAAACAAACTGGGAGACAAACATGCAAGCAAACGCACAAACAAACAAACAAACAACTGTGACGCCAACATGTTGATTTCTGAATGAACAATGAGTCCATAAAAGGAAACTCTGCCAAAAACAACATCAGACGCATATTGCATGCGAAAATGTTAACAAACTTGTTGGTTAAGAATACCCACACACACACACACAACATCCAAAATACAATACAATATATATATATTCATGTATTTGTGTTTGTATGTATGTGTGTAGGGCATACAAAATGGCAGTGGCCCTTATTATATTTATATACAATGTGAATAACTTTCAATTGAAAAACTCATTATTATTCAGCTCACGTTTTTGTCCACATAATGCAAACATAATTCTTCAAGTTGTAATTGCGTACATCTGACAACAGGTTGCACTAATTATGATGCAATTTTGATCTATATAAAACAAGCAAAACAACTCATAATTTAATACACATAGTAACTCAATTATACCCTGTTGTACAATTTGTGATATAAATATTAAAGCAGTAAAGAGTAGAAATGGTTGAAAAGGAGTGCTAAAAATGAAAAATTTAAATTGAAATTTTATTTACTTTAAAATATAAGGTAGCTTTTACAGCGTTATAAGCACATATAAAATGTGAACTAATATTTTTAAGCCAACTTTCTATTAACTTTTTATGTACAACGTCTGTAATCTTAGAGTTAAATTTTAATATAATGTTGCACTTAAAACGTGTATACTTGCCAATTTTTATATTCAGCATGCCGATAGTTATTTGATTGTTTGTTTTGTGACTCAATAATTTATAAAAAAAAATGAATTTTATAGTCAAAAGAAATATAATTTATTTAACTTTAATTACTTACGCATTGAGCAAACAATTATTATTTAAAGACTCGTAACATATTTAGGTCAAAACAGTTAACATTTATACAACAGTTTATCGATGAATAAATCAATAAAGAAAATATTAAAAATAATGCTAAAAGTTCATTAAAATTAAATAAAACTGATACTATTAAATTGGATATGTGTTCCAATGCATAAAGTATAGATTAAAATTTAAATATCAACGTCATATTTATTATTTTGTTTTGGGAAATATTATTTCTATAGAAATGGAGAGTTCATATACATATTATTAAAATTAAGAACGCAACGTATACTCATTGTTCTTGATTCTACAGGGTATAATGACCTGTTTGTTAAAAGAAGGAATGTCAATTGTAAACTCGAATTGCAACCATTGCATTTACAGCTAACTGAACTTTAGCTTCCGCTTCTAGACTAGTTTATAGGATGGCCTGTGGAATATGATTGGGGACAGGAGGAGCAAGTAGGACATGGGGGAGGAGGGGGCTGAATTGGCTAGCGCCAAGTTTAATTCTAAACAAATTTAATTGAAAAACTTTTCTGGACGCTCCACTGATGCCAATGGTCAGATTTGGGCAAAATCGCACACAGCAAAGAGTTCGAGCTGGAGCTGGAGCTGGAGTTCGAACTGAAGGAGCTAAAGGAGCACTTTGGAATTGCTCCGGGCCACAAAAGGATACAAATGCATATGAAATTGTTGCAAAGTTGCTGTTGCAATTGCAATTGCTGTTGCCAGTTGCAAGTTACTTGTTTGTCGCGATACACTTGAGGCCCGCTTGGCATTTAGTTTTTCGGGCTAGCTGACTTTTTCTTGGCTGCCACCAATTGGCCAAGGGAGCTGGCCAAATAATTTTTGTTGTAGTATATTTTTTTTTGTTATTTAATTATTTGCTAGCCAAAAGTCAACCAAGTGCTGCAAAACTTTTTATTTCTTGATGAAATTTAAATTATAACTTATCGCAGTTTTTTGTTGTTGTTGTTATTGTTGAAAACTATTTTTATTTCTTATGAATTATTATGTTATATATATATATATTATAATACTATTGTGGGGGCATTGTACTTTATAAAGTTGTGTGAAGCTTACAAGTATTTCGTAGATTAGATTATAACAGTTTTGTTGGGAATTAAAGTTCCTTTTCAATTACTAAACACTTAATGTCCTTTAAAGTTTGTGTAACATTTTAATTTGAAAGGTAAATATTATAAGATTGACTGGAGAAATCTACAGAATTAACCAAATAATATTTAATACAGATGCAATTAAAGCTTTGCAGAAACTTCTTGATTAAAAACAACTTTATTACGTAGATTTTATTTAAATATTCTATTAAATTCATATATTTTAAAATTGATTTAAAAGTATTTACTTTTATTTATTTGCCCTTTAAAGAATCAGATTATTTTGGGGCATTTGTTGGCTCCAATTAATTGTCTTGCATCCTTACTTACTATCTGTAAAACGAGTTTGTTGAGCAGTTACTTAGCAACAGTAATGTTGCTCTTGTTGTATTAAAGTATTACACAGTATTATTTTCAATCAGTATAGTCCGAAACACACACACTCGCACACATTCAAACATAGATAGTTAGCCAGCCAGATCTTTGCGATATGGAAATGGAGATGAATTGCAGCTATTCAACTATAAAATGCCGTTAAGTTATCCCAGCTTGAACTATAGCTATTTATACATATATATGTATGAGAGTATGTGTGTGTGCAGACAAAAGCAGCTGTCTACTTTATCTACTTTGTCTGCGAGTGTGTGTGTTTCGCATGACTTTAGATATTTTATTGGATTCAAGCGGCTGCAGCAGCGCACTATTCAAAGATTTATATGAAAACTCAAGGATCAAAATGCTGCAAGTGCTTCTACTGCTGCTCCTAAGTAGTTGCATGTGTTAGTCTCTTTCTAAGCGTGTGTGTGCGTATCTGTATAAGCATGACATTTGTCAACGACAAGTAGCTGCAAAGGAGTATTACCCACATTCCACTATGAATGTTGACGACCAAGTTATGTTCATGCCACATATTTCTAAACAAACTTATTTTTGTACACCCTTCTACACCTTCTTTCTATATGTATACTTATACATATATAATTTAAATGAAACATGACGATAGTTTGTTTAAAATCGTGAAAAAACTAAAAGATACTTCAAAATACTTCCTTTTTCATGATATAACAGTTTAATTTAATATTTTTTTTACAAAATAATTTAAGTTTAAACCTAGGACGTATCTCAAGTAGAATATGTCTCAGAAAAGTTTTTTTATCTTATAATTAACTATTGTTCCTTTTTATTTTGAGGCGCTCTTAAAATTAAGTAGTAGGATTTCATTGTTGGCCTTTTCTTTTGTAACAATAAATTATATATTTTATTTTATGCATATAGATAATAACTTTATTAGCACCGAAAACGAATTATTGTTTGTGAATTAAGCTGGTTGAGTTTTCCCTTAAAAGTAAACACAACTTTTATATACACTTTTTTTATATAATATTCTCAGATTTTGCTTACCTGTAAGATGTATCGCTATATTTTTGGAATTTTTTTCTAATAATTTTTTGCTTTGTGTGTTTACTTCAAGTCTACTGTGTCTGTATATGTATGTGTTTTTCCCGTTTGCACCTACATTATTAAAGGCATCATTGAGTCTCTGTTCCAAAGAGCCCACAGAGAAATGTTCGCTGCTTTCAGAACATATATTTTTTTTTAAACTTTTTTTGTTTTTTCTGTGGCCCACTTTGTTGGTGACTTGCAACTTTTTGTTTTTGCCTGCAGATTGTCGTCGTTGTTTGTTGGTTGTTATTGCTGTTTTTTTTGTTATAGTTGTAGTTTGTGTTTTTGTTGATGTTGTTGTTGCCGCTGCTGCTGTCTTTTTACACTTTGTCGCATTGGAAGGAAGTGTGGAACACTTGAGCACTACTTTTACTTTTGTATACGCAACACTGTATGCGCACAGCCACGCCCACTCGCTAGACGCCTCCTCCGCTGCTGTTTACAAGAACTTTCGGCTTTGCCAAACACACATCCATACAAACAACATACATACACATGTATACATATCGCATATCGGCGTTTGTTCAAGTACCTGCCAGACAAGTTTGGTTTCCACCGCAACGTCTTGAAGCTTTTCAGTTTTTTTCTTTTCCTTTCAAAATGTCCTTGTGACTATCCTGGTTGTGTGTGTAAGTGAGTGTTTGTGATATGCAATTAATTTGACCTCGTATGTGTGAAGTGGCGGATAAAACGTAAAAAGGCAGCTGAGACAAAGATAACGACAGTTCCAAGATGTATGCGCGAAAGAGTGCGAAAAAATTACAGCAGAATTATAAGATTTCAGTGTCAAAAGCTTGAAAAAAACATATACAAAACGAGATTTGAATGCATTTATTTTATAAATTTTATACAGATATAAATTTATAATAACTATATAGACTGACAACTTCATAAAGTATGTACAATTAAATAAAACTAAAGGACTTTCAAATAATGAATTTAATTTTTAAATTTAAACTTGTATAAATTGTTGGCCGGTGCAACTCGTAATTAAAATAAAGTAAAGCCGAACAGCATTTTTTTTTTTTGTTGTCAAATGGTGGGATGGTGGATGTGGTTCTTGCTCTAAACAGTTGTAAAAATAAATTCATAGCATAGAAAAAGCTTATGCTCAAGTATTTGTTAAGTATGTTGAATATTGGTTTGGTGTTAACTTCCAAAAGCAAAAAAAAATTTTAGTTAATGTATTTTTTGAGTTAACTTTAATAATATTCAAGATATTTTTGAAGTACTTAATACCTTGGAATATTTTTTAATGTTGTTCTGGAACTATTTATTTTCAACACAGATAAAAAAAAACTTTAAGCAGCATTAGCATAATGCGAATGCTTTTAAAAAACTTTTAAAGCTTTAAAAAATAAAAGCAAACATCTTCACGCCCCACTCTGATAAACATTCTCGGAACATAAATACATAGTTGCATTTTACAACTTTATTATGGACCACACGAACAACACCAATAAAAATACAATAAGGTCAAAAAAAGAAAAGCATTTAACCCGGAAAAAATTTAAAAATTGGGCCAATGTGGCGTATGCGCAATGTTTAAATTTTTATGACTTTACCTTAGATACAGCTAACTGGATGCTGGGCTCTCTCTCTCTCTGTATCTCTCTTTCTCCGTTTCTGTTGTTGTTGCAATTGTTGCTTTGTTTTGCTGCTTTCACAAGCTTATTTCAGTCGGAGACAGTTTTATTGTTATTGCCATTATCATTCTTATTTTAATGACTGAAGCCAAGCCTCCGCTTTGGCCGCCATACATACCACACCACACTTAGCCGACTCACAATTAAAATAGGCAATTATAAATTTGCAGTCACGTGTTAATAATGCCGCTACTGTCTCGCAAAAAAATACAACTGACAAGCCCAAAGAAAAGTTTCAGACACTCTAATTGTCTGCCCCCAACCCTTCTTTTTCTCTACCCATCCTTTGTAGATTGTTGTGCTATATATCCAACTCATTGCTTTCCTTTTATTTTTAACTATTGGCAGCTATTATCTTTGCTCCTATCGAATTGAAAGTTGACCTGTATACTTTGTACTCATTTTTCTTACAACTGACTGGCTAATTAGACTTGACGGTTCTATTGCCCTGGGTGTGTGTATTGAACTTTTGGTATTTGCACTAAGGTTAGGGCGTGCCATTTGAACAAAAGAAAATTAATAATGAAAGATGGCTTTGGGCAATCTAAACAATGCGGTAAAAAGAAAAACAATCGATTATCATTCCAGACCGAAATAAGTTTCCTTAATTTGACAAATAAATATGTTTAAAAATAAAGAAAATGTAAATAAGGTTGAGAGAAGAAAATTAAAATAAATTATCATTGTGAGGAAAATAGAAGGATTTAAATAAATAAATAATGCTTTAACTATGCCACCGATGTCTGAGTGCTATCGGTTCATATAATACTATATCATTAATAAATGTCTTTTACCTATTTTACATTGAATCAGCAAATTTTAAAAATATTTAAAAGCTTCAAGACTATGTTGAGTTTATTGCCCAGAAACCTGGTTAAACATTCCGAAATGTTTTTGACGTGCCAGAGTGTCAGATTGGTAAAAACTACATACAGATCTTTTCATAATTTAAAAAGTATTTTGAAGTGCACATGAAGGCAAGAATTTCTCGGAAATCCGACGTGCCTTAAATGCTTTCTTCTGGCTGTTGCATATATTTGCACAGATCCACTGAACGTTTTTTGTTCAGTGTATAAGCAAAATAAAAGTTTAATAATTATTGAGCCAGATATGACTCGAACTGCCTATAAAACCCATTAACACAACTTATTGTCATCATATTTGGAAATTTTTATATTTAAGATACAGTTAGATATCCCATAACTCAGATTCACTTGCCACATCTAATCTAAAGTATTTCTAGCTCATAAAAGTAACACTCAATCGAATGAATGAGAAAAAGAGAGAGAGAGAGAGGCGATGGGAAAAGCACTTCAGTGTGTGTTGACCGACCGGTCATAAAAGCCGAGTGATAACGTGCATTAATTGTGCGGCGCCTGCTCGACCCGTGATCAAATCCTCATTATAAACCACTAAAGCAATTCTTAATTACATAACAAGTCGAATGCACCGAACGCATGTTGAATTTGTCAAAGTTGTCGAAACATTTTGTAGCAACGTTTTGTTTTCTTCTCTATTTTTTTTATAGAGCACTTAAAAAGTTGACGACGACGATGACGATGAACAGTGGAACTGCTCAGTGGTTGACCAAAGTGTTTTGTCGGCCACTTGCAACGCCGCATCGCATGTCGGCTGGCCAACAAAACAAAACAAACGTCTGGGTCATTTGGCTAGTGCTCAAAATTCCATTAAAACCTTGCGGCAACATCCCGCTCTATCATTTTCTCCCACTCGCCGTTCGCAACATGCCACATGCCACTTGCCACAAAGCGTCACGCGATTCTTAGACGGCCTTCGCATGCCAGTTGCGCATTTCTGACACGCCGTTTTCGTTTTGTTTCGTTCTGTCATCCAATTAGGGGAAAGAAGTTTCGCTTTCACTTTGCTACCTCGCTTTTAATATCGACGGACACTTTTTGATACAATCTCGGCAATTAGTTAAAAAGTTGCACTTGATTCGATGATTAAATAAATATTAAGATACCGTCTTACTTGTTATTAACAGCCCTTAAGTAATATATGTTTAACACAAATTATGCAAAGTTTTCATCATATTTATACTCGATATCGAAGGGAAAAAGTACATTGGGTTTGTATGGGTGTCTGTTCAATCCATACTCAATAAGTGAGTGCAAGGAATAAAAAATCAAGTATCAGTGAGTCAAATGAAACAAAAGAGTTACTTTCTCTTTATCTTTTGGTATCTTTGTACCGGCTCAGCTTTATAGTTGCTGCAAATGACATACGAACAATTCACTTTTGAGGAAAATGTTCAATAGTTAACAATGTAATAATAATTTAAATAGCTGTCAAACAACGCCTTAGAAGTGTCATATTCATTTAAAGGTAGTACAAGGAGGAAAAGGTGGGAAAAAGAAAACGGCAGGCGACCAACTTAAAGACAAAAGAAATTGTCCCACATAGTCCTTTGGCCAGATGCCACAAGTTATGTCAATAGACGTGTGACGGTGACAATGAATATGTCTGCTCGGGCTGAAAAATCGTTCGCATTTGTGTGTGTGTGCCCACACTGGCACACTTTGAGTTTTCCAGCAGCCGCAGCATTCGGGCATGTATTCATGTATGAAGTATGTGGCATGTAGAATGGGCCCAACATTAACAGCAACAATAACAAATACAACGGCGCCCCATCGAAATTGAAGTGATGAAGTGTGTGTGTGGTGCTTGCACCCAAACCCCCTTGCAGCACCACCCAACACATTGCCTCGTTTGGAGGACCCCGGCAACAACATCATTGACGACTATTGTTAACAGGCGGCGAATATTGTACATGACAGGCAGTGTGCAAAAAGCGAGAGAGAGAGAGAGAGAATGAGAGACTGAATTGATGTGGCCCGACTGAACGGGCTAGCCGAACTAAACTCTCAGCTAGCTATACAGTATTCTACGTAATAGCTATTTGTATTTGCCAGTCGAAACAATAAATCCACTTGATGCAAGCCTCCGTCAACAAGGAGCACAGCGCACAAAAACACAACCTAACCAACCGACCGACAAAGCACAAAATCAAAGGCAAGCGAGCACTTGACAAGCAACAGAAAGCGAACGCTAAACAAAAAACAAAAAGAAAAAGAGTTCTGAGCCCAGTTAGGTTGGTTCAGTTTGGGTCTAAGGGACCGCAATATCTAGAGCAGTGCGTTGGGCATCGTAAAAGACGGACTGACTGACTTATTGCCGAAGGCACAAGGTAACACGAAGGCATGGGCTTAGCCTCAGAGACCCCAAATGACCCATTGATCTGAGTCGCCAATTGATTGACTTATCTTTTGCCCAAAACTGACTGTGAGCCTTCGAAATCTTGAGTGCGCTTGAGCTAATAAATAACATATGGTTTTTGACATCGGCAGGATGTGATACTTATTTACTAACCATGCAATTGTGCAGCTTACCACAGATATGAGAGAAAAGTGACTGGACTTAATAATTATATAAATCATCCCTTTGTGAAAAGCTTTGTTGATTCGGCTTAGCTTAAGTTTTCCATTGAATATTAATATTACCAGTACTTGAGATTAATAGAAATGAACTCAAAAGGAACTTCATTATTGATCAACTTAAGTTTTGTGGGCGACTCAACTTTTCTTAACGAATTCATTAAGCATTAATTGCGTTTGGCACTAGAGCCAATTAATCAATACCAGAAGAGCACGAGTACATTTTGCACTTTGATTAATTGGCCCAAAAGGGAAATTCGGAAAATGCATTCAAAACTGAATAAAGCTATTCACAACTCGAATCAATCTTCGTTCGCTTTACTTTGACTTATCACGTTCTCACCAAACCATCATCCATCCCACTTCCAGCCAACTAACTTCCTCCGCCACTCTTTCACTCATTGAAAATCTGCTCGATTCCATTGGACTTGATTTGACCATATTTACGCGTCCGCTTTTTGGGTGCCACTGACGTATCCAAGCAATAGCTTTCGCCCACTGCACCTCTTTGATGAGCATATTCTGTTTTATAAAGAGCAAAGATGTTTCATCAGATATTCTTGAAGAATGTCTTAAGTCTCATACACTCGGAAAAAGCGTAGTACATAAGCATGCGCTGAAATGGCAAAGAGAATGCAGAGTATGTTCAAGTCGAAACGTTTCAGCTGAAATGGTTTTTTTAAACATAGCTTATTTCATTTTTTTTTTTGCATGTTTAAGGTCTTGGCTGACATTTCTGGCTGTGTCGGCTTTAAGCCCAGACGCCCAATGACAGCAAAAGCAACAACAACAACGTAAAGAGTCCTCCTGTAGAACTACGGCAATAAAGGTAGAATATAAGTGGAGTGCCTGCAACGTATGTTGTCGTCTGGCTGCGCCACTTGAGACTGACTGATATAGAGAAACATGTAAAATGTCTAGCTGCTTCTAGTGCGTTGCTAGAAAGATTGGGCAGAGAGTGGGTTAAGATAAAGATAAGGAAGGCCTTGCTCATTGTCACAGCCAATTTGGCGACTGATATTTGCAATTTAGTTCAATCAATTTGCCACAATTTCCGAGCCACTCCACTCCACCCAACCAACCAACCAACATTGTGGAAACTACCTATTGAAACCTAATGGTACAGCTCAATAGCTCGATGGCTCAAACCGCTGCCGACGGCACGTAGGTCATTGATCAGATCTACGCGACAAACATAACAATGAGCCTGCTGTCCACATAGTCCTCACTCGCCCCCCGTATTTACCAGTTTGGAGTAAGGGACTTTTGGGCACGTAGCCGTGAGATTTGTAACTTGTTGAGAGCGCATTTCATGGCGCATGCCAGATTTTTATGTATACTTTATATACAAGTATGTGTACATGTGTGTGTGTGTTTGTATGCATTTGTGTTTGGCCCTTTAGGTTGATTATTTTTAAAGTCTGGCCTGCAATTGGGCAAACTGCCTGCGTGCAACCTGCATCAGTCGTGAGTTATGACATAATGAGCTACATTTTTGGGTTCCACATCTTCTATTAAAATTCAAGTGTGTGGCACTGCGCAAATAAGTCGCTGTCGCTTTCCCTGTCTCCACCATTTTCCAGCTCGCTGTGAACCGGCGGAAATTACATAGCAAATTTACCACACAAAGTCAACGAAGCTCCAAAAATGTCGTATGTCTTGCCTGCCCGTGCTAGCAATTTAATTAAAAAATTAAAACGTGGTGACTGCCAGTGAGTAAAAAGGCATTGCAGTGTCAGACATGGGGGCGTCTTCTACCTTAAAGAGACAATAAAGTATGTACCTATCATACACGTACATACATATGTATGTACGTACATACATATATCAACACTCTGTGGTCCTTACAATATTCATATTTCAGTTGAAAATTCATATTAAAATATATATATATTAAATTCATTTAAATACTTTCAATATTAGATTAAATATCTAGCTAGTCTTGTTTTAAAAATTATAAAAAAAACTTTTATGAGAAACTTTTCAACCCATATTTAATATTTTTACTTCTAAAGCAGTTACCAGCGACATACAAAATTTAGGAACTTAAAGATTTAAATATAACGTGAAAAGATACAAAAATGTTACTAAAGGATTTTATTTTCTTGAATATATTAAACAGTTATGTTTTTATCCAAAGTATTTTTACTATGTCCATGTCATATATTAATGGATTCATAAATGTATATCAAATATGACAAAATTAATATTACGCTGTTAGCGTAACCAATAAATGAATTCAACAGAAAACAGCAGCAGCTGCTATTGGAACTTACCTACAAATTCTCTTTTAAGTTTACAAAATGGTCAAATGGATTGGTGTTCATAACTAGAGATGGGCGCGGGTCGTGATAACAATAGTGCCAAGTTTGCCTTTGTCGACTTAATTATTTGTTTACATTTGTTAAGCTTCTGCTCTTTAAAATATTAAATTTAACCGCCGAGTTGAGATCCACTGATCCACTGCAATACTCACACCCGAACAGTTGTTTTCAATTCGCAGTCTATATATAAGGCAACAATGAAATAGTTGGGCCGTGATGAAAAAATTAGGCACGAGTGTATCTCTAAGCACAACCCCAAGCCAAATCTTGTGGTATAGAAATAAACAATATTTTGGAAATCTCGTTAGATACAATTGGATTTGGCAGGTTGTCTGTGTGTACTTTTGTTGTAAGTGTGTGTGTATGTGTGAAGAAGATCTGCTATGAAATTATTCATAAAGTGTTCATGCCATAAACAAATCTCGATTGTGGTAACAAGGAAATGCAGGTTGCAAGGCAAAACACAAAAGCAACAGCAACAAACAGTAAAGTATATCAAAAACATACGACTCTCACTTTGTTGCAACTGCAACTGCAACTGTATCTGTAACTGTACCTGTGTGCATCTGAGCAACCACAAATAAGCCCAAGCAAGACCCATCCAAATCAGCCGCATGCATTTTATGAAAACACACAGCACAAAACAACACAACTCTGAGTCATTGTGTGGGAGTCCAACTCCAACCTCCCCGCACTTGTCAAGGACCGGAAGACACTGGCAAATGGTCAGGCATGAAAATATGAAAATACAAAATGCGGGCTCATATGGGCGTCGTATAAGTGGTGATGTGGGCGGGATTGGTTGGTGGGATGGCATTTTGGCACCTGGGGAAATCAAGCAGCTCTCATGCAGGCCTTGTTCTCGGCTCGGCTTTTGGTGTTGGTCGCTCGCTCGCTTGGTTTGTCCTTTTGCCTGTTGTTGCCACTTCAACTTTAACTGTAACTGTAAATGAAATGAAAACGACCACAGACAAAATAACAAAACATGACAACAAGTTCGTCCTGTTTTTGTTTGTTTTTAGGCGAGCTCACAAAAACCGACAGAGAAAGCGAAAAACGCCTACTCAAAGTTCACCATTTTATTATCAAGAACATAAATTCATATATGAGTCATAAAGAACTTTTAAATTCTTGACATGCCATAAAAAAGTCTGGGCTGTGGTTTCGCTTAGTCTTTTTTTAGGTTTTGTTTTTACCTCCTTATTATCTGAATAGACAAAAGAATATTGAATCTAACTAACGACACTAGAAAGTTAATTATGCACAGCAACTCCTACTTGTAAATAGAACGAGAACTGCGTAGGTTTATACAAAATCACATATATTCGTCTACTTACCAGCTGCCAATGACGTCGACCTGACCTCAAATGCCAAACTACTCAAGGATCACCTGGGGCGCTTTCAACAATCCTTCGCTTTGTCTTCATATGACTAAAGTTTGGGTTTAGTGGTTTTGGTTATTGTAGAAGTGGAGGTGAAGCACTTTAGACTGAACAATGTAAAGTTAACCTTCGGACCTAATAGGATAGGCATCAACAATATATTGTAAAATCCCTATACCTTGTTATAATAAGATTTAAATTTCTTTGACCATTCATAATAGCTTCATAAATCTTCATCAGATTTTGATTCAGCACATCACGACCTAGACATAATTCTTAATATGTTATCAGATATTTTATCAAATTATCTGCAAAGCATATAGTTATTGGATGCAATATTTCGATAACTAAACAATTAAGCATGTCCAAATCCATTAAATTTAGTATGGAGTAATTCTGCCCAATAGCATTTTAAGGGGTGCAAATTTAAACAGGAGCTTCGTTTAATTGTATTGAATAATCATTAGAATAGGATTTTTGTACATTAACTTTTGATAACCATTCTTTCTTTTTCTTAAATAACTTTCTCACTTGTTCACATACTCTCGATACACCTAGTACTTCTCATAATCGATTGAGGTCATAACGACATTGTTGGCATTAACTTTCCACAATATCTCCTCCCCGCTCTAACTTCAAATGCACATTGACGCATTGTTGGAAGAAAAAAAAAACTTACAACGAGGCTGAGTTGCCGACAGCAAACAATCTGAATTTCTGCAGGAAAATGCGGAGAACGCGACGTTTTTCTACCATCAGCCACCAACTGGCAACAACTGAGAGCCAGAGGGACAACCTCCGAGTCCCGACTGCAACTTCCTTTCCATTCTGCTTGAAGGCTGCTGTTTGTATTAAATAAACCAGGGTTCAGCTGCCATAGCAACTCTCGGGTGGGCGAGGGGAGACAGCTGGGCAGGGCAGGCGTCAGTTCTAGCCGCAATTTATGTCGACTTCACTTCCGGTCTGCGGGAAATAACTCTTGTTAGCCAGAAGCAAAGCCCAACCGAGCCAAGCCGAGCCGAGCGGACCCCTCAGTTTTGTGCTGTGCGAGAATTTCTTGTCATCATTTTGCCAGGCAGCTGCAAATTAACTTGCATAATTTAAACGCTAGTCGCAAAATGTTAAGCTTCAGTTCATTGGGCGCATTTAAAACATGATGAAAGCACTCATTTCGCCCTGTGGCCTTGCCTACTAAATTATTTGAGACAATATGCCGCATAAATCAACAAAACGCAACGCTCGAAAGGACTACCACTCGGGAGTTTAGACTTGGGTCAATCAATAAGCACACGACCCCAAAGGGCGAGAGGTGGTGGAGTGGTGGAGTTTATTAATCAATTTGATATTTCCAGCAAAAACTTCATTTGTTAACACTGTTTACTGTTTGTGCATGTTATAATAATGTTAAATTGATATTGTTGTTGTTGTGCTATATTGTTGAACAGAGAGCTTTTAGAAAGTAATTTTTACCACGCCATAAATTAATTAAATTCTTTCAAATGAACGTAACTTTCCTACCTAAATAATTAACTTTAAAGTCAAGTTTATCAGCCAAGTAATTATTTGTCAATCAGATTACGTTTACATTGTCGATTGCAGTTATGGAAAACTTGCGTCATTCGTGTCATTTTGTGGCGCCAGCGAGACTGGCCTAGAATAAAAATGAGAACGTTTCAAATCTGCGACATGCATAAATTGTGTGCGGTGGTTTGCTGTGCTCGGTTATTCGCAGTAAATCTGCGAATTGTTAAGCTAAATCCAAAAGCCAAAGCCAACGGCGAAGCCAATGACTGCCACTTGGCAACATATCAACGAATAACGAATACGGTCTGAGGAGCAGCGAATAAGGAACAAGGAATAAGAAATAAGGATGCGACGGCGGCTCGTTGCCGCCATGAAAATTTACGAGTGACAGAAATTGTCTTTCTGTGTTCAGCAGAAGCAGCGGCATTGCAGTTTCCCCAAAAAAGTTCGGGTCTGCCAACTCAGATCCAGTTACGCTTAATGACAAGACAAATTATGAAATTTTTAAGATGCTTAATTTTTGTTCAGTTTTCTTTTGTTTTTTTTTTTGCCTTTCCATTTTGGCTGGCATTCAACAAGGAGCTGGAGATGGCAGGAACTGTGCGTGGAAAGGGAAAGGAGCTACTACAGAGTTGGTTAGCTTTTGGCTTTGCGCATTAAGTATTTATGTTTGTGCCAATATGGAATATCTTCTTCATTGCAATTAGATCTGCGCGAGGCAGCATAATGAAATGATAAAGAAACAAAGAAACTTTACTCATTGATGTTTTTGGTAAATTGAAAGTGTCTTCTCGTAAGTATTCTCATACCCCGAACCCATAAAAATGGGATAATATGAATAACATTATTAAAATTAATAATTTTTAAATTTGAATTAATTTGGATTATATGTCGGCTGTCCGTAGCTTACAATAAATAAGTAAATATTCTTGATCAGCGACAACAGTCATTTCTGTCTGTCTGTCCGGTGGAACTAAAAGATAATTATTCAGTTCAAGAAAAATATTTCGATTTCTGTTTTAAGCCTAGAGTGTCTATTTATACATATGTGGGTAAAGAAAGGTATTCACTTATTTCAAAATACTATGTACATATAAAATGGGAGTATATGAAACTAACTTTTGTTTAGCACAGGTTCGAATAAATTGTTTATTAAAACGATATTAATTTGATATTTTGCTCACCGGAAATGATCCCTTTATTATTGTGACAGTTTGTAAATCAAAGTTCAAGAGTGCAAATGCAAATCTTGCAGATTTCAATGACTAAAATAGAGTTTCCTTTAATTGGGGGCCCCTGTAGCAAACAACTCTAATTAAACTGAAAGTGGACAAGATGTCAACTGTGGCTGGGTTTTCTTTTGTCGACGCGTCGTCTGCTTCAGCTGTCATCTTCAGCACCCTATTTGGAATGTTTACGGACTGCAAAGCATCAAATCAAGCTGAGCTTTGTTAAATTTAGTTAAATTTGCATAATTTATTGAGCAAATCAGACAAACAATTTACAAAAACCCAAGAAGCGGGAAGTCATTTAGCAACTGCTTGCAGTCTTTCGTCCCCTAACTGTCTGGCTTTCAATATCGCCGTCTTAATGTGCTTTTATCTCTTTGTACTCTTAATAAGCGAATTAAAAACTACCGCCAGCAGCAAGCAGTCTGTGCCTTATTCAAACACTAATTGTGTGTGTGTGGAACTTTTAGTGTTGATGTCGGCGGCTGTTTTGCTTTCGACTTTATCCGCCAAGTTGGCGTGAAACAATAAATCCAATAAAACACACATTAGCCGCGACACATTTGACGCTTAACGGGGCTTAACAAGTGCGAATGCGAAATGTGAATCCCGCCAACACCCGCAAGGTACCTCCCTCTCACGCACCTCTTGCACAATGTCTGGACAACTTCAGTTTGGATGGCTGGCTGGCTGGTTGGCTGGCTGGCTGGCATTAAATGCGTGTCGTTTGCCGCTGGCGGGTTTTGGCTTTGGATTATTTTACCGCATGCGGTGTGTTGAATGTTCCAGCCAACTACTCTCCTGGCATCTCCCCTCCCCGTCACACAATCCACCACCCATTCAGACAATCCGTCCGTAAGCCATTCAACTTAAAAGCTAATCCACTTATTGGTGCTCGGCTGACAGTGGCTCAAAGTAGTGCCTGCCACCTGAAGAGAGCAAGCACAGGTAAATCAACTGAAGTGCTACAAAATGTCAGCATCTTAAAGTACTCTTGCACACACACACAAACACCGAAGGGGCGTATGCGCAATGGTCTGAATTAAATTGGCTGCAAAATTTCAAGCAGCTTCAATTTTTTGAGCACATTTGATTGAAATCACAGGCTAAAATAAAAATAAGGAAAAAAAACGCTTACAAAAAAAAAAAAACATAAAATAAACTAGAGGACTATGCAATCAGTGGAGGAGTGCCAACATTTTTGTGGCTTTTCAAGTTTGTTTCACACACAGAGAGAAAAGCAGGGAAAGAGCGAGACAGAGAGAGAGAGAGAGTGAGCTTGAAAAAAAAAGTATATAAAGGATTGAAAATTTCATCTCCTATTTTTTTTTATTTGCGTGCCCGTTTTTCACATTTGCTGATAAATGGGCTCAGTGCTGTGTGTTAGGGTCGCGTGAAGTCAAATTAATTAAACTAATTGACTTTGAAGCTAACAAACCAAACGCAACACAAAAATCAAACATTTAAAATGTAGCAAAAATGAAGTTGAGGAAAATAGTGCTAGAGATTTGAAAAATACTCTTTAGTTTTGTGTTCAGTCGATAATAGTGAAATTTGTTTGTTGTTACTTTTAATTTTGAATAAAGACAAGGAGATAACTTTAACCCTCAATAGACATCGGTTAACATTCTACATACAATATATACATATGTATAAATATATATAAATACATATATAGCCGCCTGTACAAATGTGAAAACAACAACATAACTTTAAAATATTAATTTCAGTCAATCAAGCTTAAAGATGAAAATATGTATTAAATTCTTTACATCAATCTGAACGTGTTTGAGTTTTTCAATTGAATTGCTGTTTCTTTCACGTGCTTTGCACATTTTCCCCAGTGCTGATGATTTCAATTAGTTGCTGGAAATGCATTCACTAGATTGCAGCACTCGATTCTATACTCAACGAACGAACTCATCGATTTCGAATGGCTCGAATGGCATTGGCATTTAAATGACTATAATTATATTCATATTTGTGACAGTTGCATTAATTACTTGCTTGCCTGTGACGGCCTGTGGGGAAATCAGTAGCAATATTTTGCACATCGTTGGCGCACAAAATATACATTCATGGTACATAGTTTCGGGTAGAAATGCTTTTAATATACTTACCTTATTTTTCGGATGCCATACGCCATGTGGCCGTTTCGCCATTTCGACAAGAAGGAAGAAGAAGCTGAGCGGCCAACAAATTAACGTCAATGTTAATTGCATGATTGAATCGTCCTGTCCCGAAAAGGTTGCTCCATTCATTCTGGCAAACAGGCAGTCAGCTTCGTTTCAGCATTAAGTCGCCATACATCCGTTGCATGTTTTCCACAATTCATCGATGAGTTGCTCTGCGATGCATCCGACAACTGGCAAACCATTCATTCAAGAGCTCTCGCTCTCGCACTTATACTCTTAAAACGCTCAAACACACTCTCATGTGCATACGCATCGCTTAAGCTGCTGATGTCCTTGTCTGTTTCTCGCCTGCATTTTGGGCCACATTTTGGCGATGATTTCGATTATATCGCTTTTGACTGTGCGCCTCTGTTAAAATTGTCGCTTATTAATACTGAGGGATTTGGGCCATTGAATCTTTTTTAATTAACATGCATTATAACAATTGAGCTGCAGCAGCTGCTGCCGCTGCTGTTGTAACTGGAAGCACTTTAATCGATTCTCACAGACAAAAACTTGAGATGGCAAATTTAACTACGATTGCTTGTTAATTAAATGTTTCCAGTAAATAGCTTAAAATATCAGTACAATTGAGGCTTAATTGTTTTAAAGTAACATTTAAGATGCTGGTTTAATGATAGAAAATACCAATTTAATCATATACTTTTAAGGATTTAAATTTATTTACACACATTTTGTTAAGTGAACAATTAACATAAAATGAAAGTTTGATTTCAACATTTTGTATCTACCCATCTTCATTTCTTTTCTTATTCAGCAACTTATCCAGACGTTTGATAAAATTGCTCACGTAACTACCGCAAAACTTGAGCCTGAAGTATTGAGAGCCGCAAGCAAAGCCAAGCGCTTGCAAAAAGGGCCACATTACACGGTCAATTGGGAACTGATTGAGTTTGTCCTTGAGCTGGACACGCAGGCAGCTAAACGAGATGCAGATCGATGGCTGTCACTATAGGTAAAGAACTGACAAAAATATATAGCTGGGGCTGCAAACAACCAAAAACTAAAAACCTGAAAACTGAAAACCATCGACCGACAAAAGCTGCTCAAGTGCTTGAGATATTTTGCTGCAGGGTCGCCGCAAAGTATGCAATGCATTTGAAAGCAATTTCTTTTAGTATGTGTATGTAGATGTGTGCGTGTGTGTGTGTGTATGTGTGAGGGTATTTTAAGCGACATAAATAAATAACTAGCACACAGTGGCAGCGACATTTCACATCTGCCGCATACTGCCATGCTCTATGTTTAATGGCTGCTTAAAGTGCAATTTAGTTTTCAAGTCTTTTGTTCTGACATAATGATGCGGCCATCCAGCAGAGCCCTCAATGCTGCGCCGTAGTTCTACTTTCGCATACCTTAGAATCCCTTGCCCCTTTCTACACTTAGCTCACACTCTCAGTCAGAAAACAATCTTGTTTACACTGCATTACATAAAATGACAGGAGCAGCGACCTTCGCATGCAAAAAAAAAAATGAGGAAAGAAAACAAGAAGCTGAGAAGCGTGGAAAATAAAACTGAAGCAAGAAGTCGATTATTTTGTTAGCTCACTTTTGCTACGCGTTTTGCTTGGCTTCTGCGTACGTGCTTTGACTGCTTAAAGGCAGCCGTGCAGGATACGCGTTTGACAGCTGCCTGCTTTTAGGCGTGAAATAAGCAACTTAGCTGTAGCCAAAAAAAAGACAGGCACCACGCACGCGTGTTCCAATATGTTAATAACAAAAGAAATTATCAATTACCTGGCAGCGACAGACGCAACGTTTTGCGGCTAGTTGAGCACAGAACTCAAATGAACTGCGAATATTTATGACTGACTGACTTCAGATTAGCTCAATATATTTCCACTGAAGTGCACTGCAGCGGAGCCTGGAGCAGATGTGCATATATAGAAATACATAAGTTTAAATCTTGTCAACCAAGATGAGAAGTCACCTTTGTATTTGTATTTAAATAAATATATGTATCTGAAAAAATAAATCAAAATATATGTATTTACAAATAAAGTTTTTTGACTGATCTAAAATACTTTGAGAATGTAATATATGGTATTTACTACATTAAAGTCATTTTTATGTGTGAAAATATATTTCAATAGTCTTTTATATTAAGAAAAATCAAATAAATATGTTACTCATCAATTAAAAGTTGCTTATACTTACTTATGTACATGCTGGAGCTCTCTTCAGAGTCATTAGAAAATTCTTGTTATAGCAATTTGTCATTTATTTTGTGTTCTCTTCCACTCAAACTTTTCTTTCAAAAGAATCTTACGTATCTCATATAAGTGCTAAGTGCTAAATACTATTTTTAACCACAACTTGTTCTGTCAAACTTCAAAACACCCGCAAGGAACATCAACTGGCCATTAGCCCATATCAATTAAGCCTTGTTTGACCATTTTCAATTTGGCTACTATCCAAAAATGCAGTTTCAACGTAGAAAAAAAAATAAGAGATAATAAAGATACTGCCTCTCAAAGTATATCCAAATGTCTATCATTTTAGTGACTTAGTTGTTCAGCGGCATGAATTTATAATGCAATTTTGGAGATTTTTCATTGCTTTGCGTTGACAGCATAAATTATGAATTATTTAACAGCCAACTAGCTTAAACAAAATTTTATATATACTTAAGCAGCTGTGAAAAGTATATTGATTCAAAGGAGGTCAAGGTTTTCAAATGTGGTTGCCAAAACTAAAAACTTCAACAGAATGTAACAATTGTTAAGACATGATACAAAAACATTTGCGTTCATAAAAATCATAGCTAAGTTTTAAGAATACCATGGCTAGATTTTCCATTCTTAAATGTTAACCACTTTCAAATTCAAACAGAGTTATCAAAACTAAATTGTAGTTTATAAAAACACAATTGAGGTTTATCAAAAGAAATGCATTGTCCACACATTTGCAAGGCAACCGATGCCAGGTTAACTGTCCAACATCGCAACACTAGTGACTGCCCATACACACACTCAAACATAACCACACACACACATAAAAGGTGTGCAAATTTATACATGTCTCTGCTTCCATATCATTCTCACTCACGTTGCCTCTCTGTCTGCCTATCTGCATATGAGAAGCAGCCGCAGGCAAATTTTTGCATTTCTGTAAAAGTGTCAACGGCATTTTAAAAAGAACATTTTCATAATTTTTTGTAAATGCAACTGACAGCAAATGCTGACGATGCTTAAGGTAGTGATGATGATGGAAATGATGCAGAGTGAAAAACTGATGTCTGCTGATATTTTGAGTGCATGGTTATTTAACTTTAATGTGCTTTTATTAGAAGGATTTTTGTCTGTTTTTTCACCTTGGCAGACAAACAAAAGTTGATCAGTTGAAGTTTGAATAAGTGTTAATGGGCAAAAGTTAAAGCAAAAGAATTTGTGCATTCAAACTTTATCGCTAAATGCAAGTTGACACCTTTGTAAACGAAGAATCAAGCGACAATCACCTGAGGCTGTTTTCGGATACTCTTGAAAAAAGAATATTGGGATTTTTCAAACAAATGTAAATCATGTAGACATTTTTTTTTAAGTTATTGGTATGGTTTCCGTCTTTTACATTTTACATATATTGATAATTTTTATATAATTTAAAAACAATATTTTTAAATATAATATTAATAAAATAATTACAAATTTTTTGGCATGATTAGAAGTTGAAATTTATTCATATACATATAAATTTATTTATTTTTCTGTCTGGTTTATTTTAGAATTGGATTTGCAAGGGTGTTAAGTCTTCATCAGTACTTACTAACAAAGCATGTTTCTATAGATACTTTTTTTGATCTATCCCAGCAATCAACTTTAATGACAACACATGCGACAACGGCAGCGACAAAACAGCCGCTGATAGCTTTCAATGAAGCTTATAAATCAAAGCTTCATCGCGCCTTTTCCCGCTTTCGCCACTGTCATATTGATTGCTTCCTTTAGACACTCGTATAAAATCGTCGATATAATTTTGGCAGATTTGTTTGGAGGCGTCTTCTGTCCTGAGACGTTGGCTGTGTCGGCTGGCTTACCTTAAATATGTTTCACTTATAGCATAAATTTACGAGCTTTGGAATTCACGAGAATGGGATTGTGTTATGCGTGGGCAGACAAAAAAATAGCTGGGATATTTATATCTGTGTTATGGCTGAGGTTTCATTTTTATTAAGTTATCTTGTGTTTTTGTATCTTTTGCGTCGCCAGGTTACAAATTTATAATCTGCTTAAATATTTTTTATTTAAATACGTTATTATATTAATCATATAAAGATGCATACTTTCAAATACTTTAATAAGTTATGTAAAAATAAGATACTGAAAAATCTTACGGTTCTATTTAAAGCCAAGTTTAAAGCTGCCTTTCGCACTCAAAGTCTTCAAAACAATTCAAATTCAAATGCGAATCGTTTGCGCAAAAATGACAACAATAATTCAAGTGACTTCCGTGCAAATCAGACGCACGACAATCGTCAACAGCAAGTCCCACGGTCCTAAGTGCTGGAGTTCTTCGTTTTGGAGTCCTCTCTGTCTCACTTTCTCCTTCTCTCGTTTTCTATTCGACCCAAATTCCCATAACGGCACCATATGAAATATTCGCCCAGGCGTTTGGATGGCGCGTGAGCTCCTGTTGCCCCAGGAATTTCACTTTCCCCTAGACAACTGGGCGCTACTTCTCGAGCTGCATTGCCACATTCCGGGCATTCGCATTATTCCTGGGCAGACAAGGCCAACGCAGAAAAAATCCCTACTGCGTTGAGTTGCACTACACAACAGGATGATTTTAGCTCGGGTAGTTCGGGGTGTAGGAAGCAAAGTGAATTTATTGCTTTTGCCGTTAAAGTGAAACACAAAACGACTTCATTAAGCTATGTCGACTGCTCTGCGGTCTGTGTATGACTAGATTGTTAGGAGGGCGTTGGCGTTCGCGTTGGCATTGTGGGCATGGCATAACCAACAACAAGACTGTTATGTGGTTTTTTTTGTTTTTGGCCTGCATGTGAGATTGGCACGTGAAACGCAGTTGCAGTTTTTCAAATGGAATAATACTCAGTTACCAGGAGAAAGATATATGTTTGCTTAGTAATTATTTTTTTTATATATGACGAAAGATTTTCTAAAAGCTTATGTTACTTAATTTAATTCATATAGTACTTACCTGATTGATTTTTTAAACCCCAAAACATTTTCAGTATGAAAACCTACAAAAGATAAGCTGTACATAAATATATCATTTGAAACGTTATATTTTTCTGACTTTATATATGATTTTATAACTTTCCTTTAACTGGTAAAATGTATATAAAAATTATTTACATATTTTATTAAGAGGGAGCTAGACTTAGTTCGGCAGAAGACGAAAAATAGAAAATGCAATCGATAACTGACAGCAAATGCAGTTGCAGTATGGCTGGTGGATGGTGGAGAGTGGAAGGAAACAGGTATACTATTATCCACTTTTTGTAACTATTAAAAATTCAATTGTTAAAAACTCGTTGGCAGAACCGTTGCTCTTTCATCTCGACTACTATTTTACTATTTTGCACTGATGCAACTGCTGCTTTTTTGCTTTTGCTTTTGCTGCTGGCCTCATTGTGTCAAAGTGGTAAATTTGATGGGGGCTTAACAGGAGCTCGGATTGGGATGGGATTCTGTAGTGGAGTGGGTGTTTGTTGAGGCCCATCAAGTTTTAACGCCGTGAGGCTGGTCCGCGGATCCGCCTGCCCGTCTATCTGTCTCTCTCTTTCACTCTCGCTCTCTCTGTTTGTTTGTCTGTCCGCCGTTTGAAAAGTCAAATGTCGAGTGCAGTTCGCGCGTCCATTGGGTAAAGTTTTGTATGCCTGTGAAATTTAAAAACCAAATTGTTTGCTCGGTGATTTTGGTCCCACTGCTTGCCACGGCAACGATCTGTGGCCCGGTTCGGTCCAATACCCCAATGGTTCATGTGGCGCGTAACGTTGTGGAAATAATGAATGAATGCTAAAATTGCTCTTTTTGTTGTTGTTGTGGTCAGTGCCGTCAATTCAATCGACTAAAAATCAGTAACATGGCTCGTGACACTTTTCACAGACTTTACTTGCTGCGATTGTCACATTGCTTCAATGAGATTAAGCCGATACCTTCCCATCCAACCTTTCCCAAACACACATATCAAATTACTAGCGGAAATAATAAATGTTTTAACAATAACACGAGTCATATCATTCTTTCCACTTGACAACTGATTACAATAACAGCAGTAGGAACACAGGTTTTAAGGAAAAAGTGTCTTAAATGCCCATTGAATAATTAAGACTGAATTAGAGCATCTGCATAACTATTTATTGAATTTTAATTTTAAAAAACGCATAATATGTACGCATAAAAAATGTTTCATTAAATTTAAATGTATAACGTATTTAAGTATCTAAGTATTTGAATAAAATAAAGTTAATGTTCAAAACACTCAGACCATAATATGCAAAAACTTATGACGAAGTCCATAAACTTGAAACATATTTTAAATTAGGCAGCTGTCAAATTGCGTCGCTAGCCGTTTTATACACATTATATTGCGACAATATACAAATGAACAAAACTGACAGAAATTTAATTGGAACTTAACAGTCCTAGTTGTGCTGATATTTTTAGATTGCAATGTATAACTTGATAAGCTTTAAAGTTGGCATTCGTATTAACACAAAATGCACACAAAATTTATTAAATATTACTATTCGAATGGGAGTGGAAATATAAGTACATTAGCAACAAACAGTTTGTGAGAAGCACAAAAAACAAGCGTAACGACCAAAATAAAAACTTTCAACATAAAAAATTTCAATGACAAAACTGCAGTTGGCAAAAATTTGCGCGCCATTTCGGAAACACTTAAAAGTTTTGGTTTTTTAGTGCAATCGTCGTCGTTGTTGTTGTTGCTACTGGATCTGAATGTGGTTCTGGTCATGGTGAAGCTGAAGCGAACGAATATTTTTAAATGGCGCCGAAATACGACGACAAATGCAATAAAAAGAAATATTGAATTACTAGCTGAATACGAAAATATGTATCTACTATTAGTGGCATTACGAGCAATTGATGGCCATTAAAATTTCGCTGACATTTCACATTGGTCAGCAGACGATTGCTAGCAGCATTTCATTGAAGTTATTGATTTTTATTATAACTGTATCTATGAAGTGAAATCATACGTTGCGATCTTATGGGCCCCTGTCAGAGCCTCTAGCTCTAACAAAATTATATATTATATTATTATTTAATAATTCAGTTGCCATTCGAGATTTAAGTAATTTAATATCAAATGTTAAAATAAACGAAATTGCATATCAAACTTATTTTTGTAACAGAAGATTTGAGTTTTAAGTGATGCATGTATTGAAAGATTAGTTAAACATTATTAAAATTTGAACTATTAAAATTTAAAATATAAAAGCTAATAGAATCAGAAGTCAGCATTTTCTCAACCAATGCTTATCGCTTTAGTGAACGCATTATTAACGTTTGTCAATAAACAACTGACAAAATATGCAGAGATCTCAAAGTTGACGCCCTTTTAAGTGGTCAACATAACAGCCACCAGACAGGTCGGGGGGATAACCAAAACTAAAAAAAAGACGAAAATGAACCTACCATGGCGCTCGCTCTTTGACCCGTTTAATTTATGTGTTTTAGCCAGAGACAAGTAGTAGGCTTAGAGGCGACGGCGACGGCAACTTTAACTCGATAATACATAATACCAAAGGCGATTACACTAATGGTGATTGGCTTTGTGCTTTACGAGTGGAACCTGCTCTACACACACACACACAAACAAACACAAACACTTTACTTAACGGTGGCAACAACTTTACCTAACTGTTGATCATCAGCCAAGTTTGTCTGCTTTGACTGCGTGTCTGTGTCACCAAATTGCGTACTCTTCCTCCCCTCCCCACCTCTCCTACACACTCTCAATCTATTTTGGCTACTTTGGTGGCAACTACTTATAAAGTCGTGACAAAGTCATTGACTGTTTGCGGCTCGCTTGGCATTTGCATACAAATGCAATTTTCGGCCAGCTCACGACTGGGCCAAAAAACATTCAACTAAAACTGAAACCGAAAGATGGAGCGGCGGGGTGGAGTAGAGGGTGGAGGGAGAGTCGCCAAGTTTCTAGCGTTGCTTGCTGCACATAATTTTCGGCTTAGAAAGTTGTAGAGTACCAACACACAGACAAACACACACACATACAACAGATTGCTGCTTCCTCTCGTGCGACCCGCAATGAAATCGATTTTGGCTTCTTAAGCCAAAACGGGACGCGAAACCATTTAACAGTTTATCCTCAGCTGACAACCGTGGGTATCGATAGCTATCTCCATTGGCAACGCCATGGCAAAATGCTTGTAATAGCAGCGACAACTTGTTTAATCATAAATTCCATAAGTCATTTAAGCTATGATACAATTTGTAGCCAGCGACACTCGAAGATATTCTCTTTGCGGTTGAATCGAACAAATGAATAAAGCTTTGGGGATTGTAACAAATGTAAGAAAATCTAAGCTAAGCCAACTATTGTTAGCGACTTTGGACTTCTAGATATGGTATGTATATGCTTTATTTTTTAACTAACTCTTGAGACAACTGCATGGATGTCCCGTGTGTGTTAGCGACACGACCTGCCACAGACAGATAAAAAAACTGAGTCAAAATATAGTGATGGAATCACAAGTAATGGCATATTCGCAGCTGTGCAGGTAGTTTCTGTACTCAACTATTGGATTGAATGACGTTTGTCAATTTGATGCTAGTTGCTGCCAGATTCACACAAATGTTTATAAAGGCTTGACAAACTCCAGACCTGGCTGACAGTTTAACTGTACTTGCAGTAATGCAGTTGCATTTCCATGGTGGCGTAGCATGACTTGGCGGGGCCCCGTATAAAAATATGTTTGGGGGCCCTTAGGAAGGGTAAAAAATTCTCACAAATGAAAAAAAACAGTTAGCATAAAATTAAAATAAATATTTATTCATCATAATTTCTGTCTTTTTTTCTAAATTTTTACAAAGAATTCAAATCAAATATACTTTTTCCTTGCCTTTTTATCGGCAAACTGATTTATTAAATCATTTATAGCTGTTGATGACTTAAGTTTTTCTAAAGTTTCTGCCTCTATGGACGGTAGTGACAGGTCTGACAATTGTTCAAAAAATTTTCCTGTGCAATTTTAAGCTTTTAGCATTAAAATGAAGCTTGCACAATTCCGTGAGGTGATAATAAACATAAACACGATGCGTTTTTTTGTATATGTTTTTTTGTCGCCATATACGCGCGAATGTGATCTATTTTGCTATTAAGACTGCATTTGCAGTATCTGCAGTATGCCTTTTTGGTGTCCGCTTCATCGCGGCTTATCCAATCTTTAAAATATGGCTGCTGTAGCCAGCAATCACGAAATATTTGTTTGTAAGAATCTTTCGGCATTATTTCACTTTATTTTTCACTTTTGTTGTACATTAGATTACAAATGATATCGATAATACATACGAAGTATGTAAAAAATGATGCCACACTGTTTTAAAAAGATCGCTGTTTTTAATAGATCAGATTTGAAAAAAAAAAAAAATTTAAATAGTTGAATCAAATAAAATCTAAACAAAAGGCCAGTTTTCCGGAAAGGGAATGTTTGATATTTTTTCCGGACAAAGCACTTAAAAACAGGACAGATCTGTCCGGAAAAAGGCTAAATCGGCATCACTGCTGCGCAACCTAAGTTTTATCGTTCACTCTCGCTCTCTCTCTCTCAGCAAAACTTTTTTTTCGGTTCTCTTGTGTCCTCTGTTTCGTGTTTTCCATTGAGCAAACACACGCAAAAGACACTTTGGGCGTTTGTGCTCACCCAAAACGGTATTTGGAAGACACGAGCAAAACGAAAACAAACTTGGCTTGAGCATAACACTCATTGATCAAGAACAGAGTTGAGTGTGTTTTCTCGTTCCCTCTCGTCATTATGTGAAAGAGTGGACACTTTTTTGCGGACACTCTGTTTACGCGGGTAAAAAATAAATTGCTCTTTCTGACTTCTGAATTTTGTCATTTCTGAAAAAAAAAAATTTGTTACGTTTTTATTAATTTTTGCTAACGCAAGTTGGGGGCCCCCGTGGCGCGGGCTCCCGTATAATTGAAACAGCTGATACATCAATACAATTTTATATCTCAATTAAATTTTATATTTTAATTGGTATTTTACGAAAATTCAATTAGAAAAAATGTATGCTGTGAGACTTGCTCAGGAGTCAAAAACAATGCCTCGGGAAACCTAACCATTTGCCAAGTTCTTTGTAGTATTGGCTTTAAGTCAACAACAATTTGTTGCAAGTTTCAAAGTCGACCTTTTCTTCACTACTATTGGTAACCGCCTAGGGGTATTTTTTGGGTTTTTAGTTTGTTGTTTTTTTCTATGTTGTTGCTGTTTGTTTGTAACAGAAAGTTGAGTTAATTTATTATTTTTGCATTTGATTGTCTATTTATTTGATTGGCTTGCGTTTTTGCTAAAATCTTTTGCATTAAGCCATTTAATTTTGAAAACATTTTCCTAAAGCAATTTGCAGAACATATCCTTAAATTTATTTTTTCTATTGAAATATTATTTAGTTGGACAATTGTAGCAAGTAACTACAGTCGTGTCTGGATATAGTGAACACCCGAAATAGTGAACACCTCGAAATAGTGAACACCCCAAAAATTTACATGGAGTACTCTAAATAGTGAACAAAATTTTTTTAATAAACCAATAGACCAAGGGGAATTGCAGATCGTAAATACTATTAAAGCTTCCGAAGCTTTAGACAGTTTTGACAAGGCTATCGCATGGGCTGAGGCCAATACTACTGACTTTTCTGCGATTCTAAAAATGCGCAGTCTGCGTGAAAAAGCTGTCCAAAAATTTTTGTACGCAAAACGCAAACATTAATTCGCGATTTTTTACAATAAATAAACATATTTACTTTAATTTGTTTACAAATTTATTTAATTGATTTTAAATCTAGCATTTCCATACACAAATGTGTATTGTGAGCATAAAATGTGAGTCTCGAAATAGTGAACAACCTCGGAATAGTGAACAGGCCTTGCAAAAATTAGTTCACTATATCCAGACACGACTGTATTATTTAGTGTAGCTTGGATATAAACTAAACTAAACTTACTATACAAAACTAATCTGTTTTAAAGTAAGTTTCTCGATTTTCTGCTTTTAACAAGCAATGTGTGAAAAATAAAAAAAATGGATAATCAAAGTATGTATTATAACTATATAGATAGAATATTATGTCGTGAAAGCGTATTTTATATAAAAATGCATTTAAAATCTTTGTATATTTGATTTCTTGATTTATTTAGTTTATGTGGCAAAAATTAATATTTTATTTCGACAAATGAACCTATAATGATAAACGCTTAGAATAGAAAGAGAATGCGTTCAATTAATGAACTCGTTATATTGTTGGCATTTCAAAATTGTTGCAGTAATAGGTTTTAAAGCACAATTAGAGCAGCAACAATAAAACAAAAACAAGTGGAAACGTTGCAGTCGGGCGCAACCGACTGCGATATACTTGATACCAGTATTAAAACCGGTAAAAAGAGGCCGGATTGCAAAGGGGTACGGATGCGGCAGGGGTGTACGCTGCATCAAAGATTGTCTGATACAGATGGGGATGCCACCAGCTATCTTCCTGCTAAATTTGGTGACTCTAGCTCAAAGTTTGTTAAGGGTAGAGGAAGGGGGCTGGGGCCGTTTTTGGTGGGCGTGGATCCAAATTTTTGATGCAGATCTTTGTGGAATGCCAATTGCAATATTCCTACCAAATTTGGTGACTCTAGCTCAAAGTTTTTAAAAGTTGGGAAGGGGCTTGGGTAGGTGGGGCTCCAAGATATCTTTATGGGTCACCACCAGCTATCTTCCTACCAAATTTGGAGACTGTAGCTCAAACACCATGAAAGATACACTCATTCCCGCTTTTAACGAAAAGTTGGGGCGGCTGAGGTGGGCAAGGGCGGTATGGGTGGGTGCGGCATCCAAATTTTGATGCATTTTTTTAGGATTGTCATCACCTATCTTGGCGCAAAATTTGGTGGCTGTAGCTCAAAAAACTGAGGTAGATATAGGCGTTTCTGATTTCAAACTGCGGGGGCTGGGGCGGAATGGGTGGGCGTGGCCCCAAAATTTTTGATGCAATTTTTTTCGGGGATGCCAGTAGCTATCTTCCTACCAAATTTGGTAGCTCTAACTGTAAGGGTGTGCGGAAACGGTGAATTTATCGATTTTGAGTTATCGAATTTATCGATTTGCCAGCCTCCCAGTTATCGTATAACCCCAATCTGGACACTTTATCTGTCCCGGCCATAGATAAAGACATTTGCAAAGTTTCAAGTCTCTAGCTTGAAGGGTGTGGAAAAAAGTTGCGTTCATACAGACAGACAGACGGACAGACGGACAGACACCATGACGGACATTGCACAAACCCAATATACTCTTTACCTTCGGTATCGAGTATAACTACAAAATTGCTTAAAGAGAGAAAGCAAACACAAATGTTGGCTAAAAAAGAATTAGGCACAAATTGTGCGCAATTTGTCGTGGCCTAAACTAACACACACACATACACACTCATCATGTGTGTGTGCGCGCACACAGTAGCAAAACGGCTCATTTTTTGGGCTATTGTAAGAGGGCAAAGGGAAAAGTGGGCTGGCAGCGGTTAGCGGGGTTTGGCTAATTGTTGCAGCGCCTGCGGCTGCTTTTGCGGTCGCTAGTTGTTTGTGTATATATGTGTTTGTGTGTGTATGTCCTGCTGCCAGCTGTCAACAGCTTTTGCCCATTTGTTCTTAACGCCACCACGCCCCCTCCAAACCCCCTTTTATTTTTGTAGAGTTGTTGTTGTTGTTTTTTTTGTTGTTTTTTTTTTTAATTGCCTGGATTTTTGCAATCTGCATTTTGCATGAACTTAAGTTGGGACAGCGGCAGTCTCTTGCTCACTGTTCGCTGTTCGTTGTTCACTGTTTAGTGTTCACTTTACAGTGCTGCTTCTTCCTGACTTCTTCCCCCTCCCTCCCTCCAACGACATACCTCATGCTTGTGTAACTACTCTGGCATTAGTTTAGGTCCTTTGCATTTGAATGCGCATGAAATGTTTTTCGACTTGTTGGCAGCTCCTGCGTTCGGCGTCCTTATGCATGGCTGCCTTATAGCCACCATCTTGCCCTTTAATCGACTTCTAATTACTTAAGCTTTTACCAACCAGCATAATAGCCTCAACGTGGCTTCCGATGCTCCTGATGCAATTATTAAACCAGACGCCGCACAAATGCAAAATTGATGCGCACATTTTCGGCAAAATTCCTTTGTAAGAGTTCTAAATTTCGATTTTTAACTGAATTGACAATGCATGTTTATTGAAACAGCAAATTGGACTTGAACTAAACTATTATATATTCAAGCATAATACAATAACAGGAAGCTCTACTGTGCAATCAAATTATTTAATTTGAACTTTTACTTTCTTATACTCTGGTCCCGAAGCTTAATTAAAAGCATTGCAAATTTCTTGGTGCATATCTGCATCAAATAAATTCCCAATATGTATATGGGTGCTATGATGTGCTTACGTTTTTTGATATCTTGAGCCATCTTAACAGTCGATTAATCAAAGACACACAAAATATGTGTTCAAAATTTATAGTAGGTTTTGTTGGGGTCGAATTTCGCAATCAGCTGCAAAAATTCTCAGCTAGAACAAGTTAGGTTTACCGGGTTGAGGAGGCCAATCTATAAAAAAAAGTTGGTGGAAATGTCTGACACAAAGAATAACTGCTTTGTGTAATTATAGGTTTTTTGAAGCTCAAGAAGTTACTTTCTTGTTTAATTTAAATCTATTGATTTTTTGGAACTGTTTATATTTATTTTTGGAATAGTTATAGTTTGCGAGTGGCAAAATTAGCTCTTAGGTTTTAGAGTCAAGTTATTTTTTTATTTATGATATTTATGCACATATAATTTAACTTTTCTAATATACCATCAGTGTAAATTGAATTCGATTGAAATTAAATAAAAGAAAACAATCTACAAGCAAACCCCCATAGTGTGAACAAAACGAAAATCAAAATTTTGTAATTTGTTCACACTATCGAGGTTGTTCACACTATCGAGGTTTTTTTATTTCGTTAATAAATTGATATAAACGGGTACTACATAGTTAAATAAATCATTTAATTTGTTGGTTTTATTCAAATTCACTTTAAAAACAAAAATAAATTCCATTTCCATAAAAATTTATTAAAATAACATCTGTATCTGTGTACGTAGAAAATTCTACAAATTCGCAGAAATCGTTAAAACTGTTCTTACAAATGTTGAAGCGCCGAAAAAGCAAATAAAATTAATGAAAAAAAAAATGTTCATACTAAAGAGGTTTTTTTTCAACCTCGATAGTGTGAACAAAATATTTTGTTCATACTACACAGTATCGGGGTTTGCCTGTATAATTCTAATAATAATTTAAATGAATCATAATAGTATTAGTAGTTATAACACACTTAAACGTAAACGTAAACGTTCTCAGTGGACTTGACGGAAACAAATATCTAAAGATAAAATAAAGGTGTTTGGCATGATGCCAGATATTAAAAATAAAACAAAGATATATAGTAAGAAAGAAACAATTAAAAAGAGAGAGAGAGTGATAGAGAGAGATAGAAATGAGAGTTGGCAAGGCCAAGGTAAATGTTAAATGGAAAGAAATGCCGCTACACTTGCTAATAAACTGTTATAAACTTCATTTTTGTTGCTGTGTTTTAAGCGTTTTTGTCTTCATGTAGGCACCATCATCATGTTATGAACCATCCCAACCCAAACCCAAAGAACTTTGCCAAAGCAAACGACAAACATTAAATCTGCACACACACACACAACAGACACGCGCTTAAACAGCAACAATGTCTGACGGGACTGCAAGCGAAAGAGAGAAGAAGATGGAGATGAAGAGGCAAGGCGTGGAGGCTTTTGTAAAAAGTATGTTTCTTGTTTGGCAAGGCTGCCAAGCCAAACGCACCAACGATGATTATGAGATCACTTTGTGTGACGTCCTGGCTGCCTGGCTGGCTGGCAGGAGCCATGCTGTGTTTGTGCCTGTTCGTGTCCTGCATGGGCTTTAATAAAAATAAATGTTACTTGTAATAATTCCTTGCACGTCTCTCCTTATCTCTCTCTCTTGCAATTTTCACACCAACGTTGTTTTTTGTCTGTTTTTATTTTGTCTTATTTTCCGTATTTAACGTCTGTTTGAATTTCTGCCTGCTTGCCGCCTGCCTCAAACCTGCAAAAGGTGTCTTGCTTAGGAGCTCAAAAGCTGAGACTGAAACACAGCAGAGGGGTGGGGGAAGGGGGGGGCATGGCAGGCTGTCTTCACTGTCGCCTGCTTCACTTCCCGTCTGCGCTTCATCTGGCTTGGTGGCTTTGCTGCTTCATTGTGCTCACATCAATGTTGCGTCTCAGTCTGTCTCCGTGGGAAGAGTGCATAAAATATTAATAATTGCACGCGAGTTGGTAATGAAAATACACACACAAAGCACACACACTCATACTTACATATGTACAAAAACATAATGCATACATTTCGGGTTAATAATGTGGACATAAAGGAACCACGGGCCCACCCACCACACACCACACCTTCTGAGCGCATAATCAGCAATCATGATGAGCTCCTTTCGCAAATGACACTGAATGAAAAGAAGCAAAAAGGGCGGGAGAGTAGCTGAACAGCGGAGAAGATGAGAGCTGGTGGCTATCCGTCTCAGTTTATGATGATGGAAAGGCAATTGAGACAAGTCAAGTGACAGTCATTGACAGTCAGGCGAATAGAAAACCCATCCAAATATTATGCATAACATTGGTTTGCTTAGAATAACATGATGTTAAGAGCATACATACTTAAATACATGCACATACAGACATACATATATTTTGTTTAATAAGAATACCTAAGCAGAGAATTTAAGAGCGTAAAATATTGGCAAAACAAAGGAAGGAGCTTTGTGATTAGCCAAGAGTCTTTCGTTCCTTTAAGCGACAACACCTGTCAGCTGTAATTAAGGACAAGTGCTTTGAAAAATGTATGTATGTATTTTGGGTGGTGTGGGAGTGACGTCAATTATTAGCTATGCCGCAAGATGTGGCTGGCTGCTCTAGAAACTTTTAATCCCATGAATCCTTTGCTGCTTTGGCAACTGCTGAAACTGACACTTATTGCACGGGATGCTAATCACGTTTATAGCCAGCGCAGGGGTCACTAAACTGTTTTACTCCCCTATTATTATACTTTGGTAGGGACTTTATCTAATTAATTCTTCAACCAAAACCACAATCTTAAAGCGTTAACCCCTTTGCTCCGACACGACCTTGAACTGTCTGTTGCCACTGCGTTGCGCATAACTGTCAACGACATTAGCAACACCAACATATAGCAACAACAACGCCATAAAACTTTTCAGCTTTTGTCAGTTTCACTTTTTGTGAGTGTTGGTTGGGTGAGTTTTTCGGCATTTCTCACCCTCTTCGACACCAAACTCCAACTCCAACTTCAACTCCAAGCGACACTGCATTCATTTTCAATTCAACTTCAAGTGCAGCGTTTTCAGCGTTTGCCCTCATTGCAGACGCAGTTACAACAACTGCGGCAACAGCAATGACAACTTTTTGCAATTCGCTCGCTCGATCGTTGTCGCTGTTGTCAGCTTTTATTGTTCCCCAATGCGAGCAGAAATTTTGACAGCTAGTGTTTTTGGCATTGCATTGCAAATTTGAATTTAATTTTGGCTCTCCTTCCGCTTTGGTGTTGTGTGATTTTAAATCGTTGAATATTTAAATATTCGTAAGGATAATTTGAATGAAATCCTTAAATGTAATTGTGAATTTGAATGTAAACATAGATTTTGAATATACGTACATTAATAATATAAATTTAAAACATTTATTGTGTGTGTAAATAAATATTTAAATAAAAAAAACAATAGCAACATATATATAAAAATATACATATATATTTTCCAAAAGCTTTTTGGGGAGCAAGGAATATTTTTCATTTTACACTACTTATTCTAAACAGTTACTATTGCACCCGATGCTTTCCAATTTTAAGGTTTCAATTCGTACTACAACATAGCTTTTAAGACAGCTTTTATATTCCCGAGTGTTGTCTGACAAATGGCAAGCATAGTACTTGAGCTTTTATTTTACTCCTGAGCTTTGAAGCTTGATGGTTGGTGTTACTGGTAAAACTTTAACTTATGAAAATATTTTGACAACCCTAGTCAAAGCTCATTGAGATGGAAATAAATATGTGTTTGTGATGTATTATAATTTTGTTGTATTAATGAATCTTATTTTTTAATTATAATTGTTCGAATAAGTTATATGCAATTAATTGGTATTGCATATTGTTCTCAAATATTATTTTATCTAGTTTTTGCCATTGCCTTTTGAATAGTTTTTGCTATAAATTTAAACACCTCAGCTAAGTAATTTAATAAATCTTTCAAGTTATCAATCTTTCAAGAGTGCATGTTAGTGCCTTTACTTAGCCTATACCACAGCGTGTGTGTGTGCTTGAGTAAAAGTGCATTTTTATAATAGCACGATTTGTGTAGTCCGGTGGAAAAAATTTTAATTAATACAAGCGCAAAGTTTCTACAAACATGATGATGAGAGTGCTGCACTAAACCGTATCCTGCAAATTGATTGCAGCTTTAAGAATTTGGTTAAATATATACATATGTAAGTAAATAAAGTGGGCTAAGGATACCAACTACGAGTGACGCTGATGAAAGCCACAAACAGATAGACAAAAAACATAAGATATACAATATAGAGGGAACAAAAAATCAAATATGTGTTATAGATCCTGGAAAAAAGGCTTGTTATGAACTAACCATATACAACACTAAGAATAAATAAGTCAAAAAATATTGTCCATCAATAAACTTTAAAAAAAATAAATAAAATGTACTTTAAAAAACTATTCAGTTATGACGGATTATAAAATGTGCCCACTCTATATATTTATGGCAGGTGCATGTTGTTGTTATTTTAGTCGGTTAAGTGGAAAATAAAATCGCAGCACATTAATCAGTAGAGCACGAAAGCGCTTACAAGGTGAGGAAGTCGTAGGAAGATGTGGGGTGGGGGGAGGGGGGATCCAGAGCAGCTGGGCCAAGCACGATTAACCTTAATTTCGACACGCACACTTTAACTTTAGCTTACACTCTGCACCAACTGGCAGTAAATAGTATATGCATATATGCAACAAAATTTAATTTACTAACTTTAATACAGAAATGAAAATGAAAAGTCAAACTCGAAGTGCAAACAAAACAGCTTTTGACAGTTAAATAAAGAGGAAAGGCGACGGATACGGCAGCGGATGTTAAATCAGGGCACATCGCCGTCTCCTTTCCGCCTCCCAAACAGCCCGCCCGCCCACTCACCGATGATGCATCATAGTTGTGGAGCATACTGGTGATGTCTACTGCCGGCGGCGGCCGAGTTAATCTGCTTCAATTAAGTTCGTTTATTTAAATTTAATTGCTTTCCGTGCGACCCTTCTTTCGCGTACCGCCCAGAAATCCGAAAGCCTTGTTACCCGGAAAGAAATCACTCCTTGTGTGGGTTCGAGTGAAACGTTGGGGCACAGTGGCTGGTAATATGAACCTTTTCTTGTTATATTGTGATAGTAATAGATAGCTAAAAAATAGCTTGACATGCTAGCTTTCCAAACAAAACAACATTTTGATGAATGAACAAAGAAGACTCTGTAGTATGTTCACCACTGTACCGTACCACATATAACACTCTCTCACCTGCAATCTCTGTTTATGCTTGTGTTTTATCAACCGCACGTGTGTGAGTGTGAGAGTAGATTTCATGGGTGCACATACATATGTGTGAGTAAGTGCCGTGTTCATTTGCTTGTTGGACCTTGAGTGCTTGTGTGTGTGAGTGCCGCCGTTGATGGTGGCACCCAAAAAAAGCAAACCGAAATAGAAACGATTTCACTATCAATTCACATGCGAAGCGTTTGCAGAGCAAAAGGGTTTTAAAGTGGTAGTATAGGGATAGAAGGGAAAGGCGGTTGTTCATTAGGTTCAACGGAGCAACTTTTATATGTCGTCATGCAAATGTACGTGTGTGTGTGTGGGTTGCACATTATCTGGGGGCCAGACAGTGCGAGAAACTACTACTTTGTTGCCTTGTGCTTCCTGTTTTCGTTTTCAATGTAGTTTTTCGACTATTGTGAAATTACGCTGCGCATACGTGATGTGAGTTTTAAAATGGGCCATTTGCCAGCTCACCTGGTAAGCTAACTAACTGCACGCGTTCATCATAGCTTAGGCAACACTGTAGTGCTAGGTGTTACATGTATATGTGCTTTCATTGTTTTGTCACACAAATGTTTCCTTTTCGCATTTCCGACTGGTCAACTTCGGGATTACCTCCTTGACTTCTTCCTCACGTCATTTACTTTAATGGGCTTTTAAGCTGTTTGTGGCTTGCGGCTTTATAAACTATTAGGACTAATTGGGTTGATTGTTGAACTTTGTGCGATAGTAACAATTGAATTAACGATAAATTAATTGAAACAGGCTGTAAGGCCATAGGATAAGTGTTAAGTAATTGAAAATTGTGCATTATGGAATTTGGAATAATTTTATTTTTTGCAAATCACATTGTGCATCTTGATTGCTTTTTTTGTTCCAGAATATTTTTAGTTTGCGTCTCCATTTGAGTTTGAGAGATGGGAAGTCAATATGCGTTTCCCTTTCTTGCCGCGCTTACGAGTTCTTTGAGGGGCATCGATAGAATCGATTGACGATGCATAAGGCTTCAAGGCTGTTCTACTAAGCTTCTGGTCGTCTGGTAGTTTGAACCATTGCGCAGTTGCAACTTTCCTTAGCTTCTTTGTTTCACGAAAATTAAACTTGGTGCGTCCACTCATCTCCAAAGTCATCAAACGAAGCTCATTAATGAAATTCTCCATTGGCTCGGGTGATGCAATTAATTCCAGCAATATCATGCGGGTAAGTCATTCTGTTCTTCACTCAGTTCTGCATTCCGTTCTTCAGTCAGTTATTCAGTCGGTTCTTCAGTCGGTTCTTCAGTCGGTTCTTCAGTCTGTTCTTCAGTCGGTTCTTCAGTCGGTTCAAGTGTTTCAATTTGATTCCATTGAAAGAAATTTTGCCATAAGAAGCTTATTTTAAAAATCTCTTGAGCAATAAACAACATTTTCCCAAAATTTCGTATAACGGGAGTTGCTAGCTCTTGAAGGACTGAAATTTTATGTTAGTTGTTTGTTAGTAGAGCCAGTATAAGTGAAGCCTACTATGAAATAATCAAAAATTAAAACAAGTAAGAAGGCTCTAGTCGGTAGAGTCCGACTAAAAGATACCCTGAACCCAGTTGCAATAAATATTTTAAATTTATAAAAGACTTTGAATAAACTGACTTAACTTCAATCGATTCAACTCGGTATCTCCGGTGTTTCTTAACTGATTTGGACGAAATTTTCAGAAAAGCTCTATCGTTAGCCATTATTTCAACCGCCATTTTTACATTTTCCAAATTCAATATTTTTTTGTAATCGATACCATGTGTATTTCGTAAGCCAGAATAGTTATCGATAATTTGAAACAAACTTGTTCTGCTTATGGTATGGAAGAACTTATATTCAAAATCTGAAGTCTCTAGCTCTTGTAGTCACTGAGATCGACGCGTTCATACAGATGGACAGACAGACAGACAGACAGACGGACATCATCAATCAAGAACATATATACTTTATAAGGTCGGAGATGCTTCTTTCTGCCGGTTACATACTTTTGCACAAAACCATACTAAGTATGTAACTCTCCAAACATAAAAAATCATAAAGCATATATTAGGGCGCAATGGATCTTAGTACTTACAATATATAATTGGGATAACGTCGAGGTCACCAACCAATTTTAATTAATAATTAAAATACAATTTTATTTGTGATAAACTCAGTTACTGCGGAATCTGGAACCTGGCATCGTATGCATTTGATGTTCTATCTACGTAACTGCTCGAATTCTTAAAAACATTCAAATGCATATACACATATATCCATGGCTCTGTAGCTACAAAGTGGGGCCATGAAAGCCAAGCCATAATCCAGGCAGCATGCTCAAAAAGCATTTTGAGCCAGGTCTTAATACAAAATGCATGACAACACTTATACGGAGCATACGCACACAGATGCACGAAGTAGTTTTAGTTACAGTTACAGATATAGTACATTTGCTGTCTTCACAGAAGTTAGTCACAAAAGTTACGCACTGTTTGCTCACATCTCAAGTGCATGCTACTTTCAGTACTCGCAGTTATCCTGCATCCCCACTCTCTCTCTCTCTCTCTCTCTCTTTCTCTCTTTCTCTCTCTCTGACAGTTGTTGCAACATTTTTGGCATTTGGCGTTCATTTAATTTGCTGCTCAAAGTTACTCAAAGCATTATGTATACCTCTCTGCCCAGCTTACCCTACTTCGTACCCGCACTACTCCCTGCATTCTCCGTTTTGCCACGCCTTTGTCATTGACTTTGCTTTCACAATCCTTGCAAATGTTCACATTTGCGAAGTTAAGGGCGCACGCATAGGCCCAGCATAGCGCACTTTTAAGCTCTCTTTCCTTCCGTGTCTGTGTGTGTGTGTGTAAGTTAAGCGCAAAATTTTATTTGACTTGCGTGTAATGTTGTCACACACACACACACACACACACAGAGACATGCACTCGTTGGCACTCACTCACAAAATGGCGGCGCATAAAAAGCGTCTTTAAAATGCGCTCAGGAAATTGTTGCATGTGACATTTTGCAAGTGACACTCCAAAAGGTAATCACAACTATGCAATCCAATAAGTTACACGTAAAAAAAACCACGCAATCAACTTTTTAAGAAATTTAAGAATGTGCACAAATAACATATATATTTAGCCAAAATGTCTATAAAAATTCCTATCTGCGAATAAATTATGTTTTTTGTATGCATTTCAAAGACTATTATACTTATTAAATTATTTTTAGCACGTTTGATACGAGCTGTAATAATAATTAAAACTTAGCCATATTGCTATATTATATGTATATATGAACACTTATATGTAATGTACTTTTAAGTATAAATTTCTAGCGTTGTCTATTTATAAATATTTGCTATCAAGTTATGGCATAACTGAATCATCATCTTAATATGCTTGCTGTTAAACAAGTATTCAAACGATCAAAGTGTATTCATTCGACGGTCATGGGAATTGTGTTTTATTTTAAATTCTTGTTACACTCTGATGTTGTGCAGGCTTTGGCATGTGCCTCACTGACTCTGTGCGTGTGTGTGTCTAAGTATGTGTGTATGTTTGTGTGTGTATGCGGTTTTTGTAGTTGACACACTAACACACACACACACTCACAAACATGTGCAGCTGGTGCGGCACGCAAACACATTTCATTTACGTTGAATTTTGTACAGATTTGCCTTGCCTCAAACACCTAACCCCCATCCCTACAATTCCATCTCCCCAGCTTACCCTTTTTCTCGCACACATAGTCACCCCTAACCGGTAGTAAACTGTTGAGGTTCTCAAATACCTTGCCTCAATGTTAGCCAAAACACATATTTTCATTCTTGTTGTTCGTGTTTGTAGGTGTTTGAGTGTGTGTGTGTGTGTGTTAAACGTAAAATTTGGTTTAGTTTTTTCTTCTTCAACACACATAAGGCACAGTTACAATTGCCGCTTAAAATTGTATTACAAGAATTTATTAGCCAAAAGAATATCGAAACATGAAAAAAATCCCCAAACAGAATTATTTGTGTCCATAAATGAAAGAACTACATTTGTGACTATCGTCACAGACTCCGCCAAATGGGTTAGTTACAGTAGGTAAGTATTGGTAAGATGGTATAAACATTTCTTTAATTTAAAAATATACAAATTTTAAGTTTCAGGAAACATTGAACGTTTTTTTGAAATGTGTTCACTATTTCAAGGTGGACATGATATTGCCTACAGACCTTTATATTCATTAAAATTAATGTGTTGTATATCTACTATATACCCTATACACTATGCATGCATTCAGTAAGCGCTCATGTCAAGTCACGTTTTTGTTTCTAACAAATATTAAATCGAACAAACCGCTTGCCACAAATACCTGCAACTGTACTATCATGCCGTAAGCTTGTTACATACTCTTACACATTTTTCAGCTCGATAGTGGAGGTTCGTTGAGTTAACAAATTTGGTAGGAAGTAACGATTCCCAAAGATCTGCATCAAAACTTTGGATGCCACGCCCTCCCATACCGCTGTCGGTTGCGTCCGACTGCAACGTTTTCACTTGCTTAAAATATTATATATATAAATAGTTTCATTGGTATTTTTAAATACCCTTTTACTGTGTACATTCGACTAGGTTTTGTTGGCATTTTTGTAGACAAAGTCTCGTTTTATATTTGTATTCTCTCATTTTGTATTGTTTTGTGTGCAGATACCAACTGTTGTTGCTGCATCCGAGCCTTATTTGTCTGTGCCCAATTGATTGAGGTTTATTTGTTTATTTGTTTTGTGTGTGTGCCAGTTTTAAAATTAAATTTGAGCGGATTTTAAAAGTCAGTCGTGTTTTTTTGCTACTGTTGTCAATGTTGTTCCGTTTGTTTTTTTTTTTTTTGTATAAATGAATTTTGTTTTAAATTTCACTTTATTTGTTGGCCATTTATCAAGCACTGATTTAATACATAACCAAGGATTGGATATATATTATGAAGTAACTCGACTCGCTTGATTTATTCACGTACATTTCACCGATATATACTTTTATTTTTTTCATAATTTTTATAATAGATTAATTGTTTTGCACTGAACATATTTTCAAGCTTGAAATGAAATATTTTTTTTGTTAATATTCTAAATTTTTACTATGATCAAATAATATTAAAACTTTGATTCTTTTATATTATTTTAATTTGACATTCGGCGATTAAACTGTAACCCATGAGAAAAGATCTTTTTTCTTATCAAACCAAAACGAGAAGGGATGCATACGTCATGGGTTTTATATGCTTTTAAATGCTTTCCTTTATATTTTATCTTTTTGTAGGTCATTTAACAACACAAAAGTTTAAGCCATTTTGATTTTAAAAGTGAATTCTATTTTCTGGTAAACTACTTATATTATTATTATTATTTTTATTATTCATTAATATATATAGTTTTTTCTTACTCACATTTCTTAGAAAATTATAAACATAGAAAAGTTATTATTATAGGATGTCGTCAAAATAGTTCCATACATTCATTTCATTCATTTATTGCAAGATGCTATAAAAGAAACAGAATCAACAAGAATACACAATATTGTATTCTTGTTGGAGACAATTGCCTGCGACCTCTACTGGCAGCTAAGCAAACTATCTCGGGTGGCTATTTTTGCCTGCGACCCCTAGCGGCAGCTTCGCGAACTATCTCGGGTGGCTATTTTTGCCTGCGACCCCTAGCGGCAGCTTCGCGAACTATCTCGGGTGGCTATTGCTATTTTGGCTCAGTGGAAGGAAACAATGACAATATAAACTAGTATAACAGCACCAAAAATTTTGTTATATTGTATAACGTTTTCCTTGCAAGTAGTAAAACACTTTGTGTTATATTGTTAGACATATAACTATTTTCCGCCAACGTAGAACAGTCAATATAACAAACATCTTACACAGCTTGTGAGAATCACTGTTAAACAAAAAACTGCGGAAGTAATTTTATAACTGTTATATTTGGTTTCTGTTAGACTTTTATAACAAAAAATATAACTGCAATTATTTAACTTAGACTTGCTATAAGAAATCTCTTATAAACTACCCCTCGTTCATTCACAGTTACTTAACATTTTCCAACTTTGAGCTATAAAAATGAATAGTCTCCAAAACTACCCTCACAGATATGAAAAACTCAATCCTACAGGGTTGCATATACATAAAATTCTAAATATTATGACAAAGCTACGAAATTTCATAGGTTGATTGCCAGAAACCCCTACTAGCGTTAGTGAAAAAACAATCCGAGTAACAATATCGTGCAGAATGCAGATATGCTTGATCAGTTTTTGACTCAAGGAACAACAGGTCAAATTGAACTTGTTGTTTTTGTTTTATTTTTAGCTTTCTATTTATTTCCCAGTAGGCTTTACTAATATTGACTCAACTAAGCGACTATTAAAATCAGACTTACATAAAATTTAAGACTAAACATCAACTACACACAACAAGAAATGTTGTTATATATTCTCCAGATTTTACACATAAACTTCATTTGGAAATATTTAAAAAATTTCTTTCATGCGAATCAAAGTGAAACACACGCACAGGATGAAGAACTGACTCAAGAACAGAAAGACAGAAACCGGATGATGTTGCTGGAATTAATTGCATCACCCGAGCCGATAGAAAATTTCATTAATGAACTGCGCATGGTGTTTTTGGAGTTGCGTGGAGAAAATCGGCTTACCTCGAAACAGACAAAAGTGTTAAGGAGGTATGCGGCTGAGCAATGGCCCCAACTACCGAAAGAGCAGCAGCATATATATCGTAAATGGGCAGACAACAGCTTAGAAACTCTTTTTGCATCATCATTCAAACCCCCTGAACCAGTTTGTATATCCTGCAGGCGAAAGGAACGCCGTAATAAAGCATAAATGACAGAAAATGAGACCCTCTGATAATAATGTCTAATGCGCACGATTGACTTTTCGCCTGAGGCATACTTGATCGATTAAAAAACAAAAAGAATAAACAATGAAAAAGATAAAATTAAGAAATTTAAAAAAAAACAATAGTGCATTTTTTTTGTGTTTGGCAATCTCCTTCATGCTGTTGGTCTGTCTGACATTTGAAACTGATAGTCAAATCCAAATTGGTGGCAAGAAAGCTTGAGACGTTCCCCAAAATCTGCCCAAGCACTGCATCTATTCCTTAAATTGTAAGGAATTTATTGTATTATCGATTTGAAGTTTTCGGCCTTATTGATTTACTTACCCTCCAACATGTTGCAAGTTGCAGCGAGGTGGAACTGTTTTGCGGCTTTGCAATTCAACCACAACATTATTGTAATCAAATTGACAACTGCTGATTGAAATACATTACTACAAAATAAACCAAACGAAAAAAATAATACAGAATAAACAGAAACAAGTGGATCTGGTTAGTGAAGTGATTAATAATTGGAATTTAACACAGACTCACACACACATCAAAATTGTTCAATATGCTATAAAGAGCACGTGCTGTATGATACGAAAAAAAAGAAAATAAACTTTGCCATTATCATAAAACTGACCGTTGCACACTCTTCGTTGCTTTTCAAACTTTACACTTGCGGCTGCGTTTGCGGCTTCTGGTTATTATACTCGATACCGAAGGTAAAGAGTATATTGGGTTTGTGCAATGTCCGTCATGGTGTCTGTCCCTATGTTCGCAACTTTTTTCCACACCCTTCAAGCTAGAGACTTGAAACTTTGCAAATGTCTTTATCTATGGAAGGGACAGATAAAGTGTCAAGATTGGGGTTCTACGATAACTGGGGGACTGGCAAATCGATAAATTCGATAACTCAAAATCGATAAATTTACCTCTTACGCATATCCTTACAGCTAGAACTACCAAATTTGGTAGGAAGATAGCTACTGGCATCCCCAAAAAAAATGCATCAAAAATTTTGGTGCCACGCCCACCCATTCCGCACCCAGTCTCCCCGCAGGTTGAAATTAGAAACGACTATATCTCCCACAGTTTTTAAGCTACAGCCACCAAGATAGGTGATGACAATCCCCTAAAAACTGCATCATTGGATGCCGCACCCACCCATACCGCCCTTGCCCACCTCAGCCGCCCCAACTTTTCGTTGAAACCGGGACTGCGTTTATCTTTCATAGTGTTTGAGCTAGATTCTCAAAATTTGGTAGGAAGATAACTGGTTTTGACCCCCCAAAGAGATCTTGGAGCCCCACCTACCCAAGCCCCCTTCCCCAACTTTTAAAAACTTGAGCTAGAGTACCAAATTTGGTAGGAAGATTGCAATTGGCATTCCAAAAAATTGCATCAAATTGGATGCCACGCCCACCAAAACGCCCCAGCCCCCTTCCCCCACCCTTAACAAACTTTGAGCTGGAGTCACCAAATTTGGCAGGAAGATAGCTGGTGGCATCCCCATCTGTATCAGACAATCTTTGATGCAGCGTACACCCCTGCCGCATCCGTATCCCTTTGCAATCAGGCTTCGTTTTACCAGTTTTAATACTGGTATCGAGTATATCACAGTCGGTTGCGTCCGACTGCAACGTTTCCACTTGTTTTTTTTTAAACGAGTGCCAACTGAATTAAAAATCACTTAAAAATAACTAAAATAGCTGGCGTGGTCGTTGCGCCGTAATGATGATAGAATGGGGTGAGATGATGATGATGATGATGATGATGATGATGATGTACCGGCTTTCGTTTCGTTGGCTGCGGCGTAAATTTTAGCATAATTCGGGCAACAGCTGTTGCCACAAACGATAAAGACCATGAATGGAATACAGCAGCACAGCAACACAGCAACAAATGGCTGTAAGCCAATTGCCTCGAGCAGCGTAGTATATATGTATGTATGTCGAAACCTTAATAAACACACAAAAATTTTTAGTATGACTTCATTTTTCAAATTCCATAGCCAGAAAAATTCTTCTACATCCATGTACATGTGCGTGTGTGTGTGTGTGCGTGGTTCAAAGGTGTTGGGGCACGAGTGCAAAGAGTGTTGGCTAAAAAAAAAAATGGGGGAAAAGTAAAGTCAGAGCCAAGTCGTCGCTGGCAGGTGTTGCATTGAATTAATGGTGCAAATGGCATTTCTATTGCCTGCGAAATTGAGTTGCAATAAATATTTATGCACTAAAGTGAAAAATTGGCACAGCAAAAGACAGCGTTGAGCTGGCGACAAAATCCAAGGAAAGGGCACAAAATGAATCAACTCTGGACGATGGTGCAATGTGTGTATTTGTAAGTCTCGGTGTGAAATCAAAGTTAGCAAAATGGAAAATAAATATTGCCATTACTCTGCCGCCTTCAAAGGGCTAAGGCTGGGAATGAAACTGAATTCGTGCTAGAGCTAGAGCCAGAGGCAGAGACCAGAGTCCAGAGATGATGAAGGAAAGGGAGAAGAACCAGGAAATCGAGACCGAGACCTGAGGCCGATGTGTCTATTAATATTCATATGTCGGTGCCAACAAATCAAATGCAGACGGCGTCTGCAAACAACACAAACAATGACGAGTTGAAAGTGGAAAACAAAACCGGCAATAACCGGACGCGGAATGAACTTTCGATATTATTAATAAAGATATTTGATTGAGGCGTGTTTAAGGAAAATTTTTAATATTGTGGCATCTCAAAAGAATAACGTTATAATAATATAAACAAATTTTAGATGCTTGATGTATAAGAAACTTGATCACTTAACAGTTGTAGCATTTTGGCCAAATCATGAGTCAAATTCATTGTCAATGTCCTATGCCCAAAGTTTGTGCCGTTGGTTTTGCATGGACGTGTCGGTGGATCTGTGGGTTTAAGCCAGAAGGTGAGCAGGCGCTTTGAGTTTGAGTTGGTCAAGTCGTTACCAGTTTGCCTGCCATTACGCTGGAAAAATCTGTCAATTACAAGTAAGAAAAGCGCAAAAGCATGTCTATCACACAGTCGTCGGTCGTCGGTATTGTAGAGGCAGACACTTTCCTAGTAGCGAATGCCTAGAACAAACAAACAGTAGATTGCGGCCCGAGTCCGAGTGGCACTGCAAAAAATGGGGCTACCAGCGCCAGGGACGAGGACAAGGCCGAGGACGAGGACAAGGGAGTAAGCTGGTTGAAGTGGGTAAGACTTGTGACAGTGGCGGGGTTTTTGAGGTTGCTATGCCTTCCTTCGTCTGTTTGTTATTTGTAGGAGTGAGTCGATTGAAGTCGAGTCCAGGCGATTTCATGATGTTTGCCACGAAGAAATTAATTTCTTTTACAAATCACGAAAGAGGAAAAGGTAGATGGTAAGAGAGATAGAAAAAACTCAACTTTAACTGCTTCGAAGCGTTAACTTTATCATAATGAAATCCAATCTCCATTAACTTTATCCTTAATTGATATTCATAATATAATCTTTGGAAATCGTCAAGTTAACTATAATACCAACTATGGCTCTACCAATCAAAAGCAAGCACAGAAAGCAAAAGCCGTAAAACCAAATACAAAGAAAAATTCAAACAGAAAAGTGTTAAACTGAAAAAGACAAATGCAGGACAGGATTTTTCACGATTTCCTTTTCGTCTTGGTTTTTTTCAATGGTTAGTTTAGTTGTAGTTGGCGTCGAGGACGTAGACTAGATGTTGGAAGGCTCGGTTTGATTTTCAGCAAAAGCCTGACAAACCTGTCACGTGATTGCTCAACTGAAGCCTTAACCAGTGAGGGAGAGAGTGAGAATGAGAGAAAGAGAGAGAGAGAGGGATAGCGGAAGAACCGTCCCAGCTGCTAGGCCGACGTCAGCTAGCAATAATGACAGTCCCTTCTCACCAACAGCCACCCCCTTTCAGTAGCCAGTTGTGTGAGCTCTTTCGTCGCTTCGAGTGGAGCAAGTTGTACCAGAAGCAGGAGGAGAAACGGGAAGAGAAGCGCCATCTCCTGGACAGTACCTATGTCATAGTCATAGCCATGGCGACGATATTTTTCTAGTGGCTGAAGCTTTTTAATTGAATCTTCCGCAATTTACGGCTTCGCAGCGACTAAGCCAGAAAGTACGGCGGGAGAGGTGGATGAGTAGAAGGAGTTGGAGAAGTTACGGTTGGGGAGCGAAGAGGTATGGGACAGCGAGTACAAATGCAAGAGTTGCCAGACCGCGTAAAAGGGAAATTGTGTATTGTATTCATAATAAATAAGCGCTGCTTTTCTTTGCTTTTCCTGTTGCTATCTCCTTCTGTTTTCTCACTGCTGCAGGCAGTTCTTGTTCCTTTCCCTATTCCCGTCCCTTCTTTTGTGCAACGAAAATGGTGTGAAAAGCTTTGAAAACTCAGCGCCACTTGTTTTCAGTCCACTTTCGGGGTACATTTTTTTTTTTTTGACAAAATTTTGACACAAATATTTACCGCATAAGGACGCCGTTGTTGCCGTTGACTAATTATAATGCCAAACATTTTTCTGACAGTTAAGTGAATTGCCATTGTCCAGGGATTTGTTTTTAGGTACTTTTCGTCGTTCAAAACAATTTGAATTCACTTGGGCATAGTCCTAAGAGCATATTGTTATTCAATCTTTTAAAATTAACGGAAACTTGTTGTCCTATCATTTGGTGCCTAAGGTTTAAAAAAAATTGTACTTATGAAGTATCTTATTCATAGGAAACATTTTCAACCTGTTTATCTATAATCTTGTTGGTCTACGCTATCCATTACCCATTTGAGATCTTTTGTTCCTTTTATTACGATATTTTCCACCTTATAAACAGGGTTCCTTCGCTTTGCTCTATTAAACAATTGTTTTGTGTCAAATTTAAACAAAAATGTTTAATATATTCTGTATGAAAAGCTTTATGTCGTTATGCTTTCAAACATCCAGCATTCTGAGTAACTTAATTAGGTTGAATTCTTGGATTTGTTGTACTTTATAAACATCATCAAAACAAGCCATTATAAGAGTCAATCAAAGTTAACAATTGCCAATTTGAAGTACCAGTTAGCCACAATGTTTTCAACTTGATAAACTCAAAAGACAAATGCCAATACAACAATCCGATCGAAACGAAAACGTAGATTTCGCTTACATTTGTGTGCCGCAAAACTAGCAATTTACAATTTAACTTAAATAGAATTCAGATTCTCGACCGCAACCAACATGCAAAAGTAAGCTGGATTCTGTCAATACTGAAATAAATATACTGAAAATTATTATTTTAGTACTTTTGTGCAATCTATCGCAGTTAATAAAATCACAAAATAATTCGTAAAACAGTTTACTTAAATTTAATTGGTTATATATTTTTCAATTGCCCTTGTATTTATTTATGAAATACCCACACACATAAAGGGACAATAGTCACTTAATAATAATCAAATGCATTCGATTCGGATATATTTTAATTTGGGCAATTGACAATTCACACACACACAAACAGCTACTAAAACAAAAATCATTTCTTACATATTGTCGAAAAAAATATTTTGTTGCAAATTTATATGTTTTTTTTATGGCAGTTAGAGAGATCGAAATTTGAGTCAAAGGGGTGGGTTTTTTTTATATGTCAAATTTTGTAAAACATATATTAATATTTATATGTGTAATCTTAGTTTTGTAGACGATTGTTCTAATATTTATTTGTTTATTTAAATATTTTGCATAAAATTTCATTTAAGTAAACAAGTCTTAGAATAAACAAACGTAATATAAATATGAAACTAAATTTATTAAATCATAATTGAATAATTTCTTTTCGATAAATTCGATAGCTCGAAATTGATAAATTCTTATACATGCTTTCCACAATGCTTGTATTTTTCCCAGCTTTTAAGCTAGAGTCACCAAACTTGGTAGAAAGATAGGTAACGACCCCGAAAGATATGCATCAAAACTTTGGATGCCAAGCAAGCCCCATATCGAGTATAGCGGAATCGGTTGCGTCTCACTGCAACGTTTCCACTTGTTTGGAGTTGTACATTAACATATGTATTTAACATCTTGTTTAATGACTTTTATCACATTTGTAGAATTTAATCATTTCTGTAAATATTTTTTATTATCTGTAGAAATGAGATGCAAGACAATGACACTCTTCTGCTCAGTTGCCCTCAACGCTGTTGTCGGCTCTCGTCTCATTTGCTTGCACTTTTGTTTAACAGTTTCGAAAGGGAACGAGGGCTCAGTGTTTTTAGGACCGTCTGCATAGTGCTGTTGGCCAGCACAGCTATCCCGCTTGTAGTCGTAGATACAAAAGTACACGTAATTGGGCTAATGGATATTTCGGTACTAACACAATTTTGCTAATAAAGTTCGCAAACACACAGAGAGGCATGAAGCACACCATAGGAGTAGGCCCAAGCGACAGGGACTAGAAACAAGGACCTTGCAACAGCAATATCATCAGAAGCAGCAACAGCAGGTTGTCTGCACTTTTTGTTTAGTCTTTTGCTACAGCTCTGAGGCAGGTCTCTTGCAGCAGGCAGACCTATATATAGGCTTCAACAAAATTTTCCTATGAATGCGTCTCTATGTTTTTGTTGACAACTCCTTACTGACCATACACACACAGACTGACACACACAGACACATATATAACCCGACTGGCACTGGGGCACTCTGGTTCATATTGCATTGGTCGCTCTGAGCATTTACATTTACTTTATTCCAAAGGTTACAGGCTATATGAAAAGTTTGTGCACTTAGTTTAACTCAATTGTCACACATTAATCAATTTAATTTTTTAAATAACTGTGAATATTGATAAAATATAAGAAATTTAGGTCATCCATAGACATGAAAATTTTGTTCTTTTATGTTTAACGCCTGTCCAAATATTTTACATAATAAAAATTTGAAAAGCATATCTTTAGGAATCTCTTTGGACAGAGAAAGCTAGCTTTAAGTATAGCTCAATCTTGACTTGATTTATCTTGACTATCAAATCAAATATTTAATTTTTATGTGTACTCAAAGAGACACTCAGTAGAAACCTGCAAATTATTTGTCGATTTATATAAATATATGTTTTAATAAGTTATTGATGCTCAATTAGTATTATTTTTAAATTCATTTTCTTTTATATTTATCATTTCTTAATATTTCAACATATTTATTTATTGTCAACTAAGAAGTTAATAATACCCAAAACAAAAACAGAAATATTTCCTAACTTGTATGTCTTTTCGAGCTAAGTACATAGCTTATTGTAGCTGGTACTTGTCTAGGATCTAGACAGGACCTTTCGTAGAGGAGCATTGCACTGTTTTGGCACTCGACTGTTTTCCTTTTGATATGCCTGTGTGAGCATGTAGATGGTGCGTAAGGACTCTCTACACAAAGTTTGTTTAGCAGCTGTCTATATATGTGTGGGTTGATCTCTTCTATGGAAATTGCCAAAAATTCCAATGCAGACCACACAGCAGAGGGTGTATAGTGGAAAATGAAAAGGATGAAGAAGGCGAGGGTAAAAGAGATAGAAAGTGCATATCCTGCTATTGGCTTGACTTCATTCACCACAAACAAAAACGCAACCAAGCAGCTAAACTCATTTTTGCTAACGTTTTGCAGTAGTTAAACTCAATTATTATGCAAAGTCAACAATGTGTATTTGTGCCACCAAATAGGTGCATTGCTCGAGAGGTTGTGGATGTGTGTGTGTGGGGGTGGGGGGGATTGCACTCTCTCCCACAACCAGAGGAAATGTGATGCGTTTTGCGGCCAAAATGCATTTAAATACATACTTTGATTTGCAGTTAAAGTGAAAACTTGAAACGTGCACAGAGACAACAACGGGGGAGGGGCAGTACCATGTAGTACGTAGTGCGGTTATCCAAACTGTCCCATCCCATCGCCCATTCACTTCGCACCCTGCACTCCTCCCCATCTCGTGCATATCATAGTATATGTTGTGTACGAAAATTCTTTTAAGGGGTTGGAGGGTTAAGGTCTGATATAGTTCAGCACCACTGCAAATGAGAAATAATTTTTGCAGTTTTATTGAAAATGTTTGACTTTAGTTGCCAAAAACTTGGCGAGCTCCTTTCGCCTTGTGTATTTGAGAAAGCTTGTTGTTGTTTTCAACCTTGAATGGGTATTATGATATTTTTGTTGGGTTTGTGATGCTTAAAGCGGATAACAATGAGTGCAAAAATGCCAAAAAACAATGCAATGTTTGTTGGGATACAGAAAAAGAATATAAAATATTCGTACTTTCCATTGAGAAATTGAATACTATTTTAGATAGTTTTTTACAAAACTTGACTCGAAGGGATGCATCTTAATTGTAATATTCTGAGAGTATTTCCGGGTACGTCTGTTATATGTTGCGGAGCTGTTTATGGAGCCAAGCTTTTTTGTTGTTGCCTTGCTACTAGCTGCTGCCTTGCTGTTGCTGCACTTTTGCTAACAATAAGTTTTTAAGTAGTTTGACATTTGAACTTGCATCTACTTTTGGAGTGCAATAAAAATGCGCAGCTAGCCGGAAATGAGAGATGCAACAAAACAAATAAGCAACGGCCCGGGCCGTCTTCGTTTGGTCTGCCAACCACTCCCACTCCCACCCCCTACCACTTCTTCTTACACTACAGTCAAAGAAGTTTCGGGTCGCATGGTTTCAAAGGGAATGGCGGCCAAAAAAGGGGCAAAAACTTTGTCAGCGAAAAATTGCGGCGCAGTTTATTGCAAAAGTTCATTACAGTGCAAATGTTGCAAGCTTTTCGTTGCAAAGTGATGAAGCGTTGTGCGAGAGTGTGAAGGGTAGGTCTAAAGTTGCGCCCTTAAGTCGTCTTTGTCTGTTGCCCATTTTTGTGCCAGTTGTTTAATTATAAAGTGCGAAAAATGTTTGCATACTTTTCGGCTGACACTGATGAAGCGCAGGTGATGCAACATTTACCTCAATCCACCCCCCCAACCACTTGCAACACACCGAAAATGTCCATTTTGTCGTCAACTGCAACGAAGTTCAAAGTTTTCGCTTCTAGTTCTTTTTTTTAGCTGTTTTATTATTATTTATTTACTCGGTGCGCGGCGTGGCAGTGGCAAAGTTCGCAGTTTGTCTGCCAACTAATTTGCATTTTCTCATCAACGCAGCCGCCTGCATAACTAATATGATGCCTGGTAAATGTGAGATTGTGGGAGCGGGGGAGGGAGTTGATGGGGATTGTAAAGCTTTACTCAGTGTTCAAAATAATACAAATAGTGTGTGTACTGTGATTTTGCATAGTTGCCAGACAAAAAAAGAAAAAGAGAAAGAAAGAGCTGGCAACTTTAGGCGTTTAGCGCACACGTCAATCATACAACATGTGGTCCTTTGGGCTGGACAGTAGCCTCAGGTGGCCCTGGCCTTACACTCCTCCAACTTGGCGCTGAGACAATTTATCATTAGCTCAACATATTTGCCTTGATAAATGAAGTGTTTACCACATATATATTATTTTTTTTGGATTTGCCAGATTTTTTATTTGGTTTTGTCTTATGGTAAAATTATGCAAATGATAAAAATTTACCACAAAAAAAGAATGCGAAAATTGCATTGAAAACAAGCACGAGAAAGTTGTCTCATAAGCTCTTGATTAATGATTAAAAGAAAAATGGCAAAAAGTCAAATGAGTTTTAATTAAATTATTTTAAGTATCTTCGGTTTTTATTGTGGTATTTAGATGTCGAAAAAGAAATGACAACATTCACAAAACAAATGAATTAAATATCTTATTTTCTTTAATATCTGGACTTTTGCTCGTTTTAAATATTGTTGGACTTGCCTTATGGTCCTCGGATGAAAAACTCTGTTCGAAGCTGCATAATATTATAGTTTATCTAAACATTAGTTTAATTAATCCAACTACAAATTTAATTAATTTTCTTTTAGTGTCATTTTATATGTTATTTCATTATTCAACAAATTTTAATAGTCTTGTTTGACTTTAATTTATTAGTTATTAATGGTGTATTGACTTGATAAAACACAATCAGTCAATTAACTAATTAGTACATTTTCCCAATCAATTATTACTTAGACATTTATTCATTTTATTTCAATCCATAAATGAATTGTTTTTGTCAATAAGCTATGAATCTCTTTATTAAGCTTTTCATTAATATCTGAAATATTTGGCGATTTGACTTTCGTTTTCGATTTCAATGGGACGATTCCCGTTGATAATGTCATAACTTTTAGAGTACAATTTGTAATGGGGTCGCGAGAAACTTTGCCAAAAGTAAATAATGTGAAGCGAAAAAGTTTTCAATTCATGACTGGCAAAACACTGGCAACTGTTTGAATTAACTGGCCTCAACTTTTGATCAAGTATTTTAAGGCTAATTAAATTTCTCACAACAAAATTGGAAAAACAAATCAACTCGACGGCTATAAGTCATGCATACTGATTGAATTACTTCAAAGGCATTTAATAATATCCTCTTTATACCCTATTGTATATTAAAATATTGTTTGTTAGGGGTATCATTAACATAAGAATCTCAACCGGTTAGTAACAGAGTTAATAAAGTTTAATTTTGATTTTTTGTTCGTTTATTTTTAGCATTTGTTGTTGTGTTTTCGATGTGTTCAAAACCTTTTACAGGTTACCTTTAAGTCGCACTCTTTTAATCTTAATCTCAATTTTGTCTTCTTGATTTTGTTTTGAGGATATGTTATTCTTTAATTTTTTGCGTTACTCGTTCGACTGGTCGCCAGGTAGAACAAATGCCGGCGGCGTGGTTCATATTTTTTCAGATGATGATGCAAGAGACAGATGAGACTGAAGAGAGGAGGCAATCTAAAATGGTTGGGCCATCAGGCATTCGGGCTGTGGCAGCCAAGTAACAAGTGTAACAATGAAGTGGAACACACTTCGGGCCAAATACTCAACAGTGAGCTGGATGCAAAACATTGGCATAAGTAGCGCTTCAGGCGGCTACAAAGTGGGCGGGGTGAGTGTGGGTGTAGCAGTTGTAAATTTCAAGTGTGGGCAACGACGGGCCACCAACGGCACTATCCCAAATCCAGGCCCAAGGATTGACACGCTGTTTTTTATATTTGCATACATTTAACCTGAGGCCAGGCTCAGAATCTCAGTTGTTGTTTGTCGCTGCTGTTGGATGCCAGCTTTGTTTCTACAAGTTGCTCTCTTATGTACATTGCACATTTAGTTATATGCATATCTATCTTTTTTGTTGTGAGCTGCTTTAGATTTAGTAAATAATAGGATATCTGAACATTTTGTGGTTAATTAAAATTTCACAGGTCTATTGATTTGGAATGAGTGGGCGATGCTTAGCTGAAAATTGCAAAAGTTGTCTAAGAAAAGTTGTTTGTTTTAATATAAACAATCAGTTAGACGGGGATTTATTGTATGCTACCGTAAGAAATATAAATGTTCCCATCGATTATAAGTTATTCCATTTAAAGGTCTATTGAATAGATAGACATGTTCAGTAGATTTAACTCGAATAGATAAGTTTTAAAAAGTAATTCCGATAGACAAATGTTTGACATGATATAAAATATTCTTACTAACTTTTTCGACGTACAAATCATCTTAAATCTGTTAATGGTACTTCAATGCTACTTCAATCAGCAATATTTGACTTCAATCGATTCTGTAGTTGATTAAAAAGTGCAATAATATAAAGCAATTGATGCTTAAATATTTCATTTCACCTTTTCATTCTACATACATATTTAGTACACTGAAGATATAAATAAATACTTTCAACTCTCGATACTGAGCGATATTTCAATTGACTTTTTGATTTATATCCACAATTAAAACAAAGAAATACTATGTAGAAAAAAGAGGAAATGTCTTCATAGTTTGGTCAAAAACAATTTCACATGGCTTACGATAAATATACTTCTGTATAGGTTTGTAGTATAATTTTTATGAATTCCATAAGTGAACTGCAGCCACAGTTGATTTTAATCTGTTTCATAGCTAACAAATACACACACACGGACACACACACACACACGCTCCAAAGGACATTTATCAATGCCTGGACAGGTTACAAAAAGTTGGTTTGGGTTTGGGCTTTCTCATTTTCATTTTCATTTCTCGTTTGATAACTCGCTTTTTGCCACACACACAAACGCACACTCTTGTTTAAACTTTTTGTGAACTGGCACTCTGCGGCTAAGGAAAATATTTACACAATCAATTGAATTTTATTGTAAAATGTATTTTATGAATTATTAATGACTTTCCACAGAGTTGCCTGTCCCCTATCTTCAATCTCTCACCCCAGCAAATTCATATACATTTATAAGTGTATTTGTTGTGTATTGATAATACAAATTATCTGCATCAATTTATCAAGCGATTTCCACTAACCGCAATCATTTTAAGAATTTGCCGCAGCAGAAAGAATTACGCGAATTTCGAATGAGAGTGAGAATACAAATAATTAATTCAATTGGACACTGTAAACTAATAGTTATTATTATTAAAATGAAAAAAAAATGAAATAGTTGAGCATATTAATTTATATATTCAAGCTGAAATTGGATTTATTCAAGCAAAAACATATTTTTTAATTTTACTTTATTGTAAACAATTTACTCTTGCATATTGCACAAACATATATTTTGTAACCCGTTATGACGTAATTGTTGTTAAGATTATTTAGACCCAAGCGAGAGCCAGCTGCTCGTTAAACTTAATGAAAATTACTCGTACCGCCTGAATGGTTAAGAAGTGCTTAAGAGTAACGGCATTTGCCTATAAATACAACTGATTGTACTTCCATTCAACTCATTTGAAACTTTCGTGTTTGCCGAATTGTCAACTGTAGTATAGTATATAGAGCCTGATTGATACAATGCATCCTGTTGAGTGTTTAACTGCCGCCAATCAACTTATTGCCAATCACCTGAGATCTCTGTTAATTTTCATCTGCGATGACGTTCGGCTCATGCACTTGCTGTGGAAATGGCTGATATATAAATATGAAAACAAATCGGATGTCTAACTTAAAGTTCAAATAATTGTTACAAATAAAGTGCAAATTTGCGACTTAAATCGTTTTTAAACAAATAAATATAATTTTAATAATAAATACGAGCCTTGGCAGCTAGTGCTCATAAAATCACTGTAGGTTAAGAATTAAATGCTAATTTACAAATTAATAAATAGAAAAATAAAAATAAATAAATTTTAAATTGTGAAATAGCTTAAGAAATTTGATGAAATTCTAAACATTGGTTACATCAATCAATTAAAATATCAAACAATTAAATTAATATTTTAAGTTAGGAATGTAGCGAAATATTAATTGCGAATATAATATATATTATGACTGCAAATTATGCAAAACTCACACTCGAGAATACTTATTAGGGGCTCAAAAACTCAGGAGCCAAACCGAAAATTCTCTGCGTTAAAATCCATCACTCGTTGAGCTACAAACTATGCACTCAATTAGTTTAAGGGAGTTGCTCGAACTAACTCGAAAGAGAATAATACACCTCTGCCCCAGTTTACTCACTCACCTGCTCTTTTTAGAAAATACTCTAAAATTGGCAGCACTCAAGAGTGATTTGACTCAGAAACAGTTTGAGTAACAAATTTTGACAAGAGAATTGTTTGAGTTACAAGTTACACTTACAATTTATATTCACCACTTAAGAGAGAGTTATCCTTGCTCCACTCTCTTATGCTCTTCAAAAGCTCACTCAAGAAAAGCTTTCAAAATGCACTCGTTTGCTAGTGCCAAATGCCGAAGTCGCAGTTTAGCAAAAACGAGCGAGCACGAATGTAAACTCAAAGCGCGCTTCTTTGGAGCTGCAATTTTTATATTTGGCACATTTAGTACACAATGCCAGTTACACACGGAAAAGGTGTATGTATGTATGTGTGCGTGTCTGAGCTTGTCTGAGATTTTACTTATTTATCGGTTGTTGTTGGTATTGTTGATTTTTGGTCATTTGTTGTTGCACGTTGCAAAACTTGCAGCTAAATTTTTGTTTGTTACATTTTTAGCTGGCTGGCTTTTTACTTTTCTTTTGTTTTGTTTCTGCGCTTGCATTTGATAGATTGAATTTTACCGAAATTGAAAGATAAGATTCTGTTTAAGTTGAAGCCATCTTATAAGTGTACTTACCTATATGTGGGTGTGTGTTTGTGTGTGTGTGTGGGTGCAGCATAGTGTCTACCTGTGGGAAGCTTTTGGGCTTTATGACGCTCAGCACGCAGCCTGTTCAGACATGTTAATTTCGACTTAATGCTGTTTAAGTAAAGCCCCAATATTTGCGCCTAATACGCATACATGTGTAATGAATGTAGGCGCTTAACCACACACAGACAAACACACATACATAAAGCAAAAGAGAGTGGGAGAGAGAGAGACATGGCAATATGAGTGACTTACATGTGTATGTTGGTAACATGACGAAAACAGATGCTATCTTGCATACATTTAGAAGGCACACAACACACAAACAGCAGGAAAATGGTGAATGGTCATGAGGAATGGGAACTGGCTTGTGTTTACTGGTTATTGGTTACTCTGAGGGATAGAAACAGGCAGAAGAGGGGCTGTCCATCAAAAAACACACTAACTATACACACACACATAAGAACAACACCAACATTCACGTTTGTATTGGAGCAAGACATATTTGTCGATTTTCAATTTAATGCCAGGCAAACAAACATCACACACTCCTTACCGCAATGTCGAACGTTTAACTCGAAACTGTCAATCTGGCATCAAATTGATCTTCGAATTCAAATTGATCTTCGAATTCAAATTGAAAACAAAACATTATAAATTCAGCTCAGACACTCAACTGATGTAAAGTGTTTAGACGCACAGCTTGTTGCATTTTAGCAACTGTTTTAAATGCTGCAAAATATGGATTTTAATAAATTGTAAATTAAATTAGCATATTTAAAGGCGTCCTTAGAATTAGTGCTTGGGGCGTGAAACTTTTCTTAACAAAATAAAAAATAGGGAGAAAACTATTTTAGTCCATAATCCCAGTTATGGCAGGTAACTCAAGCAAAATAATAAATTTTATTTTTCTCTCTTTAATATTATTCTTAATACGCAAATTCCTGTGAGAGATCTGAAATAATAAGTGAATAAACCTATATCATATTCAAAACAATAAAGCATTTAAAAAAATTATAAATATATTATTTTTTCAAGTTATTATAAAAATTGCTCTTAATATTTTCCAATACTATTGTATGGACAATGAGATCCAAAGCCATAAATCTTTAATGACGGGTTTTTAAGTGATTTTGCATATATTTAATACTCTATACAAATATAAATCAAGGATGTAAAATATTATCAATCGTAAAATTTGTATATAATATTTTTAGTTGCATTTAATTTGTTTTCCATTTTTTTTTTTTATAATAACCATTTAAATATGTAAATATTTGTAGTGCTGTTGAGTGGTTTAAGTGCGGTTCGGTACAATGGAACAAAGAATCAACATTGTCTACAAACACAAAAGCACACACACACACCCGCTTTAACAATGATCAGACTTTTATACATATGTATTCACATTGATCGACCGTTTCACCTTGGTTGCTTTGCTTGCGATGTCTTTTTCTCAATTAATGATTTTTTTTCATTCATTTTGAATATTTTATCTTTATTTTTAAGTTTATAATGGCAGATAAGACAAAGTGGGCGTCCCCTTGCCTGTCCACAATACATCACAAATATTTCATCAAAATCGGAGCAGCGGTTTCAGAGTCTATAAGCCACAAACACACACACAAACAGACATACATAGACAGACATATAGATAGATATATTCTTCATGTAAATATGTATAGAACGAAACGAAACTTCCGAGTGGCTCCCATACTAAAAATTCAATTAAAATTCAATGTTTAAGCATTTTGTGCTGATTTTGTGCAAACACACTCGACCACGTAAATACATGTACATTATACGTATGTATGTATATGCATATAGCATATAGTATTTATGTACAGATCGATGCTGGGGGCGTGCCAATTGTGAAGCTGCCCGACTCCGCCTCATTAAAAATACTGTCAATACCTATTAAAATCAAAAATCAAATCAATTTTGTGCTATAATTACAAAAATGTCTGCCGCCGGTCGTAAAGTGCTCACCGAAAATACACACATGAATATTAGCACACACACACACGCTACACTCAAACACACACACACAGTGACATAGAGAGAGCACAAACAAATGTCAATTAAGAACTAAAAATTGCTGGAAAATGGCGCACGACCTGACTAAAACAAAAGGCCAAAACCAAGTGGAGTGTCAATGGTGGCAAGAGGAAAAGGAGGCGGCTAGGGAGAAGGCTCAGACTAAGTCTCATTGGCAGCAGAGTAGCAGTAGCAGCAGTAGTCAGTTTAGGCCAGTTTTAGCCAGGCGCTTCTGGCATTTTGTCCTTGCTGTGCGCCAAACAACTTTCGGGGCAAAGGCATTCAGCCATTTTGCAGGTCCTTCGGTTGCAGTCGATGTTGTCATTGATTTTGTTCTGTTGTTGTTGTTGCTGTAGTTTTTAGCAACATTTTTGGCAATAGCAAATGGCTTGCATTGGTTCGGTTTAAGTTTTCAACGAGCTTTGAGGCCGGCTAACATTGCACAGTGCCTAAAAAAAGTTTTGAAAATTGACCACGGAAATATTTAGTTACTAAAGAAAAATTAAATGCTAGAAAAAAGATAGAGGTAAACTCAGAGTTGATTACAATGGTAACAATAATATTTTCATTATTACTTTACAAGTTTATGTTTTATTAAGCTTTTTGGATTTTTGAATAATTTATAAGTAAATCTAAAAACATATTACTAGGAAAATATATATACATACTATGTCTAATAATAACAGGAATCGGAAAATTATGTGTCCTTTTAAAATCGTTGTTTTTCCTTTGTATTTGTGTACGCCACGGCGTTTTTCCGTCCGTCCGAGCTCGAGACCAGAGAGAAAACGAGAATACGTGTATCTGTTTTTGATCAAACATCAGCAAATTTGGTAGACAGAAAGCTGGTGACATTTTAAAATATTTGCATTAACGTTTTTTTTTTTTTTTTTTTTTCAAAATTTTTTCATTCAACCTATTTTTGTTTTTGATTGTTCAAAAATGTTCTACCCAATCAACGTTATTACACTGTTTTGTTATTTTTTTTAACTTCTGTAATGATTTCTGTATTATATATCCCTACCGTTGAGCTCAACTTATTCTTCACATTGCACTTTCGTTTCTTCTCACCTTTTAGATATTTCTCTCCTTTTTTCACACATACACGTTACCGCTCTTCCTGCCACTTGGTATTCCTTGTCGTACATTTAACAAGAGCTCATCCACTTGACAACAGCAGCACTCAAGACTTCATTTAGCAGCAGGCTTCACTGTACTTGTCGCTCTCACTGTCCTTTTCGACTGGCCAGCTGCCACTTACAGGATGAGCAAGGCAAGAGGCAAGAGGCCGATTGAGTCTAGTCGAACTGCTCGCTCATCTGTCTTTGGGGATGTTGCATAAAAAAGTGGCGGCATAATAAATGTCTGGCGAAAAATAAGAAGAGTGAAACATAAAAGAAACAGATTGAGAACAAGAAGCAAGATGGTAAATCGACAAGTGCTTGGGCTTTGTACTTGGCTGCCAACTGAATTCAACAAGCAACAATTACCAAAACGGCATAAAAGCAACTGAAAAGAAAAAGGAGCAGAAGGACAGACGTAAGGAACAACTGTGATTGAGCAAGGTGAGTAACCAAGTTTACGAACCCAGATCGAAGACGTTGACAATGTGGAAGGCGCAGCCAGCAATAGGTGCAATGTGCGATTAACGAGAATGAAGCAATATAAACAAAAGCTCTCATGACAAAGTCGAACAATTACTAAGAATCAAAGCACTTTGCTTGCGGGAAGAGTTAAATGATTTATAAAGTGTTATTTGAGGGTTTAGTATAACTTTAAAGTCGCATTTAGTTCAATGTTTGTTTTGATAAGGAGTACTAATCGCTTTTACCATTTGTGTCAATCTCATTCAATCTCTACTCTTAAACTGGCAGTTTTGTGATTGCACAGCATAAAATTTGTTTTCGGCTGAAGTGAAATTCATAATATAGTATATAAATCGAAAATAGAACATGCAACAGCATAGAATTATTTCACAGACCTGTCCCAACACTTTTAGTTCAACATTTCGATAAAGAAGAAGAGAAAGCAAAAGTGCAAAACATAAATAAATAATGGCCAGTAAACATCGAAGCTATGGAATTAAGTATTTGGGCGCGTGAGGCGAAAAGTCAGACGGACTGAAATCAAATGAAACGCATAAGAATCGATTCGATTAGTGAAATTAAATTTAAGACAAAATAAATTTGCAAAACTTACCGACTCAACGCACGCCCAAGTGTACACCATATATACAAATACCCTTCCAAAATGAATGCACTTTAATCAAAAGTAAAAGTGTGATGTTATTTTTGTCATATCTGAAGAATTTTCCTATTCTTATACTGCACACAGTTCAAGTAAAGTACAAAGTATAAAACGTAATTTGATATCAATTACTTAAATTTGAAAATATGTTTAAGAAATGTTAAAAATTAACAACATATGTAGAATTGATGTTTTGTCTTAATAAACTTATAGTATTTTAATTCAACCTCGTTGGAGGCTACAGATTTTGATCTAATCTTAAATATTGTTTACGTTCAAAGAGACTTTAAGCAATATTTTCTTGGTAGTAATTGCATTTATGAATTTGTTTGTGGTTTGTAAGGGCATTTTAAATTCGACTATTCCTTTTGTTGTTGTGTGCTTATTTTGTATTTTGTGTCAGTCTCAGCTGCTTGTCATTTTGTTGTCTTCGTTGTTGTTGTCCTCGTTGTCGTCCACATCGTTGTCGTCGTCGTCGTCATTGTCTCTAAACTTTTGTACGTTCATTAATCTTGTAGAGCGTTTTCGCAGTTGCTTCAGTCTGGGTGTCCTTGTATAAATGTGTGTGTGTATATGTGTGCATGTCAGCTTTCTTTGTATTTTGTTGTTGTCATAGCTGCGCCGCTTTTCGATGTTGTCTTCACTGTCGGGACACTTGTGCGACAGTTGTTGCATGATAAGGTTTAATCTATTTAATTGTAATTGATATTTTTCCAAGATACTACGAAGGCCTTGTCTTTTTTCACCCATTTACAAGCCAAATGAGGCGCCTTAAACAACAACAACAACAATGGAGAGCAGGAGCAACAACTTGTTGGCAACACTTGAGCATCGCCCAACAACAGTCAAATCATAAATTATTAAGTGCTTTGCCAAGCCATAAAAAAAAAATAGCAAACAAGAAAAGTTGCATGCATAATGCCAAAAATAAGATACACTTAAAGAAAAATTTACAAAATAAAAACCATAAGAGCATTTGAATATGGTCCCTTCTTTATGAACATAACTTCAAGTGCATTTGTTATTGCAAGCTAAACAATTGAATGCAACTTATTGTTGTAAAATTTGTCTGTTATTAAGTTATCTTTTGATAAATAATTAATAAAAAAGATGTTTTGAACGGCATCAATATAGCTTTATGTCTTTACATTGAAATATTTATTATCTTAATTACCCTTATATACTTATTCTAACCAATAGTGTAAAAAACTAACATAGATTTAATATAGTGCTAAATATCATTAAATTGTATATGAATATAATTACTCACCTTTCACCAACTATTTCGCTAAGCTTTCTCCATTTTAAGTAATGCGTGTGTTGGACACATAATTCAATGTCTCCACCCGGTCGGGGGCTCAGTCACAGATGCTGGGCAGCCTTTCAGTTTGAATGTCTCACCCTTCTTTTCCACTATATGCTATTATCCGCCGCGTTCCTTTGTGTAAGCGGATATGACGAAGAGAGGGAGCAACGTCGGCGCCTCTGTCTGCGTCAGCGTCAGCGTCGCACACATGGGACACATCAAATGCAGTCGAGATAAGAGAGTGCCAAGTTGTTGATGTGTAAACGGTTTCGGATTTAAAATAAGTAGGCGTGAGTGAACAGGACACAGTCGTAGGGGGAGGGTTGGAGAAGTGTGATGTAGCCGTAAAAAAGCCAAAACACAACAGGAAGCCTGGAACAAATTGTAGCGGAAACTAAGCAAACACAATAAATGTTTAATAAGCCAAAGCGAGCAGAGAGAAATGCTTAAGCAAAAGCGAAAGCGTTGCTGATGCTGATACTGATGGAATCCAGTCGTCTCGCCTGGCAACTGGGAACTTCAGGTGACTTCAACCATATCCAGGTAACTTAGTCAGGTCTAATAGGTGGAGGGGACTAGGGGAATCCCCTTGTAGCGGATGTTTCAGCGGAAGTTGCTCGACTAGCAAAAACAAAGCCATAATGTCACCAATTTTGCCAAATGTTTAGGTTAATTTATTGAATCAATTGTGCTCAAATTACACCCTTTAAATATGTCAGACATCTTGAATTCAATTTATACAAAAAAGAGCTTGTGAGAGATTGTGAAATTTAAGCAAACAGATTGAATAATTGATTTAATGATTAAAAAAATAAATGATTTATATATATTAAGAATAGTTTGATTATTCAAACTAAAAAAGATGCCAAAAATCAGTGGATCAGTTTTGGGAATAGGTACAGAAAGAAAGATCTATGTATGCATCGCTGTTTATACTACGCTGCAATTTCAATAGGATCTTAATAAAATAATTAATTTTTTTCACCTGATTATCAAAATTGTTTTAGTCATAATTTGCCTAGCAAAAAAGCTGTTCAATTCAGAAACGCAATATAGACTTATTCAAAAACATAAATATGTTTGCATGAATATTTAAATATAATGATTGTCTATGCATATTTGATAAATAAAACCAAAACAGAAAATTGTACAAAAGAAAACACGAAGTGAAGCAACGAAATAAATTTACAAAAGACGAAAACGAAACGACTTCAATTTAGCGCCAGACACATAACATTGCGTCAAAAATGGTGAAAATTACGGAGGGGAAGAGTGAAAGAGAGGGAAATCTGAAGCTGGGGCGCTATACGCTACAATTTTTGACCGTGTATTTTAAAATCGGGCTCAGACAGTGCTTGAAAGTATGCTACAGCAAAAATCACTTAAGCGGTAAAAATTTCAACAATAGCAAACAAAAAATCTACAAAAGCAAAATTTGCCGTTGAGAGGTGAAAGGTGTAAGTCAGTGGGAGGAGAATAGTAACGAAATGTTGCGAAAACTTTAAGCTAAGAGAAACATGCGTACATCGTCTCGTATAACTTTGCTTGTGAAGAGCTGCTCCGCCCTCTGCACCAAATTGCATGTGTTTGTCCTGCGTACATATATAAATACATACATATGTACATATATCGTACGTTATGCCTGTGTGGAGCTTATAAAGCTTGCTTAAAGTATTTAAAACTTAATAAGATTACAAGGCCTTGAACTTTTGCTTTAATTCGATCCATGCTTAAAGCATTGCAATTCATCGTAGATGGTTGGTATTTTTCACAATTATGGCACACATTACAACTCAGTCAACCAACTACCTCTCAGCCATAGTAGCAACTACTGCCTTTGCAAAAAAAGTGTATAGCTTTTCACGCAACATGTTTTTGAGCCAAACAGCTGCTTAGTGTCGAGCTTTTGTGGCATGTGTCCAGTAGCGCCCCTTCTGTGCTGCAATCAGTTTATATCAATCGACTTTGCGTTCTTCAGCAAAAGTTCATTGGTTGCGCTTTGAACAATTTACTGAAAGCCTTAAAGTAGATTTTTGTTGAGGGTGCTAATGCCATTAAAATGTCATAATATATGGAACAAGTTGAGTTTGTAAAATATAGTTAAAAAAAAGCTTAAGATATTATTTAATATTTTTTTAAATAAATAACATATTTAAATTTTCAAATCGAAACCCAGCGGTGTAGAATATACTTTACGACCCCTCATATATACAAACCGTGTCACAAGAGCTAGATACATTCATGGAGTATATTCGTTCAACAACTAATCGTAATCTTACTCAAACTACACCTTATGTTGGACAACAGTTTATTACTCAAATATCTTTCAAGCCAGCAAATTCCAAATATTTTGTGTTAAACAAACGTTTTGGCAAACAATCTGATCCAGTAACCCCAATCAAGTCTTTTCACACTTCTTCTCAGTGCTTTAAACTGTTCGATTTGAACCACAAAAATGGAAAATAGAACAAACAGTTCAAAGCAATCCTTGAACAACCTGGCTGAATTGCCAGAGCCACTTGTTGGCATACTTGGACAGACAAAACACATGTAAAAGGACCAAGCCACGCCCACACATGTCGCCCTTGTGGATCGGATGTAAGTCAAGGGAAAAAGCTACAGATAAGCCATGCTAGAGATTATAAAAACTATATTGTAAATGGCAACAAAAAATTGCACAGACGAAGGCATTGAGGGCAACGAGGATTACGTACTGAAAGCCTACCCCAAAAATTATTGTGCAAAATGTCACAAGAGTAACAAAAATAGCAAAGATAACAACAACAGCAACGACAACCACAAAATGCTCAAACTGTGCAAAACTTTTTAAGTGCAGAATTTCTGGTCCACCCACCTCCCCCTTTTGTCCAACTCCAGCAATGGTTCAGTAAAATCAATACAATGAAAAAACCTCTTTTCGCTTTGTATGCATGTAACTCAGTAGTAGATGTGTGTGGGTGTGCATGCGTCTATGTGTGTGTATACAATGCATTTAAGAAAATATGAAAAGTCAAGAAAAGTTTGTGGTAAATGAGTAATGAGTGGCCTGACATTATGGCCAGCCTCTGCTTGCAAAAAGCAAAAGCCAAACTCGTTGCAAAGCCAAAGTCAATGACCCAAATAAGTTTAAAGCAACAACCTTCGATGCCCCGAAAATATTATTTGTTATACATTTTTCGAGATTCTACTTTTATTACAATAAGAAATCTTGTGGACATGTATTTATTCAAAACATACTAACAAGATCTAAGAGGAAATTTTTTTTGAAATTCATTTTATTTCATTTAATTTATAAATTATACCTTAAAGATTACTTTAAACACTGAAGTGCTAGAGAATTTTGCACAATATTTCAGCATTGCATAATAAGCTTTATTGTACAAATTATATTAATTTATATATTTTTATTTGTTGACTGTCCTCTAAATTTAAAAGTTAAAAAAAAATAAAAATTAATTAATTAGTGGTTGGTTGCACTTCAAAAGTTGAACATGTACTTGAACAACTTTTAAAGGCTGCACATGTGAGTATCTGTGTGTGTGAGATATGTATATGGGAAGTGGTGTTGGGCGTGGCAGCAATGCACATTATTTATTAATTAAATATGCGTTTGGTTGAGCCAGTTGATTCTTTCTCCGCTTTAACTATTTGGCTTGCGATTCAAAACAGCAAAAAGCTGTTGCTTCATATCAACACGTCAAAAATAACTTGACTTAATTGATTAAAATATGATTGATGTACTCAAAATATTCCCACACATTTGCATGGTGGAATATACATATAAAGAGGTGTACTTGACACAAATTAAAGTTGGCAAAAATAACTTGTGAAAAAGTAAAAAATCAATAATTTTTATGAAAATGTTAAATATGTTATTTAATTAATGAATATAACTAACAACAAAATTTAAAAAATTAAATTAAAATTCAATACAATTAAGAAATTATAATGGGGCTGATTGGGTTTTTTTTGGACCACTAATTATTCTCGTTGAATTACCCAAAATGTTTTGACTAAACTTTAAATTTATTTTCTGATTTAAATCTAATTTTATGGATAAACTTAAATTTTATAAAGTTTTATTATATTTTGAATTTAATTAATTTTGATTTTATGTTTGCTGTTTGTAGTTGACAATAAATAATAAATACCCCACCTCCTCTCCACGGCACCAACATTAAAGTACTTTTTTGCTCTTATTAAGATTTATCATAACCGTTTTTTTTTTTTTTTTTTTGCATATTTAGGATAATAATTTTGCTCACATTTGTCATTAACTTCTCAACCCACCCACCCATTTACGCACACTCATGCCATTCACACACACACACACACACACAGATACTTATCCATAAAATTGACACAGTTCCCCACTTGACTTGTCATTGGTCGGATCCAAAACGTTGCTAACCAAACGGTAATAAATTATTATTATGCACGGAGAAAAGGAAGGAACGAAAAATGAATAAAAATATGTGAAAGAGAAAAGATGCCATCAAGTGATTTTGATCCTGTGCAAGTGACTAAACTTTAATGCGACTAACCCAAAATCTGACAGTTGATTGCAGCACAGCCCACACATTGAGATAATAAACCTGTTTAAATGCAAAGTTAAGGCTGCGGGGCTGATGCTAAAGCGAGTTAAAAATTGTTGATTACATTTGAATCCCAGTCATAACTGTCAGAAAGTGCCTCAACTCACTTTCTCACCAAGCCACCAGCATGTTCCTCTTCCTCAATTTCCTCATCATCTACCATTGATGGCAACATGGCGTATATGTAATATGTTGGGGCTGTGCGGAAAAGTCAGCTGTCATTATGTCATAAACATATGGGAATAAAAAGAGAAAGAGACAGAGAGGCTTATACTTAAAATGCACTCATAACAACGCCGCCTGTCAGTGGCCTTCGAGGTCCCCTTTCTGGACCCTTGTTACACCTCCGTCGCAAGCAGTCAACAACCCGGCAAAAAAAACTTTGTTGCCCAATTTGGTTTTGTTAGCCTTCAATAAGCAGCTTCGTGTAGCGTTATATTAGCATCAGGTGTGCTTAAATTTCAATTAATGATAATATACTGACGTTGCGTAGAGACTTGAAAGTTAAGAGTTTTTAAAAAAGGAATATGTTCGAAAAGCAAAGAATGGTTAAATATTTTTGTCTATAAATTTATACTAACAAAAATTAATAAAAATCCATTTAATTTTAAATTTAAAAACATTATGTTGTTTTGCTTAATATCAATTAAGGCACACTCCGTTTTAACTTCCTAAAAACTTGGCTTGCCATAAAATTAAATATTAAAACGTATCTTTATTTTATTACTTAACATTCTTCTTGACTATACATATAAACATATATGTATATGTAAAAATATATCTTTTTAAATATATTTAAGTGATTTTGTGAAACTTGAGACAGACTGCTTTTAACTTTAGACTTTACTTGAACTTCATAGCCCATAAAAAATCCAAAATCAATTACATCTGTTTCCTCTATAGTTAAGTACACAAGTTGTAATCAACTCTATGAAGTGGGTTTTTTGGGACACAGCCACCAGATCGTTGTGATTTAGTATCATATTTTGCCATGAAAATTTCGAATATTTTGGTTCGGCTCAAATGGACAGCAATTGACCCGGCAACATGGCAGCAGCAACGGGCATGGCCATGCAACTTGTTGTTATTGCAGCTCCCCTCACCAGCAACCAAACCATGGCAACCAAAACGAATTCCATTGTTTAAGCAACGAACGCTTGAGAGCTGAAACACAGGTCGCAAATCGTCGTCGTCGTCGTTCAGGCAGGTGTAAAATTATATGCCAGACACGTGGCAAAGCAGAAATATCTGATGTGGATATCCGTTACAGCGTCACAGCCAGTCACACTCGTACCTACGGATGTACGGACCACATCCAATCCATAAAAAAAAATATTTTTAATTACAGATGCTTGCGTCATATGAGCTGTGAACCCACATTTAAAATCAGCAATGTCGTAAATATTAGCTATTTACCAATAATCAATTAAATATGTATTTATTTTAAAATTAAACTTTATTGTATAACGAAAAGTTTATGTTACTTTAATGAATATAGTGAGATTCTCTTGGATGGTCACTCACCGTATGCAAAATATTTGTTGTCTGCCTATGGGCAGTGTTAAGAGAGGCGTTTGTTATAGGCGCTTTTACTGTAAGTACTTATAAATAAATAATAAAAGTTATTTTTAACCAAGAAACATTATTCAATGAGGCTTTAACTATTATTTATAATATGATCAAATAAAAACTTTTTGCCATTCTTTGCACTTTTTGATAGTGCTTACTGCGAATAGTATAATATATGGAACACAATTAAACAGAAGATTTTTGTTTATAAAGTTGAAAGGCTATTCAATCTAAACCTATTTCGAATTGAACCATAATTTGGATTTTCGTTGATGGTCGTAATGGCTTTTAATCCTTTTGGCCTAATGTCAATCTGTGAATTATCATGCCATCAGCTTGCCACAGGACAGCACCCAGGACATAGCACAACTTGTCTATAACTTGCTCATTTATTAAGTTCTAATAGACTGTTACAGGCACACACACACAAACATGTTTGTATGTATGTACGCATGTATGTGTCTGTGTGTGCATGTTGCCCACAGCTCAGCCACAAAACAAGCCACTCAAACCATCTGAAAATATGCAAAGAATTATTAGAAGTGAGTTTAGAACTTTACTTTCGACAGTAAGGAGGATGGGGATAAAAAGGACAACGGCAACAACAACAACGATGTCGACGACAAGTTGACTAACTGCCTGAGTGGGCTGTGGGTCGGGAAACTGAGACTACTACTACAACGACAACAACAACAACAGTGTATGTGTGTATATTGTGGCATAAGAAATTTTGTGGCTTGACTTTGCTGTATTAGTAGTAAAGAGTATCTAGCCAGAGCTACAGATACTACTAAAACATTGCAAGTTCTTGACTCGACTCGACTCCGGTTGTAGTTTAAGTTTTTGCTCGAACATTGGTCTGGGCATATGTAAAACTTTTAGCAAACATGACAACACAACCGAATAATATCGCATGCCATAAATTACACTTAAGTATTTAACAGCTTTATAGAAAACAACAACAAACAGGCCACGCCCACAAACCGGCGCCAAGCAAGCAATAAAACAGTCGGGGCGGAGACAAAGACTGCAAAAGCAAATCCGGAGCTAAATGTAGCTAAACACACACATGTGTGTGTTTGTGTGTGTGTGGGAAAGTCTAGAGACTAAATGTTATCTTTAATCTAAAAACATTTTTAATCAAAATTCCGTTTGGGTGTCACCCCAGTTAAACTTGCGCTATTTTCTTCGAATGTGTTTGTGCATAAAAAAAACTAAATAAATAATGAACGAGTCGGGAAAAACCTTTAATATAACTATGATGTTCCTTACATTAACTGAATAAAAACACAAAATACAAAAATAAGTATGTATAAATGGTAAATTGAATGCGGGCAAAAGTAAAAGTATAGGAAGAAATTAACATTAAAATCAAACCAGAGACTGTAAATGCTATAGATTTTCGATACGAAATAATAAATAATCAGTTGGGAAGGACATATTCACAAATCGATAATTATCGATTGTAATCAAAAGTAATTATTATTTTCATGATTTGTAAGCATTTAATTAAGATCAGTTCAAAAATTCAGTAGATATCTTATGTGCCATGTGGCTACCAAATCACTCAGCATAAGGCGCTATCTTTATATTCACGAATATTCACATCCATACATACATTCGAGATGTGAACATATTTGACGAGTGTTAAGATGGTTACAAACATGATCATCTTTTAGGTGCATTTCATATATTTAATAATGTGCTCTACAACGTGTTAGCGGTCTTTTCGATCCAGGAACGAAGAGAAGCAACATCGGCATAGACACCAGGGTAGTTGGACCAGGCGCAACCATTACCCCAAGAGACAACACCGACCAGCTCACCATTAGCAACCAATGGGCCACCAGAGTCACCCTGGCAGGCATCCTTCTTTTCGGCATAGGCGCATAGCATCGTATCCAGAATCTGGTCGCTGCCGTAGCCATAATTATCAGATCCGCACTGAGTTTTATCAATCAGAGTCAACTCGACATGCTGAAGCGTAACAGGTGATCCGCAGAACAAGAAGCACTTGCTGCCCCAGCCGCTGACAACAGCTGGTGTTCCAGATCTGGGAGTTTCCTTGGCCAGCCTGATGGCACGCAACTTGGCTGTTTGACGCACTGGGGAGCTTAGCTTAATGACGGCAACATCGTTGATCATGAGTTGGGGGTCATAGCCCTCATGGAACTTGAAGGCCTTAACGCTGACCACCTCTCCGCCATTGTTAAACACTGTGGAACCAAGACGCACCTGCATCTCGGATGCCTTGTACCTCTGCAAGCAATGAGCGGCAGTGACGATTATGTCTCCACTGATGATACTGCCGCCGCAGAAGTGGGAGCCCTTGGTCGTCTGTATAGACACCTGATAGGGATGCGCCTCAATTGTGGTATCCTCGCCATTTACAATGCGGCCAAAGGGAAACCCCGAGTCTGGGAATCCTGTGCAGGCGGCGATGCAGGCCAGCACCAAAACTAAACTCACAATCAAACGATTCATTTTGTAAGCATTTCATAAACTTACTAAACTGTCTGCTTGCATTTATATACATAGAATGTAGATAAGATCGATCGAGTTCTTATCAAAATCAAGCTCCATCTATCGCACAACTACTTGAAGAGGCAATATATGTGCTTAAGAGCCTTATTATTTTCACTGATTAGTAAGTTGTGGCAGCACGTGCTAACTTTACAGCCTGCAAACTATTATAAATTTAAAGTAAGTGTCGTTATCAAAGCTTAGGTCTAGTAAATATGTACATAAGTCATCAATAAATCAAAGCTTAATTAGATTAAGCAAACGATTGCCTTATCACACATCAATTGCACTCTTATTCCTTGCAGAACTATCTGATAACGTCATAACCAATAAAAATCTTAAGATGGGTAAATTTATTGCTTGCTTAGATTGATAATATAGTCGGACATAGAGACAATAAAACGTTGTTATACAGAAAACTCGTTATATAGAAATGTTCTCTGATTCAATCAAATTGCAGTGCTGTGGGCGGAAGGAGTTCAAAAAACAAATACAGACTAAAAAATATCAATGATTTGTTTTTTAATCTATTTATGTTTTATTTTCTTTTGAGCCTTAATATTTCAAGTTCAATTATGACTTTGATTGATTTTGCATGAGCTATGAAATACATTTATACATAGTAAGTATATAGAAAATACTATGTATAAGTTTTGATTTGGCCATTTTGTTAACTGAACACGTATCTGATGTAATCTCTGAGGGACACAAGCAATCAGTGTGCATAGAAAACGTGGCTTTATCTTATCAAGTGACTAACAAAAGCCAGCGAGTTACTTACCACAAAAGACAAGACAAGAAACGACATAAGAGACAAGACAAACGCCGACCAGTTGAGATGACCAAGACCAGTAAAGAATTGAGGCAAAAAGTGAACATGACCATGAATTTGAGCTGCCAAGGTTCATTTTTAATTTAACGCACTGAAAAAGCGGAACAACGGGAGCAAGCTGTATAAGCCCGCAGCGCACACCAGACAGAGAGTGAGAGAGCAACTCGTTGTTGCAGTCGAGTGAGGCGGGGGAGACACTCTTGTGCTCAAAGTTGTTGATATCTATTACTGCAGATTTGAAGTTGTTCGCCGGCGTCTCAACTCACTTAACTCGCAGGACGTGTGTGGCAGGAGGTGGCAGTAGAAGTGAATGCAGAGATAGATAGAGAGAACTTAAAGACAGTTGCCAGTTGAATGGAACTGACTTGAAGCTGGGCGAGCAAGCTTGCAGCTTCAACTGCCACAGACAGCAGTGAGCAGCAGAGGAAACTAGTGCTGCACACTTACAGAGAAAACTATTTAGAATGACAATCATATACATTTTTTTTTTTCTAAATAAAATTCGAATATTAATTTGTAATATGGGTGTATACATTTTTTATGTTTTATTTATGTTTTATATAAACCATACAATTTTTTAAATAAATAAATTTTACATTTTGTGTACAGTGGACACACAAACACAAGTAAACACTATTTAATATGTATATATAGACACACATGAGATGACAGTTGCTTGGTTTTGTTGGTGCCACGAGGCACGTAGCGCATTGCAGTTAAGATTTGGATTTGGTTTTGCCAGCTCGCTGGCTGAGCATATCAAAGGAAAAACTACAAACCACTTATCTGGGTGACAAATAGAAAAGCGGGCACTGCACAATCCCAACAAGACGCCAGCATTGAAAGACTAATATCTTTCAGTAGATTAAAAAAAAAATACTTTACTCATAGAAGCTCGTAGTTGTAGTTGTCCTCTTCGTAGAAGAAAAGCGAACCGCTCGAAAATTGAGCAACACAAAGCTAGAAAAAGACGCACGTTGTCCTTATAATAAAGGGCCACAGCATTTGTGTGTTTGTGTGTGTGTGTGAGGGAGGCTACGCGGGGCACAGGTGACAAGCCAAGGCTACACATGTGTAATACGTTAAGTGTGCGTATATGTTTATGTATATGTTTTACTGTCGCCTAGACAAGCTGCAGGCTACGTTTGCCATTTTGTATGTATTAACTTCAATTTAAAATAGTAAGTATGGCCCTGTAATCCTACGCTTCTTATTAATAATAAATATTATCAATAAGTTAAAAGAAATAAATTGCAATTGTGTAATAAAGAGGAAATTCAAAATATAAACACAAAAAATTAAAATAAATACCGATTCTGAGGAATACAAGTTGCTTAAAATTAACAACCTTTTGTACACTGAGTAGAGTTGGATAACAAATTTTTTTATTTTGCTTTAATATTTATGTTGTTTGCAATGTTGAAATATTATAAATTTCAATAAACCCCTTTTGTTTGAGCGGTTTATTGTGTAACTAATAACACTTAGTATTAATGACTCCATAAAGTATACATATATATTCTTGATCAGCATCGCCAGTTGATATAGTCATGTCCATCCGTCCATAAAACTTACCCAAACTTAACCAAACATATTAGCTGTAAAGTTCCACTGTGCAAAGCAAAACAGCGACAACGAGTTCATTGTTCCACATACTCTATTTATTTTCTCTTGTTAATATTTGCAAGACGACATCGGCGACTTTATCTTAACAAGATCAAGTCAGAGCTAAAGTCTATTTGGGCTGATTTTGTTATTCTGCCATTCTGTCTGCCATTTTCTATATCATTTAAAATCATTTTGCATGTTCTGTTAGCTGGGTTTTGCCCTTGGTCATACACACATGCACACACACGTCGTCCCTTTAAGCATATCTTGTATTTGTTTTTGTGTCTCATGTGTACGGATTTGTTTCCCTATCAGTATCTCCGCAGGTCCCTCAAGGGAAACGAACAGCAGCAACAGTAGAAGGTTGAGGTTGAAGGAGCGCAATGTCAAGTGGTTAAGGCGGACAAAGCCTTGGAGGAAATCTGGGATTAATTCAGCGATAAGTTCATGAGCTGTATATGCGAAAAGTATGAAAATGTTCTGATATTATTGGCTTATTGTTTTTGTAACCCAGATGGGAGGTATAATATATATGCATACGAAATGAACAATGGATAACAGTGAACATAATATATCTAAGTTTAAATATACATATGTACATATAATAAGAAAGGTGTGGGCGTAGTCTTCAAACATTTTTTGCACCTGCAGGCTTATCGATTTTGTATCGATTTCCCAGCCCCCAGTTTGCGTAGCGCCTGTCGATTTTCCATAGAATAAATCTCAAAGGGGACAAGAAAAACTTTCGAAAATTCGAAATGTAGAAAACTTCGCTGTACGGAAGCTTGATTTTATTTGCAAAGTGTCAAGTCTCTAGCTCTACAGATATCCAAGAAACGCGCGTTCATACGGACCCATATGTATCAGAGTATAAAAATATTATAATTTAAATTTGTTTTTAGAATACCAATCAAATACTTTGCACCTTTGATCCCATTACTGATCATAAGAAATAATTATTTTTTTAAAAATGTAATTGCCTTGGTAAATATAATTTATGAGATAATTTTGTGCAATATCTTGTTGTAGGGTAAGACACCGTGATCATGATTAATAAAAATTAAATTTCCGCCTTTGTCATTTGTACATTATCTATATTAATGAACTTCAGTCACTTAGTCACTTTTTAGAAGAGTCTATTCAGACTCTTCCAAGCTATATATGATATATAATATCAATTTAAAGTAAGTAAAAAGTTTTGAAAAGGAGTGTTTATTTGTTTTCATATAACACATAAAAACACGGTCATAAATATGCCAGCAAAATAACAATAGCCGCAGCTGCAGCAGATTAATTTGTTATTAAATTACAACATAACAAAATAAAATTGTTGGGGAGGTTGCGTAATATTTGATAAACCTCACATATCGGTGTGGGAGAATCACATAGAATGCTAAAAACATAGGTTCCAGCAGGAGATCTCTCCCAAGGGAGCGGGCTATTGTTGCCGCTAGCCTGTCGGCCTATTAACCACATTTTAAGCATAATTGAATTTCGTGCATAAATTTCGGTTTATGGGACGCTGGGAGACCACGACCCGGCCAGATTATTACATTATTTACTGTGCAAGGCTGGCGGCCAGACGGTAGGATGATTGGGATCGATTGGGTTGCTGGGTTGGCAAGGAGATCTGGTGTATAGAGGTTTTGTGGGAGAGAAGTTCAAGCGGTAGACGACAGGGCATCAATTTTCTATGACGCATTTGGGTCGATTTAACGGATTGGTCCGACCTGCCTGCAGGGACGACCTCCAATTGCTGCTGAACGCCAAAAATATTTATTAAACGTGTTTTTTACGACACAAAAACAAAGCGCTGAACAAAATGTTGCCAAAGTCAATGGTTTGTTACTCAACAATATCAAGCGCACTCAAGCAAATGTGGCCATATATGAAACAAAGCCAAAAGGTGAAGATTTAATTTAATTTAGATTTAATAATATTCCAAACAGAATTGTACTGTTTATTTGGCTAACAAAAAGTAAAATGCAAGTACATATATATGTAGAACTAATTCAGTAAAGTTGTGGTCCACTCTTTGTCTGTTGAGAGTTTAAGTTCGAATATTGGTCATATTCTATTTTTCCAATATGTATGGTAGCAAATGCAAGATCTATGTAAAGAAATATACGATTCGTCATACCGAAGATATTTTCCTGATTAGTTTTAAAATCCATTTAAATTTCGCTTCCAAATCAAGTGTTCCTTTCTTTTTTTTCTTGGTGGATACCTGAACACGTTCACTTTCACACAAACAGCCAACAAATTCAGCTTTTTATTAGCTGAAAAAAAAACAACAATAAAGAACAGATAGAGAAAGTGAGGAAAACACGAAAGTAAACAGCAACAGCAACAACAGCAAACGCAAACAAAGGCGGCAAGAGTTAAGTTACAAATATTTACAACGCAGCACAGAGAGACACCCAGTACCCTTTTACCTTTTACCTTCCTCCATGCCAAACCTCAGCCAGCCTGCTGCTGTTATTTGCCGTATGGTAAGACACTGCCAAAGAGAATAAATGTAAATATTAGGCTTGCTCCTCAGCAAAGGTTCTCGTGACTTAATAAATCTTATTAAAGTACGCGCCGCGCAACTCTAAAATGTGCCATTTTTTTTGCATTTTTTCTTTTTGAAGCCCTTTTTAAAAGCCTAAAAGGCAGCGTTGTTACTACCTCTACCTCTACTTTACTTTACATAAATTTATTGCTTATTTTACGCTTATGTGTTCTGCTGTTAAAACACAAGAAGGGAATTTAAAAATATTGACAGTTTTAATATTACCAATTTCTCTAAAAAAAAATTTTTCCAATAAGAAAAATATTAATTTTTTATTATGGTTCTTAGCACGAAGCATTTTTTTTATTTCCCTAATGATTCATCTATTATTTTCCATTTATTTTAGGTAGTGTGTTCATAGTAATCAATGCGATTCGCAAAAAAAAAAATAACATTAATGATTTTGTATTAATAAATTATCATTTAAGAATTTCAATTTGTTTACAAAAATTTAAATTTGGAATTTTATAATGCAATAATTGAATTTAAAGATACGACTTATTTGTAAGAAGCTTTACCTTGTTAACCTTTAAATAGGTTATACAAACATTAACAAATGTGCTTCCATTTGAAAGAGACTATTAAGCGCAGTATGTTTAGAGCTTGTTCATACGCATTACGTGAATCTCGTTCCACTTTCCACTTAGTGAAGCCGTTCAGCCACCACATAAATTTGTGGTCCTAATTCAGTGCGCTTAATTTTGTTGGCCTTTTTGTGTTACAAACGAATTGCCTAGGTCTAGGTCCAGTAAACAGACAAAACTGTGTGGTCAACACCCAACAAGAAGAATATAGAGGGAAAACTTGGCGATTGCTTTTGCCTCTGTGGCTATCAAAAACAAATTATCAAATTAGGTTGCATTTGTCGCCAGTTTTATTAGCCTTTTAGCACATTATTTGGTTAAGACAATTGTTTTACGCCCCGAAAACAAATAAGATAGGCAAAATGATAACTATACTAAAAAGAAACCAATTGTGTTTGTGTTCGAAGAAGCTCGACTTGGATATATCCTGTATGCTGTGTTTGTGTTGGATGCAGAAGAGATATATTAACAGTTTTTATCTATTGTATATTTTGTTCCCAAATATTCTAATATATTTTTTAATCCCATGCCCAGCCACCGATACTAAGAATTCTGATTCTGCATCGTAAAAGATTTCCAGCATGTTTCTGTCTTCACGCAAATAAAGCCGTTATCCAGTTTCTTTATAAGTTCATGGATTTGCTGGGGGCGAAATGGGTGTGCGTGGCCTAAATATTTTTGATTTAGTGTTTTATCTGATCCGAACATAGAAAAAGATTCTTTCAAATTTTCAAGTCTCTAGGTGTCTCAAGGTTGTCGGAAAAAGATACGTTCATACAGACGGACGGAGAGACCATCTTTAATTGCTTTCATAACATAAGTATTTTGTAGCAATTCACTTTTTGCTCTACAAAAACCCACTTCACAATATGTGTCTACTTTGACGGCAAATGACAATTCGAATTTTGCTGAAAACAATATCATTAGTTAAAGTGCATTCTAAAGATATTTGGCCAGGGGTTTGCCAATTGCCAAGAAGTGGGTGTGTGTTGACTCTGTATGTTTGTGTGTGTGTACACAGCCGTTAAGTATACACATGCACGTCATACGGCACACAGTCAATGTACGATTATGATGAGCCAATTTTATTTTTTAAGCACAAATGGAAAATGACAGTGCCATCAATCAAATTGCACAATTGTCGAATTGATTGATTAACCCATAAGTGTATTATACAATGTTTAAATATATAAGAAATTTATATGAAAAATATCCATTTACTTCTGCTCAACGCGCACTTTTAAAATACATATATTTAAGCTTTGCTGTGTGTTGGACCTCTGTGGCATGCATACGGGCATCTGCATGAATATTTAAAGCACGCGTCATTTTCACACTTTCCATACCCAGCACTGTGCACATTAAAGCACTGTGATATAAAGCTGATTTTCCTTACTTTAAACTATAAGTAGGCCTTAAAATATATAATATCTATAAAGATCTTTATAATTTGTCCTATTTATTTAGAAGATGTTATCTATATATATACAAATTTGTTGCAAAGAGTGATCTGACTTTTTCACTGACGAACGGTCCAACCGAATTCGCTGAAAATTTTAGAGTTTTGTATGGTCGTGTAGATTGTTTTTTTTCGATGTTTGCATAAAATCGGTCGACGCGTTCTTGAGTTATGAATTTTAATGTCCACATGTGATTTTGTTCATATATACATATATATATATATATTTTCTTATTTTTTAAAAGTGAATTGTGTTGTTGCAACCAGTTGAAGATCGCAGCAAAGCGTACCGAGACAGCTAGTTGTATATATAAATAAATATTGAATAATCTAGTGTTTTGACTAACGTATTTGTATATTTATCAAGCAAGCAGTTATCAAAAATAATACCAAAACTGTTGTTTCAAGCTTAAACTGTATCTAGGATATGTTGTAGTTGAGCCTTTGCACTCGAAAAATTGGTTTTTCTTACACTATTGTCACTTTTGTTAGCTTCGAATGTTGTGTGCTGTCCAGTTTCACTTCCAATGCACGGCCTTCTGTAAACATGCTACGCCTGAGAAGCGTTGCACTTGGGCAGATTTCTTTTGACGCGTCCCATGAGACTGCGGGCTGCGATAGATATATGTCATGAATGAGCGCATATAGCTCCTGCTGAAAGTAGCCATGCTGTGGCTCAACATTCTTGTAGTCACGTCGTATTTGCTTGTGTCGCCGCCAAAACTCGCGCCGCAGCCCCAGCAGGTATAGCCACTTTTCGTCAATAAAATCCAGAATTTTGCGCTCGGACGGTGATTTCTTATACAAGTTGGTAATCGCGTGTAAGATTAAATTTGCATTGATTTGTTGCTGCCGCGCCAAATGATCCAGCACCAACAATATTCCAAGCATTTTAACCGGGTCGCTGGTACCCTGTTTTCTTTTGTGCTCTCTCTCTCACTCTTTGTACTTCTTGCACTTTATTTAGTACTTGTTATTTATGAAAATTTGTTGGTCTTTTCTTGGTGAAGCCCATAACAGTTAGTTATGGTTGTTGTCATGTGCACTCTCGTATTTCTCATTGCAACCCTGTTTCTCTCTTCTCTAATTTCTCACTTTTTTAGTACTAAATCGTTGGAAAGGGCTGATTGCATATAAAGAGATACTTGTTAATAACGAAACCAAAAAAAGTAGCTTTTTACAATACGTATTCTCTTTAAGTAATTACCTACACAACACTGACAATCACATACCCTGCACATTTGGTTGGCCAATTGTTGAGTTGTTGATAGTAAAACAATTGCTTATCAAATGACGCACATGGGGGAAGGCCTGGCTTCGATTGCTGCCTTTGATTCATGACTATTCGATGTGCGCTGTGCGCCATCAAGAATATTGCTCACTAAGCACGATATGTCACAGAACTCTCCTTCACACACACACACGCACAAGCACACGCATCACACACACACACACACACGCAAAACCCATCAGGCATTTGACTCGATACCGAAGCTGGCACATTAGCCTACTCAACAAAATCGTTACCCTGTCAATGAACACAATCGTTAAGCATTACACTTAGCAACAAAATTTTATCTCTCCCTCTAGCGGGTCAATGGAAGGTGGTTAGGGCGGCAGAGGGTATGCGACATTATATCGTCAAGTGTCGTCAACTCGTCGCTGATAATTGTACCGATTGTTGTGCCCACGCCCACGCCCCAGTCATCATCATCTCCATCGACTCCCAAAACAGTAAGTGTTGAGTGCTGGGTTGGTAAATGCGACTTAGCACAGGCACTCGAGCTTAATAATGATTTAATTACATGCGTTGAGTGTGCATCAAGTGTCACTGTAATCATATGCAATCACATTTTGACTTCAACACTAAGAGCGGATAGAAAATGTAGTTGACCAAAATTGCAAGGTCTGCAAAACAATAAAATATTGCCATAAAAGACTCTTAAAAATTTGATTCAAAGTGTTACTGAAATAGGTATAAGGCAAGAGCTTTTACCCTTGGATAAGTAATACCAGACATTTTATTTTTTAAGCAAACATGTTTGCATTTAATGTGCCGTGTTTGCCTAGTTTCTTTTGGTGTAGAATGTTTTCTCTCTGCTTCAAAAAGATGTTAATTTGATAAATGGTACTACAAATAAGTAGCTTTTTGTTTATTTATTAAGGTATCCAGAAGCTATGATACAGTCGAACATATAACACAGTTCATATATCGAACGTTTTTTTACAACGAATTAATTGAGAGTACACTGTTCTTTGATTCAATTTTCAGTGTGTTTAGCTCTCCATAAAATTAATTTTAGCACTCTAATGTATTTAGTTAATTTATTTTATAAGTTTTCTAATGTAATAAATAAATAAAAAATAATTTATTTCAATTTTTCTCAATAACGTACTTTTTCTGGGCCGTAGCTGTGTGTGGCCATGAATGAATCTCAAAGCTCGACCAAAATTAAAAAAAAAAAAGTGTTGTGCATGTTCAGTTCTATAAAACAGTTTAGATCTGCTTCTAAGCGAATTGCAAGTAAGTGAATAATGCGCTGGGAAATACAATATTTTAATTTTTTTTTTATCAATGAAATTTTTGTTATTCTTAAATTTAATTAAATTTTAAATTGTCAGTTATAAGTTGTAAACATTGATCTATATTAATCTAACAAGAAATTAGTTTTTTAAATAATATTATAAAATCAACTTATTTAAAAACTCTTCACAAAACTAAATGAAACCTTATTTTGGTTCAAGTTTGGCTTTTTAAATATCTGCTGAAAGCGTATCGCACTGTCAAGAAGTTTTCACATTAGTTTGACATAAAGCCATGATAACGTGATTAAAATGGTGCACGCATTGCGATTATCGTAAATAAGTCTATTTAATTTTTGGCTTATGCCAACAACAGCCGTCACATCTACATACACATGCACATGCATTAAAACGTACATTGTACTTTTGCTGATGGAAATGTGCATTTCACAAATGCATTGCATATTTCACGGCTGTCTGAGTTTGAGTTGAATGAGCGCATGTTGCATGAATGGCTTTTAAACACTATTTTCAAATAATTAAAATCAAATGAGCTGTCAATTATTGTTATTTGTTTTGCTGTCCGTTTGGTTGATGTTTTTGTTGTTGTCGCTTATGTTTTTGTTCTTGTTCTGTTTGCTGCTTTAGTGCATATTTAATTTTAATCTGTTATCATAGTTAAATGACCAAATTTTGGTTTGGCTATTTAATTTGCAATATGAATGGCGTGGATTAACAAGCATGTTAGGCGGTCATTCAAACATTCAAAAACACGAATACATATACTATTTAATTGTAGCGCATTTTATTAAATTACAAATTATAAAAAAAGCAAAGCTCATAATGTTAAGGCCAACTTAATTTGATTGATGATTTAATCTCATTGCATTGCACAGTGATTTCAAAAGTGTTGCAATATATCTAATTATATAATGCTCCAAAAAGGGCTTAAGCCTTTTCATTCATATTTTTTCTATTGGTCAATTGACTGTGACAAACTCTAGGAAACAGATATGCATCAAGTGACCAACAACAACAACACCAGAAAGTTGCGCTACTTTGCTAATGTATTTCTAAGTAGAGTTTTCCATCAAGTACATTCAATTCATGGCATCAGGCGCTGGCGCTTCTGCTATGCTGCCTGATGCCCTTTAAAGTAAATATCATTAGCATTATGATACCACGCAGCTTGAAGCTCTTTGCTATGTCACAGTTCACGCCAGCTGCGTCGCAACCGCCCTTACCACCCAACCATCGCAAACGCCCTTACCACCCTATCTCCTCTCTCTCTCATAGAAGTCGTTGCCATCGTGAACATTGTTTACCTTACTTCATATGCACATTTACACACACAAACATGGGGCAGCACTCATACGCAATGTGGTACATATACAACCTGAGGACATGTTTTCATATAGTACAAAACTGTTGAGATAACCAAACGTTGCTTTAACGAATTCCATTTACACTTTTTAAGGTATCAAGAATAATTAAAAGTACACGAATAATTTTCGAATTGCTATCTGCTTTCAGAATAATTTGATAATTTGTTGCTGTTCTGATTCATTTAAAACTACTCATATATTCATTGGTCCCAGTCCAAAAACTAAGTACATTTAATATGCCTTTTTTTGTAGGGTATAGAAAATTATGTGAATATGCTGGAAAAACCAAAAGGCAACCAACGTTAACGCATTGAGTGAAAATCAACATGTGCACAAACACGCAGTTGCTTCTACTCGTAAATCTATTGCCTACTTGTAGGCGCAAATGTTTTCCATATACTCACATTACATACATATGTGTATGTTTATATATATTTATATATATATACATATGTGACTATGTGTGTGTTAGTTGTGCAAGTGTTGCAATTGAGTTTTGTAGCCCATGAAAAATGCATGGCAACTTTTTCATATTACTTAGAAGACAGACGAGACCAGAACGCAGAACCCAACATATGGCAGCTCAATTTGAATACCCTGGAATTGGGTATATCGATCTAAGTACATAGTTGTGTGCATTTTAATAAGGTAAAGTAAAAAGGATTGAGGTAAGAGAATTCTCTGCACTAACTTTTTTGATCAGAATGAAAGCAATATAGATCAGCTTCTATGATTAAAATTAAACATAATATAAATTTAAGCAACTGCTCAGAATTTTATTCTGATAGTTTTCAATAATTTGTTTTCATTTGCTAAGTTTGATTGAAATTGAATTTGATTTAAACAATAAACAAATTATTTAAAAATTGAATTAAGTGAAAATAAATTAAAAAATATATGCTTCTGTATACATATTTACATTATTTAAACATTAGGTAAAAATCACAAAAATTATTTTTAGTTAAATCTATTGAAAACTACAGCGCCCTTTTCTTAAAGATATATAGTTTTGTTTTCAGTCACGTTTAAATTGACAAGGACATTTATGCTTCGACTGCCCTTTTTCGGCTAGCGTTACTTTCTAGTTATATTTGCTAACAAGGGCGCCACCTGGTGTATGCACACGCAACAGTGTGCTGGGAAGTGTAGCTGCGTGGGTGCTTGACTGCTCAAAACTCCGTCTGCCACATACATACATATATTTTATTTTATTGAATTTTTATCAATTTGTTGGCAGCTAAATTGAAACAGCAGCACACGCATCCAAACAGAACGAAAACACACCGTTCAAACGCCACTTTTGCATGCATTTCAGTTAGGCTCTATGCTGTTTACTTTGAAAAACGCCCCCCTTTCCATATCCATTGCTACTTCTCACCCTACTAGGCAGGTTTGCCTACACTTGTTGTCAGGTTGCAGCAACAGCAAAAAATTTTATGAAATTCTGGTCTGCGTGTTTGTCTGTTCGTTTGATCGCCTTGTATGACAAGTTGTTAGACATTTGACTTTTTTGAAAAACCAAAACCAGCCTCTACTCTCTTCACTCTTCAAACTTGCTCCTCTGGCCGTGCCTGAAGCATTGGGGCTTAAAGTTTAAGCCATTGATTGTATTGCCCGAGCATCGTTGGCTTTTGGCTTTTAGTACAACAGCAACAACAAAAACAAAATAAAGTTTTTAAGTCCTTGCAGAATTTTATTTCCTGTGAGCCATAATCCAAATGATGTTGACTAGATACTTGGCTGGATAGGCATTTTTGCCATTGTAAGCCCAGGCATTAAGCACCCGTAAGTATTATCAAGTCATCGACATGCTTCCACAGACAATATTCGTGTCTTAACAATATGCTTTACCTTTAACCCTGCCTCCGCCAACGCATCCGCCTCTGCTCCCATTTGCCCTGCCTGCCTTTTCCATTTGGCAAAGTGCATATTCAAGTGGCTTAGTTCACATTTCTTTAGAGAACAAGTCACAAAAATGAAATTGGTATCGGTTTTGACATGCACATTGCTTAAGTTGTATTTATTAGTACTTTTTTGGAGATTAGTATGTGGCCAATGAAGAAGAAGACACTGAAGTGCCATTTAGCCTTTTATTCAACAAAATAGAAAAATTACAATTAAGCCAAAAGATTGTCAGGGAACCGATTTCCCTTGAACAGTAACAAAACAAATTTTAATAAAAATAACTTTAAAATTTGAAAAAAAAAAAAAAAAAAAAAACTAACATTTTGAAATAACACGGCTCATCAATCATTGCAAACTAATCATATTTTTTTAATAATATACATTTTTTGTGTTTCATCATTACTTATGGTGTATGGATTTTTTTATTACATTTCTTGCACAATTTTCTCAGTAAATACTATTTTGGTTATTTTTAATTTTCCACGATTATTTAGGGTTGAAGAACATACCATACCCAAATTTACCATAAGTCCATGTATTTTTTTTTGCATGCTGTTTTGAGGAACGTTTCTACTTTGTAAAAAAAAGAGTTGGGTGTACAATAGAATAGAATTATACTTCTTTGAGTTTGTTTAACTGTTTGCATTTCACATTCAACACCTTTACTTTATTTATTCTTATCATAGCTTCAAGCAACCACTCATCTTTATTTATGCATTAAACGTTTCTTTTTGCCGCAGTTTTAATCAACGCGTCACACACACACACACACACACACGCTAAATGCAGGGATGCGCCCTTAACCGGGGGCAAAACAGAACGAAAACCATTGCATAGTTTTGCGAATAAATTAGAATTTTGCTACAGCCGCTGGCACGCAAATAAGAAAACCTCTTGAAATGTGCGTGTTATGACTTTGAGAGCACACACACAAACATTCAAGCTTACAGATACACTATATATATGTGCATATAATAGTTCAGGTGCATACAAACTTACAAAAACTCTCACGTGCTCAGTGTCGCCTGAAGCGAAATGTGCGTGTAAAAAGTAAATGAAGTCTACAGAAATCTAACTGGAAGTATCTGCCCAGCCAAAAGTCGCTGAAATACCAAACAGAAAAGGGCAATGTATGGAAAAAATGACACAAAAGAAAACCCTAATTTGATTTTTTTTTATACCGTAATACTCCATACATAGTTTGATGTGTCCTATTACAGCAAACAATAAATAAATAAAATCCATTCACGACAATATTATTAATTCATTGAAAAGATTTTTATTTTTATTACAGAATAGCTACATTTAATGATTTCAAGATTGACATTTCAAAAATAAAAACTTCTTAGATTAGGATATTTAAATGCAGAAACTAGCCAAACACCTTTAACCTGACACCCACCGTCTGTCTACCCAGGCTGTCACACAGCAGGAGGCAATTGTCTCCGTTTGCGTCTCCAACTCTGTGTCTGCTGCTGTTGCAGCATCAACATTGGCATTGAACGCGGCCATGGCTTTGGCTATAACTGCGGCACCACATGCATTTCAATTAACGGCTACCGAAACTACTTCAAGCGCAAAAACACGCACCGCTCTTACAGCCACTGTGATGGTGGCACGCCCACCACATTGACAGGCGCTACCAGAAAAAGCCGTGACAGCAGTAGAGTGCACTCAACAAAAAACTCAATAAAATGTTACAAAACGGTGGAGACGGTGAATTTATTATAATAAAAAAATATTATATGTAAGTACATAAAAAAAGTATATTATTTTATAATTTTCAGAAGATTTATTCTTTATTTTTATTTGTCCACAGAAAAATCATAAAATCATAATAAAAATTATATTTGTTGTTGACATGGAATGTTAGGCATTAATTCTAAAACCAGAAAATTGTAAGTGTAATATTTAAAGTGAAACATTTAAAGTTTCCAAGAGTGTAGAAACAACAGCTGCGTGGCAAACCTAAAAGAATAGTTTCAGCACTGCTTTTCGGCTTAACGTGTGTAAAGGTATGGGTAGGTGGGCGCTGAAGTGGGCGTGGCTAGTGCACATACGAGTATCCACTTTGTTTATGCTGCGTGGTTGCACTTTATCAAAGAGCAGGCGAGCGCTAAAAACAAACTGCGGTCGCCGTTGCCATTTTGACTTACAGGGTGTGGGATTTTGGGTGAACTTCTGCGCTTTCTCTACTTCCTCTTTCCTCCTGTTGTTGCACTTTGCGTAGGTATTAAAAAGGTTTTCAGCTCAAACGCTCACGCACTTTCGCTTCTTGTTGTCTCTGGCCAGAAGGCCTGTTGTTGGCCTCTGGGCCTTGCCTCTCCTAACTGTTCAAACATTGGCAGCTTAAGGCTGTTTTGTTAGCTGCTGCCCGGTGGGGCGGGGGTGTATTGTAAAGTAACACACATATTTGTAATTCGTTTGTGGACAATTTTGCCAGCTGCATATGCAAGCAATTACCGCAAAATTCAACCCCACATTCCTCATCAACAGCTTTCTCTCTTCACTTTTGTTACACACATGGGACACTGTGCTTTTTGCTAAATGTCTTTAGTTGATATTTTTTCGTCTATTTACGAACTAAAGAATCAAAATTTAATACTTTAAGGTCTAAGTAAAACTTTGTGTTGACCAGTGCAATCAATCGATTTTACTAAAACTATACCCGTTTTTAGATAGTCGATTATAAATATAATCAAAATTATTTTGGAGATGTATAAGAATACATGAATAAATGAACTTGGTCACTCTCGTCACTCCCTGACCATGCACTTTCTGAGTAAGACGCTAATACAAAATCGAAAAAAAAAACTTCCAATTAACTTCTTTCTTATTTTCCAATTCAAATACCAAAACACTGAGGATTTTCAACAATAGAAATATTTTAAATATTATTAAAACATTCATAAATGATCCTAATGCCAAAAAGTTAGATGGACTTCTGCACCTGGCAATGATAGGGTATAAAAAAGGCGAAATCAGCAAAACCGCAGCCTAACTAACCCAGAACCCGGCTAGCTAAGCAGACAGCTAAGGTTAATGCATCTGTCAGCAGCTGTTACGGTCCCGTTCTGAATCTTATATATCCCTTCACTTGTTTCTACAGCAACATCCACTCAACCTTCAACATATCTATTGGCCGTGTTGTTAGTCGCTTTATGTGCCGCTAACAACACAGCTGGATACTTTTTTTTGGGATTTTAGGCTTTATTATAGCTGTCAGGAAGGCGAATTGCAGGGATGCAGTTGTCTGGATTATGTTAGAACTTTCACCAGTTTTTCTTTATCTATGGCATTGAACAAAGCTATCAACAATGTGTTTATAATTTCTCATTACGATTTCCATCCAAACCAGACAAAAAAATATGATAAAAAATGTGAACTGCACCAGAAATCTAATTATGGAAAACTGTTTGCAAACTTTGTGCGCAATGTAAATTATAGCGTAAAATTTAATTATTTTTCGGCATACGTGGCTGGCAATATGAAATTTTGTGCAAAACCCTCATTTCGATTTAATGCATTGTCAAATTTGTTTAAGCTAAACAAACGCTGCTAGCTATAACGCTTTGCTGCCGCGTGTGCTTGTGTGTGTTTTGGCCATTTTCATTTACAAAGCGGCCAAAAGTTTTAATAAACAAATTAATTGAAAGGCTATCAATGAACTAAACGAGCGTTTGCATAAAAATAGCAAAAACCACTCAAATAATTTTTGGCAAATTTGTGGAATTGTTTTAATATCGTTGCAAATAAACCAACCTTAAATAAACAATGTTTTTACTAATTTTATTAGTTGCTTAGGCAAACAAGTTTAAATGTAAATATGCAACATTATATGCATGGTGTTGTAAGATATAAGCGTTCAATACAAATCAGCAAAAATTGTATGGAAAAGTAAGTTTGAAATTATAAATATTTGATAAAGTTTTTGAGTGAAATTATTTAAATATTTATTTTAATATATTTTTTACTAAGAAAAGTCGACATTTTATCAATATAAATTCAAATTCAAAAGCTGGAAATATATTAATGAATCTTTATTTAATCATTTTTGTTGTTCTGTGAGTTCAAATAAAAAACAAAATGTTGAAACTATTAAACTTAAATAATATAAAAACAATAACTTAACAACTTACGTATAATATTTGAAAAAATATATTATTTACTCAAGAGCAAACAAAGTTTTTTACAAGTTGATTTTTTATATATCAAGAAAACTTTATTTTGAAATCCTTTTTGAACATTATATATATTTCTTTAGCCGTTTACAGTTTGTACATTGAGCAGCCCTGGCAGAGAATCTTAAGACTGAATGAAACAATTCCAACCAATTAATTTATCCACTTAACACGCAAACTTTAAGTGTAAATATTGGCTGCTGTCTGCGGCTGCTCGCGCTTCCCCCTATTCATCCACGAACTATTCAATTTGCAGCGCTCCCCGCAAAGTATGCAATTATTATATAGAAAGAAATCAGGCGTCAGCGCTGGCAACTTTTCGAGAATCGGAATTGAGTTGAGTTGAGTTTTAATTTCAATGGGCACCGCAATTGCCTTTAAAATGCAGTTGAAAGAAGACTCGGTCGTTTTTTTGTGTGGCTCTTTTTTTTTCATTTTGCCTCGGTTGGGTTTTTGGTTTCTTTAATTGCTCCACACTTAAACTTCAAATGCAGACGCGAACGCTGTGCGGCAAGTCGTGGGAGCGGGCATAGTGTAGGTGTAGGTGGTGTTATTATTTTTATTGCATACCACGCAGTGGGCGCAGCATGCCACAGCAGCGCGTTGCCTCGCCTTGGCCAGGCCAATAAAATGTCTGGGTTGTTTGAAAATGGACTGAATATGGGTGGACGAGATTCTGGAACGAGTGCGTTTCTTTTATTGGCAATGGGTTGTGCCCAGCTTTAAGAAGCGCTTATCAGGCAAATTTTTCGACTTGAGTTAGGTGCTCAGTATTACTAAGAAATCAAGTGCAATCCGTGTGCATTTTCGTACAACACGTACTTTCTAACTGACACCATTTAGCCACCATCCACTCAAAGATTGCAAAATACAAAGAAGAAAAAATTATCATAATCAAGCCGAGAAGTACATACCCTAGCAGATCGGAGTCCAATTTACAGAGACTTTACTCGTAGGAATATATAAAGGTATTAAAAAAAAAAATTCGATTAGTTTTTTCTTAAATGGTTTGTTTTTGTGTTTTAACTATTTGTTTATTTTTTGATTTGACTTTTGCTTTAATGGAAAACAGGCTGCCCTATAATTATTGTAAGAATTTGCCTAAAACATTCAGCAAATCTATTCAAACTTTGATCAACAAAGCTCTCAAGCTGAATAAGTTTGCACAGATGAAGAAATTTATTGCGATAGGATAATTATAAGATTAAATGAAAAAAAAACACCTTGCAAGGATATTAACAGAAAGGTGAAGCTAGTAGACACAGCAGCAATGAAAGCAGCCACATTAAGGAGGAGTAGATGCCGGAAGCGAGTAACGGAAATATTATAGGAAAGGACACCAAGACAGAATGCCGTTAAACGAGCAGGTGTAAGAGAATTAAAGCGAGAACCTGCTGGGTTCAAAAACATAGACGGTAAAAAAAACAGAGGGACCCGGAATGCGAATACAAAAACGAGAAACGCAAGAGAATTGGCATAAAGTGTATGAAAATATTATCTATTGAAAGTGGAGCAGGATTAGAAATGATTTGAATATGGTAAGATTTAATAATGGAATAGAAATTTAAGTTACAAAAGACAATAAGATAATGGGTTTAAGTAAAAAACAAAAATTTACTCTTTAATTAAAACTAAATTGTATTCGATTATTTATTGTATTATTATTTATCGAGAATTGTAAGGGTATGTAAACAAATTTTGTGCATCGTCATATAAATAAAACTCAAATTAATATATATATATTGATAAATGTCAATTCACTTTTATTATTATGAACTTTTATTATTAAGTAAGGAAAATTTAGGTTGAAAATGGGGTTTCTTAACCACTTAAGACCACTGCTACAATGAAGATGAGATGGTTACGTGTATTCAAGAATACATCAAATTATATTTCAATCCAATACGAAGTCCCTCATAGTTCAACTAAACTTCAACCAAAGAGCAGTCCATCTCAAACTGATGAATCGGATGGACAAGTGTAAGTACAAGTAAAACTTGTATGCATTTAAGGTACAACCACATTAACTTAACTACTCTTCGAATGTCAGTTGTAATGTCAGTGCCACATATACCACATTAGTCACTGGCGATTTAACGAGCATCAAGCAGCATCAGCAGCAGCAGCAATAGAGGCAAATAGAGCAGCTTCAGTTGCCACTCCTGCATCGGTGCGAAAACCATGTGGGCTCAACAAACATAATCAGGAGCTAAGCAATGGGGAGCTGGACTACTGGGCAACAAGACCACTGGCAACTGGCAACTGGCGCGCAATGGCGGCTGCAGGGTTGGTGCAGTCAGCCCAAAAGTATGCAACAATTTATGCATGTTTACAATGGCAATTTTGGGTAGGGGATATAGGTGGGAGCTGGGAGCTTGGGGAGCTAGCTAGCTGCTTTACAAATGACCAATGCCCCAGGCGGATTGCATACTTTGGAACACCGCAGAGCATAGACAAACATTGATCACTTACAGGATGCCAGCAAGTGCGGGCGGGAAGGGGGTGGTGCAGGTTGGGCAGTCAGGCATAAGCCAACTGGCCGTTTTGTCAGCTGCGCTGAACAGCTGCTGCTGCTGCCGCATGTTAATATCGGGATGCAACAGCAACAAACCAGACAGACAGCCAGTCGAACAGAGTTAGAGAGAGTTGGGACGCCATGGAAGCCGAGTGTGCAGCGTGTTGGCGTCTATTGGCCAATGGATTAAGGGCCGACTACGTTGGCCATGTTGCACCGTTAGTAGTTGTTGTTGTTGGTGCAGCAGCACTAGAGACCCAGACACAAACACACACAAAGCAGCAGCAGCAGCCAAACATGTGGACAACCTGGTAATGGCCATGTCCTGCACGGGCATCGATAAAAACAGACGCCGACTAACCGCGCGCCGCATATTTTGTATCCTATCCTTTTTTTTGCGTTTTCTCTTTTCTTTTTAAAAATTTACAACATACAAACTTTAAATTATTTCCAACGTTTGTTTCATATCCTTAAATTGATTCTTTAGGGTTTTCTGTGCAATTAGGAAATTGTATTATTTTTATTTAAGACAAAAAAGTCTAAGTTAATTTATGTAATTGATTTTCCGAATTTCAAAATATTAATATTGCAAGACTTATTAATGCTATTAAATACATTTTGCATTCAAGCTTAAGCGATTCGCAAAACCCCACCCAATACCAAGTGTTTGGTCTTCTGAGGACTGCTTGCCACCCACCTCAAGATGCCCTCCAACACTATCATTTTCGACCGCTGTAAGGGTAAGACAAAATGGCGCAATTAATTAAATGCATGCGCTTTATGGCCAAAGCGATGTTGTTGGGGTGATGCTGAGGGGCGGCTGATGTTCAATGACTGCCAATTGGGTGGTGGTGGGTGCTAGGTGAAGAGAGAGAGAGAGAGAAGGAAACAGACGTTTAAAGCCAAAACCACACAATCAGCTAAATAGCAATCGCTGCCTGGCGCCGACGTTGTTTGTGCAAGGCGCGGAAAGCTCTTTGCCCCAAAACTGCAGGCAGCTTGATGTCTGCCCTTGTGCCTGACTGCGACACCTGCGACTCTTGTTGCAACGTAAACGTCAACTTAATTTTGCAAGTTTAGTTGTTGAGTGGCGGCTGTGTGGCAAATTAATTGACACTCTGCCAAAATGTTTGCTCGTATTATTGGCAGCGGAAATTGTCGGTTCCAGATCGCAGACTAACTAAAATAGTGCTTCGATATAAATCAAATTGGATTTGTGACAAATACATATACGTATGTATGTAAGCAATTCACACATACATACATGCATGTATATTAAACTTTCAGTAAGCAACAAAATGCATAACGGTATCCTTACCCTATTTCCAATTGTCGACGTTCAATTTTAATGAAAGCACTTTGATTTCGCAATCATTTTGATTTTTGAATGACTTTAAATTTATTAACACCGTTCTTAAAATGAACATAAGTTTACCTGTATTGCTTAGAACAAAGTGGCGATAGTAGGTAAATTTGAATTAAATGTCCTGTAAAGACATGTATGTCACTTTTCTTACTTTGGCCTTGCTTAATTTATTGAATTTTGGCACACCCGGAATTATATTAATTTGGCGTATTGCAATTGTTAAGGAGCAACTTCACACTTTACCCTCTTCATGTGTCAGTTATTTACATAATCTTTTGTCTGTTCGCTCATAAGCTAAACCTTGAGCTGAGGTACTCATTCACTTTGTGACTGACAATCAGCCGAGTCAGTTAGGATACAAGCTACAAACTACAACTCTCCGCTGCCTTAGCCAGTTGCCCTTTTCAAGAGGCGTTAGAAAAAGACAACGATAGCGAGAGTTGGCTAGATAGCGGCGGGGATAGATGAAGCTGAAGCTGAAAAAGCTTATCGATTCAAAATCGAATCAAATCAAATCAATTTGCAAGCTATGCTCGTAATGGTGAAATGTGCCAAGCTACAACAGCTCTTGGCAAAAACAAAGAGCTCGAACAGAAATAAGATTCTTAAAACTCTTCACCCCCGCCCCCTTTGCACACCATCCACTGGCAGGTGCACTCATAAATCTCAATTTTCATCGCCAATGACTGGCAAAAGTTGCTTGTGCACTATTTCATTTTCACTGTAATTTTTTTGTTTAAGGTATTCTCGCGCAGCTGCAGGCATTCTAAATTTTTAAATTTAGAATATCTCGCTGCACAGCAATTACAAACCAACAAAAAAAAAACAGGGGGGTAGGGAGGCAGAAAGGATTGGTTAAAGTGAACCCCCGACTAAAGCGTTTGCCAGCGTTTTATCCATTATTTCGACCTAGTCTACTTTATCGCTGCACCGTTTTGGCCATATCTTTTCTTTTATTTTGTGGCAAGCGTTGCCATTGCCGCCATAAAATTGCCACCCAAAAAAAACCCATACCACGAACACAAGCCCAAAAGCCGCAACACCATTTCCAACCAACCCCGGCGACCATAAAAAATTAACAAAATAAAATAAAACGAAACGAAGAAGAACTCAACAACAAAAACAAAAGAGAAATATTCTAAACGGGCAGCAGCAATGCTAACCAAAAACAAAAAAAATATATAAATATAAAAAATATGATGGCATAAAGCTGCTCTCCCGCAAAAATCGTAAAAAATTAAAAGTATCTCACAGATAGAACAGTTGCACCTAGTATGTACTACATACATGTGTATGTATACTTCGTATATGGAGCTTTCACTTCTCAATGTGGCTGCTGCTGGTGGTTCTGCTCGTTGCTGCCACAGTGTGTGCCATAAATATTGCTCTATGGTTTCGGTCATGCAACTAATTACATTTGCATTTGCTTGCAGCGCCTGCTTCTCCAATGGATTTGGACAGGCTGAAACAAAAAATTACAACAACACTATTAGATATTGTGGTCTGGCAAAACAAAAAATTTCGGGTCAAATAAAAACAGCAATTCAAAAAAGTAAATTGTTAAGGCGCTCAAGCTAAAAATATTCAAACATTTTAAGTCGTTTATTGAATTATTAATTTATCATTTATTATACATATTTGTTTTATTTAAACTACAAGCTAACTAAAAAAATATTTTCAAAGTACAAATATTTAGAAAAAAATAATTTTAATTTATAGTGCAAAAGAAGATTTAACAAAATTTATGTTATAACTTAACGAAAAAAAAAAATTAAATAGAAAAAATATGATGGATATTATTTATAGAAGTCATGCCATTTTTGATGTAAGTGTGTCGATTTTTCAATTTGTTTAAAATTTAATCATTTGGTGGTTAAATTACATTTCAAAATAATATATATTTAACTTATTTAAACACTAAAATAGTTCCAATTCACTCCACTAAAAAAAAAGCACGGTCACATTTAAGTAACGTAAAAATTATAAGCTTCATATAATTAAATATCGTGCACAGACACTAAAATCAAATGCATATTATGCTGCCTTTTGGTAAGATTTTAATTCGGTATGTGAACTTTAAAAAATTAATAACAATTAAAAATTAGTTAAATTATTTGGTATTTGGCTAGATTATGATTTTATTTTTCTTTAATTAAGAAAATAATGCAAATTACTTATCCGCTCTCTCTCTCTCTCTCTATCTCTCTCACTTTCGCTTTTTCTCTATCTGTGTATGGTCATTAAATTTAAAATACATTTACCAGCATTTCCCATAACCAGATGCGCATTTCATGCCAATAACTTGAATGCATTTTGTTTTTCACCTCTTTTTTTATAATTTCACACACCATCGGGAGGAGGGTCAACCGGGTGAGTGGGGGTTGAATCGTAGTTGCAAAAGCAAAAGCAAAAGCGAACCGTTTAAATGTGTAATGATGCTATGGGTCAGCCGCTGGGTTCTTCTATGTGCAACAGAAGCAGCAGCTCAGCTCATGGTGATGGAAGGGAAACGTACACAAACACACACACAAAAACACACCAACACACATACATACACGCCGACAGACAAAAGACTAATTAAGCTATTTATTAGGTTTGAGGTTAAGTTCAGCGGCAGTTTGTTGCAGTCACCGGATGGCTAAGCTCGCTTTCTACCTCTCTCTCTCTCTCTCTCCATCTCTCTGGCTCTCTCCATCTCTCAGTAGCTGGAAGGCGTGTTTGGTTCAACCGTGCAACGTGCTGGCAAGCTAGCTGCATGTTTATTTCAGTTGACTTTGTGGGTTTGTCAGTTGGCCAAAAGGTCATCATCACGGTCGGACGGCAAGAACCAAAGCTTAAAATATATATTTAAGCTACTGTAGCTCGCTTTTGGGCGCTTTCGCTTACAGTTGTTACCTTAACTTGTTTGTCATCTGTCAGTTACTGCGGTTGAAATTTTACCTTTCTTCACCTTCTTTGCTCTTTCATCGTTTCCTTTTTTTACACTCGCTCGCAGTTCATTAAAGTTAAATAAATCAAGTCAAGAGCGAAAATTTAAAAAAAAAAAAAAATCTGGGTAAAAAGTAAACAGATTAAACAGAGTTGTTGTTGTTGTTTGCTCGACTTTATTGTGTGTGATTGGGGCTAGTGGGTTTTATTGGAGGTGTTGATTATTACCTGAGGCGTACTTCAATATGCTTCAAGTCGCAAGTCAAGTGGATAATTTTAAATGATGTAGCTTATAAGGGCAGTGTTAAAAGAATTGAGCTTGAAGTGTTTAAGTTTATTAGCATATAAAATCATTTGGTTTAAACAATATTCGTACTAATTATTATTAGGATTTTTGACTTGCTCTTGGTCGGGTCGTTCAAATTCAGTTAATGATCAATTTTAAATAAAACTCGAAATCAAATTTCCTTGGACGATCAAGGCAAAGACTAAAGATTCTTTATATTATGTTAAACAACGCAATTTTGTATGGTGAGATCATCAAAAGAAAGATTAGAATAGGTTCAAAAACTGCTATCTGCATAATCCTCTGCATTCGAGTCTTTTGTTCTAAATGCTATCCACGCTACAAGGCTGGCATTAACAACAATAAGCAGTCAAAAAAACAAAAAACAACAACAAATAGTAATGAGAAAAAGCAACGGCCGCCATGGCGATAATTATGTATGAAGCAATTATTTCGCCTGCCCACCACCAACAGCAACAACAAAAGTGAAAGCAACAATAATACACACACACACACGCATGTACATGGCAATAACTGTTATTGTTTTTGCTGCTGCTGCTGCAGCCGCTGCTTGGGCTCTACGTGCGATCCACACAAATTGAAACCCGACGAGGCTGTTTGTTGTTGGTTTTTTGGGACAACAACAACAAACGAGTTAAATGCCTGACTGACGTCTATAATTATAAAGTGGGCAACGAACAGCAACAACAACACACAACACACAAAGCAACAACAAAAAAAAAACAACAACAATTAGCGCCAAATTTAAGCACGTGCTGACCAGCAACAGCAATAATGAAAACAACAACAAAAGTAAACGAGCAGCAGCAAAAAAAATTAAGTTGAAAATGTATATGATTAAGTCGCCAGCCCAAAAGTAGGCACTTCAAAATACCCCAAAAATACTCACACAGGCACACATACAAACAAACGGCAATATGGAGAAATGAGGACGAGAGAGAGTGATTCCATATCAAATTGTTTGTATTTATTTGGATGTATTCAGTTATTGCATTTATTTTATTTGTAAATCGGATTCTTTTTAAATCGAAATTGGATTTCTTTCGTATATTTTTCTGCTGAAAAGCGGAGTAAATATTATTTACCTATGAGTAAATATTATTTGCTGGCACGAATAAATTTAGATATTTTTCAATTTTTTGTTTTTGCTTTCTATGCAAACATTCATGAGTCAAAAGGTTTATTTTATATATATGTATTTGATTTTTTCTTGAAGCTTACGTTTGAATTTGAATCATATTTGCAATTTCATAAAATTGTCCATGCATAAATATTAATACATTTTTATTGACTTAAGTCTTAATTTGCTTTGAATTGCAAAGAGTTGGTTATGTATATAATCTTTTATTCTCATCAAAACTTTTTAATAATCTTTGCTTCACTAACCTTAACCGCAATTGAAATGAAAATATTAATTAAAAAAAAAACCCAACTACCTCAAATCTTAATTTCACTTCATTTCTGAAGGTATTAAAATCATTTAAATCTCAATTCATTAACTCTTTACTTTTTACTCAACCAATTAACTATTCTAATTCCGTATTTAACTTTGTCGCACTCTCAGTCTGAAATAGTTCGATTATTGTCATTATAAGTGTAGCTAAACTTTTGCTAAAATGAGACTGCATTTGTGAACAGCAATTAAAAAAAATATAGTACATCCCGACTTAGTCCTGCCATCCTCATATTCTTTCTATGCCTTTAAAGCCATCCAAAACAAACCAACAATAATCAGCAAAAACGTCTGATAAGAAAGTCCATTGAACATTGAGTGCTCCGCTGATTGACGGTCATTTCGGTTACTCCCTAAAACAAGAATGATAGCAACAGTGTTGGTCATGCTTATGCTGCTAGTGTCACAATGGACGAGCCAAGTCCCCATTGATTACGCTTTCGCCTGTCGCTGATTTCGCATGTAAATCTTGCCGCATTAATCCGCTAGCCTTAACGCCAATTTTTGCTGTTATCGTTGTTGTCGTGCAACTGCCTGACAGTCCACACACACATACACTGATAAGCACAAACACACACACACCAGTACATATACATGTACAGTGTATATATGTATGTATGGCATATGTTCCAGCGGAGACTGCGAAAATGAAATTTAATTTTAATGCACTTAACACATTTTTCACTTACACTGGCAAATTTATTTGCGTACCTTGCTTTTTTTCAAGCACATACGCATTTTTTTGCCGCCCATAATTACAAATTGATTTTTTTTAATGATAATGTAAGGCAGTTGTTGCAACGTTTCGTACTTTTTTTTTGATTCCCTGTACGCTCAACAATTGTAGGATAAACAAGACAAATTCATTTCAGAAAACTAAAGTGCTTTGAGCACAAATATACAATTCCAATACAAACTCCAAACAGAACAAGATTTTCAAAGAAAATGTTGGCCAAAACAAACTTTTTAACAAAACTTGTACATATTTATTTCAATTTACTCTAACATTTTAAAATGGTTATTTTGACTACAGAAAATTCTTTTGTAATTAAAAAAAACAACAGCTAAAATTAGTGAATTATTTTTTCTCGATCCAACGGCTTTTATGATAAATAAAGTTTTTTTTTGTAATTCTTGTTCCAAGAGTATCTGCTAGTTAAGCAGTTTTAAAAATCAAGATTTTTTTACGCATTTTATTTTTTCATTTCGTAGGTTCTTTGGGCTCATTAAGCGCTTTGGGCAGCAGTGATTAACACAAGCTGTTGTTCCACACCCTTAGGCAGATAAAAACACTATTAAAAAAAAAGGAAGCTGTAGCCCGAACCTGGTTAAATGGTTGTGCAACGTGTTGTTTAAGTGAGCGACAAAATTGAACAAATAATTTGAAAACAATTTAATTATCATGTCATAGTAATTATCATGTCTAGTAAAAATATATAAAATATTTTATACTCACTTGACCCACATAATATGACATTCAATAAATCCCTTTTGGCAGCACGCTTACACAGCAAATAACTCTTACACAAAATCACATTCTTAACGAATCTCAATTGAAATTTTCAATTAAGTATACACTCTCGTTACATCGCCTTTAATCACGGTTGATTGCTTTAGTATTGGTATTTTTTTACTCTTGCTGTTTTCTGGATAAATGTTGCCATGACTTCAACAAATCAAACGCACTTTGCATACGAAAAAGTGCAATTGGCAAGCGGTAAGCTCCTAATGAGAGGAGCAGTTAAGACTCTTGTAATATATAAGAGTTTTCAATACTCTTCAATATAGTGTAAAAATAGCATATTTTAGCATCTCTCTGTAAGGGTTTTTAATCTTTTACAACTTTCATATAGTATCTACTTGGTCTTTCGTTGTCGTTATTGTCCAAGTTACGCACATTAATGTCAGGCCAGATTGATAAATGTTTGTATACATACATATTTACATACATATAGATAATATTCTATTGTACTGAGTGCGTGTGTGTCGCTCCTACGTTTTATTGCAAGGGGCGCCGGCATCAAGCGGGCCTCAGTCAAGTGGTTGTCTGCCTCCACTCAAGTGTCAGGCACTGTCCTTGTCACGAGGCTGCCAGCCTGCCAGGCGGCCAAATGACGTGAGGCTAGTTGGCTAACATTTAATGCATGTGTGTGTGTGTGTTATTTTTACTTCCACTTGCCCATTCCGCATTGTTACACTTACGTACATGGAGATAAACATGGGGCATCATTGTTTTGTGTTTGTCAAGCAGTGTGATTCCTGCGTCAAGTAGTAAATATATTCTTGGGACATATTCGGTCTTCAGTCTTGAACGTCATCCTGCTCAGCTGTTGGATAACAATTATCATCAGCTTCTTTTGCCACTGTCATACTTTCCTGTAATTAACCTCCGAATTATGTATTATGTGTTAAGGATACAAATAAATTTATAGCCATAACCAAATATAATCCGACTTGTTCCCATTTGCCAAATCGCAAAAGTTTTCCACTTCTTTATTTTAAAATATTATTGATATAAATAAATAAATTTTTTTTTTTTTTAATGCTATTTATCTATTTCTACCTCAATTTTTAAACAAAAAATGTTAAATGTAATTTATTAACGATTTTTACAGTTTTCTCTTTTAATCTCAAGGCAGCGTTCTGGGCCCCTTCCTGTAGAACCTCTACACGTCAGACATTCCCACTCCAGACGATCTCGATGACCTAGCTGCACCAGGCAAGTTCCTAATAGCCACTTTTGCTGACGACGTGGCAGTGTTTCACTCGGCCGCCTGTGAGTACGAAGCTGCTGATGGAGTCCAGGAGTACATCCACCTGCTTGAGAGCTGGGCTCGCAGGTGGAACATCAAGCTCAACGCCTTCAAGAGCCAGGCCGTAAACTTTACACTAAGACGAGGAGATGCCCCTGCAGTCTGGCTCGATGGCAACCCCCTGCAGCCCACAAAACAAGCCAAGTACTTAGGAATCACCCTGGACAAAAGGCTTTGCTTCCGTGCGCATATCAACGGACTTCGAAAGCTTTGTCGGTGCAAGATGGCCAAGGCCAACTGGCTGATCAACGCCAACAGCACACTGCCGCTACGCTGCAAACGGGCGGTGTATACCACCTTGATTACTCCGACTTGCAGGTATGGTATCCAGATTTGGGGCATTGCGTGTCGGTCAAGTCGGCGACGTATTCAGACACTCCAGAATTTGGCCTTGCGTCGAATGACTGGAGCTGACGTACGTTCGAAATTCCACCCTGCACAATGACCTCAGAGTGGATACCATAGACAGCCAAGTCGAAGCTTATGTGTTGAGATATAATGCTCGTTTGTCGCGGCACCGTAGCCGGCTGGCTAGAGAGCTAGCAGGGAGAAACGTCGTCAGAAGACTGAAGCGCAGGACTTTCAGAAACCTGCTACAGTAGCCAAGAGACGATGGAAGTCGACGCACAACTACGTCCGAAACAAGAATCTAAAGGGCACACTACAGCAGCTGCTAAAGCAAACGCCTGGAACAAACCGGGCTTGGTGACTTTGAAATATGAATCCTGTGTTGTCATAAAAACAAATGTGTTTTTGATACATCATAATAAATAAACAAATACTAAAAAAAAAGATATACGAGAATTTTATATATAAGATAACTTTAAGTGATTTCCAGATTGGAAGAATTCTTTAACCTTATATAAGTCCTTGATAAATAGGGTATTAAGTCGTCAACAAATATATATTGATAGATGAGCTTAAGCACTTTGACTTTTTCATTGCCATTTTTCGATATTTGAACCCAAAACTGGAAACTGAATGCTACTCTTTGCCGTTTGAGTTTTGAGTTTGTTTTTGAAGTGCCTGTCCCACATTTTTTCGTACTTTTGGCTATGGGCTTAAGTTACAGATGTTTGTCAAAGTTAGAGCAGCAAATGTTTAAATACTCAAAGAGTTGTGCAAACCAAAGTTAGCTTAAATGATTAATTGTTCTTATTATTATTATTTTTATAAAAGAGAAGGCCAACAATGAATTCTTAACCTACTACTGAATATTAGAAACGCTAGCTGCAGAAAAACCCTAAAATTCGAATCAAATAGGCTTTGAAATGTTAGCTTCAAAGATTCATGCACTATTCCTCGACTCAATAAAAATACTTCTCATTCAGCTTTTGAACTTGTCCTGTAAACATCTCCAAATTTTTTGTTTGTTCTTGAATGTAAATTTTTCGGGAATGTGAGTAACAAAATCCAAAAGAAGAAAATTTTGTGTTTGATTTTAAATATATTTTTTCTTTTTAACAACTTCAGGTTAAAATCGTTCTCGTAAATAAAATATTCGTCTGCATTGGTTTTAAGAACGTTTTAATTGGAAACAGAATTTTTTAAAAATTTTGGACAAGCCAATAAGCAGTCGTCTGTATTCCATCTAGTACCTGTTTCCGTGAAGAAGTTTTCCTAAAAAGGTCAGTATTTTATTTTGTCTTACAATTAAGAACTTTGTATAAAGATTTTTGTTTGGTTTTTCAGCCCATAAAAAGATGTGTTGCGGACCTTGCGGTGGTTGTTATGGCGGTTGCTATGGTGGCTGCTGTGGTGGTTGCTATGGAGGTTGCTACGGTGGATGTGGCAGTTGCTGCTACGGTGGCTGCTATGGTTGTGGATCCTGCTATGGTGGCTGTGGTCGGTGGTGTTAGAAAACATCTTCAGAACGAAATCTAGGTACTAAACAACATTCAGAACAACAATAAACAAGAAACTATTTGTAAATTTTATAAAAAACTGAAAATTAAACAATATTAAATTATGTACGTCTAATTCTGTTTTGAAGCTGTCTTTTTTTACACGGTTTTGAAATAACGTTTGCCATACTGGCCTGTAATTAACTTCAGAATTATTTATTATGTGTTAAGGATACAAATAAATTTATAGCCATTTATGTAATCCGGATTGTTCCCATTTGCCAAATCGCAAAAGTTTTCCATTTCTTTTTTTTCAATTACTTTTTATATAAATCTATAAATTAATTTTTTTATCTATTTCGTAAACAAAAAATGTTATATGATATTTACTAACGATTTTTCAGTTTTCTCTTTTAATCTAAAAAATATTTTATTATACATTTATTGCATTACTTTAAGTGATTTCCAGATTGGTCAAAATTATTCTTGTTATAAAATCACTTTCATCATTTATGGCATAAGTTCTTGATAAATAGAGTATTAAGTCCTCGCTAGCAATCGCATTAAGGTCAACAAATATATATTGATAGATGAGCTAAAGCACTTGTACTTTTTCATTGCTATTTTTCGTTGATATTTGAACCCAAAACTGGAAACAGAATGCTGCTCTTTGAAGTTTGCGTATGTTTTTGAAGTGCCTGTCCCACATTTTTTCGCACTTTTGCCCAAACTAAAGTTTAAGGATGTTTCCTCTTTGGCTCTGGGCTTATGTTACAGCTGTTTGTCAAAGTTAGAACTGCAAATGTTTAAATACTCAAAGAGTTGTGCAAACCAAAGTTAGCTTAAATGATAAAATGTTTTATTATTTTTATTTTTATAAAAGAGAAGGCCAACAATGAATTCTTAACCTTCTACTGAATATTAGGAATGCTAGCTGTAAGGCTTTCGTCCGATCTTATTTCTGCTCAAAAAAACCCTAAAATTCGAATCAAATAGGCTTTGAAATGTTAGCTTCAAAGATTAAGGCACAATGCCTCGACTCAATAAAAATACTACTCATTCAGCTTTTGGACTTGTCCTGTAAACATCTCCAAATTTATTGTTTGTTTTGTAAATTTTTCGGGAATGTGAGTAACAAAATCCAAAAGAAGAAAATTTTGTGTTTGATTTTAAATATATTTTTTCTTTCTAACAACTTCAGGTTAAAATCGTTCTCGTAAATAAAATATTCGTCTGCATTGGTTTTAAGAACGTTTTAATTGGAAACAGAATTTTTTAAAAATTTTGGACAAGCCAATAAGCAGTCGTCTGTATTCCATCTAGTACCTGTTTCCGTGAAGAAGTTTTCCTAAAAAGGTCAGTATTTTATTTTGTCTTACAACTAAAAACTTTGTATAAAGATTTTTGTTTGGTTTTTCAGCCCATAAAAAGATGTGTTGCGGACCTTGCGGTGGTTGTTATGGCGGTTGCTATGGCGGTTGCTATGGTGGCTGCTGTGGTGGTTGCTATGGAGGTTGCTACGGTGGATGTGGCAGTTGCTGCTACGGTGGCTGCTATGGTTGTGGATCCTGCTATGGTGGCTGTGGTCGGTGGTGTTAGAAAACATCTTCAGAACGAAATCTAGGTACTAAACAACACTCAGAACAACAATAAACAAGAAACTATTTGTAAATTTTATAAAAAACTGAAAATTAAATAATATTAAATTATGTACGTCCAATTCTGTTTTGAAGCTGTCTTTTTTTACTCGGTTTTGAAATAACACGGTTTGAAAATAATTTTTTCTAAATATTTGTACACGATTTAATTCCATTAATAATTATTCCATAATTAATTTTTGCGAAATGCGTTCATATCACAAATTTAGGGGAATTACCTTTTTGTGGAAATAAGCAAGTTTACTGGTCGAGCAAATGGAAATTGTTCAAAATATATAATACTGTCTTTTTTTACACGGTTTTTTTAACACGGTTTTTTATGGAACCAATGTACTGTGTAAAAATAATTAAGGGTGTGTAGAGCACACTCTTTGGAAGTTATACTTATGTTGTAATTTGTTTTTTTGTATAATTCAAATATTTGTACAGGCAATACAGTATGTTTGATATCAAATTTAGTCTCCCAAATATTAAAAAATATATAAAAACATGGGGCTAATAATTTAATCTTGTTTAACAGATTTTTCAACAGATTTATTGTGATATTAAATAAAACCAATGTGAGTGCGATCACACGGGAGACGGGAGACGTGTAAACATTTTGAAATTAAATATTTTGTATACATAGTTGCAGATACTTATGCTTTCAATATTTTCTTTACAATTAAAAATATCTAAACTTTCAACATGGGAGATAAGGAATATTCATTTTTGTTTTTTTTCTAATTGGTGATAGTCTACAGTATATTGTCTTAACTGCAATAGGTTAGAATTTAAAACCCATTATTCTTTATTATTACTAAATTATTATATTATTATATTATATTATATTATATTACTAAATATAATATTGCCGCGAGATGTGTCGTTTCAAAATGTCATTTCTCTCTCGCTCATATTAACAGCGGAGCTGCGTGGCTCAACCGTCTCAGTCGGCTGCTTCTCTGCATCTAAGCGCAACAGTGATGCCGATTTGGCCTTTTTCCGGACAGATCTGTCCTGTTTTTAAGTGCTTTGTCCGGAAAAAATATCAAACATCCCCTATCCGGAAATCTGGCCTTTTTTTAGATTTTATTTGATTCATTTATTTCAATTTTTTTTTCCAAGTGTTCTTTTAAAATAGTGTGGCATCCGATTTATTAACAACAGCGATCTTTTTAAAACAGTTTGGCATCCCTTTCTACATACTTTGTATGTATTTTCGATATCATTTGTAATCTAATGTACAACAAAAGTGAAAAATAAAGTGAAATAATGCCGAAAGATTCTTACAAACAAATATTTCGTGATTGCTGGCTAGAGCAGCCATATTTTAAAGATTGGATAAGCCGCGATGAAGCGGACACCAAAAACGCATACTGCAGATACTGCAAATGCAGTTTAAATAGCAAAATAGATCACATTCGCGCGTATATGGCGACAAAAAAACATATGCAAAACGCTTTGTGCCTCGCACAAAAAAGCATAATTTGTTTTATGCCGGCGGATTGTCCCCAATCTTGTCACCAGTAAGCTGTATTAGCTATGTTTATGTTTATTATCACCTCACGGAATTGTGCTAGCTTCATTTTGATGCTAAAAGCTTAAAATTGCACAGAACAATTTTTGTCCTGTTTTCAGTCTTCTTTTTTTAGATTTTCAGCCTGTTTCTCCGTATTTTACGGATTTTGTCCTCTTTTTCAAAAAAATATTGGCATCACTGAAGCGCAAACAAAACAAGAAGAATGCAAAGCAATAGGCACAGTGCTGTCATAATAATTTGTTATAATTTGAGCAAGAAAGCTAGATAGGTAACATATAACGCTAAAAATAGCTGTTTAACTATAAATTTAGCCATCCTAATACCAGTTGACTCATACACAAAGAAGCTATATTTTGATGATCCTATGTAATATATGAAAGAGTCAAATCTAGCGGTAAAAAATAGCATTATTGTGCCGTCTTATGCTTAGTTAGGGATCGCACTCACGAGTACAACGGTATCGATTAGAGGTGGGCGCGGGCCGGGATTTTTTCTGTGGCCCGCAGGCTTGCACAGGCCCGGAGCGGGCCCGGGATTCAAAATTGAGTTTCGTGCGGACCTTGTGCGGGCCCGGGCCTAAACAAAAAGGCCCGGCCCGGTAAGGCCCGCAAAAGCCCGACAAATGTTTGATTTAAATTTACTTAAAATATTAGCAAAATAAATACTTGCTCTTCCAGCAAGTTTGGCAACTAGCAAATGGCTGTTTTCAACATCGGGCAATGGTATTGGATGAAAAACGCACAAGATTAAAAATTCAAATCTGAAAAAATCTTGTTCCTAAACTAAAATAAATATATTTCTATTAGTTTCGGGCCGAGCCGAGCCGGGCCTCTGTGTACAAAAATGGTGTCGGGCCGAGCCTTTTATAGAAGAATTCGTGTTCGTGCGGGCCCGGGCCTCAGAAACCAGACCCGCGACCACATTACAAATTTGTATTACCTCGCTCAGTGCACACGGATGTGGTGATTTTGTTGTGCCTTCTACAAGATGTTGTTGTCGGGCCCGGCTCGCAGTACCTCAAAAAAAACCATCTTCCTCTTTTTGATCGCATTTTATTGTTATTTAAAAAAAAAAAAATGTAAGTACCTAATAAGTTTATTTCAACATTTCATTCTGTGATTTTCTCTTTGTACTAAGTTACTTAAAAGCTCTCTGACTTCATTCGAGCTTAATACTTGGTTATCCTATTTCCGTATCAATTTTAGATTTATTGCTCTTCGCTGTCATCTGATGTCTCGTCTTCTTCTTCGTCTTCGAGCAATTCGTATGGTATCTCCTCAAAGCTCTGATCGTCCCGACTGCTCTCAGTTTCGGCAGTGAAAAAGGTGTTATCACTACTCTCATTCGAGCTAGCATTCGCATTCGCATCCGATTTCGTTTTCGTTTTTTTGCGCTTTCTGCCCGGCTCAAAGTATTGAGGATCCATGATCAATGGAAATCGATGCCGGCCATTCCGAATAACGTAAATGCCGTCTGGTGGCAAGTTGCGTGGCGGTTCTTGTGCGATTTCGAGTGCGCCATCCGCCATCGACTGCATGCCGAAATGTCGCATCATAGCGATCGCCTCCTGCTCCACGGTGCTGGTGTCCTCCCAATCCGACATGCAGGCGTGCTCGCCCAACGGCTTTGTGCCGGCCATCTGCTGTATGCGCTCCATCATGGCCAGACTTTCGCTAATCTCTTCCCACCGCCGAGAGGCGTTTTCATGTTTGATCTCGTCGTTTCGCTTCTCTCGCTCGGCCAGATACTCATACGTTGACCTCGGACGAGAGGTAAACTCCTGCTTGCGTTTCAGCTCGTACGCCAACTGTCCGTGTATCAAATGGCAATCGGACTGATAATCAACCAAATCATTTTCAAAGCTTGTTGTCGGTGCCCAGGCCATAATTGATTAATTTTAACAAAATAAATCAACTAAACAATGCGATGTCAAAAAATTATACGATTTGCTGGCTTGTGCAACACTGCTTTCCTTTTGATCGATACTGCACCCAACGAGTATCGGTACATCGATAGCTATGAGCGCCAATTCAAACAGCTGATTCAAATTCAAAGCGAATGTACAGCATTCCTATTTATTATATATCTATCTGTTTGATCCGGTTTCCGTGAACAAGATTTATTGAAACAATTAAAAAATTACAAAGTAGGCTCGGAAAGTATTTGTATATTTAAAAATGAAAATTGTATACAAACGTTATTCGACTTTTTGGCTTGAACACAAAACATCTTAAAATTATTAGTTTTTTTTTTTTTTTTTAAATGTAAGTAGGACTAAAATGCAAAGTAAATTCAAAACGTTTTGTACAATATTCTTATTATTATTATTTTTTTAATATTAGGTTGTAACGTTTGCTCTAGCAAAATAACAACAAATTGCACTTGATTGAACTTTTGCAACAAAGTTTTTGCCAACAGAAAGTAAAAACGATAAATGTTCAAAATTAATTTTTTTGTTTTAGAATTGTTTCACTTTATTTCAACCCGAAGAAATATGTGCTGCTCACCTTGCTACTCGTGCAACTACTCGTGCACCTCACCGTGCAACGGCTGCTGCAGCGGCTGCTGTGGCTGCAATGGCTGCTGCGGAGGCGGCGGCTGCTCTGCCGCTTGCTTTAGCTTCCCCGGCTGCGGCGGATGTGGACCCTGTTGCTAAAAGAATCGTTTCCTAAATGTTTAAAACTGATAAATATGAATAAATAATAAAAAAAAGTCATAGCGAATAAGTTGAAATATGTAATTTTAATATTTATTTTGAATATCACTATGTATTTAGTATTTTTATTAATGGTGCAAGCTAACGAGTTGTTGGACAATAAATAATATTTATATCGTCATGAAATTATTTCCAAATATTTATTTATTTAACGAAATGGACCAAGGCCAACCGATCGAAAGGTTGGGAGCAGCCGGTCGGATCAACATAAATATAATTATTGCCACCACTGTAAAACTTTGTATGCGCATCTCTTATATGTGGCTGCTGAGGGGTTTCCTGCTGCATCCCACCACAACTATGGTGTGTTGGTTGCGGAATGTGTTAAAAATTTACTCTGAGCAGCGCCATTTTGACGTTTGCGCTCAGACAGAAGTGCCAATATGCCACGATATGACAGAAGAGTTCTGTTTAATTAGAGACGTTGGTGTGCTATTTCAACAATTTATTTCTATCGAATTTTTAGCTACCAGAATAAGTTTTTGTAAAATAATGTCATCTGGAGGTGAAACTACTTTATTTTAAAATTATGAGAGCAGATGGCAATACTGTGAAGTTTGATTTGCTGTCGAGTTCTGTTGCAAAGCACCATCTTTTGGTAAAAATTAATGACAATAGATGGCGCAACGGTGTTTGTCGAGCTTATTTGACAGCGCCACCTTGAGATAAAACGGTGCATATTGTATGTTCTGAGAATAGGATAATCTGCCAACTTATGACAATAGAAGGCGGAATTCTGCATTCTAGATATCGTAACATATTATTTTCAATTTTACAAAATGTACTCCGAAAGGAAACGCAGTCAGTTTGTTACTTGAGCGACTTCCTGCGTATTGTGAACACAAGAATACAAGAATAAGCAACAACAACAAACCAAAAAACAAAGCAGTGCAAATAACATAACGAGTTCAAAGCAAAATTTGTTGCATTTACTATCGATGGATACGCAGTCTATCGATATTAATAAAAAATAAATGTGACGATAGTGTGCCATCGATTATTTGCTTGCTCATTAACAATCTTACAAGCGGACGGTAAAGTCGCGTTTTGGTTGCTTTTGCAATTTCTACAGTGTTTGTGTGTTTGAGCTTAAAAATAATTATAATTATTCGTCCGCTAAAGCGAAAGCAATATAAAACAGCTGCACAAGTGTATGTTAAATCAGAATTTTCTAAATCGCATGCCGAATGCTTCAATTGCCTGCTACTGTTCGTGAAAATTTCGCTTGCTGTATTTTAACAACCAGCAAGGAGCTTAACAATCTAAAACACACAAATGTATATTTATGCAAAACAACGCGAGCGTCAATAAGTCGCCTTTTTGGTGAGCAAAGCAAAAAAACCACAACAACAACTACTGCTTTTAAAAAGAAGAAGCAGCAGCAGCATCGTGTGTACATGTGTATGTGTGTGGCTCTCTCTTAAGATATATTAATGAAGTGTGTGTGCGTCTTTTCACCACAAAAATTTTAATTAAAGTGCTGAAACCGAAGTGAATCGCATTCACAATTAAATTCAATTGTATAAAATTCACAGTTTCTAAACTGCAGGGGGGAAGGTGCGGCTGTTTAAAATTGTGAATAAGGGAAATGTGTAAAACTAAACTGGCAAAATTCTTATACTAATAGTTATAGAACAAAAAAAAAAAAAAAATCAATTCAAACGCCAAGCTGCCAGCAATAACAACAATAACTGTATTAACAACGACGCCCAGTCAATTTACGTATATCTCACTCTCTTTAACTCTCTCTGTATTGTTGAAAGAGAACGAAACTGCACCTTCGATATTCGATTTTTATGCTCATTGAGAGAAAAATCGTTTCTGCTGCTGCTGGCTGGCTGCCTGCCTGCTGTTATTGTTGTTTTTTTGTATTTGTTGCTGCTGTTCATATTAATCTCATTGTGTTTTGTTAAAATACTAGTATATGTTGCTAGGTGTTTGGTGAGCGCGCAATTTTTAGTTGGTGCAAAATGTGATTTTAATCGAAAAATTGTTGTTTCTCTTGTGTTTTGCGCCGCGCGCTTTCAACAGCTGCTCGTGACGTCGACAACACCCACAACGTGAATATTGTGAACAGATTTGCAAACTAAAATTTAACGAGGTGAGTTTCACAAATTCGATTAGGTTAAGTTCTTACAAAAAAGCAAAACAATTAATTTTAAATGAATTCAGTTCACTCTCGAAATGTTTAAGACAATCGAATGGAATGCTTTGAACTTGAATGGCGCAAAATGTAGATAAAAATTAAGAAAAAGCACAATTTCAAATACAGATACAAAATAATCGACTAACACACACATACACACACACAACAGCAGCAGATAGAGCTCAAATGCGGTAAACAGAATTCTCGCTCGTCTTCTAAGCGCCATTCAAATCTTTTGAATACCCTGTACTTAATAATGTATGAAAGGAGTCTATGTTTCAGACCGAATATTGCGATATAATCGAAATATCGTTTGAAATTATTTATGTTTATTATATTTAATATTTCTGTCAGTGTTTAAGCCCATCACAAAAGAACTAAACTAAGTTCCCAACAACATTTACATATATTTATTTTTTAACTAATTTGTTAGTCATTGCAATTAAATAAACCGCACAGTCTAACTATAAACATTACAGAGTATTTTATAATCGAGAATACTCGCAAGTTAATTGATTTTGTGTTTTTTTTTTCATCTTCTTTGTTTTGTGTGGTTTTATTCGTGAAAATCTTGCTCAACTCGTTCCGCAAGTTCAGTGCTCTTCTCAGTCCCTTACACTTGCTCTCTCTCTCTTTACCTCTCTTTTGCTTTCTTTTTTACTTCTCGTTCCTTGGATTGTGTGCCAAACTAAAGCACCCCCTCTCTCTCATCATTTTTCCTAGACTCGCAAAAGTATCTCTCTATCTTTATCTTTATCTGTAGTTGTATCTGTATCTGTGACTGCAATTAGGCAATTAAATTGCACAAGTTGCCGGGGCCAGGCCCACAAATTGATCTCTTCCGGCCATAAACAAAACAACAACAGAAAAGAAGAGGCTTCAAAGGTAAGGCCTAGCCAAAGGCCAAACCATTAGCTAAGCGACTGTTGAACTGTTGAACTCTTCCCCCCCTAGGCAGGTTCTTAAAAAGGTCAATCTAATTGAATGTATCCACCGTTTAAGGTTAAAAATAGATAAAAAAAATATAACGATACATGAAAACTTTGAACCCCATCAGCGTTTAGCTCTAGCTCATGGGCGCTGATTGAAAGTTGAAAATTATGTATAACATATAAATTTGATTTGATTTTCTGTTTGGGCACGAGTAGAATATTTCTATTAAATTGTCATTGGGGCTTACACCCAATATTCAAGAACTTCCAACATTCAATTAAGATCAACAGCTGAGACCAAGTTTATTTGTGTTCAGGTGTCGAACTCTTATCTTTCTTCTTAAAGCAAAATAATTATTTTTCGCCACAGTAGGTCACAAATTAAATTGTACAATATTCCATTTCGACATTTACAAGCTTTCCCGCTATGTGAAATAAACCACATAAGTTTGTAAATCTTTTTTATTGCACCTGTCCACTTCCTATCAATCCGAGTTTCCGCACATCGTCATCATCATCATCATCATTATCATCACACACTTTTTCATTTCTTTACTTTTCTTTTTGTATAACAGACACTTGGGCCCAGTTTACATCATCTTTGGGCATGTAAAAAACGGTTTCCGACTTCCGCATAAGCGTGTTACATATTTGTTGCTGTTGTTGTTGTTGTTGGCTTGTTGGACCAGTCATTGACAGGACCGCCTGGCGAGGACTTATTGATTTTACGGTTACTTTTTACATTTGAAACATGGACTTAGGAGATGCCCTATAAAAATTTTTTGAATAACTTTATGTTGAGAAAATGCTGTTGATTTAATTGGGTTATTCTTAATTCTTCTTAATTTGGCATATTTTTCTCAAACTTTTAATAAACTTTGGGTAGACACGCCAGTGTAATTTTCTCGCCCCCTTTCTCCTTCCCAATTTGCATTCATACCTGTACGTAAATAGTACATAGTACAGTGGTAACTGGAGAGGAGTTAACACGGTTCGTTTGTCACTGAAATGATTGGACAGATGGGTATGAGTAATCGAGAGAAGAGTTGAGGGGCCCACTTTTTCTACTAGAAAAATCAATTGGACCTGCTTTGTGGGTCAACATTTGTTCGTTTCGCTTCGCCATAAGTATATTTACCTTCAAATTTTATCCCGTCTCCCTCTTTTAAAAACCAACCATTCTTCAGGGGCTCTGAACTTTTGATGGTGGCAAAAGTTTGGGGGGAGGGGGGTGGGGGTGGCTGAGGAACAGGTGCTAAATTCAAAACGACGTTTACACAGCACTACACGGCGTAGGCTCTCCCTTTCTCTCTCTCCAGTTGATTCCTCTTACTCTTTTCGCGCTTTACTCATTCCCCTTACGTTGCCTTTCATTCGGTTTTATTCGCTTCTTGCTGCTGCTTTAATTTATTTTTAGACTCTGGCTGATAAAGAAAAACAAAAAAGTTAAGCAAACTCTTTGGCCTTTTGTTTGTTGGTGGTGCGTTTCATTTGACTGAAAATGTGTGGGTCGAATTGCGGCGGTTGCGGGGAATCTCCTTTGTATCAGACCATATGTTATGACCCACAAAAATAATACATACATATAAAAGAGATATAAACCTATAAATAGGTTTCTTTAAGGTATAAACAGCATTTGATAAGAATTGTTGTAAAATATCTTCCAAGAGATAATAAATATATCTTTTCACGTTAATTCTACTTTAATTCAATACGTTACAATAAAATTCGTGCTTTAAAAAATATATTTATGGGAAATTGTTATTTATTAATATTTTTTACGGTTTTTATGATACATTTAGACTCAAGAGGAAGTAGAGAAATTACTTAAAACTACAATTTTCTTTTATTAAATGCATTTCTGTGTGTGGAATGCCATAAAAGGAATGCTAAGATAATTCCCACATTTTGTTATAAGCCACTTTTCCAAGAATAAGCTGTAGAATGCTGAAATACAGAAATAGTAGAAGCTGATAAGAATTGCCTGGAATTAAAGCGGCTTGAAATCAAACAAGTGCAATAACAATGCTTTCAGCTCATCGATAAAGACAACACTTAAAATATAAAAAATTTCGGGACAATTTCATAATGATATAGAGGGCAAAGAGGGGAAACGTGAAAAGCCATAACAGCGACAAGGCTAAGCGTCCCAAAGACGACCTTGGCTAATAAAAATCAACAAATGCTATATTGTAAATTATTCATTACAACAACAACGCATTCGTTTCGCATGCAAATAAGTTTTGGTTGTTTATGAAAGAAGAAAATTTAAAATTAGCAAACAAACAACCAATTTAATAATTCGATGGCGTTCAAATAAACCGGATATTTTTTTCGGATATTTAGTGCAAAACCACCGAAAAATACTTCAAAACGACAACAAAATCAAATTGAAATTATTTAACAGCAATGCACATAAATTTGGCGTGTTTTTATATCAAATGAAATAACAGAAAATACTGAACTAATTAAATTAATATAATTATGATTTTAGTTAAAAATTTAATCGATCTTCTGTATTTTTGGCTAAACAAAAATGTTTGTTTGTTTTTGAAATTTAAGAGCATAAAAAACTGCAAGTTTTTTTGTAAAAAAAAATGATATTATCAACATTTCAACTTCCATGTCTTATAAACATCTGTGGACTTTGGCTAAATAATTAAAAACTAATGGTTTCCATTTACTCTTAATTTAGATAAATAAAATATTTAAATAAATAAATAATCTATAATTCATGTAAAAAACAGTTGTATAAGACAGTTGGCCATATTCTCCATATGTTTTTAAGATTAGTTATTTGATATAATATTTTCAAGTGCTAAAAAAAAACATTTGCATAGAAAAACAATACACATAGATAAGGTTACAAAACTGTTACAGTCGCAGTATCTGTTACTGTTAACAACATGGGCATAAAATTTAAGCACTTCTACGTCTATGTGCAGAGGTCATGGCGCTACTACTTGGCTGCTGTTGTTGTTGTTATATTTGCATGTATATAGTTAACATACACAAATACAAATACATACATTCGAAAATGTTTGTTTGTACTTTTCATTGGCGACATTGCGACGTCACATGGAAGACGTCACTGGGTCGTAGCTAGGCCGTTAACGAGGCGACTGACTGTTTCCCCATACTTATATGAAATAACAATAGCAAAGCAACCGAACAACTCTGTCTGTCTATCGCCCTCTCTTACTCTCTGCAAGAGACTTTTGCCGTTTTAAATGTGAGAGAATCGTATTTGTTGGTGTTGCCTTCTGTGCGGTGTTTGTTGTTGTTGTTGTTGTGTTCTTTTGGGTTCTCACAAACAAGTTCCGCCTGCTGTATTTTGTTTTGCCACTGTTTTGCTGTTGTGTCAAATGTTTAGCGGTTCTTTTTTTTTGCGTATAGTATGTTGCAGCTGCTTTTAGCTTTTGGAGGTTATTCTTCTATTGCCCAATAATTATTTTTTGAAGCGTTTAAAAACAAAACAACAAAGTTTTGCACATGTCGAAAGCAAGCGAAGCAAATCCTCATAGAGTCTAAACCCCACTCGACCACTAAACTTTGGCAAGTCTTTATTTTTGGGCTCTCTTGTCGCTTGCCTCAAGTAAAAAGTTACTGAACTTGTGATCAATAAGCTGAATAATTAAGATAAATATTATATCAATATATTTTATTACACTGTTGCAGGGGCGACCAGTTTCTCGGTGAGTGTCGTGAAGCTGTCATTTAATATTGTGGCATGCCACTTCATGCAATTTGGAGTCTTCTTCTACGTTTTGCACTTCAAGTTGTTGTTGCTAAGCGGATAAGGGGGGTAGGATGGGGCTGAGAAGTAGAGAGCGCCTGACGGGGCGACAACAACAAGTGCAGTAGAGCTTGTACAAAAGATGAGAGTTCGTTTAAGAGCACATACAAACAAAAAATATAAAATATATTTAGAAAATTGTGAATTAATGCCTTGTTCAGACATAGCACTTAATCGTGCGATTAGTGTCATTAACGAGATTTATTTGTCGGATTAACATGCTAGTAACAAGCTAGTACTTCCGACTAATTCCATCAATAAATAAATAATAATATAATTATTATTTATATATATTTAAAAGTGTCTGGATGCAAACATTATAACGATGTCCAATGTTTAAAACAGACTTAATGGAATAATTTATTAGTTAGTGTTTTAAAATCAATATTCAACTACTATTAAGATGATTAAAAATGCTTCAATAAAGCAAAATGTGTGATGAAATAGTTTTTCAGAATTAAATCGATTTATGTCGTCCACAATTAATGGGTAATACTTAAGGAACAGCCCTCGTTATGGCGTCGTATGCAACTCAAGGACGTTTAGTTGCAACGTCTATAAAAACAAAACAAAATAAACCGTAAACCGTACAGTGGGTAGCAAAATAATGTGTACAACGTTGTTGTTATTGTTCTTAGTATTCATTTGGTACTATGCTTGACTGGTTTTGGGGGGGATTTTGCGTTGCTGTTGTGTCTTTTAATTAAGTTCTGCCACTGGCTGCAACAGTGAGTGAGGCATTTGGCTCTCGTTGGGGCATGTTGCCTAAGTAAGCTATTCTTAAGAGCTTGAGTTTACGAAATGGGAAATGAAATGACCCGATTTGTAATAACTAATAATGCAAACTATTATTATTTGATGATATTATGTAATATTAAGTATTATGCAAAGATTTGTATATATGGTTTGTTTTTAACAACAATAACACTTAATATGGAAAGACGCTTAAGGCATAAAAAAGCCAATCAGTTTTTTACACACACGTCCTCAATAAATTTTCATTTTAGCTTAATTGCGATCATAATGAATCAACAACAATCACTTCTCTCTTTTGGTCTCTTTCTCTTTCTCTCTCTCTGAACTCTCTAATGTCTCTAAGCAAGAGTAAAAACCTGTTGTGGTTCTGGGCATCTTCACCATTGAGTGACCAAGCGAAAGATGTCTTTGCGCAGTCTCTTCCCGCTTGGAGGCATCGCCTCGCTACTGTAATTCAATCACTTTTTTAAGCTGACTCTCTCGCAACACTCGCTGTCTCAAGTATCCGCAACTCGTTTGGAAGTTGTTGCTTTACTTGCCTCATTATTTCCTCTTTTCATTTGGAATTTGATTAGATACAAAGTGGATTTAGAGCTGCGGCTACTCTGGAATTTATGAGATCTTGCGGCTAATGTCGTTGCGGATCTGCAAAAAAAAACACGATACAACAAAATAAATATTTTTCCTTTGTTTTCTATTAATTGTGATGATGTCCGTTCCCAGTGTCGTTGGGTTTAAAGGCATCTCTTTCTTTCGCTCTCTATGGCTTCTTTTAAGTACGAAAAATGACTTCATTTTGGTGACTTCAACACTTTTAGTTGCGTGCCAAGTCATTTATCATGCCAGTCGCGTGGTTTAGTTTTGCCAAATAAATTAAATAGAGCAATACGTAAAATGTGTTTGCTTTGCGGTTTAAAATTGTGCCAATTTTGTTAAAAATTAAACTAGACAAATTGGGTTACACATGGGATATTCGACTCCAGCAATTTTAAGCATTTTGTTAACTTGAAATACTTCCCAATTATAATAAATTCCCGCATTATCTATCGGAGCTAACCTAGCTATCCCACTCAAAAATATTAAATCTTAACTTGAACCATACGGAAATGCCTCCTTTTGTATTAAGTAGCCGAGGTTTCAAAGCATAAAATATAAGCACCATTTTAAAATGCCGGACAAGTGCGACGCTGTAAAATATATAATAACAAGAGCGAGACCTTTAATTTTAAGAAGACAAAAAAACACCATTGCCGGCTTTAAGTCTCCTTGTGCAGTTGCAGTGTAATGCAGTCACCTTCGGGTTTGCGCCCAGCTTCAAAGCCGCCCCAGTTTCGACAACAGCCCCCGCCAACCTTCGACATGGCCCCCCTTTTGACGATTTCAATTCCGATCTCAATTGTCTAACGTGGGAATGTGTCGCCCAACAAAAAAAAAAAAAGAAAACAAAACAAAAAAACTCGTTGGCATTGTCGCATTTTAAAATTAAAGCACTTCCGCATTTTCTACACTACACAGATCCATAATAATAGAGGGGCCCCACTTATATGTAGTATATAGTTTCGACTCGATCGATGGGGGCCTAATTCCAAAGTCGGAAAACATTCGCTGACGAAGCTTGTTCAGCTTCGTCGTTAATGCTTGACAAGCAAAACTCAAAACTAAGCGTGTAAAATTGTATCTCAGCTAAGCAGAAAATTAACGTAATCTCATTTGATTTCTAAGAATTAATCATAAGTTTAATATAAATCATAAACACAATCTTAACTATTAAACATTTAGGCAATATTTTGTCTTTTTTAGGGTAATTTTAGTGGCTAGTAACGTAAGAATATTTTTTACTTGAATTCAAGTTTTGCATTAGTTAAGAATAGAACAAAAAACAATCTCTGCGTGTGCCTTTTTTTTTCCCCCTATTCACATTTTCTTGGCAATTATTTGCAGCTCCAGCCTAGAACGGAATAGAATGAAGTAAAGTTTTTAATAATAGAAACTACCCACTGTATTCAGCCAGCTCTCCCGGTGGGTTTGAGGGTGCGACAGTGCCAACAGTTATGGGCATTCATCAAAAGTTGAATAGCAGTTTCAGCAATTTGCATTATGTATGAGTTTCTCAGAAATAATTGCGATACTTGGCAAATTCTGCATGGAGAAGATGGAATATCACAAAGAAATGTACAAGTTTGTTGTGACGAAATGAAAGGCAATTATTTGTATGTTTAATGTTAACTTGGGTTAGTTTAAATTTGAGTATGAATTCAAAAGATTATTTAGTAAGTATAGTTTGCAAAAGCCTATTCTTAAAATCAAAACTTCAAACACTAAGATTCTAAATTATAAATTTTGCGATCTATGCGGAAATCGTTTATGGTAATCATTCTCCCAACTTAATTCTCTCTGTCTTTATTTCTCTCCACCAAATACTAAGCACAATGTCATTAATTGCTGCAATGACCTTGTGAAAAAAAAACCCAAGCGCCAAAGCGCATACAAATAAATAAATAAAAATGGCTCAGTGTTCGAATTGTCGAATTATTAAGCCGCAAATGACTAACAACGCGCCTAATACAGGAACAACAACCACAACAACTGTTTAAGCAAATTAATCAGAATGACTTCAACAAAACAAGTTTAAGCACAAATATTAGCAAAATGCGCTAAAAACTCAACAATTTGCCACAAAATGACAGATATGTCAACAAAAACAAAATTACAAAAATTAACGCTTCAAATGGCAAGCAGCTCGGCCAAAGCTTCAATGTTTTTCTTCTTTTTTTAACTTCGCGGCCATTGAAGTTGATTGGCAACGGGAGTTGGCCTATTTTGACAGCTTAGAAGCTGAAGTGTAAGGTGAATGAAACTCAACCGCAATTCACATATCTGTTCATACATAATTCATAATGTTGTTGTCAGTCGTGGCTGAAAAAGTTTTTGGTACCAAAAACAGACAGTGGAATTTGTGAGGTGCTTCTTAAAACTTTTCAGAAGGGAGATATGCCATTTGAGTCAAATAGGTGCTAAGGAAAAAATACCGTCTAGTTATGTAGATGTGATATATTCTACTCCCACTTAATTTTATTTGTAATTTTTGTCCATTATTTAATCATTTTCAGAGCATTTCATAATAAACACGAACCGATTTCTTCTCCTGATTTAATTGAAAAATTATTTATTACACTCGTAATTAAGAGATATTTATAAATAATATTGAATGAGTTTTTTTTAAGAATTTTACACTGATTTTTGTGTCGGATCACAATTATTATTTAAATATATTCATCAATATTTCAAGTATTTACACACACGTATACTATTTACTTGCCCCAACGACTTTTCCAATCACCTCGTCACTCAACAATGCCAAGTGTTAAACAACGTGTCAGTCCCACTTAAAGCTGTTTGTTCCATAGTTACTGTACTTAAAAATAATAATAAATGCAAAACGAGCTTAAATTATAGCATCCATCGCTTGGCAGCCGCCTTTTAAAATAAAACATTCGTTTAATTTTACTCAAAAATCTATAACATATTATATAAAAATGAATAAGCTGCTGTCAAAGTAGCTCAGTTAATGATAAATTTAGCTGGATGGAAGTTGTTTTTGAGCACACTGATAAAATTAAATCCATTCGGTTTTACTTGTATCAATCAAAAATAAGATCAAAACAAATTATTAATTTGAGTTGGATTAATTTATTTTATAGTAGATACTAAAAGATTATATGTCCTATGTTTCTTTACATAGTTTACACTGTTTGTTTTTCAGAGTTGTAAACACTAACGTAAGGGTATTTATATAAAACAAAAGATAGCAGCTTGATTTGAACACTAAACTTTACTCTTTTGCACTGACGACTTTCCTCACTGAGTAAACATCTAAATTAGAGCAAGCTGCTACTAAATGCATTTCTTTTTGACTTCCGTGTGGCATAACATGGCAAACTGAAAAATTGTCGAGCATTTAATGGCTATTGGCTTTGTATAAACGCACACAGAGACATCCCACACACACAAGCACACACACATATATATAAATATTTAGCTCCAAATTGAAGTGCAGTTTTCTCCCCTGCTGTAACTGTATCATAAATTCAATTTCGAACTTTGTCATTCAAACGCGTCAAATATATTTATTTTTTTCAAGAATTTGAGATGCTATTTTCCTCATTTGCCTTAATCACGTGCCAGAAAAGTACAGACTCTTTCTCTGTTTGTCAGACCGTCTCGTCTGTACGTGTGTGGGTTTCATTTTCATTAGCGAAATCTAAAGTCAGAACAAGTTTTTTGTCTGTGGATGTGGCTTGATTTGTTTTCTGCTTCTTGACGTGATGTGAAAATTGTAGAAAGTTTAAGTACGCTGCAAAAAACAATTGTAAGTCAGTCAAGCCAGCTGGCAAAAATGGCAATTTATTTGTGAAGATTAAAAACCCGAAACGACAAAATCATAAACGTTTACGACTTTTGACATCCAAGAGGAGCGAAGACAGGTTTTACAAACAAAGTTAAAGTCGTAAAATTGAATTACTTTCAATTGTGTGAATGATGTACGCAAATTTACTTTAAGAATTACCTAGTTAATGTATGTAGTACAGATACATATATATGTACATAAATTGTAATCAAATTTTAACACCTACATTAAGTTTAATAAAACTTTTGCCGTGTACCAATAAGATGGTTTTTTCTTTCTTTGTGAATTGACTGCCGAAATTTGTTTTGAACCAAATATTATCGCCCTATTCAATTGTTCAATTCACACAATGCTCAACGCACACAATATAAATAATAATACTATTGTTGTATTTCCTTATCATTATTTTCTTGTTGTTATTATTATTATTATTTTTTGTTTCCAATAACATATTTTGAAATTTCTGTATTGTTGTGTATTTGCTTTTGTTTGCAGTTTATTTTTTCATGTCACTTTTCGATTTCTGGCACCATTTTTTGCAAAAAGCTTTTTTTTTTTAAATTATACTCCCCTGCCGCCAGTTACTTACAATCTTTAATCGCAAATATTTGCTGAGCTAATGAAAATATGAATTTTGGCCAGTCTCGCAATATTTTGATGTTTTTTTCAAAGACGGCAAATTTGGCAAGTTTTTCACAATAAACTTGACAATAAATGTATCGAAATTAGGTTTCGAGATCAAATTCCTTGAATGATCCTACAATTGCGATTAACTTCGATTTCGAACCTTCTACTGCTGTCGTAAGCAAATATTAAATCATCATAAACGTTTATAAACTCATTGTTTATTTAATCATAAGTAAGGAAGAATTCGTGGAATTCTCTGAACTCACTTTTCAACGTCTCATTTTATTTATTTATTTCGACGATCGTTAAAGCTGTGCAAACATTTTCAGTTGCAAATAAATATTTGTTTATTGCACGTTAACTCAAAGGTACATGTAGTTGGGGTTTTTGCTTTTTGCTTCTCTGTTTAAAGCACGAAATTAGCCCGACTGTCTGTTAATTTACAAAAGTAAAGTTCAATAACTTGGCAAAGTAGCAACTTCGACGACTTCCGCAGCACTTAAGTGCAGTTCAAATTGACTGCTCCTCTTTTTAGTTGTACATCAATCATGTTCATGTCCAAATCGATAACTTGAATTCGATTTCTTATTGCTGTCTCCCAAAGTAATACGGTGACCATGGCCCATGTAATATGTGTAAATGCCAACGATTTATTATCGTTCATTATCAAGGTGGTTGGCATTACGTCCACATTCGTTGTTGCTCGTGTTTGCCTATTGTAAAATGTGTTTGGCGTTATGCTTTATCTATAGGTTTTTCCATTTTCAAGTGCAAGTTGAAGACAGCGTCATAAATACAAACTATATGATAATATTTATACGTTTGTACTTAACAAAAACGCTTATCAAAGGTTGTTTATGATAAAAGATTTGTCAACAATTATTAATCAATTTTAGTATTACTTTTTTTTTATATAAAGCAAAGTTTATGAATTAAATTTGTATACGTATGTAAGTATGTGATTAAATTAAATTTTGCATGAATTTTTAAATGTGCAAAATAAGCAAAAACTCGAAATTAGTTTTTTGCTGAGTCAGCTTATACTCTTACTTCTTTAAAGCTTAAACAATTATTTTGCATAAGCTCTGTTGCTTAATTACTTCCAAATTACACAAAAAAGTTAAAACATTTTCCCCAAGAAAAGTAAAAAATATCGTGTTGAACTTTCAAATGTCAAACAAATACAATATGCAACTGTTACAAAACCTAAATATACAGGGGCTTTGTCTAATTACTGGGCGTTTGGGTGAACAACAACAACAAAATTTAAGCTAGTCCCAATTCAAACTGAACAATAGATCATTAATAATCACATTGCGTTTGATGTTTGTGTTTGATATATTGCAAGATCTTGACATAGTTCCAACTGAATGAAAGTGTCATCCACACACACACACTGAATTAGATGTCCAATCAAACTCATTTTAGTCGCATCACTTGATAACACAAAAAATTCAGCATTTATATTAACTTCAATTACATGACACAAAATAAAACAGATAATAAAAACTATTGCGGAATTGCAGCAAATGATTGACATGAAAAGTACATCAGGCTGAAACTGGTTATATCATATAGGGGCTATATTTGTCAAGTCTCACTCGCCAAAAAGCTGCCACCCAAAGTGCCAGCTAGTCTGCCAGCTGGACACTAGCCGAGAATAAGTTTACGCCTCGTCTCGCCTAAACACACACAGCAACAACAACTTTTCACTGCCCGAGGCTGCCTTGTTTTGTAATTAGAATTTATCGCGTTTTGTTTTGTTTTGTTTGTCGCGATGCCAAAAGCTCGATTCAAGCAATAATAATAAAAACTCGGCTTAACTCTGTTGCATAAGTCTTGGCATTCTACAAAATAATAAGTTTACGGATATAACTAGCTATGTGTTGTGTTGTGCGAATAACCTTATGACACACAAAAAAACACTGTTAAAATATTTTTATACTCGATACCGAAGGTAAAGAGTATATTGGGTTTGTGCAATGTCCGTCATGGTGTCTGTCCGTCCGTCTGTCCGTCTGTATGTTCGCAACTTTTTTCCAAACCCTTCAAGCTAGAGACTTGAAACTTTGCAAATGTCTTTATCTATGGCCGAGTAAATTAAAGTGTCAAGATTGGCGTTCTACGATAACTGGGAGGCTGGCAAATCGATAAATTCGATAACTCAAAATTGATATATCTACCTCTTCCGTACACCTTTACAGTTAGAGCTACCAAATTTGGTAGGAAGATAGCTACTGGCATCCCCGAAAAAATAGCATATAAAATTTTGGAGCCACGCCCACCCATTCCGCCCCCAGCCCCCCCGCAGTTTGAAATAAGAAACGCCTATATCTTCCCCAGTTTTTGAGCTAAAGCCACAAAATTTTGCGCCAAGATAGGTGATGACGATCCCCTAAAAACTGCATCAATACTTTGGATGCCACGTCCACCCATACCGCCCTTGGACACGCCAGCCGCCCCAACTTTTCTTTAAAAACGGGAATGCGTGTATCTTTAATAGTATTTAAGCTTAAGTCTCCAAATTTGGTTGGTAGATAGCTGGTAACGATCCCCAAAGATCTGCATCAAATTTTTGGAGCAAAGCCCCCCTTACCGCCCACAGAGGAGCTAGTATTAACTTTTTATAAATTTTGAGCTAGAGTCACCAAATTTGAGGCAGCTTGCAACCCTGCCGCATCCGTACCCCTTTGCAATCAGGCCTCCTTTTACCGGTCTTAATACTGGTATCGAGTATATCGCAGTCGGTCCGACTGACACGTTCCACTTGTTTGTTATTTACATTTTATCCTAAGCTTTTTAAGTACAAATTTAACCTAACAATAAAACAAATAAATAATGAAGATACGTTTTTTTTTATATATAATAATATAATCTCAAGTGCGTATGGCAAAACCATTCTTATTTTTTGTTTTCATGTTATTTAATGATCGGCTTGGTTGAGATGTCGAGGTTTTTTGCTTTGTTGCTTTTTTAATTTATTTGTTTTCCATCTGCATACACAATTGTTTTTGATCATATTTTAATTGCACTTGACGCCAGACGAATCACGAACAAATATTGAGTTGCTTTGACACATTTAAAGGGCACTTCAGCTATGAGTTTGCAGCTGCTGTGAGCAAATAAAATTGAAATACTTTTAAATATGAATAAATGGTTGAATTCGTAATAAAATCAATTTAGGTTTAAACTTTATATATTTTTTAGTTTGTTGCTTTAATTGTTTTAATCGACTTATTAGCAAATTAATTAAAAGGAACTCTCTTATTTAATATGCGTATCATCTTTTGTGGTTGTTATTGAATTGCCTGATAAGTATGGAAATAAAACTCATTTCTGGCAGATAATAAAAAGCCCATTTGAATCCCCATATGGTTTTAAAGAAAATACATTCGCAAAGAATATTCCATTAACGTCAGAATAAATAATGGGATCTTTCATTGCAAGCAACACTTAAATAATTCTTCATTCTTACACGCACCTATAAATTCTGCATTTATTAACGTGAAAAACAAACATGGCGAAAATTCAAACGCCAATTGCCATAAATTTGCAAATCTAATTTGATTAATGTTCCTTCTTTCTTTTTCGTTTCTATTTACTTTTGCTGTTTCTGCTCTGCGCAAATCAAATGAGTAAAACTTGCAAAAACTCAAGTATATTTATGTATGTATAGCAATAAAAGCAGAATCAAAGGCTTTTGAATATACGTTTAGAGAAGGCTCACATGTGCGGCACTCTCAGTTCGAGTCGTTGAACGTCAGTGCAAATGACTTCATCATCGATGCGATGTACAACGTATGCACATACGTATGAAGCAGAAAGTTGACTATTTGTATTTATACCTGTAAATACATATGTATTTATTTCCAGCTCGATAAGTTCCTTTCAGTGAGTGTCACACGAAAGTCTAATGAACCTTGTATTTTTTAATATTTTCGGCCTCAAAGTTAGTTACTTACGAACAAAGTTGTTGAGTCATTAAACAATTAAAACAGTATGGACTGTTATCCCAATCTACTTTTTAATTAGTATGTTGAACAAGCTTGATCATGAAAGCAAAAGTTATTAAAAATAAAAAAAACCACAAAATGCACGCACAGTTCGCAAAATTCGCGTGCTGATGCCACATTTTCAATTTTTAATTTAATTTCTTACTCTTTCTCACTGACTAAGGAGTTTTGGCATTTACTTTAATTAGATTTAATGCTCTTTCTGTGTTTCGAAATGGCATGTGCAAGTACGTAGCCCTCGATAATTGGCATACAATATACAATAGTTGTTGTTGGTTTTTCTTTTCTCACAAATAATATATTTACGAGGCAGCTGTTAAAAGTGTGTACTGATATGTTGGAATTTTTCAATTTTGGATTAAATGCTGCTTAAGCGTAGCCGCAAATTAGCCCCATTTTCAGTGTGGATGGGTTAGCTTTGTTTATAAGAAATTTGCCATATTTTTCCATTTATAATTATTCCATAATGCGTTTGTTTCTTTGTTATTTGCGTGATATTGCGCGTTTTTTGCAGTCAGTTACTTTTTATTTGTCTAGACGCACACACGTTGTGCGTGTTATAAAAAACATTATAAAATGTTGTTATTGTTGGCTTTTGCGGTCAGTAATTTAATTATTAGAACATCCTAGAAATACCTAAGCTTCAGTGCGAGTCATTCAACATAAAACATGCCTGATAAAAGAAAGTTAAGTAAGTTTTAAAACAGAACACATAATACAAGTCAAAGCTTTTGAATCATGTTTATAAAATTGTTTCGTTATCATTTGATGAATTTGCATCCTGAATTATTGAAGATCGATGACCCCTACAACGATGGATTGATTGATTGTTTGCTAACTCGTTCATCTGAACTTCCCGCATTGTGTTTTGTGTTTTGGTAGTAGCAGTCTCAGTTCCAGTGACAGAGTCCCAATCATTGAAGCTCAGTTTTTATGTACTACTTGTATGTGCATTTGCAACACGTTGCGCGCTCCTCAACAAACAAAGGCAACTAAAGTTTACAATTTATGAGCACATAAGTTAAATGCATTACTGCAATTGCCACTGTATGTTACCTGTTGTTGTTGCACGTGAGCAAGATAAATACATTACCAACCCATACAGATAAAGAGAACGAACCTTCCACCGCTTGCCTGTCCCTGCCCCGCTTGAATGTTTTGCGGTTAACATTTGTGGTCGCGGCTCATCAAACACTTTTTACGTTGCTCAATCAAAAGTGTCGTCACATCAAATCGCCTAGACTTTAAAATCTTTGCATTTATTCAACATTCAAATAATTGAAGTATTTGTTCTCTCTCTTTACTTCTCATTGCAGGTAAGAAACTTGATTGCAGTTACTATCTCTTTGAAGACCCATGCACTTAGTAAGTCCCAGATTACATCATTAAAACAAAACGCACTCAGAAACTAGTTTTCGTTGGGTATTTCTCTCTCTCTCTTTCGATCTCTTTATCGTTTGCACTTCCTCTGCGACCCCAAGGTCGTTCAAGGCCTTTTGTTGCTTGTGTTTGCTGTTTGATTGTAAGTTTGTAAATACATATGTGTGTGTGTGGCGGTTGCAAGTGTTTTTTGTATTTTTTATCGCCACATGCCGTTTGACGCTCTGCATAACAACTGTAAACATTCTAAAGTTGTAAAGAGTATGCAGTGATGGACTAATACATACCCTTTACTACATTTCCACAGTATTTTATTTAACAAATTTTTAGTTGACATGAATAACTTGACAGTATCTTGTCGAGCATAAACTAAACAACTATGTAAATTAACAAAATCAATATTAATTATTTTTATAATATTATTTTTTATTAAATTTGAAATCTGGGCAACAAAAATTAATCTATTTCTTTCGTTGTTACGACAATATTTTTTCTTATTTCACCATAGCTAAGTGCGTTTAACTAATTGATTTTTAAATTCAATTTAGATATTGTCAACAGCAAGCGCAAACATATTTATTTAACTGTATATTATTGTGCTTTCGTTGTACTAAATCATTATTAGTTCATGATAGCAAGTTTACGGCTATTGATTAGATATGCGTGACAGACATAACAATTCTTCGAAAGAAAAAAAAATGAGATACCATAGTGAATCATTTTTTATAAACAGTCTTAGAATACAGCAGCCTTTAAATCTGCGTTGTCAACATACTTTACTATCAACAACAATGTTGATCTATGAACTCATGATGAAAACTTAAATATTAGTCATCTTTGTTCTTTTTAGAAAGAGAAATGAGTTGAGGAAGCTAGAATGTTTGACTAAAAATATGCTATTCAGATTGAATTCCTGTTTTATGCATTATTTCAAGTCATTAAATAAATCAATTATCACGTTAAATCTATGCAGATTTTATATTTTTGGCATTATACTTTTGAACCAGATGTTAACATTCCTTATCTATAATTATTCGAGGAAATACCATTGAGTAACGGGTATTTTTTTTTATATACCAGCACTTGTGTGTGAGGAGTGGGTAGGCGAATATCTAACTGAATCAATAAAATTCCAATAATACTATTCGCAGAAAAACACTCTACTTATGCATGTCTGGCAAGCGATATATTGCTAAGCTCGTTCACTTACGAGTTATATCGTATCTTTGTTTACTTTTCAAAATGCAATGGGGAAATTTTTCATTTTAATTTCACAATGATGGCATTTTCCATGCGAGCGCGAAAATGTTAATACTGCAATTCTTTATGTGATATTTGTTTCTATTTTTGCCAAGCTATTCCCTGATTCAGTAGCTGCTTCTCCTCTTCAATCGTGTAGCGTAAATGTCAGAAATTCTTACTCTAGGCATACGGAAACGTGTTGGGGCGAATGATATATATTTGGGTCAGCATGCAAATAGATCACCCACAGAGCGGCAGACATACTAGATAGATAGATACATATGTAGATAAAGAACTGTTATGTCTCCGCCATCCCCTTTCTCCGCCGGCCAATTGGCGTCTGATTTTCGAGTTTTCTCTGTCTTTATGTGTTTATGCACATTCCATGGCAGCCAGCTGTACACAGAGCATACAGCAACAAATCTATCGGCAAATACACAACAAATTTCATCAAAAATCAATTTTTCATGAAAACAATTGCCGAAAAAGATGATTTTCAATAAGTGCATGGTTGAATAACATATGTCACACGAACTGAACCATGAAGGTTCATCGTACTGCCTGAAAATTTAGCCAATAGCAAAAATGTCTCAAGTGTGACCGCATTTCGAAAATGTCTTTGGAGAAAAAATGTTATTTATTTATTTATTAAAATTAACTAACATTAACACATTATGTAATAATAATATTCTAATTAATTATATTAGTTCGAGCGCTAGCGTCGAGGTCTTCAGCTCTTGGAGAAAAAAATCCGGTTGTGACGAAACAAAAAGAAACCGCCGTTCAACATAGAAACAAAAAGTACAAATGAGATTTTTATTCTTACTTAATACATAAACTAGCTAGGGTGAGTCATCTGACCGATAAGTAGATATATACATCAAAATATGTATATATATATAGGTACATATGTATAGATAGGTGCTGTTGGAGGTGCGCTATAATTCGTCATAGTTGAAGCCCACCCACAAAAGAATCTTATCGAGTATAGTATTTTGGCATTCTTGTTAATAGCAATTTTATTGTATTTATGTGTGGTTTTTTGGTATGTTCAGTGCAAATTTAAACCAAAAATAATAATGTATGGCCAAAATTACTTTTAAATAATTTATAAAACTTCTAGAAATATGAATATTGCATTGGTGGTAGAACAACTAATAAATATGGATAGGTTTTTTCGTATGTGCAGTTCAAATGAAAAATTTTGTAAATGAAACAATAAATAACCTAGATTGATTTGATGACTTCCTGGAAAAATAAATTATTTTTTTTTATCCATGAATGAAAATAATTTAAACAAGTGGAAACGTTGCAGTCGGACGCAACCGACTGCGATATACTCGATACCAGTATTAAAACCGGTTAAAAGAGGCGTGATTGCAAAGGGGTACGGATGCGGCAGGGGTGTAAGTTGCCTCAAATATTTTCTGCTGCAGATGGGGATGCCACCAGCTATCTTCCTACCTAATTTGGTGACTCTAGCTCAAAGTTTGTGAAAGGTTGGGGAAGGGGGTCTGGGGGCGGTATGGGTGGACCTGGCTCCAAAATATATTTGGGGGTCGCTACCAGTTATCTTAATACCAAATTTGGAGACTCTAGCCCAAACACTATGAAAGATACACACATACCCGTTTTTAACGAAAAGTTGGGGCGGCTGGGGTGGTCAAGGGCGGTATGGGTGGGCGTGGCATCAAAATTTTTGACGCAGATCTTAGTTTGATGTCAATTGCTATCTTCCTACCAAATTTGGTGACTCTAGCTCAAATTTATAAAAAGTTGGTACTAGCTCCCCTGTGGGCCTTGGCTCCAAAACTTTCATGCAGATCTTTGGGGATCGTTACCAGCTATCTTCCTACCAAATTTGGAGACTCTAGCATGCATTCCCGTTTTTGAAGAAAAGTTGGGGCGGCTGGGGTGGACAAGGGCGGTATGGGTGTGTGCGGCATCCAAAGTTTTGATGCAGTTTTTTGGGGATTGTCATCACCTATTTTGGCGCAAAATTTGTTGGCTCCAGCTCAAAAACTACAGAAGTTATAAGCGTTTCTGATTTAAAATTGCGGGGGGCTGGGGGCAGAATGGGTGGGCGTGGAACCAAAAATTTTGATGAAATTTTTTCGGGATGCCAGTAGCTATCTTCCTACCAAATTTGGTAACTCTAACTGTAAGGGTGTGCGGAATAGGTGGATGTATCGATTTTGAGTTATCGAATTTATCGATTTGCCAGCCCCCCAGTTAACTAGAACTTGATCTGTCCCGGCCATAGATAAAGACATTTGCAAAGTTTCAAGTCTCTAGCTTGAAGGGTGTGGAAAAAACTTGCGAACATACAGACGGACATTGCACAAACCCAATATACTCTTAACCTTCGGTATCAAGTATAAAAATGTTTGACACATTTTCAAGTACAAATTCGCTTACAACTTTTCATAAAAAAAAAAATAAAGATACACTCTAGAGGTATATTTGCAAAATGGACACATGTTGCAGGTATTTTAATCTCATACATGACTATAAAAATGCAGTTAGCTGGAGGAACATTCAACAGACAGACTGTATAGCTTTAAACAGCAGACGTGCCTGGGCATTTTTCAACTGCAATCCAAATAAAAATCAAAAGTAAATCCAGAATGAATTAAAAATAAAATTTAAAAAAACGGGGAAAACAAGAACAGAAAGATATTAGATCCACGACAGCAGCACCAAGAGAGGGAGAGCCCCCTATATTTAAGCCACACACAAACACACAGTGGGGACCCTCTCACTCAGAGATTTCAATTTTTAATTTATCGCTTGTATGCAAAGCAATGTCCATTCTCACTGTTGCAACGAGAAGCAAAACTACTCATCTATGTATTTGTGTGGGCATTTTTGGGTGGAATCTCCACCGGAAATTACGTTTGTAATAATATGTTTTTCCCCTCATTTCAACTTTATATCCAATTCAACTTGGTAACTTATCGATTTGTCCAAACAAATGTAATTATCATTCGTGTTGATTTTCAGTTGTTGTAAGTTTTTAGTACAAGTGGGGATGTGGGTGTATTTTTATACTCGATACCGAAGGTAAAGAGTATATTGGGTTTGTGCAATGTCCGTCATGGTGTCTGTCCGTCTGTCTGTCTGTATGAACGCAATTTTTTTCCACACCCTTCAAGCTAGAGACTTGAAACTTTGCAAATGTCTTTATCTATGGCCGGGACAGATAAAGTGTCAAGATTGGGGTTATACGATAACTGGGAGGCTGGCAAATCGATAAATTCGATAACTCAAAATCGATAAATCCACCGTTTCCGCACACCCTTACAGTTAGAGCTACCAAATTTGGTAGGAAGATAGCTACTGGCATCCCCGAATTGCATCAAAAATTTTGGGGCCACGCCCACCCATTCCGCCCCCAGCCCCCCGCAGTTTGAAATCAGAAACGCCTATATCTACTTCAGTTTTTGAGCTACAGTCACCAAATTTTACGCCAAGATAGGTGATGACGATCCCCAAAAACTGCATCAAAACTTGGATGCCCGCCCAGCCAACCGCCCTCCCACCCAGCCGCCCCAACTTTTCGTTAAAAGGAATGCGGTATCTTTCAAGTGTTTGAGCTAGAGTCTCCAAACTTGGTAGGAAGATAACTGGTAGTGACCCCCAAAATAACCCCCAAATTTTAAAAATCTCCAAACTTTAAAGGGCCCAAAGATATCTTGGCGCCACGCCTACCCCAAACCTCCCTTCCCCAACTTTTAAAAACTTTGAGCTAGAGTCACCAAATTTGGAAGGAAGATTGCAATTGGCATTCCACAAAGATCTGCATCAAAATTTTGGATGCCACGCCCACCCAAAACGCCCCAGCCCCCTTCCCCTTCACTTAACAAACTTTGAGCTAAAGCCACCAAATTTAGCAGGAAGATAGCTGGTGGTATCCCCATCTGTATCAGACAATCTTTGATGCAGCGTACTCCCCGGCTGCATCCGTACCCCTTTGCAATCAGGCCTCTTTTTACCGGTTTTAATACTGGTATCGAGTATATCGCAGTCGGTTGCGTCCGACTGCAACGTTTCCACTTTTTTATTCTCGTTTCGCCAAACAATGAAAAAATTCGAACTGTCGAGTCAATTAAAGCCCAGTTAGCCACCGACTAGCTGAGAAGGGCCCACGACTCGGTCACGCAATGTGCATTCTTTACTTAGACAAGGACCAGAACCGACAGTAGCAGGTAATTATCGAAGCAGTAGTTTTTGTAGACGACGTCAGTAGTCGTTAATAATAAAAGAGACGATATGAAAAACAATTAAAATTAAAAATCACACAAATATGTACTTACTATGCGCGATGGGACACGTAACGATTACGGCAATTGCTACTTGTACGCAGGAAAAGATAGTAAAGTACATAAAAGAAGTTATGAAATCCATTTTAAAATTAACACTTACATTGAAATTTGAACTTAAATGTCAGGAGAGAAGAATTGTAATTAAAAACAGAATAATTAAATAAGAAATAAAAATCAAGTTATTCTTACTTCGCTTTAATAATAATAATAATATAAAGAAACTAATTGGGCTTTAAAGATGAAGAATTAGCTTGCAGTCTATGCAACAATGTGTAATCTTTGTTGAAACAATTCCGCGTGTGTTGCTTCTAAACACATTAAACTTGAACCTAAACGCTATCTATGTGTGAGTGTAAAGTATTAGCAAAATCAATTATATTGCACCCACTTGCTGATAACGTTACAAAAAGCGCCCAGCACAGAGGTTGTTGTACACTTTCATTATGCCACTCGCTAGCAACTATAAATAAAACTACATAACAGAAAGTCGAGTGCTTATCAGCGCTGATACTACCTCCATCCTTCTCAATGATAGTTGTTGTTGGAGGAGGATCAACGGTTAACTTATCAGCGAGAAATGTAAACAAAGCCTAGAGAACTTGCAGCGTACGCAATCTAAAGTTCATAACCATTCCCCGATTGTACTTTTAAAAGAGCGGCACACATTCAATTTTAGCGTAACAAATTGTTTAATACGCTTCGCTTTGGCTTTCAATAATTTATATATCCGCGATGTTGATAAGACCTTGGAATTTAACAATTTTTACTGTTAAAATTGAATAATAGAATAATACAAAGAACAAAACTAAAACCAAAAACAGTTTTGTGTAAACTTATTGAAAGACAATTTGATTTTGGTTTACAACAATGCCAAGAGAAGAGTTTAAAAAAACAATTAGCTAAGCGTAAAATTAAAAACCATAAAATATAAGCAAAACGTCGTTATGTATTTAGAGAATGGCTTTTTAAAATTGTATCAAGCTAATAAAAAAAAATCGTATTAAATATTTTGCATGGCACTGAAACATTTTTAACTAAAAATATTGATCCACAAATTTATTAAGCTCCGACTAAGTAATATTTTCTTGTATGTATATCCTTGATATTAACATAAAAATACTCGTTAATTCTTTGTTGTATTTTCTTTGCCTTTACTTTTTTCTATCTTTATCATCCTTAGTTATATATATTTTATTTACGTCATTTCTACATTGTCTACTTTGTGTTCTGGCCATTATTTGTTGGTTAGTGCTGTGTGCCCCGTTTTCAATGTTTCCTTAGCAAACAAAAAAAAAGAAACATCCATTAGGGAAGTACACAAATTTATTTGTGTTTGTCATTAATCAGACGCACAATAAATAAAGGACAATTTAGTGGCTATGCTTTGGTACGATATTCTTTTTGAGTATTTGTCATATCCTTGCGTTGAGGTATACCATATATTTTTTAATGAGTTGCTTGTGCTTTTCGATTAATACGCCTGTCTTTCTCAAACATTATTGACACATTTTCTTGTTTATGATGTTTACTTTTTGCTCAGTAGTTTATTGAACAAGGTCAACGGAAGCCAGCTCGTACAAAAGTGCTGTGGTGGGGCGGAGTAGCGGTAGTTTGGAGTGTTGAGGGGTTGGCATTGCGTCAGCGTCAACGTTGCGTATTATTTCACTTGACATTAATTTGTGTGTTTAATTTTGTTATACAGTATAATATGGTCTCTGCAATTAGCCAGCATTGTAAATGGCATAAATTTCTTAACTGTGATGCGCTTACCTTGCTGCGGTTAACTCTAAGAGGGTTGAGACTTCCACTTTTAGTTTTTGGCTCAATGCCAACTCGCAAATGGTCTGTGTCACTGTTCCAAATAAACATTCCATTAGAAGAACTTAAAAAGTTCGATTTCAATTCTACATGGGTCAACTTTATAATACCCTGTTCAATGGGTAAAGTTAACTTTCTTTTCAACTAACTCATTAAAAACATAATTGATTTTAGCCTGCATGAAGAAAATTTATACGAATATTCTTGTGACATTGCCTTTTTACATCTGGCACAAAAAAAAAGAAACTCTAAAGCCACAAAAGTCAAACAATGGTAAATTATCCATCAGCATGAGAAACGTTCGTTTAGATTGGATTGCATCGATTTTTGCTTTGCCCCTGAAAAAACAGTGAATGTTCATTTACATGCATATATTATGTGATATAGTCATTATCAGGTACAATTTCCAGTTACAAATTCGAATTCAATTGCTGCAGTTGGTTGTTGGTACGAGGCCAACAGTTTGGGCCATGTCATAAGTAATTTGTGTTTAATGTGGCTTATTTGCAAACACGTCATAAATCCGGCAATTGTTGTAAATTATATTTCTGACTCTTGACAATGATGATGACGTTGTCAGCTGTCTCGCCGGGCATTGCAATCTCATTGTATCTGTTTTGTTTATCTAGCTGTCCGTCTATCTGCACATCCATCAGATACAAAATCTTGTTGCTAATTCGGAAACACACGCTGTTGCTGCTGCATATGCCGTTATTTTAACAAAAACAACTGTGCGATTTCACAGCATGTTTATTTGTTTTGATTAGAAGTGCCATAAAAACAGATACTTATCGATCTTACTCACCCACACACCTACACATATGTTTATCTAGTTTTGTGATGCTTGTCCGTAAGGCGTGTCGATGCATGTAGTTGCTAAACAATGGCCTTTCCGATGTTTCGAACTTAGCTCATCGCCATTTTTGATCATGATTGAGAAAATAAATATCATCATAGTGTACAAAAATTACAAATTATTTTTTATAATTAAAACAATATACAGAAACAAAAATAAACAGATACAGTTCGACACAATTAACTGCGGAATACTCTGATACTTATATAAAAACGGGTAGTAAGAAGTCTATTTGCAAAGGCGGATCCCTGCGATCAGCGTTCAAATAAATTCTGATTCTGATCTTGGGCAACTTTGAAAAAATTAAAAAATTTCTGTATTAAATTTATATTAAAAGTGCTTTCAGACATTAACCTGAAAGACATTAATTCCCTTATACAAGTCACAAAGCAAAAGTGAGTCAAACAAGATCAGAAGATCAACTTTAATGCACTGCATACAAACATTATAACAAACTTTTGTCATTGTAACATTACACATTTCGAGTAAACTCAGATCACACTTGGTCGCAAATTTAAAAAGCATTCCACTTGCTCTCGTTTTGCGACCAGACCAACAAACGAAATGATTATGTCATCCATCGCACAATTTCCGCGTCCATTTTGAGCTTCCTTTCCAGAAATTGTCGTTTATCGCACAAAAAAAAAACATTCGAGTCTGACATTTGACAGTGAAACACTTTCGTTTGGTTGATGTTGTAGTTGTTGCTGCTCCTCTTGTTCTTGCTGTCGTTTTCACTAGTGTTGCTTGTCAGCGTCAGCGCCAACGTCGCCGTAACGTCGGTCTGATAAGTTGCTAGTGCTGTTTCTATATGCCCCCGGGGGCGGTGTCAAACGGAACTTCGTTTATAATATATTTTTTGATAAGGGCGGAAAGGCGCTTAGTTTAGTTTCACTGCACGTCGTGACAACACTCATTTATTAAATAACAATTATAAATATAAAACTAAACAAACAAAACAAAAAAATTTATTTAATTTAATCAATTTGTGGTTCAATTGAAGAGATACAGTGAATTTGCCTCTATATTAAACTAATATGCCATGAAATAAGTAGCTGAAAATATTTGAAAGCGGTTAGTTAAAGCTGCCCCTTAGGTAGCAGAAAACCTGTTTACAAATATATACAAAAATAGCCTACTGACATAAAACTGTGACATATAAATTATGTGATTAAATATTCATCAATAAATTTAACAAATTGCAATAACAACAAAAATGATAACACATATTAATGTCTAACTTATAAAAGATAGATGATTTTGGTACAAATAAATTGGTGGCAAATAAATATTTACACTTTTCAAACATTCGAATCCATTACTCTTTTCTTAAGTTCACAATTGCTGCATTACTCTTTAAGCTCCCCATTAGAAAAAGTTTGCAAAAGAAGCTTAAAACATTACAATTTACGTGAGTCTAAGTCAGAACTACACAATTTTCAGTAAGCCCCCAACATTAAGGGTGTACCAGTAGTTGTTAATGTGTGCTTGGCCCACGCCCTTCCCCCGCGAGCTCCCAAGAGCTGCACATTTCTCTTGAATTTTCCAACTCCTTGGGGCATTTGTGGCGCAATTTGTGCAGCCAGTGTACATACCACATACATTGAGCGTAGTCCAAAGTAGGTCAGATGCGGTGGCATTTCAGTAGATGATTTTCCACGTGATGACAGTAGTTCACAAGGATTGACCCTTTAGTCTTCCCCACTAAGGTAATGTGCTATTAATGTGTATAAGTTGACATAATTAAACGCACTCTACCAGGCTAAGTTGGGGTGGAAGACAGACTCCTCTTAAACACTTTTATACCAAAGCATGACAGGCAACGTTCTGACTTCAAATATGACATGCTATTAGATACCTTGTAATCTTAAGTCGGTGCCATGTGAAACTACAAATATACTATATACCAGAATGAACAAGAATATTCAATACAATATTTTCTTATGATAACACATAGTAATAATGGTTCGACAAAAAATAATCGTTTTTCATCTCTTGTTTGGCAAAATCAAAACCAACGGCTTCCAAAAAATATATCATCCATTTAATGACTACAGGGCATCAGGTGCGACGTAATTCAAATTAAACTTGCACTCTTAATGGTGTGTGCGAGTACTTTCAGTGCTTAAGGACGAACATAAAGCTATGCAATCAAATTGAAACCTAGTACCTTTGCTCTCCTCTTCTAAAGGTTGACTCTTAAGGCACCTAGTATAAGGTCCAAAGTAACAATTTGATCAGTAGGCATTGTTTTAAATTTTATAAGAATGACCGTGCATTCAATGTTTGCTTAAAGTTCTTTCTAGTATGTTTCTATCAATGTACAAATTTGCCCTGCCTCCTCATTCAAAGTCGAATCCATTAACGCTTGGCTTTGTCAAGGTCAATGTCTCTCTAGATGGCTTGTCTGACTCAGCGTCTCTTAGATATTGTCTCTGTATATACTTTTATGTTGTTCTCTCACCCTGTCTTTCTCTCTCTCTCTTTCTTTTTAACTGTCTGGGATTTTTGCCTTTGACGTTTTGCGCGCACTAAAGAGAAATCACTCAAGCATCCAGCTATAAGTTTTGTGCTTTTCTCAATCAAGACACGTTGTGGCCTCTTCTGAACTTTCAGTTGAGTTCGTGTCGTTGCGGCCAACCTGTGCATTTTGTGTAAGTTGAGTCAAATAATAAGCTCATTTAAGGGTTAAGCACTGCGATTATAGCGTAATGTAAAACCTATTTGTGGCTTGGTATTTCATGAAAACCCTTTCAGTCCAATTGAACATATTTATTTAACATGTTTCAATTGAAAATAAAAATATATGTATCTTATTAAATCGAATTTGAACTAATGCATATTTATTTTGTATGAATATTTTATTGTTTCTTTTCCTTCTAGTTAAAGCTATAGTTTCTCATTACTTTTTCTCGTGTTCAACATCTGTGCACGCATTTTAAGTATTTTGTTGCCAATTTACGATGATGTTTTTATCTTTGGACTTCCGTGCTAATCTTTATGGCCAGTCTGCTCGCTCAACCGACACTCGGAACGACCTCCAGCCTTTGGCTTTTGCGAGCATATGTATCTCTAGATCTGTAGTTTTCTAAAAGAATGCTCGTTTTGTGTTTTGTTTTACACATCATTAACACTCCAATAATTTGAAAGAGTCTAAAACGAAAGGGGGCAACATAAACATGTCGGCAAGCATTAAGCGCGCGAAGCAGAAAGCCAAGTGAATGCAAATCATTTGAACATGTGTGCAACAGCTGCAATAGCTTTTCGAAGGGTGGGCAACAAAAAATGGGAAATACATTTAACAAACACTTGTTACGAGGGTCATTTGTATGGTTTGTCGAACGTTGAATTTAGATCATTCAATCTTTATCAATAATTAACACGGAAACAATTTCGTCTTGAAAGATTTCTTCTTTCTCTTCTGTTAAAAAGATAAGTTGCCCCTCGATAAGGCAGAGCTGAAAACAAAATACATTTGTCACTACTTGTCGCATCTTTGGCAATCCATAGATACTTTTGTATCCAAAATGAGCTGCCTGTTAAGCTACTTTTTTTGGTTCACCTTAACACTAGATAATTCAATCAACCAACATTTAAATCAAGATATATTGACTAGCATTTACACACTAACTGTGGGAACACAGACAGAGTTGAAGCAAAGCAAAACGAGAAATATAGCCGCATAAGTTGCCATCTCAACGCATCGATTGCTTAGTCATTGCACTAAGTTGATGCAATATGCTACAAAATTTGCTATGTATTGAACAATTGAATTTACCATATAAATACTATTTGTCAAGTCACAGTTCAATGTGAACATTTGCATTTCATTTGTTGACAACAACTAAAATAAGTGTTCTTGTATATTTTTGTATGTGTATGAAATGCAGGTACTTCAGACCACGATATAAGAATTCATTGTCATTCAATGTAATCATCCATTACCAAGGATAAGCACTGCAGTATTATAATTTTTGTTCTTTTATGTGTTAGAATTATATTTTGTTTTTGTTGTTTGTTTGTTTGTTTTTTTCTCTAGATATTATTTTGTAAGTGTAAAATTATTCCCTTGTTCAAGTTTTATTTTTATTTAGTTCGTCTCCTTTAAAATGATTTTGAAATTTGTCATTTTTGTCAGCTCACTGATTCGTAAAGATAATTTTGTACTTGGGGCTCGATTACAGTTCGATTTTTATGGGACGCTATTGCGAACTTTGTCGGCCAAGATACGCGATGTGGTCAAGTTAGGTCAAAATAAACATGCCCACAGCCATACGTTTGGTATTTATAAGTATGTGTTTGTTGCATATTTAGCAATGAATTTTGATTACAAGCTACCGTTCTCTGTCTATGTCTTTTAGTTTTGTGGTATGCACATGCTATTTCTCACACATTTGTTTACTGCGTCATTGTTCATAAATACCGTATATTTATGATGCGGCAAGGTAAAGGCCAAGTTGACCCAATCAACGGCAAAATTTCTGTGACCGCTCGTTAATTGACTTCTGCAGCAAAGGTTCATCACACTGATTGGCCCGGTAGATAGTAAAAAGCAATCAATTCATATGTCCGCTAAATTGATATAAAGTAAGATAGAAATTCGCCAAGTGCAGCTCTTAAATCAATTTTCGCATATGCTGCCTTATTTAAAAGTCATCAGGACAAAGACGCAAAACTAGTTGCTCACTAATTTACCAACAATCCTTTTGGCACAGTTTCACAATCGAAGGAATAAACAAGCACAAAAACAACAATGTGCTTAGGCCAAGGCACCACACCCACAAAGCAGTAGAACACAAGCTTGATCAATGCTGTGCATAAAGCTCTACAAAGCTGTGATTTATAAATTGAGTTTATAATTATAATTTTATAATTAACACAATCATTACTTTCCTAGAATTAACTATGAATTAAGCTAATCCCCCAAACGGCTCGGTAAAAAGACTTTGTGGCACGGCAAGGTTTATTTTGGGTGCGGTCATATGTGCGTGGCACAAGAAAAACCCCAAACCGCAACCAAAAGCAAACGCTGCCACTGATTTGGGGTGCAATTTCCTTTAGTCATTCCGTTTCTTTTAGCTGGTGGGTGTGTCTACGACTAGAATACACTTTTCCTGCGGCGATAACTGGGTTAATGGGTTTGGTTATGATTGCATCTAGCAGTGTTTACCCAGTTGATTGGGCTTAGCCAATGGACATAATGGATGTAATTGGCGTGCAACGGATTTGTTTTCTTTTTCTATTTTGGCAATCGAATATGTATAAAATTCTGGCGAGCTGACTTAATTGCATAATGACAAATTGTAGTGGAAATTTCATATAAACGTTTGTAAGTTTGTTTTTTATTGTGTATGTATTTGTTTGCACTAAGTAGTTGACTGGAACGTAGTAGGGTGTTGCTAAGTTGACATACAACTTTTTTTTGCTGTTCAAAGGACCTTAAGTAGTTTCAATGTTGTCCTACTATTTCTTTGTATAGACATTAAAATCTAACTATGAAGTTGGATAGAGTATAAGTCATTATTCGATGTTGTACTTTAAAAGGCATTGTTTTTAATACTTGTTGTTCGGTGCAAGATTAACATTTCAATCAACAATTGCTTCTAAATTAATTTCTCAGAATCGGTTCAGATACAAAAATTTATTTTTGTTGTTGTTGACTTGTCGTCAATCATGCCGACGACATCTAAAACTGTGACGCTGACGAGTGCGTCATAAACGTGCTAAAAATAAAATACAAATTTTGATAATTAAACAAAGCGTGGCAGAGACACGCAAAGGCGGCACCAAAAGCAATCCTTACACTTTCCCTGTGTGTCTTGCGTGCTTTTCCATTTAAATATTTAAGTGCAGCAAGCTAATTTATAGAACACATTTTGCTCACCTTATAGCGAGGGATTGATTGAATACTTCAGCGATGCGAGTAGGTGCCAAGAAAACTTAGTTTTTAACTATATAATAAGATTGGCAGTGTGTTGTTAGGTACGCGCCTCGAAGATGCCCTATAAATGTCACTAAATGTCACATTTAAATAAAAATAATAAATACTTTCGATTCTGTTCATTAAATTCTATGATTTAAACAAAATATTTAAATTTAGTTAATCTGTTTGGGTTACATGATGTTTGGAGATTCTTTGCATCTACTTTTAGGTAGAAAATGTTTAATCTTTGGCTGATATTGTTAAAAGTTTGTTTACAAGACTTTTTGTAAACTTACCCATGCGAATTTCTCAAAGTATTGCTATTTCAGCGATGATTTCTCATTGGCAACCCACTCAATTAAGTTAAATACACACCACATAAATATATTAACTGTACATAGCTAGTGAATTTCTGTTCACTACACACAGTTCTCTTGAAGCTAATGTATTTTTATGGATGCCACAAACAAATGCCACTCACTGTTATTTAAGGCACTTACTTTAATGTGTTCTATTTATTTTCTTGCAGGTGGAAGCGTGAAGCAAATTCAAGGCCAGAGCCATGCGCAAACTTTAAACATGGCTGTCAAGTAGCACAACACAACACCGTACAAATATAAAAATTCTGGGAAACATAGAGAAAGGCTGAACAGATCAAAAGCAAAGGCATCTCAAAACTGCGTGGAGTGTAAATTTTTCGCCAGCTCAAAGTGTCCGAAAAGCATTGAAAAGGTGACTGAAAACAGGTTGAGCAGCTTAAAGAATTTTCAAGGCGGTGCCTGTCAACCGCCCAAAAGCAGGCAACAGTTCAGTTTCTTTGTTACCGAGTGGCAACGCCGCGAATTAACGGATTGTTGGCAAGCCATTGATGACATTACTTGGGCCTAGCGCCCCTGGCATGGCCTTTATGATGAAAAAGAAAAAGTATAAGTTCAACGTGGAAGTCCAGCTACAGGATCTGGTCGAGGTGGCTCTGGTTAATGAGGTGCTCTTTGCCAAGATACGTCTTCTGGACGGTGGCTCGTTTCAGGAGTACAGCAGTCGGTGAGTTTAAGCAACAGATAAATATGTATGTTTATTTTAATAAATACTGATTGTTTACAAAATAAATTATACGGTTAAACTGTTTCCGATAATGCCAGAAAAATGTATTAATATCAATGGTATATCGAAAGTCTTTAATGAAGTTCCAAACATATATGTATTTATTATAATATCATTTTATGTATTCACAGCGAAGAGGTGAGGAATCATCGCGTCGAATGGAATCGCAGCTTTGAGTTCCTGTGCAAGATGAGCGCCAATGCGTCGACTGGTGTTCTGGATCCCTGCCAATTGCGCATATCGATACGCAAGGAGATGAAGGGCGGTCGCAGCTATTACAAACTCGGCTTTATCGATCTGAATCTGGCCGAATTTGCTGGTGCAGGTTTGACATCGCGTCGCTTTCTGCTTGAGGGTTACGACTCGCGACATCGCCTCGATAACTCCATGCTGAGAGTTAGCATTAAAATGCATATGCTAAGCGGTGATATACTATTTAAAGCGTAAGTAATCTTATGAATATATATAGAATGTACATAGTTACTAATATTATGTTTTGTTATAGTCCCACGCCTAGCCTGAAAAGCAAGCCCAACAAAGCATCCGCGGATAATCTGGTTAATGATGTCGCCTGCAGTGGCTTGCAAACGCCAACGGCTACAGCACTCTCCAGCATTGTTAGCGGCACTGGTGGCTCAGCCATTCCTCTGGGCGGCAGTGGTGCCACTTTGGGCGGTGTTGCCATCACAATGTCTGCGCCCGGCACACGACCCGTCTCCAGCACAAGGGAGGAGGGTAAGTCGAAAAAAATATCAACCATAACAGTGTTGGATTTACTTACTATATTCCGGTTTTTTGCTTGTAGATATCGACGCACAGGCAGTGATAGCAACCATTGTCACAGACTCTGGTCTGTCCGAGTCTTCGGAATCGGGAGTCACGTTGACCACAGACAATGTGCAGCAGCATGTGATTGCCTCAGCTAGTGTCACCACGCCTGTCACCGTCACACAGACTCTGCCCGGCCTGGGCGTCATTGGTAGCAACAATTATGGCACCACTGGCGTTAACACAAACACTGCGGGAGCAGTTCAAGGCGTTGGTGGTGGAGGCGTTAGTGGTGGCAGTGGCGGTGGTGGTAGTGGTGTGGGTGGTGGCGTTAATACCGCAACGCTAATGGAAATGGGACACTCCAGAAATTCCAGTAATACTAGTCAAGTGAGCATATATTTATATACATAAGGGCCACTGTTAAAGGCTTACAATTTTAAGAACATTAACAGCTAATCAAATGCTTTTGCCCCTTTAGATGTCAAAAGGTTCGGGTTATAGTAGTTTTTCGCACAGTCAACATTCGAGGCAAAGCTCTGAGGGTGACTCGGGGCATGCTAGGTAAGTTTATTATACAAGAACATCAACAAAAACAATATCCATATACCATACTTAGTCACTACGTAAAATCAAAAAAAAATCTGTATACAGCCTTGATATTGAAATTTGAAATTGATTTGTTTTGCTTACAATTCGCAACACCATTTAATTTATACATAAATCAATTATAACTATAGACTATAAACATATCTTTGTTATACTACTCTACACTACATATATGCGCTATATATGCTAAGGCTTTGTCTATCTCTCTATAAATATGCGTTTCAACGTATCTTTAAAACAATCGTGTGTAACCTCAAACTATTTACATACATACATACAAACTCTCCTTAAATGTTTATTAAACAAACTTATTAGACAACACTTATAACACGCACACAAACACCACACAAACTATACAACACAGTTTTCAATGTCTTTCGTTTAACTTAGTCCTTTTTTTCAATTGACATAATAATTTAAATTACTTGCTAGTTAAGTTAGGTTTTTAGTAAGTATAGAAAATTTTAGTAAATAATGTATATAGCATTATTTTAATACAAGTATCCAGTTACAGGTTTTTTGTTGTTCTTATCAATTAAGCTTAAAAAATATCTCTCAGAATGTTTTCTACCGCGCAATAAATTTCCATTGTGAAGTTTAAGGTCAAATGCCGACAAAACCATAATACAAATACTCACACACACACATGCACATGCACCTTACTATATCCTTGTTCAAACAGACAAATTGTCGCCCTATGATAATTCTTAAATTCCGACTGCAATTTCTTATGAAAATACTAATTCTACTGTGTGGGCGCTTGTAAAGTTGGTGGGTTGGTATTCAAATGCATGTTCGAATGCATCTGCACAATGTGAACATTGTTGAGCTGTAAGAATTGTTTACTCAAAAAGAGAGAAAACAACAAAAAAATGCCCAGCCGATGACTTCATCGGGCTACTCAGTTGGCGTCATGAGGCGCCTTAAAGGTCACATTTCACATTTTGGCATTCGACCAGATTTGCTTAGCTGCCATTAACGCAATTCATAGCGTCTAACCTTTAACATTTCTGCTTGAGTAAATTTGGAATTTTTTAGAAAGTGTTAACAAGTATTTGCAACTGAAAAATCGAAAATTCAAGCTAACACAAAACATTTACAGTTTTGCTGTAATATTTCGCAGTTCTTGAAAGATGTTCAATATAGTTATCAAATGCATTCGACATATCGTGAACAAGTTTCGTATTCTGTAGAAATATTTCTGCAATTGATGTACTCGATACGATGATTTTTTTTTCTATTTAAAACTTATAGCATAGACTTTAATTATTTAGCGTTTTTCCCATTATCTAAAATAAGTTAACTCTCACACTTACTTTTAAAATAAATGCACCACGTTTGAAAACAGGGAATTGGGTTAATCTGTTCGAAATGTATCATCATTTAAAAAACTGATAAAATTGATTTAGATTTAAGAAAACATTTCACATTTTACGCTAGTTCAAATAATAATATATCTAACACATAGCCGGTTATATCTTATGGTTATTTTTTCTCTAATCTGGTTTTATGGTAGCTTATACGTTCTTCACACTTAGTTTTATGATTAATAATATTTTGGTTGTTTTCTGGCTAATTTTGTTAAACCCTTTTTGTTTCTTCTTTTTTTATAACCATTATGTTCTGTATATACTTTAAATATAAATTTTAAAAAATTATAAAAAATAACTGGGTACTTGGCCAACTAACCAACTGTCATATTAAACATATTAACCTCAATGTATAAACTTAAAAACCAACAACAAACGTCTGCCAAAAACGATAAAAAAAAAAATCCATCAGACGTTTTAGAAAATCCGTTTCTCTACTCAATAGACTCAATCAGAGAGCTATAAACGCCATGAAATTGAATATACCAGCATTGCGGCATCAGACCAAGCCAAAGGAACAACAGGTTAAAGGTCTCGGTTCGGTGCAGGAGCATCAAGTTGGCCCCGCTGCCACTCCAAAGAATCCAAAACAACCAGCCGCTAAGCAGCAAACGATTGCTAGTTTGAGTACCACCATCGAATATGTGAGCGAGGAGCTCTATCAGACGCCCAATGCCACAATGAATCCCAGCGACCAGCAGGCTAGCTATGAGGATTTCCGTACGCCCATGGCTGAGATGCCTTTGCCGCTGCTGCTACAGCAGCCGGCCACACAGTATTATGTTAGCGGAGGGTCAAGTGAATCCTCCGATGAGTATCCTCATGAGGATTCGGGTGATAATGATTCCGGACTCGAGGAGAATTTCCATACGCCGCGTGTGGCCAAAATTAAGTCCATGGAGAATTTGTCCATACTAGAAATGGAGTTTCACAAGGCCTCCATGGAGCTGGATCGGAACTCGCCGCGCCGTCTTAAACAGCTGGCGGAGCATGCACAAATACCCAAAATGAAGTCGTTGAACAATCTCTGTTTTGACGACTATCACGAGGAGGCGGTGCGCGAGGAGTTCCAGCGCATACGCGATCAGTCGATAGAGGAGCGCCATCGTTTTCAACAGCACAATCATCTACATCATCATCAGCTGCACAGCTATAATCTGCGTAAGATGTCTACCACATCGACTGGCTCCTCGGGCAAGCTGTTTGTTAAGCATCAAACTCATCTGTCGAAGGTGGGCAATGCTAAGTTCATAGGTCAGGATAGTGATAGTCCGTTGGCCTCACATTATCCTATACAAAAAATGCGCTCCATGGGCACCATTCCCGATGTCATTGGCGAACGCATCGAAGCGGATCCATTTCTCACACCCACCAGCGAACGTCGGCCCAGCTTCAATCGTCTAATCCAATCGGCTGACAAGCCCGCCCTTGGCTCCAGCTATGTAAATCGTTTACTTACGTACGATGTTGTCGACTCGCCAGCTGAGAACTTTACAAATAACGCCTCGTTTATGTCGCGGACACCCTTCGAGCGTGCCTATCGACGCACCATGTTGCAGGGCACTTCATCTACACCGCTGGCCGGATCCACGCACACACAGGAACAGCAGCTAATCATCACCCATTTGGTGCGGCCACATTCCACAAATGCTACCTACGAGCTTATGAGGTGCGTCGTGTTTTTCATTTGAATATCCCATAAACAAATACAAAAACTACATACTTTCAACTAGTTGAACAGTGAATCGTTGCTCGTCATTCGTTACTCGTTACCCGTTACCCGTTAATCGTTACTCGTTAAGCCTGACTGCTCGTTAACGTAAATGTTCTTGAGTTTAGTTTAGTTTAGCTCTCATTTCACACACACACAGACACACTCTCGTTCGCTTCTGTCGCGTCCTGGCCCTGAAATTGTTAACCATTTGTACTCTTCTCATAGCTATCTCTTTGGTTTGTTTTGTGTTGCCCGTTGTTGTTTTTATCCTGTTTATGTTATTGCGTTCTGTTCAAGTTCAAGTTTTATTTACTAATCATAATCAAACTGGTTAAGTTTAATACGTAAGTTAAGATTAAGCTGTTGAACATAAATGCAAATGTATTTCTTGTTGGTTAACTGTATAATCCAAGGGCTGTATCACTGGGATTGGTCACCTTATTGTTAAGCTTGAAGTAGCTGCTGGTTCTACAGTTAATAAGCACTCACAAATTGAGGGATTCAATTGAAACTCGATTTTAACATGGTTACACTAAATATATATAAAATATACAACTTATTAAAATACAATAGCAGGAAATCAGTCAATGTAAAAAATACTCGGTTTGTTTCAAGTGTACCTTCCTAAAATTTCTATCTCTAGTCAAAAACCAACCAAATCAGTTGGTACACTTCAACATTCTTCTACCAACCTACAATTTGATTGAAACTGGGGCGAGGATGTGCTCACACAGAAAAAGGCCACCTCCCACCTTCCCTGCACACTGGCACACATACACACACACTATTGTCATGTCTGCCTGTCTGACAGTCAACCTTTTGTTTGGCAATTGACCTTCGGCACAATTTAAACTCTACTTTGGCCACCATTTCGCGTTGCGAAAAACAATTGTTAAAGTTTTTGCTGGCAGTTTAGATATTTTACAATAAATGCTGCATTGAAAATTTGTTTATGCGTCGAGATTTAAAATTGAAAATTGGTTTGAAAACACCAATTTAAATGAAGTATTACTTGAAAGACTTAGCTGGCTAAATATAACTGTTGGCTAGTATGTATTATGAAATTATTATTAAAGATTCTGAAATTTAGGTTAAATAATATTTACAAAATAAACGCTATTAAAGAATCTTTTAATCGATTGAAACTTTCGTAGGAAATTTTAATATTATTTTTTGCTTTACAATACCCACAATGTTATCTATTGAATTAGTTTTATTTTAATTACTTTAATTTGTTTATATTTTGTAAATCCTAAATGCAATTACCAAACAAAAGACACATACATTTGTATACCTACTAACACATACATATTGTACTGCATATATAAAAAAATTATATAAAAAGTGTTTTCAAGAGTCAGCAAACAAGATGGTTGCTTACGTTATGATTTCAAGTAAATACATACCATATAAACATCTATATGAATATATATTTGCACAATATAAAAATGATGTGTAAGTTATTACAAAATTTCTTACGAGTTCAAAAGTAAATATAATATAATTTTGGGGTTTCTTACTCAAATATAGTTATTTATGTATTGTCACCTGCAAGCAGACGGCATCAAATAAACTATAAAAATTAAAATGTTAATATTAAATAATATTTAAATTCAAAACTAAATTAAAATTTTTATGTTCTGGGCAATTTATCAAGAAAATTATGGCTCCAACATTTGTTGCGTGAATTTGGAAAAACCCAATCGGACCAAATATAAATATATTTAAACTCGTGATTAATTTTGTTGCAATTTAATCAGCATGTTTGTTTTATGCATATTTTTGCAAATGTTTTTTTTTTTGTTCTTTACTTATGTCTTCCGATATATATACCAAAACATAAAAAAAAACTGTTTGATCTGTAATTGTGTCTAAAAATTAATCAACCCAACGAACGAAACACGAACAACAGAAGCTTTAGCGGTGTGCCTCGACGCCTTTTCGACAATACCAACAACAGCAGCATCAGTGGCAACAACAATAATTGCAACAGCAACAACGCCAGCAACCGACAACAATCGCCAGCAGCTGGATCAAGCTCCTCGCCATGTGGCACGCTGGCCAGCATTCACTCGAATCATTCAGCGTCCTCGTCAAACGGCAGCAACAGTAGCAGCAGCGGCGCCCTTATCACCTTCCAGTGCAATCCAAACAACAGCAATCAGACAGTTGACTCTGTTGACGGATCAACACACTACCAGCAACACCAGCATCAGCAGACGCTGCTAGGCTCACCCAATGGACATGGCAGCTGTCCCCGGCTGGGCAATGTGATGTCCGGCGATGCACTGAGTTCTCTGGCCGCGAGTCCAACAGATGCCTGCAGCATACGCTCGAATCCATCGGCTGCCTCGTTGCTGCTCTCCACATCGGCTGCTGCAGCAGAGGCATCAGCTATGACCTCGGCTACAACGATGTCCGTCTCGGGTGCCACGCTCTCCCCGCTGGCCACCACTCAGATAATACGCCGGCCCAGCGTCACCATGATGTGGGTTGCCTTTCTCCCTCTGCCAAAATGAATAAACGATTTATACTTAGTTGCCTGCCTCTCTTAACACTATTGTTGTCGTTGTGCTCGTAACTCTATTTCTACTTTTTACACCTGGTTGTCCTACCACACAGTATTTTGTTTCTTTTAAAATGTTATAGAAGATTAAAAAAAACACTTGAAAGCCATTCTTATAAAAATTTGTCAGTCCGCAAAAGCATGTGTTTTTGGGAATACAAACATATTTAGAGCTAAACATAACACTGGAGATAAAGACAGTATTTAAATTATTTTTAATAAATTTTATAAATCATTTATATAGAATTACCGTATAGTTTAGAAAAAAGATTTTAATTTACAAGCTTATTATTTTTAAAATAGTATATTTTTACCATGAACCATTTCATATGTGTGTATGCATAAGCAAATATAAACTTGCTATTATTTTTATTTAATATTGTGAAAACCCAAATATAATTGTTTTGATAATATGGCATTTATAATTTATATGCTTTTATTTTGTTAATATCAAATTATTGTATTATACATATATATTTTTATATTAATTCCTCACAAAACTAATTTTTTTAATTATTAAGTATTTTATTCGTCCATCACTCTTGTGAGCACCGTTCGCATAGTTTTAAGAATAGTTCATAGATAAAAACACAAACATAAAAATATTTATTGCATGGCATGGTCGGCAAATATTGCCCCAAAAAATGTTTTGTCCCAATATTCCATTTTGCCACATATTGCTTGGCAATGACAATCTCATGCTATGCACAAAAACAGAGAGCACCGCGTGTACTATTATTATTAGAAATTTTTGTTGCTAAATGCGAATATATTTTTGTAGTCTTAAGATATTTTGTATAATGCTGTATTCTTATGTTTGTTGTCATTTGTAATTTCACAGGAATCCCAGTTCCGGTTCGTTAGTTATAAGTGAAACAGGATCTCTAGATCGCACGAAAAACAGCGGCGAGAAACGCAAGAAGGGCGCCATCGATGATGGTCCCCGTGTTTCGGATCGTGTCGAAGAGACGCGCGTCAATCCTAACTCATTAATCGATGAGATTCTAAAGGATACCAAGTTGGATCAGCTGGGCGATTCTGCAGAGAGTAAGTATATAAATGAAATGATCATATTGGCTTAGCATTTATTAACTTATTTTTGTTTATGTGGGTTTTTAGCATCCGGCCTGCAATTGTACATTGCGCGAGATGGAACCGCTTCCTTGGGCGGACATGAGGTGAAGTCGAGCGTGCGTGCGGGTGCCTTTAAGCAGGTCGTCATGCAGGATCGGAGATAGTAGCGATTCAATGATTTTTGTGGAATGTGTATGCGCGTTTCGTAAATTGTATTAGAAGACTAAACACAAAAATTAAAAATCAACAGAGTTTTGAAGTATATTATTGTAATGATTAAATTTTTACATGATATCTACTTGCAAGCTAAAAGTGAGAATTATATATAGTATAGCCTATATATGAGTATGAGTTCGAGTATATAGTATGTATAAATGTATGTCATGTCAAAAGTACACTATTATAAATGTAACTAGCTATATATACTTATATATAAATACATATGTATGCCTATATACCGATACCGATATGAATAATTTGTGTGTTAAGCGTTATGTCAATGAAAAACAAAAAAAAACTTCTGGGAGTTGTTGGGCACTCAAATTCCCAATACAAATATGCGGTGAAACAAATATTTTACATCAAAATAAACATTAAACTTTATTTGCACTCTTTTTTATTTTATTCGAACTGTTTTACAACGTCCAACACACTTCCAAAGTCAGTTAAAAAATTAACACAAAATTGATGTACTGTATTGTGAAAAACTATAAATCCAAAATAAATTTCTATCACTTTAAATGTACATAGAAAAATAACTAAAACGTAAATAATATTTACATGCAACTTCAAGTTTAAGAAAAATACTTGCAAACATAATTAATTTATTGCTTCCAACTTATTTCCAAAACAAAAAGCAAATTTGCTGGCCACACACACAGAAATACTCGTACACAATTGAGAAAGAGTTGAAACCAGCAACAAATAACCTTCCGTTGAGCTACTATATATTCACATATGCCATAAAATATGCTGCTTCCTTTTGAAATAATAAAAATAAAAACGGATAATAGAAAATAAAAAAAAGCCCAAATTAATATTGTTAAGCAAATAGTTTGCAGCAAACAAGAGTTGACAAATTTGCATTTTACTTTTGAAACATTACTTTGGTAACAAAAAATATAAGAACTTTTATTCGAGTTTGCTTAAAATCGATTCTTAGCGAGTAGCTAGCAAAAATAATGCAAAACATTTTTGTATAGTTTCAATAATTCTTAACATTTCAATACTGCAACTGAAAACTATTATGTTTAAAATAAAAATACAATTTTGCGCTAATCTAAAAACATAACAAAAACAAAACTAAAAAAAAAAAGCAATTAGTTAATAGCTTAACTCTTAGTTCTATAAAGCTGAGTGTAAAAAATTGATTTAGTTATTTTTTGATTATTTGTAAAAAAAAAAAATGTGAGAGATATGTATGTATATGCCAGGAAGCTGGAGTGCTAGTTTTTTAAAATGTATATGATGAAAAATAAAACAACAAGGAAAACAAAAACACAAACAAAGAGCTGATCAAATATTATTGGTGTTATGTGGCAAAAAGCTTTCCGATTAAGTTTTCTACTTCTACAGTGTGTAAATGGTTTTATTATTTTTATTACAGTTTCTTTTTTATCAATGCAAAGGTCAATATTCAATTGCTTGATTGGTGAGCCAGCTTCACATGCAATAAATGCAGTCTGTAGTCTGTTCACATAATCCAACTGATAAACGCTACTTATTATGGCCAACAGTATTTGGTTAGTGCAATCGACAAACATTTTTGAGCTGATTTTAAGATGAATGAAAATTACAAATAAAACCTAAAAAATACAACAAAAACCTACATATGTGAAAAACAATTACCAATAAAATACAAATTGAAAAACTGAAACACATTTCGATTCAATTTAACAAATTTCACAGCTGATCCTTGACAAAGCGCAAATAGGTGCCACCAGCAGCAGTAAGCACAAAAGCCTTTGGATCGAATTTCATCTCGGAAAGTGTTCTGGTGCATGTCTCGACTCGATAATTCTTCAGTATGTAGAAAAGGCCTACCTGTTAAATAAAATTATGATTAATTTCTAATAAACAAGGTTTTGAAATAAGTTGAACAAAAAACCTTAATCTCCAAGAGACCAAGTAGCGTGCCCAGACATCCGCGTGGACCGGCACCGAATGGCAAATAAGTCATAGGTTGATGCTGTCCTCTTTGCTCAGGTGAGAAACGTTCCGGGTCAAATTTCAATGGATCTGGCCAGTACTGAAAGAGGAACAATGTTTGCCATTTAAAAATATTTATATTGATAGTTAGCTCAACTACTACCTGCTCATCGCGGTGCAGTCCCAACACGGATACATAGACTGGCGTACCAGGTGACAGGCGTATGGAAGATCCACAGCTCCAGGCGGACAAATCATAGCCAGCCTTGGAGTTGCAGCAGCGATCCAGAAAAGCGGTAGGTGGATACAGTCTGAGCACTTCATCCACCACCTGCCGCAGATATGGTAATCCGCTAAGTGTGTCATAGCTCAACTGATCAGCCGGATCACTAGCTGCCAGCGCTTCTTGAAGCTCCAGTCTGAGACGCTGCTGTATGGCTGGCTGCTTGGCCAATTCGTACAGGCCAAAGGTGATTGTCGAGGAGGATGTATCAAAGCCAGCTAGCAACAGAAACGCTGCCTGGGCTACAAAGAAATCACGTCGGTGCACCACACTCTCCGGCGGCTGTGTGCGCTGCAGCTGTAGAAATATTTCAATCAAATCATGACGCTGCTCCCCGCTTGCCGCACGCTGCTCCAAGGCCCAGTTCATGGATTGACGCATAAAGCGTTCGTACTCCTCCGAATACAAATGTGTACGCAAGTGTCTGGAGCAGCGCGGAAAGAAGAACATGGTAAACAGATGCAGCAGTCGCTTGGGGCGCGGCTCATTCACCTCGATGCACATGCGCCGAAATTCCGCATCCGGCTGCCGTAAACAGTTTGCTTCCAGGCCAAAGGCAAGCGAGGCTATGATATCAGTGCTGAAAAGCGCACTTAACTGTTTAACCTCCAGCTCCACCGCCAGTGTATCTCCATGCGATGCGAGCTGCCTGGCCATGTGCTGCTCCAGCTGCTGACCTATCTGCTGAAGCAGCCCAAACATATGACGCACCTTGCCGGCGGCAAAGAAGGGTGCAAATATCTTATGCGTCTCGCGCCACATCTCGTACTTGGAGAAGAAAAGATTTTGAGATCCCATCGTGTCGCTAATGGCATCTGTTGTCTCAAATCGACTGGAGAACTGCGCAAAATCCTCCACTAGAACCCGCTTGATAAGCGCTGGCTCACGCAGCAGCAGTGCGTGATTGTGCAGCACATGGATGCCCAGGTAGGCGTTGCCATTCGCATTTGGGCTCTCATACAGCTCACAAAACTGATCGCCGAAGCAGCAGTAGCCGCGCAACAGACGCCAAACATTGCCCACAAAAGGCGTGGCTGATACAAATGGAACACCCAGACGCTGCCAATGGCCAAAGTGCCAACGCTGCCAAAGGTAGGCGAGCACCACAATTAGCACAAAATAAATGATAAACATTATTGCTGCCCGTCGATGAGCACAACTTAAATTTAACTGAACTTTAAAATTACATTCATTTGTCAAGTGCATGAAGAATGTTAGAAAACATGTCTGAGCGATAGAAAGAGAGCCATTAATTGATAGCATACAATGCGATTACGTTATCACAATACGCTCTCGCTGCTCATTTACTCAATTTGTAATGTAATGTAAGCCAGGCGAACAGCTTACATTATTATGGCGACTATGTACGAGTATCAAATTGCAGTGGTTAATTCGGACTATAATAATAATAATTTAAGAATAATTCGTATTTGAATTAAATACTATACTATACTACACTTGTTAAGTTAAATAAGTAAACTTTGTATGTATGGTCATACAAAAGGAATTAAATACCAAATACCTGCCTGCCGAAGTGTGGACAAAGATCTGGAGAATGTTATTTTTTTTTAAGTCTTTGACAGATTTATTTTGCAATATTTAGCAGCTTAATTTTTAGTTAAATTATCAATTAAAATCAAATTTCGCTTGTTTTGCTAATCGCAATACCAGGCAAGCAGAAACTAGACGAAAGTACTTTTATTTGGCAAATATTGCAATGCATTCTATTCTTTTGCAAAAAATATGCAGTGTGAATTATCAATCAATCCTGATTCTGTTGCCTGGTATTGTAAATGGCAAAACGAGCGAAATTTAAGTTTGATTCAAAATATAAATAAATCTGAAAGCAAAAAGCATATTAAATAATATTAATAAAATGCTGATTATTTCCATTGAAATAACATGACATATGGTGAATGTGATGCAAATGGTTAGTTGAAAATAAAATCAGATTATCGATTATAGCATTTACGGTCTGGCAAAGCGACATTGGCTTTTAGTAGAGCTAAGGATTACTATTCAAAATTTTTATTGGTCAATGAATATATACGAAAGGTTTTTTTTTTAAAATTTGTAAAATCGTCACTTTATTTTACGCTTAAGTCATAGATTTTTAGGCACTATATGCTGCTTAGCGTGGCGTTAACTGCTTTGTTGTTAACGGCTTTTGCGGGTTCTTATCTTAGCGTTAGATGTTTAACAATAACATCTTTTGCACACATACAATATAATATTCTGCCATTTTGCGAAAGGGGCAGTTTGTACAATATAAAAGCTGCTGTCTGTTGCCAAAAAGCAGCAGCAATCAACAAGATTGCATTTTTTTTGTAGCAATGGAGGTTAAATTCATATCACGAACAGAGCAGCATGAACGGTTAGGAGCCAGTCAGATTGGGATGCTGGCCGCTGGTGTTCTGCAGCGCCTTGGCCACCTCATCCTGCAAAGTACTTGGCGGCTCCGAGACGATATCCGTGTGCATGGATAGGTACTTTAATTTGTTCGTAACAGCTGTAAGCAAGAAGTAGGTTTTAACTGTTTTGTTGTTGGAGTTTCTATAGAAAGCTTACCAGGGCGCAAATCAATGAGCGAACAGTGCTGGTCCACCCATAGAAAGGCGGTGCGACGTAGCTCATCCAAACTCGCGCTGGATACAGTCGACGTATAAGACGCTAATAATGGCTCCAAAATAAGTCCCAGCTGTCAAAATTAGAGTATAAATGTATTATTTATTTAATATTAATGTGAAATCTGTTTAAAGACAACTTACAATCCAGAACTTCCAATTATTCATTGTGTTATAGCGCACATAGACCTCATATAGCTGACGCACATGCTCGGTACCCTGGCGTGTCACTGGCGCACCATTCGCAGGCAGCACAGAATGCAAATGCCTAAATAAAAGCGAGAGTAATTAATTAATCAAATGCCAAATAGCATCATTTGAATAATTTTTATAACCTACATTAAGGAGTTGTTCAGCGAATCGCGCTCCAGGCGCAACGCTTCGATTTTATCCTTGAGCACATTGCGCTCCTGTCGCAGCTGTTTTATGTGATCGGCGCCCTTCTGCAGCATGGCTGCCTTGCTTAACTTGGCATTGGGATTCAGCTGCAACTGCGGTATCAGAGCGTGCAGCGTATCAAAGCCGTTTTTAATGTTATAGCGTCGCTTTTGCTCCGCATGAATGTGCCCGGCGCGACGTTGCGTATCGCGTGGCTGATACTTGAGGCTGCCCGGCGACAGTGGCGAGTCCTGAGAGTCGTGAAACGGCGAGTCTGGCGATAGACTTAGACTACTGCCCAAATTGCTGGTGCCCTGATTAAAGCTGAGCACTTTTGTGCTGGGCGGACTGTGCAACGATGGAGCAGCGATTGCGACGGGCATCGAAACGGACTTCTTTGGTGAATGCAGTTGCGTTGGAACTGGCACTGAAAGCGGACTTGTTGCAGCATTGACACTGACAGCGTACACCGATTGTGTCTGCTGCATGTTGTTGCTGCCACTGCTGCTGCTGTTACTGCTGCCGCTAACTATGGCATGGGCGGAAGAATGTGACTGAATCGACTTGTTTGCCACGGCTGCCTGCAGGCGTGTATCTAGAGTACGAGATGTAAAAGATATTACTATAGATTTCGAATTATGTAAATGAAATTTTTTGCCTACTCGACGTCAGTAGCTGCGCTAGCGTGCTGTTGAGCATGGGATCGCTGGTCGCCTGCTGCAATTGTTGTGTGACGAGCAGATTGCTGCAACTATTGCTGATGTTGCTGTGTCCATTGTTGATGGGTGAACCACCACCGGCGGCAACAACTGTATGCTGCTGATGCATTGAGTTGCTGCGAACACGTGACTTGCCTTTTGCATGATATTTGGGCACGGCAAAATGTTGTTGTTGCTGCTGCTGTGGCTGCTGCTGTTGGCGTTGCTGCTGCTGTTGTTGCTGTTGCTGTGGTTCGTGATGAATGAGCTTGGGCAACGATACATTCAGAGGGAGACTATTTGAGCGATGCATCTCCTTGGGCAAGATTGTTGTGTTTGGCGTCGCCCAGGCGGCAACGCTAACAGCAGGTTGCTGTTGCTGCTGTGACTGTTGCTGTTGCGGTAAGAGTAAACTGGCAACTGCCTGTTGTTGCATTTGCATATGCTGCTGCTGCTGTTGTTGTGAGTTGTTCGCCTGTTGTTGGCGAGTTAGCTGCATAAGCTGTTGTGTTGTAAGACCCAATCCCAAAGGCATTTGCAGTTGCGGGTGTTGCTGCTCTTGCTGCAGGTAGCTTTGTTGTTGCTGTTGCTGCTGCTGCTGTTGTTGTGTCACTCGTGGCACATTTATAAATGTGCCTGTTGAAGCGGACTTTTTAAACTGCGGATATGGTTTGTAGCTTATTGAGTTGTAGGCGCCATCGTTTAACAAAGACATAACATCTGCCTGATGCGGTTCTACTTTCACATTCAGCTGCTGTTGCTGTTGCTGCTGCTGCTGCTGCTGCTGCTGTGTGGCCACCTGTTGTTGCTGCTGCTGATAGTTATCTGAATAGTTGCTTATGAAACTTTGAGTGTTGTAAGCGTTCTGTTGCTGCTGCTGTTGTTGCTGCTGCGTAGGAAAGTGCAATCGCGGCTGTTGTTGTTGCTGCTGCATTTGCTGCTGTTGTTGTTGTGGATTTTGAAACGCTTGCAACACAGCGCCTGCACCAAGATGTTGCTGCTGATTCTTTTGCTGTTCAGCTAGCATTTGCTGATAGATTGTTGTCTGATGCAATGTCGGCTGCGCCTTATCGTAGTTGTGCGGTTCCCGCCTAAACGGCCGTTGCGTATTTTTTGCAACGCGGCCATTGATGACGCTCTTGATGGAGAAACTATCGCTGACGGAGCAACGATTGCTGCTGTCGTTGCTACTTATGGCACCAAAGTGCTTCACTGTATGCAATCGTGCCGCCTGGCTATCCCCCAGCAAGTGTTGTTGTTGCTGTTGCGAATCGTTAACCGATTGCTGCACTTGCCTTGCAGCTGCAAACTGTTGCTCAATATCGCCATACGCTATATTGCCCAGGGGCGTATTCAGCTCCAACATGCTGGCATCGACTTGAGAGTTGCCGCTGCTGTTCACCACCTCCATCATGCTGTCGTTGCTGTAGAGCGTGTGCGGAGCACCAACAATTGCTGGCAGGCAATAGTCATCGTTTTTGAGCATCTCCGCGTCAGTGCCCTCTTCGGGCACCGGTGCCAAGCGCGATGATGTCGTGGTGAGCAAGTCTTTTTCATATAATAAAAATAAACATCAATTAAAATTTAAGAGCATATTTCGTATGTATGTAAAAAATACCTGAGAACGTAATATCGATATCATCTAAATTCGGTTGCAGCGGTCCCAGACTTGGCTGTATAAAATCCGCAATGCCTGCTCCGCGTGCTATAAATAATGCAATAGTTATATTAAGACGAGTTTAGCTTGATTAATTGAGTACTACTAACCGATCTCTCTGGAATCGGGAAAAGGAAATGGTCCATTTATAGCCGAGAACAATGTATCTGTTGTCCAGTCGTCTGGCATTAAGTTTCTATCGTTCAGCGGTGACCATTCCAAAAAGTCCAATTCACTTTTCTGCAAAATTAAAATGGGATATAAGATCTACTTTTTAATTATACCTTGCGTATGTGTATAGATATTTTAATTAGTAAATAGATGCACTTATAATTATTTCATATTTTCTTACTAACATAACCGAAAGCTACAATTAAATTCTGAATGCGAGTCTTCCACACAGCGAAAAGCTTTTTATTCATTTATTTCATAAAGTGAATTCGAAGAGGAAACGCGAGTGTTTTTTTAAAGTAACAGCACAGAAAATGCGACTAATAAAGTTTCTGCACTATCAACGTTTTTTGGGTCTAACGATTCTGGACTATTCGAATATATTGAGACGCTATGTGCTGAAATCGAGCTTCATTTCGTATTTTATGTACCTTGTCGTGCAAGGTATTTTGATCTCTTGCATTCTAGCGACATTCTTTCAATGGTCTTTGAACTATCAGGAAACCGATTCAAGATCGGGCGACACCTTCGATCATTTAGTAATCTTGGCTGCATCTTCTACCCAATTGTTTGCCAATGCTTGGATGCTTCTGCATCAGCAATCCCAGCTATTGCTGCTCCAAGGATTGGGCCGAGTGGTTGCAAGACTGCAAGCTGGAAATCTTGAAAAGATGCACTCACGTTGGCTATATCGCCTTTGGGTCCTAATGTGCTTGTACTATGCTCTCGATTGTGTTATATTTGTGATATTCGATTTGGATTCGCAGCTGGATCATTTAATCTTTCTGCTTGGTTTCTTTGTGCGTCTCGTGTGTGCAAATTTCATAATCACCAGCTACTGTTCATTGGTGTGCCTTTTGAAGCATATTTTTCGGCTGCAAGCATCTCAGCTTCAGCATTATCTGTGTGGCTCTACTGTTGCTCTGACGAACATAGCCAACAATTTGCATCTGAACGATGAACTTTGGCTCTTGTGCCAGCGGGAGATTGCTGGTGTTTATGGCGGTGCTTTGGTTATGCCCTATTTCTACGCAACCCTCGATGCAACCGAGGTTTGTTATTTGGCTCTACCCAAAGATGGGTTTTCCTATATGGAAATGCTATTGCTGCTCAGATGGATGATACCGGTTTGCATCTACATAAGCATGCCAATGTTAATCGGTGATGTAGCTGACGAGGTAAGTAAAACAAAAATAGAAATACGATGCACTTTTTAAGATGATAAATTTAAAAATATTTTGTCAAGGCAGTCCATAACGTTCAGTTACCCTGACGCTGTTAAATAGAACACAGTTGAAGTTGCAGTTTTCATATACAATGATTATAGAACAAAAAGAACATAAGCTTTATACGCTTCTTTACTTTCAACGTTATTTGGGATTCAATGATCTGAATTATTCAGGAATTCTAAAATGCTATGTGAACAAAGGCAATTAGTTATCCTCTTCCATACAGTTGTTGATGCTGATTGTTTTTATAACGACATTGTACGGCGCTTTTTTCGCAGCAAATTTAGATCTTAAGTCACAGTCCGGAAACGTGTTTCATTACATATACATGTTAGCTGCTCCCGTTATTCAGATAATTATCAATATTTATCTACGTTTTCAACAAGATTCGCAGCGTGTTCTCCTGTTAATGCTTTCTCGATTAGCCGGGCGACTTAAAGTAGATACTTCAAAATTGTCCTGCGTTCAGCGGCTTTTTCGCCTTTGGATTGGCACCTGCATTTTCTATGCCTTAAATATGTTAGTTGCCAGATTGTATTGGAACATGAGCCGCGATCCTTTATACATGCTCACCCTTGTGGGCTTTTATGTGCATATTGTACGATCCTACTATATCATCAGTTGCTACACATCCCTTATTCATGACATTATGATCTTGCTGCAAGCACAAGCAGATCTGTTACATCATGATGATCTTTTGTTGCTGTGTCATGTTGAGTTTGTTAGAGTTTATGGAGGCGCTTCCGTGTTCCTTTACTTTTATGGTGTTCTAGATGCTACATGTTTTTGCTATGTATCCGGAATAGAGAAAAGGTTTTCAGTGTATGAAGTGTTTAATATGCTCGGTTGGATGGGTCCTATATTTTGGTATTTAAGCATGCCGTTGCTGAGCAACAGTATAGCCAAACAGGTGAGTACCACAGAACAACTTTAAGCCCTTATTTCATTAGGAATATTTGATGAGTTACACCGAGTGTTCTTTCGAACTTTGTTATATCCCATAAGTTAAATTAAATGATAAGATTAACTGATGTAATTCATAATGCTTCCTTCACATGCTTAGTTCGAAGCTTACTGGCTTTGGGCCAAGGTTGTTGTTTTTATACCCTGAACCAATAAAATAGGTAAAAAGAGTATAATGGTTTTGTGCAAAAGTATGTAACAGGCAGAAGGAAGCATCTCCGACCCCATAAAGTATGTACATATATTCTTGATCAGCATCAACAGCCGAGTCGATATAGTCATGTCCGTCTGTCTGTCCGTCTGTATGAACGCGTCGATCTCAGATACTACAAGAGCTAGAGACTTCAGATTTTAAATATAAGTTCTCCTATACCATAAGCAGAACAAGTTTGTTTCAAATTATCGATTACTATTCTGGTTTCCGATATACACATGGTATCGATAACAAAAACAAAACGAATTTGAATAATTTAAAAATGGGGGTTGAAATAATGGGTAACGATAGAACTTTTCTGAAAATTTCGTCCAAATCGGTTAAGAAACATTGGAGATATCGAATTGAATCGATTGAAGTTAAGTCAGTTTATTCAAAGTCTTTTATAAATTTAATATATTTATTGCAACTGGGTTCAGGGTATCTTCTAGTCGGGCTCTCCCGACTAAAGCCTTCTTACTTGTTTAATATGTTTATTCGATGAAATGCAGTTATTCAGACAAGGTGCAACTGAACACAAGTGTAGTTTCCATAGAGAAAATGGTGCTTAGTCAGCAAAGAGGAAAACTCTTGACATTCATCCACTATCAACGTTATTTAGGACTAACCGATATCGACTACTCAAGCATTTTTGAGTGCTATGTTATTAATGGAAATTGCTTCTCCTATACCATTCAGTTTATAATGCTAACTTTTCTAATCGTCGCTCTTATTGCTAATTTTAAAACGAAGCCCAGCACTTATGACGACTTGCATTCAAGGTCCGGAAACGATTTTAATTACATTGTTATCCTGTTTATGCCAAGTACTCAGATATTTGTTAATACCTGGCTTCGTTTACTGCAAGAATCGCAAATAATTATTTTAAATATACTATCTCAACTAGCAAGGCGTCTTAAAGTAAATACACTGAAATTATCCAGCCCTCGTTGGCTTTATCTCCTCTGGATTGGCATCAACGTGTACTTAGTTGGCATTGCTGCATATGAAAATAATGCTTTTTGGAGATTAAATAATATTGGAATTATAGTCTCTTTCTTGGGGTATTTTGTGCATATTATGCGAACCAATTATATCATCACGTGCTACACATCCCTAGCTCATGTCGTAATGGTCCTGCTTCAAAAACAAGCAGATCAGTTAATTACTAACAAAGTAACATCTCCTATATCTCTGGATGAACTGGCCAACAACTTGTCTATTCACGATAAGCTCTTGTTACTATGTCAGGAGGAGATAAATAATGTTTTTGGAGGCGCTTTTGTATCGATTGTCCTATATTTTGTGCTAGAAGGTATATATATTTGCTATAAAGCCACGTTCGAGGAGCGCTTTTCATTTAAGGAAGTTATTAACGTGTTGGGTTTTGCAATACTCTCTTTATTGTTCCTAAGTATGCCCCTGGTAGTTAACAATCTGGCAACACAGGTGAGTTCCCAACAATATTTATTATATACAAGCAAGTTTTTCTGTTTCTATTTCTGAAAAATATCCGTATGCTACAAAATCTTTGGGCATCATTGGGATACTTAAAAATTTCTTTGGGGTTGGTCTGAATGTCGATAAATTTATTGAATGAATGAGAACATAAAGTATGCAGATGGTTCTTCCATTCATGCCGATTAGTCAGTGTGGGACCGATTTATGGAATCAGTTTTTAAGAATGTAGTATCTTTGTTTCAAGTATACCCACTAAATTAACATTACCAAATCGAATGATTTGTATTTTATACAGAAGCACTAAGAGAATTAGACTTTATCATTTTGGAAGCACACCACATTTCTAATTAGTTGAAATTTTAATCGATCTTTCGACTGATTCCATATCTTTTGCTTAAGGCTACATAGCATTTCAGTTGCCCGCTCGACATTTTGCTCCTAAAAAAAATGAATTTTCACGTCTGAACAAGATTAAAACGATTTTCTCGTAAACGTCATTTTTGAAGTTCGTGAACATCATAACTCAAAATCTACTGAACTGATCCTATTGAAAATTTTAACATTACTTCTTCACATAAGTTAACAGGTAATCGCGAAGAGTTTTTATTTTTTTTTTTCTATTTTTTCAATATCAAAGCAAAAGCGATTTTTTGAGCAAAAATCGCGATTTTCGAAAAAAAAAAAAAATTTATAACTTTTCGCGATTATCTCCAGAAATTTATCACCTTTAAAATGCATATAAGTATTTTTGATTCCGATGATCCGGTAACGACTTTTGATAGGAGATTCACCGTCACTGGCATGTTTTTCAATATTTTTCTTTGAAAATTAGATCTAACATCCTTCAAAAGTTGTACAATAATATGAAATTATTCTCAATAAAATATAATTACCCAAGTCGCCGCAAAAATTTTACAAAAATATGTTTTGTATTGCCTTAAAAACCATACCCCCCTTTAACCAATATTACTCGGTACGATCTTGATAGCTCCAACAATGATTGGCTAGTTACATAGTTGTTGGCACATCATTATAATACAGTCGAACATCCATATAACGAATCCGAAGGGGACAAGAAAATACTTCGTTATATAGAAATTTCGTTATATAGAAATGTTTGAAATTTTGTGTGAATTAAGTAGTTTAATAATCAGTAATTTTAGTTTGTACATGATTTTTCCACTTCTCTTCCTCGATAAATACTTCAAGCACGTTTAGTGAAGCAAATACTTACATATTCATTTACGTCATTTTTTCTCTCCACAAAATTGCGAAGTACTTTCTTGCTTCTAGACTCAAAATCAATTGCAGACTAAAGAATCGCGCACATTTTCACTTTTTTACAATGTGTAAAACTATTCTAAATACAGTTAATCACAATCCGCTATTTTTTGCTTTGATGTCTATAAAAAATAACGGAGTAATCCCAACAAAAACATCTACGTCTACATCTACATACATCTTCGACGTGCACTGAGCAGTAAAAAATGTTCATAAGAAACTGTACAGCGAAGATCGAAGAATAAATAAAACATAGCACGAAAAAAAACGGTAAATGAAAAAATGTGTTTTCGCATTCTCAACGTAATTCGTACATAAAATGCGATAACGAAAAAATTCGTTATAGGGAATACTACGTCCTGAAAATAAATTCGTAATAAAGAAATATTCGCTATAGGGAAATTCGTTATATGGAGAACAAATCACACTGAAAGTTGAACCAAAAAGCAGTGTTCGTGAAATTAATTCGTTATATGGAAAAATTCGTTATATGGGAGTTCGTTATATGGAAGTTCGACTTTTTTTGTTTACTTCTTGTAATTAGCCAAAGTTGTTGTCACATCACTTTTTAAGATCTATTGATAAATTTAAAAATATTTTGTCAAGGCAGTCCATAACGTTCAGTTATCCTGGCGATGTTAAATAGAACACAGTTGAAGTTGCAGTTTTCATATACAATGATTATAGAACAAAAAGAACATAAGCTTTATTCGCATCTTTACTTTCAACGTTATTTGGGATTCAATGATCTGAATTATTCAGGAATTCAAAAATGCTATGTGAACAAAGGCAATTGGTTATCCTCTTCCATACAGTTGTTGATGCTGATTGTTTTTATAACGACATTGTACGGCGCTTTTTTCGCAGCAAATTTAGATCTTAAGTCACAGTCCGGAAACGTGTTTCATTACATATACATGTTAGCTGCTCCCGTTATTCAGATAATTATCAATATTTATCTACGTTTTCAACAAGATTCGCAGCGTGTTCTCCTGTTAATGCTTGCTCGATTAGCCGGGCGACTTAAAGTAGATACTTCAAAATTGTCCTGCGTTCAGCGGCTTTTTCGCCTTTGGATTGGCACCTGCATTTTCTATGCCTTGAATATGTTAGTTGCCGGATTGTATTGGAACATGAGCCGCGATCCTTTATACATGCTCACCCTTGTGGGCTTTTATGTGCATATTGTACGATCCTACTATATCATCAGTTGCTACACATCCCTTATTCATGTCATTATGATCTTGCTGCAAGCACAAGCAGGTCAGATAAAATATATTCAAGTTGGATCAGTTACATCTCTGGAGGAATTGTCAAGAAGTTTTAGCATACATGATGAGCTTTTGTTGCTGTGTCATGTTGAGATTGTCAAAGTTTATGGAGGCGCTTCCGTGTTCCTTTACTTTTATGGTGTTCTAGATGCTACATGTTTTTGCTATGTATCCGGAATAAAGCAATGGTTTTCATTGTATGAAGTGTTTTATATGCTCGGTTGGATGGTTCCTATATTTTGGTATTTAAGCATGCCTTTGCTGAGCAACAATATAGCCAAACAGGTGAGTCCCACAGAACAACTTTAAGCCCTTATTTCATTAGGAATATTTGATGAGCCACACCGAGTGTTCTTTCAAACTTTGTAATATCCCATAAGTTAAATTAAATGATAAGATTAACTGATGTAATTCATAATGCTTCCTTCACATGCTTGGTTCGCAGCTAACTGGCTTTGGGCCAAGGTTGTTGTGTTTTTATATGTTTATTAGACAAGGTGCAACTGAACACAAGTGTAGTTTCCATAGAGAAAATGGTGCTTAGTGAGCAAAGAGGAAAACTCTTGACATTCATACACTATCAACGTTATTTGGGACTGACCAACATCGATTATTCGAGCATTTTCAAATGCTATGTTATTAATGGAAATTGCATCTCTTTTACCATTCAGTGCGTGGTGTTGATTATTTTATTTGGCGCTTCTATTGGTTCACTAACCAAAAAGTCTATGGTTTACGTCGATATGCGATCAAGAACGGGAAACAAGTTGTATTTCTTAGTTCTACTATGCTTGCCAATCACTCATATATTAGTAAATGTCTGGATACGTTCTCTACAAGAATCACAACGAATTCTATTGCAGAAGTTGACTCGATTGTCAATGCGTTTAAAAGTTAATACACTAAAGTTGCCTTTACCTCGTTGGCTTTATTCTTTCTGGATTGGTACAAGTGTTTATATTTTCATCCTAACTGCACTCTACTCTCCTATTGAATGGAAACTTACAAACATTGGATACATTCTATCGGGTGTGGGCCTCTATTTGCATATGGTGCGCACCAATTATATCATCACGTACTACACATCTCTAGTTCATGTCTTTATGGTCTTGCTGAAATCGCAGGCATATCAATTGTGTGAAGTGGGAACTCTCATTTCCCTTGAAGAGCTGGCCAAAAACTTGTACATTCACGATCAGCTTTTGTTGCTATGTCATGAGGAGATTAATACCATTTTCGGCAGCCCTTTTGTATTTATAATCCTTTATTACGTACTTGATTGTACAAGTATTTGCTATATAGCCGGGTTGGAGGGACGCATCGCATTTACGCAAGCGATGTACGTGGTTTGTTGGACCTTACCACTATGTTTATACATAAATATGCCCCTAGTAATTAACAATTTACGTACACAGGTAAGTGCTGAAGGCAAACTTTGAGAACAAAAAACTTTAAGTTAAATAGATTTAAGTAACATTATACATAAAGGGTATACCGAAGTCGAACTTTATGCAAATTATCCTCTTTTCACAACATAATGCATTACAATTTGTAGACATTTTTCGAACAATAGCATAGCCAATTCAGTTACCCCACGACTTTAAACAAAGTTTAAGTGTTTTTCTTTTCGTGATAGAATTTAGCTTAAGACGCAATAGGAGAATTGGAGAAACGCTTCTCATCCAAGGAAGTGATCTAAGTACTCAGTTTGATCTCATCTATAATGCTAACTTTTCTAATCGTCGCTCTAATTGCTAATTTTAAAACGAAGCCCAGCACTTATGACTAGTTGCATTCAAGGTCCGGAAACTTTTTTTTATTACATTGTTATCCTGTTTATGCCAAGTACTCAGATATTTGTTAATACCTGGCTTCGTTTACTGCAAGAATCGCAAATAATTATTTTAAATATACTATCTCAACTAGCCAGGCGTCTTAAAGTAAATACATTGAAATCATCCAGCCCTCGTTGGCTTTATCTCCTCTGGACTGGCATCAACGTGTATATAGTAGGGATTGTTATAAATTATAGTCTCTTGCTTGGGGTATTTTGTGCATATTATGCGAACCAGCTATAGCATCACGTGCTACACATCGATAGTTCATGTCGTAATGGTCCTGCTTCAAAAACAAGCAGATCAGTTAATTACTAACAAAGTAACATCTCCTATATCTCTGGATGAACTGGCCAACAACTTGTCTATTCACAATAAGCTCTTGTTACTATGTCAGGAGGAGATAAATAATGTTTTTGGAGGCGCTTTTGTATCGATTGTCCTATATTTTGTGCTAGAAGGTATATATATTTGCTATAAAGCCACTTTGGAGGAGCGCTTTTCATTTAAGGAAGTTATTAACGTGTTGGGTTTTGCAATACTCTCTTTATTGTTCCTAAGTATGCCCCTGGTAGTTAACAATCTGGTAACACAGGTGAGTTCCCAACAATATTTATTATATACATACAAGCAAATTATTCTGTTTCTATTTCTGAAAAATATCCGTATGCTACAAAATCTTTGGGCATCATTGGGATACTTAAAAATTTCTTTGGGGTTGGTCTGAATGTGGATAAATTTATTGAATGAATGAGAACATAAAGTATGCAGATGGTTCTTCCATTCATGCCGATTAGTCAGTGTGGGACCGATTTATGGAATCAGTTTTTAAGAATGTAGTATCTTTGTTTCAAGTATACCCACTAGGTTAACATTACCAAATCGAATGATTTGTATTTTATACAGAAGCACTAAGAGAATTAGACTTTATCATTTTGGAAGCACACCACATTTCTAATTAGTTGAAATTTTAATCGATCTTTCGACTGATTCCATATCTTTTGCTTAAGGCTACATAGCATTTCAGTTGCCCGCTCGACATTTTGCTCCTAAAAAAAATGAATTTTCACGTCTGAACAAGATTAAAACGATTTTCTCGTAAACGTCATTTTTGAAGTTCGTGAACATCATAACTCAAAATCTACTGAACTGATCCTATTGAAAATTTTAACATTACTTCTTCACATAAGTTAACAGCTAATCACGAAGAGTTTTTATTTTTTTTTCTATTTTTTCAATATCAAATCAAACGCGATTTTTTGAGCTAAAATCGCGATTTTCAAAATGAAGAGCTGCAAAAAAATGAAAAAAAAAAAAATTTAAAACTTTTGTTATTCTTCACAAAAATATGTTTTTGTATTGCCTTAAAAACCATACCCTTAAAAAATATTACTCGGTACGATCTTGATAGCTCCAACAATGATTGGCTAGTTACATAGTTGTTGTCACATCATTATTATATTTTTTTTTCACTTCTATGTAATTAGCCAAAGTTGTTGTCACATCACTTTATAAGATCTATTGATAAATTTAAAAATATTTTGTCAAGGCAGTCCATAACGTTCAGTTATCCTGGCGATGTTAAATAGAACACAGTTGAAGTTGCAGTTTTCATATACAATGATTATAGAACAAAAAGAACATAAGCTTTATTCGCTTCTTTACTTTCAACGTTATTTGGGATTCAATGATCTGAATTATTCAGGAATTCAAAAATGCTATGTGAACAAAGGCAATTGGTTATCCTCTTCCATACAGTTGTTGATGCTGATTGTTTTTATAACGACATTGTACGGCGCTTTTTTCGCAGCAAATTTAGATCTTAAGTCACAGTCCGGAAACGTGTTTCATTACATATACATGTTAGCTGCTCCCGTTATTCAGATAATTATCAATATTTATCTACGTTTTCAACAAGATTCGCAGCGTGTTCTCCTGTTAATGCTTTCTCGATTAGCCGGGCGACTTAAAGTAGATACTTCAAAATTGTCCTGCGTTCAGCGGCTTTTTCGCCTTTGGATTGGCACCTGCATTTTCTATGCCTTGAATATGTTAGTTGCCGGATTGTATTGGAACATGAGCCGCGATCCTTTATACATGCTCACCCTTGTGGGCTTTTATGTGCATATTGTACGATCCTACTATATCATCAGTTGCTACACATCCCTTATTCATGTCATTATGATCTTGCTGCAAGCACAAGCAGGTCAGATAAAATATATTCAAGTTGGATCAGTTACATCTCTGGAGGAATTGTCAAGAAGTTTTAGCATACATGATGAGCTTTTGTTGCTGTGTCATGTTGAGATTGTCAAAGTTTATGGAGGCGCTTCCGTGTTCCTTTACTTTTATGGTGTTCTAGATGCTACATGTTTTTGCTATGTATCCGGAATAAAGCAATGGTTTTCATTGTATGAAGTGTTTTATATGCTCGGTTGGATGGTTCCTATATTTTGGTATTTAAGCATGCCTTTGCTGAGCAACAATATAGCCAAACAGGTGAGTACCACAGAACAACTTTAAGCCCTTATTTCATTAGGAATATTTGATGAGCCACCCCGAGTGTTCTTTCAAACTTTGTAATATCCCATAAGTTAAATTAAATGATAAGATTAACTGATGTAATTCATAATGCTTCCTTCACATGCTTAGTTCGCAGCTAACTGGCCATGGGCCAAGGTTGTTGTTTTTTATTTTTCTATTCAATAAAATGCAGATCTTCAGACAAGGTGCAACTGAACACAAGTGTAGTTTCCATAGAGAAAATGGTGCTTAGTCAGCAAAGAGGAAAACTCTTGACATTCATACACTATCAACGTTATTTGGGACTGACCAACATCGATTATTCGAGCATTTTCAAATGCTATATAATAAATGGAAATTGCTTCTCCTATACCATTCAGTTTATAATGCTAAATTTTCTAATCGTCGCTCTTATTGCTAATTTTTACACAAAGCCCAGCACTTATGACGACTTGCATTCAAGGTCCGGAAACAATTTCAATAACATTGTTATCCTGTTTATGCCAATTACTCAGATATTTGTTAATACCTGGCTTCGTTTACTGCAAGAACCGCAAATAATTATTTTAAATATACTATCTCAACTAGCCAGGCGTCTTAAAGTAAATACATTGAAATTATCCAGCCCTCGTTGGTTTTATCTCCTCTGGATTGGCATCAACGTGTACTTAGTCGGCATTGTTGCACATGAAAATAGTGGTGATTGGAAATTAAATAATATTGGATATATAGTTTCCTGCTTGGGGTATTTTGTGCATATTATGCGAACCAGCTATATCATCACGTGTTACACATCGATAGTTCTTGTCGTAATGGTCCTGCTTCAAAAACAAGCAGATCAGTTAATTACTAACAAAGAAACATCTCCTATATCTCTGGATGAACTGGCCAACAACTTGTCTATTTACGATAAGCTCTTGTTACTATGTCAGGAGGAGATAAATAATGTTTTTGGAGGCGCTTTTGTATCGATTGTCCTATATTTTGTGCTAGATGGTACAAGTATTTGCTATATAGCCACGTTGGAGGAGCGCTTTTCATTTAAGGAAGTTATTAACGTGTTGGGTTTTGCAATACCCTCTTTATTGTACCTCAGTATGCCCTTGGTAATTAACAATCTACTAACACAGGTGAGTTCCCAAGAATATTTATTATATATGTACAAGCAAATGTCTCTCTTTTAAAAAATGTTCGCATGCTACAAAACCTTTGGGGATCATTGGAATACGTTACAAATTTCTATGGGGTTAACCTGAATGTGGATAAATATATTGCAATATTTCTGAAAACGCGTCACGAGAGGATATAAAGTATTTAACCCGCTAGGTAACTAGCACTTAGAGGATTAGACTTTATCATTATTGGAAGCACACCAGAATTCTAATTAATTAAAATTTTAATAGATCTTTCGCCCGATTTCATATAATTTGCTTAAGGCTACATAACAGTTCAGTTGCCCGCTCGACATTAAACTAAGAACAGGTTTTGCTCCTAAAAAAAATGTTGCACAATCGACAGAAAGGAAAGCTCTTAACATTCATACACTATCAACGTTATTTGGGACTGACCGATATCGACTACTCTAGCACATTTGAAAGCTATATAATAAATGGAAATGGTATCTCATATACCATTCAGTTCTTGATGATGACTACTTTATTGGTTGCTCTAATCAGTACGTTCGGTGGAAAATGCGTTGCCAACGTTGATATGCGCTCGAGAACCGGCAACCAGTTTCATCGCATGCTTATTTTCTCCATGCCGATAACTCAGATATTAATTCATATTTGGCTACGTGTCCAACAAGAATCTCAACGAATCCTGTTGAATTTGTTAGCTCGATTAGCCTGACGTCTAAAAGTCAATACATTGGAGTTGCAACGTCATTATTGGCTTTACCATCTTTGGATTGGCATCAGTGCCTACATCATAATCATTATCGCAATTTACTCCCGGACCGATTTTAAAGCATGCCGCCACATTGGGTACATGGTATCTATTTTGGGCTTCTATGTGCATATTTTACGCACCAACTATATCATCACGTGCTACACATCCCTAGTTCAGGTCGTGATGATGCTGCTGCAAAAACAAGCAGATCAGCTGATCAATATAAAAGTGTCATCTCGTTTGTCTCTGAATGAACTGGCCAAAAACATGTCTATTCACGATGAGCTTATATTGCTATGCCAGAAGGATATAAAACATATATTTGGCGGCGCTTTTGTATTTATTTTCACATACAATGTACTTGAAGCTACAAGTATTTTCTATGTAGCCGCAATGGAGGAGCGCTTCTCATTTAAGGAAGCGATCTACGTTCACAGTTGGACTGTACCGGTTTTGTTGTATCTATGCATGCCCCTAGTAATTAACAATCTGGTAACACAGGTGAGTTGGCAAAAATATACTTCCATATTAAGGAATAGTTGAATGTACAAGGTACTTGCGAGTTGAGTACTCTTATTGATTATATTTACAAATTTAAAAGATCTTTCAACTGATTTTAAATAATTGTTTCAAGGCTGTAATAACCGAGTTATCCCATCCAACTTTTGACAAATCGTTTTTAACTAATTAAAATTTATAAAGATCTATATAAATAGATATCTAGTGTAAGTACAACAATTCAATTAATTCAGATATTCTCGAGAGGTTTGACCAAACAGGTCACAGGTGTTATATTTTGTCGGAATGTTTGCCGAACGTAGAGAACGAAAACTTTTCAAGTTTCTACACTATCAACGTTACTTGGGACTGAACGATCTCGATTACTCAAAGGACCTCAAACGATATGTAGTGTTGCCCAATTTGTGCTCCTACATGATCCAGTTTGTCATTTTGGCCTTTGTATGCCTCTCCCTACGTGGAACTCTGATTGGACAGTGTGCATTTAATTCAGAAATCGTGTCCAAGCCGGTTCAGACATTCATTTACTCGATTCTGTTGGAGGCGCCAATTACTCAGATGTTAGTCAACATTTGGCTACGTATTCAGCAACAAACCCAATTGATTCTACTGCAGAGATTGGCTGATTTGACTCTGCGCTTGCAACTGGAAGTGAAGGTGTTGCCGCATCCTTGTTGGCTTTATCGCCTTTGGGTATTCAGTGGAATATTTTATGCTCTGCAAATCAGCATAAGTGCAGTCGTATATTGGGACTAGTGTGCCCACTTCGAACAGATTACATACAATATCTGCTTCTTTTTAAATTTGTTGCGCACTTTTTTTGTCATCACCTGCTATACGTCGTTAGTGAGTTTTGTATTGAGCCTATTGCAGGCGCATGCAGCTAAACTAATCCAAGCAGGATACATAATCACTCCGGAGCAGCTGGCCGATAATTTGTGCATTCATGATGAGATACTTTTGACATGTCATGAAGAACTGGTTGAAGTTTTTGGTGCTGCTTTGCTTCTAGATATATTTTTTCTTGCACAGAATTCAATATTTGTGGCCTATCTGGCCACTTTGGAGCATCGATTCTCTTATGTGGAAGTTAAATTGGTTGTTTCATGGCTGGCATTTAACGGTATTTATATGAGCATGCCCTTTACGATCAATAACCTAAGCAATGAGGTGAGTTCCGATCAATTTATTGGTCCAGTTATGTTTAAGTTACAAAAACCCGAGACTTAAAGTAATTTGTTATCAGTTGATATTCACCCAAACCTTAACGCGTAGGCAATTTCAATGGGCGATGGCTAAATACCCGTCTAGTGGTCGCTATTAACTAATTAATTACTTTACTACTGTCTAGATGCTTGATAAAACTATGTCTCAGATGTCTAATATTTTGTGAGCTTTGTGCCTTATTCAGTTAGGCATTTATCTTTTGACACAAAACAACGACGAAAGTGTTCTCACAAAATGACGCCTCAAAAGCTGCTTGCTTTTTTGCACTATCAACGCTTTTTGGGCCTGACTAATATCGATTACTCTGCATGCTTGCAAAGCTATGTGGTGCATGCAACATGGTGCACCCAAACCGCAAATATTTTAGTGTTGTGCTTCATATTCAGTGCCCTAATAGAAATGTCTATTAAAAATCGAGTAGATTTCTTAGGTATTGATTCGAGTGTGGGTAAAACATTTTACCAATTTCTTGTCATTTCATCACCGACTTCGCAAATATTGCTTCATCTCTGGTTACGTGTGCAGCAACACTTGCAGCTGCAACTTCTTAATCGTCTAACCGGATTAGCCTTGCGCCTACAAGTGGATACAATGGCATTAAAGCGTCCCCGTTGGCACTTTCGCCTATGGCTGGGCATCAGCCTATTATATTTGTGGAGTATCCTCCAATTCACTGTCGCCAAATGGAATAAAAGCCGAACAATGATGCAACTGTTTAGCCTAATTTGCTTCTACATACATCTCATTCGCAGCGATTATGTTATTACTTGCTATACATCCTTGGTATATGTGATAATGATCCTGCTGAAAACACAGGCAGCTAAGCTTAGAGTTGAGCATCTGTTGAGTATGGATGAACTGGCCCCAAACTTGCATATTCATGATGAATTATTGCTGTTGTGCCAGGAGGAAATGTTGCAAGTGTTTGGCGGCGCTTTGATATTTCCCTTTGTATACTTTGTACTGGATTCAACATGCATATCCTATATATCCACCTTCGAACACCGATTCTCGTACAATGAAGTTATGTTGATAATATGGTGGCTGGTGCCCCTTTGGATCTACATGACATTGCCCTTGACAATAAACAATGTGCTAAGGCAGGTAAGTCACTTGAATGCTAATGTTTAAACTTTCGAAAATCAAAATTCTTATATGGAATTTAGTTACTTTTTAGCGTATTAAATGTAGTTCAAAATGTATCCTATTTCTAAACAATATTAACTCAGTTAAACCTGAACTATTTAGATTTCCGATAGGATAAGATTTAAGGAAAGATAAATTCTTAAGGGCGCTTGGGGCATGGAAAAATTCCATTAGCTAAAAGTTGATTGATAAAACAAATCATACCCGCAAAATTAATATGATTATGAAAGAAGGTCTGAATATCGATCTTTTATATAAGTAAATTAATTGTTTGTTATTTTTTCCCACTGCAAAAGCGTAAACGTTCAAAGCAAAAACATAATAAAAGAGCCCTAAGCAAACACAATCAAAGTAATTGGTTGGTAATTCAGATGGGCAAGGGCCGTGTCGTGTCCGTGACTCTCAAATATCTAGTTGGTTACAACTGATATATAAATACCCCTTGAGAAAATTAAGTTTCATTTAGTTTTAGTCAAGTGAACAACATAGATTGAACCATGATAAAGTATCAGCAAAGTGAACTTCATGCGTTTTACCGCATTTGCCGGTTTATGGGCATTTTAAGCATACAATACAACTGGAGAAGAGGTCGCTATCAATTACGTCGCTGTCTTATTTGCTATCTAGTTAATTTGTCAATGCAAATCTATTTGGTTGGCTGTATGGCTAATCTGGTGTCCTTTTGGAACTGGTGCTTTAAAAGCGATGTGACCGTAACGGGCAATCATTACGAACGTTTAGTTCTATTAACTGCTTTGGTCATACAACTAATGCAGAATGCCTGGCTCTTCAGTCTGCAGAAGCTACAAATGCACATTGTGCGACAACTGGAGTCTTATCGCAAGAAATATTTAATGAACGTAGTTAAGCTCGTGCTGCCTAAACGTCTACTCTGTTTCCTTGCAATTGTAAATATTATTTACTTAAGCAACTATTCAAGAACATTTCTGATGAATTGGCTGGCAAATGCGCCGAGTTGGTTTACTTTCAGCACGCTTGGGTGTCCTTTACGTGCCGTCATCAGTATCTTTATTCTAGGCTACTATGTCTGCTTGATATATGTTGTAAGAAATTTGCTACGTTGCAATCAAGATCAACTCACTCTTTTACTTCATCAGTTGCAACAACCTAAACGTAGTTGCAGCGAAATCGTGCGTCTACGCAGTTGCCTCGATCTGCACGATCGACTGCTCGTCATTTGTACCGATGAGATTAGTGTGGTTTATGGCTTTAGTATTTGCTTATGCCTGCTCTTCTCCTCACTTGATGCTAGTAGCATATTGTATGTTCTTATGGTTAGACAAACGGATAAAACACTCTGGGAGCATTTGTTCGCAACCATCGTGTGGCTAACACCAACACTAATGACCTCGGCAACAGCTCTCATAAGCGACACAATTCGTGTGCAGGTATGAACTAAGATGCTTAACTTATCGCTGCTTACCAAACAGTTCAAACCATTTTAAGATCTTTGTCAATAGGATTCAATTTAGGTCATATTTTGAAAATCCAATACCAAATGTATTTTATCATAAACTACCAAGTTATAAAGAGGGTATTTGAAGTTCCAAGACATTTTTTAAGAATAATTCTATAGAATTATATATTATTGTTATTTTCTGTCTAGAAAATGTTTGTTAGTCCTTTTGATTACCATATTAGTGATTTTGTTTATTTGGGACCTTACGAAACAAATCAGGTAAGAGAGTATCTTAAATAACATATGTGACTGCAACCAAACCTTGGCAATATTTGTCTATACTTTGCGAATTTTATATATATTTTAACCCCACTATGTGTGCTTCAAAATAATTTTCTAATATACTATAAAGCGAAATCACACCCTTCATTGATATTAAGGTAAATGGTACGCTCAACCCTTGGGTAAATTCATCTTATAGTAATGAAATGTACATATCACTTGATTTGATTAATATCTCATACTAAATTCGATTGTTATGACAGCAAATGACCCTTGCAACATTTGTTTAACTAATAATATTGATTGATGTAACTAGAGCCGAGAGAACATTTCCGCCATCATTTGCACCTTTTCCGTCATGTTTTCTGAAGTTGAGTTGCGTTTATATTTGCTTAGCCTAAAGGGTATCGGTTGCATGGCCGCATTCGTAACTTCGTCGACTGCTGGCGCTACTCAAACTAATCACAGCCGCAAGGATCTAAAAAGCGTTTCCTACGACTCTTCTTCACCAATGTGGGTTTGCGGGGTGATCTGTAACATTACTTACAGTAAAGCTTTTTTGATCTGGCGTCGGGGATTATGGCAACGTTATCAGATGCTCCTCGTTTACCATGAACAGTTGAACTATGACTTTGGACTTGTGATGACGCTTATAACTGCATATTCGCTCTTATCGGCACCCTTTTTTTAATGGGAACGAGTTGAACAACCTTATAATATTCACATGCATTATGTACCCTGACTATTTGCCATGGAAATGATACTCCAACCCAATGGTATAGCGAAAGAGGTGTGTTATTGAAATGAAAGTGAATCATTGAGTTGGTTGGAGTTTGGAGTTTCTAAAATCTAATCCTTCATCAGCTGTATACAAATATTACTTATTGATATAACCTTAAAACTCAAATTGATTCGAATTGTGGACACAGCTAATGAAGTCAAATTAATTAAAAACTCGAGCATTCATACATCAAACATTATAGATAATTTTTGCAATTAGGTAATTGGGTTGTTGTTAGGTTAGTTAAAATTAGTCAACGCTAAAATGTCTGGCAGTCAGGACCTGCGTTTATATCTGCGAGAACTTTGCCTAGTTAGCATTATATGTGCCCAGTTCGATTCGAAAAAGTGTTTACTACAATCAACATCAGGCAGTGAGCTTTATGCTCTGTTGTATACTTTGGCCATATTGGCCGGAACTTTGGGCTGCTTTGCGTATGCCTATTTGTATCCACAAGATCTATATGTGGGGGTTTACAATCAGACCGGCAATTTCTATGAAACCATCAATTTGCGTTGCTTCTGTGTGGGCCTCTGGTTGCTGCACATATGTTTCTATGTGCGACGTCGTCGTCATATTGAGTTGGTGCAGAAATTGCTACAGCTGCATCGATTGTGCTCAAATCCAACCAGAGATCGTTTGTTTTTACGCAACTTTATCATCTATAAGGCACTCTTGCTGCTCTGTTTGTTCAATTATCTGACTGGTTTTGTTCATTCGGGCTTATATTCGCTATCCATAATGATCTACGTGTTTGTCTATACGTATAGCTTTCTGGTAATGTGCTTGCTGCTTGTGTTCTTTGTGTGCTTGCAACACATTGTTGCAGCTGGCTTGGCGTATCGCAATAGGCAGCTAGAGGAAAGCTACCATGCTATGCAAATAAGTAAACGTTTGATTTTCGAAAGGTATCGTCTATTGGGCATCATTACCGTTGAGCTAAATCAATGCTTTGGCTTGTTGATGTTGCCCATTGTGCCATTGGTTCTAGTTATGGCACCATCTGGCCCTTTGTTTCTCATAAGCACTGTGCTAGAGGGCAGAATTGTTGGCTTGTTTAATTACATTGTTATGTGCATTTGTGGTTGCATTTGGAATGCTCCTTGGCTGGCCATGATGTCGTTCATGTTGCGCTCTAATGTTATCACAGTAGAAGTGAGTTAATAATTGCATTTAGAGATATGGGAAAGTTTTATGTCATTCCTTGATATCAATTTACAAGTTGTCCCTTTTTATTTCACAGGCTAACAAAACAGCCAAAATTCTTGCAAAAATACCAAGGACTGGATCGGGTGTAGACAGAATGGTACGTTCTATATAGTATTTAACTGATTTTATGATGAAACTTATATATTTTGAATTTCAATAGGTCGAAAAGTTTCTGCTTAAGAACCTACGTCAACAGCCCATATTGACGGCCTATGGATTTTTTGCACTTGATAAAAGCACTCTATTCAAGGTTTGTATTAAATTCAAAATACAGTTTATTTTCGTACATTAACAAACTTTAATTGTTTTCCATAGCTATTTACAGCTATATTTACGTATATGGTGATATTGGTTCAGTTCAAGGAAATGGAAAACTCTACTAAATCGCTGGAGAAACCAGAATTGAACAATTAACTTACTGAACGTTAAGGAAGTTTGAACTTACCGAATCATAAGTCAAGCAGCCAATTGCTTGCGATTTATAATTTTTGCGCCATTTTCTGTATTCGGCTTTGATGACAGCTGCATGACGTTTCCAATATTTTCCCTCAAGTACCACAGTCTATGTGTGAAAAAGAGATAAAAACAAATATAAATATTGTGAAATTAAAAAAAAAAATGTGTAACGAATTGATTTTAGTATAATGACAACTTAAGTTATCAGTGATTAGAATAATAATGATAATAGTTTCCTTGTAACTTTGTAGACTCGCTCGCGCCTTTTGACAACTGATTACGAGATATTCAAATAAAGCAAAGTCAGCCAAAGGTAATCAACAGTTATAAAGGTATTTAACATATTTAAATGTATAATCATACGGCACTCTTTCATAACAAAAAAAAAAGTAAGCTCGATAAGATAAGTCTTTTGTACTGAAGTTCGCTAAAGATCCACACCAAAAGCTGAGATAAGTAGAATGAGATTTAAGAAATCATCAAATACAGTGTTGATGTATTTTTAAGGTATCTAACCGATGTGATATGGGTGTGGCTTCATAAGTCAAGTGCAGGGTGATGTCGTTAATCTATTTGTTGTGATAAGCGACTTATTTGAAATTGTGTGGGCGGTGATAACAGCTGTTTTGTTATCAGCAAAGAGAATCTTATTGAGTCGAGGTAATAAAGAACACATGCAATCTAGATATTTGTTGAAATTGTCTTATAATTTAATATACATACTTTCTGTTCTTACTCAATTTTAGAAAATTTTGTGTAATCACATTCGAAAAAGACTTATTCAAGTTGTAAATTCAAGATAGATCACGAGATATGTCAGGTTATCTTGTTGCTAGCTAGATCTATATAATATACACTTTATACGTATTTAATTTATTTTCAAACAATTTTATACTCAATCTTGATCTTAACTTCACTTAACTGCTAGAGGTATTTTGTATTATGATCTTATAACCGAAAAAAAAAAATGTATATAAAAATTTTACAAGCAAATCTGAATTTCGCACATAAAATTAATCTCGTTCTATAAATAAAACGCGACTGAAAGGTGAATGATAGCCGAAAACATAAATGCCGGTTCTTATCACGTGCTGCAAATTCAAATCAATGTGAAACCCATCCATACAGACTGGTGTGGCCTATCTCCCGGTTTGTGTTAACGACGCGCGACGCATTTATCACGCGTACATTGAATGATGATGGCCAAGTCGAAAGCTGACTTTCACAATAAGCTCGCTTATTCGACCAGTATTGCAGGTCTCAGTACCGTTTCATGTGGGGGTTGTTCGAGTACATTGTGATAGCATTTGTTGAGGAGAGCCTAGCCAAACGTAATATGACAGCTGTTCTGATTGGGAATCGAGCAATTGCGAAAAAAGTTCCATTGGACGTGGTTTTGTTAGATGAAAGTACACTTAAGTTTTACACTTTTTTTACTTTTTACTTATACTTACTACTTTACATATAAAATTAAGATACTCTTTTAAGTCTCAGTTATGACTTATTTTTGGGTTCTAGCTGATGGAACACACAACTTTAAAGCCCAGTTAACTGAACAGATTCACACTTAATTTTATACACTATTTATGTATTTTTTTTTAGCATGTAGTATTATCTTACAGCGCACATTTTTAACTCTTAACAACTACGTTTCACTTGTTACTACTTACTTGGGGATTACTATGTATATCAACGTCCAGCGGCGATGCGAATTGGCACACCGGCGTTCTGCGCTTTTGTATAACTGCAAAGTGGAGAAACAAATAAAACCACACACAGGTTAGTACTTTGTAAAATGTGCGCGTAAAATAAGCTGAGATTAGATTTTGCCCATAGATTAGAAACACTGATAGCTTCAGTTCGCTTCGAAGTAGCTGCCTCCAAAACACCTACGACAATGACATCGACCCCCACGTGTATATAAAGAATCACGCCCGTACTTTGACGAAAGAGATTATAGCTATGCTGTATATACAGGCAAACCTGGATAGTGTGAACAAACTGGATAGTGTGAACGATTTTGAGTTCCAGATTTACCTGTATAAATATTTTGTGGTGCATCTTATAAATTGAATTCATTTGAGTACTAAAATAGTTAAAATGTTAAATATTTATTTTAAAAAATATATCTATCAAACTGTTCAACTGTTATAGTACTTTTATCTATCAACCTAACCTAACCCAAAAACAAGTGGATACGTTGCAGTCGGACACAACCGACTGCGATATACTCGATACCAGTATTAAAACCGGTAAAAAGAGGCCTGATTTCAAAGGGGTACGGATGCGGCAGGAGTGTAAGTTGCCTCAAAAATTGTCCGATGCATGTAGGAGTGCCACCAGCTTTCTTCCTTCCAAATTTGGTGAAACTTGCTCAAAGTTTGTTAAAGGTGGGGAAGGGGGGCTGGGGGCGTTATGGGTGGGCGTGGCATCCAAAATTTGATGCAGATCTTTTTGGGATGTCAATTGCTATCTTCCTACCTAATTTGGTGACTCTAGCTCAAAGTTTGTAAAAGGTTGGGGAAGGAGGGCTAGGGGCGGTATGTGTGGGCGTGGCTCCAAAATGTCTTTGGGGGTCGCGACCAGTTATCTTCCTACCAAATTTGGAGACTGTAGCTCAAACACCATGAAAGATACACGCCTTCCCGTTTTTAACGAAAAGTTGGGTCGGCTAGGGTGGGCAAGGGCGGTATGGGCGGGCGTGGCATCCAAAGTTTTAATGCAGTTTTTTTGGGGATCGTCATTACCTATCTTGGCTCAAAATTTGGTGGCTCCAGCTCAAAAAGTGAGGAAGATATAGGCGTTTCTGATTTCAAACTGCGGGGGGGGCTGGGGGCGGAATGGGTGGGCGTGGCACCAAAATTTTTGATGCAATTTTTTTGGTGATGCCAGTAGCTATCTTCCTACTTATTTTGGTAGCTCTAACTGTAAGGGTGTGCGGAATAGGTGGATTTATCAATTTTAAGTTATCGAATTTATCGATTTGCCAGCCCACCAGTTATCGTAGAACCCCAATCTTAGAACTCGATCTGTCCCTTCCATAGATAAAGACATTTGCAAAGTTTCAAGTCTCTAGCTTGAAGGGTGTGGAAAAAAGTTGCGAACATAGGGACAGACACCATGACGGACATTGCACAAACCCAATATACTCTTTACCTTCGGTATCGAGTATAACCACTGATAGAAACTTAAACGAGCGCATCATCGTTATTGTGATGAAATTTTGGATTTCCAGCAAATACTAATCACAAACTTTTTCTAGTAAGTTTCATCTAATCCGTAAACATTTTGCAAATAATATTAGTTAAGATTGCATTGAGTGTTAGACGCGCAGACATTTAAATTAAAACATTATGTACATAGGTAGATTTATAAGTACGATACTTAATAAATGACCTAAAATTTTCCATTTGCTTTTGTCGCAGTTACAGTCGGCGTCGTCAGTTCTCCTCATTACTTAGAGATAATCGTTCGCTGTCATGTTTACAATGTTGTATGTTTATGAAACTACCTTTCTCCCACTAATGATGTAAACTTTGAAAAATTTTGACAAAAACTTTTTCTCTGATAAATGAATTTCTAAGTTTATTGAAGCTGTGGTCTACGGCGAAAGATTTCTTGATTGGAATAGTTTTTAATTCGTTGGAAAATAATATACTAGAAAAGGTTTCTACACTTTTGGTGTAATCAAGGATTTTCTACAAATTAAGCAACTGTGGTTATCAACTTGAATTTTTCTCTGAAATTACACATTTGCTCTGGTCGAGACAAAAACATTTTATTAAAAGGCATTTAACAGAGCGCCAGACAGGCATCTGATACTGATAAGCCAAACGACTCGTCGCTGATAAGAAGCGTAAGAAAAGTGCGTCGCCAAAGCCAGCCAGACGCTTGACAACGGTCAGCCAAGAGAACACAAATAAAAGTGTCTGAGATTGAGATTGGCAGCTCGTAGTACAACTACAGTTAGTACAACTGCAAACCATGTTTGGGTTGATAGACTGCCAACAAGAACATTGATAAAAAATAATAATAACAATGAATAATTATGAAACACGTTAAATAGCTAGGGCGAACCAATGAGACTCATCTGCGATAAAGTGTAATCAACAGCGATTGTGTTTGTGCTTTTAGAGCTTTTGTTCTTAGCTTTTACCTTTTTTTTTTGCTGTAGGCAGCTAACATTACTGTGTTGTTAGGAATTTTGCATGCGCTCTGCGAAAGTAAAATTTATCATTTTGTTTTATGTATGTTTTTCATTTCATAATTGAATTGCCTTTATTTCTTGTATAAGTTATTGACGCGAGCTTTTTGGCGATATAACTGAGGTTGTCTAATTTTTGGCCTATTTATTTTCATTAGTATTTTTACTTACATTGCATATGCCAGCAACGCCAGATGACATTGTTAAGTCTTATTTTGTCTTTCCAACGCAAACGCACACCTTTAAAGTGGTTCCATTTGGGCGATGTGAGCTTTTGACTGCAAGAAAAAGAGCAAAATTTTAAATAAAGTATGTTACAAGTTTGATAATCACATAATAAATACATATAGTTTACAATTATAGAATAAACAGATAGTGAGCTATTTATAGATTGGCCCATAACCCGCCTGGGTAACAATCTCGAATTCAAATCTGAATAATTTTTGTATTTCAATATTTTTGTTGTTTGTTGTTTTACTTGCTGCGAAGTTGACAAAATGGTTAACTGTCAATGTTTCGATTAGAGGCAAACACGATAAACACTCGTAAATCTAAACAAGCTATTAAAACGAATATCTAACAGCAAAACACCAATTGTAAGGATGTTGGATACCCAAAACAATTACTCTGTTTAATCAATCAACACTTCCTACTATATCAATATTGATATCAGATATCAGATATATTAAACAATACTTAACTAATCGATACGCAGCCCGAAACACGATCTCGTTGTTCCTGCGCTTCATATTCTTATCAATGACACATACTGCAAACAAAAGGGTCAACAGGTGCAAAATGTTGTTGTCAACAACAACAAATTGCATTAAATATTACTTGAAGCGAATGTGCTGCATTTGTGGAACCACTCGGGGTAAACCAAGCACCACCGTACTACCACCATTTATTATTAAAATGTCTGGTTGCGTTTTAATTGTTGTTTTTATCTGGCAGCAATCCAGCTTAGTTGTTTCTTTTTCCCTACCTACTGAGTTGTGTTAGGTAAAATACACTGAATGAATGCAAGTCGACTATAAAGGTTAGTTGGTTAGAATGTAGTATTTTCTAGTTTTCCGGAATTTCTTAGATAACATTCTGATCAACTAATTTATTATGTATCAAGGAACACAAAAGAAAGATTTATTTACACACTGAATATTCAATTTCCTTGTTTAAGAATTGTGTGTTTTGCAAGTACTTACTATTTATATACAAATTAAACAACTCGCGCCCATTGGTTATTACTTAGTACAACGACAATACTGACTGAAAGTCCTGGCGAAATGGTCTAGACTCTAGAGCTGATAAGACAACGACAACAACATAAATAATTATCTGTTATCTGCCTGATAAGCTCCTAAGCCACAAAAAAAAAGGATATGAAATATTATAAACAATAAATTCATGCGATTTTTCGTTAAAAGTAGACTATTGCAAATTAATACGATTTTCGATGACTTAAAGCGTCAATTAGCCCAAAACTATGAACTCTTATACAATAAAAGGAGCACGGGGCAAGAAGGGTGGCGCGAAACTTGTGTACGTGCTCAACGCGAATTAGAGATGCGACTTAAGGTTAAATTTTGTGATGTTTATATACATACAAACTGGCATGCAATCGAATAGGGGCATGTGCGATTTATATGCTTTGCAAAAGTATACAAGTTTAATTATTCAGAATGACTCTTAAGCAACTTCGAAATTAAATAAATAAATCAATATTAAGTTTTTGTTCGCTGTTTAAAGTATGATGGATATTTTTTACAAATGGGAAATTCCTAGATAATCTTTACCCTTGAAATAATATTGAGCAGGATTAAATTTTATTTTTTTACTGCACTTTTACTTGGATAAAATTAAATTCACACTTTATTTTAAGAAAGTTTAATATTTTAAAAGTTTTCGATAGCAACAAAAAACTGAAGTTTTTGAACAAATTTGGGGTTTTCTTATAAAAACCATCTAAATTTGTCATGTATGTTGTTAATCAGAATTAGCAACTAAAAATTACAATTGTAGAGTGCATTTAAGTCGTTTTCATTTTGGATTCGTTAGAACTTTTTTTGTATTAGCACTGATATTTCGTATTTGGATTTAAACAATGTTTCGATCAAGTGCATTTGCAAACGTTTGCAGAAATGGTGGAAGACGAACTCGAATATCAAAACGAAACAAAGATAGCAATTAAAGCTAAATTGGGATCAGGTAACTCGAGCAGCGGGCATTGCAGTCGCAGTCGCAGTCGACTTCATCGCTGGCGTCGCGTCGCAGCAACATGTGCTCCGTTAATGCGGACAAGTGATATTTCGGCATGTCGCCAAAGCGGAGACCCAGATTAATACTAATATCACGACCTAGGCGCGTGTTTGCAAGCAACAAAGGAATTAACCGAAGTTGGATGTAACTGGAAAGTTATCTTAAACCTAAATAGTATCTTGTCTAGAATGTCTCTAGCTTTCTCACCTGTATGCCAGATTCATGCACTTGAATAGCTTGGTCAGCGACGTCTCAATTTCTAGATGGGAGGTGACCATGCCCATGCTATTGTCATCGCATTCGCGATCCAAGTCCATGCGCGGAAAATGGGCGACAGTCTGTGGCACGTACAACTGTACATCGCGGCAGGTGTTTGTCGGCTCACCGGCCTTGTCGAGACTGGGATCCTCGGGATCGAGCATCTTCACCTCACCGTCGTCCTCGAGATCATCCTGCGCCTCCTCGGCCTCAAAGTGCGACACCATAAACTGACCCGAATGTATTGATTCGCGTTCGGCCTTCGATGCAGCTAGCATCGCGGCCGCGGCCAGCTCTGCCGCTGTGCTGCCCGCTGCGCTGCCAATGTATTGTAGTTGGGAGAGTGAATGGGGGAGCGACTGAGAGTGCAGCTGCTGTGAGTGCGACTGGGAGAGCTGATGCTGCTGGTGTTGTTGCTGTTGATGCTGCTGCTGCTGCTGCAGTTGCTGTTGTTGTTGTTGTTGTTGTTGGTGTGGGAACATGTTGTTTGTGCGTTGATAGTTTTCGTATTTGTTCAACATCATTTTTTTTAATGTTTGTTTGTGTGTTTGTTACTATTGTATTTGGTTTGTAGTGCGATCAGGTGCAAATAGTATCTTCATATATTTATTTGAGCTTAAAATTTTTCATCATTCGCATGCAATATTTAAACTGTGCGTTGTTAAATTGTGATTGATTAAGTTTAAGATTAAGTTAATATTTTTTTTATAATTTTTAACACTTTGTTCAAGTTTCGCACAAAATTTAAATATTATAATATAATATTCCTTTGAAAAACTTAAATTACCGTTTTGTGTTATTTATGATGTTTGCCTTTTTTTTGGTTTGTTTTTTTTTTTTTTATTTACACATTTATGTATATATGTTTGGAGTTACCGCTATTTTGTTGATATTCATTAATTAGCAATTTCCAAATCGTAGCGATAATGTTCATTGCCTTTGAATTCCATATTTCCCTCAACACATTTTTTTTCATGCACTTGTTGCCGTTATTGTTTGTTTGCTTCTTCTTCTAATATACAAAAAAACACGCCCCGCTTTTGCAGTTATACTCGTCACAATACACACACACATACACTTAGTCGCTTGGGCATACACAGATAGAGCGCAACTATTAGAACTGCGACGTCAGTTAAAAGGCACTGATAATAAAGTTGGGTTGTCAATAATTTTGCGGTGGAATGGCGCGCGGCACCGGCAGCCGTTGATGACTTTTCAATTCTTGAAACGGTACTGATCCAGCGCGAACAAAAGCTGAATAAAAAACCTGTGCGATTGCGATTATAATAATTGTGCCCTGCAATACAATCAAAACATAAAACAGCTGACGCCAGCAGCACTCGCTCTCGCTCTCACACTCTCTGTAACACGCATTCTCTCGCTCGCTCTCATTTACCTTTGACTTGCGCTCTCTCGCACACTCGCGTCTTATCAGCATAGGAATTTTCTGGTGCTAGCGACTGTGACTGGCAGGGCGCGTAAGAAGAAGCAAGCACACATTTAACATATACACACCTACACACATACGTACGCGCTGCATAACAAAAACAATTGCCACCATAAAGTTTCCTCTGAATGATTGTTTCCCATAAGCGTTATTGTCGCCTTGCATTAAATTTACGTCATTTCTTGCATTTGTGGACCAGTTAGTTTGGCCTGCGTGCTCTTTTGACCTCTGCTTTTAGACATTTTTAGTTACATCGGACACACACACATTTACATATACATATATGTAGATATATGCATATACATATGCACACACAAACATGGAAGCACTGGTTTCCCGAAGGAGGCGCGACTGCATTCGGTTGGGGGCTGCAATTACGGCGTTGAGTTCAGTTTCAGTTACAAATAATACACGACTTTAACGCGCAAGCGTGCGTTTTCACGTATAAATTTAATTGAAATTCAAGCACTCATATTAATTAATTTGCCTTTGCGAACACTAATCAGCGAAATGGGTTAAAACTGACCAAACTGCGACAAAATCAGATGTATGTTTATACCCATACAAAAGTTGTTTGATACGGCCAACACACACTCACTTAACGAAGGAAACAATCGGTTTTGCTAGCAGCAGTGATGCTTAACATTTTCGATACATTGTTCGTTTATAAATTAACTTGGCGGTCTTTTCAAATTTATCGCTCATATTTTCTTACAAGAAAATAGCACCATCTTGATACAATATTTTTATTTTATTGAAACTTCTGTGTTTGTTTATGCACGTAAGTGGTTACAGATAATTATTTATTTAACCGTGTTCAGGAACAAGTTCTGACGCCCAAACGTCTTGAGGCCAGCCTGTTCGACCCTTTGCAGATAGGTAAACATTCTAGAAAAATCACAATAAATGTAGAAAAGGAGAGTTATTTCAATATGTAAACAAGAATATAATATATTAAATTTTATAAACAAAGTTGTTTCAAATTCATAAGTAAGTAAAGGGTATCTGAAAGTCAGGATTATATAGTTTTGTTTGTTTATGGGATTGAAAATGACGCTTTCAATGAACCTCATTTCACTATATCATTTAAATACGTTCTTACATACATACGTGTATGTATGTATATTTATGTCTGATAAAACAATTTTGAGGGTGTTTTTTTGTTTTTTGTTCAGAGATAAACAAAATAAGTGTTTACACGCAAAAGTACTTGACTTGATCTAAAAAAAAACTACACATATATATTTGTGTATATAACACATAAGTACATGGATGTTTATATTCTTTTAGATCTATAATTGGTTTTAAGGTTTTTAAATACAGGTGAGTATATCGTACATATGTATATTTTTGTTTATATTATGTACAAATTTGTCTGCAAGAAGAATATAAAAATTTCCAAACAGAAGTAACAAAAGATGTTAGCACATCTCTGATATCGAAAATATGAATATTTTTGTAATATTAGTTTGAGTTTTAAAATTTCTGTTTAACTTTAAGAAATATATTTCGCATCTGATATTGAATTGTAAAAATTTAAAATTATTTTAAGTGGTAAAGAAAAATATAGTAGTAGTATTTTTGATTGTGGAAATTTATTTATGCGTGCTTTTAAATATTAATAAACTTATAACTTATAATAATGAAACTTGGATGGGTCGTAACCTCGATAAGCGAAAAACTTTGATAAATCATAGTATTTCTTCGGTCCCTTGAACATGCAGTTGGGTCCCCTCGATAAGTCGTATTTTTCTTGAGACATTCTGTATCAAAAGCCTCTACAACTCGTACTTTTTCCACAAAACCCTCTCCAACTTGTTTTTTTTTTTTTTTTCACAAAAAACCGTACGAGACGAAAACGTAGTACATTTTTTAACCGTTATTATTTTACAGTTACGCTTATTCATAGGTTTTGCTTTGTTTTCTGCAACTAGCGTAGATTAGTTTTAATTGAAACGCAATATGTCGAGGAAGTGCACAATATTGACAATTAAAAACAAAACAAAAAATTATTCTTGCCGAAAAAAATGGTGAAAAACAAGTAGAAAATGCGAAAAGGTTCGGTATTGTGCCATATACTATCACATCAATTTGTTTTCTTTGTAAAATTTAAGAAAAAGAATAAAAAACTCGATGATTCGTATATTCTGTATGTTGCCTCGATAAGTCGTAAAACTTGATAACATGAAAAACTCGATAGCTCGTATTTTTATTGTGGTCCCTTCAAATACGAGTTATCGAAGTTTCACTGTATTTCAATAAGATTGATTTTTATATTGTATTATTATTTATTAATTTTGAATATTTCGTTCTATAGGAATTAATTACAATCCCCAAAATAGCTAAACAATATTTGTATTTAAGATGAATATAATATATGTAATAATATTTAAGTCAACTATCTGTCGTTAGTTTGCCTGTAGTAATGCTCGAAATCAAATTATTCTAAACAATTATAATTACAAACACAAAAACATTTACATCACACCACAGAAAACCACCAGAAATTTGAATAAATGCTTTGTACATTAGCTTAATAACATCGATGTTCTTTTATTTTAATGTTTGAGTACATTTAATGTCAATGTTTGTACACAAATATATCGCCGGCACTTGACGATTTAATTGAGAAAACTTGCAATTCCCAAACATCCCACCCCTGTGAATAAAAACCAAAAAACATTTTACTGCCAGTCAGAATGTGTGTGTGTGAGTGCTTTTGATTGTGTTTGTAATTGGGCCATGTGCAAGTGCGTCTGTTAAAACTCCTAATAAGATAATGGGGTGGGAATACCAAATACCGAATACAGAAAACAGAAAGCTAGCTTCAATGCATTTATCATTATATGTACCATACAGAAGAAGGCACGTGCAGTCGGGCAGGGTGCACATTATCAAAGGCTGCTGCCCCCGGCACTTTAATGGAGAGAGTTCTAAGTGCGGCATCAAGAAAATATTCAACTTATGACTTAATCGCTTAAGCATCTAAGTATTCTTCGCGCCAAATGCCAAGAGATGTGCCTCAAACATGCAAGAATAGACTTTTAAGAGAATGCTACAGAACCATTGCAACAAATCGAGCTAAAAAATAGCTAAACATTTTATGACAAAAAAAAGCCAATCCAAAACAGGTGAAATTGTGGCAGTCAGGCGCAACCGACTGTAAAATACTCTGATACCAGTATATATTAAAAAGAATAAAAGGAGCTAAAATAAATATCCTTTCAGAAAGCCAAGTGGCAATAAAAGCCCTTTCCTCGAGGAGGATTAACTCAAAGTTAGTAGCAGACTGCTGGAAAAGACTTCGGCAGCTTTTTTCCAGGAGCAGGTTCAAGCTGGGTCAAGAAAGCCAGAAGGAGGCACCTTTATAGCGAGGTTCTCACAACTACGCAGATCACGCCTTCATTGGGAAAGTGGATCAACCCTTTCCCATTTAGTGAACCCCTTTAAGTATAAAATGTCAATTGGTTGCAATTGGTTATTCCCTGTTGTAAGAATCCGCTATTTATATATCGACACAGGAACTTCGATCTTAAAAGAAGAACAGCAAAGAAACATTTATGTATTTTGAACAATTCACTTCACTTTGTGTAAAAATCATTTCAAAATTAATTTTACTTTGAATAACTAACTTTATCAGCGCGCCTCTCAACATCAAGATTATTAACACATTTTTAGTATGTTAACCGTTCCGGATTGATTTTTTTTATAGTATATACATATATCTGGATAGTATAATTTTTACTGTTATTTTTTTAAACAAAAGTACAATTCAAGTTCAAATCGTTCATAAATGAGAATCGAAATGTTTTCAAACAGAGAACAGATTTTGACACAAGCGTAAATTTAATCCCAACGGCGATTTTAAGTAAATTGTAAATTGTAACTGTATCGAGAGCGTTTAAAAAATATACAAACCTCATTCATTTGCTTTGAATCGTTATTGTAGGCTTTTCGGTTGGAAAGCTTAAGCTCTGCCTGGAAGCCGCCTTTGGGGTCTTGATCTCCATCTAGGACATCCACTAAGTAGTTTATGTACAAAATTGCTAGCTTCAACGTTTTTATCTGTAAATGTGAATTGGAATTTTTAATAATCAGAAAGAGAAAGTAATTAGCAACGGGATAAATTAAATTAGTATATTTACCTTAGATAACTTTGTGTCTGAAGGAACATTTGGAATTCGGTCTCGCAGGCATGAAAATGCATTATTTATGCTTTGGGTACGCCTTCGCTCTTTTTTGTTAGCTGTGTTTCTCTTCTTAATTGTTCGAACCGTGGGCTGTGGGTTAAAGCCCAATTGATTAACAGGCGAATATATTTCGTCGGCGGCTTTTCTGTTGGAATCTAAAAATTCAATAAAGCACAGTTCAATTTTGGAATACCGAAGAATATTGGATATTTAAAAAAAAATCACAAAGTATTTTAATTTTATTATGAATATCCAATGTTTTTGTACTAAATTAAAAATCGACTTAACATATTGTTCATATAAATAAAGAAAGTTTATTTCACCATTTTAATCAACTTCATTTTACAGGTAAAGATTATAATCTTTAATAATCTTTGATAATTATCAATGGATTATTTGTCTTTTATGTTGAAAACATAATTAAATTATTTTTCATTATTAATTAAACATTTTTTTGATTAACATGTATTTTTTTGCGTTGGCTTCATTACATACAATCATAACCATTGATATCCGAAATTGGCGAATTATTGTAATCATTGTTGTAATAAAACGCAGCAGGCTCTCTGCACATTTGACTTGTATATTTTTCCATTTCAAGGCGGACACAACTATTCACTCGTGATCAAATACATTGCATTTTTTGAGAATATATCCCACAACCGCCACAAAAATAACTAAATACCATCGAAGAATATTTCTTTGGACGGAGTCTGTTCCATGATTATTGAATATTTACACCACACCAATGCCAGAACACACCCCTAAAGCCGTCCAATGGTTAACATTTCTGTTATTGCTGGCCCTCAACCAATGGCAAGTCATGGTGGAAAAAGAACAAATTTTTCGTTTAAATATATTTCAGTCATGCATGGAAAACTTTATAGCTGTAATATCTATTCAGTATACTTAAGTGCTTCAGAAGAAACAGAATGCTGTTAGGCAAATATTAAACTAATGGATATACTTACAAGCGAAATCAGATAATTTATTTCCTAGCAAGAAAGCAGAAGGTTACGTTATTTATATAACTTCAATTAAAAGTTATTGTTCGTGAGAATTTATTTATTTCAAAATATTCAACGTCAAATCTAAAAAATTTTACATTAATATATTTGATATTTATTTTCAAATTATATCCGAAAATTTTTTACTCAAAAACTAGAATTATTAAAATATCGATTTTATAACGATTCGTATGAAAATCAATTTGGAAAAACATAGGATTGAAAAATTACTATTCAAAAACATAAATTGAAAAATTGTATTTTTAAAAATGTGCTTACTTGAAAACAAAACTTAAATCGAAAATTGTCGTAATTCTATTATTTGAGTTCTAGGAATCAATACGAAACGTGTTAGAATTAAAGTTTATACTTCTATAAATATATAAAAATTAATTTTTTACCTAATATTTTATAATAATAATTTGAAGTTATTCATATTGAATTCAAATTGCTTCTTAATTAATTTTTAATTCAATGCAACCATTTTAAGATCTATCAGTTTTGATATTGAAATTGATTGTTTCTTTCTTTCTGAAGCTTTTTCGTTTTACATTACATATTAATTATTCTTTTTTTGAAGCTATGTCGAGAAAATATAAAGAGATTCTGAGAAAAGGTTTCCTTCATAGCACACCTAAATCCAGGTGATTTTAATTAATTGAAGAACTCATCTGTTTTTGAATTTTACCTTTAATAATAATAATATGTGTTAAATGGCAATAAAATCGTCTTAAATATATTATTCGAACCTTTAACTAGTTAACTAGGTTTTTTTCGAGTTACATGCAAATATATTTTTCCAAAAAACAAAAGTAAAAGTAAAAAAAAATAGCATTGAATCAGTATGCTGGCTAACAAAAAGAAATGTGTTCTTAACCGCAACACTTTTAAAAATCACTTACGTATTAAACATTGGCTAAAATAAAGCTAAATTTGCCGCACTGGTCAGTTGTCTGACCGGTCATAAAGTAGTAGATTCAAAGCTGCGATGCGCCTGATAGTGAGCTGAGCTTTAAGCAGCGGCCTGAGGTACAAGTTTATTGTCAACCAAAAATTTAGTTTAGTCAGATTTGAGCTGTTAGCACAATACGGCGATCTTTGAAGAGATTTTTCGCCGCAAAAATATATATTTTAAAACGTCGATTTATATTTATATCTATATTGTGTATACATATATGTACGTATTGTGTTAGTTTGCTTGTGTAAATTAATTAAAATAACAATTTATTAAGTGCGAAGCAAAAATATTTTGCTAGTTTCCGTTCGCAAACAAAATAAACATCATAAAATTTGTACTTCTTTGTCAGAATATATGTTTACATATATGATGTGTATGTATGTGTCTACGTGCATTTGTACATCTATAAAGCACACATACATAGATGTATTATATAAACAAAAAGTAACTTTGAGAGTTAAACCGGTTTGTAAATAAACGTATGTAAGATCAATGAAGTGCCGGAGGGATCTTCATCTATATAAAAATAAACAAGAAAGAAAATCAGTATTCAGTTGAAGCTGAAGATACTCTTGCCGAAAAGAGCAAATATGTGCAAACAAAGAAATTTTCAAAAGCATGTTTCCATATTATTTTATTTTTAAATTCGATGTGCATTTAAGAGTAAATAAGACTTTGCGAGATAGTTTACAAAATCTTCAAAAATATAATAATTACAGAAATATTTATAAATTCATTTATAAAACATTAAAAATATCTCTTGTTAAATTAATATATAGCAGCTCATAGTTGTGCTCGATTCTTAAAGTGGGGACTGCCCGTAATCAGTGAACCGAATTCTTTATTAAAATATGTACTGTGAACCTCAAGGAAAAAAAAAACAATTAATATAATTGATGTCATATTGGTATTTAGCTATTATCACCACTGCCTTGATATACTTTTGAATGTACTCGTGTTTTGCATTATAAAATTGAAAATTTTCTTTTGTTTTGGGCTCAATGTTATTAAAATAAAATATTGAAAAATACTTTAAAATACATTTTATTTTTAATAGCATTCTGGTTTTGTTGTGTTAACAGATAGAGATCTTTTTGCGTTTTAATTACATATATACTTTTACAATAAAATTACACAGCTATTGTTTGTTTCGTGCTTTCAGAACATACATAAGTGAGCAAGAAGAGAAGCTTTTAAATCATTTGAGAAAACAACTTTAGTATAAATATATTTTGAATATGGACAAAGGCTCAGTTTATACCTTAAATTTATATGTTCAAATGAAAGCGAATATTTTTTTAAACCTCGCAGCCTTTTCTATAGGATATACTATTTGAAGAACTGGTTAACCACACTGAGTAATTGTTCAGAAAGCCCAAATTTTTTTCAATTGTTATGTTTGTATTGTGATGTGAGTTTCTTATAAGTCGAGCTTTAATGCACGCAAACATTGTTATTGATTGCCTTGTGTGCTTTTTTTTAGCGGGGAACCCATTGAAGCAAATGCTATTTCGATTTGCAGGGTCGAGACATAATCAAAACAAATACGGATATATTTTTATTGGCAGATTAAAACGTTATAACTTATTTTTTTAGGAAACTCAATGATGAAAACTAGTTGTTTTATTGTACTTTGCCTCGTGGCGTACACCTGCCTGGCGCAAGATACCTCGCTGGACGACCTAATTGCAGACATTTTCAAAACAGACGCTTCAGCATTCAGCTCGACAACACTACCGACTCCGACTCCAACACCGACTTCGACTGGGTCATCAACTGCGCAAACCAAAGAACGCATTCAATATGAGTCGTGTGGCACAGAGAAAGAGTGTGTTCCTCGTTGGTTATGCTCTAACGAATCGATAAATACCAGTGGAGAGAATATTATTGACATTCGTATTGACACCGATGCACCGTGCACAAAGTATTTGGAGGTCTGCTGCAGTCTACCCAACAAAGTGAGTACAAGGTTCATACTAACCTCGATGCAAAGAATAAAATTATTTTTTTATTTAGAGAGATACCCCAGACATACCAATTTTACCGATTGATCAAAACCGAGGTTGCGGCTATCAAAATCCAAATGGTGTCGGTTTCAAAATAACCGGGGCCTTAAATCAGGAAGCAGAATTCGCCGAGTTCCCATGGATGGTGGCAATTTTGCGGGAAGAGTCCCAACTCAACTTGTATGAATGCGGTGGAGCTCTTATCGCACCCAATGTCATATTGACAGCAGCCCATTGCGTTTATAACAAAGAAGCCAAGTCCCTAATTGGTTTGTCTATAGCAAGAAATAATCATATGAACAAACTAATAAATATCAACGTTCTTTTAGTAAGGGCTGGTGAGTGGGATACGCAAACGAAGGACGAAATAATACCGCATGAGGATCGTTATGTGAAGGACATTATATATCATGAGCAATTTAATAAGGGATCACTTTACAATGATGTTGCGCTACTCTTTTTGGAGACCCCATTCGTTTTCCAAATGAATATTCAACCGGTTTGCCTGCCCGAAATTGGCGAGAAATTCGACTATGATCGCTGTTATGCAACTGGTTGGGGTAAAAACAAATTTGGCAAGGATGGTGAATATCAGGTGATTTTGAAAAAAATCGATTTGCCAGTCATGGATAATTCAAGATGCCAAACGAATCTACGTGCAACCCGCCTTGGCAAGCACTTCATATTGCATGACAGTTTCATGTGTGCAGGTGGCGAAAAGGACAAGGATACGTGCAAGGGCGATGGTGGTTCGCCATTAGTATGCCCAATAAAGGGCCAACCCAACCGGTTCAAGTCCGCCGGTTTAGTTGCTTGGGGTATTGGCTGTGGTGAAGAGAATATACCTGGTGTATATGCAAGTGTTGCCTATTTAAGGCCTTGGATTGACCAAAAGCTTGCATTGCATCAGGTCAATTCGAAATATTACACAGCCTGATCGAGATATCGAGGATATACTTCTATCAAGACGTAAAATGTAAAACATGTCTCTTTAATTAAATCAAGGAAATATTAAATTGATTTCATATAATAAAAAATATATTCTTGGATTTGTTTATTAAACTGCTTATTTAAAACTCCTCCGACCGGGTTGAGATTAAATGAATTTACCCTGTTCCATCTCGAATTCATACATAACAACATCGTACTATATATCCGGTATCAGCAGCTAAGGAAATTGGGAATTTAGCCAGCCGTGGCTATTCCATTCCATCGGAAACTACTTTTATACCTATTATACACATACATACATATGTTTTTCTGAATATACATACACAGTACACCAAACATATTTTTTCATCTGTACTTTTACCAGCGAGTTACAACAGGCATACGTCACGCGATCGGACCCCTTCAATCGTATCTAATATTTCTTTTTCTTTTTGGCTGGTTTTTGTGTACTTGAATTGAAGAGAGTTCAGCGAGATCCACGTTATATAATTTCTTGTTATTTACACTTGATAACAAATTTAAAAAAACAATTTTTGAAAAAACAATTTCTTGTAATTCGACATGTTGGTCTACAAATTTTGTTGGACAGTGTTTAGTTTTGAGTCGAATAAAAATAGATGAAAATAAAATCATGAACTACATAAGCGATATCGTGTGTGTTAAGATGAGTGAGCTTGCAAACCAAAGTGAATTTCGCGCGCTTATAAATGATGCAGACAATAGTTTAGTTACTCATTTCTGCTGAAGGCCGTTGAGCATTAACATCATCGCAAGGGAAGAAAGTGAAAGATAAATTAATTGAGATGACAGCAAGCGTAAGATAAAATCATATTTCTTAAACGAAATGGTTAATAAAAATACTGAAACATTTCAGATAACTTGTATATTATCAATAATATTCATTCCAACGTTTATTCTGGCGAGTGAGACACTAGCAAACTCCGGTCTTAAGGATACGGGCCAGGCTGTCGGCCATCGCAATAGGACGAACAGTGCATTGACAATTAATTCGAACTCCCAAGAGTTGGGGAAATTGGATTCAAATTTTTTGGTTAATCGCAGCTTCTATGAAATAAGGAAAAGTCGATCGAAAAAAAAACGTCAAGCACACGGGACAAAACCATCATCTCAACATGCAAAAAACGGGCACTTTAGTAAATCTTCAAAGAAGCAAATTAAACAAAGCAGTAATTTGCACAATAATAACAAGAACGTGAAGATTTACGAAACTTTCGAAGAAATACACGAACATATCAACGAGCCGGCATCACATGATGTACAGTTTGAAGCTTCGAACCGTTTTGAGGAACAAACCGACAAATCATCGGTTGAAGTGCAAAATGCTGAAGAGCCCAAAGAGGATAAACATGTGAAAATCAAAGTGAAGCATCATCACCACCATCATCATCATAACCATGTTAAGGAAGTGATTAAATCGGTGCCAAAACCATATCCCGTCGAAAAGATTGTACACGTACCGATTGAAAAAATTGTTGAAAAAATTGTTCACGTCCCAAAATTTGTGAACGTTACGGTTGAGAAAATAATCCATGTGCCTGTTGAAAAGATTGTTGAGAAGGTTGTACGCGTTCCGAAACCGGTTCATATACCAAAACCATATATTATTGAGAAAATCATGGAGAAAATCATACACGTACCAAAACCATATCCAGTGCTCAAAACTGTTCCCTATCCTGTTGAAATTAAAGTGCCGATGCCTTATGAAAAAAAAATTGCAGTTCCCTACGCCGTAGAGGTTGAACGAAAAGTACCAGTCTACATGAAATTCCAGGAGCCATATAAGTATGAGCAAACCCATTCGAGCCCCTTCAAAGAGCGAAATATAGCGAAATACAGTTCGGCAACCGAAGAAACATCTCATTATCCAAGTTACTTTTCGGAAAATTACAATAATAATAATAAACCAAATTCATTTAAACAAACCAGCAAGGAACAAACTCACAACTTCAACTTTCCTAAAGCAAGCTCGTATCAGCAAACGGAGCTACCGAAATATACGGAATACAAACCGAATATTAATGATCCAGATGAAAACTACAATATATATAAGCCAAATCCATTTATACCAACCGAAACACCTAGGAAAACAAATTACCAAACCGAAAATTATCACTTTACAAAACCGAATCCAATTAAACAATCCGAACAGCCCAGACAAACGGAATATGAACAAACAGAAAGTTACAATTTTAATCAACCAAATGCGTTTAAGCTTACGGAATTGCCCAGAAAAACCGAATATGATACTAATAATGAACAAACCGATCAATTTACGAATATTGATAGCTCAAAGCTTGTAAATGATCCCATTGAACCATCTGCGGCGGGTAGCACATTTCTTCCGGTCAAGTTCTTAGATCCCAAGTCTCAATTTAATATTTTTGTCGCCAATAACGATACAACATTTGACTTTAATCCATCAATCTATGGTAATAAAATAAATGAATTGCCATTTTCTTTTCCGGTCGAATTCGTTCAAATGCAACCAATGCCTTTTCACACTCCAATAAGAATAGTCGAGTCATCAATTTCTCAACCATCATTTAATAGTACTTAGAGGAATACAATTTTACTAACGACGTTTAAGTATTATAATTAACAATATTGCAAAAAAATATTTAACTTTTTGATTATAAAGTAATAAATATACGTAGAGGCTTAAGTATTCTAAACCTTATTAAACTAAGCATTTAAGATAAATTTATTTGCAAAATCCAACACAATACTTTTTATAATCAACACTATAGCTTATAAATCAGTTCGTACATTTTTGCATTAAAAATTTTTTGAAAATATTTGCAAATCACAAAAGTGAGTTATCATTGGGAACTAAGGAAAAAAAACAGACTGAAAATGTTGTCTTTCGTTTTTTTTATCCCTAAATACAATTTTAAATTATAAATTATAGACTTGCTCATTTGACAACAAAAGAATACATTTATGTATCAAAAGGTGATAAGGTTACTGAATTATAGGAGGTTGTTTTTATAACAGAAAAATTGAATTTGTAACGCAGATTTGTACCATTGTGATCGTGTTAAAAATAAACGTCCTTATAATTGTGATTGTAAAAGCAAAATTTACGGAAAACGATAAGTGATTATATTGCACAGTGACGTTCATAGGCAAATGACTTTTTGATTTCAAGTAGACGATGGGCGAAAGCATTGAACAGTTTCTAAAGACCTTTTGGCAATGTTAACGACTTTTCGCCGCTATAACAAGGGTATTTTCAGGGATTTTGGTGTAAATGGAATAGAAGCTCCCAATTTCCAAAGCTATCGGTAATCAATTGACTTGCTTCCATTATCTTTGTAGTGGCGCTAACTTGACATTGCTGCGAACCAGTGAAAAACCTACATCATTGAAAAATGAACTGTAAAATGAACGTTTCCAATACTCTCACAGAAAAAAAGTAAATATTAGAGTACAACAAATTGAATGCTAAAATACAGTGAATTTAATATTATTGAAACTGTGCATTGAAGGAGCCCTTGAACAAACTCAAAAATACAAATTACACATTTTTAACATACTCGAATTGAAGGCAAAGCAAGAATAATGTCTACAGAGGAGTTGCAAGCTAATTTGGATAAACTAAAAATAACACCAACAGACGAACAACATAAAGTCTGCACTAGAAATCCATTTTACAGTCCAAACATTACTTCGTGTTTCGAGACGACAGTGCCATCAATTCAATGTACGAAACAGATAAACCACTGCAAGAATCGTCGAATAAGGCGAAGGTCCGAAAGTAATGTCGATGACTTCGACAGCAGCAAACAATTAGATTCTGCCATTTCTGCAGCCGATCATTTTGACATCGTGAATCCGCTACGTTGCCTAACCGGAGTACATAAGGTACATTTGAAGCGCAGCAATTTCGCCACATCAAAGAGGAATCTGTTACGCGAACCAATATTAAGGCTCGCCCACGAGAATCATCTGCAAACGAAATGTGCTTTTGGCAGCCGTGGAATCCGTCGAATGGCTCCATTAAACTTTGATGAAAAAAGTCGCGCGACTTTCCATAAGCTGCGATCAAACAACAGCAACAGCAAATGCAACATAAGTGGCAACAGCAGCTTTCGAGATCTAATCAGCGAATGCAATATTCTGCTAGATGAATCGAATTCAAAGAAAGCTATTCTGGATACTGAATCGCAAAACTTTCAGCAATGCCAAAAAGAAGCAACAGCCAGCAATTGCGAATACCTTGATGATGAACAGGGTTCTAATGCGCAGGAGAGGCCCATTATCATGGCTGGGTCGAGGCTCTCATGCTCACAGGAGGCAAGCAGCAATCCACCAAATGCAAATGCAAGGAATAGCGACGATGTCACCATTGTGGAATTGGCTAGCTATTTCGATACTATGGTGCACATTCCTAAGAAGATGTCGTCAATGGCGGAAATGATGTACATTTAAGAACCTGGCACTGCCGCATTACGTTTAACTTTCGTAGTGTGGATGTATGTATAATTCTGTTTCTGTGTTTAATTGTACATACAGCATATTTATACTTATATATATAAACAAGCAAGCAAAAATGTATATGAATGTCATTAGATTAAAACTAAAATTTTATGAGGTGTAAATATCGATATTGTTAGGCTTAATTTCGGTATCAAATTAAAATTCTATAAAAATAACGTTGCTTTAATTTTCTATTTTATATACTTAAGGTTAAAGTTAAATAACAAACTCTCAAAATAGGGATAAGATCACACAGTTCCCTCGTCGTACAAACCTACCTATAAGCCTAGTATCGTGTCTATCAAACCTTTTTGAAAAATTTTTGCTGTCCCAGATTAATCCATTTCGAAATCTTCTCAACATAATCCTATTACACCAACTTGGACTTCGTGAAAGCCCGGAACAATTAAGCAGGTCAATCGAATAACATCATCAGATACGAAGTGCGTTCGAGAATACTGCACAGCAGTATTTCTGAATTGTTCTCAGCCATTCGATAGAGTTTGGTTGGAAGGTATCAGAGCATCGACACTGCAATGTCCGATTGAACATACTATTGAAGCTGATGTTGCCTCCATTGGCTATATACTTGCTTTTCCGTTAGTCTGGACTACAAGGTCCTGCTCTACAACTCTGTCCCCAAACCAAACTGGCTCCCAGTTATGGGAGAACGCTAGCAGCCGCTTCGACAACCATCACCGGGGTACCGTGGTATGTTCGAAATGAAAACAAAGAGAGACACTTAGTCATTCTACCCTTCAGCGAGATTCGAAACATACCTTATTAAGCTCTCATCGCATCCTAATAAAGTCGCGAGAGGTCTTACAAGGTTGTTTTGCCGATCTTTTCTTCGTCATAACGCCTTACCAACCCAGCGATGAGCATAAGCTAAAACAATGACCGTACGACAAAAGCTTATATTCTGGGTATCTCGAAGTCAAGCTTGCTCGACTAATTTAATTTATTTCGATTTGTAAAAAATCATGCGTATACAAAACAGACCTAAAATATTCGATATGTTTTAAGGAAAAAAGAATGCCAACATATTTAACTCAGTTTTGAATCAAAATAATATTTAATTTGTACAGCAAGTCTTTAAAATCAAATCTATTTCACAGCGGCAACAACTTAAAACGAAAAAGAGTTAAACTTACATATAAATGAAAAATTAAAATGATGGCAATTCCACAACGCTTTCGAACTCCGCTGCTAGGCGCTGGAATATTATTTTTTATTAATCTCTTGGCATACAATTTGCGTCCATTGGGTTTGCTGTTCTTGGGCCTCTTCGGATTTTGGCTCTATTGGACACACTGCAGTTTTCGAATTGTGCTAACACCGCAAATTCATTCGAAACTCCAGACATTGCTGCAACTAGCGAAGGATCGGCGCCACAATTCTCCAGTCATGTTCTGCCTCGTCAGCTGCAGCTGCTTTGGCATTCTTTTCATTTTGAGTCAGCTCATTTCGCTTGTGATGTTGTCACTTCTATTTGAAATGACAGCGCTCGTTGGCAGTTCATTTAACTTCAAGCTGCTACAAATTGAAAGGAATAAGAAGAGCGCGAATGCCGAAGACGATTTGAGTGAATTCATACCGGATTTGAGCCCATCGGATATGTTATTGTTGGAGCACGCCAGTTCAGGCACATATTATTCTGATTATGAAAGTAACGACCCTACACCCGATCCTCATGAGCTTTTAACGGACGAGGATGACTAGCCAGCATCACAACGAAAATCATCAAGAAACAAACTACAACTCACAAAAGCAAATGTCTATCAGATAAATTTCAACACAAACATTATCCTCCGATGGTGCATTGTATTTTCTTAATAATAATGAGTTCAAGCTTACTAATAAATTATCGTTGACATAAGGCGTCACCAATTTATTTAAAGAACTTCTCACAGCTCTAATTTATAGCAATTAAATTAAAAGGTTTAAAAACGGCTTATGAATTTTTGTTCCCATTCCAAAATCCTTGCGCAACGAACTTCTCTGCTTCACTCTGTTATCAGGAATACCCGAACCGATACTTTTTCTTATCGATAACCATTACAGCAAACGACCAACAAATTTTTGCAACAAACGCAGTATCAATAACAAAACATACATTTTAATTAAGTGTTTTACCAATTAAATACATTTCAACTTATTACGATGGACTGTGACAGCATTCAAATGGCCATAACGGAGGAACATCAATCCACAGTATGTAGCAATAAATGTAGTCTTGTGTTTGCACTTATTGCGTCGTTTCTATTTTGATACACAAATGTTGGGAGTTGTATGTGTGTATGTATGTACATATGTTCATACACTTCTAGGGGTGGGTAATCACGCCATAATGCCACAAATATTTTGTAATTAAATTAATAGTGATTTAAGCTGGATATTGTTAATGCATTTCTTTCAAGGATTAGAGCTATAGCACAATTATTTGACCAGTCATTTTTTAATATATACAAATTTTAATATTCATATAAGGAACGCAAGGAATGTGGACGAAGAGGTCGAAAGCCTGGCAGAAAGTCATCTTCCGACAAAGTTGATGTCAAAGCTAAGCTTGGTAAGCTTTTAATTTACGACATACCTAAAAATAAATGAATATAATGTCAAAATATATATAAGTATATTATTTTTATTGGTTAGAGCGGAGCAGACAAAGTGCACGGGAATGCCGCGCTAGAAAGAAACTGCGTTATCAGTATCTGGAAGAGCTAGTTGCAGATCGGGAGAAGGCAGTTATTGCTTTGCGTGCTGAACTGGAGCGAGTTGGTTAATATAAATATAAGTTCTAATAATCATTAGTTCTAAAATATATTTATGATTCTTTGCAGTTAATGAAATGGAACGAATTGCTGGAGGAAAACTCTAATCCGAACGACTTTGATCAATTGCTTAAAGACATTGGTATCCTTAAACAAGAAACCAGTTCTTAATATTAAAGTACAAATACAAATATTTTGCTTTTTAAATACCACATACATACATAAGACAGTGTATGTTGTGCATACAATTGATAAAAATGTATAAACTAAGGATTAGCTTGTAAACAAAAATCCTATTAATGAACTTTTTGAACTGATGTTTAAGTTACAGCTAATAAAATGTTCTTTACAAATTATTTATTTTTTGCAAACTTGAGAAGAATTGCGAATCATGAGTGGGTTTATAATTATTTAACTCTTTGTAAAATTCCTTTTGAAATTTATTTCAACTCCAAAGTATTAAGCGTTGCTAACTTGCGGTCGTGACACATCAAACTAGTCAGCTGATTTTTGCTTAAATAGTATGGCAGCCCTGAAATTATATCAAATTAAAGTATGGCAGCACTGAAATTATAAGTATGTACATTTCTATCAACTTTAAGTCAAAATAGCCAGTCCACAAAATTCGAAGGCAAACAAAATAAACGCATTGAAAATGGAAACTAAAGTGGAACAGACTGCAGAATCAATTGCTGCAGACCTGAGACGTGAAAATCGACGCAAAAAGATACTGCAAACGGCAAAATCTCGATTAGAAAAACTAAACGGCGGCGTTAAATCGCATGATTCTAATAATATAGGTAAGCATGAGTTTCCAAATGAAATTAAAAAATGTTGTAAGTATTAAGGGCAAATATTTACTCACACACACACATATAATCTTCACCGGATCCACATGTGTATGTATGTTTGCATGCACCTAAAGGTGAACTTTTTGTTGGTATGTACATAAATGTTAAGCTCACTTTAAATATGCTCTACAAAACTTTAAAAGCATAATCGGTATTTATCATTACAGATTCTAACGACGCCTTGGAATACTCCGATCCTGAAGTAGAGCCAAACATTGCAGTCGGCTTCTCGCCTCAAGAAGATGCTTTCAATCCTACTTTCTTTGCAACCAATTTCAATCCACCAACAAACGCCGTTACACAAAATATTTTCGTAAAAAGCAGAATTCACATTTTTATTGCATCGATCATGGGATACATTTTGTCGCATTTCGTCGCAAATTCTCTTTTTGTGCCAGTTGGCTTGTGCATGATGTACGAACTATTTTCGCTTAAGGGCCAGCAACAGCAAACTAATTCAATAATTTCACTCATAATGCCGATAGCACTTTTGTTTACAGGTACTTTTCTGAGCAGTAAAATCAAACAGATCAACTGTCTGCTATATATTTCACAATCTCTTATCATCAATCTGGCAATAAATATTTTCTGCATTTGCCTAAGCAGTTATTTGTTTCAGTATATAAGTACAAATCACATTGTTAATATAAAATGAAGAAATAAATTTCATTCAATGTAAATGCAAATTTAAACATTTTAAAATAAGAAGATAAAATATTATTTCTAAGAATCAGCTATGACATAGAGCCTACTAACGATTGTCAGAATTTGATTAATTTAAAGCACATTCTAGCAAACTTCCAGGCTGAAGCTAGATTGAGACAAACTAGAAACCCAGCTTGTTACTTTCGTAACGAGAATTCCGAAACCAGGGAAAGTCATTACATTTATCCATGTGATACCATTGGGCACAGAACCCTATCTAGGGTCATGAGACAGATACATACATAGGTAAATAGACATGTAAGAAACACCAGCTGACAAATATAATATGAGAATCATCCAAACCGGTTCATCCTAAAAAAAAGAAGTGCTGAACTATTAAATGCTCGATTTATCCAAATCAAAACTATCATAATATTCAAACTTCTAAAGGGCTTTGCTAAACATATGTGTGCTGCCGTTGGATGATCTTCGCAGCTGAACAGTCATTGGCTTTCCTAAGACCCTCGATCAGCAAATGCCGGAAGTCCCCTCTCGAGGACCGACGGTTCTTAGTAGCGTTAACGTGGGAATACCTTTCATTGCGGATGGAGTTACAAGGATAATACGTATCAGGCATCTCTCCAACAGTTTGGGAGGAGGCTTATTGGTCTGTATGATTCCAGTTAATACGGAGACCCACCAGACTTGGCTTGTTCACGTTCATCCAAGCGACAATGCCAACTCAGCGTAGCATTTAAGATAAGCGCATGGAACTTCGTCCTTTACCTCCTCAAAAGCAACGGGTGGAGCAGGAAGTGCAATTCGTGCATCCAGAGAGTCTTGCATTTGCTGGTTCCAATAATTATTTAAAGCCAGTCCAAATTGAGGACGCTCTAGATTTTGAAAAATATGCCGAATGGATATGTATCTTAATTTAATGATAACTCCCCAGAAATCCAAGAATTCAGAGCCTTTGAAGTTATATGCTTGATTTTTATTACTGAATCTCCATGCTCTGAAAATTGTATTAGATAAAAGCTACTGTGTTCTTATGAAGCGAAGCTTGCAACGTTTGGAAACGTTAACTCAATTTTTTTCTAGTAATTGGTTCTTTCTAATAATATCATGTTGATAACATTCGCTTTTTGTTAATGATTAAAATTTGTTTATTGCTGAAATTCACTTAAATACTTTGAAAATACAAATGGATCTAGTGAATCGACTAGTTACCATTCACTAGTCCAAGGCATTAACTATTACATTGGGAGCTATTGCTCCCGGCAGTACACATACATATACATATTTATATGTTATTAACTTGACTTACTTGCTTTCCGATTACGTTCTTGTATATATTTTAGTAAGATTTAAGTTTGAGAGAATATTCCAATGTAATGAAGATGGGATTTAAATTGATGTTTGTTTTTGAATCTGTCGAATTATCTTTTTGAAATGTTGGTATATAAATAATGCCAAATAGATTTGGAACCAGCTAGTACAGCAAATACGTAAATACGAATTACGTGATTCTGACTTTTATTAGATTTATGTATTCTAGGTTTTTTCAATAAACTTAGTCCGTATTTTGTTTTTTAAATATATATGTATCTTAATTACTTGTAATAGTTGGCTAATTTAGTTCTTAAATTTGAATGTTTATCGTTTTAAAATCAAAAATTTTCGTTTAATGCAATTTGTAAGTTAAATAAATAGTACTTGATTTGAATTTGTTGTTGTTGTTGTGTTGTTCTTTGCTTGTTTCCCCAAAAGCCGATGTCCTAGCAAATTTGAAATACATATGTTTAAAAAGATATTAATCCCTTATTGATTAGAAACCAAATCTTAATATTTTTGTGTTTAATATATGTAAGTATGTACATATTAGCAATGATTCCTTATGGTTACTGGATCGTATCAGTATATCGCGCAGACATTTTAATATTTTTACTTTTTGTTTGTATGTTTTTTTGTTTGTTTTTTAGCAGCTTCAAAAATGAGGTTGGTTGTTTCTAATAAATCCGAGGATAGATCGCTGGTGATCGAGACCTATAACGACCTCCTTGTCCACCGCTGCTGCGACTGTAGTTGGAACTGCTGCCCCCACCGTAGCGACTACTCTCCCGCGTTCCACTGTAGACGTCGCGTCGATTGAATCCATTGCTGCCGCCGTCCCTGGAAGTGCCGGCATAGCCGGTGCTGGAACGACCGGAGCTATAACCACGATCCCCATGACGACCACTGGAACTAGTCGAACCGCGTTGCTGTCTGTAACCACCGCTGCTGCTGCTGCTATTCGTTATACTGTGTCTGCCGACATCGCCGCGACGTCCTCTGTCGCCGGGTCCACCCCGCCGGCCTTGCCTTGGACGGCCCTTCGAAATTTCCACGCGCAACTGCGAGCCCAATAGTTCGGAGCCGTTTAAAATGTCACATGCCTTTTCGGCATCGTCACGATGCTCAAACTCGACAAATGCAAAACCGGGTGGATTGAATGCAATCCAAACTGAATTCAGTTTGCCATACTTTGTAAATTCGCCTTCTAAATCGTCTTTTTTAACTTTATCGGTCAAGTTACCGACATAAACTCTAGTCCCCCGCTGATCAGTCATATCTTCTTATAAACAAATATATCTGCCTTTGTACAGATAATAATTAATCAATATTTTTGCACCACACTACAGCTCGATTTTTTGTATGTACATCAAAAGTTCTTTTCCAGGGTGACCAGATTTTTATTTTACGGATTTTATTGCTTCAAACTAGTTCAAAAACCAAGTTCAGAGACGAGAAAAATTTGTTCATTAAAAAAGAAAGAGCTCGAAAGGCACCGTTTTGGAACGATGGAATCGGGTAAATTTCTAGTCGAAAATTCTCCAGTTGGTGAGGTGATCATAAAGTCTTCGCTTAATCACTCATTATATTATATATAACATTTCGAATATTATGGCTCAAATATTGAAAAGCTTTGAGAAACAATCTATAACAACATGCACTCATTTTGGCAGTAACTTATTTCGCTGCAGAAAATTAGAAAAAGACATCTTGATATTTTTCATTTTTTTCTTTTTACAAAAGACATTGCGGTATAATTGATTTGTGAACAACTTGCATTGCTTTGCCGTTCGCTTAATTTTGCTGCTCAAATATGTATTTGTGAGACTTAATTTTACTTCCATATAATAGTCTTATTTTGCTACTATTTGTGGACAATTTATGAGCATTCCCTTCGAGTGTGCATTTCCAAAACGTTTTCGCTAACAGAACTTAAAAAATACTATCGGTGTTATGTTAGCAACAGCGCCACCTTAGCAAACAGCTGAAGAAAATTTTAATAGCAAATGCAATTGTTGTTGCGTGTGTTAAAAGATTCAGCTAAGCCGATGAGCATTTTATAACGAAATCAGCTACATTAATAAAATTTTCGTACGTATCGTAATGGAGGTTTTACAATAATCTTATCTAACCTTATATATGTAGAGTAGTATGTGCGGCATAAGGTCTGCATTATTTGTGCCCAAATTTTCAGAACCTGTTTGCTGAAAAGTATATTTACATTATGTTTGTATGATAAAATATTATTGCTTTTTCAATGTATATACCTTTAATAATTTGCCCAAAATCAGCCCAGCCATTCTTAACTTTTGAATTAATATAAGGAAATACTGTAAGACACTGGAAATCGCTGGGATCGAACGCAAATGTGCATAGTCTCCAAATGTTCTCGAATACAATGGGTTCAAAGTGAGTTTTAGAAATGCACATAACTCGTGCTGTTTTTTTTATTATGTACCATTATTTCAATTAATTGCGAATAGCGATAAGTAGCCTTTTTTATTTACAAGCCATGGATTTACAGCTGTTTTGCTGTGCCATAAGTGATAGTTGAAGACGAAAGCCGATCGATAACTAAACTTATCGAGTACTACGAACATACGCAATAACTCCAAAAAGCGGCTTGTTGCCTTTAACGCAATAGCTCATTTACGCAGTTCTATGACTTGCAAGTTACTAGCCAATTACAAAGTCCTAACCTATGATCAACGCACTGCGGGAATTTTGTTTTTGCATATGTCTGCTTGTGCGCTAAGCTCGTCCCGTTCTACGCGTTTTGTAAACCCTGAGCCCTGAATTGATAAAAAGTATAGAATAGTGTATTGCAAAAAAAAAAAAACAGTCAATAGAAAGACCTTAACTTTTATACCATATAATGGGTTCAGGGTAAAGAAATAAATATGCTTTATCGACATAAAGTTGGAAACAGAAAACATCTGGAAAATTATTGTTTTTATTCAAACTTAAAGCGCATGAATTTTGATCACAGAAAAATAAATAAATTGAAAAAAATGCCAATGTAGTTTTGTTGAAACATTATTTTTAAGCCATCTTCAATTGTTTGTAGAAAAACGTGGATATATCTCTGATATTCCAGCTCTGTTTGCGTCTGTATATGTAAGTACTGAGATCTAAATAACAAAATTTTATACAAAAAATCGGTTTTAAACACCAGAACTCACAAAATAGAACGTGCTTCCTCATAACAGAGTCGCCTTGAATTTTGAGATGTAAAATTATATGCCATTCATTCAATAAATTCATGTTTTGAGACCCTATTTAAAATATTACTTAAAATTTAATGGGCCTGAGGCACAGAGTTGTGCGTTTATTCAAATGGATGTCAAGAAAGCCCGGTTATGCCAGGAAATATGGTTATGGAAATAAACGAATATAAGTACTCAACACTTATAATAATTATATTGATGTCAACAAAATTAATGCTGAAACTTGCGTAATATGGGGAAGTGTAACGTTATTGTTTGCATTTGTTTGTGTGATATATTATGAAGCTCCACGATAAATATTAAGCTTGTCATGGCTGCAGGCTACACCATAGAACACCAGTTACTGGTACACTATGAAGTGCTTATGCTATGATTAGAAATTAACAACTAAAAATATATTTCACATAACAATTTAAAAATAATATAATAGTTTTTATATCTATGCCCAGTTAAAGCTACGTAAAAATACTAAGTACTAAGTAGAAGAGCAGTTTTTTTATTTTGCTTGCATGAAATGCTACCTCTTTAATATAGAACTTGAGATTTTTTAATTTTCGAAAGTAGAAAATAAAATATCTAAAATTTTCGTAACAAGCAATATTGCCAAAATGTACTTACAAATTATGCAGTTGCATATTACCAACCAAATTCAATTTTTTATAATCGATTTCGGTTTCTGGTCGTTCAGTGAATTATAAAAGGTGTGACTCAAATATAATTGTAAGAATATATCGATGTTTTTTAGTATTACTATTATAAGAAGCCTGTGCCACCCTGTGAATATCATATTAGATATTACTATTGGCAGATAACTAGAATATATCTAAAAGTGCATGGGCTATTGTTTAGGTTTTTTTATTTTATTTTATGAGCGTAAGCTAAAAATGTTTAATAACGTTAATTGTGATTAACTAGTGATATATGAATGTATGTGTGAGCGAAACTAAACTAACTTTAAACACATTTTTAAATCCAATAATAAACGTAATGGAAACAGCCTAAAACACTAAACTGAATAAAATCTGTGTTAAAGCTCGCAATGGCGATATAGTGGCGTTGGAGTGTGTTACATGTATGTACATACATACATCAATTCACTTTCGTACATATGTATGTATATACATATGCATGTATATGTATGTATATAATATATGTAAGTTCATATGCGCGTATGAAAGAGTTGGACAAAAGACACATTTTCTTTAGCATATTAAGTATTTATTGTGTTCACGCGTATTTGCCTAGAAGTCTCGATGTTTGTGAATTGTGTTTTTCGCCTTATATACTTGATTTTTGCTCAGAATTTTGATTTTTAATAAGAGGTCTGCCGATATGGGTGCTGCTTACATATAAACATACATACACATAATTCATGTATGTATGCATGTGTGCAGGTACATACATACATAGTTATTTATGCTACATGTACAACTCGATCTTACTCCTTTGAACATGCATACATATTTATGTGAAGTGTAATTCGTTTGCTCGACCGTGAAAATTGTTAATAATAATATTTGCGTTTAAAATGAAAATAAATGCCGTTTATTGATATGTAAAATCAAATTTTCTAAATACACTAAATTGAACTATAACTAAGATTCAAATTGTATCGGTTCTAGTAGACAAAATTAAACTGGCTTTATTAAATAAATGTTTTTATATAAATAAAGCATATTTGTTTAATTAATCAAGCGGACATTTTTAAAGGTTAAAGTGCACAGAATGCATCGTTAGATTGTTTTTCTATAATATTTACTTTTATAACAACACTTAAAGGATCTGAAGACTTATTTATACCAGAATTATTGCTCTAATAACAAGAAGAAATTTATTTACATTTTAGCAGAGACAACATATAACATTAATTAATGTGATAATTGTAAATCTAAAATGAAAAACTTAGTTAAAGTTATTCATAAACATTAATTATTAAAATAACGCAACACAAGTCTAGAATAATTTTATTTTAACCCTTTATCCGGCCGCAATGCAAATAGATTTTGCTGAAAGTTTTGAAATTCGTAATGCTTTATAATTCAAATTAATAGTTCTGCAACGGATCCTAAAACATAATTATACTACACATTTAAACTCTATCTTGTAAGGAAGCATCTCCAAACTATAGAATTTCAGCAATCTTTTTATTATCACTAGAGGCTCCCATTTTTATTTATTAAACTTAAAACCTGTCTCTCTGTGCATTAACAAATAAATAAAGTTTGTTCTTGTTATTATATATAAGAAACGTGTATCTTAAACATTATTGAAATGATTTGATTTGGTATTGAGACTATAACTGTAAGTTTTAAACTATTAGAATTGGGTTTTAAACAAAATAATTAATTAATATTTTTTGACTTACTTTCACATATCTCTATATTGCAGGTGTTAAAGGATTGCACAAAAAATGGTTTATTCAAGAACACTTGTTTTAAAAATAATGATATGAAGGAACATATTAATTATGAAACAGAAATCAAAAGAAATAGTTATAACAAAATAACAAATATAATTTATAAAAGACAGCCACAGCCTACAACATATTTGGAGAATAATATGGCAAACACAATATCCATTATGTCCAATACCATACGAAATATAGTGAGCAAGAAACGCATACGTTACAAGGAAAAAGGATTTAATTTGGATCTTTCATGTAAGCACATTATTCTTAGTACTATTGTACTACCATTAACTTTTTATGTACACCGTTATACATTTATAAGTAGTTTGTCCTGACTGACTGATAGGTAATAATATATGTATATATAGTATATGTACTTCGCAATTTATACCCACGTATAATATGTAGCGGGACGGAAGAAAGCCATTGATTTTCGGGGAAAATGTTCTTTGAAAAGCATATAAAGCTGACAAGATGTTTGTAAACCAAATATCTTAAATAGTGGGTGTTCCCAGCTGCGCAAACATCAAGTAAAATTAGGACTAGGAATTATGACCATCTTATACCGCTTGCTGGTTGTTGTGGAAAGCTCATTCTGATTGTCAACCTAGGAGTAGTGATTTTTATCATTTACGCATCATTCATAAAAAAAATTCTTAACTACAGTACTGCCAGCGATCTGTTCGTGACCTTATTGATGAATTGAGGTCCTGAGTAGTTTAAGTAAATGCTCACAGCTCAGGAATCCTTACAAGCTTTTTATTAATTGATATTATATCACAGAATCACAATAATACATCAAATAAAAAATTTCCTTTTTTTACCATTATGTTATTCTTTGTTCTATTGCAGATATTTCCCCCAATATTATTGCGATGGGATACCCTGCGGGCAGACTAGAAGGCATATACAGAAACCGTTACGATGACGTATATAAATTTCTGGAAGAAAATCACGGTGAACATTACAGAATATATAATCTGTGTTTGGAGCGGAGTTACGACACTAATAAATTTCATGGGGTTAGTAATAAAATCTTGTGTATGTATGTATATCCCTTTATAAAAGCTTTATTAAAATTAATCTTTGCAGAGAGTTGCAATTTACCCGTTTGAGGATCACAACCCTCCCACCATTAGGTTGATTCAAGATTTTTGTCAGGATGTAGGGTCTTGGCTTAGTGCAGATCCATTAAATGTCGTAGCCGTGCATTGCAAAGCTGGAAAGGGGAGAACCGGTAAGCAGAATATCACATATAAATAGAAATATTCTTAATTATTCTAATAACAATAGTATATATCCACAATTATTTTTAAATTCAAAAACTGAATTGAAGTCGCTAATAACTTTATCAAAATATAACTTTAACTTATTAAAGAAACTACCAACATTAAAATACGTACTTTGACTGTTAAATTAATTAATTATATAAGTGTATATTTTTCAAAACATTTATAATTTACAGGTACCATGATATGTGCATATTTAGTTCATAGTAGATTTGTGCGAACAGCAGACGAAGCCTTGGCTTATTATGATGAGAAACGAACGATAGATAAAAAAGGAGTTACAATTCCATCTCAACGTAGATATGTTCAGTATTATTCAAATTTAATCCCAGATGTACAGTATAAAGTAATCAGTCTTTACGTAAGTATCGCATACATACACATACATTATATTGATCAAAGCTCATTCCACACGTTTTCTGTTTTCCAAAGGTCTGTGAAATTCGTTTTGCTGAGACAAACTTCTTGCATAATCTTGGTACAGTGCAATGTTCGATTTTTGAAATGCAGGACTCCCCCACAGAGAAACTGAAGCCGAATGTACGTAAAATAAATTATTTTTCTTTAAGTCGTGCTGGAAATTATTCGCTTAAAATTAAAAGCTTAGTATTACCAGTATTTTTCTTATTGTGCAGAAAAACAAGTATATAATATAAATAATAATTCTTTGTTTATTTAGCGACTGAAAACGTGGACAATTGATTTCCAAAAATCTTTTATATTGGATGCAAGTACTTCGCCATTACCAGTTGCTGGTGATATTAAAGTCGAACTTTCCCAAAAATCATCGATTTGCCACTTCTGGGTTAATACATTTTTTGTGCAAAATAATTCGGGTATGTATGAGAACTTTTCCTCTAACTGTAGGTGTGAAAACTTAATATTTTGTTTGTCTATATTTATTTTCTATAGCTTGTATTACCGACAGAAATACAGTTAAATATATATATACTTTAAATAAATCCGAAATTGATGGTGCACATAAAGACAAAGATCACAAATCGTTTTCGGAGGACTTTAAGGTGAGTACCGAAAAGTTACACAGGTGCTGAATGCTGCTAATGTTACTATATTTTTTTATTATCATATCAGATCTCCCTTGTATTCGAAGAAGAAAAACGTTCCGAATGCGTAAGCGCGGAACCCACAGTAAAAAATAATTGGAACAGTAAACGAAGCTCGGATATTTTTCCTGGTGATAATGATAAGAATCTAAACTGTGAGGGTTCTGATTCAAACTCTCCGTCCTCAAGTCGTTTTTTCGAAGGTCCATTTCAGAACAGTGATGAACGAGGTGGAACTAAATCTCACCAAATAGAGCATAACAGAAATAATGTAAGTATAAGGATGCCTGGCTAAAAAATACAACTTCAGATATATTGTATACATTTTATTTTTAGACTAAAAATCAATTTAAAAAATCCACTATCTCAAAACTACCTGCGTTGGCATCTAAACGCAAACAGTGTTCAGTAAAATCCCCATTAGGCGTTAACAATACCTCGTCAAGCAAGGACATCAAAAAGCTGCATATTTTTAATCAACCGTCCGTTTGGCATAACGATTTAAATATACTGCATGAAAACAGTCCCGAGAGTCGGCGTTTATTTGAATGTTGTACAATTCCTAAAGCTACTGTCGAATCAGAAAGAATCTTTGGACAGAAGTCATACAGTTCTTATAAAAGATCATCTCCAGATTTGATCCAGAATGGTGAAGAAGGCGGCGAAGATTGGGAATCCGGTGAGTCCATTGTTCACCTACTAGCACCAAAAGTATAATAATTACTTTCTAGTATATCGTAAACAATTTTAAAATATTTGTAAGCACACAACCCAAAAAAAAACAACAAAATAAAACAAAACAAAACAAAAAACCGAATAAGTTAAGTGTCGTTAAACGAAAATAATTATAATTTGACTATCTAGGTTCCACATAAATAAAAATTGAGATGTATAAATTATATGTTGATCAGAAACAAAATATTCTTTCAATGACGACGATATTTCATTCATTCTGATGGTAATGTTCAGGATTATACATTCAGAACAATAGAAAACACCGATGTACATGAATTACATGGACAAAGAGTAAACTGCTTAAGATTACAATGGGCTTTTTTTTATGTTTAACTGTCTGCTCCAAACAATTTTAACCATTTACAGAGCATTTGTTACTATGGGTATTGGCTTTCAAAACATGGCAAACAATATTCAAATTATAAAAATTCTATTTTTAACTGTGTTAAAAGATTTTGCTGGGCAACAAAATACTTGATCTAAATATCTTTTGCATTGTGCTGTAGCAAATAACTGATACTAACTAACTAACGCCACTCTCAAGCCTTATATTTTCCTGATGCGATTTGCTCATATTCAATCTAAAAATAAGTTTTGCTATATCTATTCATTTACTTAAAATTCTATTAATTCATTTTTATATTATGACAAATTCTTTTGTTACTTGATGTTGAAAGACCCACAAACTTTTTCTTTAAACTAAGACTTTTTGCCTGTTTTCTCTTCTGATACGTATTCTCGTTCCCAATGCCAAAAGAAGTAATATTGTCGCAGCGAGTGGCTATTTACAGTGTGCTTTAAATTTTTTTTCGAAATAATTGTAATGATGAAAGCCCCTTGAATAAAGAGAACAGGCAGGTAAGGATATTTTAGCAGTACTCGGCCAATACAATACTTGAACAAACTAGATATTTTTTGAATTCATATTATTTTGCTGGTAGTTTTTAAAATTGGGACAATGACTAACTTTTACAAGAAGGGATAATTTTTGAAAGAAATGTATGTGTGCTTATAATACGATAATCAAGATTACCTTTCAGGCGGATTGAATTATCAAATTCTGTGAATTGTGAATACTCGGAAGATAGAAAAGATATTTCAAATGTTTTATGTGTGTGTGAAAATCGAAGAAATCGTGTGTTATCCTTATCGTAAACAAGATAGAGTAGGCAAATATGTAAGATCTTGAACATTGAATAGTTGTAATATAATATATATGCTTAACTTAAATACAAATAAGTTTAAGATAATATAGACATTATTGGGGAGAATTTTATTCTAAGAAGCACTCATTTTGTACAAATTCATATGAGTAAACTGTTCATAAGTAATACATATGTATATAGAAATATTCAACAGGAAAGCATTTTGGATTCTGCAATTTTCATCAAAATTGCCGTTTTCGCAAAACATCTATTTAGCATACAGTACAAACAAGCATGACTATTTTGTAAAATTCTGTTGACAATAAAAATGTTCATTAATCACAAATTTAACATCCATTGCGTTACATTTTATGAATTATATTTCCTAAGCCTTTTTTAATGAATAGTGTCAGTGTAATTTTCCTTACAATAATAAAAAGTATTTTCAATCAGGAAAAAAATTACATTCGAGACCTTGCAAGGTTGTGATGCAGATACTTAAGTTGAATTGAAAACAGACTTTCCTTATGTAGTACTTTAAATGTTGTGCATACGATTGCATAAAATTCATTATTTATACATGGTATATGGAGTATCATGGTTACCGAATGTTTCAAGAACTAAAAGAAATTTTGTATTCAGAATTTTTGCTGCGCTTGCTCTTGCAGCTATGAATTTACGATTTCTTAGCCTCAATATTCAATGTTGTTCTAATGCAATTTGCGTGTACCTATCGCTTTAAAAATATTGTAAAGCTTTGTGGACCCGGCGCCGGGCTTTCGACATAAAGCATACAATTGTATTTTGTTCAATTCACGCTCAAATAATGTATTGATAATGGTTGTGGACTACCGTTATTGTAAGTTGGAAAGTGATCACAAGTTCATTCAAAATAACAGTATGTTGCTTGCTACTAAAAATCATTTATTCACAGGATTTTAATTTTCAAAACTCGAGTTAAAAAAGAGCTGACTATTTGATGCAAAGTTACCGTAAATCTTACAAAGCCTGCTTCACCCAAAACAGCCAAGTCGGCGAAATCAGTGGTGAGTTTTATATTTTATTTATTTTTTTTTGAAAATTGACTTCGGAATAAATTAAAGTCAATAAAGTTCTGATTCTACCTCCTCCCATCAAAAGTTTGTTACTAACTAACAAATTTCAAATTAATAAACTATAATACTTATATTTTTCCAGTTGTTTTTGTGGGGGCTATGGCTGTCTAATCTATATATAGTGGATCCGACATTAATAAGGCTCTAAAGAGGAACTAAAAATTAATTTTTGACTGAATTATTGAATTAAACATATAACAAAATATATACGTGACTTAAACTTTGCGCTTGCTGACCAAAATCTTAATAGCTGAGAGCTGCTGAATAAAAATATATTCTATTATAAAAAGACTATCTTTCGTTATTTTTGAAACAAATTCATACTGACTTAGGATAAAAAACAAAAGTTTAACTGACTGTTAAGTTGATCTATGCAAACAATGTATTATATGTTTTGTGTTGTTCTACTTCTGTTGTTGAGAAGGTTTTCGACTTCTCAAAATGTTGTCTAAACACAAACTATCTTGTTTTATTTCCCCTACCTGACTTCGGTAACACGGATCTGCTGATATATGCTTTTTTAACTTCGATGTGTTTTAATTAGTAGCCATTTCTATTCATCCCAATGAATGGTACAATTATCACAACTTTTGTGAATGGTATTATTAATCAATTTTTATATTTAATTTCAGATTTCCCAGTTGAAATGATTTTCAGGCATAACAAGAAGTGATAATACTCGACACTCCACACTTCTTCGGTGCCTTTAAGTTAATTATTTATTAAAATATTATTAAAATAAAAATTAAATACAACTAGACCTTAAACTTTTCAATTTTGATAATAAGTATTGCAAAATTCAAAACAACAAAATCTAACATTTTCTGTCGATGCATATTTTTGTATTTTATTCCTAAAAGAGGTTTAATAAAATGGTTTGGACACAGATTCTGGAAGTTAAATGTTTAAAGTTTTGGAGTACGGACGGCCGAGTCGATTTGGAGAAAAGCCGTAGACTGAGATAACATGACTGGCAATAAAGGAAAATCAATTAATTTTATTCATGTTTCCAGAAAGTTATTAAAGCTAAGATTTTTAACAAATAAAGACATTTTTTGAAACCTACGTGTTTTTAATTTTATTTTCCCAATACAGCAGTCAGCACCAACATTCCTATAAAATTGAATAACATTTTATTGTATTGTAATTATATTTATATTACATGCAACAACGTTGCAGTTCGACGGATGTGTCAGCTCTTAGTGAAACGAGTTGAAAGCAGTTGCTAAGGATTATTATTTTATTTTATTTTTTAGATTTATGGGAGTAGAAGTTCTTTGGTGGATTTTTGAGGTTCACAGTTAAGGAAGCTATGTTTTACTCATATGTATATAATGACTGTAAGAGCAGTGTTGTTGGTTGGTAACATCCTTATCGATCGTTTTCAATTGTTTTGATACACATTTGAACAGAACTTATCACGTTAACCTAACTTCTATCAATTTGAAAGTCATAACTTTGACCATGTCTTTTTAACAATTTTCCAAATAATGGATATGTTTTTCTTTTCCAGGTGAATCGACATATCTTTAATAGAAGCGTATTTTGGACCTATAATACTTGGAGATCTACAGAAATATAACTTAAGCTGCTAACATTTTACATAAATATATCTGAGTTTGTACATATATAGATGTTAAGTAGGTTTAAAAAATATAAAAATTAAATTTTTCTTTATATCATTACTTTAACGATAAGTAATAATAATAAAATACATAGTAATTTGTTATAAAAAGAATCGAGCAAATAAATATTTGTTTTAACGGACAATTTGCAGAGATGTCTGTTGGAGAACGCTTTACCCTACAGCCTATTTCTTGCACTTTACTCACTTACTTCTACCCCAACTTAAAAAAATTTATATTTTAAAATTTATTTTCTAAATAATCGATTATTAAATAATAAAAAGCGTTTAAATAAATTTTTTAATTTTTAAGTCTAAAAAAATGACTGATAATTTGTTTAAAATCGTTTTTTTTATTTCGTTTTAATTTTCTGTTTAATAATAAAACGATTTATTGTAATCGAGTCTGTGGAAAACGACTGAACTCATTCAAACTAAAAAAAAAATGTAAATGCTATTCTTTAAATTATTAAGAAAAATTTTGTTTCTCTTATTGCCCACGCCGCCGGCGCAGCCGACAAATTTGAGGATGCGCCGCCGCCGGTTCTTTTTAGCCCCCACGCCGCCGCAAAAACCCATCGGCGTAAACTTCAATACAGACGGACATTGACCATGACGAAAATTGCACAAACCCATCAATCAAATATAAAGAGCAAGGTTTGTAAATAATTTTTTTTTTTTTTTTAGGAGTATATTGTTTATTTTATTTAAAATCTGTCTCCTGGGACATTAACTAAATTTTTTGACAGAATTGGCGGTTTGATGGTTTTGTTTTCGTATCAGATATTAAATCCTAATCTTCCCAGGAAAGGTCCAGTGGGTGAATTCTTTTAAGCCTCCTGGTTGTTTGGCTGTTGTCCAGGAGGTTTATCGCCAGTGTGTTAGAGTGGTTATGCAACTTTTCAATGTGCCTAGTGCTGGCTGACTTAATTACATCTTGCACCTAAAGCACCCCCAGTTCGTTGTGAATGGTCACGTTATCGTGGTATGGTCGCAGGGCCTTGTTTTGGAAGCTGAATAATACTGCGATTAGAAAGGCTAGCGGTACCCCACAATTGGATCCCGTAGGTCCATATTGGTTTTATAATGGTTTTATAGACCAGCAGCTTGGGACGGGTTCTCATCGTAGAGCGCCTTCCTACGAGCCATTGGTATTTCCTCATTTTCTCCTCAGCTTGTTTTCTTTTTCTCATGATATAAGCCGCCTATCAAGTGTCATACCCAGATATTTGGGTGTGGGCTCCACAGGGATGATGATTCCGTTGAGTGTGACGGGTGGGCAGTTTCCCTTGCGTAGAGTGAAAGTGGTCTGCGTAGATTTGTCCTCATTAATGGTGATGTTCCATCTGCGCAGCCAAGGTTTGTAAATGATGTGAGCCTGTTACGTAGATGTGTATACGTCTGTTTGAAAATAAACCTTCAACTGCTTTAAACTTTGAATTTGACCTCTTTAGCTAAACACACTGCTAGTCCGTACGGGAAAATTCAGCTCAGATGAAAGCTAGCCCTAATGAAGGGAGTGATTAATTTATATATCGCTCATAACATCTAATAATTTTGAAATAATTTTCAATCAATCGATAAGTTGTGATCAATTTTCAGTGACCTAAGTAAATTTAATAATCCATTTTTTGTATATTTAAAAATTACATTATATTAAAAGTATTAAAATATTATTTTATTTATGGTGTATAATTTTTATAAATTAAGGTGCTTGTCCAAGCCCCTGTGTTCGATACAGTGTAAAAGAGTCATAAACGTGCTCCAGCTCTGACAATCGATACTCCTCCAGACAAACAATTCCTTGCAACGACGGTGAAAGTTTCAATACACATGGTAGACAATGGACAACATGTCGTTTCTCCTGTTCTCTGATAAACAATACGTTAAAAACTTCGACCTAAAAATAAAATGAAACATCAAAATTCCCAATTATTTAATTGATCTAATTCACTTCCAACGTTCCAACAACACATTTTGCCTATTAACTAATTACTATCGCTTACTTAGATTGTCTTTATTTTTACTTACTTCACATTGACCACAATAATGGGATGCATCGTTTTTTCCACGACCATTAAATCGTATTTCGACACCTTTGGATTTCACATATTCTTGAAGATGCAAAACATTTTTTAATGATTGACACAAGCACAATCTGGAGCAAAAGAAAATTTAAATTTGTATTTTAATTTGTTTTTCCCAAGATTTAAATGAGTTATATTTACTTTATTTGCTCAAAAAGCTTTGGATCCGAAACCTTTATATTTCTTGCCAAGTTCCAGCTCAAATGTACCATGGGAACAATACTTTTAAAGCTCTGAAGCTTGTTCCACTCATATCGATCTATGGCAAGAGAATACTGACGTGCTGTAAGTGGTCCAACATTCCATGCTATATTGTTGCACCACCCTACAGACTGAACCCAATGAACACATCTAAAAAGACAAAAATTTAAATATACATTTTTGTCTGTTAAATATTTTAAAATTAAAATTAAACAAGAACAGCTATCCTGTTCTGCATACATACACAAAAAAAAGATGTTTTAACAATTCAGATTCAATGATTTTTCTGTTAAAGCAGCAATTAAAAGATAAAACTTACCCAGCATTAACCCAAACTAAGTCTCCTGGTTTTTGTATAAAACGATATACTGGTATGTTTTCTTTATATAAGTCTTCTAAAACCGGCCACCACGATCCATGTAAGTAGCTGATATTGTTCTTTTCGCAGAGATTATGAATGCCACCCCAATAAGCATCTGGGACAGCGAACCACTCACAATCCCCTGGTCCAATATTTATATTAATTGAGCAAAAATTATTATTTTCTTGATGTCCAGGAGTTCTACTCCCTGGAACCTTCATATATAATTGCACCGTATTCATTCCTAAAATGACGTGGCCTACGTGTGACAACATATTGGCAGCAGAAATAACTCTAGCAAAAGCCGGCAACTTTTGTAGTTCACTCAATTGTGGCTTCCATTTTCGCTCGTCAGATAAATCAACGTTGGTTCCAAATCTAAAAAGAGAAAAACAAAATAATTGTAAATCACAATAAAAAACTAAATTAATAATAATAATTAAAGTTTATCTACCTTAGCATTTTACTGCCGTTTTTCTGTTTTTTACGTTTTAAATTAATATTGGAGTTAGATACCGAATCCTTTGAATCAGAATCCGACATCACTTGAGAGCCAGCAGAGCCTTTATCACCTTCATCCTACCGAAATAATGATAAGTTCAAATTTTGATTAAACAAAACAGAATGTTTCCTTTATATTTACCTTTAAGCTATCCTGAAAGCTTGATGCTTGATATTGCGCATATTTTGCAATCGTTGTGTGTGATCGATGTGATATGCAAGCCCATACTCTTTTTGCTTGGGATATGTCCCAGTTTTCATCAGGAGACTGATTCACTTGTGTTCTTACCTCTACACTGTGATCTGGGTTTGCCTCAACTAAGGTTTTTGTTGAAAAAAGGCCCAAATCTAATTTAAGTGCGCCAGCTAAACCGCGTACAACCGCAATTGGATGCTTAAGACAAAATTCTTGCAATTGCGGGCTGAATGCATTTTTTTTATTTTCCAAGTGAACCGATGGAGTGGGTGGTAAGAGCTGCTCGGTGGTAAGTCTTTGTGGCGGACAATCTGGCGGCGCTGGCGGCGGCGCGTTTCTTTCGAGCACGGTAAAATTAATTGGTGGCTCATCAACCGGTAAAAGCTTAACCGCCGAACACAATTGTTTAGAGTCCATTTGTATATTAAATGTAGGTGATGAATCGAGTTCATTATCATATTCAATTTTGGTCTTTTGTTCTTTATAAATATTATGAGTATCATCATTGCTTTGTGTCTCGTACTTGACGATTATCTTACCATCATCACTATTAACTAAGCCCGGACAATCATCAACTAATTCCGATGAAATATTTTGAATACGCACTTTTATAGTCTGTTCTACAATCTGATCATTTGAAGACAAAATGCGATCCAAATCAATGGATTCATTATTTTCCCTCATGTCGTTACTTGATAATACTTCGGAAAAATATGAATGAAAGTTTGTTTTTTCTGAAACAACATCATTCGACGACGAGTTGTTCGTAAGGCTTTGGCGATTTTGAGATGTTATTTGATGCACAAGTTCTTCTTGCTGATCACTTATGATTTTTTGATTTTGTTGTGGTAAATGTAACGAATTCATTTCCGGTTGACATAAATTAGGAATTTGATGCTCCGATCGATTCCTTACCGGGTATTCATTATCGTCCTTAGCTCGTTTCGCTGGATTAGTTTGAGTTCCTTGGCTATGAGGGTAGGGTGGTGGCGGTCCCTAAATAAAAATTAAAAGAAACACGAATTTAATTTTTATTAAAATTAGATTAGAAAGAAGGAAGTTTGTGATCTGTTTGTACATTCGCACTCAAACTAGTTAAATTTGTATTCTAAGAACGTACCTGTAGTGATGAAGCTTTTCCAAACTGCCTTTGCTGCATTTGAACGGTTTGCTGCTGTTGGCGTGAGTTAATTTCTAATGATATGGGAAGATTCCAAGCCTCCTCAATAGAACAAAGCGTTCGTCGTTTTGATGTTATGCTTGGCAGTGGTGCTTGGCTAAGTTGCGTTTCGAGAAATTTTACTCGTTGCGCTAAACCTTTAGTCAATCCGTTGGTAGTGTTTTTTAAAAATATTGATTTACTTCCTTGGTTGGCAGTGTTTATTTTCTGAAACAATAATTTTATATTATTTATTTATTTTGTTTCTGTCATGTTTATTTTTTTTATTTATTAACAATTACATAATGCTGAGTACTCAACATGTTACGAAGAAAAATAAATTACCTGGTTAAAAGTCCTTTTAACTGCATTTAAATAGCACGCATACGCATCTCTTAATTGCCCGCAACTTTCGTATAAAATACCCAGATTAGTCCAAGCCGACCTGTGTTCCTTATCTAACTGAACTGCGCATATGTACGCTTGAAGTGCATCCGTTGGTTGATTTTGCTGTTGATATAAGACACTGTGCAAACAAGTTAGTTCAATGTTTTATTAAAATCGTAAGGTATTAGGGGTTTTCACACGTAAGTTGTTATTCGTTAAATTTGTTAAAGCTTGCCAACTGTGAAGACTCCTTTTTTCAGTTGTTAATCGTTAATCGTTAAAATATTTTCAACACAGCTTATATCAGTTGTTAATCGTTAAAATTGCCTTTTATTTCATTTCGTTTCATTCATTTTCATTTTTTACCGAATAACAAGTAGTTTGTCGGGGCTGCCAGCTCGTTAAAGTGTTATTCGTTAAGCCGGCATTCTGTTAAATTTACAAAAACAAAATACATGTAAAACTTTAACGATTAACGAATAACGAATAACAACGTTGCGTGTGAAGACCCCTATTGTTGAATAGAATTACCCAATTGAACACCAGGTATCCGCATTTCCTTCACTTTTTTCTACAGAGTTTCGATAGGCTAAAAAAGCATCGTGAACTTTGTTAACCCCAGCATAGCATCTTCCAAGCAAATATAATGATTGTCCACACTTCGGATCAGCCTCAATAGATTTTTGTAAAAAACGTAGTGCATTCGATTCACGTTCTTTTTTTTCGCCTAGGCATTCGACACAATGATACATCCATCCTAAAAGGAAATTAGAACTATGTAAATAATCAAGGTACTATTATTGTAGAAAGGTGGTTTTGTGCTCTATAAAAACAGAATAACTTTTGAGCTACACAGTTTGATGACGTTACCTAATTGTCTATATATGTCCGCTTTAAGATCCAGCGATATACTCTTATCATTTAATATAAATTCATAAGATTCTTTTGCAGCCTTGTGTTTGTTCTGCACTTCATACAGATGAGCTATTTGAAACTTCACTGCAAGTGAATCAAAATTAATGCATTCAAAATATATTTTAAAAACACACTAACAAACCTTGAAGATCTGTAAATGTTGAAGGCGATGTATCAACCAATGCTAACTGCAAATGTTTGAGCGCACTACGAAAATCGCCATTAGCTTTTAGCATCAGTCCTAACCGTAGATGGACTTCATTTGCACAGGGAAAATATGGATTAAGGTATAAAAGTTCTTGAAATAATTTTATTGACCTGCAAGATAAAAGAACAATTTTTTAGAACAGATATTATGAGGTAAATAATTTTTTCTGACTAGTTAAACAATATCGGCAATTCGGTGTCACATGCATTTTGATGGAAAACTAGGCTTATAGTTTGCGGAATTAGTCTTTCTTGGGATACGTAAAGTTAAATTATTATCTGGCACTTAGTTATATAGCTGAATAACAGAATTAAATTTGTATATATGTATGTATGTATGTAAAGGACGCTTGTTTATAAACACCCACTGCGTTTTTCTATATATTGATGTAGATGTACGTAAATGTACGTACATGTGTATGTGCATGTAAATATTTGGAGCATGCATGTGTGTGTTTGCATGTAACAACTTTTCTTGACACAAATTAAACTTTAATCCATGGCGAGAGCTGTACATAACCGTTTGTTCTGTCCTTTTACATATATAGAAGGTACACACATACATAAATAGTATAAACAACAATATAGTTTAAGATTGTTAATGCTCGTCTCTTACTTCCATCTGGTGGGTTACATGTAAAATTTGTATAATTCATTTGTACTAGTTTTTGGCAGTTGTCACATTCAATATTGGCAGTGTTTTTAAATGTATTAATTTAAAAAACAGAATAAATACACAATCATAATTTCATTTATTCACAGACTAGGGATGTAAAACTAGATATGTGAGAAAAACTATCGATTATTCTTTAAAACCCTTCGATAGATGGTTTAAGTCCTATTGAAACAAATGGGAAAATATCAAAAATGGAACAGTCAGTCTCGGGGTACTTGCAAGCGAAGCTATCTTGCTCGTAAAAGAACACTCGCATTATTTGTTGTCTGGTTGTAAAAATAAAGCCATGCAATTTCTTATATACATTCATAGATTTAAAGATATTAATACACTTTTTTTGCTGATGTATGATATGCCTTGATTATAATGCATTAAGACTTATATTTAATACTTAACATATTATTTTGTTATGTTAAATTTAACAAATTTGTATTCTTCCTATTCTATTTCGACTTTTAAAAAATATTACTGCCTTGCCAAGAGTTCTTCACCTGTTAATAATATGATAAGAATCAATAAAAATTCGGTTTCGTTTTCCTGGAGTTCGGCTGGTGGTAACGCATGCCAACTTTTTGTCTGCATAGAGCCGTAGGTAGACGAATCGTTAGCTTTAAGTACTAAGCAATGAATTACACATCGAGACGTCAAATCATGCAAAAACCTATACAATGTTGAAAGTGATCGATCAGATCCACGTATTACTTAACACATTTCAAAATAATTTATATTAAGACTATATATTCATAATATTAACTGTCGACCCTTAACTGCATAGATGTCGCCGGGCAACACAAACTGCAAAATGTTTGACAAGGCACTTTGTTGACTTAATCGATCACTCGATGGGATGTGAAATTCATTCCATAGTTTTTAAGGTTGTGTTAGAGAAGCTAAGCACTGTCAAATACCTTCGTGCGGGGAATAATGGTTTTATTCCTTGCAAATCGTTAGCAGTTGATAATGCTGTGCGTGTTACAAGACGTTTCAAACCTATTATCTTTCTATGGTCAGTGCCTAGGCAATATGCTTTCACTGCAAAGTGTTGTTGAGAAACTGCACTTTTAATACTCAGATAGCGAAGGTAGAATGGGCGTCATGCTGTCTGTCGCTCTGTCCTTATGTCCGCCAACGACATTGTAGCCTTGCTAATATCTTGGTCCATATCTGCGTCAGATATTAGCGCCTGTGAAATCGATAGCAATTTGATATCACCCCACCTACCTAAGCATCTGCATTTTAAAAACGGTAGTATTTTATATTCACCTCTTTTGTTATCCAAGGGTCTCAGGGAAAAATGCACACGGACGTTGTTAAGACCGATGTTAGTAAGGCATTAGAACAAATTGACTCAATGTGAGTAGATAAACCTCTGTGTATCGTGAACTAAAGTACGTATATCGTGTATATCGGTAAAAGCGTTAATTTTAAGAAATATCATATATATCATATCATATTTAACGGCAATGAGTTTTGCATGTTTGAAAATGAAAATAAAAAAGTTTATCCAAAATAATTCGAATGTCTTAACAATTTGATATAATGTTTTACCGGACTTACTATAATGTGCACTTTAGGAAGGGGAAACAAGTGAAAACGTTGCAGTCGGACGCAACCGACTGCGATATACTCGATACCAGTATTAAAACCGGTAAAAAGAGGCCTGATTGCAAAGGGGTAAAGATGCGGCAGGGGTGTAAGCTGCCTCAAAAATTTTCTGATACAGCTGGAATGCCACCAGCTATCTTCCTTCCAAATTTGGTGACACTAGCTCAAAGTTTGTTAAAGGTGGACGAAGAGGGGCTGGGGGCATTATGGGTGGGCGTGGCATCCAAATTTTTGATGCAGATCTTTTTGGTATGTCAATTGCTATCTTCCAAATTTGGTGACTATAGCTCAAAGTTTGTAAAAAGGGTGGGAGGGGGGCTGGGGGAGTTATGGGTGGGCGTGGCATCCAAAGTTTTGATGCAGATTTTTGGGGATCATCATCACCTATCTTGGCGCAAATTTGGTGGCTACAGCTCAAAAACTGAGGAAGATATAGGCGTTTGTGATTTAAAACTGCGGGGGGGGCTGGTGGCGGGATGGGTGGGCGTGGCACCAAAATTTTAGCTATCTTTCTACCAATTTTGGTAGCTCTTACTGTAAGGGTGTGCGGAATAGGTGGATTTATCGATTTTGAGTTATCAAATTTATCGATTTTCCAGCCCCCCATTTATCGAAGAACCCCAATCTTAGAACTCGATCTGTCCCTTCCATAGATAAAGACATTTTCAAAGTTTCAAGTCTCTAGCTTGAAGGGTGTGGAAAAAAGTTGCGAACACAGACAGACAGACGAGACAGACGGACAGACACCATGACGGACATTGCACAAACCTAATATACTCTTTACCTTCGGTATCGAGTATAAAAACCCTACCAGCTTTGGTAGGGCCGGTAGAAGATTTCCAGAGAAATAATTTGTTTCCATTTCTTACTTAAATCACTTTTATGGCATACAAAATAAGATTCTTTCGATTTGCTTTGATTTTTTAATATTTTGTTAAATAACACAGCGACACAAATTGAATGGATAAAAAAGTTAAAATAGTAGATATACTACTTTGACATACAACAACAAAGTTCTGCTGAAATTAAACAAAAACTTTTTAACCTTAGGACTTACCACTTAAAGCAGCGAAATTCAAAGTAAACGATGCTCATTCCATAGAGGAATGTGTTATTGTTCCAATATTTGCCACAAAATCGCATATACTTCTGATATGCAGATAAAGCTATGCATTAATTATGTAAAAGTTAAAAAAAATGATTAGAATATAGTAAATAATAATCTAAAGCCAAAGCAAAACAATACCTTCCGAATATTGAGCCATGAGCAGGTGCAAGTGTCCGAGTTTACAATATGTATTCACATCTACTTCGTCGATTTCGTGCTTTACAGTGCCGGATGCCCTCTCGGTTGGCAATTCAATTTTAAAGTTTTTTGAGTCAAGTTCCTTTTTGATGGCATTTTCTGGGATATATTTCTCATTTTTGATTCCAAATTCACTTTTTATATGCACAGGTTTCCTATTGCGTTGCTTAATTATGTTAAGCGAATGAGAACTGGCAATTTCATCTTGCAAAGCTGTAATTGTTTGTTGAATAAGCTCCTTAATATCATTATTTTTCGGACTCGACAAATCAAGGAATCCATAATAGCGGCTAAAATAAACAAATCATTTAGTAGCCGTCAATTGTGGATCTAGCTAAACATTTTACCTATCAAGCTCCAAAGCTGTCTGAAGGTCTTCTGGGGTATATTGAACCATTATAATATATTCAAATTATTGAACTTTTGGTTATTTAATGTTAATAATGTTATTTTAGTTGCATATTAACAAAACACAAATAAATTAAATGTGGCAGTGATTGTCAAGATATCGGCGTTCTTCATTGATTGGAACGAAATAAAATAGAACACTTTTCTGTTTTGTAGCAATAGAATTTTTATTAATGGTAATCTAATTTAAAATTTGGGGGCAAACATGTTATATGTGTTAAATTTGTATGTATCCTAGATGCATATTAAAATTAATTGCAATACTCTGTTATATAAATATTTATATAAAGGCATTAAATAGTATATACTAGTTCTTACTGTTTCAAATTATTTGCAGAACTATTTTTTGAACAAACATGAAGAATGAAAAAATTAAGCTGACTTAAACAAATATGTATTTCTTTTCTCAGAAGAATGGCGTGCCAACAAATGCGCTAATTGGATGTACATTGGACGCTCGAAAATAATAATCTTTCAGAAACTAGAACCACTGTTTTCAATGCATGGTGGTTCTTATTTCAGAGCATTTTATTCAATTTTTTTTGTTAGTAATTTATGATGAATTTCTATAAACTACACAATTCACTAATTCGCTAAGAAACAGACTGTAAAAATAAGTTATGATTAAATGTGCTTTGTTTTTGCCCACTTTTGTATGAATAAAACACTATTTTTGTAGAACAATGTATACAAATTAATTTTTAATAAAGTAAGTCTCACCCCAAACCATAATTAGCAGAAGAAAAGCCTTCTTTAACATTAAAAAAAGTCCAGAAGTGATAACTTTTCAGTGACTAGAACTACCCCAGGAACCAACTGGTTGTAATTTCGGAACGTCCTCTGTATTATATAAGTGCTAAATATATACATTTTAATTGCATAACAGAAGTGAAAATGGAAATATGTACATAGCTTAATGGTTTTGGGCAAATGTATGCAACATATCCGCCCCGTATCAACAACCGAGTCAATTTGGTCCGTCTGTTTGTTTCAAACTGTCGATAATTTCTGTTTCCGATATACACATACAATCGGCTACAATAAAAATTTTTAAATTTGAAACTTGAGATATAACTACCTGTGACAGACATCGAAGATTGAAATTAATTAAAGCATTCAGTAGCGCAGTATTGCGTTTTTGTATCAGAGTGCACAAACAATGACAGTACGCCAAGTGTCTAGGTTTTAGGGTATCCCCTAGACAAGCTTTCTTGTTGTTGGTTGTATGGAATCAAATCAGCTTTAAATAATATCAACTGTAAAGAAATTGAACGTTTAAAAAACACAGATTATAGGCTCACTCGGGTTAATGCCTGCCATGTGAAGAGAGAATGACCCTAGGTCATGTTGTTTTTTTTTAATCGTGGGCCTAGCTCATTCGAATTTATATTTTGCTGATAACAGTTCAGTTTCTGCTCAATTTAACGAAACTAATACGGGACGTGATTGTGCCAAGAACTTTTATTAAAATCAATTTGCTGACAAATTGATATTAATATTTAAATACATTTCGTCTGTATAGTTCAATACAAATTTGTTACAAAAAGTAAGTTACAGACGATCTTGATCTACGATCTACCTGCGCAAAAAAAAAACATTGTACAAATATGTACGCATATACGACATACATACAATATGTGAATTAAGCTAGTGAATTCATAAATATTCTCAAGATTTAACATATAAAAGTTAAAACTAGTTTAAAAATCTATTATTTATTAATATCCTTTGGCAGACAGTATTTTATATTCAAAATCAACTGCGAAATTAAAAATTGCTACCTAATTCTGTTCTTATCTGCAAGCCGGGGGCACTACATCGCTCAACGTTATGGAAATAATCTCAAAATCATGTGGATTTGGAAGTTCAAAATCTTTAATTAAATCCACAAATAGTTACGATCGCGGAGGATAAGGGTTAATTTTTTAGGAAAAGACCGTCCGGCTCATCTATATTTATAAAAGCCACCTTAAAGGATATTTTGACCTATATATAACCTATCATGCTGTCCTTTCATAAATAATAAATATCAGGCTTATGTCTAGCAGTTGATAATATTTTATTTGATTTTTCTAGTCTTTTTTCTAATAGCCCGTTATGGCATTGACGCTCTTTTAGCTGTTGCTGCACCATGGCTACCAGCGCTTACGTTGAGCTAACGCAGCACTTTGGCAATATCTTTTAGCATCGGGAGTCTCCTCAGGGAAAGCAGCGCATTGAGTAAGTTGACGCTGTAGCTGCTTTGAGAGCCTAAAACTAGAGCTGGGAGGTGCTGTTAGATGGGAAAATTTTGTCTAACAGAGCAGTATAGAAAGTGCGGGTCCAAGATTATTTATTGCTAGAAGCATTAAGGCCAAGCCATAAATATGTTCGCCTATACACCTAGTCAAGTTATGTTTTTTTGTTAGTCATTATAGTATACCATGCAAAATTCGAGTATATAATATACCGAATAATCAAGGACGCCTTGACGTCTGAACAATCTGACGTATCGTATTTTATTTAATACATGTAAAGCAAGCGAATATTGACATTAAGTCCGCCCTTGCTTTTCAGTTTCAATATTCGGCCGTTACAGGTCGATAGGCAAGATCGATCTTCTAGCCGGTATCTTATTGCCAGTGCATCCTGAAATATGAATCGATTTTGAATTGGTTGGCCGATTTCGTTGGAATACTGTTTCTGTGCTTTTGGATCGTTGGAGGATCGCCTTTGGAAAGCAGTGCCACAGCACCAGCTTAAAATTAAGTGGATTATTGGATAGAACCAACCAACGCAAATTGTAAGAGACTAAACCCTTTGTATGTATATATTACAAAATAAGAGCACACTACGGAAAACATATAAATTTCTTCCGAAAGTTTACACTAACCCAAACATACCAATGTATTTTCGAAGGGGAGATATCAACTAAAAAATAATGAAAAAGCTATTTTCAATATACAGCAGCTCATTTTAGGTTAGAGTATTCTGCTAGTGATTGTTAGGTCCATCAATATCACTTAAAACTGACAAAGAGTTCTGTACGAATCTATTTTCATAATCTGAAGGAAATTCAAGTCCAAGAACGGCAGGGTGAAATATGTCATGGCCATACCACACGATAAAAAATGTAAATTTAACTAAGTTCAGGTTTCTTTAATCGGTTATCAAGCAGGGCAGAATAATAAATTAAGTAGCATCGGATTAAGATTAACTGGGAATTAACGAAAATGTCTTAGCAATTTTATTGAATTTTATACTTACATTCAAAGAAGATCTGCATTAGTTCTAACCAACATATAGATTTTAATATTAAGAACTGTGCTAAAAGTGTATAACAGTTAATTTAATGTTCAAATAATTTTATTTACACACTTTTATTTTGATGTGCTATACATAATGCAAAATTTTGCATTAGGCTCATTTATTTATTCTAACTTACTCATTTGTCTTTTTTATATAGCTTACAGCTTAAATCAGCTGACTTCAAAGGACTGCCGATCTAAATGCTAAAATGCTTGTGGATTTCATTGCCGGTCTTTTTGGAGGTAACGTACATATGTTAATATACGTTCAAAATAAATTTTATGCGACAAGATATGCCACACAAGTCTCTTAATTGATTCACATTCACAAACACACAGAAACAGCGATTTAAAGAAAATTAGACCGGTGTCTAGGCCCTTATTAACTCTTCTAGTACCAGCATATAAATTCCCTCCTCACAATCAAGCAACAGTCGACCAAGTCATGACAAGGAAATCGAGCACCAGAAAGATCTCTCAAGGCATCAACACACAGCAGTCCTTGTGATCTCTCAAATGTCCTCTGTTAGTATACCGTAGGACAAGTATATCTTATATATAAGTACATATTAGCTTATTTAAAAAGAATTATTTTTTGATAAAAAACTTGACTGACAATTCGATCTTAGTACTCGTAATTGGAACCCAATCTCTAAGGTTATGGATATCTTTCATATCTTTGTAAGTGTATAGCTGAAAGAAGGAAAATAACAACTAGAAAGAAAGCTCGACCTAGAAATAAGGCGTACAGTCATTGTGTATCGGAAACCGGAAGAGTTATCGATAATAAGTGTGCACTAACTTAAATCCCAAGTCTCAGGTCTTTGGCTCTTGTAGTCTTCGAGATCGACGCGCTCATACAGACCAAACCAGACAAAATTATTATACTTTTTTCACAATTAAAGTGATCAGGGTATAAAAATAGTATAAAATAATTTTTTAATGAAAACGACAATTAGCAGATATTTTTATATCTTTTTGCAGGTGTCGCTGGTGTTCTTGTCGGACACCCTTTTGATACAGTCAAAGTACATCTCCAAACTGATGATCCAAAAAATCCAAAATACAAAGGAACTTTTCACTGTTTGAAGACAATATTTCTTGTTGATAATTTTCGTGGCCTTTATCGTGGAATTAGCAGTCCAATGATGGGAATCGGCTTAGTAAACGCCATCGTCTTTGGGGTTTATGGAAATATTCAAAAAATTTCGGGTAATCCGAATTCCTTGCTTTCACACTTTTTCGCTGGTTCCACTGCTGGTTTAGCACAGGCTCTCATCTGTGCTCCAATGGAGTTGGCAAAAACAAGACTTCAACTGTCCAGACAAATTGATAACCAGCATAAATTCAAAGGAACAATTGATTGTCTGCTATACATACAAAGAACGGAAGGGCTCAGAGGCACTTTTAAAGGACTGAACGCAACTATTCTAAGAGATGTTCCAGGTGAGATATATTCCAACGTACTGAAAGATCAAAAGTAACAATACTCTTGTAAGGTTTTTCTAGTTACTTCGTATCTTACGAGTTTCTTATCCAACAACAAGATAATCCCAGTGTGCCCTATATGCTTATGGCTGGAGGTTGTGCAGGAATGTGCTCATGGTTAGCCTGCTATCCTATAGATGTTGTCAAAACCCATATGCAAGCAGATGGCCTGGGAAGCAATGCAAAATATAATGGGTTTGCCGACTGTGCAATAAAGAATTATCATAAGGACGGCTACCAGTTCTTTTTCCGTGGCCTAAATTCAACATTAATACGAGCGTTTCCAATGAATGCTGCTTGCTTTTTTGTAGTTTCATGGGTTTTAGGATTTTGTAAAAGAAATGGACTCGATTGGGTTACGAATTCAAAAGAATCCCTTAACATTGTCAACTTGGAAAACTGGACTCAAACATACACTCGAAACGAGCAAAAAACAGATGACGAGCTGGTACGAAGAATAATTTCAGAAAATAGAATCGAAGTGCGCGAATCCTCAAACGAATTACATAATGGAGGTTACAAAGATTATTACCATGGTGACCAAATTTACGAAAGTAAAATCTCTGAATTAAATTTTAAAAATACATGATATGAGGTGTTATTTTAAATAAAATGTATCATTTTAATAATAAATCAAACGTCGATCGTGATTCCTCGTTATACAAAAGGTGCCGGATATGATCTAAATTGAAGCAATTTACTTTATTGGTTTTTTTTTTTACAGCTTTTTTGTTGGTTGGAATACAAATAAAATTCTAGTGCAATTTTCAAGTCCATAATAAATTACATTACAAATGCAATGTGAAATAAACAATATACTGACTATTCAAAAACTATTTAAATAAATGGCTTAAAAACAAACTATCGTCAAACATTTTTCCAGTTTCCAATTTCAAATTTTACACAGTGACCCTTACAAAGATAAATTTTTATTTTACAATAATATTGGACCTCAAGCGCCACGATGTTTTAATAATTTTAACAGATTTTTTAATTTGTCTAAATTTGTCAGCGTTTCATTTTCGTTTTAAGATAAAGTTACCAATTGAATCCTGCGAACTAGTAGATACTACACCGTACAAGTGGGGGAAAAATTGGATGGCAAGATAGACACCAGACAGATAAAAGGATATGACAATAGTTAAGAAAAGATCAAATATGGCTGGCTTTACTCGATAAACGTTAAGCTTTGCATCGATGCTATTATAGAACATAAAGTCCGGCTCCCGGGCATCGGGTTTATCATAAATGACTTTCACATTCTTTAGATACTTTTCAAAACCGTCCTTGATGTCGTTATTCTGCAATATCGATTTTAAACCAAGGTATGGCAACACATTATCTTCATTTATCACCTGTAAATTAACAGAATACAAATTTTAAAAATTATATATAATATAAATATACTCAATCTTACAGCTTCGCCATTGAAAACATCAGAAAATGTATCAATTTTATACATATATGAAGCCAGAGTTTCTGCAATTATCTTCACAGAAGTAATTGTTTGCTCTAGTACTTGAGCTTCGCTGTCCTTGAACATCGTCGTTCGGAACGGACTACCAGGCGATTTAGCTGAAGATAGTGTGAAGGCAGGATACCGCTTCATGCTAAAACGCTCATGCTCCCACGAAAGTTTTGATTCGGCAAGGTTAATTTTTTTATGAACGCCTTCAACCGTTAAGTTATGGACGTGATGAGACGCCACAGACTTGAGAAGCTTGAAAAATTGACTAATTGATGTTTTCTCCTTTGGTGGTTTGGAAACATGCAGGTATAGCGCATTTGGTTGATTGTTTGACAAGCTTTGGGTGATCGTGTCCAGGCATAAAACGAACTCTACGTTCTAAAAATAAACAAATTATTTCAATGTTAAGAAACTTCATTAGAAAATAGTTCAGAATTGAAGCATGGCAAGACAGTTATTAACCTGCAAAGACATATTGTCGTCCATTTCAAGCCATTTTTTTGTTCCCTGGAAGTTAAGAAGCATTCCAGAATCTGATAGCAAGAAACCTAAGCGATATTTTGGCGTTGTACTAATCATAGAGTGCAGTTTACTAAATACTTCTATTAGTGACATTAACACTGCAGAGTCCGAATTGAATGGATAATCCTGAAAATATAAAAAAATATGTCATTCGGTAAAGGTTTTCTTCAAAAATTAAATTAACATAAAAATAAAGTTTTCATAATAGATATCTGAAATTGCTGCAAGTTCAACTTACATTAATTATTCCAAAGGTCTTTAAGTTTGCTGTTATCAGGATAAGTGGTAAACCACTCTCTCCAGTGTTATCAACATGTTTCACGGGAATTTGATTTGGTACAAATTCTCCTTGTATAACTGGTACTTTACTATTCTTATTTGCCGCACTATTTTGTCCATCTACGGTCACATGATAGCCATTTGCAGATACGGATAATAGAACTTGTCCAGCTGCAGTCTTATTTTTTGTATCATTATCAATGGATGTGGATGTGATATCATTTATGATATGTTCCAAATCCGTATTGAAATGAGAAAAATAAACTGGCACCGGCATGGATTGTTGCAGCATCTGTTGCTCCAACATAAGTACATGATCCTTAATATCGTCGTTAAGAGCTTGAATATCCTTTGGCAGCATAACTATAAGGCCTCCGGCTTTCTGGCGGATTTCGTTAAAGTCGTTAACCGAAATATCGAGTAACCTGAAACAGAAACAGTTGGATAAATTAAACATTTTTGTAAATGAAACATAATTCTAGTTAACTAAAATACAATATAACCTATAATTGCCACCGCAGAACTAAAAAAAAAAAACGACCTAGTTCACCCGATTTCTGTTGGGTCGAAAACATTTATAAACAAGAATTGAATAAAAAGCTGGCATTAAAGAATACGTCAAACGAAGAAAATGTAAGTTGTTCATCACATTAAGCCCTAAATTTTGTAAGCCCCGATTCTTGCCAGCCCCTCAAATGACTGAGCAGAAAGGTAAATTTCAACGCATACCGAATGATAACACTTTTTTTTGTAGTGTACCGGATTACATCCACATTTTATTCTTACCTAGCTAGAACACAATGCCGACCAGTATTCCAAGTATACAACGATTTTGCTTCTAGAGATATAGCGGACGACCGAGCACCTAAATTTGAAAATTAAAATTTGTTTAAATTTATTTACATATTATCGGTATAAAGAGAATTTAATTTATTCATTTACCAAAATGTTCGCCATTGACATCAAATTTAATCATGGACATAACTTGAAATTCGCTGGCTAGACATGGCGAGCAAAATATCAGTATCGGCAACGTTATCAACAGATAATAGGGCAGTCCACCGCGAAATATGTCCGCAAAATTGTCAGCCTCATTTAACATTTTCTAGTTTTTTGGTTATTTTTATTCAAATTAATAATAAGTTTTCCTAGTGGGATTGCTAATTAAGATTCGATAACTCAATTTATGCCGCATGCACTCTGACAATCATTCCCACAGATTAAATCATACTTATCGTTTATTTTGGAACATGGAAATAAAACATACAAAATGTTAAATTTGGAATTGTGTTATTTTGTTGTATGCTGGTGTTTTTGATCAGGGTTTTATTAAAAATTAAAGTCATTATAACTTAAAAGCCTATATGTTATTATTATATATGTGCATGAACTAAAATTTTTATGTGGTATTTTCTTTTCTTGTACATAACCATATAGATGATACAGATATGTATACCTGTTTTAAGTATTGTATTTATAGCTTCATTCGTATATGAATGTTGACTTGCTTCTTTTAATCTATTATAACATTTGTGCCTATTAACTTCGGAGATTTTAATAATCAGATCTAGAAATCTATTATTGACTTAATGTCCATTGCTTTAACAAATCAGCGTACTTCTGCGCGACTCAGTTTGGTTTTTAGATATTTCTGATTGATATTGATTCTAGCATGGTATATTTCCATTGACAACGTTTCTGTCATCAGATTTTTATTATATTTGTAACCTTGCTTGCCTTCAACTGCCTTATTGATTCAATAGATAATTTAGTAGAGGTTTTTGTCTAATTTTTAATTTGCATTTATTTATTTATCTCTATTTTTGGAATTGTCTGTGAGATATGTGAAGTTTAGGAATCGATTTCAAATTGCGTAGATTCGATATTCCACTGTTCCAATATCGACGCTCATCTGTAGAGAAACTCATTTGAATTCCAAGCGTCGTTCACGAGCAACTGTGGGAAAAATATTTTAAAACAGTGGCAGCCTTAAAATATCCGCGGCATTTTGGTGAAATTAATTTTGATTAAAATGGAAGACTTTGAAAAAATTGAGAAAATTGGTGAGGGCACTTATGGAGTTGTTTATAAGGGTCGCAATCGCCTAACCGGCCAAATTGTCGCCATGAAAAAGATTCGATTGGAGTCTGATGACGAAGGAGTTCCATCTACCGCCATAAGGTAAATTCCTTTAATTATGAAGTCTTTGGTATTAACTCTGTTCAACTAACGCACATGCATCAATGTTTTCATTTTGTTATAGGGAAATCTCGTTGCTAAAAGAACTCAAACATCCAAATATTGTTTGTCTCGAAGATGTCTTAATGGAAGAAAATCGTATATACTTGGTATTTGAATTTTTATCCATGGACCTCAAAAAGTATATGGATTCCTTGCCACCGGAAAAATATCTCGATAGCCAACTTGTGCGAAGCTATTTGTATCAAATAACAAGTGCAATTTTATTTTGTCATCGTCGTCGGGTTCTCCACCGCGACTTGAAGCCCCAGAATCTTCTTATTGACAAAAATGGTATAATTAAAGTTGCTGACTTTGGACTGGGCCGATCTTTTGGCATACCAGTACGCATATATACGCATGAAATTGTTACTTTGTGGTACAGGGCTCCAGAAGTATTGTTAGGATCACAAAGATACTCGTGCCCAGTTGATATTTGGTCAATTGGCTGCATATTTGCCGAGCTGGCTACACGAAAGCCACTATTTCAAGGCGATTCCGAAATCGACCAATTGTTCCGAATGTTCAGGTAAGAATATTATTATTAATATAATTATAATAATATATATACATTATATACACACGTTTCAAGTATAAGAACTAGTGAATTGATTTATATGCGTGTTCACACGTATTTGAAAACTTGTGTTTTTAAGTCGAGTTTTATTCCAAATTTAAAATCAGTAATTAAGTATTACGACGGCATAACACAATGCATGTATTTTCTATGTATTTCTACGATGAATTTAATACAGTATTAACAAAATTCACAGAAAAACTTAATTTACTATCTAAAAGATATTATCTATCCCATGATAAGGCAGTATCTTTAATTTAAATATCGGTTTTTATTTTCAGAATTCTCAAAACACCCACCGAAGACATTTGGCCCGGCGTAACTTCATTGCCAGATTATAAGAATACATTTCCATGTTGGTCAACAAATCAATTAACAAATCAGCTAAAAAATCTAGATGCAAATGGGATTGATCTTATTCAACAAATGCTTATTTATGATCCAGTTCATCGAATTTCAGCCAAGAACATTATAAATCATCCGTACTTTAATGGCTTTAAATTTGACTTAGCCCCATCAGAATAGTATTTTTAAGCTCCAAATGAATATTTTAATTACACTTCAAATACATGAGTTTAAGCCATACAAAATAAATGTACTCTATACATTTTTGGGGCCCTGTTCCCATTCATAAACCCAAGAAAAAACCGCTCGTAAATTTTTTGATTCATAATTTTAGGTTTTTCCCATTATAATCACTGAAGTCGATGTGTTCATAATGGCGGACGGACAGGGCTAAAGACAATATCAAACAATGAATATCCAATATGAATCGTATTTTCAAGCCGATAATTGACATAGCTAATGATGCAGAGAAGCAAGTTTTATAATTTACTTTCAGAAATAATTGTTGAATCTTCTTAGCTCGGTTTCCATGAGCCCAAAAGAAAAAACCCAATTACATACTTTGATCGGTCTATTGTAGAACATTTACATTCCTTATTATATACTGCAAGTCGCCTTTTGTGTAATCATAGTGATGCTTCGTCATTTGCATGGATTGCCGCTCACATCGATGTACTATATCTCAACCATTGAATATTCAATGATATGATAATGAAGTCAACTAAAACATAAGTTTTTAATATACCACACAATACCGAAAGTTAGTTACTTTATATAACCATTATACTTAATGTGTTTTTAAAGATCGGTTAATATTTTAATTTAACAAAATAATACAATCGATCAGGAATACTAAAAAAATTTATTTATATATGTGTATATATATATATATATACTTATTTTATAACAAGAAAGCTATTGACGCAATATGTATGGACGCCTTTAGTTAATCAATCTAATTCAATTCGATTTTCCATAAACAAATTACCAGTGTGCATTTTGGATTCTTTCATTTTTAAGTGGGAGTTTAGCAAATCATCCATCGTTATCGAGAGTAAAGATTTATTTTTGTCTGTAGTTGGAGACACTGGGTTTACATCACTTGCTCGCATAAACTGTCGCATTCTATAGACAGAAGCGTTTCGGCACATTTCACGAAGATCCGATCCAGAGAAGCCGTTAGTGAGTTTTGCCAAACGATTGTAGTCAACGTCCCTGTCAATTTTCTCTGTGGCTAATATTAATTTAAGTATTTGTAGTCGCTGGTCCTCAGTCGGAAGGCTTATATGAAACTGTGCTGGCATTCTGCGTACTATTGCTTTATCAAGATCCTGTGGTCGGTTAGTTGCACCCATAACAATCACTGCAGAGTGGGGATCCGTGCTCAGGCCATCCCAAAGCATCATGAATTGAGTTTTCATCATGGCAGTGGCCTCATGATCGTTCGAATTGCGAGCGCGTAGAAACGAATCGATTTCATCAACGAAAATTATGCACGGCTGAATTTTAGCAGCCAGCGAAAAGACAGCAGATGCTAGTTTTTGCGATTCGCCATACCATTTGTCAGTGAGAATGGCCACATCTAAGTTTATAAATCTCATGCCAGCTTCCTTGGCCGTGGCTTTAGCAATTAATGTTTTGCCGCATCCTGGCGGACCATGCAGGAGTACACCTCTTGGAGCTTGCCAAAGTTTTGACTCCTTAAAAAGATCTCGATGCCGCACAGGCAACACAACTGACTCACGCAGGTCTTGTATCACTGAATCTAGACCGGCTATATCACTCCACTTAACAGCTATGTCAGCTGGAACTATAAGGTGTGATGCAATCATCAGTTCATAGTCGGTAAACGTCTGTAGTTTAACATTGAAGTTCTCCTCCTTACTTAGTCTGAATGAAACATTCAATGAACAATCGCAGTATTTTATATTTTATAAAAGTAAGCCATACCTTTTTAACTGTTCTTCAGCAAGCAATTTGGCTTTCTTTTTGTTTTTACTGGTTGGATCCAACTGGTTCATCATCCATTTGACCGAATAATATGTTACCACAGAAGCTATTGAAATTCGAAGCAACATTTGAACCATATGTCCTCTAGTCAATTCTGAGCCTCCAAAATTAAAATGATCCATGTTGACTTAATTTAATAATGCTTGCGTTCAGATAAATATCTTATTTATATTTTTTCGCAATTCAGGAGCACATTAGACAATTAACGATGGACTGCAATTAGAGGTGGAATTAGTCGACTGAGATGTAAAATAATCGATAGAAATATCGGTAGGAAATATGCGCAAAAATATTTTTATGCCATGAATGTATTTCCAGAAAAGGTTTCGTGCAATAATAAATTGGCGTATATATTCAATATGTTTTTTTTGGTTTTGATGTGGTCAGCTCTTTTTGAGTTTTTGATGGAAAGTCAAATAGTCATAGTTGAATTGACTATTGCGGCATCGACTTTCAATATATTTTGCCAGGAGCTATGGTCTTCATTTAATTCAGGGATTTATCAAGTTGTACGGCCTTCGCTGCTGTGATACCTGTCTTCATTCTGCGGAAAGCATGTCAAACGTTGGTTGGTTTCTTTACATTTTTTGTGAGATATCGTTAACTTAACAGTAACACAGCTAATTCGTAGTTTAAATTTGGTAAAAAATTTTATCTTGATATTATTGGAAGAGTTCCTCGTCTCTATTTCGGACTGATAGATTTGTAAATAGTTATCTAAAACATTAATACTATCGAAACTCATGAAAACAACACTGAGGATGACGCACGAAGAGAACAAAGATGGCGTTCCCGATGGTAACACGAACAAAGCCAGCAGAATACTAAAAATAGAAGTGTTATGAATTTAATAAAAAACATTGTTTAAAGAGTTGAAATACTTGTAAAAAAAAAAACGCTTAACCAATTACGTTGCCATGTGTAAGCTTAAAAAGAATTTCGCAAACTAAGCGTTGTTTATTGCTGTGGAAGTTTTGTGCAAATCAAAACATACATACATAGATACATATATGAAGTTTGTGTGTTCGTGGTCAAAAGAAATACAAATCCGATCCACACCTTTTTTTTATAATTTAGATGGCTCGGTTTTAATGCAGTTGTGAAAAAGTGAACATTTATAGTTGCTAAACGTCAGCAATAGAACGACAACAAAAATAACCGAATTTGGTTGAAGTGAGTATGCCTTGAAAGCCTGTGAATGAAATTGTCGAATTGCTTACGACTTTATTGTAATACACATGCATATGTATGTATATGCATACATACATTCATACATAAATGCACGTAAATATATCAAAATAAAAAAAAAGGAAATGCATACATATATTAAAAATGAATCTCTAAATTGTTTTTGTTTTTATTATTTAAATTTTGTATTTTGAAGTAAACAAAAATGAATATATCTTTATGGTTTATAGAATTTAGTTGCATCAAATATCCATAACACCTAATAATAGTGCTTATAATTATTTTCTACGGAAGGAGTATAATATCGAGAATTGATAGTTAATTTATATAGGTGTTTGCCGATAGCGGCTGTTCTATCAACCGGCTGTCTAGGCTGGTGTCATTTCTTACTCGCTCGGTATAGCGACAACATCGAACATAGATTTGTTACTCAACAGTTGTCAAGTTGAATTCACGGCGGGGTAGAAAACACTTCAGTGAGACTTAAAGAAAAAGAGCAGCATTTTAGTTATTAAAAGAAATTATGCAAAATATTTATATTTATATATACAGAAATGAGTTACGCGACCCAAAATTGATCTTCTCTGTCGATTTTAAATAAATAAGTTGTATTTCTGCCATTTGTTTCTTGCTTCTTCACATAAAAGGATTGAAAATGTATTAATAAAAAATGCAGTTTTCTACCAAATTTTTAAGTGGAGTATTATTATTATTTGTTTTAATATTGTATATAAAAAAGTGAGTTTTTCTTAATAATTTTTAGTCGGCAATCAACTCTGTGTTGATCTCTGCTGCCAAATTAACAGTTCATCATTTCAAAGAATAATATAACATTTTGAATTCTGGTATTTTTATCTTAATCCTTTTTGGCATTTAAACAGTTATCTCGTTTTTTCTTAATTTAATAAGCAGGCCACAATATAATAAATATTAACTAGATTGCGAAACTTGAATTAGACTCAACTAGTTTTTTCAAAAAATTAATTAATATCAAAGAACAGCAAAAAATACTTTAAGCCCACAATGTTAAAATATAAAATACAATTTTTTTTCAATTATGGTATTCATAAGCAATGATAAATGTTATAAATTTATCCCGGTGTAGCTAATAATTGAATTTTTTATGTATCTGTTGTCGTATTTGTGATCCAATGTTTTTTGATTTATTTGTTTCTCACAATGTCAAGAAAAGGGGTTTAAAAACTCTTATCTACAATACACTAAATATATCCAATTAATTAATTGTTTCGTTATGTTAAAAATCTCGAAATTTTGCAACCAAAAGCGGGTTTTAACGATGTTTCTTTCAGTCTCTATGACTTAATCTTGTTTAATTTGTATAGGATTATACATTATACAAAGTATATATTGACATTCCCTTCTTTGAATCTGTTTCAAGCCAATTGATTTTTTTTTGGAATAAGTTTAAACTCATTTAAGCAAACAAATATTAAATAAATTCCATCTGATAGTACTAAAGATGCAATATAATTATATCTTTCTTACAGGCTTCTTCTGTCCAGCCACCGTCCATAACACTTAGAAATCATGGCGACCAGTGATGATGAACCGATGCACTTGTATGAAGTGTTTCAGAATTGTTTCAACAAAATAGCAAATAAGCAACCACCGGGAACAGTGGGAACTGAACGGGGTGGTGGCTATCACTCACCATATGGAGGCCTTGCTGTGGAAAATGGGATGTATCCAAATGACTTTAATTCCATTCACGATGCCAACGGAAGCAACAATAATCGATTTGCGAACACATCCACGGTTGATCAATACTTTGATTCTGGGGCAACAAGTAGCGCGGGATGGTATCAATCGCAAATGCACAGCGGCTCCAACTATATGGGCCAGGCGACTTATCAGAGCAATACGCCAATATCTTCGCATCCCATGGACCATCAGCAGGTGCATAATAATGAGGGCTTAGCAAGTGGCTCCAGTATTGGAATGCAAATGAACGCTGACAGTGGACAAATTGGAATGCACAGCCCGGCAGCGACATCGCTTCCGCCAATGAGCTCATTTCGTGGTGGATCTGGCAGCATACCGAACATAGGAGCACCGACAGTGCTCTCACCAGCCGTGTACAATTCACCCCAACATAACCAAACGACAGTGCAAGCACAGCATAGTACTCTGGCTTCTGCTGGGCAAATTGGCCATCATTCCCTAAATCATACCCCGCTACCTCATGCACATTCCCATCACAATCAACAGCTGAGCCCGGCAATGCAGAGCGCTGACGGCTTTGGTGGAATAACTAGTGGCCCCAATGCAAAAGTGCCTGGAGCTGGTAATTCTTCAGCAACGTCATTGCGTCAGCAAATCTATATGTCGGCTGCAGCCGCGGACCAGAGTATTAGCAGCTTTAGCTCAAACCCATCAACACCTGTCAATTCACCGCCACCATTGACGCAATCGGGAGTTGGCGAAGGAAATGTATCGGGCAATGGATCCGGATGGAGCCATAACGTCCTTAATGGAAGCGGTGGCTCAAATTATGCCGGCGATATGGTGCCTGTAACTAGTTTGCATACCATGGCTTCTGTGTTTCAGGGTGCACGCATGGAAGAGCGCTTGGACGATGCACTCAATGTTTTACGAAACCATTGCGAACCCGAAATGTTGGCAAATGTAAATACATCCCTAAACTCATTGGACAATACTGAAACGTTATCTTCCTTCGTGGCCAACTCACCTTCGTCCCATCTTATTGGCGGTAGCTCTGCCGGGAATGGTGCACTTGTACCTAATACATCGAGCACTCTTTCGCATGAGGTTCTCTCGTTGAGTACACCTGTTGTGGGCACAACCGGAATTCAATCAGTTAGCGGAGGCGGGACGGGATTGTCAAATATTAAATTAGAGCGAAACGCATCGACATCGATAACATCAACAAAAACAACTAAAAAACGAAAGGAGCCAACTGGAATCAGTAATATAAATCATGCAGGCGTATCGACTACATCGAATATTTCTAATTTAGAAATTTCTGATCCGAAACCCACAAGTTCAGTGGAGCCATCAAATGCCTCACAACTACAACAGCTGTCTCAGGGCTCCAAGGGCTCAAAGAGACCACGTAGATACTGCTCCTCTGAGGATGAGGACGATAATGCAGAGCCAGCTGTCAAGGCTATTCGTGAAAAGGAACGGCGTCAGGCCAATAATGCTCGAGAGCGCATTCGTATACGGGACATTAATGAAGCTTTGAAAGAACTAGGTCGAATGTGTATGACACACCTAAAATCTGATAAGCCGCAAACAAAGCTGGGCATCCTGAATATGGCTGTGGAGGTTATTATGACTCTGGAACAACAAGTTCGCGAGCGAAATTTGAATCCAAAAGCTGCTTGCTTGAAACGTCGTGAAGAGGAGAAAGCAGAAGACGGACCTAAACTAAATATACAACACCATATGATACAACAGCCATCTGTGAGCACTGTCGGGAATAGTTATCATCATGGCCAGCCTTCACAATTAGTGCCACCACCACCATCTCAGACCATAAATAGCATGGCCTTACCTGCTAATCAAAATAGTAACGTTTTACCACCCCATTTGCAACAACAACAGCAACAGATTGGACAACACCCACAATAGCATGCAGTCAGCAACGACATAAAGGCATCATCATCATCGTCATCTTCCATTACAACCCACAACTCTACAAAGTACTCATCAAATTTCGAGCTGGAGCAACATTTATTAAGCAACTTTTTCAGACGTTATCATGCAAACCAAACCATTTCCGAGGCAATTCCCTGTTTGCAGCATCCGCAGTTTTAGTTGATTTTATTTTATCCGTTTTTTATCATCGATACTTGAGCATATGCCAATATACAGTTTTGATCTTTGTTTATCAATTGTATATACCTTGTTTTAATAATCATGATTGACGGAGTTATTTGGACTTTAATCCAGATAATAATTATGTTGGGTTTATATCATTTTGTGCGATGTCACAGTAGCCACCTTTTTTAATATTCATTCATACATATTTATATAATTAGATCTATGTAGGTTTATTTAAAAAAAAAAAAAAAAAAAAAAAACCAAAAAAAAAAAAAATCCCAATTTCATATATATACAGACTTTCTTATATTCCCCATATTCTTAGGACAATACAAAGGTATATGCACATTAATTTTTCTTAAACGTGTTAAATGCTCGCATGTAATTTAAAGAAATGCAAAAAAAAGGAAAACAAATATATAATAATAATTTATATATTAAAAGCAACCGAGTACTTACAATAAGTATTAGAAGGAAGTAATCGTTAAATAAAATTAAAGCTAACTGTTAACTCAACTCTTAGCTTTTAAGAAACTTTTTAAACGGTTATCAATTATATAATACGCTAGAGTAGGTTAACATTAAATGGAGTGCTATTTTATGTGCAGCGTTCTAAACTTAACTGACATAGGGAAAAACAATCGACAGCTAAATGCTTTAATGTCAAATGGCTGCCAAATATATGTATGTTTAATGCTGCTTAGATAGTTTTAACGGCAAACATAGTAATTGTTTGACGATATTCAAAGAGCATTATTGGCATGCAATGTATATTATATTTCGTACATTATATTTACTTAAATTCTTTATGGAAATTTCGTTTTAATCGCTATGTTATTAAGTAATGATATCGAAACATATCTAGCTTGTTAATGGTGAAAAGCATTTTTATTTGGAAAATTGTATTTAGTTTATTTTTATTCATATATAATTGCTCAAACATTTCAATTATAAATTGTATAAATATGTGTATGTATGTGTTTCTTAGTACATAATGGTTGCCACGCCGTTAATAATGAATAAATGAGGCAAAACATAACTTTCGAGCGCTCTTTTACATGTTTGCCTAACACTTTGTCAGATGTAACCTAACACATTTGTTCAATGTCTAGTGCGCGTCTACCAATTTAGGTAGCTACACTTCGGCACACCAAAGGGTCCAATTTGTTATTAACCTGTATTATGGACGCCCACAGTTTTATGTATGAATGTGTCTGTGTGCTGTAGGAAAGGGAGCGCAACAGTAGAGAGCAGAAATTAGTAAGAATCATTTGAGAGTATGTAGTACTTACATATAAACAATGGTTGGTAAGTATTTTGACAGATTCCTTTTTTAACTATTTTTTTGGCATAAAAACAAAAAAAAACTATAGTTTTTGAACTATAAAAAATATAAAGGGGTGCTACAGAAATCGCTAGTGTAATTGAGTACCTCTAGAAGCATTTCCGCCCGGAAATTTTCACGGTGCCACAGAACTCAGAGTGTTCACCAACCTAGTCGGACTTGGCTGCTAAGCATTATAGAAAATAAATAAATAAATAAAATAAATGTTAATATGTACTTGTTTTTTGGCCATAAAGAAAATATTGCTTGGTGGCGCTATTATAATTTTCGCAGCTGGCTTTATTTGCTTTTAGTTTGTTCTGTTTGGTGAATTAGACTTTTTAAAACAATTCATTGCGTTCGGCTTGTTGCTTTTAGGACCCGAAGTATTTCGCGGACCTCATCGATCACTTTCAACATGCCATAGGTTGTTGTTGATTTGGCATCTCTATGTGTAATTCATGGCTAGGTGCTTTTATTACTTCTTAGTCTCAGACTTGCACATGTTTTTACTCTGATTCCGAGGTTAAGAAATCTATTGGTTTTGTGCAATGCCTGACATCTGGCGGCTTTGAAAATATTGAGTCCAGGCGCAACCCAAGGCGAAATACTCTGATACCACTATTAAAACATATATGGTATATAGTATGCTATCGATTTTCCAGCTCCCCCTCTCACCCGTAGTGTGCGTAGCACCCCAATCTTGACACACTTGACTGAGGCACACAAGGACGTTCGTTATAAGGACAGACACCATGAGGGTCGTTTCACACAACAAATATACTCTACCTTCGGTATTAAAGTATGAAAAATAAGTAAAAGAAAAAACAAATATGCAGTCAAACGTTTGTACAACGAAGTTTTATATATAAATTATTTCCGGATCCCTGCAATTTTGTTTTTTGATACCAGTTTCAAACGGGTATAAAGAAGACTTCTTGCAAAAGAAAAGAGAAAAGTGGGAGAAATGGGCGCGGGCGTTCAAAGATAGTTTAATGCACACCTTGAGGGACATCGCCGGCCAGCTTCCCAACAGATTTGTTAGCTCTAGCACTAAGTCTGACGAAAAAATGGGAATTTACGATTTTAAATGGCGGGCGGAACCGATCGCAAGCTATCAGTATCCTTGGCTATAGCTCAAAAACCGTGGCGTTTTTGAACATTTGACACTAAAATTTTCCATGTAGTTTTCTTGCTGAAGCCAGTAGCTATCCTACTAAATTTAATAACTATAGCTGTAAGGATGTGGGAAATATGTGGTTATCGAATTAATCGATCTCAAATCAGCTACATATTAAGCAATTCTAGCTTCAATAGTCAAGAGAAGGTTTCGTCAAAATATACTTATAATTATGCCAACCAGTGTAGACGTTGGGCAAAATCGAAAGCATGTTAGCTTGACCAAGAAATCGTTTTAATTGATTCTAAAGATCTTTGCCAGTGCAAAGAGTTTGCGCCGCATTCGCTTAGGTCTATTCAGCGACGTCAGTGTAAAAGCAGTATGAGCGACCCCAGTGCTAAAAAAGTATTAGCATTACTGTCAGCTATCGATTCCCATAAAATCGATGAAAAAAAATTAGCTAGGAACAGCTTTCAAAACACGGCTGCCACCCAAATAAATTAAATGATTTATTTTGCGTTTGACTTACATTATAAGGGTATCATAATATTATAAGCCAGAGATCATTACTGACTTTTTATTTTTAGATCAGCTGCATGGTCTTAGCTCTGCCCCCACAAGTAATAACTACCTGAAATATGAGCGTTCAAGGAGAAGAATTCGGTGCGGTCGACAGCTGATATTGAAACTCTAAACGCGTTTTCTAAAGTTACTCGGAAACAAATAAAACAAATAAAAAAAAACTTAAGCTAAATGAATCCAGAACATTTTTTGTTTTCGATAATGCAGAACGCCACTATTTATTTGCAACAAATATATACAATACAATATAATACTTATACATATAAAATGTTCTATGGTCGCTTAAATTTTATTTTGCACACATAAGGCTTATAGTCAGCCAGATTCAGCGGAAAAACATCTAAATTGGCATCACTCCCAAAACAACAAAGGTGTTATCGATAACAAAAAACAAATTGCAGATTGCAATTTATCAACAAAGAGCAAAAAATGTTATTGTATGGGTTTTATGTTGCTACAATATACAATATGTTATAATCTCCCAACAAAAATAAGTAATTTAACAAAATATTTAAGCGTCCCAAGCTTAAAAAAAATCCAAAATAGAGCTTACTTGCTGAATCACAATATGCAGCTTAACAATTAAATTTGTGCAATTTCCGAGATACGAACTTATTTTTTTCAGAGAGTTGCAGTCCATTGGAATCAAGACTTGCGATTTTCCCCCTGATCATGAAACATCAAGCCGGTTCCAACTCAATCGACCGTCAATTGTTTATTTTTGTTTTCTTAAATAAACTACTTCACGATGTGCCCTCGTTGATTCTTAAAATATTGAAGAGCTTTCCTGCTTGTATGAATATTGCAAAGAAAAAGTTCATTTAGTGTTGAACTTCAACTCGGTGCTTTAGCAATAGAGCTTTAATTTAACGTGTTGAGATCATCGTTGCCTAAATATCGAAATAAGTTAGAAAATCTACAGTGGCTATGTGGGTACATATTAATACATACATACATATGTAAATAAATGTGAATAGATATTTGCATTACATTGCATTTAAATACATACATACAAATGTAGTGATTTACACAGATACAATGCGTTACAGAGTACCGTTGGTTTTACGTCTAATCTACAAAGTATAAATATGTACACGGTTGTACATATACGTATGTATGTATGTGTGTACATTTATTAGCAAACATACATACATGTACTATTTGTGTTTGTTTAACAAATATGTATGTTTGTACTTTCATACAAACGTATGAATTATTTTTGTGCAAACACATACAAATCCACCTTTATACATACATGTTTGTGTGTATGTCTTTAAATTCTTATACAATACTTTTATACATACATATATGTACATACATACGACTGCATATATTTTTACACTTGTACTTCATACGTACATACTAATTTCTTGTCATGCACACACCTGATGTTTATATTAGCGCGATCGATCACAGCGGGCATATTTATTTAATTATTTTGTTGTTTTTATATACATATAGATTATTCTGTATGTAAACTAGCTAAAGATCGTCTTTATTGATAGGTCATCCTTTCCATATAAGAGTTTCTTATCGTCTCTTAGTGTCTTTACTCGCGCCATAAACTCAGAGAGTGAGAGAGCATATTTTTTTTCCATAAATGAGAGCTATTGTTCTCATATTTTGCTATTCGCACCGCTCCATATCTATATTTGCTCAGATTACTAGTGTGTGTGTGTTTGAATGAATACAGAAGTATAATAAATTTTCTATGTTTACAAATAAAAATGCGCCCAAATTGAAATATTAAATTAGTTTTTAGTCTTTGCTCTTTAATTAACACCGAACAGACTTGTAAAATAAATTCACAATGCATTTACTGTGAACTAATTCTAAGCGTTTTTTTTCTCGGTTTTTTTGTAGAAAACAAACTTTTTGTCCACTCAGTTGCTAGGTGTGAAAGTATCATATTCGTATTAAATCTAGAAGCATTATATGTAGTATTGGCATTACTAACGCCTAACCGTTAAAAGTCCGTCCGACACGGCGAATAGGCACGATATTGGAGCTTGGCCTCTAGCGGTACAAATGTGGGAAATGTTTGGTTTTATCGACTTTCAGTTATCGATTAACCAGGATTTGTTTACAAATGCACACAAAACCTGGAAATATGTATGTACTTTAACGCAATATTTCTTATGTTTTATTATCCTTTTTTTTTTTAGTATGATGAATTCAAACAAAGGCCTTTCAACAAGCTGTGATAGGGCTTCAAGTCAAATCTCAATATACAATTATCCTGCACATCTAAATCCATTTCACGATGATGATAATCACAAACGTTTGCGCTTTTGGAATCTCTCAAAACGGAATGATGATAGTAGACGAAGAAGCTTTTCTATTGGAAATTTGAGAGATGTCTGGTAAGTTGGCGGCAGCATACATTTCAAATTAATGGGTATAGGTAACACAGTCTTTGACTTTTTTTTGCAGGGCTTTTAGGTCGTTTACCTTAAAAAAAAAGAAGTCTTCTACTTTGGGCGTTCAAAAAACATCTGAAAGTCCTCCTGTTATGCGTCGATATGTGGATTCAACAACATTGAATCAAAATCCTGGACAACACACAGTGCCAAATCGAGGATTAATTCGATCATTACAGAACGTTAGTTCACCTAGAGAAGTGAGTAAATAATTCACTTTTTAACAGTTACAATCTCTTTATTGCTTTAGTACTTACCAATCAAAATTCAGAAACACGCTCAAAAACGTGTATATATTGTTTTGGCCTATTTATTATTTAATGATTAGGAATCATACTAAAAGTGAAATATTTTAAAGTTTAAACACTTGATTTTTATTTAGGTTGTTTTCATTAAACTAACCAATGGTTTTACCATTATTCTCAAATCAAAAAACTGCGAAAAGCTAACGCATTATTAAAAATTCACTGTAGATTAAATTTAAAAAATGTTAATTGTTTTTGCTTTGATATGAAGATTCTACTTAGTTTACAAAATGATTGTACAAAACAATAGAATAATATGTACAAGCGACTCTCGTAAATTCAAACCTGCGATAATTCGAACCTCTCATTAAACGTTCTTTGGAAGACACGAGCAAAACGAAAAGGAAAAAAACGGTCTTTGCTTGAGCAATCCACTCATTGTTCAATAGTTTGAAGTTTTATTAACTTTCTCTCAAAAATTTCGAACCATTCAATAATTCGATATATTTTAAGAGGCCCTCCAATTTCGAATTATCGAGAGTCGACTGTATATGCAAAATTTTGTACTTTCTTTGCTAGATGGAATTAAGCAGAGCCAGCGGCGAACCGATCTACCGAGGAAGCGGTAGATATTATAGATGCTTGACGCCACAGCTTCAACAAAACCATACGATAAGGTAATGTTTAAGACAGTTTCATCTCTCAGCCAGCCAAGGGTTTACCTTAATCAAAATAACAATTATTCCTTTGTTGGTGGAGACCCATGGACTAAGAAGGAAAATTCGTCTCCTGAGCATACCCTTCTCCGTCCAAATAAATGGCAAATTAATAATAATTAAAAATACATCTCTTTGCAATGTTTCTTATTTAAACTTTTTTTTTTTATAGATCTTCATATTCTAGTCTATCAAGCACAAATCCTTTTGAAACCGACATAGACTCCGACTGTGGAAGTGTAACCGATGCCGTTGTCAAAAAATCAATGCGAAAAAAGAAGAGAGCCCCCTTACCACCAATCAGAAATATGGTAAAACTTTAAAATTAATTTTAATTATTTATTGCGATATTTACAATTTTTAAATATTTTATGTTAGGTCGGCAAGGCATCCGCTCAAGAAATTTCAAAGGACAGCTGTCAGTCACAAACAGAAGTTGAGTCAAACATAGACATTAAATCGCTGACGGTAGAAATTGAAAGATTTGTAAATCACACAAATGGGATTTCCACAGATATAGTAGCACCAGCATTGGAAGCTTTCCTGGAGCCGCCCGTTGCGCAAAATATCGATGCAACAGAAACAACCTCACGCACGAGCGAAGATAACAACAATATCACTTCTTTGGAAACAGTAATCAGTAAAGAGAAAGTTCCTATTAAAAATATGGAATCTTTGCCAACGAGGGAAATTATTGAGATTATAGAGATAAAAGTTGAAAACGCGAACGGCAATGGCCACTTAATGAACACGTTAGGAAATATTTCAAGCAATAAGATCACTAAAAAACAACATGTTAATATTCCTAAGGAAAAGAGGATTTGTCAGGGGGACATTAAACCAAATATTTCAAATGTCGAAAATTTGTCAACCTCCGAGCAGACAGATAAACAACAAGTTTTAAATGAAAGCCGCAATCCAGTTTTAGTCACTGAGCGCAACCATCAAAGTACTTATAACACATTAGAAAAAGATACAAGCAATATAATTTCCAAAAAAAAACATGTTAACATTGAAAAGGAGATCGATGAAAATTCTAAAGAGGATTCCCTACCAATTATACCAAACTTAGATTGTTTGCAAACAAGCAATCAATTTAAAGTCACTGATCATTATAAGCAAAGTACTTATAACACCACTTTAGGAACAGATTCAAACAATATTGTTTGCAAACATGAACATGTTCATGTAAATACGGAAAAGGAGATGTCCAAAAAGAAAATCGTACCAAATGTTGGCTATTTGCCAACGTGCGAGCAGTTGGACAAAAAACAAAAATTTGACAATGTGAACAACAATTTAATTAAAGTCACAGATGATTATACTAGAAGTACTTTAGTGAAAAATGCAATGTATACAAATAATAACATCGTTGAAAGTACTGAATATCTCAATGAACCGTTAACAATCCTTGAAAAAACCGAGACGAATACCGAAAGTGGACAGGCCGCCCCTTCAAAAACTGTCAAGCCAAAGTCGGTCAAAGAAATAATTGATTCAATTAACCGTAGTCAGCAGCTCCTAAAAGAAAGCGCAGCAAAAGGTACCCATGTTTATTCAACGTCTCTATATCTTCAAAACGATACAGCAAACCCGATTAATGATCAGAATGAAAACAGTCATGAGGTGTGCTCAAACTATATTTCTAATAATCGTTTGAGTTTGGATAATCAAGTTCCTGTGCAACCAAGTTTCTTTAAAAAAAGCAAAATAAATAAGGAGGTCTTTCAATGCAGAGAGTCCTCACCAACGGCATCAAACTTAGATTGGAATCCTTTGCCGAAACCAAAGAGAATTAATAGTGATTCAACTAAATAAGCTATGTAGTCCCTCTTAACTGTAATAAATTTGCTATAACCTATTACGTTTAAAATCAATTCATTTTTTAAATTTAATACTTATAATGCAAACAGTTGTAAACAGTGCTATTGTATTTATAGAAAAAATGATTAATAATACGATTGGCCGCAAGGGCCAAACCCTTATCACACTTTATTTTTTTTTATTGATCAAGGAATGCTTTTCAGGCACATCTGTGTGTTTTTGTCGGTCTTATAAAGCTAGTTACGGTAATAACATCGGGTTATAATTTTGAATTGTTTTTAACTAATTTTTCGCGGGTGCTAAAGTTACCATGAAATTAGTTAAATTTATAGCTGTAACATCTGTCTGGTTAAAAAATGCATAACATTATTTTTGGCAGTGTCTACCGATGCGAGAAAATCGCGTTATAAGTTTTATGCTATAATAAAGTATGCTATAGTAAAGGCGCCTAAAATGCTTTCATCCAGTGCCCTTTTGCCATCCCTGCATTTTGAAACTATCTATTGCTGCGACTAGTGATCCTTCGGATTTGGCAGATACTTGTATTTTTCCGGGATGTTTGTGTTAATTTCCATATGCCTGCCTTTTTTTATATTTGTTGCTTTTGGACCAGGTTAAATTAGACAAAAAGTAAACAGCCGTAGTTTTTGCTGTCATTTACTATCAAACCATGCCTAAAAAGTATCACTAGGACATAGCCTCATTATTACGCATCCATAGCCCCTGCCAACGTTGTTTCATGTTCCCATCATCGTAAGAGTTTTAGTATCTCTTTGAATTCATATCTTAAATTGTTTAGTCGTCCAATCACAATACTGAAAGTCGTTCGAACGACAACGAGATAATGAGTCTAACGAACGGTAATCAAGGGTTTCGTAGATTAATTTAGATTTGTTCAATTATATCAAGTCCAAATTAATCATCATAATTTTGCACAAATAATGTCGAGTCTTCACTTGTCTGGACCAGTTAAGTCTCGAGTACTTAAAATCGCATTTTTTAACTTCACACTTAAGTTCACTTGTGTGTATAGACCATGTTAATGGTCAATGAGAATTTCTCTGATGTCTTTTATAAGCTGAATGTATGAATGACTTGATAATGTTATAATTGCACAACTCAATGCATATTGAATACTAAAATTATCAGTGAATTTACAGATGAAAAAGTTGTTTTTTGTATTTAATAATTTTTCAGTGAAATTAAGTCTTTATTAAATGTCATAAAATTTAAAAATTAACTTATGTATAAACCATCTAAAATGCAATATAAGTACATATGTTGGAGTAAACTAAGCTGTCCATGAAAATAATAAAAAGTTTATATTATTGACTGAAAGTATGTATATTGTATAAATGGTATTACATGATGATATATCCCCAATATAGGATATTAAGGCCCCCTGTCAAATACAATGGGAGTGACGAGGGTATGAACGAAAAAATACTTAAAGCATATTTAATAATTATTCTCATGTGGTTTACTAGTAGTTTCCTCAGCTTAATACAAAACAGCTAAAATTAATTTTACATACATTTTGCAATATTGTTATGTAGTTTGTAAATGGATTCCAGCACTTTATTAATACTTGGCAAACAGTCAATCTGCCAAACGATTTGACTTGTTTAAGTTATGTTCACATGGCTGTTACTATGTATTAATAAATTCTGTAATCGACAAAATGAAAATTATGTTTAATGTTGATACAGTGCGTTCTTTGAGATTCCTTCAAATCAGTTCTGTTAGCAAGCAAAAGATGTTTTTGCTTTTGAAATTATTGCACCTTTATTTGTATTTAAAGACTCCTATTCGTTTATCCTTAGATCTGCCTAGTTACGCCCTATTGAGTACATATCGCTCATTCGCTTGAAGGTCACTTGCAAGAAACGCGTTTAAAGTTTTAATTTTCTCCAAGATTGCAGAAAAAGTGAGAATAAAAATCACGAAGTGAGTAAATAGGTATAAGTATGAAATCTTTACACAATACATAAAGCATGACGTAATGCATATTTCTGCGAATCTCAAAATCCTCGTTTATCGACTTTTGACAGTTCTTCAGTAAATGAGCGATATGTATATGCGTATATTGTACATCCAAGGAATACCTAAAATAACCGAAGATATAAACTGACATCTCAATTGAGGAATACATTATTATTATTACACATAGAATTATTTCTCGTATTTTGTTTTTGTTTACCATGTATGTATTTACATTGCTATTTCATAATTAACTAAATTATAAATCTGAACACGCGTCTCAATACAAATTAAATGCTAAACTAAGAACATATTTAAAATGGATACTATAGCTAGTATTATGGTACAAAATTTATGTTTTTGAATATACCACGAGGTTTGTGTCGTTTTTTTTTTTTTAGTTTTTTTGTTTTTTTAAATTTAATTTGTATTTAATTTATTTATTATGTATTTGTTTTCTTCCACGATTTAGCAAATGATTTATGAGTATATTAAATATTTTTTAATCATATCGACTTAATTTACAATACAAATCGGAGAACGAATATCAAGTACAGTGAAAATAATATACTTTGACATTATTTGTTGTCGAAAAAAAAATAACATTGATTAAAAGACTATTACGAACTAATACTATTTACCTTAACTTCCCCCATCACATGCAGCAGAGATGCAAAATGATAACTTATATAATCCCACATTAAAAATATTATCTACGATTTTTATACAATAAATAGGTTTTCATAGATTGGGGAAGCTGCAGCTGTTGTATACGGTCTTCCAAATTTACTCGACCAATTTTTTGTCGAATCGACCTTCGGCAAAGATCCATTAATGGCAAAGGTTCAGCTGCAAGAAAAAATATTTTTTAATAAAATGCATGATGAATTCATTTAAGAAACAAGTAATAAGCCTCTATTCGGAAGTAACTATTGAATCAATTTTAATCTTTGATATCTTGGAGTTTTGATTTTTAACAGTTGACCAATATTATTTATCGGATTTTAAAGCAAGTTCCAAATTTTGAAAATTTTAGTGTTTTTTTTAAAAGTGATTGCATATGTACATCGGAAACGGGAAGAGGTTTCAATGATTTAAAGCAAAATTGTTATGCCTATGTCTTAGCAGAGTATTTACTTCAAGTCTAGCTTTAATAGTCTCTGAGATCTACGCGATCATACAGACAGACAGACGGATATGGCTAAATCGACTCATTAATGATGAAAAATAATTTATGTTGTCGGAAATGTTGTCTGTTGCCTGTCATTACACCTTTTTCTACTCATTTCATGGGCTTAGGGTATGAAATAAAAACTAATTTTGGTAGCTAAAAAAAGATTCAGTTGATTTGTTTAATGTAAACGAAATACGGTTACAATAATAAGGGATATGTTACTTGATCATAATATGTTGCACAAATTTCTATAACACAAAATTAAATAAAAATAAATACTTACGATCTAGTCCGCCGATATAGCGCATTGTTATCTCGCAGTGTCCCCAAACGGCTGAAACAACAGGATATAGCTTTTTTCCTTTGAGGCCTTTGAATGCAATGCCAAGATATTGCTGGTCAACAATGAAGCTTAGGGTTCCTTCGTCCATATCTAGTGCTACTAAAAACTTGTCCGGAACCAAAAATGCTTCATCATTCTTCAATATTGCCGGATATGTCACACCGGCCGAATTCTTAGAGTCGTGATACAATTTATTTCTTCCCAAGTCCCAACCCCAGCTCTGCTCAGTAGATCCTACTAGACTTTGGTATCCCACAGAGTGTAGCGGTGCATCACCTGATGCCACACCAACTACAGCGTGAGTACCCCTTTGCCTTGTTGGCCAATATATTTCCCATATATGCAATCCTTTTGTGAGGCCAACTTTTCCGCGAATGCAATCAGTGCTTTGTGCGACGGGATGTCGGTGAAATGTCAATTTATCATCTTCTTTTACAAATATGTTTAAGGATCTGTCCTCAGAGTTCCACGAATGTTTTAGTTGAACTTCCCGATTTGCTGGTGGCATATCGAGCAAAATATCAATACGAGCTGGTTTAATAAAATCCGCTTGTAGTTCTCTTGGTATAATTGGTTTGAATGTTGCCTGAGAATCATTACGGTTAACTGTTTTAACACCGCCACTGATTTTTTGACCCATGTTCATGCCACGGCAGCTTCGAGATCTCCTCTGGTCAATAGCAACTTTATAAGATAATCGTAGGCGTTCAAAATCTCTAGCTTCCAAACGAGATAACACAACCCGTGGTGACAGTGTCGATGATGTTGAAAAACTTTGAGGACGTCGCCTATCACTTGACCTAACTGAAGGTGTCCGACCACCCTTATACCTGAAATTAATAGAAAAAAAAAAGAAAAGGCAAATACAAAATTACCATGTGAAATAACCATTTAAAGAACTAAAACCTTAAACATAGTTTACATACATACATATATTTTAATTGGTATTGTACAATTTGCCTTGAAAAAGTTGTGTATATACATATGTACATACACATTTGCATACATGTGTACATACATAAATACATGAAAGTTAACACACACAGATGTACAGCATTTTACATAAACATTAATAAAAACACACCCCAGCATGCATACACACATGCATGCACATATATGTATATATGTACATTTTTCTATCCATACGCATATGTACATAAGTATGTATGCATACTGGATATAACAAAAGGTTGAAGGATTTCACTTACCGAATATGATTAAACAATATAATTTTTATGTATGTACATATATACATAAATACATGTATAAGTATTAATGCATGAAATGTATACGTACATATAATGTATTTTAATTGAATTTTCAATAAAAATGGCAGACATACATATGTACATATGTACGAATGCGCACATAATTTTTATACATTCATTTTGGCATTCATGTACATACACTACACTGCGCGTCTAGTTATAACTAAATAACCAGTTTCATATATATTTCAATATATTAACTTGTGTTACCTTTTTTTCCCAAGTTCCATTTACAATAATTTCAACTGGGTGTTCCAAATATGTAAATACAAAATGGCGTCAGTACGGTCACTAATTTACGGTAGTTGTATCACATACGCAGTTTTAATATAGTATGTGTGTATATTTAAATATGGCATTGATTATATGCTTTAACGTTTTTTCCGATATTTTTATTTTACATGTGTTCACTTAGATTAATTTGTTTCTTCACTTCACCTTCTGCACTAAACCCCGCTTACAAAACTACTACATAAGTTGTCAAGGTTGCAGCTACACACACAGACATGTATGTACTAACATTTGTATATGACAAGCACAGGGTGACATGAGTTAATAACGAACTGGCTTCGACTATCTGCAAACATTTTCCGATAACAAATCAAAGTTGCATGATGACATACTTGGCATGACGGTTTGAATGTTCGTTGGAACGATGAAACACAATTATATTTAAGAAGCAATATTTTAAGAAATAAAAAATTTTAAGTCACAAGAATTTGGCAATTTGTTTTTGCGCAAAGTATAGAAATTCAGATACTTTATAAATAACAATAAAACGTACATAATCTGATACCCAAATGCCAACAGCCAGAGTGCTAGCAGTTCTCACGCAGAATGAGAATGTGCTTTAAGAAGGACCTGTTTTTCACGGTGACAAGGGCAGCAAGGCAACCAGGGCTAGATGAAAGTTGCACGACAACTGAGCCGTGGAATTCGTTTTATTGCTGCAGGATTGTAATTTTCGAGATTTTGGAATAACTGTTATTTGTTGTGAATGTTACGGTGACAAGACATGTTAATGCAAACCAGCAATATGAAAATCCTTTCAATCTTTAAACAATTAAAATTATTATCGAAAAGTTGCATGCAACGTATTGCAATTTGTATTTGAGAGATGCAATACGCAGCATTTTCCAAATGAAAATCAAGAAAGTTGCATGCTATTGCACTGTGCAATAACATGACAAAGTATTTTAAATACTCCGAAAATCAAATATATAGATTTATTTGCATTAGACGGTTAGATGTGTCATTAATAATGAAAATTATGGTTTGAAGAGTTTTCAGTGTTACCCTTGTACTAACAAAAATTATCTCTTTCTAAAATGTGCAAAACATCGGTTATAATCAAGGACAGAAAAAAACAAAACTTGTTTCAAACTAAATTATTATTGATAGGGTTATATGAAAAATACTCTCTGGGACACCAAAATAATTAGAAAATGTCTTTTATGTGATTTTTATGGTAAGTCTGTTTTAACTGCCGACATTAGTAATTTGACTAAAAATGTAGATAAGTTGGTCAAAAATCAATTTCCTTAAAGCGACACATTTTGTATGGCTAAGGGTTAAGTTTTTTAATGGTGCATTTACACTGACGCTAGCATTCCGCCGTAGCCTATTTTTTTACGGTACTGCCTATCGGTCAAAGAACGATGCCCGGATGAGCTCATGCGTGCGCACTTTTTGCTCGCAACTTGAAGTAACTTAACTGAAATAGCAGAAGCCGTATAGAGTGTTATTTCTTAAGAGGTATAAATGTTGATAAGTCGCATGCAATATGAACATGATAAGTCCGACACCAATATTACCGAGCTTCAGCTGTTTTCTTAACGGTATCTTAAGAAAGCATTTTTGAAATAGATTCCATAGGAATTTTTTGACAGCAACAACGGATATCGCTGTCTTTCGATAATGGTCTTTATATAGCCTACACATTTGAACGAGTTGCATTTTAAAAGGTAATTTTTCTATACTTTTACGTTTTTTTATCGGCGATATTAAAATAAAGATCTGTTCGTTAGTGAGTCTTAGCTAAAGACTGTAGAGACTTTAATGAAAATATGAATTATTATATTGCATATGACATACCCTGAAACCCGTACATAAATTCCCAAAGCACTTGCCCCAAAAAAATTAAGTAAAAGGGAGATCAGCTAAACACTATTCCAAAGTCTCATTTTTAAAGTTCGGGAACAATTATTATTTTTTAAGTTATTGTATGAATATTAATCCTAGTGACAATATAATGCGCTGGTGTTTTAGTAAACGTACTGTTGAGAAAACAAAGAAAAAATAAAAATCAATAGGTAATATTAGTTTAAGTCCTTTTTAACACCTGCAATCTTTTTGTGTTTGTTTTTGTTTTTTGTGTCTTTAAATTCACAAGAAATAAACAGCTGATAATGATTTCTTCTTTGGGGAACACTGGCTGTTGTTTATGTTTACTTTCAACTATCAGACGGTTAATCGGACATTAATAAATTTTATACGACGAAGTCTTGCAACATTTATAAAATGTATGTCGTCCGATAGCCTTCACGCCTGTCCTCCAGTTTATTTACTTGAACCCAGCATTCGGCTTTGGAGCTATCTTTTCAGTATTCAATCCCACGATGAAGTCGTGTGAATCTGATTACTATATAATGTATAAACGTTTACACTAATATACACATAAAGCTGTCAAAGTAGCGCTGGGCCGAATATTAAATTGTTGTATAATTACATCTTCACTTATAACACAAAACCAGTTTTCAAAGAATTATGCACCAATTAAAATATATTCTTGCACATACATACATACATATATAAATCACAAGTATTAAGAAATTGTTTGCAATACCAAATAAAATATTATCACAATTTGTACATACGTACATACTTATGTATTAATGCATGTATGCAATCAAATCTACATACATACGTACATATGTTTGCATGTGTGTTCGTACACACGTACCTGTACACATATTGGAGTTTTTATTTGATTGTGTATGTGTATGCCCATACATATTTTGCACATATGCAAATAGGTAAAAGTTTTGTTAATGTCACATTTTATCGTACACTTGCATGCGTTTTTAACTATGAATGGTGAATAGACAAAGGTGCATAAGTATGCACATTCTATTTTTGATTTAATTTGTGTAACTAAAAATTTGACTCTTGTGTACGTACATACATACATATATATGTATACAAATCTATTGAAGTGAAAACGCTGTGCCCTTTCCGAAGGCTTTTCAGCAATATATTGACCTTATAATGTAATATTGATAGGTGTGTATTCCAAACACAAAAATAATATACACTTACATTACTTCCGTCAATTTTACTCTCTCCTTAAAAAAAAACAAAACAACAGTAGCTCACAATGAAAGAATATAAACTTATAAACTTCCACGTAGAAACGAATGGAATTAGTACAAAAAAAAATAAATCAATCTGCACCGATAACTTCTATCGATTATTTTATTTTTCAGTCACCTTACACTACGTCTGAAAACAAAAGGTATGACATACCAATATTACATACGACGAGCTATGTTTCACAATGTAGATATTTTTATTTTTGTTAAACTTCTATCTGATAATATCTAGTAACTTATGCTTATGAACCCGCAAATGCAATAATACTTAACAATTCTAATGTTTAACAGATATACGGTGAAAGGAAAATAAATTATTTTCTTAGCAGATCAGTCGCTTGAGTCTCATTTCGCGCAGTTCGTAAAAAAAATGCTATCTGTCTTTCATAAAAATAATAAAATCAATTGGTAGGCAAATTTAGGATCTGTAGACCGATTTCGAATAATCATATAATATAAATTTTTCATGGTAAATAATCGGTTCTCATAGAAGTTATTTTTATTTTATCGTAAAACTAGTTTTTAAATGAAAAGAACAAAATTTTTTTCTTAAAAGCACCTTTATACAATTCCACCTTAAACCAAAACGGTTTTTTTTTTAATTGTAAGGTTTTTTTAATTTAACCTTTACTTTTATAACCTGACTCGCTAAGCAGTCAACACATATAGGCGTCAAATAGACTAAAAACCCATTGCAAGTAAACTTATTTCGGAGGAGCTACGCTACACTTCGTGTTCTTTACAGGCTGTGACGCAGCAAATGCAAGCCACTTGTCGTCTTGTTGCGAAATTATGTCTATTTGAACGGATACCTAATCTTTTTTATGTATAGCTTTTTAGTATTGATCGCTTTAACGCTGTTTGTCGACCCCCAGCTTCCTGCATATTGAGTTAGGAATTGCGTAATCCATCCACAGACCAACTGAAGCACCGTCTAAATTTGCGAGATTCTATATCTTCCGTTTTTAACACTCAGCTGATGACAGTAACAGCTTTTAAACGATGACCAAAATCACTCAAAAACTAATGAAACGATGTTTTTTTTTTTTATTTAGCAGGCTTATTCAGTGAACAAAAATCGAATCTTGGATAGTTTGATTTCTTTTGGTATAAATTAAGTTTGTGTAGCCAAAAAATAATAAATTAATTAACTTTATCCATTAACACTGTTTTTTCGAGCCGCAACTTATTTATCGACAAAAAGATATTCTATTTGCAATGCACTTTCTTCGGATTGTAATTACTTATTAAGTAAAACTCCGAAGCATAAAAAATTAATATCATAATTTTCAAATTTAAAAAATAAGTTAATCAATTTTTAATGTTAATAATAATGTTATAAACAAATAAGATGTTTTTCTAATTTTATGAGGCACTTAGTTATGGGCGTATATTTAAGATTTCAAATTATCATCGAAATAATGTGTCATCCCCAAAAACATCGCCAAGTAATCCCTCGCCATCTTCTTCACCACCTCCTAGGTCTCCTAATCCAAATCCATCGTCGGCGTTTGGTGGCACAAAAGCTCCATTAAAAGTATCTTCCAATCGGTCTTCTATACCCATTGTGGAAGCGAGACCATATATTAATCGCATAATAACAAGACGCACAAAATTTGGGGCACCAGTTGTGGCTTGTTGTCTTGAAGTTTGTGCATCCGAACTGAGCGTTTTTAAATCAAAGGGCTCCGCGGGATTAGATCTCCCATATTCAAGTGCAGACACAGCGATTGCCGGCAGCACAACAGAAAAAATTATTGTTTGCATTGATATTCGCATTTTTAGACAAGAAATAATACCGGTTTTTAGCCAAAGAACTAACAACTAACACTGCTCATGTCTTGAAATGATACTAAATTACATATGAGCATGGGCCAAAACAACTTTCTCTTCTCATGGGAGTTTTTTGTAATTGTTTGCTTTCCAATTCTCTGGAAAAATTTCTCTTAGAGCATCAATATGCATTACAGTGTTTGTACACTCAGAACACAAACTGGTGTATAACATTAACGTAGTATACTATGCACTAGGCTCAAAAAGTATTTGAATATTATTAATTACCTGTCGCATAGTTAATTATTGTAGAAAGTTTATGTCATATTTATCTTTTGTTCCGTGCCATTTTGTAAGACAACCAAATCAAATAAAATAGAATTTAACTTTGTGATTTTTTTGGATTTAGTTTTGTTAAAAAACACTCGCTAGCTAGTTTATTGTATTTTAGTTATCATTAGCGATTCCCGACACGTGATAATTTTTGTACGCTTCACAACTTTTGTTAATATTCTGAATCTTCTACTTTTTCGGTTCTCTTTCTAACCATATGGTTCCGTTACATTTTTGTTTTCTATATTATATAGGGCACAAAGAAAAAAACAATAAACAGAAAAGAATAATCTATTCAGTTATTACTAAGCTATCGACCAAAAGATACCCTGTACTCAAAAGCATAGAACATATTAAAGAGCACACTTAGATTGAAATATAAAATCAGTTTAAATCTTTTTTTATGTAGTTTCAAAAATTAATATCGGGCCATGTTTCTGTTTGTGATCGATAGACTTAGAAATCTTTACACGGGCACAAATTTAGTTTATACAATAAAAGAGGGTGCTATATGAATCGACGCGGATGTTTCATTACAATTTACAAACAAGGACTTAAAAATTTTTAGTCTTGGTGGACCCTTCGAAGATTCGAAAATGCTCACGCTGAAAATTATAAATATATTCTATTTGGCAAACTTGTATTGGAATTAAGTATTCATATACAGATGTGCGATTTCGACCATATACAAAATTTTATAAGATTTTAAAACTTAAATAATTAACTATATCAGATTAAATAAACATCAATTTTATTTATTACTTATAGGTACATAAAAAGGACAATCGTTTAATTTTTTACTTTTTTATATGTACCAAGAACCATAAAATGGGTAAAAGGAGTATAATGGTTTTAATTTAATTCAATTTTTCTAATTTTCTTCCTAGAACATTATCTTTTAATATATACATAAACTTCAAAATTATTTTCTGATATTTTTTTGTTTTAAATTTAATCTAATACAATATGTAATATCAGCTCTTTTGTAGCTTGAATTAAATTTTTTTTATGTCGACTGTTTAAAGTTGACAATAAAAAAATAAATAAAATATATATTTTCTGGAATAAAGTCTTTCTCAAATATCTAATTCCTGACTGGCTTATTTATAAAAACAAGCAAAGAAAGCTGAATTCCGAAGAAAACAAATAAGAACAGCGTAATTCTATATTTAAATATTAATTTAGTTCAAATACAGTATGTATAATTTAGGTACGCAATTTTATTGCAAAATCACGAAATTTTCTAAATTTCGTCTAACGAATCGGTTTCGTTGCTTGGATAAAAATCTTTTTTGCTTAATGCATCAATGCTGACTGCATTTGGGACTTTTTGTTTATAAGCTTCTTTCGGCATGGTATGTAACTTACGTTTTCACCCGGATGCTAGTGATAGATGTTGTAAAAGTTTAAGCTTTTTGGATAAGAGTAAATACCGATGCTTTTTGATATAAATGGAACATCGTTAAGTTCATGGCTGAATTCGATGTTTTACCGTTGAATTTAAAAAACAAAAGCTACTCGAAATTTCAAGAAATACCTAAATAAATTGAAATTCAAAATTCCCGCATCACGCAATTTTCAAATTATTCCCGCAATTGTGTTTTAAAAACCGTCAGATCTGACGGGCAAAAAGCGGAAATGGCAACACTGCATACAACATATGTACCTTACCCATTAACACAAGGCAGCTTAAATTTGAATATGAGCTGGGCAATAATCTTACAGATCTTAGAATACTAACGCTTGAAACAGTGCAAATAAAATATTTGTCGTTATTTACTTGTTAAAAAAGTTAATATAAGTACACTAGGGTGTACCTTATTCGTCGAGCCATGATTAGATAATTTTGAATTATTGTTTTAATTTTTTTTTTCTTAGTCTTAGCCGAGTCGACTTGGTTAACATTTGGGATATATGTTTTCGTATACCACGCGCCGGTCAGGTTTGTATCAAATTATCGATTACTCTTCCGGTTTCCGATTCAAATATGTTATTGGTAACATTAAAATCTTGGATTCGGATACTTTGGAACCTGATCCAGAAACTTTGATGTTGATTAATCTGTGAAGATTCCATTGAAATGTGTTGCCTAAACTCCGGAGACATCGAAGTCAAGCATTAAGATATTTTACTGTATACAAACATACAAACAATGACTGCACCCTTAATGTCTAGGGTTGTTCAGGGTATTTGCTAGTCGTGAATTTTTTACTAGAGCGTTCCTACTTGTTTCGCGCTTTCTGCTATCATCGTATAACTCATGTCATTAATTTCCACTTAACTAGAGTGCAATATTAACAGCCATCCCATAAAGCAACATCCTTCTTAAACCACTAACAATTCCGACCCTATATAAATGCGAATTAGCGACATTATACTTATACACATAGTATGTTTGCGTGTAACAACTTCTATTTGGGTAAGTCATGCAGCGAACAAACAGTACTTATGGGTCAGAACCACAAACTATTGAGGGGAACACACACACACACACACACACACACAGACACGTTCAAACGTTCAATTATATTGATAGGTATACGTAAACACTTAAAGACGTAAACATTAAACATGTACATATAAATATAATGTGTTTATTTAAGTACTGTACATACATCATCTATACATTTGTCTGTATGTCTGTGTGAAAACCAATTTATTTATCTTTTCTGTATGAATGTATTGTTATCCACAATATTCGACCGTAAGGAAACATACCTCAGTCGGACTCTGGATGGCCTTTTACTAATACGTCTTTTCATATTGTGCGCTATCAATCGAAAGATAAGCTAAAAAAAACTACGTACTACATGTAACTATCAATTTGAATTTGATTAGTAAGGGAACATTTATAAATTCTCATCATTTCCAGATGAGTGCATCGTTGGTCTCTATGTGTTTAATTTTCAGTTATGTTATCCCAACAATCGGTTCAGTTGAAATATGCTGCAGTGCACAAGCGGCTTTATTACGGATACGCGATCAAAATACTAGTACCTCAAGTGGTTACGAATGCGTATCAGAACAGAATACTCATAATAAAACGGACAGTCCCGAAAACGTCGTTGTACTAGGTACAATCGAAACTCCGAAAGGTTATAGATTGGAAACAAATCAAAACGAATTCGAATTACTAAAATGTGCGCGAAGTACTATATATTCGAATATATCACTTATAACCGAAGTTTCAGTTGATGTGCCAGCAAAATCGTGTCTACTTTTTTTAAACCAACGTCTTATTGTTGTTGCATGTAAATCTAGCAACGATAATGCATTGCAAAACATCGGAATAATAAATAAATGTTGCCCACATGGCTATACGTATGTTACGGAACTGAACAAGTGCTTTTTACGTGAACCCGATTTTAATTTATACTCTCAAATATTCGAAACACCAATGATTTTTATTGATGATTCATTTGCGTGCCCCAATAACAAAGTTCTAGTTGAGTATGTTGCGAGTGCGGAAGCAATAAGCTTAAAAAATAATCAGCTTATCTTTAAAGACAACAGCAAAACATTCAAGCGAAGTGAATATTGCATTGAGGCAATTGACGATATAAATTCACCAATAAATAAAATCACTCAACCATTTATAATTCGCACATGCCAAAATGCTAAAATTTGCGGTGTCATACCATGCGTTCGAAGATGTTGCGCCGATGGTGAATTCTACTCGAAGCAAAATATGACTACTTCTTGCAGAAAAGATGAAAACGATTTCAAATTTCGTAGTTTTGAGAGCATGAATATCAGCGGCAATTTTACGAAACCCCCAGGTAAGTGCGATTGTATTTTAGTTTTTAATATTTACCAAGTACAGAAAAGTATTTGCTTTAAATCTGAAAATTATATTATATAGACAAAAGGTATTACATATTAGTTTTCCATAAACATTTCCGACAAAGATATCAAAAATTTGCAGAATGAAATCAACCGACTCACATCGAAATTCAACGGAATTTCACAGAAAAGATAGTGCCTCCAACCTTAACTCAGAATCGCTGACCCAATGCATAAAGCTGTGAGGCATTATTATACGAAGTGCAGTGTCGGGTTATATTTAAATGTGCCTTATAGAGATTGGCGAGTCATTTCAATTTTATAAGTTTGTCCAAAAATATTTTAACAGGGTAATGAATACGACCTGATCGGAATGTAAGGAATAAAATGAAACTAAACTGTATTTTAAATTCCAGTATTTGGAGTATTGATGGGGCTGGAATGCCCAAAATTTCGATTGGATCCGGACTCTTTTTCAGATGAATCGCATATCATCAGTTCAACGAACGGATCGTTGTTTATTACAAGCACGAAAAAAATATATGCAAACAGTCAATATTGCATTGAAAAAGTTAAAAATTCGTCCTTCATTGATCAAAAGGTAAACCAGTTATTATTACTTAACAAGTAAAAGTGCTAGAATATAGTCTTTGCTCGTACTCCAAAACTTTTTTGAAAAGAGCAGAGCAATATTAATTTATATATGTGCAGTTTCGACTAGAGCACTATTACTTGTTACCTGTCCGTATTCAAAATTGAAATACTTTAACCAATCATTTATTTTCAGAACAGTTGTTTACATTTGTGTGCTTTGATTCCAAAGTGGTTGGCAATGATCGCATACGGTTTAAAATGTACCCGGTTGGTCTTCTCATATCGTGCGGTTTCTATGTAATTACGCTTGTGGTGTATATTTCAATAGAAAAATTGCGTAATCTTCCGGGAAAAATATTAATTTGTTTAATATGCAGTCTCCTCTTTGCGTACCTTGGAATCGCCTTAGGGCAATTGATGCCTACATCAAACAATGACATTTGCTTTATCTCAGGTAAATAAATCAACTATTCCTTAAAGCTAGCTTTTCTCTATTATTTATTTAAACTTATTTTTTTTTATAGGATTTTTCGTATACTTTTTCCTAATGGCCGCATTTTCCTGGATGAATATTACATGTTTCGACATTTGGAAGACATTTGGGTAAGACTTTCGAATTTCAATCATTCAAGAAGTGATTGTGTAGCAAGAGATTAAACTTTCCTTATTTGTATAGTATGAAACCAAGGGTTGAAAATCGTAAGGCTTGTGTCACAGAGGCTAAACAGACAACAAGCAGTGGTAAGGTCTGGAGCCTCGGCACCACTTTGTGTCGTCAATAGGTTTTTAGTCAATTTGACGACTCTATGTTAAAGGTAACTTAATGCATGCAGTATCAACCAGACAGTTGAAGTGCGTGCGTTATGATTATCAATTGTGCACTGAAGCCACAACCATTAAACTTTACCGATAAAACCGCGTCGCACTATTTGAAGAATTTTGATTGGTTATTTAATTTTATAAATCTACAAAATAGTAGATTTTGCAGTGAAGTCTTAGAGAATCCGGTCCTTGTCCACTTTATAAAGCAAGAAGCCAGTCTCTACCCTAAGACGTAGGGCCTTAAGGCTCTCCGCTTACAGGTTGCTCGATATCCGGAAAATAATCCTGGCCGACTGGCTTTATAATCTCTTTGCTTTGTAGACATTTAATTTTTTTATGTTCGAGACTACCTCCTGTGGGAAAAGGTAGTTTCTGTCTCTTTTATAATTTTATTGTTGTAATTGTTGTTTATGAGTCTATAACCAGGCTGACATGCGTTACGGGTCGCATAACAATATCTTTCAGTTTTTAACTATATTTACATTTTTTTAGGTCAACCGAATCAAAAAATTTACAAAGACAGGAACTGCGAATGCGTTTTTTGTGGTACTCTTTATATGGTTGGGGAATGCCTACAGTTTTAACAACAATCACGGCATCATTAAGCAAATCCAGCGTTTTGAAAGAATCTATTCGACCCATGTTTGGAAATGGCCGATGCTGGTTTACCTGTATGCATAAATCTTAAGATTTCTTAAATATCTAACTAATCTTAGCATTGCAGATGATACAATTGGGTTTGCCAGTTTGATATTTTTCTCTGGACCTCTTGGAATACTCTTTTTTGTAAACCTAGTGCTATTTTTGCTAACGTTGAAGTACTGCAACAAAGTCAAACGGGAAATATTCAGGATGCAGAGTTCGAATACGGATAAACATACATTGAGAAGTCGTTTTTTTATGGACAAAACAAGGTTCATTATGAATACAAAACTTTGCTTTGTAATGGGAATTACCTGGCTTTTTGAAATTGCAAGCATTTGGTTTTACGATCACAAAAAAAACTTCTTTTGGTCAATCAGTGATTCATTCAATGTTTTGCTGGGAGTATTTGTGTTTATTATATTTGTCTTTAAACGGCGTGTATGGAAGGAAATCATGATTAAATTGGGTAAGTTCAAAAATAAAATTGCAAAAATTAAAAAAATATTTGAGCCTATGCATTTTCTTTAAGGTTTTCAATCAAAGAACGACCCGCGGAGAAATACAACACACCTAACACAATCAACATATGTAACACAAAGTATAAACATGAAGAAACTGCATGAAGTTGGCGGCCATACTCCCATCTTACAAAGAACCTCTTAGAATCATAAACATAAAATACTATTGAAAATCAAAGATGATCTGACAATTTTTAATTATTTATACAGAACTCAATAAACGGATATAAATATGAATCGGAAGCCTGCGGAGGATCTAATAGACTATAGCAGCTCCGAGTTTCGACAAACTCTGTCAAATTTTTTTCTTTGCGTTATATCGATTGCTTTTTTTGTCTGGCTGAAGTTTCTCTGGACCTGGACCTACACTTCAATACTTACAATACAATAAAACACAATACTAATGGCTTTTTCGATAACTACTATACTTATTTCCCAAGGTCCGCTGTTATTATTATTTGCAGCAGCGTTTATTAGAACATGTTCATGTATACAACAATAGTTATATGAATAAAAAATAACTTAACATAATGGAAAAAAGTACAAAACCTGCCGAAACAAAAAACCCTGCTATTGTTAATCCAATGCATGTTCAATTTTCATGCAAACATGTGTCAACATCTTCGCATACATGATATACATACATTTTTAAATTTGAAAGCGAATGGGTCACTCTGAATTTGACCCAAAACCAGTGTTAGAAAAGATCTTTCTATAACATTATTAATTTGGTAAGTGGAAGAACTTAAGGTGTGGTCACTGGCCATCTTCCACCAAATTTATTACTTTAATTGTGAGATTGTGGTAAATGGGTTTTTTTTTATCGATTTTCTGTTAAAGGTTTAATCGAAATCCCAGCCACCGTACATAACCTATATATTTTTTACTTTCGGTATCAGAGTGTGGAACGAAAAGAAACAACTGAAAGAAATTTAGAATTGAGGTCTGCGTGCAAAGTGGTCGTAATATATATTTAAAACTAGCTCTTGTGGATAATTTTCGATTGTTATCGATTGGCTGCTGCTGCTGCGATGGAGGTGACTTTTTGCATTTAATTTTGAATGCAATTTGGTAACTTCACCTTAAAATTTTTATAATAATCCCATATGCATAATTGATTAAAATTAAATACATAGTATCTATAAGTTAGTGAGATGTAAACAAAATTTATTATGGTTGTAATCACGGTTGACACTTAAAAATTAAAGACAGAGGCAAAAAAAAAAACATGTCAAATTCACCTAAAACTAACTTCTTTTGGCAATTCATTTTAGAATTATTTAAATAAAAAATATTTTTTTCACAAAAACTTATAGCTGTAACACTTTAGAACTCCAAAGTTTATCACATTTTCACCTTTATTTAGTGATAATGAATGATATTAAATAAAAACAAATACAGTACGACCTCGGTTAACGTAACCTATTAAAATTTGGCCAGTTGGCCACTTGCAAAAAAAAGATTCCTTTGCTTACCTTTAAAATTAAAGTAAATCGAATATGACTGTGTTTAAAGCAAGGACTTCACATTTTTTTATTACATTTTTGAAAATTTTTGAAATTTTGTATATTTTTACAATTTATACTTTTCTGAACAGCAGTTTCGCGAAAATCTGGAATTTGGGTGTTGAAATTATCGAGGAGTTGCGTGTATCGAAGGTTGCGTTAACCGAGGTCGTACTGCATGCATTTTTCATCAACTTAAAACCGGTGTTCGACGAGTTGGCGATGGGCTTATGCAACGATTGTTTACAGAATTGATTTTTTATTTTGGTACGCCGATGTATCGATAGTTTTCAGTGCTATAAACGATACTAATCGTGTGCTAAGTAATGTTTAAAATTATATTTTCTGAAGCCAATGACAAGAAAAAAGAGCCAAGTTAAAAAAAAAAAAATGCCATTGCACCATCAGTCCAGTTTTGGTGCCAAAACACCAATTGTGGCAACCGTGGTTGTAATACAAAATTAAATAAAACAAAACAACATGTTAAAGAAAGTAATAACTTTAATATATGATTAACGTTTCCACATTTTTGTTGATAAACTATAATTTGGGCACACTTTGTTCTTATCCAAAAAAGGGTGGAATGTTTAAATGTCCTGCGCACAACACGCAACACGTACACACATATAAACACATAGATATGTACATACATTTATTTTGAACTAGTGAAAATTACGTGCAAACAAACGTCTGTACTTAGGTTGATTTTCCACGGCGATTGATATTTAAAATATAAAAAGTCACACAGATTCAAACGATTAATAAAATAAATAAATATTTAAGTGTTCAAAAAATGAACTTCCATTTTCAATTCATTGTTCTACGCTACATCGTGTTTATGGCTTTAAAAGTTATGTGTGTATGGTCACAAAACACGACATATGAAAACAATGGGTATGTATGTGAAACATTAGATACATATGTACATACATACATCATTTGTTGAATACTAAAAGAGTCCTTTAACTTTATTTGTTGTAACATTATTCAATTGCTGATAAAGAAAAAAATAAATGGGAATGGAATGGAATTAAAGTTACATACATATAAGAGTATAACCCGGCTGGTGATTTATTTTGAGTGTGAAGGAAAGCAATCGAAAGTTTAAGGACATGGGCTTAAGTAATTTTGTAATAAAAATTGTAAACAAGATAATCGAATGCAATTGGAGCTTGTTATAAAATATAAAATTTCTCTTTGAAATTCTTAAACAATTCTCACTCTATTCATTCATTAAGATTTCATCAATCATCTGGAATATGTCAACTGTATACCGGAACGATATGTCAAGACTTTTTGAAAAATGCTCACGTCTTTATAGCCCCAAATGTAACCATCAATGACTTAGAGGAACGATTAAAAGCCGCCTATGGAGTGATCAAGGAGTCAAAGTAAGTAGTTGTTAACGGTTCGTTCGTTGCCTTATTAAGATAACATTTTTAGGGACATGAATTTAAATTGCCGAAAGTACGCGCTACCAAGTTTATGCTTCAGTGCACTGCCAATTTGTAGAACACCAGAACGAACAAATTTACTATACTTTGCCAATGTCGCTATGATAGCCAACAAATATAATGGAAACAGTACGCGAAAAAGAAGATTCGTTTCAAAAGATACGAAAAATATGCATCTGTTTCATAAGAAAAAATCGGTTTATTATAACGATGTATTCACTGCGGATGTATCAAGCAAGTATCCACCAACCAGAGATTCTGAGAATTTAAAACGCATTTGTCGCGAGGAATGTGAGCTGCTGGAAAATGAACTCTGCCAAAAGGAATATGCGATTGCAAAACGGCATCCCGTTATTGGTTTGGTTGGAGTTGAAGACTGCGAAAAAATACCACAGCACAAGGATTGCTCTACATTAGGCATAACTATTGAAGTTGACGAAGTTGAAGACTGCTATTGGGAAGATGGTTCAAGTTACAGAGGAGTTCAGAACGTCAGCTCATCAGGAAAACCATGTTTAAGATGGTCGTGGTTAATGAAAGAAATATCGGACTATCCAGAACTTATTGGACAGAATTATTGCAGGTATGAAAGTTAAACTGCTTGATTATTTGTGACTGTGAGTTTTTGTGTTAAAAAAATAAATAACAGTACCTAATATTAAGTATATTGTGTACCTTATAGAAACCCAGGAAGTGCAGAGAGAAGCCCGTGGTGTTTTGTAGATGATAGATCATTAGATCGAAACATCGAACCTTGCGGTATTCCAAAATGTGTAGACAAGATCTGGTTAAGCTTCATATCTGTACTAGGATTAACAGTTTTATTTTTCATCATCATATTTTCGATAGTTCTTTTGAGGAGAAAAAGTTCTCGTGGTATGAAAAATATTCAAAATGTATGTGAGCTAATTTGCTTTCAAAAAAAATATCGATTTATAAACTTTTTTTATTTGTAATTTAGATTAATACGCCCAACGCTGGAAATAATATATATGGAAATTCACAATCAAACACAAACCAAGATGTCGGGAGAATGACATTGAATAGTTCAATGGAACATGTTGGCATACCATCGAAAAATATTGAAAAAAATGGACTTTTGAGAATACCACACTTTACATTGCAAGATGTAGAGTTTCTTGAGGAATTGGGAGAGGGAGCATTTGGTAAAACCTTACCCTATACTCATAATTAAATATTATAAATGTTTCTTTGATTGTTTGGTGTTGTTTTTTTTATAGGAAAGGTTTATAAGGGGCAACTAACACAAGCAAATAAGAAAGTTGTACATGTTGCCATTAAAGCTCTTAAAGAAAACGCTTCAGTTAAAACACAACAAGATTTCAGACGTGAAATTGAATTAATATCGGACCTCAAGCACCAAAACATTGTTTGTATACTGGGAGTAATTTTAAACAAAGAGCCCTTCTGTATGCTTTTCGAATATATGGCGAACGGGGACTTACATGAGTTTTTAATCTCAAACTCGCCAGTTGAAAAGAAATCATTGACACAATTGGAATTTCTACAAATTGCAATGCAAATAAGTGAAGGAATGGAGTACTTATCAGGACATCACTATGTTCATCGTGATTTAGCAGCGCGAAACTGTTTAGTTAACGAAGGATTAATTGTGAAAATTTCAGACTTTGGATTGTCGCGGGATATTTACAGTTCCGACTATTATAGGTATTTGTTTAATAAACAAAGTATGTATGTATAAACAGCTTGAATTGATTTTATTTTTTATGTATAGGGTTCAATCGAAATCGTTACTCCCCGTTCGGTGGATGCCCTCCGAGTCTATACTTTATGGAAAATTTACCACCGAAAGTGATATATGGTCATTTGGAGTTGTTCTTTGGGAAATTTATAGTTATGGAATGCAGGTATATTTGAAAACGTATAATAAACTTGTAATATAAATCTAATCACAATTTGTGCATTATTATATGCCGTTACAGCCGTACTATGGTTACAGTAATCCGGAGGTGATACACTTGATAAGATCCCGCCAATTACTTTCTTGTCCAGAAAATTGTCCAACAGCTGTATATTCTCTTATGATTGAATGTTGGCATGAGCAAGCAGTAAAGCGTCCAACGTTTACAGATATTTCACATAGACTTAAGACTTGGTATGAGGGCCATATTAAAATCAATAACCAAACTCCTAAGTAATCATAGATGCATATACAACACATACATTAATAGTATTTGTATAAGAAATAAAAGATAATTTTAATACTTCAAAACTTCACATGATTTCTGATTCCGACTTAGTGAAAAGAAACCTCTTTTGGAAGCAATGCAGTCAAGCGTCAAGCACAGGAGATAAAAACAAATTTCCAAAAATTAAGAAAAATCGGATTTGAGTCGGCAACGTGGACAAAAATCCAATATGGAAAACCCATAAAATAAGTTTTTAATAACAAAACCGAATTTTATTTAGTTTCTTTATTTTTAAACGAAATCATAAATGTAATAAAGGGTTTAAATCCTTGTCTTAAAATAAACAAGTAATATGGTAGAATATTTTCCATTTTTTCATTACCATCTGTCATTTTAAGTGTAAACAAAAATTGCCTGTGTGATTCTTTAGAGGAGTTGTAAAGTAAAATTGTTAAATAAGAACGAAATAATAATGATGGTTAGTTTTCATAAATAAAAACAATTTTCGTCAGTTTACTTTCAGTGTAAACAAATTAATGAAATATTTTGTCAATAGTTAGTTCTTACAAATAAAAAAGACGTTCCGAGAGTTTACTTGCAGTATCCCGTTGCACGCTTTGACCAATCAAGTAAGCCATCTTATGAGCGTACTGAAAAAAAAACAGAAACAAAAAATTAAAAACACAACGGAAATAATACTAAAGATTTGGTTATTCTCAGATATTTTTGCAGCAAACTTTGCTGTTGCGAGAGCCGGCGTCAGTGAAATTTTCTGTTGGTTTCCTAAAAGTAAGCACTTGAAGAAAAACCATTGCGACCACCGTTTTAATTTCTATCACAATAGGTTAGGTTAGACCGGCTGACACTCCCAGGGGAGTGCTACACATAGACCGCTAAAGGGTCCTTAGTAAGGCTTTCTTTCACAATAATGCAAAAACAAAATATACTCTATGTACGCCCAGGCATTATGCTCGAAGCTGAGCCACAAAATCATTAAAATTGATTGTGCAAAATTAAAAAGTGTGTCATTCTGCAACTAAGCCGATTGGTGCATACACAAATGAGTGAATGAAGCGCTGGGAAATTATAATGTCATATGTATTTATATGATTTGAAAAACTACGTAACTAAAAATGTATTCGCTTCACTTAACGTGCTGAAAGTATTTATCGAGCAGAAGAAGCGAAAAAACCACAAACAAAAACTACTGATGTTTTTAAATAAAACTCGACTTAAAAACGCAAAATAAATAAAAATTTTCTGCTAAATTTAGAATGAAAATATATAAATGTCATAACCAATTATGATAATTTAACTAACGAAAATTAAAAATATGACCGTACACACAAATTTAACTTTTAATTATACTCGAAACCGAAGGTAAATTGTGTCCGTCATGGTGTCTGTTCGTCAACTTTTTTCGACATCCTTAAAGCTAGAGACTTGAAACTTTGCAAATATCTTTTTCTATGGCCGGGACAGATAAAGTGTCAAGATTGGGGTTTTACGCCTATATATTTCCCACACCCTTACAGTCAAAGTTACCGAATTTGGTAGGAAGATAGCTCCTGGCATCCCCCAAAACTTGTGAATAAGAATAATATGACAATTTCTACTTTGTTGAGGAATAAGTACGAACTTATTTCTCAACCCAATAAATACAGAATCAAGCAATCGATGCAAAGGGGATATAAATTATGTAAGCTTACCATGCAACAAGCAGGGATCCGTACCGTTCCAGGCCAGTTATAATACATAAAACATAGTTTATAGCTAAGTTTTTGTATGATATCTGGTCCATAATTCGAGTCGTCGCGCAAAACCACATAATGTGAAGGGGTAACAGTTCCTTGTCGAACCATTTGCGAAACCAAAAAGAAATCATACATTTGAGATCGGGTGATGTGCTTGTCAACTACTGTTCCCGGCGCTGGATTTTCAAAACTATTGTTTCCCTAAAATTGTTAAATATAAAGTACAAATATTAAAATAAATTCAATACAATAATACAAACAAAACTTATTTTTAGGAGAAAGATGACTTACCAAAAAGAATCGAGTATTAATGCGCTTTTGAACTACTATAAACGTGATTTTAATACTTTTATTGCAAACAGCTTCAAATTGAGGAATTTCATACTGGGCACATAAATTTAACTGGCCATCTCCAACTCCGTCTCTGAAATGAAATACACAATTATTATTATTCATTTCTAAAAGTAAACATATACATACACATATGTATATATTGCATTTGCAAACAAACAAAAAAATAAATAAATAAAAATTATTACCAATATGCTAAACAGGTGCGATAGACACTATATATTACCTGTAAATTATAACGCTGTCTGGAAAGTTACCGTTGCGCTTCTTATAACACTCCAGGGCTGATGCAAAAGATGAAGTTAGTCCATTAACAATCTCTTCCTTTTTGGTTTGTATAACAGCTTTACTATACCAATGGGTATACGTTGAGTTAAGCGAAGCTACAAATGCTGCAATAACAATAAGGTTTATCAGTATTATTATTTTTCGCCAACTAATCAATTTATTATAACACAATTATTTAACTTACCAGCTACAGAACGGCTTTTTTGAGACGGATCATGATATGAGTCAATTCCGCAAATCATTACATTTTTAAAGGGAATTTTTACAGTCCAAAGAGAACCTCCCATTTTACAGTTCATTTGTAAAATAATTTTCTGGACAATTGATCGATTTTTAGTTTCGTTGGATAATGTCCGTGAGTTGATAACCTATAAATTAGAAAAACAAACTTAATGACGTATAACAAAACTCTAATTTAGAGCTAACTTTGACCAAACTTAAGGTAAAACAATCTTGGTTATGTAGTCAACAAACTGATCTATCATATTTGTTTGGCATACATTAGAAAATGAAATTATATGTTAATTATCTTATTGCTCATTTTTTTTAAATCCATAGAGTATAAATTATTACCTGTGATGCGACGGGTATCTCTGAGCAGCAAATTTTTTTGATTGCAGAATATCTGTCATCGCGGCTACTGGGGCATATACAAACAACTATTTGGGTTTCTGTCGTTATGCTGCGACGTAAAGCATCAACATATGTATCTACACGATCCTGATCCAAGGTAACTTTACTCGGAGTACAATAGTGCATTCCAAAGGACTCACAGCAACGTTCCATATTATTTAATAAAGAATTGGCTGTACGTAAATCAGTTTTTTGATATATCAAAATCCAATTGCTGAGATGTACGACTTCAAGCATTTCATTGCACATGGCATCTCTAGAAAATTCAGCTCGTTGTCCAGCTGAAACGCTTCGTTTTGCAAAATAAATTTGCTCTGGATCCATTTTTCGACCAACTATTTTGTCGTTATTATTATTTAGCGATATGCCCCAGTTTGCAAGAATCTCTTTTGCAGCGGCGTTTTCATTTAGATTTTTAAAATATTTATCCAGAGCCTGCATCCGCTGATTGGGTGAGACTGCAGTGACTGTTGCGATTTCGCGTACTAGTTTTTTATCCGCACGAATTTCATCTTGTATACCCGTGAGGTAACAAAGTTCCGGTATTAAGCAGAAACGAATGCTTTCTGCATTTGCATTTTCATTTCCTCTTGATTGCTTTAAGCTTATTAGCAACGGCTGCTTGGCGTCTTTAATATTTATATTGTGGTGATTTTTGTAATAATCAATGTAACTACTTGATCCTGCTCTAGTTTCAAATGTGGAATGTGGATTATCGGAAAAAGATATATCGTCGATTCGGTATGTGCGATTATTATATCGAGTTATAACAATGCTTCCCATTAACTGTTTTTTCGCTTTTTCTTGGTAATTCGACTTGTTGTATTGATAAATCTCAATAAGCATCTCCAAAACAGATTTTTGACAAAGCAAACGATGAGATACATCACAGCAGAGCATCAAACCACCGTCGTACTCATCCGCAGCTGTTACGTAGCCCGGCCAAACTTCCAATTTTGCTGAAGGAATAACTTTTGGGCGTGTAGGATCGAAATGCTTTCGATCGAATTTAACATAATTGAGGGTTTTCATGACCCGATCAAATAAGATGTTGTACAATTGTATACAATTCTTATGGCTTTCTTTTTTTTTAAATAGAATTCTGATCTGAATTTCTATGTTATCCGATCCTTTGGATATAAATGTTGTCAATTGTTTTTCCATTAAAATCGGCAAGTAAAGGGTGGCTCCATCAAAGGTTTTTATTCCTCCAAATTTTTCACGGTGTTCATTTAAATACTTCATTCTTAAATGAACGGAATCAACAGGTGGATTGTATTTTACTTCATAGAGGTAAACTCCTTTCTTTGGATCAGATTTAAGGCCTATATAGTTACAAGCCAAATTAACAGGTGATCCTATTGAGAAAAATGGAATTAAGTATTGGTTTATTAATTTTGATTTAAGAATAATTGTGTTTCACCTTTCGAACCATAAATAGTGTTTGGATAGAACAATTCACTTGAAATAGCTTTCAACTTTTTTTTCTCAGATTCATCACAAAGCGCAGATGCCTTCTCTGATGGAATACTCCGGCTTTCTATACTGCTGCCGAGATCATCTGTAGACACTGAGGTGGAGGCATGGTCCTTTCCACTTCCCAGTTGTTGAGCATTATTTTTAAAAGACTGCAGTATATTTGCACGTCCTCGACCAATTGAAAAGCTAACTTTTTCAAGTGTCGATGAAAGTTCACTCGCAACAGTTCCGCTTGCAACTCGCCGAGATTCTCCGCTCGAAGTCGATTGGTCAACCTCTAAGCCACTGTCTTTAGTATGTTCTCCACTAGACGATGAAATTTCCGAAGCCTCCGTCTTTTTATTAAACAAAGATAACAAGTTTCCTCGACCAGACATGATCTGAAATGAAAAAGAGTTTTTTTTTAAATGTTCGTGAAAGTCTTAACTACCAAGTTAAATTTCGAGAAAAAAAAATTAAATTGCATAATTAGCTTAAATCGACATCTTTCGACAACAATTTTAAGAAATTAAATGAAGGTCTTAGCGCTCCTGCTATCATAATTTTGATACCACGCTTCTGCCACAGCTTTTCTATAAATTTTGTGGAAATTATTGGTCGATGTCCTATATATAAGTATATATTCTGCATCAAAACTTTTGGATGCACCGACCACCCTTCCACCCCACTGTCGGAAATCCCCCACTATCTGCATCAAACCGTTCCATAACACTGCCACCCGATCCCCACCAGATATCAGAGAAACTTTTCACTTGGTTTTATTTTACACAACCAACAGGTATTTATTGTATTTGCTCAAGCTGAATAAATCCTGCGGCTTGGCTTGACGCATTGTTAATGGGCGAACCTAGGGTGAGCAGGGTTGCCTATACTAGATTGGCATGTCATGCTCTCTTTATATTCTTATGTTCATTTGTATGTACGGTAAACTGCACTCCCAGCCCCTTTTTTTAAGTGTGCTGGGAAATTTGTGCCTTGTCGTAAATTTTGATTTCCAACTGTGTGGGAGTCGAATGCTTATAAAGATATATTATAATGATCGTTTTGTTTTAAGGTCTTTGTGTGATTGTCTGGAAAACAATCAACGCAACTTTGGGAGTTCTTAGTAACGCCTGAAACTTAAAATTTCACAATAATAAGTTTCAAAGGTAACAAGCCTAAGTTATAATAAACTTTGTCCCAGAATAAATATTTTATTCAAAGCTCACTATCCAATTTATTAAAAGAATAAATTTGTAACTTACGAAATGCAAAAATTTAAATAATCATTATTAACATTTTCAAATAACGTCATACTTAGAACGAATGATTTTTCGTTTCTTCAAATATAAATCATTAATTAGAAAATATTGAAAAATTATAAAAATATAAGCCAAGGATTAAATATCTTATTCTAACAATCAGCGAAAAACTATCGCTTTGTATCGTACCAGAACTTTGTTTAAATAGATCGATCAATGTTCTTTGTAATACATATATAAGCCATAAAGTCAAAAACAATGCATAGAGTTTACTACTCTTCAAAGGAAATGGTAAAAATCGCCTACAGCAAACTGCCAAGAACCCACAAAACAGCTCGAAACAATAAAAATGCCAAAATGCATTACGCAATGACTCCAAAAAATGAATTGAATGAAAAGAATTCCCAGCAGAGCAATAAAATGACAAGTCTTTGCAAATATCTCTATCTCCCTCTCTCTCTCTCTCTCTGGAAGATGCATCTGCGGAAAGGTGTGCTGGACACCTGAACAAAACGCGCTCCCCGTGATGACAATGATCGATGGACGGTGTTTCGTCATAAACAGGGTATACCTTCAAGTGTCAGACAGAACAGAACAGAGAAAGTAATCGATTTTAGACCTTAGAAGTTAAACGGCACACATGCGTCGTGTTTTTTATAGGAAGGAGAAACTCGTTGCTACTGCGCAAAAAACACGAGACTCGTTTAGAAAATGTAACAACCCCTATAGGGAATGGCCACCTGGCAAAACATGTGCATCTTCACAGTTGGCAAGCTTTAACAAATTTAACGAATAACGAATAACAACTTACGTGTGAAGACCCCTATTATTTTTAACCTATAACCAACAAAGCACTACTTTGAGTAAAGAGTTTCTTGACGTTCCACAGTGGTTCCTCCCATAGGCCAAAAATAAAAAAGTCAAAGTAAAAATTTTGACTTTAAATTCATCAACACCTTTTCATATTTGGTCTAGCTATTAAACTGTATACTTGTTTTTTTTTATTCTAACTGTCCTCTTCAAGAATAGCTTCAAAAGAGACATCATAAAATTATTTTCGTATTGCAGCTTGAGCAACTTGCAAGTAGGGCTCGTACTAAAAAAGCTAAAAAAAAACATTTAAAACAAAGCTATTGTGCGATGGAAGGGTTTATTATTATTAATAAAGGTATTAACAATATTTGTACAACAAAAAATATATATATTTCCCGCTGTCTGTTGTGTAAATCGTTATTTTGTTAAGTACGTTATTGTGGACGTTCTGTGTTTGTCTTTGCTGTGTTTCGTTAGAGTTTTAGTTATGACTGCCACCTCGCGGCGCAATAATTTTTTTTGAATAATGTTTATTAACATCTTAAGCTTATGTGGTGTTAAATGCAAGTGCCCGTAGGTGCCCGTGCTCTTGCTTTATTCAAAAAGGTAACCTAACCTCAACTTTAAAAAAACACATGTGGCTTGCGAAAAAAATGCAAGAAGCGTGCTAGACAAAGACGAAAGATAGAGACAACTAATTTTTGCGAATTTGCTTCATATATCGTATAGATAAGACCAAAAAATTTGGCAAATACGCCCTGAAACAGCTAAAGAGAAATTTTTTTTCGAAAAAAAAAGTATTCAGTCATAGCTCGCCCTGGTTAAACAAAGTAGTTTTAAATGAAGAATTATAAGGTTGCGTTGCAATATAATGGAAAACAAAATAGTTTTCCATACAAAAACTTGATTTCAGAACGATCGTTCATATGACAGCTATATGATATAGTGGCCCGATCCGCCTGAATTTTATACATGATCTTACTATAAATTTATAAGAATTTTGTGTTAAGTTTCAAACCTCTAGCTTAACTAGAAGTATTTATGGCCGCCCTCCCCATACAACAGTGCGTTCGTCAGAAGTGCGTAATCTTTGAAACTGTCGATTCTTGTGTTGTACAGTCAAGCTTTCATAAAAAAAAAAAACTTTTCTGTTCTACAAATTATTTTCGAGTAGTCTGATCAATCTTTTGTTCACTTTTCAGCTTTCCATATAACGAAACTTCCTTTAGCGAATTTTTTCTGTTACGAGTTTTTATATTATTGTTGTTTCTTATAATGCATGAAAGCATTCGAAACAGAATGCAAGTCAATAATACGTTTACCGTTTTGTTTGCGTGTTCTTTGCTTATTCTTTGATATTCACAGTTTGTTTTTGCGAGAGCCGGCGTCAATGAAATTTGTTGTTTGTTTTTAAAGTAAGCACTTGAAGAAATACTAAGCAGACCACCGTTTTAATTCTGATTTATGTACATACATATGTATGTAAAGCGTAGTAGTACCATTACAACACGTGGAAGCGATTCGCTATTACATACTTTAACTGTTATTTATATACATAGATATGTATGTATGTGTGTAAGTATACATTTATTCGCACAACTGGAAACCTTCCAACTACGATACATACATACATATGTATGTATTTATTTATTTATACCTTCTTTTAAATATAACACATTATAGTAATAAATAAAAAACACAATAAATACTTTAGCTTAATGGTTCCGAGGTAGGTAAAGTAGTGTACTTTCGACAAAATTTTTATATTTAGTGTGTGTGTTGCTACACAAATCAGCATATATGTACATATCTATGTACACACATACATACATCTGTACATAAAGTAAGCACTGCCATTTTGTGCATACACATGCAAACATGCAGAAATTTCTAATGAAAAATTCGCACAGAAAACGGTAAATTTTTGACAAATCAAATTATTAAAAATAATTCAATTGATGGGTATTAATAAGTTCTTAGATAAGCGTTTTAACAATTCTCTATATTTACCGTAAATTGTGAAACAATAGCTGAGAAAGATCTTTGCTTTCATAAAAAAATTGATTTAGCGTTGATGCGTAAGAAAAATTATGTTACACATTTCACAACCGACACTTGGCGCCACTCACAGTTTTTAGTGATGGCAAAACATTGAAAAAACTAACGGAATCTACGAATTAGGGTGACCATGACATGGGACCAAAAATTAGTACGCTGCTCACGCTTTGAGACTGGTATAATATACATACCTCCTCGCTGCTGGAAGCTAACCAAATTGAATTAAAACTATTGTGCTGAAATACTAACACAGTGCGAATTGGAACATTTTGTAAATTCTTAATAAAATCAACTCGAAAACTTAATTTTAAACTTTGGTGTTATTAAAAATGTATCAAGCAAAGAGTTTAGCATCCGGTCTACAATTTTTTAAAACTGTTTTTTATTAAATATTAATACTTTTTCGCTCATTAATATTCGATCAGCTTATTAATTTACATATTTCATTTGTTGCAACAGTTTTTATGTATTTCATTTCTCCTATACGAATAAAAACAGAATCATGTGTTAAGCATAAGGTCTGATTGAATAGTATTTAAATTTCATGGCCCATGCAAAAATCTAGTTGTCAGCAAGAGTAAGAAGCATAACTATTTGTTTTGCGATATTTTATCGAAAAAGTCACAAAGCAGCTGATTGAACGTTGAAAAGGAGAGCGCAATTTTGAATTATATTTTTAAAATATTTAATATACATCTTTTTTAGATTGATTCACGAAAAAAAATACGTAATTTGAGAGCAAGGCATGCAGAACTTGTTTATGGAGTTGTGGGAGGACAATTTTATTGCAGAGAAACTCTCAGGGCGGGAATGCGTGACGTGGATGGAAATTCTCCTAGAAAAACGCATCAATATTTTGTGGCACATCCAGCTCCCAAAACTTTCCATGCCTTGGCTATTTTCAACATTAATATAGAGATATTGTACCATTTTCAAATATGCTTGCAATTTAATAGACGATTTCCACTGCTCAGTTATTCATTTAACAGTGAATTAACAGTAACTGAGGTTCAGTTTGCATTTATTCTCCCATAAGGAATTAACTGAAGTAAAACTGACCGTAAATATTAACTGAAGCATAACGAAGAGAAACCAGTTCATTTGAACACATGTTCGATAAAACATCGCTATGTTTTATCGAAAAAGTCACAAAACAGATGATTGAACATTGAAAAGGCAGATGCTGGCGTCTAGCCAAGATGTGAGTACATCTGGTGTTAACAGTACTCGATACTCTAAAAAAATTTCTGTTATGCTCGATAATTTCTTTTATCGGCATGGTGACACCACTACAACAACGTTAAAATTTAAATTTATTTTATTAAACTAAATAATTCAATAATAAAAAAATAATAATTCGTCTGCCAACTTGGAAATGACTTCCATACAAAAATCAATCAGTACAGAGGCAACCATCCAATAACTTAGCATTGCATATCATAAAATGAAATGCATAATTTTGCAATATGGGCTATATTGATTATGATTTAATGGTGAGCTCGACGATCCACATTAATTTAACATTAATAGCGCCTCGACTTTACGGTCGTTCTCCAAAATAGATAATAAAATTGGATCCATGTTGTACTCTCGTTGGCTGAATTAATAATTGTAAGCTGTCAAACAAGATGCAGATGCTGATGTAGTGTATGCGGACAGCTCTCCGTCTTGTTATCGATTATGGCTGTAAATGCTGATGTAAAGTGCTAGTGAGGAAACCACATTAATGCAGAGAAACTCCCACGTATTTGCAAAAGAGGCGTGAACAACAAGTGAACAGCTGACAGAAAAGACGATGAAGATGAACTTATTCAGTTCGTTCACTTCAGTTAATAGTTCTTTTTTGTTTGTTCGTTCGCGAACGACACAACTCTAATTGCCATCACTAATTCAAAACACATCTCTATAAAACAATATAACATCACAATTGCCTCCATAATACTATTTGCGTTGCTTAGTTATGGCGTGTAGCCAAAAGATTGACCAGGAATCCTGGAGTAACAAATGCATAGTAAATTCATGCAAAAATTCGTACATAACTAGTTCCAAGGATATCCCTGTGAGATTGTATTCATTTCCATCACATCCAACTCTGTTCAACAAATGGATAAGGATCCTCCATTTGGACGGCAATGTTAACAACAATTTACGTATTTGCGATCGTCATTTTGAGGCCAAATATTTGGGAGAACAAAGATTGGAGTCTGATGCAATTCCAACGTTGAACTTATCCGAAACGCCTCCGTTGGCGCCATTGATTGCCGTTTCCTGTAATTCTAATGGATTCAACAAAATCGCTGTGACAACTGTGGACGATGAAGTTTCTGCGAGTGCAACGAAAGGTGGGCCTTCCAATGAGTTCTGTGAAAACTGTCTGAAAAAAGAGAAAAACGAAGAATATTATAGAAATCAATGGTTTGAAACACTGGCTCTACTTAAGACAAAAAAGGAAACACTTAACATTCGCAGAAAACAATTGAGGGTATTAAAACAAACTTTATCACAAGCTAAAAAGCGTTCTGTGCAAAGAAGAAGTTCGCTGACACATGTACTGTTTATGATATCAAATATTTCTCATGTTAATCAAAACGCAAAGACTTTATGTAAAATGCTTTTAAAAAAGTCATCAAACTTTAGTCCAGAAGAAGCTGTTGTTGCCCTTAACATCGACTTTTACTCGTCAAAAGCGTATGATTATCTTCGAGACGTTCTCGACTTGAAGCTGCCATCAAGAAATGCACTGTTGCAATTAAAAAAAAACAATCTTTCTGTATAAATTTCAACCAAATCATATATAAATACTATTATTTTTAGATAAGAAATTAAATTTATATAAATAAGATATATTAAATCTAAATTGAATCTTGTTACAATTGGTTGTGCCTTGTTTGGAAGTTATAGCTGTAAGCATTAAAAAAAACATCAACGATTTTTTAATCTAAATATACAAACATATGTACATATATGTAAGTATATACAAATTTGTTGCAAGAGTGTTGTGACTTTATAACTCACGAACAGTCCAAATGAGATTTGGTTTCATCTAGAAGTTTTTTTCGACGACTGAGATTCGCTCTATAAAAGTTAATTTACTTAATTAAATATTAAGCCATGTTCTAAAAAAAAAAAAAAAGAAAATAGACAGACGCTCCTCAATCAGCTGAATTGTGATATCCCTCCCAAAACGGGCTATACTTATATTTTTGGAACTCTTGGGAATAACATTTACTGCACAAAGCCGTAAATCTCAACGGTTTATCATACACCCCTACATCCCCCGATAGAAACACTTAATAGTATTTCTCGATAAGTATTGATTTCGTGGCAAACTCGGTTTTAAGTCAAAAGCGATACATCAATGCGTTGTCATCACTAATCAAAACCACATCTCTATAAAAAAACAAAACAATATAAATTTATATCTAAATTGGCTAATTATGGAACCTTCAAAAAAGAAAAGAGACGTCAGAAAAACCGGTTACAAGTGCATTATATATAACTGCAAAAGTTCCTACAGAACTAGTTCCAAAGATTTTCCAGTAAAGTTGTTTTCATTTCCAACACAGCCAACTCTGTTTAACAAATGGATAAGGATCCTGCATTTGGACGACAATGTAAACCAAAATTATTCACGTATCTGCGACCGACATTTTGAGGCCAAATATTTGGGAAAGCTACGATTAAAGCGTGATGCAGTACCAACATTGAATTTGTCTGAGTTTTCAGCCCAAATCGAAGACATCGAGTTAACTAAAAACTATGTTAAGCCCACAAATATTATACTGGTCGATGACGGCTTAACAGTTCCGGCCGAAAGTGAATCGCTTGATGTTAATTCTGTGATAACTGCCTTCCAAAAGAGGAAAACGAAAATTATTATAAGAACCAATGGATTGAGACACTGGCTGACCTCAAGAAAAAATTGGAGAGCCTAAACAAACTAAGTCGAAATATCAGAGCCTTAAAAAAAATTATATCATACAAAAAGCGTTTTGTTCCTAAAAGATGTTCTGTGAAACATGTACTCACATCGATTTTAGGCATGTCCCATATTTCTAAGAACGCAAAAACTATATGTAATTTGCTATTGAAAAGGTCATTATCCTATAGCCCAGAAGACAAAGTAATTTGCCATAACTTAAATTTTTACTCTCCAAGAACGTTCAATTATCTTCGTACAGTTCTTGGCTTAAAACTGCCAGGAAAAAAAGCACTGCGACAGTTGCGTTTAGGACAAAGGAATGATTTTGAATAAAAACTATGGTTAATGGCTTATAAATAAAAACCAAAATGTATTAAAATAAAATATATTGTAACTAGCTTAATCTGATTTTCCAACGCACTCATATGCTTAATCAGTTGGTACCTGACAAAAACCACACCACCGTGTACTACACTAGGCCGCATTGAGTATGTATTAATTTGTGATCGATATATCAAGTAACTGTATCGAGTTGTGGTCATAACAAATTTAATAGTACATACACCAATGAGTTGCCATCACTAATTTAAAGCACATCGCTTTAGGGAACATCGCATCGTATTTGTATGTGTTATTTTGATTTATTATGGCGCTTGCCAAGAAAAACGACACCAGAAAGGGCAATTACAAATGCGTAATAAAATACTGCCAAAGGGATTACAGACGATCTGCCCCAGAGGTTCCCGTAAAACTGTTTTCATTTCCATTGCAGCCGCCCATGTTTGTCGAATGGCTAAGAATTCTCAATTTGGATATTAAAACAATCAAAAGTTGCACACGTATTTGTGACCGGCATTTTGAAAGTAAATATTTAGAACAGGTCAGATTAAAACCTGATGCAATTCCAACATTGAGCTTGTCGGAAAAAACGGCTTTGTTTCCACAACTCTACAAATCACTTGAACAAATCATCGATCATTCTGATTTTTGTGATAATTGCCCACAGAAAGCGGAAAATGAAGAATATTATAAAAAACAATGGTTTCAGACACTGGTGGAACTAAACAAAAAAGAGGAAAACTTAGTCAGTCTACGTAAAGAAATACATCAAACACAATCGATGCTATCAGCGAGGAAAAGTTTTACACCAAAAAGGACAACTTGGCAAGGTGTACTTAAATTAATTGCAGGAATGTCTCATATCTCTGCAAACTCAAAAACAATATGTAAAATGTTTTTAAAAAAGCAAAAAAGCTTTGGTTCGGAGGAAACAATTATTGCACATAACATAAATTTTTACTCGCCAAAAACGTACTCTTATCTGCGAGAAGTTCTTAAATTAAATCTGCCATCGAAACAAACATTACAGCGTCTTAGGAATATTAAACCTACTCAATCGGTTGGTTCCGATTAGGATTAAAAGAGATTGTTAACCGCTAACAGATCGAAATGTATACAAATAAAATATGACAAGCCTCATGTATGGTTATTCCCAATACAATTGCTGATACATATATTTTATTTTTTTTTTAGGGATTCGCTTAGGAAGCTACATATATATAATTAGCTCCACCTGTAGTGGGCGTAGGCACGATTACTTTCGCATTGCCTATGTAAATCGTCCTTCTTTTTGATAACGCGACCCTGTCCACAGGCGGCATCCAAAATTTCCCAAGCCAGTTTTTCGGGCAGCTTGACTTTTCGATCCTTTTCACGCGCCGCCTCCAGCAGCCATTTCATTGCCAAAAAGTATGATTTCTTTTCAGTCAGAGGAACGGGCACTTGATACTTTACACCGCCCCTTTTTATGGCGGACAAATGAAGCAATGGGCGTGAATTTTCAATTGCATTAGTAAGCAGTATTTCCGCATCGATAATAATATTCTCTCGGTCGGATTTGGTGAGATTATATCGCTCAATTTGAGTGCGCTTAATAGTTTCAAAGGTTTCGGTTAATAGCTCGTTGGCCAGACTTCGGTTCCCCTTTTTGGTAATATACTTCAGAAGCTTACTCTTAAGCGTGCCATAAAATATTGAATCTGAACAATCATTTGTTGCCGCTTTGATTGGGATATGGGATAAGTCATTTCTGTTAGCCGCTTGGCTATCTTTTTTGATAATCGGGTCGGCGAAATGTGACGGGTACATCGACATGGGGCGAACACATTTTGATATCCTAAACAAAAGCAGTTTACTTTAGTAATTGTACATTTTAATTAATAACTTTAACAATACCTTAACACGCTTTGAGCAGTAATACTCATGAACCCCATTGTTATGCACTTATATAATGTTATTTATTTGAGATGCGTAACCTGGATGCTTTGTTCGATATATCGTTTAAAATTAATCGATTTCCAGAAACGTTTGTATTGTTTGTGTTGCCAGATAAATTTTTATTTGTTTTTATATAAAGAAGCTTAATTTGTGAAATGTAATGATATTAAATATTGATATTTAAATAATTTTTATTGGATCAAATCATTTCAATTAAGTGCATGAAAATATAGCAATATGAAAATAGATTCGAAACGCAACAACCTCACATCTACAAGTCTTCTTTAATACTTGTATCGATTACTAATAGCCGCTGGATAGCAGTGATCAATATCAAGCTAAACGGATAAGATTTTCAGAATAACTTATTATAAAATAATTTTTTTGTTTTTAAATGAATACCTATCTTACAAAAAGTTAGTTAAGTTTCAGAAGGTTTTAAGTTAAAAACGAATTTAAAATAACATATGTATGTATATTTTTTTTTGTACTTCTGGGAAGGGTACACTATGTCTGCCATTTTCCCTAACATTCTTCCACCCATGTCTATTGGTTAGCCCAGAATCATTAATAGGTTGCCCCAAGAACGATCATGGGTTTCCCAACTTAAATTTTGATATGCATTAATTGAATCAAAGCAGAAAAAAATCACAGTTGCTAATTTATTACAGTAAATCCTTGTAAATCAGTACTGTGTACAGTACATTACATTGTTGCAATTAAAGCTTGAGCTCGTGTCCAGCAAAATAATACTTAACTTGTTGCCATAAAGGACAAATGTCATAGGAATAAAGGTAAGAACATAGTATAAAAGCACAGACTTCTAATTCTAACCAAATATACAATGGTCAATTTATCCGCAAACCTGAATACACAAACATTCACACACGCACATTTATTATAAGCATATGATAACAATTACATAGCCATATACTTTGTACATAGCCATATACTTTGTACATAGCCATATGTATAATGGTTGCTAGTATAAACAAAATTGGTCTTTCGACGCGTCTTCTTTACTTCGTCGCTTGACCAAGACTGAATCTAAATTTGTTTTACGCCTTCTGACTATAAGAAAAGCGAGAAAGCATTTCTCTGCGTGGGAGCGAGACAAGCAGTGCTAACACTTTAACATGAAAAATATAAACAAAGAAATTTTTAAATTAATAGACGTTTTAAAATTTAAATAAATACTATCCGCAGCACATATCAATTTCCATAACTTATTTTTTTTTTAAGTCCAAATAAACTTCCAATGTGGCTAAAAAGTGAATAACTTCACATATGAACTTTAAAATCATGTTTTTAAATTTGCAGTACGCAGATCGTAACAAAGTTGAATGAAAAAAAATTGTTTTTCTTAAACAAGTATTTTTAGTAATAAGAAGATGTTAAAAATTATTAGGTGTTTTCAAAGGATTGCAGATCATAATTGATAATTTTGAAATATTACAGTTCCTGAATTTCATTAATTCAAACATTTCCTTTATTTTCCAGATATTATATGTATATGCAAATTTACCTGATCGGTGCACTTAGCACCGTTTGCTATTGCCTAGAAAATGGATTGGCAAGGACTCCTCCCATGGGCTGGTTATCTTGGGAGCGGTTTCGGTGCAATACCGATTGCGCAAATGATCCGGATAACTGTATAAGGTAAGCTTAAATTAGCAAAATCGCTACAAACATTAAAACTTGTCGTCTTGAATTTAAGAGTGAGTATTAAAATAAACACTATTTCATGCTATAAGAAAATTAGTGTGGTTCCTAACATCTTTCATTGATGGACAAATTATTATTATAAAATATAGGATATAATTTATTTAATTTTCCAGCGAACGACTCTTTCAAGTAATGGCTGATCTGCTTGTCTCTGAGGGATACGCATCTGTGGGATATGAATATGTAAATATTGATGACTGCTGGTTGGAAAGGCACCGTGGTCCCGATGGCAAACTTTTAGCTGATCATAAGCGATTTCCCAATGGCATAAAATCATTATCTGACTATGTAAGTGGAAAATTGTAGTACAGTTCTTATAAAGGTATAATTCATATAAATACTTCCCATAATTTATTGTTACTTTTAGATACACTCGAGAGGGTTGAAGTTTGGCATTTATGAGGATTATGGCAATTTTACATGCGCTGGCTATCCTGGTATTATTGGATATGAAAAAATGGATGCGCACCAATTTGCCGAGTGGAATGTTGATTATGTTAAATTAGATGGCTGCTATGCATTGCCATATGATATGGATCGCGGCTATTCAGAGTTTGGCAGACATTTAAACAGCACTGGCAAGCCAATGGTTTATTCGTGCAGCTGGCCTGTTTACCAAATATACGCTGGAATTCAGCCGAATTTTTCATTGATTCAAAGTCATTGCAATCTATGGAGAAATTTTGACGATATTCAAGATTCATGGGCTTCTGTTGAGAATATTATTGATTATTATGGCAACAATCAAGATGTTATTGCGCCAAATGCTGGCCCTGGACACTGGAACGATCCAGATATGGTACTATCTAAAACAAATTGTAGCTTATCGTTTATTAACTTTTTGTTTATATTTTATTTATTATTATTGTTTTAGTTAATAATTGGAAACTTTGGTCTCAGCTATGAACAAGCAAAGACTCAATTTGCTGTATGGGCCATTTTAGCGGCTCCTTTGTTGATGTCAGTTGATTTGCGGACAATACGCCCCGAATTTAAGGAAATACTACTCAATCGAAAGATTATTTCAGTCGATCAAGATCCTTTGGGGATACAAGGTCGAAGAATATATAAGCACAAGGGAATTGAAATTTGGTCTAAACCAATTAGTCCGGTTTATCAAAGTTTTTACTCCTATGCTCTCGCGTTTATAAACAGACGGTCCGATGGTACACCCTCTGATATTTCTGTAACATTAAAGGAATTGGGTCTTACCAACAACTATGGATATAGAGTTGAGGTAAGTTCGATCAATCATACATAATATGTAGTTAGACGGGAAAAGGTGCCTATTTCTACACTTAATTTTTATATAGATGTAAAAGAGATTTAATTGAGAGGTAATCAATATCAAAAGAGCTGAAAATCTCAAGAACAAAAATTTGGTTCTACGTTAGGATAAATATTGTTTCGCTTATGGGGTCAAGTTTATTAAAAAAAAACAACCAAATATTGAGATAACCGTCCAAATGGGGTCAATCTCGTTTGCAAAGTTTTTCATAAATATGAAGTCATAATACCTTTTTTTTTTAAATTGCCTCGAGCCAGTCGAGCACTCTTTGTCCGATCGGAATTACAATTTAATTAAATTCCCATTTGTGAACAATATCAATAATAACAAAGGCTGCGGCCTTTCGGTCAATAGTACTGTGTAGGTTTTTGACTCCGCCTTAATATATAATACACCATCGACTTGCACGAGCGTCGATCAAGTGATTGGCTAAGGATGCAGACCTGGCGGTAAATAGAGCACAGATGCCTAGTGAGCTATCAAGAAAAGAAACAAAAACAAATGACGCCATACTTACGGAAGATTGACATTCTACCCTGACGTCCGGATAACCGCACTCTTGTTCAAAAGTTTATCAAACAACTTTCTTTTCCGAAGACACGGCACAATAATACTGTAAGGTAAGCTTGGATCAGTGAGACTCGCCTCTAAGATTAAGTATTATCGTTCGAGAAGGCATTAAATGTGTTATCCTTTTCAGGATTCCAGAAGTAAGCTATCTCATCACCCGAAGCCTTGAGCCTTCAGCTTCTTCGAATTTTTGACAGCTGCTTTATCTATATAATTTTTTATTTTTTTTTTATTTATTTTAAGAGATTATTGAAAATCTTCAAAAGTCGGAGACACCGACTTTAGAAGTTTGAGTCACTCAATTATTTCAGAAGACCCTCGAGGGACCTAACCTACTTTTATAGGCTATAAAAAGTAAAGAATTGAGTATATTCAAGTCGGAAATTGTCGACTTTGGTTTTTGTTTTCGACTTTGGTTTTTTTCCGCTTAATTCCTCCAACAATAAATGTGCTATCTTTTACTTAAAAAACAATATATATATTAAATAGTTTTTAATTGCTTACCTATAATGTGAAGTGAAATGACCGTATAATGCCTTTTGGTCGTCGTGGGATTATTTTAATCACAGCATGTATGTAGCAAATTTTTTGAAATCACAAATAAAATTAACACAAAGCTCATTCAGTATCGCCATGGCTTATCTTAGTAAATTTAACGCAAAAAAGAATTTTAAAACTACTAAAATTTAATACATTAATCTAATGAACATTAATATATATCAAGGACGTCAATTATGCTTTCAATTTTAATCTTTCGGCCATAACTAGTTTGATGTTTTTATATATTTCAGGACCTTTATGAGAATGTTGACTATGGAATATTGTTTCCAAATACTAAAATCAAGGTTAAGGTGAATCCGTCTGGAGTTGTTATGTTGAAAGGCGATACACAATATTTAAGTAAATTTCAAAGTAAATAAGGTTGTTCGAATTGTTGTTGTTTTTTTCTTTTTAAATAAAAGGTTAATAAAATTTTGTATTGCCGAACACAATAAAAACCATTGGCTTAGAATTTTTTAACAGTTTAATAAACGAGAATGCACTTTGCTTGCCCTGAAAAGTAAACAAAGAAGAAAAAATCAAAACAAGCGCAGCTAAGTGTCGTTCAGGGGAACCGACTTTTTACGCGTAAGTTGTGTCCGCTCATCGGTTGCAGTTTTGTTTACAGCTCGTTAACATCAACAATTTTCAAAACTTGTCGTTCTGTAACTTGGTTATGTACGACTTAAATTTCAGTTGGCAGCTCTGAATTCTGCTCGGTCTTTTATAAACTTGTTGCTATGATATGTGTGTTAGCGATGGTGTCATAGCAGCGAACATCTCAGCGGTAGTTGAATGCCATACAAATGGTGAATGCGCTTAAACTCAAAATTTCAAATTAAATTTCCTCAACAAACGCTTTTCAAAAATAAATATTTGAGTATCTTTTGACCCATTAAAAAAATATATTCAAAAGTTAGCAGCTTATTCTAAAAGAAATATTTTTATATTAAATTTAAAAAAATTTTGTTGGTTCGCAAGCAGTGTAATAAAAATGAGTTTATTGTGTTTAGTAAAGCAGTGCACAATGTGCAAAGCAGTGTACAGTGAGCAACAAAAGTAAAAAAGAAACTGCTTGCGTGCCTGAAGCTGTAATTTAAAAATGAGGAAAGTCATGTGTAAGAGAGATGGGCGATAATGTGTGAAAAGCCTTTTGTTGCAAGTGCTATTGTCACTTTGTCAAAAATGTCTTGCCACTTACCTGCCGCTCTTCATTATCACTCGCAATATGTTAATTACAAACATGGCCCTACACAATAATTTTTGATGGCAAGCGTTCTTTTTTTTTCTTTTCTATTTTTGCATCTTTTATTGTTTGGTTTTAATTGCAATTACCAGTCACATTAATGGACAACTCCAGGCACGCAGAGCCTCTTAATTGTAGCGGCAACAAGCACCGCCGCTCAACACACATTCGCATTGTTTTATTGCCACTCAAAGCTCCCCCTACTTGCACACACACACACACACACACTCATACACAGACAGGCAGTTGGCCTTCTCATTAAAGTGCAGCATTTCTTAATGAATATGCAACAATAGCAACTCAACTCAACTCGACTCAACTTGACGGGTCTCGACGAGTCGACTGAGCTTCGTGTAGTCCATATACCCCCACCCCCTTTGACCACTCCAGTTGCACACCTATAAATGATCTGCGAAAGCATTTTTGAACAAAATTTCTTAATTAAAAGTGGGAAATGTGTTCAAATTGTTGGTTTTTATTTTTAGAGAAAAATGTTTCTTTATATCGATAAGTTTCTAAAATTCATAAAAATTCAATTTCATTTGCTCAGGGTTACGAATATTTATCGATAATCTTTCATGTATCGAATTAAGAATGTACGATAAATTATTTTGAGTATTTTATTATTATTCTCTGATAACGAAGGTAAAAATTAAATGTCCGTAAAGATGAATTAACTTAAGTTATGGTAAATAAATCTATTTTATAATTATTGTTTTTTATTCATATCAAAAATTGTGACTTCAAATGTGTAATTTGCACAATTCAACTTTATGGTGTAAAAAAATTCAGCAACAACAACTAAACCACAAAATTTAATTGCACATGAAACATATGGCCTCGGGACCCAAAAAGTCGGCGGTGTGGCGTGGGGCGCCACCCACAATGAAATCTTTTAAAACCCAAAAATCAACGGAGCAATGGACCAAGCCAAAACACACAACAACAACAACAAACATCACAGTGCTTGGCTTATGTTGGCGTTCCAAGGGGCGGCGCACCCTTAAAATAAACAAAGCCAAAATGCTTAAGTAATTCAATTTGGCCAACCTAAAGCCCACAAGTTAACAACGGAGAGGGTAACAAGGCAGCTTGCTTCATATTTTGCTATTATTTTCATATTTCCTTTTTTTTCATTCCTTGGGCCAAAAATTAAATTGCATAATGAAATTTTTCATAGCTTGTGTTGTTGTTTAGCCAACATTGTTGCAAGTGGGTCGCCAGTTAACGAACCATGCTCTGTTTTATTTCCGCTTGGTTTTTGATTTCTGGAGGAGCAGCTGCCACTTAAAAGTGTCTAATATGAAGATTTTTAGAAACTTTAAGCATGAAAACATTCGTGATTTAAGTACAATTATAAATTAGATAATGTGTATAAACAACATTTAAATACAATAATTAACTGAGCAGACTGCAATAAATATGTATCTGAATTAACTTTTTCTAACACAAATTAATGTGCAAATACCTTAGACTTAATTATATTAGGATGTCAAATGCCTTAATAAATTAGTAAATAATTCTATAAATATTTAAAATGAATGAAAAGCGTAATATTTGTTCAAGACTTTAAGCCTTTTATTTGTTAGACTAACTGATTATAATTTATTAAATAAGTTCATAAATCCCAATTAAATTTGAAAAGGATTGAGTTCGATTTCAAAGAAATTTGATGTATAATATTATATGCTTGGAAGCAATAATATTCCCAATACGAATAATACTATTCAAAGGATCAACATTCAATTGACTATTTTATTTATTTGTATTACAGTTAAAATTGAAATTTAGTTTTCTTGGCACTTAAAAATATATTAATTTATGCTACTAAAAATACATTGAAAATGTATAAAAACATACTCACGTAGTATGTTGAACGAATAAATTTGTATGCGTGTTGGCAAAGTACGTGCAAATTTGATTTGATGTTCATTAAATAAAAAGCTAAGAAAATGCACATAAAAAAAATAAAAATGAAAACGCTATTCGACATTCGACACATTCGTAATACATTTGTAGCATCATTTGCATGATGAGGTTGGAGGGAGGTTGGAGATTGGATTGGCCCAAAGTGCCACCCGGGGCGCTATCAGCAGCACACACTTAAAAAAGAGCGTGGTGCAAGTGGCTGTCAAGTGGTAGGCACCCACCAGAAGAGTCGCTCGCTGTGGCACACTCTTCTTTATGCATATTAAGATGCTGCTCTTTCGGATGGGTAACTTAATTTAACTAACTAGGGCGAGGAGATGACGTAGGACATGGATGATAAAAAAAACCCTTCCAGCATCGTGTTAATGGACTTAATAAAAAAGAATGCTACATTTTGATTTAATTTAATTGAGATTCACGCCACTCGAACAACTCCATTAGGCTGAAACGTGTCCAGCATCAACCGAACGCGACTCAAATCAAATTACCCCGACTTCGTGGGTTCGTGGGGGAAGGGCGGCGAGTTAGTAGCTAGGTCGGCTCAATAAATATTGTCAAAACACTTGTCAAACGGCTAAACAAAGCGACGCGTCGGAGGCAGGTGTGGATGGGGGCGTCAAATAAATAGGCCAGGGGGCTACAGTTTGAAGAGGCATGTCCATAGCCCAAAGACTAGAGCTGGATTGGGCGTGCCTATTGACACTGCTAGAAATTAAGCAACAGCGAACAGGGGGTGGGTTGAGCGGTGGCTAGATTTAGAGCTGAATTCGTGACACGTCTCGATATGAAATCAACGTGACACGACAAATAAATTTAAGAAAAGTTTCATAGCTCTATATTTTTGAGAAGATTAAAAAGCAGGAGTAAAAAGCTTATACAAATCTACCTGCATCCTTTTCATTTATATTAAATTAATAATACTTAAGAAACAATATAAATTTATTGGTTTGCTTTCTTGTAAATATTTTTATTATTAGAGATTTGTTATTTCATATTAATAAGCGAAATGACATTTCAAGCAGATACAAAATATAGCAAAGAGCAACAGAAAGTAAAAGAAGTGAAATATTTATAGAATATACAAAAATTCAAACTTGTTGAGCATTGAGGATGAACATTGATACATTATTTGATTAACACCTATTAAAACCTTTCGTGTTAAGGTTTCATCGTGATTATATTTCTATACCTTTATTGCATTGCAAACAAAATGTCTTCACGCTCTCATCGCTACAACAGACATTAGATGCCAGCTGCAAATCAATTTGATTCGATTTAAATTTAAAAGCATCTGCGAGACGTTGCCGTCACTGAGTGTATTAAACCTCCCACTGCCCACCGCCCGCCTACGGCCGGCAAGCAGCCCCCCCTTTGGCGTTGATCTTACGCGTGATTTTCATGTTAAGGTCACGTGCCAGCGACGCGTGCCGTTGACATAAGTTTTCAGTTGCGAGGGGGTGGAAAAGGCGCATGACCACATCAAAAGGGGTCGTACTATAAGATTTTTCAATACATATGTATTTTTTTTTTTTTTATCTAGTTTGGTTGTGACATGTGTGCATGCCTGCGTGTTAAATGTTTGATTTAGCTATCAGTTTAATTCGATGGACATCGCCAAAAAAATAAATAAAAATGTAAACACTATTAAGATGATTATTTTTACCACTCATAGTATAATAATAGTAGTAATAATAAATTATTTTCTCTAAAATTTTCACCCAGAACTAAAACGATTTGTTCGCGGCTCAACTTTCGACAGCAATAAAACCCAAACACATCCTGCCAAATGTCGTGTGGCATATTAAAAATGAGGTCTCTCACCTGGCGTCAGATCCTTTTCTTGACTTCTCGCACGCAGGACGAGATTTCGCAATGAGGTGTCAATATACAAAAGGATGTCTGACGTTTATTGCCCTGCAGCGCTGAGGTACGTTCATACATAACGTTTTCTTGGGAAGGCCAAACGCCAAAACAGACGGAGACAGAGGAAGAAAAGCACATGAGTGTGAAAATGAAAAGCGAGACATATGTTCTCTCAGGCCGACGTAACGTAACGGAAACCGGAAGTGCGCCGGCCCAGGGGCCGCGGTTTTCTATTTTGTGCAAATACTTAAAAGTTTGTTAGTATTTCCATTTCAAGTCAATATTGCAAAAGTAAACACGAGGAAGGGGAGGATGGAATGTATATTTTAAGTGGCACAGCTGACGTTTGGGCTTAAAATTTCTCTCTGTTGTGGGTTTGATGTTTGGGTGCTCTAACATAGGGTATAATAACTATATGACAGAAAACCTTTTACTATTTAAGGCTTAACATTAAATAAATCCAAGAAACTGAATTCAACCAAACCTTTCAATGTAGTAATAATGTAACGAGGGTATTGGATTGTCGTTTTATATATTTTTTCCTATTTCTTGGCGTCAACTTGTCCAAACACTTTGCGTGGCTTTCTTTGCAACAAATATTTGAAGTGTTTCAAATTTCTCAAAAAACAAACCTTCAAACGGGAAAAATTTTTTTAAAGTGCTGTAAAACAGTGTGGCTGTTCTTCTTCTTTTTTAACCCAAGACCTGTGCGTCCGAGTGTTGCCAACTCGCTCGATGATTTTGTGTGGCGCGCGTTTTGTGTTTCAAGTGTGCGGATGGATGGATGGATGGGGGTTGGGCACATCCTAGTTCACAGCAGTGGGCAGTGAGGCGTGGCACGCTCAAGGACGTGCTTCAAAATACGAACAAAATTTTTCAGCGCATTTCGAGTTATTAACACGTAGTAGGTGCTGCCGTACCACCATTTGGTTTGGTGGGGGGTGTTTTGTCAGCCTACCCACCCGATGCTTTGCTGCTTTATGTTTCTTCCTTCGGGTGGTTCTTGGAACCGCAACGCAACGCTGCCTGACACTGTGTAATAAGGAGTTTTCATGGGCTCTTGAACGTTTACGCTTACCAAGCGAGGACATTTTAATTGAGAGTGTTGCCAGAAGGACGTCTCTCTGCCAAGAAGGACACGACAACTTGCGGTACTTGGGCAGCTGCGCTTGCATTAAGTGTGGCTCGCTCTGCTACCCACTCGTACTCGCGCTTCTTCTTCTTTTCCCTCTTTCTCTCAATTCTCTTAAATCTTAATAACGGCTTGTTGACTTGACGTTCTGCCAGAGTTGCCCTGCCCTGCCCGGTTTGTTTGGCGCATTGGTTTCAGCGCAGGTGTTGATGAAGAAAATGCTTGAAAAAAACCCGAACCTAGTTCATAAACCTAAAGGTGAAAGGATCTTCAACGCTTAAAGTTGGCCGGTTGAGCTCCTTACTTTCTAGTTAATGTCCGAAAGTCCACTTGAAAGTTTAAGTAGACATTATTAAATCAAGTTTAAGTTAATTATATTTGTGGTGGTCACCAAAGGAAGGTATTAGGGCGGTAGGGTTGGTCGTAGCCTGCACACATTTTTTGTACAGCTCCTAACAGAAATTCAATTGGTTTAAGATTCACTTAAAAATTAAGTAGCTTTTGTCTTGTTTTTAATACGACCTTAACCTGCCTTTGAAAATAAAATTTAACATGAAATGCAAATTACAAACGACAAACGGAAAATCTAAATTTAATGTCTTAATCAACATATACAACAACAACTAGAAGCCAACACACCCCAAAAATACACGCAACATCAAGCCAAAAACCAGACGAGCGAAAGTGTTAATATATTAGGCTAAATAGTGTGATAAAAACAGGGCAACGACTATAACAACAACAACAACAACAACATGTCATTTAATTTATAAGCAATTGCCGTTTGTGAGGAGTTTTCCCTTTTCAGTTTTCAGAACCAAGGGAAAGCATCATTAATTTGGTTGAAGGGAAGGGGGGTTGGGTTGCTGCCTCGACAATTGCCAAAAATATTTACAGCCAAAACAGACGTAACAAACAACAACAAAAGCAACAACAACAGCAACAACAACAACAACAACAGCAACAACAATCAACATCCTCATCAGCTTCAGCATCAGTCTCAAAAGTTGCTCCCAGCGGAGCAAAAGAAGTCGAAATGAAATCAGCAGAAAATTCAATGAGCAGCAAGCGGATGGTTGAGGGGGTGGATAAGGAGGGGAGGTGTGGAATTCTGCGCGGTGGTTGATGATGACTGCAATTGATGGCAGTCCTTCCTCACTCTCCCCTTTCGGTCCGCCCACATGGTTTGCCAGCGAAGGGGTTGTGATTTCTGTTGTTGCTGGCTGCCTGCCTGCGTGTGTGCCAAATGTTATCAGCTGCTTGAAGGGGGAGCAGTGGGTGGGGTATGGTGGGTGGCTTCTTGTTGTTCTTGGGCTGCTGTGCTGTGACGTGCAAATGCCAGAAAAACATTATGTGATATGATAAATAATATTGCAAGCACAGGGGTCGATTTTTGCCTATTGTTGTTGTTGTTGTTGTTGTCAACATCATTGCCGAAATAATAATATGACAGATTCATTTATGGCTACGTGGCCTGACATCCATAATGCTGAAGCTGATGCTGATGATTGTGATTGTTGGTTTATTTATTTATTTTTTTTTGCCAAGGCGTTTAAAGCAGCTGCCAACTGCGGTCGTCTTGGGTGTTGTTTATGGTTTTGACATTTCCACCATTTATGCGTCAATTGCCGAAAGTATTGAAAAATCGGGTTACCAACAGCGAAATTAGGTTTATGGCTTTCGCATATGATATGGGATTGTCAGTCCAAGCCCCGAGAATTGTTGGAGTGCAACAAAAGATAGAGAGTCTGGCAAATTTTACTGTTATTAGACCTCTTTACCTGCTGAACGAAATAGCTCAAGTTTTTATTTTTTATAGTCAATATATTTTATTTTTAATTAAAAAAATAGTTATAAAAAAAAATACATTTTCGCGTGCCGAATCTAAATTTGGTAAATTTTCGCTTGATTTTGATAATAATATAATATTTACCAAAAATATTAAAAAAATAAAAAACCATTAAAGCTCAAAACTCATTAGAAATAATGCAAACTTGCCACTGTTTTGAATATTTTGTTGTTGTTGTGATATTTGTTATGGTTCGTTTTGCCGGTGTGGCAGCAACATCCACAATTCATTGCCAATCAAATAATTAGAGTCTGGCAATGCTGGCCCCAAAAAGAGAGTTCCAAATGTCTTTTAAATAGCGCGCAGAATCGCTCTTTTATTGCAATACATATATATATTAATATTATATATAGTATACACAAATGGCAGACAACAAAAGTTCAACGAAACACAAATGCTCCCGCTCTCTAGCCAAAAACAAATCAAATACTCAAAAAAAAAAAAAAAAGGAAAATGCAAACGCAATGGCAACAACAACAACAACATAAACGATGACGTTGAAGGAAAAACACTAACAACAACAACGACGCATACAAATTGTATAGAAACAACTTTTTGCAACACTTTGGGGGCAAGTACTAGTCAATGACATTGAAGAGTTACCCCCATAGTAAATATACATATATACAATACATATATATATATATATATATATAGATATGAATGTATGTATTTACGGGTCTATATGGGAATGGTGTGGGTTTGGGCTGGGATTTAGAACTAGTTACACATAAGTGTTACGTTTGCCACACAAAATTTAAATAATTGACTATTTAAGTATTGTGTTGACTTTTGTGGCAGCCGAGCGAGCTTCAAGGATTTGCCAGCAATTTAGTGTTGAACTTGAAAGTCATTTACGTAATTTTTTGCTTGGCTCTTTTAGAAATATTGGCAAGGACATTCAAGGATGTACGACAAGCAAGCTATGCGGTTAAGAGAATTTAGATTTAGGTTGTTAAAGGAATAATAAAGTAAGTACTTTTTTGATTTTATGCTGTATACCATATTTATTTTTGTTAAACGTTTCGTATTGAATATTTCAATAAATAAAATTGATTTAAAATAAAGTAAAATATTTTAAAAAGCAAAAGCGACAAGAAAAGAGGACTTAGTATTTAATAAAGTTTATATTGCTGTCCTTTTAATTTTATAAACTGTCCCCAAGCCAAAATGGTACTAGAAAAACATGTATTGTGGTAAAAGTAATATGTTCTATTTAATATATATCTAAAAATAAATTTATATTTTAATTTTAATATAATTTTTTTAACTATGTTTTATTACAATTAATTTTGATTTTATTTCATATATAAATAAGGACCAATAAAACTAACATTGGGACCTGCATTCAATTAAGCTAGCAATATGAAAGCATGCAATGTCCTCAAACAAGCAACATCTCCCCCTCGTCCCCTAAAAAGCTGACTTTTCAAAACCCAAATAGAAAAAATGATCACCCCATAAAGGAAACGTTGCGTTGCACGTGTCCCTTACTTTTTTATGATGTTGTTCGCATGTCCAGCCGGACGCGTGAATAGTATTGAAGCAGGACCTTTGGTCACGCTGTGAATCAATCTTGCGGCACAGGACACAGGATGTAAACAGATCTAACAGAGTCCGAGAGTTGTCCTCAGCCCAAGCCTGCATGCAGTATACAATTTTCAGGGATTTTATGATGCAGAAATAATTTTAAATGGTTATTTAAGCAAACCTGCTACGGAAATCATCTAACAGCTGTGAGCTCTACGCATATATTCGGTTTTTGTTGTACGGGTTATACAAACAAAATGGAGCGCGCCAAAGCATTTTGCTGGGGGTTGTTTGGGGCCAGTGCCAGACGCAAACTATTAGCGTTTAGTGCGCATGTTTGAAATAAAAAAATCTCACTGACTGCTCCCAGCGAAATCCAAACAAACAACAACAACGGCAAGCAGAAGAGGAGCAAACAGCAACACTTAAAAGTGGTTGCAACCCTGCGTTAGGTTTGAGTTTTTTTTTTTTATTTGCTGTTCCTGCCGTATCCTCACGCGGCGTGTGCTTTTTTGCGCCATTTGTATTGGCATTTGCAGCGCGTGCTCCAATAAGAACAAAAGGAATCCCCAACTCTGTAATTTTTTTGACTCTCTGTTTCCACAGACGCAGGGACAGCGACAGCAATAGGTTATTGAAATATGGCATTGCGTTTTGGGTTGAGTTCAAAAGTTTAAAGAGTCTTTGCGGCCTTTTCTCTTTTTTTTCCACCAGCAATTTTGGCAGCGACAAATTTGAGCTTTCCTGTTCGGAATTAAATATTGCCAATTTTGCGTTTGATAAGATAATTTTTTGTGTCTTTTATTAGATGTGCTTGGTACTTCGTAACACAGAGAATAAAACGAACAATAAATGCGGGGTAAAGTTTATTCAATAACTATTCTATTAATTATAATTAACAAGCTTGTAGACCTTAATTTAAGGTATGGGTTTTTTTAATCATTTAAATTTGGTAATTAAGATTTTTGCATTGTTTTTTGAACTGGTTTCAAGCCCCACATTGATGAAGTAAATAAATTAAATAAATTCACTTTTAATGAGTGTATTACTGCAAGCTAATAAAAATAAATGAACTGTTTTATACTACTGAACTCCGTATAAGCCCGTTCCGCAACCGTTCCGAAAAAAGTTAAGTTACCAAACCAAAAACAATATAATAGACTTGATTTCTCACTATGATTAAAACAACTAAAGTTAAAATAATCAATCTTAATAATTAAACGATTCTTGAGATCGTACATTCAAGAGTAAAGAGCACTTTAAACTTCAAACAAATCCTTAAGTTTCTTCGACCAAGTTTTTTTTAAACAAGATTTGAGTATAAATTAACTTTTTTCTTGCTATAATATGTTTCATACTATTTTAGAATATTAATCAGTTACGCTAGCAATGTGACATAAATAAACAGACAAACTAAAAAAATCTAGAAAACCAACAATCAATAGCTGTTCATTTTCTCATGGCAAATTATTGAAGATTAGCAATCATTAAATTTATGACGCTGCGGTGGCAACAACACCAACAACAACATCAACGCGATTGGAAAACAACCCTCGATTCAGGCCTAACGAACATCATTTGTACTATTAATACTACATATATATATATATATAGATAGAGTGAGAGATATAGAGGAGGGATTTTATGGATGGGGCTGAGGGTCGATCTCAGTTGGCAATCCGTCATCTGGGCTTTAATTGCGGTTAATGCCAAGCAGCATTTGCGGCATTCAAAATCAAATTAATCAAAAGGCAAATATCTGCAATCGCCGGCAAAGATCGAGGCCAACTATTTACATGGATGACAAAACTGAAAGAAAACGAGACTGAATAGGAAGACTCTTAATGCGGGCACTCTACTAAAAGTAGTGGTAAATATTTTTAATTTCATCCCAAAAAAACGCCTCATGAAAATCTTTCATTTTATTTGTTGTCTAATTATGCGTAATTATCGGTGGACTGCATTTGAACTTGACCTTCCGGCTGGGAATGGGTCAGGGTTTTTGAGACTCGATTTTTTTTGTCAGTTATGTCATTTGACTATGCGGGTCCTTTTATGCTATGTTATGTATGTCATTTGCCTTCATTTAATAGGTATAATTTTTCTTTCATTTTACATATCCTTTTCTGATACCGCAAATAAAATAAAAATTGACTAAGACCATTTTTATTGGATTTCATTTTTATTGTGCCACATAAATTTATTTATTTTATGGTATATATATATTTTTTTTTTCCTATTTGACAGTTATTGTTGAATACGTAAACGCCCTCTTCATTTTTGGTATTTTGTTTATGTGTTGTAATTTTGGAGGGTATGTTTTTTGTTGGCTTGTCAGGAATGTTATTAGGAAATGTTGGCAATAATACTGATGGAAGCTTGGGTTTTTTTTTTATTGATTTGCGGCTGGTAATAGAATAGGAAAACGAATAAAATATACTTAAATAAAAAAAACTTACTTTCGGAAACATAAGTTCCGGTAGGTAATAAAAAGAAGTTGCAGTTTAAGGTATACTTAATAAGTACGACTATGTAATAAAATTGTAAAATATAAAGAGTTAAACATGTTTTATATGCCAGCTCTTCAAATACAGTAGAACAAATTTATACGCAATTTTCAGTACTTCAGGTAATTTGATTTAGTTTAATTAAAAATAAATAATAAAATAATAAGTAATTTTTGGGTTCATATAATTTTAAAATTTTTTAGTTTTTTTTATTCTGAAAAATGCATACTTTCCACCACCACTTAATCAACTTGTTTTACCCATTTTTCATTGATTCATGATATGAAGAATATTATTTTCTTACTATTTCTCTAGGTCGTGAGCTTCAATTGAAACAAAATAAATTGATTAGATGAATATGTTATGAACAGTTGTTTTATTTTTTTGATAACTTCGATCTAATCTGAATTTCAGAACTTCGCTAGATTACACAATTATTCATCTCATGATAAACAAACTTTTAAGATTTGTATCTTGTTCGGCCAACTGTTTTCGAGAAACTTGGCAAAACATTCATTTCAACAAATTACAATGCGCAACAACAGGCCAAACAAATGAACGGTAAAAAGAAATCCAACCACAGGCAGCAGTTAAATGATGCTACTTAGGCGATAAGCATGACCCCCAGCAGAGGCGAAATAAAAAAATACGCCCTAAGTGAAGACGAACCCATCGTATTCCAAGCACCCTCCTTACCCTCCTGTTCATCCCTATGCCCGTTATTTGTTTGTGTGTTGTGTCCAAAACAATTTCCTTCCTTAATCACATGGTAACAGGGGCTAGGGAAAATTACATATTATCTGACCAAGAGCAAAACAAATCAGCCAAAGCGAAAACAAACCCATGAACAGCGCTTCTAATTGTAAAAGATAAAAAACACAGCAACAACAACAGCACAAACTTCGGTCAACATCTCTAGTTAATGTATTTTAATACCCTTTGTTGAGGGTCTTATAGTGCCATGACTTAACATGTAACACAGTGATGCAGGTTTTGGTTATTTACTCATAAAAGCAGGTAATTTTAAATTTTATGAAAAACTTTTAGAATTTTTAAATATGAAGAACTGGATTTAAGCTTAACTTTTTATATTTTTTGTATGCTTTATGTCGATCCTAGAGAGTATTTACAGTGCGCGGTAGCTCAAATACGATTTCTCTTCCATTTTGTTTTTTTTTTTATGGGTCAAAAACCAAAAAAAAAACTCAGCGAAGATAAATGACGGGCAAGTTTTATGGTGCCATGGAGCAATATCTGAGAGGATGAGGTATGAGTATTGAGGTTTCTAAATGTGTGTGCGTGTTTTTTTTGTGTGTGTTGGTGTAGAGCGACATTTGCCAGCAACTGTAGCATACTTTCAAGTGTCTCTTTTTAGAATGTGGGATGTATGCCAACAGCTTGTCGAGTGGTTTCTCAGTTTTTTTTTTTCATTTAAGCAAAGTATTTGGACTATCGATGTCGCCATAAGTTGGTTGCAGCTCTCTTCAGACCACTGCCATGCCTTCCCCACCCATCTCCGTTCCACAGCTGTCCTCCTGTCCATGCCTGACCAAGTGCAAAATGTCAAGTTTTTGTGCGAACAGAAAACCCAGCCCATACTTGTTTGTGAGTATGTGTTTTATTTTTGTGTGCTGTTCTTCTCTGGCTCGTTTGCGCAGCAACTCTTTGATGTATGTAAATTTTGTAGCTTATCTGTATCAGTGCCATGTTCTGTGCCTTTAATCGAAAAGTGCAACCCTCACGCACGTTAAGCCGCCTGTAAATACGCCTGCCAAATCCGCTTTCGCCCTCTGCTAACCAGCGCGACAGAGAGGAGCAGTTGTAAATTGTCGGATTTAAAGTTGATTATTTCAGTATTTTATAGCCAAGTCGACTGCGAGACTGGGCTGCTCGTATTATCAACGATCTTGGAACAGGTTGCCCAACTTCTGTTGTTTTTAAGTCCTCAGAGCAAACAATTATTTATGGAGAGGGGTAAAATTGTTTTGCCGTCGGAAATGTTTTTGGAAAGTTTTAATACAATAAAAATTAAAAAAAATAATTTAGCTTTTAGTTTTAACATATGTTTGCAAATCAAACTTACATTTTACACATCTTAATTTATCTAGTTATAGCATTAAATTTTTAAAAAATATATGAGGTTCAAAATAGGTAGGATCTTAATGTTGTTGTTGCTACAAAATTCTTGAAGTAATTTATCAATTAAAAATGTACTTCTTATTTTAATGATACACAAAAAATGGCAATAATAAACGCAATATTTTTGATTGTCAATTAAAAGACAGCGTTCATTTAAAACAACCTCAAATATCACACACACAGTTGCTGTCGTCTGAGTGTGAGATTGGGTTAAAAACTGCAGCCAATAAACCGACTAATTGGGCATATGGATTTGTGGTTGCTTGGCTCATCAACAACAGGTTGCCACAACAACCTGAAGCGAAGGACTTCAAAATTAACGCATCGTTGCACTGTCAAGTCCTGAATGCCATACAATCAATATACATAAATCTTATATATGCATAACTACGTAAAGCTAAGCGTCCTGCATTAATTTTGATATGCATTGGTGGTTGTAAAAACATAAATAATTATATCATCAGTGCAAGGGTGGATGGTTTTGTATGTATATGGCAATATGCAAACTACACGTGCAAGTGGGTTGGATTGCGGGAGGGAAAGGTGTCGACAAAAGTACTCTAGTGACATTTTTGTGGTTAAGCAATTTACCCTTCAGCCTTCAGCGACGCATAATTTATAATTGTCAAAGGAATTGCCCGGCAACACAGTGGACGACCACTGATTTATGGAATTTCATAAATTTTCACAGATTTTAATCGTTTGTAATTATGAGCAAAAGGGATGGAAACAGAGCGAACAAGACCGAGCGAAAGCTGTTGAAAAAGAATTTATGAAAATAAATAAAATTCCGTTTTCAATTTTAAGCGGGATTTTCAATTAATTTAAAGACAAAACGCCACCACTGGCAATGTTAAGATTTTGTGTCGACTGGTCCCATATTTGATTTGATTTTTTTTTGTCACGTATTTTGGTGTGAGGGATTTTGCTTTATTTTATTTCATTATGTCGTCTTTCACATATATTTTCCAATATGGTCTGGACTCAATACTTATTAAGCTCCTGTACTTGTGGTATTTATAGTATAAAGCTAAAGCCAGGCAAGAAAAAAAAACGGCAGCAGCCGCAGATTGATTTTATTATTACTTTTTATTTCCTTGGAGACAAACTGCCCGCCCACTGAACGCAGCTTTTTATTTTGTGTTGTCCAACTTCAAAGAAACTTTGGCCGCTCAAGTGTCCTTGTGACTGCGTGTTGAAAGTGTATGTGTATGTGTGTTTTGGGTCCTTCATGCGGTCGTCGGCTTATGCGACATTTTCAATTTATGTTTCGTATGTAGGGCTTCGGCTTTCAAATTTTTTTTTTCTTATTTCGGCCTCAATTTAAGGGCCCAAAACTTAAGGTACGAAGTAGCAGTCGGCACTTTTGCGGCTGCTGCTGCGTGAGGTTTGAGTTTGGGTACTGTGCTTGTTGCGAAATTGTGTCGAGGGCTTTTGAACAAACAAGCTGGCCAGCTTGGATTTTATTTTTCAAGGCACGGGATGCGAACACTGTTACGACTTTGTTTTTTTCTTCTAATCCAAACACTTCTCTATGAGACTGGTCACAAAAGATTTTAAGATATATCGATTTTTTATGTTTAATATAAAAACAATGTTAGTTAACTAGCTTTTTTTAAGTGATTTGTTTGTTGTAAAATAATAAACAAATTATTGTTTATAAAAATGGTGTTTGAAAATGAAAATTCTTGGTAATCATATGGAAACTTTCTTACATAAAAATAAACGTTCTTATCAACTTCACATTGCAATTTTAGTCAAAAAATAAGAAACAAATATTTTCTGTGCTTATAAAAGTCACTTAAGATAGTTTATATATTTTTCATTATGTCTGATAATCGTTGTCTGTTCGACTTTAGTGTGAGAAGATTTGTGAAAAATACACTACACGTTGCTATATATTTACTTATACTTGCAATACCACAATGGATGCTGATGTCAATATTTAAAACTGAGTATCATATACCCTATACGTTGATTTGTTTCATCGGAGCGTTTTTGTTGCTGACTTTGATGAACACGAGCGATAGATTTAAATATGAATGGCTCTGGTACTGTTTAGCCACAGTCTCCTTCTACGAGCTGATGACCTTCGGTCTGGGTATCTTTCTGATGCAAGCAAATCTTCGACGTGTGATGATTACTGTCTCTATCGCACTGTTAATATACGGATTTATGCTGGTACTGTGTTTTTTCATTATAAACGGCTTCAACTACTGGAATCCACATAAACTTGCTGGCGTATCCCTGCTGAGTTTTATTCATGCGATTGTATTTATGGCCATGAATTGGATGGATCTGGCATTGATGTTCTTCATAGCAAGTGTATTAGTTTTTTTTATATCCCAAGTGCTGATCACCTTTAACAATATCGATGTGTTAATCGGGGACGATGCTTGGCTAATGGGACTCTTACTCTATATGAACTATGTGCTCGTTCTGTTGACGTGCTTTATATGCATGCAACGCATCAACTTTGGCAACGGCGCGCCGCGGCGCCTCACTTAATGCCTGACGTGATGGCATGCAAGGCTGCATCTCAATAACGCTTCCAATGGCTTTATCTATACTATAAATAGATAACCTTTTATTCGCATATGGCTTGAATAAACCATATGCCTACCGTTCGATCTGTCTGTCTGTTTTAATTTTTGGTGGCGCTGCCTCAATCACGTCTCAATCTAAGCTGTTTTTCTATCCGCTGAATCATTGACGGCTACAGCAAAGCATTCTGTACGTGACATTCGTTTTGATCTCAAAGCGAATTTTATTTAATTTCTTTAAATTCAAGTTGTATTTTATTATTAAAAAGTTTAACAAGTAAAAATCATAAGAGTTGCAAGCTTTAAAAATGCAATAACAATTATTTGGCTTTGGATTTAAAAGTAAATATGTAGATGAAAGCATTGCCACATTAATATGGGTGCTGGTCGCAATTGTCATGGCAATAAATTAAAACTAGAAAAATGGTTGCGCGTTAAATAAATATCAATGACAATGTGCAGGATATGATGAGGCTGGAAATGCAGAAATTTGGTGGGAGTGGGGAGCGGCAATTGAAACTGTCAATGTTGCTGCTGCTGCTGTTTGTTGTAGTTGCTGTTTTGGGTCACAACGGATGCAATTCCTACAAAATGATAATTTATGATAATGATGCTTCCGGTTCATGCAGCAACGAGCACAAAACTGGACGCCATGCAGCATAAAAATCAGTCGAGCAGTCGTGAAAAAATTTGCGAGTTGCGTACGAAAAGTTTGGACACAACTGGAGTGGGCCCAAGGGGCGGGGGAGCATAGAGATGGGCCAAATTGTGGTGTGGGCTTGTGGGCGGCTGCCTGGTCTCGCATATTTATTGATAATTTCCGTAAATTCAGCGACAAAGCAAAAACGGAAGTTATGCCATTTGCTGCACGCCTGCAAAAAAGGACAACGACGCCGACGCCAATACGGACAATAGTTGCTCAAAGAGAGGTTTGAGAAAGGATAGGGTGGTATGGAGGAGGTGGTTAGTTGGGGGATTTTTCGTAGGCCGCTCTGAATGGCGGCCCACATCAAAAGTGCCTATCGATTGCGTTGATTTGCCTTGTTATTGTCTATAAACGTCGCGTCGTCGTCTGTGCAATTGTTTTGACTGTGTCTACTATTTATGGGTTACGCTTCAGCAACAACAACAACAACAACAATAACAGCAATAACAATACAATGGCAACTGGCCTATTGTTATGATTATCATAAACATTAACAACAAAAGGATGGCGCTGCCAATGTCAGTTGCTGTCTTTACCGCTCTCTCTCTCTCTCTCTCTCTCTCTCTCTCTTTCAAGTATTCAAGCTCTATTTGCGCATTCTAATGACCTTGAAAATTAGTTCCTGCTTTTGTGCGTGTGTGTATGTGTGGCACATAAATCTTTTGGGGCACGCCCCACTCCTTGGCCTGAGTGAAAATAATTACGCATTATTATTATTATTGTTTATTTATCTTTTATTGCATATTAATTGGTCGCCAGCATACATATACATAAAGTCGTGCGTTAAATAAATGCAATTTATTTAAATGTTTACCATATGCCTGCCGCATATTTGGCATATGTCGCGTATCTTGTCGGGCTTCCGTTTTCGGTAATGCAGGAACCTGCATTAAGCACAAATAGTGCGGCCTACAAATGAACGAGCCGATAAGCTGACAGATAGACGGAAAGATAGCCAGGAAGCATGTGTGGCATTTTAAACATATGTACATACATACATATGTACTATGTGCATAATAAAATTGGTATTTATTTAATATATGTATGTAGGTGTAGATTATCGTGAAGTTAAATTGCATATCAATCACCAAAACCACAAAATAAATATTTGCCAATTTGAAATGTTTTGATTAGTAATTTTTTAAAATTATAAATCTTTTTTTACTTTGTCAATTATTAAATATTATTTTGTAATCTGTAGTGTCGGCATAAGAATGTGGAAGTATAAATATATGTATAAGAAAGATTTTTAATCAGAAATAATTCGAAACTTGAAATCTTCCCATAATCTTTTGACTCAAATTAAGAATGTGTTCCTAAAAATTACCAAAAAAAGAGTATAGGAAACTTTAACTTAAATGAATTTAAAATTGATTTATTTTCAAATTCCAAGGAATTTCTAATTCATCAATAAATTGCCCTGAAACATATAAAGATTTTTTTCATTCATGTCAAATAATTGTTCTTGTTCTTAATTTTTTTTTGTGAAAAGTGAGATATATTTTAAAATTTTAAAAAATCGTGTTCTTTTGCACTTTTAAGTTAGAATATTAAACTATCTATCCTTTACAAAATCCTAAAAAATTAGATGAGCTAACTATAGCTATTGTAATAAATAAATAAGTACTTATATATTGTCTTGTTAAGTCTTGGCCTCTTTTTACTTAAATGCTTTTACAAAAACTAACACATCGCTTTTCTCAGCAACCAAAACCAAAAAAATGCCGTTTAACTTTAGTTGTTAGAAATGGCTTCAAAACTTACAGCTCAGGAACTATATAGTAGGGAAGCAAATCCGCTGAGTTGCAATGAGGCAGAGCCAGCCACTCATTTGCAAGAATTTAAAGTGCACTTTGCAGTTTCATGTGAATCTGTAAATACTTTGGCTTATCTCCGCGCTGGCATAACTGTTGGCTGGCTGGCTGGTTGCATAGATTTGGCCGCTGATGGCGTTGGTTGCTGCAAAATGGCGCAGCAAATGGAGCCAAAGTTATGAGCGTGCAGCAGGGGCAAAATGGCAAAATGCGCACACAGGAGCTCGACATCCGGCAGGGTTTCTACTTATTTGCGCGCCGAAACTTTGACTTGGATAATGCGGGCCCAAAAGCCGGAGTGTTTGCCATAAAGTTATGCGCCAGCCAAACAACAATAAAATAATATAATATTATTTTATTTTCATTTTCGCTATTTATTTTTTATTCGCAAGCGCAAGAGCGTTGCTTGGGACGAACCGAAATTGCAGCGCTCATAAACTTTGAAGAAATATTGAAAGTTTTCGCCGCTTGCCAAAGCTCTCCTAGTAGCTGAGAACTGCGAACTGCGAACCGAGAGCAGCGAGCAGCGAGATGAGCTCGCGCGAGAGACAGACACACAAAGGCTACAAAACTTATAACGAGAAAACTTTGGCACTTGGTAAATGCGCGATAAAGAAACAAACAGAACAGAACCAAACAGAGCAGAGCCGAAAGCCTGCGAAAAATAAGAAAGACGGGGAAAAGGAGCAGGCAAACTACAAGTTGAAGATGTGCGCACGTTGATAGAAGCGCCACAACTTGGATAAAAGAAAGAAACAAAAACAGAAAAAAAATAAGCGAAATGGCGAAAACAAAAACAAAGTTAAACGCGCCAATGGAAAACAGGTACTTCAAATATAATTGACATATCGAAGATATAATGCTCTTTATTTCACAGATAAAAATAAATATAATAATTAATTATATTTAATGTAAAGTCTACAGTCCTATCATCGTGTACTTCTATCGCTAATAGCCTCTTAATAATAATTCGATTTCTTCTGTCATTTTAAATATTTGTAAATGGATGAAACAAAGCATTAAAATCTACTATTGGGTTCTTACTCCGATGTACATATATCTGAATACTTCGGGTATTGTTTTCAGGCAGAGTGGAGTGCAGTGGAGCTTGAAAAATATTGACCTCTGACAAAATCAAATAAAAATTAAAAACACACATATATATTTATGAGCCTAAATCAACTAGATTATATATTCAGCATGATACATTTTTTTATAGTACACGAAAAGTAAGAGCACAGCGTTGGACGAAAAGTTGTTCAACCTTACGCACAGAGAATGCAGTCATTGGAACTGGTGAATTTGCCAGGCTGGCAAAAAACTTGTGCCGCAACAAAATTTTTACTCACAATGCTGCCACCACGACACAGCAAGACTGAAGCATGGCGAACGAAGGCAAACAACTCAAGAAAACTCATTCGCGCGTTTTAACTAACTAGAAGAGCGAGAAAGAGGACACAAACACAGAACAGAAAAGAATATACGGCAAAAATTTTTATTTACGCACGGATGGTGTCATCTAATTATAAATTCATTTTGCCTGCCCCACAGGCCCCAACCAAGCAACAACATCAAAATGGCGATGCTGCAGCATGCTGCTAGAAAGCAAAAAAGAGTGAACACGTACATAGAGATTTTCTTGAAGGCGAAGGCAATTTTCTTTTAGCTTTTGGCGCTGAAAATTAACAAAATGCGCGCTGGCCAACAAAATGGCGCCAGTTCGGACAATACACCTGCAGCACAAGCAACTCCGTGAAGAGAAGAGGGGGCGTGGCTGCTTTTAATGCAATATTTTCCAGCATTTTCTGTGCTAACGATAAAAAGTTTTATGCACGCATTTTCAGCATTTTGCATTTTGCATTTTAGCCAGGCCAAAGAAATTTCATGCTCTTTGAAAACTTGTTAAACTATGATAACCACAATGCTGGCCAACCCCCGTTTCTTTACTACCCCCTCTCTCCTGAGCAGTGCTTCTATAAAATATAAAAAAATAAATAAGAAATAGTGCGCACCCGCGTAAGGAATAATAAGCAAGCTGGATTCCCCACAGCCGTTGCAAGTACTCGTTAACTCGCCTCTGAGCAAGTTAAGAAATGCATAAAATTTGTTAACAAGCAAAAAGTACAAAAAAATAAAAATAATAGTCAAAATAATAAGAAACGGTAGCAATGAGAACCCCTGCTATAGTTCCTTCTTTGGTCACTCCGGCCATTTTCTTAGCGGAAATCACTAACAAGCGCAAATTTTGTATACCATTTTGGTTTACGGTAAGAAAATGCATTGTGTATTTTGCATTTTGCACCACAGAATGTTCAGCGGCTCGTGTTATATTATTTAGAATTCAGTTTAGGACACAATGCATTCTAATGAGAGAGCTAGTTATACAATAGCTTATTTTAAAGAAATTGCCTTAGAACATTTTAAAATTTGGGCAAAAAGCAATACAAAATTCTTGAAGTACGACGTATCAAATTGCTTAAATTAAATTAAATAGTAATGAATCAAAATCAGCAATAAAAGTGTAAGTGTTGCGCTTATATGAGTCAAAGTTTCTTTGTTTTACATTTAAAGCATCTTAAACTGACATGTGTTTGGAACTTGCTTAATGGCCTTGGCACCCGTTGGAATAGAAGTAATGATTAAAAATAAACATATTTTTAAAACTTAAGTTTCAATCCTTATTACGTCTACCCAGAAACAGAAAAGATTCGGTTGTGTTTTCGTTTTAAGTTAACTGAAAAAATAACTTTTTGAACGTTGGGTTTGGATTCATAACCTAAAATACATAGGGGTCAAATATTTTAGATTGCCGGTAATTAAACTCTGTCCCTGTATGCAATGTCCCTCTGTCTGTCTGTACGTCTGTATCAACGCAAAATTGTTCGACACCTGTAAAGCAAGTGAATTGAAACTTTGTACATATCTTTGTTTATAGGCAGGTAAGATAATTCGTCAAGATCGGGTCTCTGCGCTTAATGGAGAGTCAGGAAATTAATTATATATTAGAAATAACAGTCATATACTAAACACAACTACTGTTACTATTAAATATATATTTATTCAACAAATGCTTTATAACATTGCGACAACGTAATATTTTATTAACAAGATTGCAGAACAAAACCATGTGATATGTTGATTACATTATTTATTAAAATTAATATTTTATGTTTTAATTTTTAGCTGTGTGTAAATAGCGCAAGCTTGGATGCAAAATTTTTTTCGTAAAGTATTTACATAAACTAAAATTTATCATATGAGAAAATGCAGCAATCACGATTTGGAGTTTCTGTCTATTTGGCAATAGCAGAATGCCAAAGGCAGCATCATTTATTTCAATCATTTATCAAAATTTTGAGGCCAAAATACTCACTTATCTTTCAAAACGAAGCAGCGGCTAATGAGCCAAGTGTGTCTCTGTCAATTCATGGAATTGTTTGTGGTGAGTCAGTTGGACGAGGTGGAACTTGAACACTCTTGCTTTATTCCCCCCAACTTTGCCGTTTGGATAAGTTGACGGGCCAACAGATGAAGCCAATGTGGCCAAGTTAAGTGCGCACATTCATTAATTTACATTAAAATGTAATTAGCGGTCAATACAGCCACAAAAACAACAACAACAAAAAGGGAAGAAAAAACCTTGGCTTAAATGAAACCGCAAAAATGTGAGTTCAACGCCTAAGCAAATGAAATGCAATTTTAAATAAATTTTAAGTATATTATTTATATAAATTGCTTAGCTTTAACATAGCTGAAAAATGTTAAAGCAAAAGAATTTGAAATTACTGTTGGAGTAAATGTTGGAGAAATGTAACAAAGTGTTCAAGAAAATATTAACGTTTATCAAACAAAAAAACCTTTTTACACTAGTTAAAGGGCTAGTGAAGGTAGTATATTAAAGCTCCATCATATCAAGGTTTGTTTATTCAAATTGGAAACCGGGGTTTCAACTTTGAACACACTTGGCTGATAGCTGGTATCCAAGTACATTACTTAAACAAGTCTATAGCTGTTTGTTATGGACATTTTTTTTTTTTTTTTGGTTATCTTACAAATGTGAATCGGATTATTAATATATATTATCTAAAAAGTCTTTCATTTTATTTACATACACATTTAAATTAGCTAAATAAAAATCAGTTTCCAGGTTTTTAAACACAGCTTTATCTTTTTAATCCCAGGCCATTAAAATCAGTGCCACAATCAGCTAATTTCGCACACATTTTGATAAGCTTTGTTTTTGCTGTCTCTGTTGTTGTTTTTGTTTGATATTAAAAATATTTTATGCCTCCGCTGGGGGCTGCTGCTGCATTTATTTTCGCCTTTATGCGCATGCGACGCCTGTTTGTTGCCGCCTCCTGTATTCAGTTTTTATATTTTCTACACCTTTGCTAGATTGACAGGTGTGATTTGGGGGGGGGAGCGCATTAGCATGCAGCTAAACAACTAGACACACTCACACATGATGATAATTATGTGCAGCATGCACATCATCATCATCACCATCTTCAACATTTTTTTTATGATTATTCGTCTAATATGGCACTCGTGTTGCCTCCGTTCCCGTGCCACCATTGGTTGCATTGCGCCATGCCGTTGTCATTCCCCCGCCAATTAGGTAAATTGTGTGCTATTTTCAATTTTTAAAATTCAGCGCGCTTTTCCCGCCGCTAGCTCTGTCTCTATTTCACTCTCTTGCGACTCTCGCGCTGCCTTCCCAGTTGGCTTAAGTGGCTGTCAGATCAGCACCAGCGCCAGACAGCAACAAAAACAATGGCTAACTGCGATTTGTTTGCTGCTGCTGCCGCGCCGCGCTGTTCGCCCCAAAAATTAGTCAACTTTCAAGATGGCGTGCATGTGTGTGTTTGTGGGGGTGTGTGAGGGATGTCCATTAGCAAAATGGAGCAGGCTATTTTTGATTTAATGAGCCATAGACTAATGGATTTTTAGGATGATTTTTTTTTATATATTAATTGTACGTTTCTGCGTTTTTTCACACGCTCTTCAAATTGGTTTAGATTATAAGCTTTTAGTTTCTGCCTGCGAGGGTTGCACAAAAAGAAATGAGCGATGGTGAAAAAATAGTTTTTGTTATTAAGATTTTAAGATTTTATTAATGAATGTCTGTTTTCAAGGAATTCAAATTTTAATCTTGTACTTCAAGACTTCAAGAATTAAAATGTACTTATATATGAAAATTTGTTGAATTACATTCCTTGTATCACATTTACAAATTAAATAAAAACCGCATTCAATAAGTATCCCTCTATAAGATCTTAAGGTTTTCTTTGTCGCACGTCCACTTAGAATGCGGAAGCATTTGCGCTTTTATGGTTTTGAGTACGATGAATGTGGTTTCAGTTTTTTAGTTGTGTGAGTTGTCAACGGTATTTGGATGCCTATTGCCATTGTCAGGTTGTTGACAGCGACCAAAATTGAGATAACAACTCAATTTATATCTATTCTAAGTACGAAGAGTAATTAGTCAAGGAAGATTGTATTTTATTAACAATTTCTTGAAATATGTGAATGAAACCCTATAAGCTTGCTATAATCTAGCTTTTTCCAGTGTCACTATTATTCTTTAAGGTGTATAGATTTATGTTAGTATTTCTTGATGTCCACTTCAAGACCAATCTAAACCAAAACATTTTTGTTTTCTTTAAAAAACGAAAACTTTCCTCCACCAATGCAAAAGTGATAAAAATGTGAGTGCGACTGCCAGCAACGGACAAACCAAGCCCAAATTCACCAGAATCTCAAACCGGGGTGTAAAATGAAAAAAATAAATAAATAAACAAACAAATGCCTCATTACATGCGAAATTAAATTTTAATGTTTGCTTAATGTGATTCCACAGTTACCCAGAGCCACGGGGCGATCAAGGAACCAAAAAAAAGGTTTGTTACTTAAAAAGAACAGAAATATAAAATAAACAAACCCAAGCACACAAAATATAATTTTATGTTTAAAGCCCTGGGCTAACCGGGGAGCATTCCAGGCATTGGCAGGGTGTCGTCTCAACGCATGCTAAGAAATATTTTTGTTACTTTCCTTTTTTTTATTGCAAGTTTATAAATTTGACAAATGTATATAGTTTATATTTATAGTCGTAAAGCATCATAAAGCTTATCAAGAAAATATTTGATGCAGAAGTCCAAGTAAACTAATGAAAAAGTAAATAAAGGTATTTTTGAGATAGTTAAACTCGAATCTGCAAGGGTATGTTACCTTCGACATTATATTATAATTTTCTTTAGCATTGTTTACAAAGCGAGTAGAGAATACACAACTTGCGTGTTTGTGTGTGTGTGTGTCTGCAGACGCCGACGGAAGCCAACAACGCCAACGCCATTGCCAGCGCAGCGGCATTCGAATTTGCTAAGCTTTGACACGCCGAACAGCACCGCACCGCTCCCACATCACATCCTATGCTCATTTTGCGTCAAAAATTTAATATATATTTTTCTTGGGTGTCTAGCAAAATCATAATAATTTCAATATTTTTGTAACGCTTGTCAGCGTTAAACTGACAGTGCAGGGCGGTTATTTGACAGCAAAAAGGATGTAGAGAAAGGAAAGTGCGAATAAGAGGTAATGGCGCCACAGCAGCAGACGCTCAATTAAAATATAATTTCTCGCCAAATAGTACCGAAAAATATATGCATACCAAATACGGGTAAACACTACAAATTCACATGGCCATAAATTAAAAACTTAATAACGAGCGTGGCGTGTTCGGATTCGTATACAAAACCAGGACATGCCCAATACGTCCTGTTCTGTCCTGTTCTCTCCTGTCCAGTGCTGCCAGACACCCATCACATATTCCCTATATATATATGCATGTATGTATGTATGTCCCTCCGTATCGTTTTCTCTCTTTCTTTCCAGCTTGGTAGGTAGTTCTGCGCTCATCCTGCGGCAGCAATAAATCGCTAACAGCAAATAAATCAACGCGCATAAATTCCAATGTTCAGCGACGATCCTGACCCGACTTTATTTACGACATTGCGACAAAGACACTTAGGGCAAAATGTTGGCCACACTGGATAAAATGTAGAAAATCAAAAAAAATAAATTGAAAAATGAAATAAAATCAAATGGAAATTGCAGCCTTTATTGCGAGAGCGTTCCAATTTGTTCGTTTGGAATTCCAGTAAATGTTTGCACAATTTTAAGTTACAACAATTTTTCATTTAGCTTAGCCATATTTAACTTAGCCAAAGGATTTTGAAGCGAATATTTTTTACTGAGATTTTTTGCACCACTTCAAAACTTCTTTTAAAGTTTAAGCATATAACAGAGACAGTTGTCCCTTGTTCCAATAGTTGTCCAATTAACTAAAATTAAATTATTAAATTTAGATTAAAATATTTAATAGTATAACTAAATATAGTATTTAGAGTGCTAGCAGCTTAGGCCTACGACTCAGAGAATTAAAAAAATAATTTAAATATATTACCAACTATCTCTGAGATATGTTTATACATATTTGTATAATATGTATTTTTGTACTAACATGAAAATGCGCTAGAGCAAATAATGCGAACGAAAATTCCCATTCAGCGCAGCAAGCCAATGAACATGAAACATGAAAAAGGTTGACCTCAGTGTCGTAGCAATATGTCGGCATTCATATATAGAACATACATAGCCAGGGCAGGGAAAAATGTCAGATACGTTGTCCGTGGTTAACCAAAAGCAGTTGCCAAGGGTTAAACGGGTTAACCCCATGCAAAAATGACAGTAAAAACAAAAAACACACACGATGAAGATAAGGTAGGTGCCAGGACGCTGCCAAGCGGCGATGAGTCTATTTGGCGCATTAAAACAAAAGGATGCCGTGTGCTAGCCAAATAGACAAAAGGACAAATACAAACACACACACACACACACTCATGGAAGTCGCCAAATCAAGCGTTGATTTATGAGCAGCAGCAAGAGAAAGAGCCGAGAGAAAGAATAGCCAAAAGAATAAAGAAAAGAAAAATACTCAAAAAACTAACAAGGCGCACATATTAACACCCTTGCAAAACTGTAAAACCGCCATGAAAAGTATGGTTGATCCGGAAAGGACAAAAATAGAGAGTCAACAAATCAAAAAGCAAAAGCAGCAGCAGCCCAAGGCGCAGTCTTATTCAATGTGGATGCCGAACCCGTTCCCTTGCCGGCAACTATTAGTTGCGCCACTCGGCGCCTCACACACACACCCAACTATAGTGATAATTTATTTATTTGGGATTATTTATTGCACATACATCATAATTTTTATGCCTGTGACGGCCTCAACGCCCAAGGCTGAGGATGTCGAAAATATTTTATTACGACTTTTCCTAGGTATGAGAAGATGTATTCCTTTTGCAGCTTCTTGTTTTTTTTTTCTTTTTTTTTCTGTTTCCATGTCTCAGCGATAAGCGGCCGGATCAAGGATATGGCAAAGCAGCCAAAGAAGAAATATAACTTTTAACAATGAAGGATGAGCCATAAATTAAAAATTCCAAACTTTAAAAAACGTAACAATAAATACACGATACAACGGCAACAGGACATGCAGTTGATTTATTTCTGCCTTGCAAAATCACTGAACCCAGCCTATGAGATCTTATGTAAGGATATATGTATGTATGTCTGCATCACTACGAAAATCCACAGCCAGCAAGTCAGCCATCGATGCCAAGGTGCCGCTCAAAGAGACGGAAGTATTTATTTCATAAACGTTGTTATCAAGTAATGAAGAATATGCAGTGGATAATGTGAGCTAGGGCCAAACGTACGGTTGGATCATTTACAATGCTCAAGCTAGAGTGAAATTAAAAAAATTAAAAAGAAATGTATTTATAAAACGATAATCAAATGTTGTGTGTAATTTATCATAGACAGTATAAATGCTTTTTAAAAAAGAATAAAATAAACTTCGAATTTGATATTTTTTTAGCTTTCGTATTTAAAAGCTAAGTACTGCAAAAAATTGATAATATGTATACTCTTGTTACCTTTAAATATTTTCTTACTATGAAGAATAATATAAAAAAAATTATTTTCGTATGTAGCGCAGCCGTGAATGATTTACGACCGACGCAAAAATTTGCTAAGAATGAAATCCAAAAACTTATTGATACAATTTGTAAGTGCCCGACTAATAGATACCAATTACCCAAAATGATTAAAATCAACGACATACCTTAGACTTTAGTACCTATTTATTGATGTTTTTAAATCACATAAATTTTGAGTCGCAAAAAAAGGTAATATATATGTTAAAAAAATAGCTAGGCTTCACTATGCTATTGATTTTGATAATTATGCTGAAAATATCTCGGTCCGCATGAAGAAAACTTTGATACGCAAGATACCCATATTTAATGGATAGAGAGATAGAGTTTACAAAAACATACGTGGCGCATACTATTAAATTCTTATAAAAATCGGTGCGCAGAATACGTCAGCGATGTGCGATTCGAGGATCCCAGTAGGGCGCTATTGTTAAAAGTTCTTTTATGATGCCATTGTCTCTCCCATCGCTCGTTTTGCGACTACCTATGTATCTGCTCTGCGCCTGTTGAGTATAGGAGCTCCTGCAGCAATATTAAAAACTTGTTGCTAAGAAAAAGACAGGAGGTATATGGATACGGATACTACGATGATGATGATGTTGACATCAATGACATTTGCTGCGGTTCAATAAATTCGGAAGGCAATTGGACATAAAAAAAAGAGAGTCCCATATATGTGTATCTTGTACCACCAAGCGCATTTAAAGCGCATAAGTAGGCTGGGCCTCACTGCGCATTTAATTGTCATACGGATGGATGGCTGGCTGGCAGTCTTCAACACGAAACGCTTCTCATTCAAGCCCATTCAGCAGTCATCGACGACACCGCTGGGACCGCTGGCACCGCTTGAGTTCAGCTTTGGGTTTGAGTTGTGCATCCTTTCTCTATCTTCCTATCCCTGCAGCTCTATTCCTGGGGTGTTGTTTAGCTGCCGGATAATCCGCAACATGTTGCCGTTGCGCCGTTTTTGATTAAAATGACATGCCATACACACAGGCAACAAACACACACACTCTGTGCAGTGTTGATTTGAATTGTCTATAAGCTGCTCTTCGTTTTTCCCATCGACTGCAGTATTTGAAGTGCCAAAAAGCTCGCTTTGCCCTTTATTGCATTCTGCCTTTTTATTTTTATTTTTTTGTTTTGCAGTGTTGTCGAGTGCGCGTTTTAGTGAAAGGATTTATGCCCGCTATTTGTTTAGCCGCTTAGTTAAGCATTTGCCTATTGTTTTAGGCCAAATAAATTGTAGCTCAACTTTTTGTGTAAGCCTGTTTGCATTTTCTACTAGCAGCCACAACTGTGACCCTAAACTTTGCCGTATCGAAATATTTACTCCCTTGGAAGCAGGGTACTGACAAGTATTTTTATTTAGATATTTCGGATACATTAAAAAGTATTTCAGAACTATTTTTTTTTTAAAGTTTATTGTTATAAAGCTAAAATTCTTTCACCTCTATTTAATCTTTTTCAATCGAGTTTACCAATTGTTTTTGATTTTAGAATATCAATTTATGTTAATTATAAATATTAAACACATGTTAAACTTTTTGTGTACAAATAGTATTAAAATAACTTACAATTTCTATGAAGTAAATGCATAATGTGTTAAGGAATATCTTTAAATACTGGTAAAATCAAATAAATTATTATAATATCTTCAGATTTCAGTGTAATTGGTTGTTTTCATTAAGAAATTTTTTGTTTTTAACTTCGGTATCAAAGCAAAGATAGAGCCAATAAAAATAAAGGGACGAAAGGTCGAATTTATCGCAATAAAACACATAAGTAACAGTTCTTGCTTAGTTTGAAAGTTGTGTAAGCTAGTGTTATTGAAATTATTTACTTACTGATGTTTTTTGACCGACCAGATCACTGGTGGTGTTCAGGAGTTAAGCTGCAGACTCTGGCTGGTTAATTGTGTAGTTCTCCTTTCCACTGCTGAACTTCAAAGCATTAGCCAACCGTGGTAACTGAATCAGCTGTTCCAAATCACCGTTTGATAAGGTCACATAGTCAGCGGCATTAATCCTTCCATTATACAGTGAAATGGACTCTACAACAGCCAAGTGATCGAAGCGCTCGCACAACCATTTGCGGTAGTTAATCAGCTTATCGGTAATGTGAATAATGCGTCCTGTCGTAAAATAAAAATTAAATTTTATGTTAACTTCAAAAAAATGTGTAGAACTCGATTTTAAAAAGATTATATAAAGTTGCAAGAGCTGTATTAATTGATTCTGTCGATGGTTACAAGATTTTAAATCACGATTATAGCTGCGTTTAAGTTTCTTAAAATATTAACAGAAACAAGAGGATCAAATACAATTTCTAAAACATACCCAGTACGGATGTAGTTGTTTTCGAATTTTCTGGAGCAACAGCTTGACTAAGCATATGGTAGGCCCATTGGAATGACTGCTTGACTATTATGATGGCTCGACTGTTTCGTGCAATATCGTTGGCCGGCTGCAAAGGATCTTCAATGTAAAGCTTCGAAGTGATGTTGAGCAGTGACATACAATTTGTTCGAACATAACTGCCTCCAGTCGCTACGGAAATTCCAATTTGCGAGTAGTTAAAGTGTAGACCGTATAGCTCGAAGAATTCCAAGAGCAGCACGCCCAAATTGGTGTCCGTGTGGCAAATATCACGCGGATGCATTTGCAGAAAACTAATACACATTAGAATCAGTGAGTACGACGAGAGTCCGCCAGTGAAAACCTCGTGCAGATCGCGTTGCTGTAAAAATTGCTTCAGCACCATCACCAAGTACCCAAGATTCTTATATTCACGCTTGAACATTTTAATAAGTTCAGCAGACTGTACGCCGTTCTCCATATTAAAGGACAAATCCACCTTGATCTTTGTTTCGCGATCTGTAAACTTTATAATCGGCACGGCAGCCAATGCTAGCACTCGCATTGTGTCAGTCTCGACAATATTGCGTCTCTTAAGTTCCGCTTCGAGGGTGCATAGCGGGCGGTTATTCCAAAGTCCTGCAAGTTGGATGTAAAATATTTCTAGTTGTGACAAGTTTTGAAGGGATTCTAATCCTAGTAACATTATTTTTAAGTAAAATCTTAATAAAATAAAATATTTAAAATTTTATTTTCTAGCTTAGAATCATTCGATATATAAAAAGATAGTTTAGTCCTGAATCAAATCCAAGCTCGCGTCGGTATGGGAACAACATTTAATTTTGTCTTTCAATGTGATTATTTTTCTAAAAATGTTGGGTAATGAATATATATGTAGTTTAATTAAGATATGACGGAAATATGAAATAGAAAGTAGTCCTGCTTTCTGATTGGCCTAAGAGAATCTGCTACTCACATGTCAAATAGGTAGACTCTGTGCGATATAAATCAATTTGGTCTCAAACTTATTCATAGCTAAAAAATTAAATATATTCAAATTCATCTTTCTTCTTATAATAGTGTATGGTTTGTTCACCTTGACGAGCTGCGCCGTACCCCTCATCAAGAAACTGCAAGTTTGAGATAATAAACAATCATTTATCTTCCGTAGTATTTACATATATCGATTTATAAGCTTAACAGTGATGTACACAGTGTGACAAAACTAAATACAAATTCTTGACTTTGAAAGGTTATTTGTCTATAAATTTCCACTTAAATTTTCAAAGATCCAATGATTTTCTTAGGCAACTTACCAATTACAACAAGATCAATATCTGAGTTGGGCATCAAGAGTCCAGTGCGGAAGGAGCCAAAGACTTCCACGACCGCTTGCGGCCACAGAGATTGAATGACGCCCTCGATGCGTTTGATTACCAAATTGCGTACGGCATGCTCCATGGGTGTGGGCAGAATGTAACGATAGAAATGTTCAATTTCCTCGTGCAGCCCGATAACTCCCTTACCATAGTTGAAGTTGGGCTGACGCCAAGGACATCCACCATACTTTGATATAGCTTTTATTTTAGATTTTTGTTGCATCTTCTTTGTTTTAACTATGTCGAAGTTAATCCAATAGTTTCACTAAAAAAACAGCTGATCTAGCGTTGCCACCTGTGTCGAAAATATGTGCTTATAATAAGTGATTTGCACGTGTCACGTTGCTTACAATTAGTCACGAATAATCACCAAATTTGGCTATCGATTATTTAATATATTTTTCCCATACGCAATTAAAATAAAATTGTTAAATATGTAGATGAAATAATATTTAGATTTAGATTGGTAATGCATCATATTAGTTTCGATAAGTAATGCGGTTCCTAGAATAGTTGGGTCAGGTTCCTATGAATTAAGAGTACGGATGTGTTTGTATTGTAAGATACCGATAACATCGACAACTCCAGTTGCAAGAGTCATTAAATTGGAAAGGTTCAGGCCAGCCTCCTTTTTAAAACTACATTGGCATCAGAGTAATCCATAGTTAAATACTGTTGATTGTAACGATTTTACCCGTTTTAACTATCCTGCTCTGGTAATAGACTTCTTTATTCGATGTTAGGACCTCAGGCACTTCATACACTTCGGCAAAATTTTGAGTTTCAAATAGATAATGCAGTATCTGCCTAAAAACTAACCATTACAACTGCGTCTTTCCCCCTTTCGGAACTATTGCAATGGATACACCCCCACAAAAACCTCAAGTTTTACTCCACCCCTACTGCAGCAATATCTGCGGCTGAGCCGACTTAAGTCCTTTGATTATTTGGCGCTTTCCGCTCCACCCATCTTTTTTGCATTTTTTGTTGTGTTGTGTTGTTTGTTGCTTGGGTGGGTGTGGAAGTGGTTTGTGTAGTACGTCCTGTTCTAACTATATGCTGGACATTGCTGCTGCTGTTGTTGTTGTTGTATAATGCTGCTAATGTCTCGCACTCGAAAAAAGATTTACGTTGAGCGCTCAACCCACCTAAATAGTACTCTATTGCCGCAGAGCTTGCTGTTGTCCTGTGCTCTTATATTAAGTTCACCACAGGAGACTTTAATCTGTGGCTACGGCGAGCCAAGCTACCAGGCTACCAGGCTGCCAGACTGCCAAGCTGCCAAGCTGCCAAGCAGCCAGGCACTCCACTCGATGCAAAACAATGAGCGAATTTCATGGCATATGTGTTCTGTGAGCTGACGGAAAAATTATTTAATATTATCCATCGAGGAGGTGGTGAGGCAAAGGCCTAATCCTTGTGCGAGCATTAGACATGGAATTTAATTTAGTTCAGCTGAGCTGACAATACTTTTCTGAGCGTGGGAGATGGAGATACGGTTTCGTCTGTAGATGGTTTTATACACACACACACACACATGTGTACATAGTATGTATGTATGTAGTGTGCCAAATGCCCCATGCTGTTGCAGAAATCTGTCAAACTTGCTGCTTGCCGCTTTTAATTCAAACGAAACCCATACAAGGCTGAGGTTTATACCCAAAAACCAGAACCCACTTTCAGATTCAAGTAGATTCTTGCCCAGTGTGTTTACTTGCAGATAATCCAACTTTGATTAAGTAATTTCGAACAGCGTTACAGCGTCCGTAATAAGTTTGGTGTTAAAATCCCAAGTCTCAGCCGGTTATTCCCATGTGTGTTACCTCCTTTTTACTGCAGTGGGCAGGCAGTGTAGTTGAGGGGTTGCCATTGTCGTGGCAGTGGGCGTTACCCGTATGCAATATTCAAAATCATTCCGTAGAATCACCCTTTTGCAATGCGAAGACAATAGATGGTTTTTTTCTAAATATTTTTTCTTGCTTCTTACCTTTAGGGCTTCCTGTTGCTGTTGTTTACTTTTTTTTATTTCGGGCATATACATTAACAGCAATTATCATATTTGCCCGTTTAATGTTTATTCATGTGGAGTTTGAATAATTGATTGGTATTTTAATTAGAATAATGATTGTTTGCTATCCCAATACACAATGATTAAAGTTAGCTCCTCAAATGTTACTGGTTTATTGTATACAGAATTAAATTGTCTACAAAATAATAGTTTATAAATAAGTAATATTCGAAATTATAGGACTCATCTGTCTGTATATAAGCGCGATTCTTGGTCACCTTTGTGGCATCTTTTCTTAGAAAATCTATAGCAAGTCGATACACCTCGGGGCTGAAAGCGATAAAACACACGAACTTATTTTCCATTTTTAAAGAGCCAAAGTCACCAAGTTGGGTGGGAAGATAATTGGTAAGATTTTTAAAAATTGACATCACCCAAATATCTGCAAGCAGCATCCACCACTAACGCCAGATACTCCTCCTTTGCAAGCAGACTCCTTTACACCCGTTTGTACTGAGTATCCCCCAGTCGGTGATACACAGCACCAATAATACTAGTTTCTAAGAATTTACATGTATTTTATAAAGATATGCATTTTTTTTTTGAAAGATTTAATTTTTGGTTAATTAACTCGGTAGTAAGTTCTTGGAATTTTAAAACACACATGCACATTTAAAACTTGAGCAAGTAAGAGGCAATTAATATTAGCCACTGCAAGAAATTATAATGCGTACTGTACGATATGCCAAAAAGAAACGAACTGTCAACGTCAATCTTGAAAGAGTTCGCTAGACATTTGAAGAGAAAATTCGATATAAGCATTACTAGCGGCACGTAGTGCCAGAATTTCGAAGGATCCCGACTTTCCATTATAATAATGGGAGGCATATTCTCCATCCTGGTATTATTGTGAACTCCATCGCCGGCTCCGAGCAAAGGTTGGGCTCGCATTTCAAGCATATGTTGCACTACATCCATTTGGTTACGAACATCTCTTGGGCGTACTTCGGTTCTGTCCTGATCTTGTTCTTCCCGTAATTGGAGAAAGATGTCCATTATATTCTGACTGGACAAATGCAATGTAGAGGTAAAGTTAAGATATCGTTTTTACTAACTCTACTGGAATTTTATAAATCTTTCTAAAATAAGTTGTTAGTATATTCAAATGACAAAGTTGACTAAGAAATGTTTTCACAGTTGCTCTTAAAATATGAAATTCAAGTCAAACACATGAAATAAAAGTTAATACAATTTTACCTTGTTTTCTTAGTTAAGCTAGGATGATGAGGGTTTTACAATCGCTTTGAGTTCCGTCTGCTTTGCTTTTATGTTTGCCTTCCAAGAAAGCCTTTTTAATGCGATCCAGTGGTTACTCCACACAAAGTTTGAAAATTATCTAAATCAGTTTGTATATTTTGAACAGACAAAAGAGTTTTAACCGACATGCATAGCTTTACATCATCAGCATATATGAGCACTCGAGACAGATTTCAAACGGAAAATCGCTTATTAACTATGTAATAAGGCTCCAAGGTGACTTCCTTGTGGAACACCAGAAGTGACCAAAACCGCTTTAGAGAGATATCCCTTAACCCATTTACCGACATGAAATTTCAAATTTGCAGCAAAGTAAATTTTTGGCAATGTTGCAAATATGCTTCGCGCACGGTTAAGGGGTAAAAGTATATCATCAAAAGCTGTAGTTTTTGAATGAAGAGATATTGATTTACATGGCTGAACGCCTCAATGAAAACGCTGTAAAAAACCCTTGCCACAGTACTTGGTACTCCATCAGGTGCTGTGGAATATATGGGCTTAATGACCTGAAGATTATTTATATTTCATTACATTTGATTAGAAGCAAAAAACAGGATATTATAAAAAAAATAATGCATTTATGCCATGTTAATGACAAAATGTATTACAGCTACAATTAGCGAGCATAAATTCCAATTTAAATTATTTGCCTTTGTATGTAACAAAACAAAAAATGGTTCTTTAGAAAATAAAAAACATCGCATATATAAGCGTATGCATACAAATATTTTTTGCAAATTTAATGAGTTGTAACAACAAAGCCGTATTTTTAACGAAGCAAAAAACGGCAATTACTCACGTTATTCAACACTAGTATTGCAAGTGCTGATAATGATAATGATGATAGCAGACTATTTTGCCTGCTTGCCCATATGCTGCTGCCGCCCAGTGCTGCAGCAGTCAGAAGTGAGCTGAAAATCGCTTAAATGCAAAACTCATTAAAATAATTGCAAAATGCAAAAGTATAACAAACTCGTTGGACGATTGGAGGAGGAGTGTTGTAAGAGGTTGGGTAAATAACGCACACTCATTAAACCAACCATAAATAATTAACAAAACAATTTATTTTCAAGGATGTGCAGAACCAAAGGCCCCCCTCCCTTTCCCCGCTCATCTACCATCCACTCAACCTGTCTATAATTGCGCCGCATTACCCATAGCACCAGAGAGACCGAAAGAGAGAATGCATTTCATGCGCTCTATGCAAACTTCAAAGCTCATTTATTCGAGCGTCTGAGCGCTGGCCCAAAGATGAAAAGCCATAAAAATCTGGGCAAACAAACAGCCTAAACATTTTTAAAGTCAACAAACGATGCTACAGCTGCTGACTCTAGTACTGCCCACTGATGCGCGATATCTGAAAACACTTAAGCTACACACACACACACAAACAAATAAATATGTACATATGACGCATACGCAATGTGGTACGTGGTGTAGTTTGCGAGTCATTAAAAGTAAATAACCTCAAAGCAAAGCGGCACTCTCATGGCACTTGAGGTCGCTTAGACGTTTAGTCGGTCTGGCTAAAAGAAATGCCCTGCTTTGACCACCATCCACCATCCATCCACCTTTACTTCAAAAAGCTGACCTGTCATCATGGCCATGTCCAATGCTTACACGTGTCGCATGTAAGCTTGCCGTTGTTGTTTGTTGTGCTCGCCCTTTGTAGGCAAACACTTGTAATTAATTGCGCATGGCCGGCAAAAGTCAGCTAGTTGCATTGCCTTAACTCGCCACACACTCCCTGCCACATATCTCATCGTTTGTTAAAGGTAATGCGGGTGCCAAAACGCTTTGCCGGCTGCGGGTTGAACCCCATTGAACGTGGCCATATTAATGGTTAATGGCTCGAAGATTTTATAAGCGGGTGATATAAAAAAATCGAAATACTGTTTATGTTTCAACATAAATGAGAACTAATTCTCACATATGTATTTAAACAAAGTGGTTTTTCTGACTGTTTAAGAAACTGACTAATAAGCTATAGGTCACGTGCAATCATTGTTTATATAGAAAATGCCTTTAAGATGTACATAGCTGGATTTTTATTTTATTATTTAGAGTCTGCCATTCTTCTTCTTGGAATTGTACTGCATTTGTCATTCTCTAAACGAATTTAGCATAATTAATTGGCATGTCGAAATATGTGTAAATGGAGCGCCTGCATTGCCCGCGGCTGCCACGTCCAAGGAGGAGCAAAAGAAAACACTTCACCAAACGGCGAGCCATTGCAGCAACATTTTTGACTTGTATTTACATAATTCCGCAAACGCTTGCATTAGCTTTATGGATAAGACTGTTGCCGGGTCTTTGGTGAGCATCGTTCTCCTTGCTGTGCTGGTGTTCTCATTAGCACGGCTCAAGAGCATTTCGCCCCCAGGTAACTATTTAGCACACAACAACAACAAACAGTTAGCACGGAGAGAATGAACGAGAATAAATGCATTTGAGTGGCTCAAGTACGCAGTATAAACAAGACCATTGTTGAGTTTCGTGTTCTCATTGTTGTCAACTTTTTCTATGTGACATAACCAAATTGGGAAAGGTCGTGTAAAAGGTCTATAAGTCTACGAGCTACATAATTAAATATTAAAATTAAAATTGTTCAGATATTAAAAAAAAAAAATCACTAATAGTTTCTATGTTTTCTTAGTTGTTATTTCATGAACTAAAACATAAATTTTTTACATTCTCATGTATTTAAATGCATCGAAAACAATTAAGGTATTTGACTTTTGTCACCAAAATATTACTTATTTAAAATTTTACCTTAAAACTTATTGCTAACTAGTATATATAATTTAATTTTTTAAAAATTGTATTCTCTCTTGTATATTTAATAACCTTTGATCCATTGGTACAATATTATAGCAAAATTAAACTTTTTTTTTAATATGTTGCCATATTTATTTTTACCGCTCTCAACAATGCGTCAAAATGTACTTTACGCTTTTGCGCATCAATCGACAGTGCCATGGCCATACGATAGGGGCTAGGTTGTGAGTAAAGGGGTTGCTGCTGCTTCGAATGAGTAATTAAAACATTTTTCACTTTGCGTTTACTTTTTTATTGCTTGACACTTTTCTCTGTTTATGCCTAACGAATTTGTTTTTTTTAAGTTCAGCTGCCTCTCCTTACAAAGTGCACATTTTTCTCAGCTATATTTTGTTTGTGTCTCTGGGTTTTGCAATTAAAAACTAAGAAGGTTGATGAGCGGCTGTTACTGAAAAAAAATAAAATAGCACTGTCATACAAGTCGCTCGTTTGTGCTACTTCGAAATATACTATTGCAACTCTTAGACATTTTTAAAATCATTTAACTGTATTAATTTGAACACATTTTTATATGAGCAATTCAACATCTAAAATAAATTATAATAATTATTTTGGAGTGTTAGCATTACAAAATGCATTAATATTTTAAAAACTTTCACTTTCCCTATTTTATTTTATTCTATTTTTATAATCTTGTCACAGAGTAGGGCATTAGAATAACGTTAAAGTTGATCCGTTAAATTGTGAAAGATACAGCAGCATCTCTTAAGTGTCAGCTTCAAGTGATAAGTGCAGTTGTTGTTGCTGCAACACCAGCCACTGTTGATGTTGTTGTTGTTAGTGTCCCTGTTTCTGTTGCTGTACTGCTACAGTTATACTCATTTGAAGCACTCCGTTGTGAGTGTTTTTGCTGTCACCTGTTTTTAGCACTTGACGCGCAGAGTTAGCCGCCAAACCAAGCTAATTAGTACGCAAAACACATTAAGTGGCAGCTAGAAACGTTGCCGCAGCACTCATGTTTCCGTTGAAGGAGTAAGGGGGGCAATCGTATCGTGCGCCTCTCTGACGCCATTGTTCTCACAACCTACAAAACATTTCAAACGGAAATTTTGTGCTTGCACAAAAGCAACGCGCCCGAGCGTCAAATATTGATAACCTTCACCTTCATTGATGCCCATAATTAGTGCACAAAACAGCAAATCGCAAAAGAAACGACTGCAAAAAAAAAACCAGGTAAAAATCGAGGCGGGAGCTGTCGGTTGCTGTGGGTTGCCGCATGGGAGCAGTTTATTAATCATACGCCATGTTGACGCAGTCCCATTTCGCGCAGCATCCATGGCTCCAGTCAGCCCATGTCTTTTGTGTGTGTGATGGTGTTGCTGTTGCTGTTGGCGTTGGCTGGCTGTGTACTAATTAAGCCTTCGATTAATTTACGCCTTTTGGCCTCAAACGCCAGCCATGAAAACAAAGAAAATTAAAAGCTCGCCCGAACTTCAAAAGCCGGAAACGGGTCGAGCGCTGACGTCGCGACGTCAGTCATGCCCAAAGGCGGCTGGGAAAATGCGTTAATGATGCCATCATCAACAACATTGCCATCAACACCCCGTCGGCTGGTGACACTGTCTGGGTTTAGTGGCTCCATCCGCCTCTTCGTCTCTATCCATCCCACTCCTTTCAGCCACTTCCACCATAGACAGGCTCCCACTTTTGAGCTCCAACTTCGTTTACGGCCGAGGCAGTCAACAGCAACATCAAAGCGTTGAAGCTTGGGAATTGTTTGTTGACACACCGGATAAACGTGCCGCTCTCCGAGATCTCCCTCCTCTTCCCCTTCTCTCTCTGATTGTATATATGATTTGTTTTTGTATGACTTATTTTTCTAAACCCTGACTGCTGTGCTGACTGATAAGCTTGGTGTTATTTTTGTATACCTTTTTCCATACTCCCCAGAGCTAACCTTTTTTTCTCTGACTGCCGTTCGTTCTGTTAAGCATTCTCCTTTAATGCTTCGGGTTATAGATACAATGATACAAAAAATAGCATTTTATGGACTCATTTCGATTGTGATTAAAGAATTTTTAAATTCACTATTTGCAGAACTAAGAATAAAATGAAGAGTTTAATGTAAAGCTTTTTTTTTTATTTGTACATTTTTGGACAACCTTAGGTATGGTAAAGCTTTACGAATACAGAATTATTTTTAATTATTTATCTATTGAGCTATTTTGTTTTTATTACCAAAGTTTAGTCAAACTCGCCATATTGTGATACCCCATTTAGGGAGGTATTTAACATACTTATATATATATAAAATCAAAATTTGTTATGAAAATATAAACCAATTCTTATTAACTGAATAGTGCCTTTATTTAACTTTTAGAAGATCGACTGTATTTTATTTTGTATCGAAAAAACAGCACCGTTTGATAGGCTTTGTTTATATAATTTAGCTATCGTATAGAGAACGCTCAGCTGAGCTTCTTTATGGACTAAGCCAACTATACTTACTAATTTCAGCTAACCGAACGCAAAGGCTGGCTTTATGTGTAATGGCATATATGGTCGGTCTCATGGTCTGTAATGTTAAAGCCCAAAATCCAAAATCAAACTAACCACAACGCATTGTGTGACCCTGTGCAGAAATCTAACTGAATCCCGCAAACGCACAAACTAACTCCCTCTGTCTGTGTTTGTGTTCGTGTGTGTGTTGGCTTTGAATTTGCGGAAATGAATTGGTATTTAATTAATAGTTTTACCCTGATTAATCTGCCCCTGTGTGCCGCCCTCGAAGCCGCATGAAATGCCCGAACCACATAGTCGACTATGATGAGGACTACATCCCTCTCGACTAAGCTTGCTTTAGCTCTCATCCTGCCGCATGTTGACCTAATGAAGTTGCCGTATAATTGTTGCTTAGACGTTGCTCATTGAGGCAGTTGTGGGCGGGCTGAGTTGGTAGGAAGGTAGGGTGGGGAGGGGGGAGGATGTTGCACGAAATCAAATTGAAATTAACGTGACCAGAAAGTGGGTAGAAGAGAAGTAGCTGGGGGAGTTGATGTTGAGCGGTACGAGTTTGAATTTCAGTTGCTTGTTGTAGTTGCTGCCGATGCTGCCGCTGCTGCTGTTGCTGTGGCCTGTTGTTGTTAATTTGATTGGATTCTGATGATGGGGCGTAGCAATTGCAACGCCCACGCACACGTTCCGCTATAGCAGCAACAGCAGCAGCAACAGAAGCAGCAGCAGCAGGTCGCTTTCGGTCTATTACTTTAGTGCCCGAACTTTGATTTTTGCCGGGTTGGCTCACAACAGCAACAACATCAACCCTTGTGCCTGTTTTGATTGTGTAATGCAATCACGTCGTTGTTTTGCCCGATTTTCTTTTTTTTTGTCATTCTTTCTCCTCTTTGCTTTTTAATACCCTCTACTCAAAAAGTGGGCTTCAAAGGGAATCCAGAAGTGTGCAAGTACATGAGTATGGTTTAGTATATCTTAAAAAATGTTGAATCATGAATTTGTATTTTGAATGCAATAAACGGAATTTTCTTAAGCTGAAGACAAAATTTATTAGATATATAAACTTGTAGATTTTGACATGCAACACTAATCAATTCAGATAATTTTCTTTTTGCCATAGTTTAAGACTTGAGAAATTTGGATTAACTTTGTTAGTTGTTGAAAAATCAGATATTTACTTAAACTTCCTTTATGAAGATAAAGCTGACAAATTCACATGTGTTGGAGTTCATCACAGGGTATCCTACTTGCCTTATACTTTGATTTGTATTTAATTTTTTGCTGGTCTCTCTCCCTGTCCCTGCCCCTGCCTAACATGTATAGGCTAAGGTAAGTTAAGTAGAAGGGTCTCTGAATTTTAATTTTTCGACAGCATTTGGCGCTGCGCACGAACAATGTGCGTAATCATACGTGATGATGTGTAGTCGACAGTAGTCGAACTTGTCGTCATCAACATCCGCAACTGGGCGTAGTAGGACGGGGGAGGTAGAGTGGGAGTGGCACATTCGCTTATTGTTGTTGCCTGAATTGGAAGACATTGATGTGCTGTCAGCGTTGATGTTGCTGTTGCTTCTCTCGAAGTCGAAGTCCTTGCAGCACTTCATAAAATTAATAAGTTGATAGACTTGCGCGTTTCTTGCTTGATTGAACTGGGATTTTGGGCTCGATGCGTGCGGTAATGTACTCGAGAGTGTGGGCTCAAACGTAAGCATCATTTACCACCGCAAGTGTTGATTGTATACTTATGTAATAAACAACCTCATATATAATACAACCTTTTGAGTAAGACATTCAAAAACTGTCTTTAACAGCATGTTCACCTTATAATAACAGCATTTAAAAACAAAAAAGGTCGTTTTAGTTAAGAAAAATCGACTAGAAGATATCCTCAACCCTAGATCTTTATCCGTTAACAATTCTGTTATTGAGTCGTTCCAGCGTGTAAAATTGCGAATAAGTATGTATTCCTGTTGGTAAAACAGATAATTAATAAATATGCAAATTTTTGGGCTGAGCCTATTTAATTGTTCTTTGTTTGGCTTATTAAAAAAAACTAATCAATAGTTTGAAATATTTTAGTGAAGTATCACAAATTTAATTTTAAATATATAACTCAAATTTAATGTCTATTTAAAAAAATTGTCTGTCTGAACGAGCCGATCTTATCGGCTATTAGAGCTAGAGACTTCAGATTTGGAATATAAGTTCTCCTTAAACATAGGCTGAAAAAGTTTGTTTCAACTATCGATAACTCGTCCCTTTTCCCAATTATGCATGGAATCGATAGAAATAAAATTTTGAATTTTGGAATAGTGAAAATTATTTTTAGAAATGATTAATAAAAAAATCATTAAAAAATTACTTAATTTTGGTTTAAGTAGTAATTATTCAAGTCAAAGTTTTTCTACATTGACTTTGTCATTGTGTCAACATAACAAAACATATCTTTTCTGTCTATCCTCTTCTACTTTCTACTTCAGCCTATATTTAACTGCTGTTAGACTACACCGCTGTGGGTAATGCAGAACTGCAATGTCGTCACTTGGATTTTGGGATATTTAATAAAATGAATCTACAAAAATTGTGTGCAAGTTATGTTAATATCAGTGGACGCAGTTTAAGTTGCTGCTGCTGCTGCTCAGTCGCACCATTTGGGGTCTTACACACAGCTCAGTGCTTCCTGCTGGAGGACACAGTCACGCTCGCCAGGATGCTGCTGTCTGCCAGGAGCTGCCAACGCGTTGACGAGTTACGCATTTAAACGTCACCGGAAATGCCTTTGTTCTTAGACTACGCCGACAAGCTCGGCTGACGTCTAACTGTCTGACGAACTGACAAACCGACAGGACAGACCTTGGGACGTTGTCAACAACCCCCAGAGCCAGGACCAGAACATGCGCTTTACTGCCAACAGAGTTCAAGTGTAAAGTATAAAAATCTAAAATTTTATTTATACGAAAAAAGTAATAAAAAATGTGTAATACAATATTTCAAGACACACAAAAATTTCGACTGCACAGCTGAAATCGAATGATTGCGCTCTACACATGACATTGGCATTATTTATGATAGTTGTACAAACATATTTCTCGTCCTTTATATAAATCCTTCAAGTCAGTGCAAATATGTTCCAAAAAAGAAAGATGGTAAGAAGTAAGAAAATATAAACGTCATTCGTCATTCTTACTGTTTATTGTCCTGTTCTGTTCAAAACTGTTGTTGTTGCATTTGTCCTTCGTTCTGGTTGCTCGTTTCATTGACATTTTTCAATGGAATTGAATTTTGTAGGTAGCAAACAGCAGGTCTCTGGCTAAAAGTCAAACTCTGTTTGATATTATTACAAGTTTGGATTTTTTTTTGCTTTGTTAACTATGCGTTTTTGTTGACTGCCATTTAACATTTTTCTGTGTCATTTGTATGAGATTTCATTGAAAATAAGAAGCAAGCCTCTCTTTTCTAAGCCTTTTGAATATAATTTATGCATGAAATAAATTAATTATAGATTGTTTGGTAATCTTTTAATAAATTAAATCATAATTGTTTAAACTTTAAAGCAACAGCGCATGTTAACATGTCTTCATTTTCTACATTAAATAGGTTTATTAAAATATTATAAATTTATTTCTATTAAATAAATAAAAAAATGAGTGGTTGAAATGAAAATGAGTTTAAGGCACATGTGAAAATCCAGGTATTGGCAATTTTTTAAAGGGGAAATTTTTTTTTTAATTTCAATATATTTTAATAAAATTTAACAGAAAATTTCTTCTTACAGCTCCACAACTTATGCGCTGAGTAAGGGTCTGCCAGTCAGTCTCTCAATCAGTCGGAACAAACTGTTTTATTTTTAAGGATTTCTAATAAAAAGGCACTGTAATCGTTCATTCAACAAAAATTTCCTTGGATCGCTGTCACTTGAGTTTCGTTTTACCTGCTTTTTTTTTGTTTGTTGTTTTTTGGTTCTTTTTAATGGGCTTTGCAACCTGATTTAATGGAGTGCCGTTGGTCATGATATGTGCAAGTGTTAATTTACATTTATACAAATAATATATTTTATGCACGCACAACTTTAAGCATACAAACATTTTAAAAGCCGCAAAGTGTTTGAATTGTGTAAATAAAACCTCTTCCAATTTAGTATGTGTGTAGAAAAAGTTAATGTCATTGTGTGAGTTTCAGTTTTGAGTACTCTAAAACGAGGGCTGTGACAAATATTTATTTGCTTTTTACAGTCACGGCCTAACTATTTTTCTTTATATGCAGTCTCCCCGCAAAAGCATTGCTCGAAGCATTTTCCTCGCCATATGCCGTTGATTCACATGTAAACCAAAACTTTGCTAAATGCTACCCGAAAAGTTGCTCCTACAACCATACATAAAAAATTGCCAAAATAAACAAAAATAATTCAACTGCATAACAGTGCGCTGATCGAGACGGCACAAATTAAAGTTACCCTGTACGTTGAGAAGCTCTCAAGCAAAAGTTTTATTATTAATTATAAAATAAATTATTTTGTAAGAAACCATTAATATAAAAATTAAAAAAATATAGTCTTCAGTCTACATATATAGTATTTCCACTGAATAAATAAAACAATTTATCCATATTTTTTTGGTTGCAATACAGGGTAAACAAAATTGAAATAATATGATACAAAAAAGTTCGCAATTGCGCCCATAAACAAAACAAACGCCAAACACAAATACCAAAAGCGAAAAGCGACTTTGCCAAGTGGAAAACATTTGCATGGCTATTAGAGTTGTGGTAGAGAGAAAGGCACAAAAGCCCTGAGTTTTTCCCGGCACTCCTTGGACTGGCTCATTAGATGCGAAAATTGTTGGTAAAACAAGCGCAAACACCTGCCAATTGCTTGGTAAAATCATCTTGAAATCGTTAAAAGAATAAGAAGACTTATCGAGCGTCTTTTGATAAGTTGCCTATAATTTTTCTATTCAATGAGTCGTAAAGCAGTAAAAAGAATTCCTTGAGGCATTTTTTGTGAGAATTGAGTAACACAACAGATTGCGAGTTAAGAAAGTAGACAGTGTTTGCTTGACAAGGTAACGCAATATTTAAATTGTTGTAATGCAAATTATACATTTTAGTCAAAGGTAAATAAGTTTGAGCCATAAAGCAATACGTCGAATGGGAAGTTAGATTCCATACTAAATATATAAATTTTGAAGAAAAACAAGTAAGATGGCTCTAGTCGAGAGAGCCCGACTAGAAGATACCCTGAACCCAGTTGCAATAAATATACTAAGTTTATAGAAGACTTTGATTAAACTGACTTAACTTCAATCGATTAAATTTGATATCTCCGGTGTTTCTTAACCGATTTGGACGAAATTTTCAGAGAAGCTCTATCGTTACCCATTATTACATTTTCCAAATTCGATCTTTTTTGGTAATTGACAGCATGTGTATATCGTAAACCAGAATAGTAATCGATAATTTGAAATAAACTTGTTCTGCTTATGGTATAGGAGAACTTATATTCAAAATCTGAAGTCTCTAGCTCTTGTAGTCTCTGAGATCGACGCGTTCATACAGACAGATAGAAGGACGGACAGACGGGCATGGCTATATCGACTCGGCTGTTGATGCTGATTAAGAATATATATACTTTATGGGAGTTGCTTCCTTCTGCCTGATACATACTTTTGCACAAAACCATTATACACTTTCGTATCCATTTTATGGGTTCAGGGTATAAAAATTAGCAATTGTCTGTCCTGTCCACTAGTATTTATATAGAGCTTTAATTAAATGTAGTTTTTTTTTAATGATATCTTTATATTATTGCAACTTGTTGTAGCTCTTAAGGTTACTTAATAAGTTAAGTTTAGTGGCAGTTCCGTATATGCTTCGAGCCTGAAATTATGTGTCGTTTGTCCTGTCAGTTGATAGAAGACCTCTTGACAGGGATTTGGTTCAGGGCCTGACTACCCGGACTAAGAATGCAGAAGAAGAAGAAGACCGAAGACCGACTGACTTACGCTTAGGCGCGCCCGGTGTGCACAGAGCATCGCGTCGAGTGCTCGACAGGAGCTGTTGAGTGCATGAGTTTGGTGAGTTGGAGATGGGCTTGGCTCGATTTGCACTTGGCTGCATTGCCTGATACTTTGTTTAAGTTTTTGCTCGTATCAAAAAAAGCAACCCTAAGCCAGCCAAGAGCAACGCCCATGCACTCCACTAGAGACGGCAACCCCCAACACCCAACACCCATCCCCAAATCACATCTTGCCCTCCCTGTCTGCAGACAGACAGCGGATTGCTTCCAATTCGTCGCGCAGTCGGCGGTGCAAAGTATTTGCCAACGGCATCATGAGTGCTAAGGATTAGTGCCCACTCACAGCCCGGCTTTGGCTTTAGCTTTGGCTTTGGCTTTGGCATGGGCTCGACAACGGAAGGAATTTTTTCTATATTTTGCACTGAAGGCACAACCTTGGGCTGCTCACTGCTCACCGCTAGCTGAGCCCTTCTTTAAAGTAGCGCTAAAATGGAGATGAAAATATGAATACATACATTTATATACATATATATATGTACACATAAAAATTAGTTAATACCGGAAGTCATCGCACTGTTCTATGCATCCGCCTTCCACCGCCGCCAGAGCCTGCGCACTCGACTGGAAATTGGTTGAAAACTGTTGCTCTGTCTGCGGTTCGTTGGCTAAATCATAATTTATAATTTATTGGCCAGCGTCGATTAATGTGCGTTTTATGGCCGCTAATTAGCGGCAGCTAAGCCAAACAGTCACTGATAGTTGGGGGGATTCGTGTGTTAGTCTGTTTATGACACAGAATAACGAGCTTCTTTAGTGGTTGAATGGATTTAAGATTTTCAGGTTTTTATAACAAACATTTTATTAATAATATTTTACTTGTTTTGTCTAAAAGTAAACTTTATTTCACTTGATTCTATGTCTCTAGTATGTTTTCCTGAAATATGTAATTAATGCTTGATCCGCAATATTTATAAATTATTTTTGGATGGCATGTGGGTCATGCGTTACTTTTCTTATAGCTCGTTTCCACAACCAAAAACAACCGATTCTATTTTTTTTTATCAATAGTACATTTTCAATTGGTCCGAATTGAGATTATAAAAAAACATAAATGGATACACACAAATATTAAATTAAAATCTGTCCAGCCGTTTAGGAGAACTTCAATATCATACAAACAAACACACACGCTGCTTATTTAAGATGTCTTATAAAACAATTGGAAACGTTGCAGTCGCATGCAACCGATACCTGTTTAAAAACATGTAAAACGGTCAAACATTCAATGATGCAGATCTTTCGGGGATGCCACCAAATTTGCAGACTCTAGCTTAAAAAATGTGAAAGGTACAAGCAAGGTAAAGAGGCGGTGGGGCATGAGGCACAGTTTGGCGGCGTGGTATCAAAACTTTGTGTTCCGATCATTGTGCGATGTCACCAGCGATTTGCCAGGCCCCCCAGTTATCGTTGAACCCTAATCCTGATACTTTATCTATCCCACCCATAACAAAAGGTATTTCCAAAGATTCAAGTCTCTAGCTTGCTCGTACAGACGGACAGACAGACAGATAGACCGACGGACGGACAAACACCGTGACGGACATTGAAATAAACCTTCGGTATCGAGTATAAAAATATAAAATAAGGTTTCCTCAAGCAACAGAGAAATTTAAAATTCGTAAATTCCTAACTAAATTCAAGTCCATCAAAATGGAACATCTTAAAACTAATGCGCTTGGCAGGCGACATGGTCAAGATGGTTTCTTGGGTAGGGGCGGCAGTTGCCGGCACTTTCCAATTTTCATTAAAATAACAGAGCCGACGCGCTGGGCGGCCATTATTTTGGAAAGCAGCTTCGCATACCTCCCCTCCTCCTTCCTCCATCCATCCTTCCCATTCCATTCTGCTCCAAAGTATTCTCAGCGACCATTTTTCCCTATCAGTGCCAAACCCTCGAACATTTTTGTGCTCGAAGGGAAGGCGGAGATGGAGGTGGACGCTTGTCTGCGTCTACGTGATTGCTGCGCGTTGGTAAAAATGTCTGTGCTTGCTGGCAAGCCATGCTAGATGGAGTAGCCTGCCGCACCCAGTCGCACCCAGAACAGCCCCTTATCCCAAGTTGGGCTCTGTTTGGTTCGTTCCATTCGTTAGTTCAACGCACACTCGGGAGTATGATGAAATTAAATTGGGGAAATTTCAGCAGTCCTCGGTTGCTGCTGCTGTGGTTGTTCGAGAAGATGATGATGATGACGATGATGATGAAAATGAGTATGATGAGAATGGCAGCCATCAACAACGTCATACACAAACATCAGCAGGCTGGCAGGCTGGCAGCCTGAGAGCGGTTGGCTGTTTGGTTGGTCGGCTGGTTTTGGTCCTGCTGCTGGCTTAAATCCAATCCTCGTCCCGCTGAGCCAGCCGGCCCCCAGCATCGTTTGGAACTTATATTTTTTTATATTTTTATTTAATTTTTTTTTTGATTTTCATTTATATTTTTGACGTTACAAAAAATGGTTTGGTGCAAACGAAAGCGAATGTAAATTTTTCAACGTTTCCTTTTGGCTCTGTTTAAAAATTTAAACTTGTCGTTTGTTTGGGTTGGAGGAATGTCAAGAGTAGGGTAAGAGGTTGCAAGGGTAGAGGTGCTTGGTTTTGGTTGTTTTAAGCTTCTACCTGTTTGGCTCGGTGTTGTTCTTGTTCGAAAATTTAATCAGTTGCCAAAGTTTTGCAATTTTAATTAAATTCTCCAAATTGGTTTTGACTGCTCAGCGCCAAAGTTTTCTTTGCTTCGGTGTGTGTGCGCGCGCGTGTGTATATATTATATATATAAATATATGTATATGTATGTATATTCTTCATGTCATTGTCGTCGCAGTTCTTGTGCCCAGCGTTACTGCTATCCCCTACCACTCTTCTTTATGTTTTCCCATTTTGCAGTGTCTCTTTGTCATTCGCTCGCCTCTGGTTTGGAGGTTATCCAAATTGGCAACTTTGTAGGTAGACGCAAAAAGTTTTTAATTGTTTAAGAAATGCAGCACAAGTTTCCAAGAAAAGCACTACAAAAAAATGCACTGTAAAATATTTAAAAATAAAATATTGCATATCCATACATAGCACAACAGTCCCGATTGCTCTAGGCTTTAATTGCTTAAATATTGTTTTTTTAATGGTAAAAATAATTGAATCAAATTTATTCATTTAATCAATATTAAATTTTGTAAAAAATGATAAAATAACAAATTCAACATCATACCCTGAAATTCACAAATATAGTTCTATACCAAATATTCATAAAAGTATTTGACATTTAAAAGTACGTATTGGAATTATTTGCTTGAGCAAGTATTTTATTTTTTTAAGTGCACAATAATGCAGCGCAAGCAGAGAGGAGCTAAATAAATGATAAAAAAAACTTTTGCTCATTTAATGTCGCCATTTTCGCTGATACATAGCTATAAAATATGGTCTGGTAAGAGTAGAGTACCCGACGCCCCCAACTTCATGAATCAATCTAAAATAGCGGTGAGTTAAGCTATGACTTACTCTTTAATTTGTTTGGCACGAGGGTAAAAGTATTTTATTTTATTTACACCTGCGACATTATTTCTTTGAATTGAAGAATTAATTTTCAAAATTAATATTTAATTTAAGTTATGGAAGTTAGCTTATTTTGTTCAAATAACAAGTTGAAGAACAATGTTATATGCATGTTATATTTATTTAATGAAAATTGGAAGTAGTAATTTGTGCGTATTTATTTTGATAATACATCACACAGCTAAGGCAAGAAGTACAGGGTACAGTCAGGCTGACCCAAGCGGGCTCAGCTCTGACGATGAAGAAAACTGCGAACACAAAAACGCCATTTAGCGCACAGGAAACAGTTTTAAAAGCGCGCCAGGAACGAGCACAGCGACAGGCAGCAGACAACTGGCGACAGAAGGCGGATAGCCAAACAGGCGGGAAAGGGAGAGGGAGCAGGACGATGGCGACGTCTCGTCGAATCGGTTTCGGGTCGTGCACGTCATGTGCATATACATATACGTACGTATATACATAGTATGTACATATATGGGCAGGCTGCAACGCAATTGCGTTTAATTGCGAAAGCGGACAGCAACTGTCAGACAAATTACGCGAAGAAAAATGCGCCAAAAAGCCAAAAGAGAATGAAAAGTATTTGGCAAATGACCAACTGGTCAAATGGGTTGCAATACTTAGCTGAACTGTTTGGCATCATTATTTTGTGATTATTCTTGTTTGTTTATTTCAGTTTTAGGGTTTTTTAAGTCAGCTTGAGTGAACACATCAGTTGCAGATCACGTTTGGATCGAGCTGCAATTGAGTGCTGTTAAAACTGGACAACTATCTGAAAATCTATCTATCTACTTATCAGTCAAGCGAGAATCGAGGGTTGAGCTGAGCGCGAAGATTAGTTGATTGCAGCAATATGCTCGCTGTCAGTGGAAGTTGAGTTAGCCAACCCCCCAAAAAAACAGAGGGACGTTGAACACACTGAACACTGAACACATAGCTATCTCATCGTTCATGCGAATCCTGAAATTAAATTATCTTGCCAACCCTTGTCTCAAAACTCTTCTTCGCTTCTCACCCGAACCCCTCCCCCTGATTTTCTTCATGCAGCCTTTATTCCAATCAGATTGCTTCCGTGGTTGTGTCTGTGTGTTAGCCCGCAAATAGGCTTTTTACTTTGTCGCATTTCACCAACGGCCTGCAACTGCCTTGCGGATTGAATTCGAATTAATTCCATTGACCCCCGCCGCCCCGCCGTCCCGCTAACCTTCCATCTCTCGCACAAACCAGCTTAACCCAAACCAATCCAAGGTCTCATCATTCCCAATCATTATGCTCATCGCCCACACGTTTCGCTGCTGATCCTTGCCCAGCATCGCTTTCGTCTCCCTTTTTACCAACTCCATCTCCATGACGCGCGTGTGCGTGCGCCTGATTAACATATGTCAACAGTATTATATAAAGTGGTATTTTGGTGTGCCGGGCATTTTGGGATTGGAATTGGGTTTGCGATTGCGATTGCAGGCAGTGTAAGTCCTCCCTCACATGTTTCTAACAAATTCAATTATGCTCGCATTTGATTATTTTTGTAAGAAATTAACTTGTAGTCTTATTTTTCTGCTCTACCACCACCCTTACGTTAGTGTTGAGGCTATGCTTGTGTTTGTATATTTTGGCAGGTAGTTTATTACACTGATTTCGATGAGAACATTAGAGCGAAACAAGTTTTAGAAGAGTTTTAATAAAGATGATGTTAATTTTATAATTGATTCAGAAGCAAACATCTAGAAATAATCCTGGCGTTTTTCGTTATATGCTCAACAAATTGGCATATTCTCTATATGATTTAGGTTCTGATACATCATTTTTAAAATATTAATAATAATGACAAAATTATATGCATAATAAAACCACATGCGAATTGAGTTTTGAAAATATTTTAAATTAACCCATTAGCACACTAAAAGAATCACATTTGATATAAAAAATAATTTTTATTTTTTATTCAGTTTAATTTTATATTCTTGCGATTTAATTATTATTTAAGATTCAGAAATAAGTCAATATTTTATTTTTATTTGTGACACTTTTAAATTTCAAAATTTTAAATGTCTTCCTGTTCACACCATCCAGGTTTGCCTGAATCTTTAAAAACAGAACGAATCACTTTAAGTTTGATTTTATTTACAACACACAAAAAATCATGTTAAAGTATGTTTTTTATTAAACTGCTTGTTGCTTTCAGCCTTATCGACTCGACAGCAATATGAGCTTTTGTACAAAATAAAAATTACACTTAAATTTACGTCCCACCGCCCTCCCTCCCCACTCTCCATTTTCGACTGCATTGGTCAACCACCAATAAGCTCTTGAACAGCGGGCAACAGCCACCACATGCAAATGAACAGCGGTGCCCATAAAAGTTCATACTCACACATACAGACAAACACACATACTCATATGCAAGGGGGAATAAAAAGAAAGAGCATGCCAATAACTCGTCTAGACCCCACCCGTTGCCACAACCCTATGCAAAACTGACCAACGGCGACGGCAGGCAGGCAATGACTGCAATAAATCAGCGCGTTGGCCAAAAGGCTCCAATAATTGAGTGGCGCAGGAATCGGCCAAAGGGTTGCACTGTATGTGTTGGGTGGGGGCTAATAAGTGAAGCAATAAAGTAGGATAGCGTCGTCTATATGCCACGCAGTGGGGGGATAATGGAGGGGCATTGGAACCCGGTCTGGTCAGACACTCGAGTTGGCCGAGTTCAATGAGTTGGCTTTCAGTTTTATTTTTGGATTTCTTTTGGATATTTTGTTTGTGGATGTGCAGTCCCCTTTTAATTAGGCGCGTAATTTATGAAATATTTCTACGTGCTGTTCAAGTGGCTGCCAAAAGGCTGCCTGAGAGAATTCTAACCAGTTCGTGTAGTGGCAATCGCCATTTCAAAATTTTGCTTTTATTTGGTTAGACGAGATTTTTTCACCCACTTTTTGCAGCGGTCGGTCGTCTCGTTCGTTGGGAAACAATGGCGAACTGGTGTGCCTCACTGCCTCAAGCATCATAAAGAGCTGTTCCCCGTTCCGCTCCTCCATCTCCTTATTTATATCAATCTTTCCCTTTTGCCATCTATCTGTCTCTCTCTCTCGATGGCCGTGTGCACTCGAGTGGCTGTGCGAAGGGTTCATCATCATCGTCGAGGTATTTTCTTGTTGAGTTTTGTCTTTGCTACCGCAACTAGATGCTGATGTTCCTTCTGCTCCTACTGCCACTTTTGCACTTGCCAGGCAGTCATCCAACCAGCCGCACTTGAAATATTTGTGGTTGTTTGTTTGATTGAAGCGGTTCAAGCCGTTTGCAACGGAAGTGTGTTTGATTAAACGCTGAAGGACAACGTATTAAGCCCAGGCCCAGTTATCCTTTATAGCAACCTTTTGCTACGCTTTAAAGACCAGGTAAAAATTCCTTCCAATGAGTCTGTAACGCCACTTGCTTTTTTTTTTTGAGGTTTAGCAAGTGTGCCCGTAAATCTCAACGAGCTACACAAAATTCTCTCACCCAACGGATATGATTTATTTTGTAAAAAGCTATACGGCTGGAAATTTAGACACAGTTAAGCCAAAAGCATTTTAGCTTAGGTAAATTGGCATCTCTCTAAATCCTGGGTATACTCTTTTCCTTCCTTTTAATTGAGTAACGACCCAGTTACCAATACGGAACCGAATATCAAAATTAAATTGAAACAGGAACCGTCAACGAATGTCGCGAAAATGGAAACCACAACCGCTCTTGTAATACGATTTAATTTGCTTTAAACTTAGGCTAGTACCTACAAACATATTTCAATAAACACAAACACCTTAATTATGTTTGCTCTAGAAAATTAAAAACAATGTGTTTGAATGAAGGATACCTTTTAATAAATGATAATTAAGTTTTTATAACTCACTGGTCATTAATCGGATTAAAATCGTAAATAAAGATAAGTTCTTAATTTGGCATAGAACGATTAAAACTTTGTTGATATCTTACTTTGAAATTCTAATCATCCCTAGATTCAAATAAAAAACGATTTGTAAGCTTTTATAGTATTTATATTCATATTTGTATTTTTTGTTATTTTGATTTAATTTTGTACAATTAGTTGGCATGATTAATATTGGTAAACCTTAATGGCATAGGGTCGCTTAGTGCTTGGGTCCGCGCGTTAACAAGCCGGTGCTTGGTATCGTTGGACCACATGATTGTACTGTTCGTTAGTACATCTACGTCCAATATATCGATTTGTTGGTTATGGCCAGACTTACTGCTTCTCTTCAACTTGTTGTTGTTTTGGCTTTTGTTTTTTTGTTTGAGCTGGCCAAAAGTGAATGGAAAGGCAAAGCCGTTTTCCATATTCCACCGCATTTGGAGCCACTGTTGCCACAGCTATCACGCTCTCGCTCGCTTTCTCTTTCTGTCTCACGCTGCATGTGGTGTGACATTGTTGCCACTTAATCCGTTTATCAAACTTCGTACACCGTTGGACTCGATGCCAAAACTTCCAGCGCGTGGTTTAAAAGCCCCGATTTTTTACAGCTTTTTCTCTCTCTTGAAAACTCACTCGAAAATTTGAAATGCATTCGACCGTACAAGCTGCTCCTGCTGCTGCCCAAGCTCCTGTGTATTTTTGAATGTGTGTGTGTGTGGACTTTAGCTTCGTCATCGTCAGCAACATCCTTATTCTGCCATCCTTGTTCTCATTCTCATCATACTCCATGCCGACATCCATTAGCAATCGCAGTCATACAGACTTCCGCATCATACTTTGAACTTCCGCATATTTTATGAAAGTGTGTGTGTGTGTGTGTGTTTGTTGTTGTTGTGTGCGTATGTTATTGTGGGCAAATGTCGCAGTCTGTACACAAAATGGCGGACGCTCAAACGACATTCCATCTTCCATTTGCAGGTCCACGTTGGCCATGCGCGCAGTTCGATAACCCCAACTCCCAACGTGAAACAACTTTGCCATCTCATCTGTTTTGCCTGTCGCCTGGCAGGTTGTTCTTCATCTCGTTCTCATGTGTTTTTTTTTATCGTCTCGTGCATTTTGCGGATTTGGAAATGCTGTTTTTGTTTTAAGGCTACTTTTCATAAACTCTCAATTTTTACCATGCTTCAGCTAGTCTCACTCTCTTTTTTTTGTGCATTGCCCTGATTTTTTCTTAATGTTGCTTGATATTTTTCTATCTTTTTTTTTGATTTTTTTTTTTAAACACTGGCTGTTTGCCGTTGATCTTCTTTTTCTGGTTATTGTGCTGTTTTCTTAACATTTTTCAATTGAAAAATTATAATAAGCTTAAAATTGATTGAGTTTCTGTGTGGCGGATTTTATTCGCAGTTCTTCTTATTTTGCTTGCTTTTTTTTGTAAGCAATTTCAATGCTATTATTTTTGAAAGCGTTAGTTTTTTCCAAGTTTAAATAGTTGTTAAAAAGCCATAGACGTTCTTAAATATGCTTTCTCATAATCCAGAATGCTTTTCCACCAGTAATGTGTTCTTGAAATTTATTAGTTATATCCCCTCTCTTTTTCAGCCAATTGTTAACGTTTGATCAACATAGTAATTGTCCATAAAGGACAGAATGTAGAAAAATAAAATATTATCTTTTTTACAATAAACCCTTTCCAGATCATGTTCCAACTATACTGATCTCTTTTGCTCAGTAAGTATTGTCAATTATTTCTTGTATTAAAACTTTAGCCTTATGCTCCAAGTTCTGATTATCTGACAATGAGAAAAGTCCAAATAATTGACAAAGATTTTGATTGTGGCTTATAAATTTTCCCCTTAAATTCACACCATTTTAAGGTAAACATTTTTGAATATCCTAAGCTAAGCAGTGACCAACTCAATTTTATCTTCCACAGGGTTGAGGAAACAAAACCAAAATGACAAAGTTTAAGAACATGCCCAACAAAATGCGGCACTTGGCCTTAGACAGTGAAAGGACTCCGACAAAATATGACAAATTCAGCTAAACAATACAGGAAACAACTCCAAACTCAGCCGAACAAAATGTGTACTTACAAATATGTATAAATGTACATACAAACATACATAGATTCTTATAAATTTGAATGTGAATGTATGTTATCTAGAGGCCTCCATGGAGCTTTCTGCTTTCCATGCTCGTACTCCCTTTTTCCTTATGTCTATTGGCGTGTTGAAATGCAAATCCTGTGAAACCAGCAAGGAGCAAACTTTTAAAAGTTAAACACCTCTCTCTTTCCCTTTCTCTTCAGGCCGGCAGGAACTTTTGCTACCTTTGCTACCATAAATCATGGTCGCCAAGTTGTAGGCTTGTTTTCTCCATTTCTCGTATTTCGGTTTCTTTTCGTATCATTTCTTTTTTTCGTATTTTTGTATTTTTCGTACTTACGCTTTGTTTTGCGAAGACAGCATTTCCTGAATTTACCTTCTTCCTCTCTTTGTGTGTTTGTGTGTGTGTGTTTGTTTCGAGAAGCGTCGCAAAAACATAAATCCAAACGCCAAGACAAATTTCGCAGATCCGCTGCTGGCTCTTTTTTCTTTTTTTGTTTTGGGGGGAAGATACTTTCGTAGCAAGTTTTCTGCCTTTGCCTTGGTTTCTTCAGATGATTTATGCCCAGCACGCCATTGGGTGAGGGTGTATCCTGAGTATCCTGTGTGTGTCCCTGGGCGGGTTCAGTGTGGCCGTGCAAAAGTTTTTGCTGCGCGCAAAAATTATGCGGCCCAACGAAGTAAGTAGCTGTGTCCCAAGCTAGCTATCTCCCTCCCTCAAATGCCACCCGTTGTTCTAAGCCATTTGCGTGGATTGCCAGCAATTTGCTCTCAAGCTTCCCAAGACATGGGGCGCGGGGGTGTGAGTGAGTCTTGTGTCTGTTTCAAAATTATGTTTGTGCAAAAGATTTGCTGGCTGTGTGTGTGTGTGTATATGAGTGTGTGGTTAATGGTTCTGGTCCTGGTCCTGGCCCAGGGTTTTTGCCTAATTTTTAGTGCTTGCGTAAGATACTCGTCTTTGGCCAGCAACGGATGCGCAAATGTTCCGTTTTTGGTCCTTCGAGCTCTTGAGCTTGTTCATCCGCTTGGCTCAGCTTGGGGTCTGCAAATTGCGTTTAAATTAATTGCAAATGGCGCATGATTAAGGGGAAGTAATAAACAACTAATTGTTCATGACTTAATGATTTTTCCTGACTGCTTTTAACTTAAATTTTATACTTCTTGAGAAAAAAGTAAAAGTTTTTTTTTGCACAATTTGTTTGAATGTGACTTTATATGACTTTATTTGTTGAGAGAGAAATCGATTGAAATAAACATATTCTTTTAACCTGTTAAATCCTAAAAAAAAAATATAAATAACACAATCAAGATCTTTTTATTCTGTAAATAAATTTTGAAGATTTCATAGTTAAATAAATCATTTACTTTGTAGGTTTTATTCAAAATTATTAAAAAAAATATTAAATAAAATTAATTTCCATAGAAGATAACTTTGGATCTGTGTATGTGTGTACAGTCAAACCTGGATGGTGTGAACCAATATTTTGTTCATACTACACAGTGTTCACACCACTCCCGTTTTCACACCATCCAGGTTTGACTGTATTTTGTTTATTTTTTATTTTTATGCTCTGATACTGAAGGCAAAAAGTGTATTGGGTTTGTGCAATATCCGAAATTTTTATGTAAAATAACAAACTATAAGCATATACACAAATTTTTTTGTGTGCAAGAACAAATGTAATGAGGAATTACTTGAATATTTTTTTCAATATCCGCATATTTCCCTCATGTGTAGCTACCGTTAGAAGCGGATGCTGGGCAGCGTTGAGAAGAGTACTTCTCAGGACTCTGGCATTGAGAAATGTAACCCTACTTAAAATAATTACTTCGCCTTAATTGCGCTGTCAGTTGGTGTCTACTTAAAGAAATATTATCCCGCACGGCATAGACATACAAATATTGTGCTTATGCCATCGTTATAAGTGCATTTATGAAAGGGTGAACAGACGTGGACAGGGCTAGGCTATGTCGAGGGGTTATGGACAACTCTCTTGTAAGAGCTATTCCCTACGAGTGTGCTGCTCAACATACGTATGTACATTTATCGTCATACATACATTTGTCAATTAAGCTATAATTCCGTTTGCCATCGTGCTGAGTCCTGAGTCCTGTCAATCATGTCTATCAACAATAATGCTCAGTCTCTGTGTATGCCTTACTGACTTTACACATAACTTCTTTCGTTTTTTTTTTTACATATTTTTAAAGACTAACTCGCTAGACATGTCAAGCTGGCTTTAAGACAGCTATCAGCAGCAACAACAACAACAAGCACACATCAAGTTGCCAATGTCTTAAGGGAAGGCAGCAGCAAAACAACCCTCTTGAGAGCACGCAGAGAAAGCGTAAGTAGGCAGGGCGGGGGGCTAAACCAGCAATTATCAGCAATAATTATGCAATATTTTACCCCCAGAAATTCGTTCGTTTTGTTGCTTCCACAGCTGCAAAATTTCCATTTGCCAATTGCCTAATTTTCTCTATTTTCCCACACGGCGCAGCGCGCTGACGGCGCTGGCGTCTGATTGATTGGAAAACTCTTTGCCTCAGCATCGTTTTAATTAGGCACCGCAGCTTCAGCTTCTTTCCTCTTTTCGCCTTGCATCCCTCCTTCCTTGTTGCCATTAATTGGCTGGGCTTGGCTGCTTTAAATCCTTGCCCAGAGACGCCACTCGATGTCGACGTTTGCGCTTTTTGTCCCTACAGCCACCCCCAGCGGCTCCTCTTCATCATCCTCAGCTTGGCATTTTGCATGCAGTCCCACCAATTTGCGTGGTTCTTCCTGCTCGACTAGTCCTGGCAGCAGCAGCATCAGCAGCAGTAGCAGCTTCTGTACTCAATAGCGTGTTAAGTCAGTCAATAGGCGCCGCTGCCAATCAGTGCTTCAAGTTGCCGCCTCGACAGCCAGCCAGAACTACTGCTGCTCCTCCTTTGCCTTGCCATCACGTTCCCCCCTTAGTTTACCCAAATGGCAATGTTCTTAATAGAAAAGCGCTTTTTCAATTATGTTAGCCAACTCCTTTTTGGAGCAGCAGCAACATCACAAGCAGCAACAGCAACAGCAGCAGGCTCCTACTGCGTCTGGCTGGCTGCCATGTTGTGTACCTTTTAATATACTATTTTTGCTTCGTTTTTTTTTATACCCATTAAACGTCAAAACTTTTAAAACGGGTATATGTGCTTAGTAATAAAATTTAACAGAAATGTCTGACACAAAAAATGGTTTTTTCACTTCATTTTCGTTATTAAATAATATTAATCATATTCTTAATTTAAAATCTGTCAAGAGAGCGCATACAAAATTGCGTGGTACTTGTCCGTTGAGCAACTACCGTTTGAAGTTTATACACTTGTTTCTTTTTATATTTTTTTTAGGTCCCCGTCGTCCATCAGTGGCAGCAGGACGATAATGGCGAGCATCCTGCTGTTAGTATCCAATTAAAATCGAAAATTAAATGTCAGGCAGTAGCATCAACGGGCAAATTCTAGACTGGGCGAAGACCAAGACCAAGACCAAAATGCTTCAGGAGTAGTGTGGGATGAGTGTGAATGGGGCGTGGTGAGGGTACTGCTAAGGCCGCTTCTTGTTGTGTTGCTTGTGGGCAATTTGAGTGGGCTGCTAAGACGCTTACTTATTGAATATTTGATGGGGACTGCGGCTGAAAAAAAAAAATACATAATTGACTTGACCGTAAGCAAACAGTGGCAAGGTAGTCGCAAAAGCTCGCACACACAAGCACTCACACTGTCACACACGCACACTCCTCAAATAGACAAACATAATCATAAGTATGTGCCAGAGGTCGGCCACTTGAAAATCACGCCCAATTTGACGTGCGCCTAGTGCAAATATGTTTGCACACGGATAGACGGTTGAGGTTTGCCCCCAAGTACTTTCTGAAGTACTGCTCTGAAAAATCCGTCTATATTTATGTATACTCTCTGAATAATTGATAAACACCCAATGCAATCATCTGTGTGTGTGCGCGTGTGTGTGTTGACTGTGTCGCTGTGCAAACTTCGTCATAAATGTCCCCCGGGCGCTTAATAAATGTATGTATTAGTGTTGATGCTTAAATTGCACACATACACACATAGGTCTTTTGATTTAAGTAATATACTAAGTATGAACTTCCGACATCTGCGATAAGTCGTGCATTGCACATAGAGATATAAGCGTGATCTTAACCTTTCAACATTTTTAATGATCTAGAAATATTATTCAGAAATAAAAAAAGTTTTGTTTTCATCTCTTCCTTAAGTTTTGTTGTTGGGATAATTTGCCAGAATTGATTTTCTACCTAAGCATATTTAGTGAAGTTGTTAAAAAATGTACAACTCGTTTCGTTTAATATTACAATATTTTTAACATGTCATTTGATCACGCGCTGATCTTAAGAAGCTATCGTTATTGTCAGCGTCGTCTCTCGCAATATTTTCTTATTGCATTTTAAATGCTTTGTTTGTTTTGGTTCATTGGGCGGTTAAGTCAAGAGCCGTGCAATTGCGATTTCAGAAAAAGGGGTGCATCTTAGGTTTAATCTAAAATTTTTAGATTTAGAAAGACGTAATCAGGCACTCGGGCTTATAATATCCACAAAACATTTGTGAAACAAATAAATATCAATTGTGTTTTCTTTTTATGATTATTGTTCATTTTATTCTAAGAAACGGCAACCCCTACACCTAATTACTTTGTTTGTTTAATTGCTTACGTTCAAGTGAAATATCTGACCCTTAATGTATATGTTTTGAATATTTGAAGTTTAATAGTAAATAGAAATGGCAAAGTCCTTTAGCATTAAAATATTTTACGGATATCATATATTCAGTGCTTATTAAAGAATGCTAATCATAGGGTGGAATATTAAAACAGTAAACTAATGTAACTAATGCTCAGAGATGATCAACATTATATTGAAAATTATTCAAGCATTAACATGAAATGCCAAAGCTGAGATGGATGGATGGGTAGCTGGCAGACTCGATGGATGGATGGATAGATGGATGGTTGGTTGTCAGGCTGAGCTAATGTGAGATTTTAATGCCTGGGAATACTTTAATATGTCGCTGATGCTTATGCGGCTGTTTTTTAATAACACGAAAGGCACGAACATGGGAAGCGTGGACTAAAAAAGGAGCTGTGAAAATCGCATGACACAATATTATAAACAAGAATGAAATGAAAAAAAAGTAAAATATGATATATACTGTGTATGTGTATAAGGAGATTTATTACGCAGCGGAGGAGGCATCTGATGACGGACCATAAAAAGGAATAACACAAAAAAAATAATAATGCAAAACAACATGGAAAAAGCAACGTGGCAGCCACAAAAATGTATATAAGTACGGACACGGACAGCTCAACAACAACAACAACAAACTAAAAACACTGCGTGCCATAAAAACCATCAATCATTTTGAGCGAAAGGGGCAAGCGGAGACCAAGCCTGGAGACGAATCTCTCTGCTGTAGGCGGAGTCAGAGACAGAGATGGGTGTTAAATTGAATAGATGGAGTCTTGGGCGGTGGTTTTGGTGGTGTATTAGAATAATCATCAGCTTCATCATTTTTTGGAAGGGGGAGGGTTCTATGAGACTGCTGCAACTGAAAGCCTCATGATTATTAAATATGTCAAGTCCCACAACCGAAACTCAAACGCCTTCTCCACAGCTTAGCAGCGCCTCTTTGTTGGGCTAATCGATTTATTAGACTAACCAGTCGATGCACCAAAGTGTGCCATATCCCGCAATATGCCTGTGTATTTCTCAAAGAGTCCTTCTTCAAGGCATGCGAAGCGTGTAACTTGTAGCAGCGGCTGCTAACAAAATTCTATACCTAAGTTCGGCTTCATCGATGCGCACATTAAATCAGGACACATATCACCTTCTAAAATTGATTATTGTTTGCTTTGCCAATATGAGCGAAGAATTGTAACAAGCATCAAAGATAGAATTTCTGTTAAAGGTATTATTTACAAAAAAAATAATTTATATATATGAATCATCGATAATTAAATCAACAATATTAATAAATATATAGATAGGCTTGAAATAGGTAATATTTAATCTTATGTATTTAAAAAGGTTATCAAGCTTATGATTAATGATAATTTGCAGCTAATTAAATGCAGACGGTATGCAAAAATTTGAATCAAAATATATGTAATTTTTTTTTTATATTCATATATATGTTAATTTGAAAATGCTTGAGCAGCAACACTCACACTTAAGAACTGGTAAAATTTCACTTTAAACAGTAGTCATCTGGCTAGGGGGGAAAACAGAAGCCTGGAAACTCGAAACGGCAAACTAATGGCGTTGGTGATGGGCGATGGTGATGGGTGATGCCTCCAGGCGACACGCAGCGGGCGCAACGTGGCCAGACACGTGCCGCCAACTTGGGAAGGCGCGTGTGCAGCATCAACAACAATGTTGAAGATGGCGATGACGATGACGATGATGGTGATGGTGGCGATGATGGTGGTTATGTGTGTGTGTCTGTGTGTGTGTGTGTGGATATGGCCAAGAGCCGCAAGTGAGTGCTTGTGGTCAGACCGAAACGCCCAATGCATCCACGCCTCGTTCTTAACCACCCTCCCCCGCCTTAAAGGGCATTAACATTAGCATTATCGGCAACGCCGCCTGTGCAATAACTTTTGACATTAATGACCAGCCGAGCGTCAAGGCGACAGGCAACATGTCCATCATTGGCCATGTTTATAAATTGCCATTTGTAACGACAATATTTCTTCTTGTGCCGGGCAGCAAGCAGTATTTGACATTTGCCTGTCAGCGCAACAAATTTGTATCTATGTACTATCTGTGTATCCTAATACATGTTGGCTTTTATCTGTGCACTTTGCGCTAGAATGCGCGCCACTCCGCAACTTTTCACTTCAGCTGTGACGCGTCGCTTCATCTTCATCAAACTTAAATTCAGAACAAGATACAACCGCGATAGACAAGCGAGTGGGGCAGCTACTATCTCCAACCGGCAATCATTTCAGTATCAGTGCTTGCATTATGAACATGTGAGAATTCTATTTCTCCTCTGTAGAACCTCGCTTCTGTCTACCGCCCATATGTTTCAATGTTTGCTTGCTATTATTATTATTATTAGTATTAGTAATAATAAATCCAATCCGTCTTACGCTTCACTGGACTTTAGTTCCTGTTAATGTTAATGCATCTATGCCAATTATGCAGGCATGCATGTAAATGTACTGCGTTCAGTGGCTCACAGATTATTTCAACCAGCACTTAAACACATATTTAGCATCTATTAAATCTAAATTTTATAAATTGGATATCGTAATAATTTCCTAGTGTCTTAGAGATACAACCAAAGCAATTAATGTGTGTTGTTTGGGTGCATTGTTTTGACATTAAGCATCAGACCTACCAAACAGACTTTGCCCGAGATTGCTTAGAATTTAATTTAAATTTAATTTTTAATGCTTTATTTTACTACTTCGGATTGCATATTGAGATAAAATTAATTTCCCTCAATAGTTTGAGATAATTATAGTCTCAAAGTCCTTGCAATCACAGGACATGGGTGGTTTTTTTTTTAACTTTTAACACATATAGTTTTTATATCAACTTCACTTTACTTTGGAGCATTGTCCATCATGTCAAGTCGACCTGAGCGCCACATAAGCAGCAGCAGCAGCAGAAGTGTAAAAAGGAAAAATAAACTTGAAATTAAATTTTGTTGCTGACACCAATTTTCAAAAACAGCTTTTCCTGCAGTTTGACATGTTCCTAATTGATTTTTTTGTTTTCTGTTTTATTTTGTTGTTGCTGTTGTTGTTGTATTTTTTGGCAATTTAATATTGCAAAGGCACTGCCATTGGCTGGTTGATGGTTGCCAGATTGCCTTCAGCTGTGGTTTGTGGGGGGAGTGTGTGGACGGGGACGGGGAGTGAATGGCTAGTGAAAGACGCAGGACGGAATCCTTTTCAGCGCATGTTTCTTGGCCATTCCACAAAACATTCACTAACACACCCACACTCACACACACAGGCATACATATACAAATCGTCTTGCTCTCGTCTCGTTTTTTATGCACCACATGTGCCGAAAGCTTTCATAAAGCATGCACACAGTCACACACACACACACACACACCCTCTTATAGAAGAGGCAAGCACTGCATTGGATAGGGGAATTTTTGATTGACATCGGTTCAGGCCAGGCACACAAACACACACTTACCAGCCCACAACTCTTCCACAACTATTCCCTTGACTGAAAGTAAAGCTGCGCGTTAACTACAGTCGAGTTTTCCCAGTCTGCACCGCCTGTGGCGCCTCTTATGCAATATTGACATGCCACACAAGCAAACCTATACACACAGAGCACGTGGAGGAAGCTGATTCTTTGCCCAGGAACTGGCTCCTGTACCTCTGTATATACATACATATATTGGCAGCTGCCCCTACTGTCTGTAGGTGCCACCCGTACCATACGACGACTTTGCTCCTTCATCGCTGGCATAAATGAAAAAGTTTTTCGGTTAGCACTCAGCGCTACCCAATTCACTTTTGGCCCAAAAAATACGTGTATGTTTTTCTTTAGCCAACGCCATGAGCACATACACCCCTATCCTTCTTCCTCTTCTCTCTCCCGAACCACTTTTTCGCTTGTGTTTGCTTTTGAAGCAGCGCAAATTAGTTTTTTCACTTATGTCGCGTTTTTTGTCGGGCCGCCTTTGTGCGCTCGTTGCTTTTAACGTTAAATGACGAAATAGCTTTACGGTTCATTGATGCACATAGCACACACCCAGCATTGGCACACACACGCATACACCCACACACTCATACCCCTCCAACACTTGGCTCTCTTCGTTGCCTGGCAAGTCACACGCCCAATTAGTGGCGAAAGTTTAGTCGTTTAGACTACGCAGACGTTTGCCAAGCTTCATTGAATTTTCACTATAAGCTCATACTATTTGCATTTGGTCATGTCCAGCCTCTTCCCTCTAACCCCAACCCCACACTTTTTCGGCAACTGTTTTGTATATACAAATAATAGTCAAATCTGTGTTTGCTTAGGGCCAATGAAAGCTGTTAAGTTTAGTTGGAACTTTCAAGCGTTGATTTATTCAATCAACAAACAGGGAAAAAAAGAAAAAATTATAATAGAAAGGTCTTTTCAATGGCATCTACACTTTGTATGGTCAGTTGGATTGCCATTCTTTTAAGCCCCATCTTGTTGCAGCTTCGCCATGTTAAGTATCCGTTGCAAACAGGATTTTCAAAGCAACTAAAATGTTAGAAATGACTTTGAAATTCATTCTGAAGCTTAAATTGTATTTTCATAAATATGTTCATACAGTTCGTCAAGGAAGTATGACCGTTAACTTGGTTTTTTTACAGATTTTTTTAATTTATTAAAATTATTAATAAAATTTGTGTTTTCGATTGAAAGAATAGGGAAATAACCTGCAGGTTAACTTTAATATTAGCATTTAGCTTTAACACGATGTTCAGCTATACAAAACTAACTGGAACTATAACTGTAATAGTACAATACACAAAAGATTGCAAGAGAAGCAAATACGGTAACACTTTGTTGACTGTGAATATTGTACGCTTATTTTGTTCGTAATATAAAAGTTATATATTTTGTAAGTAAACAAGTAAATCAAAAAAATTTTGAAGACTTACGCTTTCTTGCATACATTTGTAATCGATTTTTTACCATCATCCATGCAAACCCCAAATATCAAATATGTTTTTGAAAAAAAAAAAAATAAATAAAAAATTAAAAATAAAAGACTAACAAACAAACAGACAAACAAGTCAAGTTAAATAAAAGCATGTCAAAATAACGCAGTTTTCTTCATGCGAAAACATTTTATTGACAGATTGCCTATAAGCTTGAAGTTTATGTAAATCCTTTAAGAACTTCCTTTACTCTACCAGTTTGCAGATAAATAAAATTAGCAAAAAATGCAGAATTTAATAATGCAATTTACTTAACTCTTTCACTTACTTTTTATTATAATTCTTTTATATAAGCATATATTTTTATACAAAGTGCCTAAGGCTGCAACGTTTAACAAACAAAAAATAGTTAACGTAAACCGAACCCTTGGGTTGGATATAAATAAGCTTATTGTTAGAGCTTTACAGGATCATTTGTAGCCGTAAAGGTAAAAACATTAAACAAACGCAAACACAACATATTTTATTCTTGGCATTAATCACAAAAATGAGCGGAGCAGAAAAGTTCGTTGTAAGCTCGTAAACTAAACTACTTAGGAATCCATTAGATGGGTTTACAAATTATGCGTGAACTGTAACGAAATTACGAGCATAATTTTACACTTGCACGCAATTTCATGTTTTACGATTTAAAGATACATTCGAAATGCGTGCCTGACTTCGTATGCTCCGCGCCATAGATAGTATATTCAACCCAACCAACTTTAATTTGTGTTGAACCGTGCTAATGCATGTTTCGACATATTTCTGGTTGATTAAAAGAGCCAGATAACACGCAGGCCCCGGCTGAAATCAATACAGGTTCCTCAATAGTATTGATTGCGACGCACAAAAATATGCAACAAAATGGTTGGCTAATAACTTTGGGATTTCCTGTCAGTTGTACATAGCTATTTGGCCAAAGTAAATTCCACTTCTTTATATAACTGGATTTATTTTTATTTTTGATTTAATAAAATAGTATTAAGTTGGACTTGGAATGCCCTGCAACTTAAATAAAATAAAATTTAATGGATTTTCAAAACATTCTGTTAACATAAAAGTTAAATATTTGTGCTACTAATATACTTCTTCACATATCAAAAATGTTCAATGTCTTTGTGTTTTACAAAACATAAATATTAATATGACATATGAGAACATTTATAACTGTAGCGGTCAAAGTGCCAAAGACTTTTGAGTTTATTTTTGGCATCTGACTGCCAACGGAAAAGGGTACAGAGAGAGAAAGAGAGAGCGAGAGAGAGTTAGTTATACAAATAGAGGAAGTCAAAACAGAGAAAAGGATACATTTTGTTTGTGTCTGTAGATGAAGCAGCTACTGATTGCTGGGAGCGCCCTTAAGTCATTGACTCGAACTATCCTTAGTTGTTTTTGTGCTTGTTCCTGTTGCAGTAGTTGCTGTTGTTGCTGTTGTTGTTGTTCGTGCATGCTTCTTCCTGTTTGGCGTGTAGGTTAGGCAAAGTAAACTAAAGCTAAAGTGCACTGGACACGCCGGCATCCTGTTGAAATCATCATGCAATTTGAATTGCAAACATGCCAAAGCCGACAAAAACAACAACCAAAAAAACCATCTAGACTGTGCACATGTGAGTTTTAAATGCGTATATGTGTGTGTGTGTGTGTGTGCAGAGCAATGTGACATTTGCATGCGCCTGAAAGTATGCAATGTGTTGATGTTAAAACTCGTTTGGTTCAATCTTTAAGGGCAGTCGAGAAATTAAAAAAATTCACTGCATAATGCTTCGGCAGGCAGCAGGAAGGACAGCTTAGACCTGGACTAAAAGTCTAGTAGGTTCTGGCCAGAGGGCACAGTTCCACAGTAGCTGGAAGTACAGGGTGGGATGGGATTGGGGGTTGGCTTTTTAGTTGTTTTTCGGTTATGCTTTGGTTTTAATTTGCACATGGGGGAAGTTAACTAAACATGTGAGTCTATTTTAGTATGTTGCTGCCTCGTTTTTGGTTTCTTGCCTGGCTGCACACACGTTGGTCAGCTAACAGCTCCCAGCTCTCAGCGCTCCGCTTACGATCTGAAGTGGATTTAGTTTTGGGAGGCATGGGGGCAACATGGCATAGGATGTGTTTTTGCGGCATGTCGCATAGCACTAAACCGCACTTGCAGCTAAAACAAAGACCGTTTGGTCTCATGGGACATGAACAACTGCAAGTCCTGTTGCGAATATATATACTTTGCTACACTATATAGTGCATACATATGTGTCCGAAACATAAATACGTTTATATAGATTCTTGTTTAATTTTTTCCTTAAATTGATTTCAAAGCTACCAGTTAGTGTAAAAATCGGACGCATTATGCATTCAAATAATTGCAAACATTCTCAAATTTTAAGATTAGGATTCAGGCCGCGGAAGTCTTGGTTTGTCTCCAATGAATCCCGAATAATGTTGATCATATGGCCCATTGTGATTTTAATGTAGACTATCGCGTTCTCCGATCTCGATTGACTGTGCCCAGGCTTTATAAGGTGGCACGTTACTCTGTCACTGTGTCTATTTATATATTAAGGACCCTCTATATTCAGCTTTGAGTATTATTTCTTAAGTTTCACACATTTGTTTTGTGTTTCAATATTAAACATTCTCTTTATTTTTATTGTTTGTTTAACACTTTTGTGCCTTTCAAGGAGCCAAAACGGCAGCTGTTAGCCTTGACCCAATATTGGTAAGCAATAAATCAGCGACCATCAGCGAGCAATGCCGACAGCGATATTTTTCAATAAATAATTTTCGATAATAATAAAAAGAAACTTGAATGAATTGCAACACGTGTTGTTTACGGTTCTAATGCTGCTTGCATCATTGAGCAAACCCGAATCACTCGATCCACACAAGATCTACACAATGGCAATGATCGCGAAAGATGTGGAGACAATGCAATCGTGTCCATTGTTGCCCAGGGTTATCAAAAAGGTGACGACGACAACGAGGTCGACGACGCTTCGGATATGTTGTTTAAATTGAATGGAAGTTCTCTTTTCTTATGTTTTGAACAGATTTTTCATAGAAAATTTATATTTTATATATGCTACTATTTATATGGCGCATGTGGCACGGCACACAGCGCTTGAAAGGTGATTTTGACTAGGGTTGCCACGCCGCGGCGCGCCGTCTGCTATCGTGCTGTCAGTTTGCGTTGCCGTTGCGCCGGCGTAGCGTCATTCAATGAGTGGCAGCTGCGCAGATTGCGGAATGGACCCAAAAGTCAACGTGCCGCATGCCGCAAAAAGGGGTGGGTTACGTGTGTGTTTATTATTATTGATTAACATGAGTTATGTTGACATTTTGTGAAGTGCGTGGGGTATTTATTATGTACGTATATGTATATAGGGTTGCCTAGGTGCCAAGCAGATGCATAAAAAAATAGTGGGTAATATATAAGGAAACCTGGAGTTGGGGAATGAACAAATAAAACTCAGCAGTGATTACAAAGTATATTAAACACAACAAATTCTAGTAATAAATAATTTAAATACAAAATATGTAGCTGATTAAATTTTTAAAAAGGATTTTACTTTTTTCCTCTCGTAGCCATATCAACATGGAATTTGAACCTTTTTAAGACACTAAAGTAAGCATTTGAAAATTGGTTTTAAACCATATTTATCAGAAATTTCTTTGGACTCTGCCGACTGCACTGACAGCCATCAAGTCAACTCGTCCTCTTACTTCACAGTTTTCGCATTAATTCGTCCCTAAGCCTCCAGGAAACGCTGCACTACATTTGAGCCGACTGCCGACAGAAACTGGGCTGATGGAGAAAAAAATAAAATAATTGAAAAAAAAAATAGCTGAAATCAGAATTTTAGAAAAGCAGAACAAAATACGACACCGCTACTGCAAATCAGGACCAGAGTAGAGCAACCCTCAGTTTTAGGTAGGGTTCGGGGCCGTCGAGTAACGAGGCCAGGTGCGCAATCAGCTTTGTAGGCGATTTGTGAGGATTAAACTGCGCACTGAGCAAAAGAACGACTCTGTGTGTGAACGAGCGAGTGAGTAAGTAAATAAGGGAGTAAGAGTGAGAGAGACGATGTGGGACAGCTGCCTACCTGCTTCTGGACCCATGTAGGAGGATCAATTTGCCGACTAAATACGCATGGAAAGGTGTACCCGTAAAATCTGTCAGGCACACACACACACACAACACAAGGAGATAGGGAAAGGAAGCAAAGAGAGAGGGAGGAGGGATAAATCTTTAATTTTTTTCGTTTCAATGCACACTTTGAGAAACTACCGCACAAATTGTTAAATTGAATTGGCAGAGTATTGAAGTACTATACAAATTTCATGCTTCTTGATAATTGGCAAACAACCAGTAAAGAAGGGCATGGCAACTCTGTGCTCTCTTGATACTTGAGTACACCCCAAGAAACAAGTTAAGACATGTTTTGCCAGGTGGCCATTCCCTATAGGGGTTGTTACATTTTCTAAACGAATCTTGTGTTTTTTGCGCAGTAGCAACGAGTTTCTCCTTCCTATAAAAAACACGACGCATGTGTGCCGTTTAACTTCTAAGGTGGAAAAGTTGTCACAACTGCGCCTTAAAGTCTGCTGAGGGTCGAGTAAAAATCGATTACTTTCTCTGTTCTGTTCTGTCTGACACTTGAAGGTATACCCTGTTTATGACGAAACACCGTCCATCGATCATTGTCATCACGGGGAGCGCGTTTTGTTCAGGTGTCCAGCACACCTTTCCGCAGATGCATCTTCCAGTAGAAAGAGAGAAGAGAGAGAGAGAGAGAGAGAGAGAGAGAGAGAGAGAGAGGAGATAGAGATATTTGCAAAGACTTGTCATTTTATTGCTCTGCTGGGAATTCTTTTCATTCAATTCATTTTTTGGAGTCATTGCGTAATGCATTTTGGCATTTTTATTTGTTTCGAGCTGTTTTGTGGGTTCTTGGCAGTTTGCTGTAGGCGATTTTTACCATTTCCTTTGAAGAGTAGTAAACTCTATGCATTGTTTTTGACTTTATGGCTTATATATGTATTACAAAGAACATTGATCGATCTATTTAAACAAAGTTCTGGTACGATACAAAGCGATAGTTTTTCGCTGATTGTTAGAATAAGATATTTAATCCTTGGCTTATATTTTTATAATTTTTCAATATTTTCTAATTAATGATTTATATTTGAAGAAACGAAAAATCATTCGTTCTAAGTATGACGTTATTTGAAAATGTTAATAATGATTATTTAAATTTTTGCAAATCGTAAGTTACAAATTTATTCTTTTAATAAATTGGATAGTGAGCTTTGAATAAAATATTTATTTTGGGACAAAGTTTATTATAACTTAGGCTTGTTACCTTTGAAGCTAATTATTGTGAAATTTTTAAGTTTCAGGCGTTACTAAGAACTCCCAAAGTTGCGTTGATTGTTTTCCAGACAATCACATAAAGACCTTAAAACAAAACGATCATTATAATATATCTTTATAAGCATTCGACTCCCACACAGTTGGAAATCAAAATTTACGACAAGGCACAAATTTCCCAGCACACTTAAAAAAAAGGGGCTGGGAGTGCAGTTTACCCTACATACAAATGAACATAAGAATATAAAGAGAGCATGACATGCCAATCTAGTATAGGCAACCCTGCTCACCCTAGGTTCGCCCATTAACAATGCGTCAAGCCAAGCCGCAGGATATATTCAGCTTGAGCAAATACAATAAATACCTGTTGGTTGTGAAGCGTTCTAATGCATATCATGGCAGTATCTTTTTCGCTATTGTTGATAATAAATGTTCATAGCTACTGTTGTTGTTGTTGTTGTTCTCATTGTCAGCTGTGGTATACTGTTAGCGGGCTCAAGCTACAAGTGCCAGCTCTGAACTTCTGTCCCTCTCGCTGTCTGTGAATGCGATGAACAGTTAGCTAAATTTTAACAATGCTGTCTGCGTGTGATTTTCTCTTGATATGTGTACGGTATTCGAGAAAACGAAATGAGATGAAATAAAAAATGTTTAAAGGTTACCCACACACAAACTATTGTATAAAAGTTGCCCTTTTTTGGCATTTCCATTGATTTTTGCACAACGAACAGAAAATGCAATTCATTGAAAAAAAAACCGAAGAAAGTGTCGCCTGTTTTGAGGGTACGTTATTTATGGCAGTTAAAGATATCGACTTCTAGATCAAAATGCATGTGAAACTGGTCTTTAAATTATGCCCCACTCTTTAACATTAACTATAGGATTGTCATAAATCTTTTACTTATACTGTGCTAAGTTAACTTTCCACTTTTAAGTTTTTGGCGTCGTCTTGTCTGGCCCTTAAACCCATCGTTTGACGTTGATGAAAAACCTGACGGCAGCTGTTTGGCACACACAAAAGGATTTTTATATTTTTAATTTTTATCATTGAATTTATTTTTATGACATTCCAGGGAGCACAGCAAATTTAACGCTCCTTCCATCTCTCTCTCTCGCTCTCTCTCATACTCCTTACGTTTTTTTTTTCTCATATCAAGACAGTAAATTAAGCGTGGAATCATAAAAGCTGGCAAGGTGTGAAATTTTATGCCAGCATTGATTTATGCGCGAACAGCAGATTCCGTTCCTAGATGCTGCTTACCGGGATTAGCACTGATTTTGTGCTTGGAACTGACCCCATCAAGACATATGTACGAGTATATGATGGTAATTAAATATATTTTTATGGGCATCGCTTTTAATGCTTTAAATTAAGGCAGGCGAACAGAAGTTGACGAGCTTGAACATATATTTTTTTATCTGATTGGATTTGTACAGGCTACATATTGTTTTTGAACTGAATAAATCTTCAAATATGTAAGTATATAAATTATTCTTTAGTACCGTCTTTTTTTTTATAACAAATATGAATTCAAAGTACATAATATGTTTAGTTAGAAAAAATTTAACTCAATTTTTAATGCACAAATTTTAATAAAATGTTCGGTACGTTGTTGAGTGTAATTTTATTTGTATCAACCCTTAAAACAAAACTGCCTTTAAAATCGCCTAAATCGATTTTGTGTTTGAGTTTTGTCTACTAGTAAATATTCTCATTGTATTTTAATAACAATTCTCGTTAAAAAGTCATCTTTTTGATATTTATATATATATAAATAGAAAAATTAATTTTCGGCAGTCTACACGACTTGTACTCAAGAGAAGTCATATCAATTTTTTAAATGCTTTTAATCATGCTTATCAGTGAAGTTATATATTTCAAAATGAGATTTAATTGTTTAATGGTTTCGAGGCGAATGACTTAGTTAATATATATTTAAATAAATATAAAAACATTATTCCTTTAAAAATCATTTCACTTTGTTGCATTTGCTTATTACTTTCCTTTATCCGCATTTCTTTACTTTAGATAAAGTCTATCTGCCGTCCCTCATAATTTGTGTAAAATGCTGCCTTCTTCAAGCCTCAACAAATCAAATCTACTTTGCGCACTTGCCGAGCAATTTAACCAAAAGCAAAACAATGCTCAAACCAGCAGCAAATGCATTCAACAAAATCAATCAAAAACAAATGCATCAGAAAAAAAGCATGGTGAAAACAAAAAATGAAACTCATGGAAACGGCAACGCCTTTTGCATGCAGCAAGTTCAAGTCATTTAAAAGCAATCTACAAACAAGCAAACAAACAAACTGCCAGATACGCCAGCCAAGTTGGCCTCACTCCAGGTCGACTGAGTGCACTTTGGCTTAGGTAGCTCCAATCCCAACCCCAAAGCTACCACCAACCCCCCGCAACAACAAACCAAGGAGAAGTCGTCATCGAGTGGGCCAAGAAGCATCATAAGTAAGCTAAGCACTTTTAGCCCAAGCAAATGTATAAGCGTATTTTTATATCTGTATACTTATGTATGTAAGTTTAGACAGTGACTTTCAAACTGTGCTCCAACGAAGTGCAACGAACGTTACAGCTTCTGGCAAGGGCATCATCACTCAACACATTCATATTCGTACTCGCATTCAAATAGATTTGCATTTTTATATGCTTGCAGCGGGTATTTGAAATATATCACAAGTATTTATCAATGCAATCTCTTTAAATGTATTTTGCTGACACGACGAGTTGATAACTATTTTTAACTGCAAAATGCTTTTAATTGATTTGACAAATGAGAGTTGAAATCGAATTTTCCATAAGCTCATTACATTTTATAAAAAAGTATTTATTTAATATTTAATGATGATGAATAAATACTATTATGTATGATCAGATGTATTTGTGGCACATTTAGCTTATGTCTTTGATAGGGTATTTAATAATCATCAGCCTACGATCAGCTAACTGTTCTTTCTTGTTGCACATGAGTTACTTTACTTAAGTTCTTGCGTGGCATCTAACGTTCCACTCTCTAGGCACATCCACCTTATGGGGCTGTCAGCTTCAGCTTGGAATTCATCTCCAACTTCACCTCCTGCCCCTCCCTTGACACAGTCAACCTGTCTGAAATGTAACCAAACGTGGCTTGAATGTCAGCGGCAGTTGTTGTGATAGGGGGCTTGTTGGTAGGGGTAGGTAGGTGCTGCTGGTTGTTGTTACTGAAGTAATCAGTTCTACTGTCGCATGTTGTTTGTCTGTCGTCGCTGGGTTGGTCTGCTCTCGAATGGGAATCGGTTTTGTGGGTTGGGGTCTTTGGCAATGAGTCGCTGTCTCGCCTTGGACGTCAACTGGCTCCCGTTTCAAGCCTCCCTGTTGATTATTTAGATTTGTTTCTCTTTTTTTTTCATTTACAATGTGTTTTTCTTACTTGTGATTGCAACAACGCCACTTTGCCTGCTAAATTAAGTGCTTATTTGGAGTGTAAGTTGTTGCAATTAGACAACAAGTGAAGTATGCCCCACGCACTTGGCTTTGACCATGTAAGTTGAGCGTACAACTTAGTGGTTGGTACTCATGTACAACTCCTATCAAGTGGCTTCATTTTGATGACAATGCGAATTTTAGGAATATTTTTAAGAATCAAGTGCAATAAGAGCGCAGATAATTAACAAACTTTGTAGACTTGTTCATCATCAAGTTGACATTGCAACCAATTGAAATTGCCCTTTCAAAATTTGGTTTGCCTTTTTGTTTTCTTTTTTTTTTTTAATTTAATTTGCTTGACTTCGCCTCCTTCACATCAAGTGAACAGTAAAAACCTAAAATAAAAATTTAAAAAAAATTTACAAAATGTAAAAAAATATATATTTACACTTTGAGCAATTTAATAGATATTTAAATTACTATATTTAACTACTTCATGCGTGCAACGAAATTCGGTTTGTATTATATTTATATTGATTTTTTAGTTACTTGTAAGTAAGCAAAAGGTTTTTATTTCAGAAGCTATTTAAATTTTAGCAATAAAATTACTTTGTAGCTACACTCACCAGATTCAACGAAATCGCCACTGTATAAATGTAAATTGCTTTAGTCAAGCAGAAAGTAAGCGCATTTGGCTGTGGCAATTAGATGACGATGACCGAAACTGTAGCTCATATTATAGTATATAAAGTACACAAATTAAATGTCCTCCGCTCCCTTCTCTTACTATTTAGTTGTTACCAACAAAGCCACAAAACACACAGCTGGCTGACATAAAACTAAACAAAACAATTGCGAAGCTCAGCAAAAATTTGCCTGTCGAACTTTTGGTTTAGTTCGGTCGTGTGGATTATTGGTGGTGTCAATTGCCAGTGGCCACTTTTTCTTTTTCGTTTTTTTTTTTTTTTTTGTTAATTTACGCTTGACGTCAAGCAGCTAGTAAGTAATTTCAAGTTTCTCTCAATGCAAATGCTGATAATGCGTTTCCTATTCAGAGAGCGTCCGAATGCTGCAGCAGCAAATTGAAAATGGCTCCTACTCGAAATGATAGTACGTATGTGTGTGTGTGTATAGATATATAGCTTTTATTTGTATTATTTGTCTTGGTAGCTTAATTGAATGAAATGGCAAATGGTGGCTGCAAGTGCGACAATTTCAGCTTATCTTGCTTTATTTTCTGTATTTTATTTTTTTTCATCTCATTTTTAAGACATTTTATTTTACTGTCCGCTGGCGGCCCCAATCCGCCGCCGCATTCACTTGGTACGTGGACATGGACGACAACGACAAATTGGCAGCCATATTAATAACATCTACGTGCCGTTGCTTGCCTAGTGGGGGGGTGGTATGGGGATTTTCAGTGCACCCTGCACATTGTTTGGCTCGCTCTCGGCCAGCCACTACGTTTATTGTTCACATTTCTCTGTTACTTGTAACAGCATTTCAATGGCACAGGAAGAAGATGAAGTAAAAGACGATGACTATGGCGACAACGACGAATTTCTTATAACATGTTGCCAAAGATGGGGGGTGGCGCGTGGTTGGGGGGGGGCAAGCAGCAAAAATGCCACGCGGTCAGCAAGTTCTTTGTTAGCGCAAAATGGGCGTGCGAGTATTTGTGAAGTAGTCGTTCCCAGAGTATCTTTCACTGCCTACAATGGGACAAAGATGCAGGAATCGTATACAAATAAAAGATGTTGAGGATTATGAACGAAGAAAGGTTAAAAATATAAATTAAAATTGACAGTTAAGCATATTTCTATACTGATGCTAAACACATTATTTGACACAATGAAAAACAATTGTTGAGCGTAATTCAATATACATTAACTCACAAAATGTGGCTGGTTCCAAATTTACAAATCTCTATGATTTAATTTCTAGTAAACAAAAATAAAAGAAAACGTAGAAACAAGAAATATTGAAATTGTAAGTTTATTTATTATAATTAAAGTTCCCTTTGCTAAGCTTGCTCGACTGTTCGTTCGGTCAGAGTCTGCCAACATTAAAAGCCAATGCCAATGAACTTTTGTATCGGGTTTTTTGGTGCGTGCCTAAGATTGTGGAACTGCTTAATTATTCATATAATTTAAAACAATGAATTTGCAAAAACTTCAATCTTTATTGTGTTTTATTAAGTAAAAGCTATTGGAATATGAATTGTTTTTGGTGCCACTAAATGAAGACACAACTTTTTATACGCAAGCAGAGTTCCATTCTATTCACAGTTAATTTATGAAATTTTTAAATATATAAATTTTGCAAGTTGGGATATACGAATTTTTGGCAGGGCCAGCGAATATATTTGAATTTTATAGTCAGTGGTAGAATTTTAAATTAATTTATTTATATTTATATAAGTATATTTTCATTTGCCTACTATTAAGTGTTAAATTATGCGAAATGCCTGATTTAGTACTGATCAAGGTGTGAGAGGCGTATAAAATGTATAATATATGACACGAAAGTCTTAACTGTAAGCGCTGTAAATTACGATGTGATAGCAACAGTAGTATGTATGTGTATATTAAACAAATAGCCGAAGAAAGGAAAACATAAAGATATTGTATCTGTCGCCGAGGCGAACCAAATTCCCATTTGCATATGAAATGGTCTAGTCTGCAGACAGTTCAATATGCCCCAAAACAGAACCAAACTAAACAGAATCACACCGATGTATCCATCTGTGTATAATCTGTTCGCCACACTTGTTGGCTTCTTTGTGCAAAGTGAATGTAAGTTTGATCAGTTATCAGATTTGGTGATTAGCTTGGAGATAACGTAAAATTGTGGCAGGCGTATCCAAGGAATATTTATTTGGCTTTAACTAAGTTGGGGTTTATATAGTGACAAAATAACTAAACCTAAAACTAATTATTTAAGATGTATTTATGTTTGCAATATAAATTATATATATTGTTGTATTAAAATTAATTTAGTATCGCTATATCTCCATAAGAGTCTTTTGTATAGGAATATCGAGTTGTAGTCTGACTTAACTTCGAACTTCGAATTATTCTCAACCGATTTCGATGAAATTTTCACAGGTTTTTTTTATTCAAGATTTTTGTACTATCGATCGTGTGTTGGAAATGGAAAGAAACTTGTTCGGTTTATGGCTTAGAGCTTACATTCAAAATCTGGAGTCCCTTGCTCTCATATTATCGATATTTTTGGTGTTTCTCAACCGATATCAATTATTTTTCACAGGTTTTTACTATTTTCAATAGTCTCTAAAATACGTTGCACAAACTCTTTATTCAAGATTTTGTTCAGATCGATTACATGTGTACATCGGAATCGGAAAGAGTTGTCGATAAATTGAAACAAACTAGATATGCGTAGTCCCTGAGACATATATCATGCATACTAACGGACATCGCCAAAACGACTCGGATGTTATAATATATTCACTTTTAAGATAAGATATTAAATTTTTTGTAAATTTATTGGTTTAAGCACTTTAAGTTCCTTTTAACACAATATATATTTACTAACTGACCTCTGACAATAAAATATAATAGCCATAGCTTTCTACTTCTGGTCTATACTACCTACTTATTCGCTTCTAATATGGTATCTGAAAAAAAAATAAACTGCGCAAATTAGCTGCACTTTGTCCAAGACGAAATTCACAACCAGTTTCACAGACGAGCGCAGAAAAAAAAAAAGAGAAATAATATTATATATGTATAAGAAAAACAATAACTCAGATTGGCTCAGAGCCGGCCATTAAAATCTCATCACAATCAGCCGGCCAACTGGAATGAGCAACAACAACAACAAACAAACAAGAAACGCGACAACCAACTGAAGCGACATTAGTTATGGGATGGAATGGGAGTTCCCCTACCATCAAAACAACGTACCTCAGAGCATTGAGAGAGTGTCCAAAACATGCGTCGAACTTTTAAAACGCTTCACTGCCCAGCATCAGGTTTACATATACATGTATATGTATATATATGTATACATACATATTCTTTTTACATGTTTCTTCTTCTTATGTTTCGCCATTTTCTCTGGTAATTTTATTTAAAAGTTTTGACATGTGGACGCCCACAAAATTTACAAAATATTTAAAACCGAACATCCGCCAAATGAAATTTCGCCTCGCGCATTCTTATTCAAATGATGCTGAGCTGAGGGACTCGCCCTCAACACTAGGTATGGATCTAGGGGGAAGCAGAGGCAGGTTTTCTCACGAGCAACGTAATTACAGTTGTACTCAAACTGTAAGAACTACGCAGCAGAAGAAGCAGCAGCGATCCGTATCGCTTATCGCAACGTAACGTATCGTATCGCCTGGGTACGCATCTAGCGATCCTTCGTCTGCGGCTTCGTTTTACTTCTGGATCTAATTGCATATGCCCAACAACAACAACAACAACAACGACAACATGACCTTTTTTTTTTGCGCTCAGCGACTGCAATTAAAATCCATCCAAGCAACAACCATTTAGCGAGAGTCTCAATCTCAGTTCCAGTCTGAAGTCTGAATCTGTTTCGTAGTCTTGGCCCGAACAGCAGCAGCAGCATGCCGGAAAAATCGACTCAAATTACAGAGACACACACACACACACACACAGAAAAGCATTCGCACATACACACATGTACACAATTTCAGTCTCGCACTCGTCCTCGATTTCGGCCTCGTACACGCTTACCCCAAAAAATATAAATACTTGGAAAAATTTGCGTGCCCTAATGGCGCTGTGAGCTACGAGATGCAAAAAGAGAGAGAGAGAGAGAGAGAGAGAGAGAGAGAGAGAGAGAGAGAGAGGGAGAGGGAGAGAGTGGGTCATAATTGCCAGCTGTACCCTACATTAAAAAAAAAACAAAGATCTTCAACAAAAGAATTTCTAAATTTCTGGTAAATTAGACGCAGATCTTTGCATCAAAGCAAAGCGTCTTGATTGATCTTTAAATACATACACACAGATATTGCGTATTGGGGTAGTTAGACATAAGTTTCCATAATTGTCGAGGATTTGAATTTATCAAAAAAAATCAAAATAAAAGCAATGCTCGAATGCTCAAGCATTATGTATATAGAATTTCATGCGGTCAGTTAATGTTACCCAAAACGATGTTTAGAAGAGATTTATATGTTCTCGATCGTTGGATGATAGGAACAATGCAGGTGGTCTCAATGCGTAATACAGAGGGGCAGAGGGCCAGTTTAATTACGGTCAGCATTAGGAGCGTCAATGGAACGATCTTCAATAATAATTAGTAATACGCAACGTAACGTAATAATTTATATTTGTATTCAATTTAAAAATATACGCGAACCAATCATGCAAAGTATTAAAAGTAAAATTGAAACTAGATAAATTAAAGTGTTTCTATTTAATCTTTAGCTAGTAAAATGTATTCAAATTTAGCACAGTCTTAAAACCATCTAAATAAACAAATTAATTAATAATACATATTTGAAGCAGACACTCTTTTATTATTATTTTTGTATTGACAGTTATAATAATAAATAATAAAATATTCTTTAACTTTAAAAAGCTAGTTTTAGCCAGGAGGTAAGCTCTTTTGGGGACACTTTCCTCATTTAATATTTTTGGTTGTTTAACCAAGCGAGTGACAAATCGACGACTTTCAACTAACTGAACCGAGAAGTGAAGTCTGTTCTGTTGCTTCGCTCGAGTTCGTGGAGCAGTTGTTCATGCCGCTTGCCGCCTGTCGAAAGCGTCAAACTTGGGCAAAACTGGATGGCAAACAACAAAACGGGCGCCGAACCAGTGGACGGCCAGTACGAGTTCGAATGTACTACCATAAGATGAGAGCATCTCAGAAGTGCTCCGGGCGTGAATAAATGAAGTTTGCAAATTGCACCACGCCTGACCACCACCAAAAAGCAGCAGCAGCAGCAACAGCAGCAGCAATTGCTAGACATTACGAATGCAAAACTTTGTCCTCATTACTCAAAGACTGAATAGCAACTGAGTGCGAATGCAATATGTATGCATTAATGTGTGTGTGTGTGTGTGTGTGTTCGCCCCTAGGTTAAGGCGTTACGACAGAATCCAAGTTATGGCGTCTGTCAAAGTCACTTCGCATGCAAAAGTTGTCGTCGTCGTCGCCTTCGTCGTCGTCGTCGCATTGTCCGACGCAAGTTGCTTGCCGCACTCAGCAGCTGCAGTTGAAGGACAACGAGAATGATGACGACAACATCTGCATTGGGTCGTGGTCAGCCTCGCAAAAAGAGCTTCCCAGCTGTCAGCCCGTCTAACAAGTGTCACTGCAACTTTTTATACCCTTACCAAGGTTACATATAATTATATGATGCGCATACAAATCAACATTTATCTCCGCAAATGGGTTTTCTTTTTTTTTTTTCAGAAATAAAATGAATAATGAAAATTAATTATTTGTTCTACAACAAGTTGATAAAATTAATTATTTAATGTTAACTTGAATATTTAAGAATTTTACAAAAAAATTCTTCTAAAAATTGGAAATTAAGAAAAATATAGAAAATTAAAATAAAATTAAGGTTTAACAATTTTAAGGATATTGTTCTGGAATATTCAACAAGAAAATCAGTGTTCCAATATTTGTTGTGTTGCTTTCGGAGAACCCAGAATAAAACCAATTAATTGAAGTTTTTTATTTTTTATTTAAATTTGATGGAATAAATAATAATAATCTGTTTTTTAGTATGGTGGATATATGGACATACCGCAGCCAAACGAATTTATTATTAATGATTTTGCAGTCCGAACACAAAACTCAAATAAATATTCGTTTTTTATTTATACTAATATAAATTGTGTCAATCAAACGCAAAGGGTATTTAAGCTTCGTTATGCTTGTTTTTTTTTTGTTCATTCACGTTTCATCTTGTTTTGCTTTGTCCGCTACCCCGCCCCTTTTGCTGGACACCAAACTGGACAAGGATTCGGACTGGGACTCAGGCGTATTAGAACCTTTTCCTTGACTCTCTCTCTCTGTCTCACTCTCGGCTCTGTGTGCTGTGCGTGTTCTCGGTTTGAGTTTGTGAAAGATTAAAATCTGCAAACAGTTGGCATCAAGTTTTCAAATTCACAAATATTTCATGGGAATAATGTCCGGACCGTTTTACTTGGCCATAGGGCTTTTTATGCAGATTAAATGATTTAAGGTCAGTTGGACTTTTCTCTTTTCGTTGGGCCGTAAAAACTCGTATATTATTTGCCATATCAAAGCTTTCGACTTTATCTTATTAAAAGCAAGAAACTATTTCGGCTTTTACTTTAATTTTAGGTTTAGCAATTTTTAATTATTTAAGATTTGAATCATACTACAAACTGGAGATAACTTGTAACCCTTTCTATAAAAAACTTCGTTATACGGAAGAGTTCGTATGTAACTACATATTATAACTATGGGAAATAGAGATTAAAGATTCAATCAACGAAAAACGATATCCTTTCTAAGTCCAAATAAGTTAAAAACTCGAGTGTTGAGTTTGATGTTTTCTCCGTTTCTGTCTTTTAGTAACACATCTTCCATATAAACCCTATATATGTATGTCCTCTTGTGAATGTTGTGCAGCTATCGTTTCTTGGTCATTTGTCAGTTTGTCTTGAAAAAATCTGTTAAGTGGCAATTGCTCATTTAATAAAACTAATCAGCGGCAAAGCCCAAGAAACAAATCGGCAATAAAACCGTACGCTTGCCTCTTTACAAAACCGTTGACAATCTCCATTTTAGCTTCTAGAGCGGATACAACCAATTGAATGGGACGATGACTGATATAAGTACATACTTACATACATATACTTGTTCGATGGAGACGAGATGTACCCAAGTACATACATACAAACATAAATATGTACATATGTATTTACGATTGCTCGAAACAAATTGCAGCCATTTAATTCAATTTAAATAAATTTAAAATGCGACCAACTTGTTGAGGCACTCGACTTAACTTAAACATCTGATTTGGATTTTTATTGGACTT